>JALJVW010000149.1:12003125-13480000 GCA_024865655.1 Emberiza elegans
TCATCTGAATTTTTTTATCATCACAACATGATTGTGAGGAACAAAAATATTTTTTTGTTTCAAAAGAAACTCAAGTATTCCTGTTTCACAGGAGTTATTTAACAGAATTCTTGAGTTTTTCATAACTTTGACAGGTGTCTGGCTAAACCTGAGATGGCAAGGTGATCTCTCCACTGTTCACATAAAACAAATCACAGCTTTACCCAGTTAGTGGCCTCGAACATTTTCACATCCAGTGGGTCCCCTTGGATCTTGCCCTCCCAAACAATTAATGAATGACAAACTGCCAGTGCTTTGAATACTGGGCCCCAAGGCAGGCTGTGGTCTGCAGGGAAACTGTGAATATTCTGAAAGCTAAAGCAAAAGAGAGTATAAAAGTTACTCTCAGAGAACACCAAACAACATAAGACTAATAGAAAAAAATACTAAACTGGGGGCAGTTAAAGTCCCATCCTGAGCCCAAACCACATGGATGTTCTGGGGACTTGTCCTCCCACATGAACTGCTTTTCATGCACCTATAAAGGCTGAGATACACATACTCAAACCAGGTGTGTTATGCCTAGTTAGGAAATCCAATGGGATGGAGAGAGGAACAGATTATTATAAAATATCTTCCTTGAGGCTTGTGCAAAGATGCTTTGAGTTCTGAAGCTGATATAAATTTGAGCAAGTCTGTGTATGCACATTTCTGGAAATGTAAATGGGCAAAATCAAGGCCACTGAAAGAAGAGAGTGTCAGTCTTGTGGGTAACAGTGACTTCCTGTCACAAAGGGTTGGGGTTACACTGCAGCTTTGAGATCTAACCCAGGTTTTCAACTGAACACTGTCTGTCCAGACATGCTGTGCCAAATGCTGGCAACAGTGGCTGTATCTTTTCATCTGGAGCAGGACCCCTGGGATAAGGCAAACAATTCATTTTCCAGAGGATATAGAAATAAAATTTCAAATCTAAACATGGGGAACTTCAACTGCTTAACTGTTTAACAATAACTGTCTCTCAGATTTAGTCCTTTGTCTAGTAGAAGAATCCAATCACTAAGCAAATTTAGATGCCATTGGCATGTCAAGGAGCCTTACCAGTTTCTTTCAGAGGGCAGCAAGCCCCAAAGATCCAGGCCATCTTCTGTTAAGGTGCCAGTCTAAGTTAAAATGTACATTTAAATTAACTTCCCACATAAGAGCTCCAATAGAAATAAAAAACAAGACTTATTTTAAGAAGTTACTGTCCAAAAAATACCAGCATGGTGCAGAGCAAAAGTGCTACCAGACAATTCCTAGATTACAAGAAAAACAAGAAATTGCCACAGCTTCTGTTCAGACAAGAAGAACTGAAATACAGAGCACTGGTCATTTTGTTTCTAAAATACAATGGAAATGCTCATCAAACCCCAGCCTCCCACTCCCAGTATAGCTCCATTACCAATGAGGGTATAACCACCACAGAGCCATTACTTTGTCAAAGCAGACAAGGTTCAGCTGTCCACACATGTTGATCCTCTGTGGGCTGATGCAAAAGATGCCCTTTTTCTTCAACCTCTGCTGGGTATAAATTATTCCTGTTGTCAAGGCAGCTGGCAGAGCTGGTGGGACAGCAATAGTGATAACATCCAAAGCCTTCTTCACCACTTCTCCTGTCTCCTCCTGACATAATAACAAGGACAGTTATCAGGAAGAGAGTGGCAAGAAGTGCTGCTTGCACTGAACCCACTTCATTACTCCTCCCCTCCTCTGCAGGTGCTCCAGGCTGTGCTGTTTTCTGCTCGTGGTTCACCACATATTCATCTCCATAAGAAATTAATAGGCCTGATTTAACCAGAGGCTTTAAAGACTCATCACTGTTAAAGAGCAGCCTCCAGGCCTTCATCCATTCTCTATGCAAACAAACCTGCCAGGTTCACAGCCTCCTCCAAAACACATGTGTTCAAACATGCCAGCTAGATCATTGCACCCTCAGTCAAACCTATTTTCCCATGACACAGCACACAAAAATCTGCTATTTATATGGGCATTCATCCAAATGCCTATAGGCACAGCTCTGGACTCCATGTTAAGGTGACTGGTGAGACATATGGAATGGTGATGAAAATGAGGGCAGAATGTATGAGCTAATGATTTCTTCTGACCTTATGTTCTAGGAGTTGTGAAAGGAAATTGCTTCTTCCTGCAGGAAGAGACATGGAAGTAACATTCTTTGTAGAAGCAATCTATAATTTGGGAGCTTAGAGGTCAGTGTAAAACTGATTGCCAGGACGCTGAGTGTGGACACCGTTATTCTGGGCAGTTGATATGAATGCTTTTCAAATTGGGGTCCCAGGACTGAGACACTGCAAACTAAAGCAAATTTGCAGTTCAGAAGTACTTGCAAACCATCATAGAGATTTACCATTACTACTTCTGAGCTTGGGACTTTGACCACAAATCATGCTGCATTTGATGTGCTGAATTTCTGTCATGTTCTGGTTCTCCCTTCATTGATATTGTCTCAGACCACAGAACACACTAGTTGGATCATATTTTGTATCTATTTTATGTTAGAATAAAGTACCTACCACCCACCTTTAGATAAACCCTCACAGAAGAGAAAGCATTTAGTACATCCTGTGATTCAGTCTTAAAGATTGACAAGACAATTTCAGCAATTGAGATAGCATCAGCATGTATTTTACATATTACAATGGGGAAGTTAAATCAAAAAAAAAAAAAGAAAAAACTGCAAAGCAGACAGAAGAATATGTTCTTAAACACACTTTGTTTGATATCCTAAGGGGAAATAATCTTCTGAGCCAACTGATTGTAGATTATGCCTCAGGAGAAAAATTATTCAAAAGCTGAGTTACAGAATCTACCTTACAACTCATGACTTGGACTTTACATTGGCAGATAATTATCATGGCATTAAATGATTTCTTGAAAGCTTCTGAAAAAGTTCTAAATCAATTAGGCTTTAAAATTTCCAGAACTACTATTTACAGTGTATAGCTGTTCTCACATTGACTTTGATGCCCAAGAATGAGTGAACTGTTTTAAAAAGGTTTCAGGTGAACCATTTCTCCTGCATTAATAACTCACCCCATTAAGTGCAAATACACACACTGTGTAGATCATTCCAATGGCTGCAAATGCTATGAGGCACATCAGGAACCGGAGGGCATCCCTGTACAGCTTGAAGTTCATGGGTTTAGGGTAGAGAATGGACCTCACCAGATCCCCCTTGGCTGTGTTGAAACCTGGAAAGACAAATCATTCCAAGGGGAATTTTTTTTTTTTAAATTCTCTACAAAGAATGGGGGGCTTCAAAATTATTCATAATTTCTGCAACTTATGAAAGAAGGCCCAGGTGTTTCATTTTAGTGTATGTGACCTTAGAAAGGAGTTATTTTTGTCTTAGGGGAGGAAGAATTTTTTTCCTGTCTTCCTTAGGGGGAAGGATTTTTTCAATGCCTTAGAGGCAAAGCAAAATTCTTCTTTGTAATTATATACTGGCAGTTTTTTAGAAGTTATGCCAAAAAAGAAACAATACATAATAACTTAGCCCAGCCCAGGACAATGGTTCTCCATCTGTCCATTGTAAATATGGATTAGTGCCTTTAACTTATTGTGATTTGATACTTTGTTGGACTGTTCCAGTGGAAAAAATCACGGAAGGAAAAGTGAACTTAAGTGTTGACTGACCAGTCTGCAGCACCACAGCTTTCACTACTCCTCTGTCATCTGCCTTGGTCTGGATGACCTCTGTTCCACAGAAGAGGACATGTTTTCTGTAATCCTCTGCACAGTACAGTCTCCAGGGCTTCAAATTATCAGCTTGTGGTAGGTGGATCTTTGTTACTGGAATACTTTCTCCTAGGGAAGATTAGCTCAGATGAAGAAAACTGCAGTACACTTAATAACAGCCTGCTGACTTTCAAATAAGTACCCAGACATCTAGGTGGTAAGTTAAAGGTATTTACTAGAGAAACCAGCTCACAGAAATTTTATTTTTGTATTTTGACATCTTCAGAGTGAATAGAACTTAAAGCCTAGCAAATAAACAGACTGCCAGAGAAGAGTTTCCCTCTGCATCAGTACAGCTTAACTTCCGTAAGTCTGAGAACTGAAAGCAGTCCAAGGACTCCAAACCCTGGCTGCAGATGTAGAGACTTGAAAAGAGGCCTGAACTGGTGTTGCATGACTGCCTTTGAATGGTCACAAGTTGTTCACCTGATTTGAACCTCATGTGCAGGTCACTACACATTCCCTCAAGCAGATGGGAACATGATATCCCCTATTCTCCCTCTCTAGTAAAAAGGAGAGCATTTAGCTCAGTGCTTGACATGTGACAAATACCCTATTTATGTCAAAGCAGACAAACAGACACTCCACAGGAGATGTTGTAGCAATGAGACATCCAGTAAGTGACAGAAACCCCTGCAGCCAGAGTGGACCGTGGGCCCTGTGTAGGAACAACTTTGCTTCATATCCATTTTCTTCTCCTGTCCTGCTCACTCCTCTTCACTGTCCACTCTTTCCCTTCTAAACAGAGCACCTCTTCCTAAATGTTGCACCCCATGAAGGTAGGAAAGGATAAATTCCTCTTCCTGAAGACTTTAGACAATTAACAATTCAATCTCTATTATATGGAGCCAAAAGAATCCCCTTCTTGGGCAGCTATGGACTGTCTCACAGAAAGGGATGTGCATGATAACTCTGTCTGTCCTGTGTCACTGGCTGAAGCCATGGGGCAATGATGGTGTTGAGGTGGCAAACCTGGGAGGGATGAGCTGTACCTGTCAGCATGCTTTCATTTACAGTGCACTGCCCACTGACCAGGATGGCATCACAAGGCAAAAGGGTTTTGCCCTCTTTCAAAATGAGCAAGTCTCCAGGAACAAGATAGTGTGATTCCAGCTCTTGGAAACCTGAAAATGAAAAGTAATGCAAACTTTGTGCTTCATATATTTCTCTGTAGCAAGAGGAAAAAAATACAAGGAACTAATTGCTAAATAGAATTCTTTGTAATGGCTGATAAACAAAGGACCACAGTAGGACCTATGTATACAAGCTCCAATATTTAAGAAAAGCCTAGGCATCAGTTCCAGTTGTAGAATTCCTCCTTATCTACCCAGTATCCCAACCACTGGTTACTGTTCCATTTCACTGACCTAACTGAAAAGCCTTGGATCTAATTTTTTTATTTGACTTCATCTGTTTGGATTGTGCTCTAGATACCTTTACAATGAACAGACATTGCATGGAGCAATTAGGTGGACTCACAGCCATCTAATGGGTATGTTGTTGGCTATGTCAGCACTGCTTTAAGAAAAATTACTTCGTTTTCCTGACAATTTTCATCTAAGGCTGCACTCAATTATTAATATGTTTGATATGTCACAACATATTTCCAAGTCAAATTAACTCTATGTACAGAAGTGAGTCAACTGAGCTGAGAAACAGAAGATGAAAACCACCTCAGAATAAATCTGTTACTATACATGCTTTATGTAAATTGCTATAGAAACAAAGCACATTATCAAAAAGAAGCATAGAGGAGTCACCTTCCTTATTTCTGCAGACAGTGACCATGATGTTGTTATGAGACTCAACCAGTCTGTGCAGTTTAATGGATTGCTATAAATTAAAGAAGAACAAACAAAATGTTACATCTTACTTATATGATGCAATTTGTCCACTAACAATCACTTCCTTCTGTTATTTGTGGTTTTGAGAGCCCTCAGAAACTGGGCTCCAGCTCTACCAGGAACTATACAACCAGAGAGAAATAAATCCCCCACCCTAATTACAGAGAATGTAACAAAATGTTACCAGGTGAAGCACTGGAATGGGGAAGGGAGGATGTGGGTTAGGTACCACACAGAGATTATGATGACTAGGAGGCCAGGCCATAGCACCTGCTACAACACAATGTCACAAGACTATACCTCTGAGTAAGTCTTGTAGCACTGCTACATGTTGTAGCATGCTGGCCTGTCCCAGACATTAAAAGGAAATCTGCCTTGTGGAAAATGTGAGGTGTCTCACCTTTCTAAGATCATATACAGTCAAAAATATTGAGAGGAGAGACATGAAAATGATGGCAATGGCATACTCCATGTAATCTTCAGCAAACCACAGACACACACTGAACAGCTGGAACACGTAAAATGGATTTAGGACCTGTTTGGAGAGACAGCAGTGGTAAAGAGCTGGCCACATTTAAATGGCCCCAATATGCTTAGACAGTCCAACCTGTCAGAAAAGGCTGGAATAAAAGACATTAATTATTGTGACTCCTGACCGCTTTAGTAATTTTGTCAGCAGTCACTTTAGTTTAATCAGATTGGACCATCTTCATCTGACAGAAGGGACAAATAATATGGACCAATAGGATATTATTTGGGATGTGAATGACTCAGCCCCATCCTTGTTTTGTTTGCTTCTTACAAGAAATGTAACAAAGGTGAGAGAAGAGCAGATTGTGCTGTGAGCATGGAGCTCACATACCATGACCACACTGCCACAAACATCCTGTTTAGGCCACCTATAGGCTGTTCCTGTTTGAAAGAGATATTGGTGCTTTGTGTGATGCTGTGCCCAAAATCATGAGCTCATTGGAGCTCTCTGCAGCTATAGGCATGTACCAGGTACTGCTGTTCATTTAACCTCTGTTAATTAAGAGACTGCCGTTGTCTGGAAGGTTTGATTTCCAGTGCAGCTTGGAAACCTTCAATGGCCCCCAGAATGCAAACAGAATGAGCTCCCAGGACACAGATACATAGAAATACCAAGCAGACACACAGGTATGGAGATGGAGGATAGAAAAAAGAGAGAATGAAGGAATTTATGATGATTTAATGGAACAGCTTTCAACAGGATTTGAAAAAGAAATGTGCTTGAAGAGTGAGTAGTGGGAAGTTAAATCAGATATAGAATCAATTATATGCACATATGGCCTCCGAAGCAGCTTAGAATAAAAGCAACAGAAAAGCTTAACCTCTTTGATGAGTAGTTTCCAAATAGGGATCACTGGAACATCAATAGTGTTTGGCCCACATATAACTCTCCTGTACGGGATAAAGATACATCACTCACCGATAAAATAGTGAGAGTGTCACTTGCCCAAGAAAATACAGATTTCAGTAGTCCTGAGAGCTTCTGTTGATCCCAGTTTAAAGGCTGGGAGGATATTTTTTCAAGAAAAGAAATTTAAATGTCCCTACAGTGCTTATGTCAGAAAAGATGGCTGTACCAGTGACATTTACTTATGCAGACAAGAGGTGCAACACAACCTATTAGGCAAATCTTTCCATCATACAAGAATTACTTTGAGAGACCATAAACAAAGGAATTCTGCATCTAAAACTAAATGATCCAAACCCAAATAATTTTGCAAAAAGTTAAGAATGATTGGAATGTAAGATTTGACATGAGCTAAGGTCAGGAGCTGGATTTTCAGTATTGAATCAACTGAAGATTATTTATTTCTCTATTTCATAAATACATGTTCTGTAACTTGCTTAATGATACAGTAGTTTATGAGAATAAGTTCAATTACTAGAACTAGCTGATTTGGAGCTCCAGTGAAGAAGCAAACACAAAACTTATCTGCACTCTTCCACAGAGACTTTCTCTTACTCCAAATAAGAACTGCTTAAAGCTAGTTACAGGACATAGTTATTTCCTGATTGAGAACAATAACAGTGATGAATACTGAGACACTTCAAAAACTTTGACAAGGAAAAAACAACGTTCTCTAGCCCTTTTCATTCAATATTTCCATGCACATCTGTGTCATCTAAAATTACGTGCATATTAATAAATACACAAAAAACTCATGGGAAGTGCTCCAACAGATCAAATTTACATATCTTTGAAATCCATATGTTGAGTGTTCATGTTTTACAATGAGTACCTGACATTCTGTTCATTGCAGGTGAGACCAGAACCAAATTTATCATGTATAGCTGAGCAAGTGTAGTGGTCTTCTAGGACTCTAAAATAGAAAGGGAGTGTGCTCCTTAGGATGTTATTCACAAAGACACTTGACTTCTTCAGAGACTCGTGCAACCAGTGCAGTAAACTCACCCAGCTTTCTGGAACTGTTTTGCATAGACATTCCAGACATAGCAGATTTTTTGCACTTGGATAGTTTTCACCTGGAAAACAAGACAGGGACAACAAAGCATGCAACACAGCAATCAAAATACTCTGAGACTTGCTCACAGAGCTCATCTAGGCATCCTCACTGGGGTCAAGTACCGATAAAGGAAATTTTATAGGGGCAAGGAGGGAGAGAAGACAGGATTGCATTCACTGACACCCTAGATGAATTATAGATTGGGATCCCCAATCTGTAATTGGGGAACAGGGCAGGTTCCAGAAAGCTTTACAGATCTTTAGGTCAAGCAAGTACAAAGCAGTGCTCTTCCTGAAGAAAAAAATAATTTTCCCTCCGATCTCACAGAATGAATGTAAGAGATCACTGATGCCATGGTGACTACACAAGCAGCTGAAAAAGCCAACAGCTCCCTTGTCTTCTGTCTAGTTTTGGGGGAAAGCAGGGGGCTTTGGGCTATTTCCAAGCATGGTGCTGAGTCTTTCAGCTAAACAGATGTGCCAACAGACAAGAAAGGCCATCCCAGGATACTGAGTCACTGCTAATGCTAAGCCCTTGCAGAGCAGTTATCCATTAGGAACACACACTGTCATTTACAACTTGCAAGAGTAGTCTGTCCTGTCTAGCACAACAATAACAAAGCCTATTAGAGATAATGGCACTTACTATCAGCTGGTAGAAGGCAGGGATATACACCTGTACACATGAGTGATAAAGAAATCAGCTCCAGGGAACTCTCCCTGCCCAGAGCAATAAGCATTATTATAGGCCAATGAAATCTAGACTCAGCTCATCCACCAACTCAAAATGGAGCTATAACCACAGTCATTAACTTAACAAGAAATCTGAAGTTAGGATTTCATGCAATAGGAGCTGCAACATCTGCAATGCTAAAAACTGGAGTGGGAAGTGAGGGACTCAGCTCCCTGTCAGAAGAGGTCCTTGGGCAGCTCTTGGGCACTACACAGAACACTGTGCACTCAGGTAGCTTAAATGGAAAAAAACACTTTGAAATTGAATTATAAGTAGAGGCTTTTGAATTGCTAGGAAAGGATTAAATTGTTCTCTCTTTGCTGCTTTGAAATCTGATGTTTTGATTGATATGAAAGTGGTGTTCAAAGATGGCTTATTATTTGAGGCTATATTTGGCCTTTTTTTGTTACTAATTTGATCCTCAAAAGAATGTTACAGACCTGTCTCCACTTTTTTCATATTGTTCCAGTTGATTAAATTAGTTGGCACTAAACTTTCCTATGTACATTAATATATGTCCACAACAGCTTTGCTCAGCTAAAGTTAGGTTTATATTGAAAGTATTTACTAAAAATCGTTATAGATATAAAAAGTAATTTTAGTAAGTTAGAAATTTATTTCCTGAAAGGGAAAATAGCTCTTATCTGGATTCCTCAGTGCAGTGCTCTAGTATCTATAATCAAGGGCCAGATTTATCAAATTAATCATTTTGTATTCCTATTGCTCACACAAACTTAACATGTAATGCTAAGCAAGGCACATAGCTGAACTGTCTGGTACATGTTTTAGACATGGGATAATTACATTTACTCAGCTGATGAGGGACATTGAGATCTGTTTGGCTCAATCCATCATCTACCTTCTCCCCAGTGTCTCACTGGGATCTCAACTGGCAGAGACCAGGATACATTTTTGCAAGAACTGTTAACAGTGACTCCTGTTAACTAGACTCCAGCAAATGCACTTTAAAGAAGAAATTGGTGCATACAAAGGCAAAGCGAAATGTGTCAATGGAACATTTCTGGAAATACTGATCCAGCTCAGGCACTTTTCTGTTCTATTCCCTATCTGCATTCATCCCTGTTTTCATGTTACTGGAGCAGCTGCATTCAGTTCTGCAGTCTCCTTTCAAACACACAGTCACCCTTAAATTCCCTGATTCCTATGCCAAGAATGTTTTTTTTTTAATTTGGAACTGATTTTCCACTGCCAACCCCAGCCTTCTGAAGCTCTCCTACTTAAAACATAGGTTTTGTCTCAGAAACAGTGAGAATAAGAGAGGATTTTTACAGAGGTGAGTACAGTTGAATACAGTTCTTTTCTTCTTCCACAGCTCACTGTGTTCCTCAAGCTGCAAGATTCTTAGCTGCATGAGTTTCACAGCTCACTTTTACTCCATGAAGCATGGCTGAGATTTGCCATCATCTCCTCAGATGCTGCACAGAATACTTTACTTACTAGCAAACTTGGCTTCATTATGGCTTTGCTGAAGATTGAGTCTTCCTCAGTGGCTGGATAGTCTGATCTACTTTTGATAAATGCAGACACAGAGATCCATGTCACAGTCTTACGAGAATAAGTCCGAAAATCATCCTAAGTGGGTATAGAAGAGAAATGTCACAATTTTCCCCAAACACAGACCAAATTCACTTTCACCTTGGAGTCAATGACTACAGCAGCCTTTCTAGAGTACTATTCTGGCTTTTTTTAAGGATTAGCCAACAGAAGCCTCCCAACACTTGTGATTTAGAGAAAAATCATCAGAATAGGAACAGAACAACTGTCCTGTCAAAATGTGAGTACTGCAAATACTTCAGTGACCCCAGGTCTGGTGTTTGGCTGATAAGGATGGAATGTGAACACCCAGGTCAAGATCTAGGGCAGGCAAACAGCACAGGGCAATCTGAGATGCACTGACCGTGCTGTAAAGGGAAGATCAAAAGGAACACAGTGCTGTTCCGTGCTGCAGAACAGATGTTTGGTACCAGTACCTTTACAGCCACTCCCGAGTTAACGCTTCATTGGAAAAAGTGTCAGCACTTACGGCACCTTAGACAAGCTTTTAGCACAAACTGAGTTCATGACCTTCCCTTTTTTTATGAAGCAAGTTGAACATTAGAACTGCCTGATGACAAGTACAGTCTGAGAGATTAGAGGAACTACTGAATTGAGTAGCCTCATGCTAAGTTTCAGTCCCAAACACTGAACTACATGCATTAAGGCCAACCATGAGACTGACTTACATTCTGTGTGCGAGCAGTTTTGCAGTTATGAAACTTTAATTGGAAAAGGGAAGAGTAAAAAAGATTTCTGTACCAAATATGAGCCCTTTGGAACAATTTAATTGTTAAAAAAAGAACTTTAATAATGTCTATATATCCTATTTGCCTGTTTTTCTACTTAAACTGGTCTTTTGAGTAGAATAACATTTTCTGATATTTATCTTTAGTTTAGATTTCAGAATGAATAGACATTGGGATGCAGATTGAAATGAGAACCAGTGAATAACACAGGTGCTCATCATTTGCACTAAAGTGAATCAAAATTCAATAACAAAAGTGACTTAATAGGCTCTTATATTGCAAATGCAGAGATAATGATGACTTAAGAATTAAGGTTTTATGTGAAGCAAAAGATAATTCCAAAGATCAAGCTGATGAGATTACTTGTATCCTCATTAGCAGTAGCCATCACATTTGAGAACTGATATAATCATAATGTAGCACAACAAAACTGTCATTTTAACACAAATGATTATGAAGAAAATCTTAAATTTTCAAACAGAGCACATTTGAGAAAGCTTCTTGATAACAAGAACATACAATATGATTCAATTCCTGTTTAATTACACAAAGGATCATTTTAAAACGCATTTATTTGAAAAGTGCTTGGCATGGCACATCTTTTTAAAATTACACACAAGAATAGGTAATTAAAAATGCAAACTCAGTTGAAGATTAGGAAGGGATATTAAGCCTAATACGATGTTTTTAATAAAAGAAAAAACATACCCCCAGACTATTAGGATGCAGATTGTTTCATTATAAAGTATTCAACAGGCAGATCTGCGATTTTCAAAACCTGGGACTTTAACTACATGCTGCTGTGCTCATTTAAGAAGGCAGCTCAAAGACAGAGGCAGTAAGTGATCCATTTTGCAATTGCAAACATTGAAAATGCTATTGTTCAGAAACCTTTGAAGCAGAACAAATTTCTGGAAGTAAACCAATTCCACCAGCTCCTGGAGTATTCAGGCTCAGCTGGTATTCAGACCCAAGTCTCGGTTTACTTCTTTAGTGTTGCAGTAGCTTCCATGAAATAAAACCAAGGGTCTGCGTATGTTGCAGCGCTTCAGTACAGTCCTCAACAAGGAGTGACCTGTATCAGGAAACTACAGCAAAATGTGCCAGCTCTGAAAGCATTAACTGCAGGATTGCAAGCTTATTGGACATGGGGAAAGGCTGATGGGAAATGGAAACACAGAGCTGAGAAAACAAGCAGTGTAGGCTTGGCCTCTTCTGTGCACTGATCCCTCATAACACACTTGGACACTGCTACAACACTGCTAGACAAATCTTTAATTTGGCCCAGTAGATAAATTTTGGCAGAGAGCAATATCTTTGCCAGAACAGCCAAGTGATGGAAACGGGACCTGCTGGATACTGCCAAACAAACATGCTTTAGAATCTGGAGCACAAGGCTACAAAGTAGAAAGCACAGGGAAGGTAGAAGGGAGGAGGAAAGATTGAGAACAGTCCTGAAACCACAGATTTTACAGGTTTTATCAGCCCAATGTCTTTCACCTTGTCTTTCACACTCCATTCCCATCATCATCACACACATAATTTGTGGGATATTTTGAAGTTCTTTAGATCAACAATGGTGCACATAAGATATTATTGCAGGAAACCAGCAATGTAAGAGATTTCAGCCAACTGGATACTTTACAGTTAACTCACCTTCCGAATAGCCACCTACTAGGGACTAATTAAAAGATTAAAGTAGGCACCTACCGTTGTTCTAAGAAGAACAATATCGGCTTCTTCCAAGCTGCATCGGATACAGTTTATCCACACATCCCACTCTGGCTTCCAGTAAAGCAGCAGCCTCAGAGCCCCACAGGACAAGATGTATCCAGCAATGCACAAGGCCCTTCGGCAGCCTTGAGTTTTGTAGCCAAATATCTCCTGTACAGCAAAAAGAAGACAAAAATTATTACTATTCCTCCTAAAGAAATGCCTGGAATACTACACCTTCCTGTCACTCCCTGCTCTGCCATAGCTACTGTTAGGTATGGTACTGTGAAAAACAAGCCATAGAACTTGTATTTGGCTACTTTAAGTATTCTAAGCATGATTACCAAAAATTTGCATCTTCAAGAGAATTTTCATCCACCTTCACAAAATCCAGATTGCTGTAGCCTGACCACTATTCTTATGTAGTTGTGAAACTCAGCATGAGACGTTTTGTGTGTGCATGAGTAGGAATGATAACAAAATATGGAGGTTCAAACTTTTATTCCAAGTCAGGAATTCAGATTTGACCATCAGTTTTTTAAGGGTCAGAGAGCTGTAGAGCTTAAGTACATCTGCACCAGGGGATGGTGAGTGATCAGTGCAGAGCTGCTGCCTTAGAAGTGATCACTGCTCTAGCAGTGATCTGCACTAATGCACCTACACTTCAGACACTCAGCCAGTGTCTCTGCTTGGTGCCGAACGACACTGTGTGCCTGCACCAGCTGGTGCTGCTGTGCACAACTTGGCACAGACACAGCTTTTGGAGCTGTTACCCTCTTCCATGACAGCTCCAGTATGGGGATTTTGGAGCTTGTCAATGTGCCATTGGCCTAACATCTAACGATGATGACAATGATGATGATGATGATAATAATAATAATAATAGTAATAATAACAACAACTGTTAGAAAGAACATCTAATGAATCCTTGCAGAATGCTTTACATGTTTAGAAGGCCAAAGGAAGCTACTCATTTTAGTTGTATGAGTAGGTATGATTATTCCATTTTTAAAGCTGGGGAAATTGTTACAGTGATGTGACTTGCCCAAAACATGTCTGTCAGCATAACATTTTAAGAGCTGCAGGTCTTGGTACATGGCCAAATTTCCTCTCAGTACTGTAGGGACTCAGTTAATGTGAAACAAAACATATGCAGGGCCTTTATAGAGAAGATGCAGCCTAAGCTAAGATGGGAGATTCCATGGCTGCAATTACATCAGGTGACCAGGAGAATTTGCTAGCATAAGGGTTAAGGTTCCTCAATTCTTTCTTCTGAGTATATCTGCAGCAACTATGTAATCTGCTTCTGAGGATCAGATATCTGCAGCCACAGATATTGCAAGATCCATTTATAAGGTGAGAAGAAAAGGCAATGTAATTGTAAGGATGACTAATGCATAATTCCTGGTTCTGTGCTGGAGTCTTTGCTTGTTATGTGAAATGCAGGCCCTGCCCAGTGGTTCCACATGCTGCCTCAGCACACCTGCTCTGTAGCATTCTCCAAAAGACAGACTCCGTCATCCTAGGCAATCTCCAAGAGGTTTCTAAGGGGAAGAAATTGGCAACTGTAAGGAAAAATTATGGTAAACAACACAGAAAAGTGGCCTGCACTGCACGGGACCTGGTTATACCACCTGTAAGATAAGCACACTGCATTTTCAAAGGATTCTATAATCTCTGAATAGACCAAGATAATAAGACAACTCTGCAGCAGATAGAAGCAAGCCCATGGAGGACAGCAAACAGGCAAGCTTGCTAGGAGGTAGCTGGTGCGGCAGTCATGCAATTAATATTCATATGCTCCTATAACAAGGTAAAGGGTCTCCATTCAACTCTCTCTAGCTATAACTTGACCAAAAAGGTTAAAGAAATAGTGTCAGCATCCGCATACAGCGTAATGCATAGGACAATGTGAACTTACTCTTCACAGTAATTGCTTACTAGCAGGATCCAGATTGCTTACTATCTTGGATCCAGACTTCACAGCTTGTAAGCAAGGCAAAGGATCTCCCAAGGAGACAGAGACACCTAAGGGAAGAACTGTTAAAAGAACATGCCTTTGGACTTCCCTTAGTATATGGCTGGACCTGGAATATCTGGAATAGTATTTTCAAATTGGGATGGGCATGAATATCAGGGTGGAGAAGAGCAGGATTGCTGCCATGTACATCTAGCTTCTGCCACTGAATCACTCCTTTAATTTTCAGGTTTTGTGTCTTACACCCGATGTCTGAGGAGTCAGTAAGGCTGTACTAATAGAATTAAGAAGAGAGAGGGTGAATGCTCTGCATATGTTTGGCAGTCATTTGGGATCACCATCTGTTGGCATTCTTCATTGAAACGTTCAATGGCTTCCCAAGTCTGACACAACAGTATAACCACAAAACTAGAGCAAACTCTGTATTTCTCTGTATTTTTGCCTAAGAAACCACGCACTAATATATGAAGATATGTATCTGGGTCCCCCTATGCCAGCATATGTTTTAAGGCCTTTTTTCCAGATTAGTTTCAATTCAAAAAGTGATTTGAATCTATAGATTCCAAGACACTCCCCAGAACCAAGCATGTAGCAGAATTCCTCATCTTGAAATGCAGAAGAGAGGGAAACAAGGAAAACAGCTCATCTTGGAAGTAAAGACATGCTCTTTAAGATATTCATTGTACTGTGTGTTGGATCTTGCTGCTTCTCACAAGGGACTTTCCTGAGACAGACAGAGAGACAGATAGTTAGAGGGATACCATTGAGCTCTTCTGACCCTTCAAGGGCATGAATTGCCATATGAACAGAGATTTTGGTTCAGGTTTGTTGGTTCATGTCTTGATGAGTGTGACATTTCTGAATACAGCTGTTTAGGAGTTCTACAACGAGTAAGCTGGGAAAGAATAAACATCAGATGTTAACTGATGCACCTGGATGTCCATGAAGGAATCTACTGCCAAAGCAAGTTATTTCCCACAGTTTGGAAATGTCTGGAGTAGGTCACCTGGGCCACGTCACTGAGAAGTAAAGCTAGGCAGGGAAATAGACTGAGCTCCAACTTTGACTTGTGCCAAAGTTCTCAGAGCCAGAACCTTTCAAGCTTAACTTCAGTACAGAATGTTCTGTTAGGCTGAGGAGTTTTTCTGGCCCTGTGCTTTCAGCTGGAGGATTATAGCAATGAATGCTGCATTCATAAAAAAAAAAATACATGAATATCCCTTGTTAAAGCAGAAACTTCTCACTCATCAGATAAGTAAAAATGAAATTCTTCAGAAGAATTCTCAAAAGTATTATCTTCCACAAGAAAGGTGAATATTAGACCCATAACAGAGGTATCCACAATCTCCATGAAGAAGGGAGGAACAGGCACACACATGGCACAGGTTTGTTTAGGCACATGAATGATTTATAGTAATTAGGGTTTAGAAATTGGACCTGGAATATCTGGAATAGTATTTTCAAATTGGGATGGGCATGAATATCAGGGTGGAGAAGAGCAGGATTGCTGCCATGTACATCTAGCTTCTGCCACTGAATCACTCCTTTAATTTTCAGGTTTTGTGTCTTACACCCGATGTCTGAGGAGTCAGTAAGGCTGTACTAATAGAATTAAGAAGAGAGAGGGTGAATGCTCTGCATATGTTTGGCAGTCATTTGGGATCACCATCTGTTGGCATTCTTCATTGAAACGTTCAATGGCTTCCCAAGTCTGACACAACAGTATAACCACAAAACTAGAACAAACTCTGTATTTCTCTGTATTTTTGCCTAAGAAACCACGCACTAATATATGAAGATATGTATCTGGGTCCCCCTATGCCAGCATATGTTTTAAGGCCTTTTTTCCAGATTAGTTTCGATTCAAAAAGTGATTTGAATCTATAGATTCCAAGACACTCCCCAGAACCAAGCATGTAGCAGAATTCCTCATCTTGAAATGCAGAAGAGAGGGAAACAAGGAAAACAGCTCATCTTGGAAGTAAAGACATGCTCTTTAAGATATTCATTGTACTGTGTGTTGGATCTTGCTGCTTCTCACAAGGGACTTTCCTGAGACAGACAGAGAGACAGATAGTTAGAGGGATACCATTGAGCTCTTCTGACCCTTCAAGGGCATGAATTGCCATATGAACAGAGATTTTGGTTCAGGTTTGTTGGTTCATGTCTTGATGAGTGTGACATTTCTGAATACAGCTGTTTAGGAGTTCTACAACGAGTAAGCTGGGAAAGAATAAACATCAGATGTTAACTGATGCACCTGGATGTCCATGAAGGAATCTACTGCCAAAGCAAGTTATTTCCCACAGTTTGGAAATGTCTGGAGTAGGTCACCTGGGCCACGTCACTGAGAAGTAAAGCTAGGCAGGGAAATAGACTGAGCTCCAACTTTGACTTGTGCCAAAGTTCTCAGAGCCAGAACCTTTCAAGCTTAACTTCAGTACAGAATGTTCTGTTAGGCTGAGGAGTTTTTTCTGGCCCTGTGCTTTCAGCTGGAAGGATTATAGCAATGAATGCTGCATTCATAAAAAAAAAAATTAATACATGAATATCCCCTTGTTAAAGCAGAAACTTCTCACTCATCAGATAAGTAAAAATGAAATTCTTCAGAAGAATTCTCAAAACTATTATCTTCCACAAGAAAGGTGAATATTAGACCCATAACAGAGGTATCCACAATCTCCATGAAGAAGGGAGGAACAGGCACACACATGGCACAGGTTTGTTTAGGCACATGAATGATTTATAGTAATTAGGGTTTAGAAATTCTTGAAGTTTATGTAGGATTCACTTGGCCTCTGCTACAAAGATCTCCAAGCAAATGCATGTCCACTATGGCAAACAATACTTTCAAGACTGGCAGGAGTCCTGCTGAGAGGACTGCAGCAAGAACATGTCTGTCAGGTTAGTTTGATGTTGTTAAAGAAATAACTTTTGCAGTGTTTCATTTCATGTGTTGCACTCATGCAGACATGCTTCTTTTGAAGAGGATCTGACAAATGCAGATTTGCACCTTGACAACTTTTCTAATGTGTGAACAATTTTTTAGAGTTAAATGAGTACATTTGGCATATAAAACAGATCACAGTCAAAATTCTGGGTTCTTGAGTGTGTTAGACTAGAAAATGGTGGAAAATAAAACAAAGATTAGCTGTCTGTAAGACTCCTCATAGGAGGTAACACCATCTACAGAATTGGCTGGTATACAGTGTTAATCTCATCTCTATAGAATAATTTTTAATGAATTGTAGTGTACAGTAAAATTTTGTTTCTTCATCTGTTAACATCCCTTTTCTCTTGAGAGTCGCAACAGTCAGAGGAGTGACTGTAACAAAATGGTTTGACTTGTGAGTGAAGGGTCTAAGAAAGGGGCCAGGATTATTGGACAGAAAAAGCTGCCAGACCTGCTCAGTGGCAAGTAAGGTTCTTAGCTGCTTTTACAATCACACAAAGCCAGCATTCAAGGGCTTATCACTCTAGTGTCCAGCAAGTCTTTGTTACTTATGTTTAAAATAAAAATTGCCTTAACTGCCAGGTCATCTGCACAGCAGAATTTAAATGCAAATGTCAAACAAACTCAAGCACCTTTTTCTTTGGTAAAAACAAAGCCTGTAGCTACCATCAGGGAACTTAAACAGTGGCTGTGAATGGTCATATTTCTGGCAACCCCAACACCAGGTACCCTATTATGAGCAACCTGTTGCTATAACAACAGTTAATAGGATTAGACTTGAAAGACTGGCTAAGTTTCACAAGCAATTTAATAACTGAATCTCAGTCCTACCAACCAGAACCTGTTTCATCAGAGGTTTGTCTCTCTTCTCTCCGAAATCAGTAACAACATTCACTATTGTTCCATTAGCAACAAGATTGTACCTTTTGGATTTTATTTCAATTTTTCAAGTTACATTTTTCAAATTCAAAGTATATAAAATTACTGTACCAGATTCCCTTCAGAATTGTGGCCTCTCAAAGGATGCAGACAGCTGGCAAGATGCAGCACTAAACTGGGGTGCACCAGTTGATTGATTGCAGTTCTCCCATTCCTTCAGCCACAGGCAATGGGGGAACACATGCTTAGGACAGGCTGCTGGAAAATCCTTCCCAAAGCAGCAGCCTGTCAAAGTCTATCACAATCTTTTGCACTGAAAAGCTTAAGGTTCACACTTCAGGTTTTGTGCAAAGGGAATGATTATTCCCAAGCTGTGCAGAGAAGAACATCAAATTGGCAGAGAGCATAAATCTGTGGTTTTACTTCCTCTTTGTATTCCACAGTAAATGTACTTCTCAAAATCTTCAAGCAGTTTTTTTTCTGAAGGGAAGCATACTATTAGCCCTCTCTGAGGCAAGCTGCTGTGCCCAGAGTTCTCTCACACTACTAAGATCTTTCTGGTACTACAAATGGTTATGGAGAAAGACTTTATCTCATGCTCTGAATATACTTTGCTATGTTTTAGCTGCATAGCCGAAGAGGGAACTTTAATTCAAGCAAATGTTCTGCAGCAATTGTAAAGCAATCCCAAAGACATACATAAAGATATACAGGTTAGATTTCCTAAGTCAGAGTGATTACTCTTAAATCAAGGACTATCTTGCACCTCAGCTGTACCAAGAAATGGAAATAACAGAAGAAAGCTTCAAAGCATTTTGTCTTATTCGAGTTCCCCAACTTTCCTCAGCAAACAGGACAGCTGGTTCAACAGAGGGAAGCATTGCACATCCAGAGTTCAAGTGAATTATTTACATTCTTTCAAATTACTTGAACTATTCCACTCTGGAAGAACTGGCACTTGCACAGTGTCAGCTGTTACATTATTAGATCAAAAGATCTGATCTTGTTTGAAAAGTCAGGAACTGCTTGTTAATAATTTGGTTCAGGTAGATTAAACTGACTGTTGAAAACAACATCAAAATATTTTTTATGGCTTTGAATTTTAAAAAAATTAAATTCTTTTTACTTCACATATTCTTCTTCATTCCTCTACTTAAAGACTTCTCTTTCTTCACAACAACTCTCATTTACATATTACTTTCTTTTTTCCTTTCACACAAATACACACATTAGCTGTTCTCTTTATTCTATACACACATTGCTTTTTTCTCATCCTCTTACAGTACCTCATACATCCTCAGAGATATCTTCCTCTATATCATACTTTTTTTCTCTCTTGCATCTGTGTAAGGAACACACATGCATTCCTGCCTAAATTAGCATAATTTGACTACAGTTTTAATTGCATTTTCAACTCAAGTGCTTTACAAGTCTTTTTTCAATTTCCATTTGGAAACCCCAGGTGAATGAGCACTGATCCTACTCACTGCAGGCACAGAGAGCATGGCAACTGCCAGACACTCTGGATTCATAGTGAAGACTGACTCAACACTGGGCACACACAGCAGCTGTGCATGGAAAACCTCAGATTCACAGGTCCCTGAGCACCAGATTCAGGACACATGGGCTCAGTATGATACTGGTGAGAAACAAAAACATCTTTGGGATAACTGGTTCCATACAAACACAGCTTGGGTGTCCCAGCAGTGCGCAGAACCCAGAAGTGAACGTTCAGGGTACAATAGTGTGACTGTACACAGCACCAGACAATCCACTTAAACCTAATTAGCTCCAGCTCAATTCTGGCATTGCTAGAGACAGCACCGATAGTGGTGAGAGCACAACAGGGTGTTTATAGTCCTAGAAGGACAGGGCGGGGTGGAGCAGAGGCACAAACCCAGCAGCTGTTTGGAGCTGGGGAGCAGTGGCACATCAGCACCAGGGCTAGAGCCAGGAGCGGGGTGCTGCCAGCAGGTTTAGTAACTGGCCGGCGGAGCCAGTCGGGTTCTGCATTGCATGGAGCTAATTAGTCCCCACCCGCGGAGCCAGTGCCTTGTGTTTCCTGCACTGCTCACTTCGTGCTGCTGGGTGACTCTCTGCTGCATTCCCCAGGGTTACATTACGCAAAATGAGGCATCTCCCCTTCCCTGGATGGCTGAGAGGGCAGTCTGAAAATCTACATTTTTCATTGCAAGATAACTGTTATCCATGTTTGCACGTGACACAGTCTCCTTCACTAGAACAATAATGTCAGTGAGGAGATTTTGAAGACTTCTCCAGGATTTCTGAAAGTGAACAGTTGTGTCAACTTGGAAGCGTCTGTGTTCCAATAGCTTTGCTATTGAAATCCTGCAGGCACTCACAGCAGTGCTCCAGTGGCTCTGCAGCACAGGAATTTTGAGAAGCACTGCATTTACCAGATATGCCTAAGAACTGTTGGTGTACAGCTGCATCATGGATCTGACATCTGCAGCAGAATCTATTAGAGGGACAGAATCCATGTGAATAGCTGACTCATAACACACAGTAAAGCCAAAGCAGCTCAGAAGCACTAAATTCACTTCCACTGTGTACTGGCTTTACTATTTAACAGCATTGCCATGCGGGAGACCAGAGATTTGGTGTAAACATCGGACTTATTTCCAGATGTTACAAAATGCATGCAAACTCATTTCTCCCCGGGAAACTGTGGAAAGAAATATGGTATTTCAGTATTTAGGAATCTCAACTTCTGAGATAGGGTTGGCAATTCAACACACTGCATTTTTCAGTAATTTATGCAAACATAACAGGTGTTTTCATGTTTTGGAGAAAGCCAAGGTTTCCTGTTCTCTAACTAGAGCTGATCCTGGAGACCCAGCTGTCAAATGGTTGGGGATGCCAGTCTGGCCCATCCCTCACACTCATATTAAACCATCTCCATCCAGATTTGTAACACCACATTAATAATCTGTTGAGCCATCCTCCCCTGTTGGAGGGGATAACCAGTTAAACCCAATGGACACAATCAACCTTATTTTCTTTCTGCTAAAAAAAAAAAAAATTATATCCCTTTCTAACTGTATGTTTCTGCCAAGAAAACACCCCAACTAGCAATAACTCAACTACAGCCTTTAGAATTTTATTGCAGAACACGTGCCACCTTCTGCTTCAAGCTAAGAAAGACCTAGACAGAGACACAACTCACCATCTCATTCTCTTCTCCCTGGTTAAGCTGTGCATAATGGTTCGTGGCAGGATTTTCCCCCATGAAATGACCCTCTGGAGACTTTCTACAGCACCCTCAGGAGAGGTCTTCAGCATAGTGTGCTTGAACTTCTTCATTGAGGAAGTGCTCTAAGTACACACCTTCCTTATAATTCTGATGATGTTTGAAGTAAGGAGCTCCTCCCTCTCTGGGGTTAGCAGGTAACACTTTATCCCTCCTCCCTCCATTCTGTTGTTGGAGTTTTGCAATTATGAGGGTTCATGCAGAATTCAGTCAAAAATGCAAGAAAGAAAAAGTTCAATCTTACAAGTGTTTGACACAATATGACTCCAGAGCATAACTCTGGTAGGTGCAAGCAAGCCCTGCTGGCACAAAACTTTCAGGGGAGGGCAAGAGGGGAGTATTTTTCTTCAAGAGATTATGGAATCACTGGAGACCAGGAGTGTGTCCAAATAAGAAACAAAATAGCCATTGCTATTGTTAACACTCTTAGCAACCAGTCTGAGCTAAGTGTCCAGCAGCGATTTCTGCATAAGCTGTAGAAAATAAATCAAGCTCTGGCACTGTAAAAAGGGGCCCCAGCTTGTGCAGGTGGATTTGCACTGACTGTGTGTCAGGATTCAGCCAGGTAGGATCTGTAACCAGGAGCTTTATTCATTATTGAGAATATCCTCATAGAATGTCTTCAGACTTCACCATGTGGCTTTGGGAAACATCACTGAGGTTATTTACTCACTCCTGGGGAAAACTGGAGTTTCCCACTGATGTCAGTCTTTGACCTTTAAATCAGAGCCAAAAGGAAGCTGGCAGGAAAACAACACTGAGAGTTTTGCCACCTCTTCTTTTTTTTTTCTTTTTTTTTTTTTTTTTGGGGGGGGGGGTCATTCAGCATTTGCTGATTATTCTTGTGATTCATTCCCATTCCACTACTATTTCCTTGTACTTTGCTACTTTTTAAGAAGTTACACAAGAAATATTTTAGGAGTGAGGTCAGGAAAGGCAAACCTGTTCTTCCAGTAAGTATGTTAAGAAAACTAAAACATTACTTCTAGGGTGACTGAAACAGATCAAGAGGTATCAAGCTAGTTCCTATTCCTCAGCATTTTGCTGCCATGAGGCATGGACTTGTACAAGTCCAGATCTCAAGCAACAGGAAAGAGCACTGCCTATCCTCCCCTGGGCAGGCTCAGAGGATCTGAAATGGAGAAATGCAGGAAACAGAGAAGAGAAAATGAGGGAATTAGGTCAGTTAATACAAACACATGTGCACCCATGCCCAGCACAGGGACAGATGTGTTTGAAAATGCTGGTGCTAAGCACTGGAGGCAAGTTGTTCTGCCTTGAAACCTACCACACCTCCAAAAGGAACCCAGGCCAGGGGCTGCACTGACAGGGATATATCTGTACTAAGTTGTGTAAAGGTGATTTATTGCACAAGATCAAGCGGGAAGAAGGTTCTCTCCAGACACAACTTCAGTGCTACCCTCTCTTTGCTCCCACTGCAACTTGCTCTGAGCCTCTCAACTTACCATTTTATTCTTCTGAGACCAAGCAAAGGGAACTCCAGTTGTTATAAGAGAGCCACAGTATAAACTAAAACTAAAAAAGGGAACAACTCCAAAGGTAACTTTTCTAAGGCGGGCTGATGATTTTGGGAAATGACTCATTATTTGGGAGGTGCCAGGTGTGGAAAACAGGATGGTCACACACACTTTTTCTGCCTGGTCAGCTTTTGCTGCTTTCCCAAACACCACCCTTGCCCCTTTCTAGTGCCTGTAGCAGACTAGGGTGCAGCAGGTGTGCAGAGATGAGAGATGCAGAGTTCCCACCAAAGCAGGGTCTCCAGGGAAGAATAAAGGCTCATACAATCTTTTAACTATTCATGGTTTTATTCCAGCTCCAAGGTGTTCTGCCCTCCCAGAGAACACCCTTGTAGGAGTATTTATACCTTCACAACTGAAAATGAAGAAAAAACAGGTTCAAGGTGCAAAACATTCATCATTTCCAGAGTCTGACAATCTGTCATAATAATTCATCAAATTGTTGATCTAGAACCAAAGAAGATGGTGACATTTGTTCATTTTCTTAAGCATGTTCACATTGCCTGGAGAGAAAGCAGCCTGAATTGGAACCTCTAGTAATATGATGCTCTCTACTGTTTGGAGTAAGAATTACATAGTATTTATTCATAAAAAGTTATTTGTTAGCATGTCCTATGGAGTGTCATCATTCATATTTTTAAATTGAAATGTGTCTTAAAAAATCATACATAAATTACAAAAATAACTAGTCAAACTAAAATATAAAAGCAAAGTAGGGTTTAAAATATAGTCCCTTAAACTTATAAATAGTCACAAAGTAGGCAAGCAAGAGGCAAAAACACGTGCCTTACTTCAACACAACTTTTATCCTAGTCCTGAAAATACATGTATGTATTATGTCATCCTTAAGCAATTTATTTTGCTTTGAAAAATCTGACAGTATAAACAGAAACCTGACCTCTAAAGCACCCCAAATGTCATTTTCTGTTTCTCAGCATGTGACACCCAGTTCTGGCCACATTACAGAAAGGAAGCTGTGAATCAGCTGGTGACATTCCACAGAAGAGCACCAAGAATGACAAAGGAGTCATAAAATATGGAACAGGTACTTACTGTTGTTCTAGCTAAGGAAAAGGAGACTGAGAAGAGCCATGGCAACAATCTTCAAACAGGTAACTGGAGAATGTAACATTACCCCTGTCCACTGTGGCCATGTTACAACAAAGATTCAGATCAGGCACAAGGGAATACTTCCTATTAAAGTCAGCAAGCACTGGCATTGCCAGGTGAACATTCCAATGTCTGTGGTCTTTAGGGACAGGTGTGGTATGCACTGCACAGAAATGACCTAACCAGAGGTGGTCCTGTGTGAGCGCAGATGGACAGAGCTGATGAACTCTTCTGACGTCGCCTTTGCCTCGTGCTTTCATTGTGGCCAGAAGAAACCCCAACAATTCACAGAAGCCCACTGGGAAGCACCTTGTGTTTTCCAGCTTTCAAGGCAGTGCTGCCACGCATGTCATGCACTCCCCAGGCACAACAACAGCTGGGGACTCATCAGAATCTTTCCTGTAACAGCGCGGGAGCCCCCGCTACCACCACCCGGGCTGGGCTGCCCTCAGCACCCTCTCCAGGCCTGCCGAGAGCAGCCAGGGGCACGGGGACGAGGCCCCGAGGCGATCACGGGGCTGTGGGGGGATCCAGAACCCCAGTGTGAGGGAACCATCATCCCAGTGCGGGGATCCATGATCCAAGTGTGACTAATCCAGGACCGCGGTGCGAGGGCTCCATGCTCCCGGTACAGGGATCCCTGATCCAAGTGTGAGGGATCCCTGATCCCGATGTGGGAATCCCTGATCCGAGTGTGAGGGATCCCTGATCCCGATGTGGGAATCCCTGATCCGAGTGTGAGGGACCCCTGATCCCGGTGCGGGGACCCCTGATCCCGGGGCGGGGATCTCTGGTCCGAGTGTGAGAGCTCCATGATCCCGGTGCGGGGACACGTGATTCAAGTGTCAGGGACCCTTGGTCCAAGAGTCAGGGACCCCTGATCCCGGCGAGGGACGCTGATCCCGGTGAGGGGTCCCTGAGCCAAGCATTACAGATCCAGCACTCCCCCATTCTCCGCTCCCGGCCGCCCAGCCGCCGCGGTGCTCCCTCTAAACCCTCCCTCCTTCTCTGCAGCCGAGCCCGGAACCTTCACGCAGTGAGGCGCTGTTTCCGGCGGGGCGGGCCGGGCGGACCGCGGTGCCCGGAAGCGGCTGCCGCTGCCCTTGCCCTTAGCGCGGCCGCGCTCCTGCGGCTCCCGGGCCGCTCCCGCTCCCTCCCGGGCCGCTCCCGCTCCCTCCGGCCCTTACGATGTGGCGGACGCGGGCGGCGGCGGCTTGGTAAGCGGGACGGGCCCTGGCGGGCTGCAGGCGGCGCAGCACAGCGGGTTGGGATGCGGGTGTGAGTGGCGCAAGGCTGGGCCTGAGGCTGCTGCAGCCTGGTAGCCCCGGGCTGGGCACTCTCCCACCCTGCGGCTCCCCTGGGACCGGGGGAGGTGGTGCATGTAGGAGGGGGCTGCTTCTCCCGCATTCTCGCCCAGGGGAGCTCGGGCTGCTTTCGTGTCCATGCGTTGTCCCTGCCAGCAGCTGCCTTGCGTCCCGCTTGTTTTCCACCGTTCTACGCAGCATTCCCGGCTGGAGCAGTGACAGGGACTGGTGGATAACAGCACGGTGTTCCTTTTATAGAGGAAATGGAATTTTATAGAGTCATGGAATGGTTTGGGTTGGAAGGGGAACGTGAAGATCATCTAGTTCCAACCCCTGTTTGGGAGCAGCAGTGAGAGAATAAGCCTTGTCTAGTGCTGAGTGAGAAAGAAAATGCCACCAAAAGTGCGTTTTGTTGGGTTACATTTGGTTTGTAGTCACAGGCATGGTATGCCACTTTGTGTTTTATAAGACATTTATAATCTCAATGCAGTGTTGCAGGTTGCAGGCCTGTAATCAGGCAGAGCCACCATGTCTGGAAGGATAATTTTTGTTATTGTTAAAACCAACGTAGCAGAGGCTTGAAATTTGGAACTCATTAAGTGGTCATTTAATAGCATTGTCCTGCCATCCTTTTCAATCTGGCTGTACTTTTCATTGGAGATGTCAAGGTGATTTTTTGGTCAGTATTCATCTGGAGACTTAGCAGCAGCAGGAGGGAGGAAATAGAATATGGAAGTTTTGGTGTGAGGGAGTAGTGGGGGTTTTAATGAATTATTGGATTTCAGATGTGTAAGTAAAGCAGCTGAGTTTGAAATATGCAATAACATTCAAAAGGAAGTTGTGGATTGAGGTTTTGCCAGACAACTTTAATGGAATTCAATTTTCCCTTCAGTTTAAGCGCACAGACAATGTTATAAAACACGATGTGTTCTAAAAGAAAAATCACAGAGAAGAAAGTTACATAATACTGCACAAAATGCCTTTAGCCCAGGTGAAGATGAATAATGACAAGTGACTGCTGTAGTATGTGCTACCACATGGTCTCTGCTGGAAATAATAAATATCTGTGAAATGGTAATGACTGCAAAACAAAATAATAAACAACCCAGTCATTGGCATGCATCATACAGGGTTATCACACCCTGATTTAGAAACCTGGCTTCAAAACTGGGAAATTAAACATTTCAAGTGTGGAGGCACTTTTTTATTGGTTCTCTTTGTAGTTAATTTCTGAGCCTTTTGTGATTCCATGTCCAGGAGGAGAAATGCTTTAGTGGTTTAGGAATTGTTCTGCTTATTAATCTCTTTCTGGGTTCTAAGTTTCATATTGCCAAAGCCCAGCCTTGCAGAGATAGTTTAGTATAGCAGCAAAGGGAGTCCTTCTCAGCCATAGTGACTTAGGAGCGAGGACTGGCAGAGCAGTCCCTGGAGTTCCTTTACTGAGCTTTCCATTGCACTAAAGGAAATTTCTAAACTCAGATCATTGGCAAAATTGGTCTCTAAGAGAGAAAAATATCTGAATTCTGATTTTTAATTAATCTTCCAAAAGCTCAATTTCTGGATTAAAAGTCTTTTTTATGAGGCAGTCTTTCACTTCTTTGGACATTAGGAATGTGCCTGTCACCTCTAGTACATTGAAAATCTTGAGGCAAAGAACTCAAGATCTTATAGTGTAGATCATAAAGCATGTTATTAGAAAGTGCTGTAATATTTTCCACTAAGTATGATTCATTTGTTCTTATTAAAATCTGTTAATTTAAAGTGTTTTAGGATTATGGGATTAGTATTTTGCCATTTCAGTGACATGAAGCACTTTTATTTATTTGTCCCATTTGGAAGTAATTGCACTTGATAATATTGAAAACCCTGAAAAAGCATCAAAGGACAAGGTTTCATTTCAACTTTCAAAATTTCAAGCCTGTAATTTTGCACATAGTACACATTTTTATTCCAGACCATGTGTTTACATAACAGGCAGGATTGATTAGGCTCCTGTGTTTTAACATGTGTTTTTCATGGCTGAGCTCTGCTTTCAGAGTCAAATCTTCCAGACTTTTCCCTCTTAAATATGAATTCCTTCATGAAAGCATGAATGCACATGGTGCAACCACCTCCAGAACTAATCTTGTCTATGGATGACCCAAGACAAAACCATAGTCTTGTAGTCCTAGAACCACAGCAAGTGAAAGGAACTGAAAGATGTCATTAAGCACATGGTTGGCCTAAATAGTACAAATGTATTCTACAAAGAATTTTTTTCTGTGTATTGGGTTTTTTAAAAGTTTGGAAATCCTCTATTAACTTAATGTTCTCTACAAGTTCATTTACAGAATAAGACAGGCCAAACTGTTTTCTTGGGAGTATGTTGGGAGTGTTTTGTGGACTCTTTAGCCCAAACAATGCTTAAGAACACATGTTAGTTGCCTTACTGCAGTGTGAAAGGTAGATGTAATCCATAACAGACTTCAGAATTTGTAGTTAAGGTTTTGTGTCTGTAACCACTAGAAATACTATGCCCATTAACAGTGTTTGCAGTTTTTTATTTTCCTCATAAGCATAGCAGTAGTGGCTGGAAATTGTGGATTCAAGGTGATGTAATAAGATTATCTGTAACCAGCTGAAATATAATGTTGATTGCTTCTAAAGAGGTGTTTGAGTTAATGGTGTGTTGAAGAAAGCAGTTGAAGTTTTTATTTCTTTTCTTTTAGTGTCATCTGCCGGAGTCTAGCAAACAGCAGCTGTGGAATAAAGAGAAAATCACCGCTTCAAAACCTGCATCTTGTTTCCCGAAGTATACATCATCCCTACTATCCAAGTGCAAAGTTCCAGAGACCTCCCTTAAGGATATCTATTCAGCAGTTCTCTTCTCTGAATCGTCTTCCCTTTCACAAAACAAAACTTTTAAATGTCAAACATGGGTACCAGTCCCACAGGAACTTTTGGCTGGCCAGATTAGCCTCTAGGCTTCTCAGAGTTCGCTATCTCATCTTAGGATCTGCAGTAGGAGGTGGCTACACAGCTAAGAAGGTATTTATCTCTGGAAGCTACTTCATGCATTTTGTCTTTGCTATTGCATACAGAACAGAAGTTCTTGTTATAGCCACAAAAATATGGGATGCCATTGCTTGGTTAACTGATGATAATAAAGATGAGTGAATATGGAAAACATTGTTTAGGAAACTGCTATAGATCTTAACAGGTAAAAGTACTACTCATAGCTAAGGATGGTGGGTTAGTATGTTTTATGTGTAGGTAGTAGTTGCTCATACACTTCTCTATGTACATTTCTTTTTCTATTTCTATCATGATTTTTTTCCTTTCTCTGTCAGACATATGAGCAGTGGAAGGACATGATACCAGATCTGGAGGATTATAAGTGGATTGTTCCTGACTTCA
The DNA here is from genome assembly GCA_024865655.1 of Emberiza elegans. Lineage (NCBI taxonomy): Eukaryota > Metazoa > Chordata > Aves > Passeriformes > Fringillidae > Emberiza > Emberiza elegans. Next base: position 12,032,419 of record JALJVW010000149.1, read on the forward strand.
TTTGGGAGCTTGATGAACTTGTTGACATCGGTATCACAAAGCCATGATGTTTCTCTGTCTAAAGACTGGCATGTGTAAAACTTAACATAAGAAGTGTAGGTCCTCAGGGCCTCACTCCAGGAGTAGCTTTTCAGGTGTAATTTGAGTGGACTTTTATTTTTGGACTTTGATGTGTGTTTCACCAAAGAAATTTTATTGGTGTGTTTGTAAGAAGAAATTAGGCTCTGTTTAGCATGGATATTCCCTAATGCATCCTTTCATTTGAGAATGTTCTTGGTCCTTTCATAAAGCCACATAGCCCCATTAGTCTCCCAGAAAGGAGAGTTGCAGGGTGATCTAAGTGACTCACACAGGTTTTGGTAGTATTATGCAGAAAGTTTTTTCTTTCTATATGATTGACTTACAAATGAAGATATAAATAGATAGTAAAAAATATGTGTGAGTAAAAGACAAGTTGAAAATGCAGAATAGTGAACCTGCCTATCCACAAAATTATCTTGAAGATACAGAAGAAAAGAAAGTGAAGAATATAGACTTGCTTTCCTGAGCCTTCAGATTGCAGTAGTCTTTTGTGTATTTTTAGGTGAAAGACAGAAATCTGAAAATCAGGCTCTGACTTATATTTTGTATGCAGGGTAGAAATGTGATGATCTTAAAAAAAAAAATGAAGATTTTACTGCATAGAATGGTAGAATGCTTTGGATTGGGAGGGACCTTACAGACGTTTACTTCCAGCCTTGATGCTATGTGTGAGAATTGTATAGGTAAAGGCAGAAATTGAAAACTGATATAAGTTTTTCTTGTCCTTACTGCAAATGGGCACTACATTTTTATAGTACTTTAAAGGTAATGATTTTTATTTTTAAGGATCACAGAATTGGCTTTTTTATGAAATTGAAAACTAAGCTTTTCTTAAAAAGATTCAAGGCATGAGCATAGTTACCGTTTCATGTGATTTTAAAACATCCATTTAAAACATTACAAAGTATGGGAAAGAATAATGTATGAAATGTGGTAAAATGCAGCAATAAGTTTTCAGCAATTATAAAGTACCTGAGGCAGCCGACTTATCAGGAAGTTCAAAGTCTAAAAAAGCAAGTGGTTTTTCAGATCTGATAGTCTTTCCCAATAGTAGTGGGGGGAGGTGCAGGTGGAAAGAAGCTTCTTCATACTTGTTTAAAGAAAATTTTAAAAGCCCTATCCTGAAACAGTTGCTAGGTTTTATAGCCTAAGCCTCTTTTTTTTCCCCAAAAATAATAGAAAAAAGCCCAACTCACTAACTGTTGTGCTGTTTTCCTAGAAAAACTTCTCAAAGCCCTCCCTGATGCAGATGACCTTGCCAAACTTATGCCTGACTTTGACAAGATTGGAGAGAGCCTCGCTTCACTGAAAGGAATTCTATCTCCTGGTGAGAACAAATTTTCAGCTGTTTTAATTTCAAAAGCTGAACCTATTTGATGATGAGGGTGTAGGTATGTCCTTAGACACTAAAACAAAGCAGATCCTGAAAATGCTTGTGTTTTCATTGAATATCTCTTCTGAAAGAGTTATGGACAAAGGTAAGTGTAATGTATTTTTAAAATGAGAATTCTGGTAGCAAGTGCAGAGAACTATAATGTGAATTTTAATAGAAAACTTCTATTCAGCTTCAACTTCTTCAGCTTGAAAGCTCAGTTCTTCAGTGAGTCAGAGAAGCTGGATGTGTCCAGCTAGAACCTGGTGAGAGTGTCACTGAACAGCAGCAATATCACAGCTGTTACAGGAGAAGAGTTGGATTGTTAAGAGCGAAGGTTCTTAATGTTGCAAGCATGTGAAATAGGGGATTTGTAAGAAAGCTCTTCTTCTGGATTGAATGATATTTTCCATCTGGTTCTGGACCCAGGAAAACTTTCTTGGATATTTAGGTTATGTGGGGCAGTGTTTCAAAGGAGCAGGTGAGTTCCAAATCCTTCAGAAGAGGCGCAGGGATGGTTTGTCTATTCAGTGTATCCAGGTAGTAGGAGGCTTGATGTATCTGTGAGACGTTATATCATTGTTCTAAGTGTGTTTGAAAATATTTTCATATCAGTGTGTGTAAGAACTGTGGCTTTGTTTCTTAGAAATACTGTCAGTGGCAGAACTAATTTATTAATCTTACAAATGCAGCAAGAATCTAAGTAGGGGCCAAGTTCAGCAGAGTGACAAGTAGATTACAATCTCCTATGTATTCTGGCTGTTTAAAATTTTAACAGTTTAAAATTGTGTTGTTGTTGACCGATAGTGAGATGTCACCAATTACTTGTTATCGTAATCACACTGGCATAATGGCCATTTATGATTGTGCAGTCCTCCATATGAAACAAAAATCCCTCATCTTTATCTTGCATTTTGTTTTGTGTTTATAATTTTTATTTCCCCTCTTCTGCTGATTTTTCACAGGTTACAATTTGGTTAGTGAAGTCATAGGAGCTTCTGATCTACTTCTGTTGTTAGGTGTGTAAAAGCCCTTTTTCCTGACTTTAACCTGCCTTTTTACAGCAAACTGTTAAAGCACTACTGTACTAAGAGGAGTGACTATCAATATAAATACAACTATTTACAACGACTTAATATGGATTTATAAATACTTTCCAACTATTTTAAAAATACTTCATAGAATCACAGAATCGCAGAATATGCTGAGTTGGAAGGGACCCATCAGGATAATCGAGTCCAACTCCTGCCCTTTTCAGGGATATCCTGAAAATCCCACCATGTGCCTGAGAAAAGTGTCCAAAAGCTTCTTGAGCTCTGCCAAGCTTGGTGCTGTGACCAGTTCCCTGGGGAGCCTGTTCTGGTGCCCAGCCACCCTCTGGGGGCAGAAGCTTTTCCTGACCTAGGTCCTCTCCTGTGGGAATGAATAGGTGAATGGTTGATGTATCTCTGCCACAGTCCTTAGCAGATGCTTTTTATTTCAGGCTTGTTCCAGAAGCTTCTTTTGAAAACCTGTCATTACAATAGGAAAGTTGGTTTTTTTTTTTCATTACAGTAACATCAGTGGATTTTGTATTATCCTTCTGTCTTTCTCAAAAACTAATTCTGCAATATTTTGAGAACTTTTAATAGTCTAACTGAAGCTCCCTTCTCCCTTGTGATATAATTAATCTGAGTCATAAACTAGATACAAAATTTTCAGATGAGTTTTAAACTGGCTTTCTTCTTCACTTTCTTAAGATGAATTTTTTTTATAGGAACTTCAAAGATTATTGAGTTACTAACTCCTAGGGGTTGAAGCTTTAATTTTCTAGTAACTGTAGTTTGAGAATTTTTAAGTGCCTTTTGCATCTTATTGTTAGTTTCTGTATTTGTGTCCTAGGTTCTCCAGGAGAAACAGCATTCCGGGCTACTGACCAGGGATACGACAATGACAAACAGTTCAAGAAGGTAATAACTCACTTGCAAACCTGAAAATGTGTCTATAAACAGGTATTTAATGTTTGAAAGTGCATCAGTAGCCCATTGCAGAAGTTCATTTGAAGCAGCTTGTAAAAGAATTTATTGTTGAATATTAGTTCAGTATGCATTACTGCTTTTTGTATATAAAAGTATTGCAGGGATAGTAAGCATTTTGGTGTAAGGAAATACAAGGCAGACATGAAAATGTTTAATAATTGCATTATTAAGAAAATTGGTCTGTAATAAGAATGTGATTTTAGCTATTGTATGTGCATTTGCAATTTTTCAGGGCATGGTCTCCATGGCACTTGAGTTTATAACTTATTACTGAAGTTGGTTTAGGTAGCATTTCTGCTTCAAACTCATTTCTGTTGATATTTTCATAGTTTTAATTCTTATTTAAGAATTTCTGCCTTACAGAATTTCCATTTCTTAAAGTAGTCTGTTTTTTACTTTCTTTATCTAAAGCATTCATCATATTTTTGTTACTATTTTCTGGAACATAATGTTACTGTATTTTGATAACCTAAAGTTTTAGCACTTTTTTTCTTGAAGTCAGGAAGGTGAGGTTTATTTTTTTGTTTTCATGAACATTTCTGTTAAATTCCTGAAGTGTCATATTGCTCATTCTTTAAAGGTTTTTATTTTTCTTGTGTCTGTTTTTAAAAATTGCTTTACAAAAATTGAAGGAAAACAATATATATCAGGGAATTTGTAAATTATCATATAGTTATTTTTGAACTGAAATTTTCTGAACTGTAACTGGGGCTTTTCCATAAACAACTTTTCTGTATATGCAGGCATGTATACATTTATTCTACATTAATTCTGCGTGGTAACATGGTGAAACATGTACAAAGCTCAAATCTTTCAACTGTTTTTCCCCCTGTAGAACACTGATGGATTTTTACATGAGAATTAACCTAGCTTTTTATTTCCCCTTTGTCTGTAAACTGTCTGTGTTTTTCTCCAGAGTGATTGCTTTGCACAGGTTTCACTGTGTAAAACTTAAAGAACACTTTACTATAGATTTGTGAAGAAGTGGCCATCTTAGTTTATTGTCTCTGATGATTGAGATAACTGACACTTCTATTGAATACTAGTAATATCATCCAAACTTATGATTCTATGGTTGTTTTGGATACAGTGATATCTACATTTTAACTTCGACTGTGGTGTGGAAAATATCACCAGATGAAATTAATATGATTAAGAAAATGTCTGGTCTAATGATTATATCTGATAAGAAACTGTTAATTTGCTAATTAATATGATCAGTTTGGACAGAATATTTCAAACTAGGCACATATGAATCCCTAACAGAGCATAATCATCAAGTTTGTTGGCAGGCAAAATTAGTACTTTCAAGACAATGAATAAGATGGCCTTTGTGCATTCAATGCTTACCACTGCCAACCAATGCTAGTTTAAGAACTGTGATTGTATGGGTTCATAAAGTGATTGTATGGGTGCTGTAGTATGATACTGAATGTGTCTGATGAGAGGTGGTTTTCTTTGTTTTGTTTAACTGATAAATCTAGAAATTATTTGTTTGGAGGAATTTTCTGAAGAATTTTTACAGGATGTGATCCTCAGACAGATCTCCAAAAGCTTCCAGTAGGCTGAGTGAGAAACCAGTTGTTTTGCAAAGTAACTTTAAGAGAGTGAAAGATGTCCTGAACACCAAATGAGACTGTACTGCTTCTTGTCAGCTAATGTGTTTATCTCATAATCTCTCATTTAATCCAAAAAGTACAATATTTTTACAAGAGAATTAAACTAAAATTACTGGAGTGTTCAGATAAGTAGTTTAAATATGTGGCATCTAAATCTCTTTTTACCTGGATTAAATAAGAAATTTTGTTCTGGGAGAAAAAAGAGTGAACATAGTTACAAAAACTATAGTGAAGTAAAATGACTGTATTTTAAGTGAGGAACTAGTTGAGGCTTCTACTTGAAACAGCTGTGTTACCTTTCTTAGGTTATCATGCACTATTGTGTCTCCACGAAAATTTTCTTTAAGAGATAGTTTCCTCTCAAAGCAGACAAATTTCCAAAGCATAGCCTTTACCATTAAAGAAAACATATAGTGGTTATAGCTGTGAAGGAGTTGGATTGAAAGCTGTGACTCAAGTCTTGGTGTGGGGCTTAGAGTCCTTTCTCTGCTCTGGTTCTTCGGTACCGTGTCGTGCTGTGGAGACCCTGCTGCTCCCTGGGGCAGTTGCAGTGTGTGATTGTCTCCCCTAGCCTGCACAGGGTCACCTTCAGCTGGTGTAAGGAACTGCACAAATTCCCACAGCCCTTGACCACAGCTGCTGCTGGAGAGTGAGAGAGACTTGAGTAAGGACTGTCACTCACATAGATTTATTTTTTAACATTTGTTTTCTGTTTTGTTCTTCCTTGCAACTTATGCAATAAAGTTTCCATGGTTTTCTCTGTTTTATTAAGAGTGCTATTATATTCCCAACCTAATTTCCAGTTTCATGTTATAGATGCTCTGGATAAAATTGTTAACATTTATTCAAATTCTTAAAAATTGATCTCTTTACCTATCTTGTAATTTTCACTCCTTTGTATTCCTTTTAAAATAAAGAGAGAGTCATACTCAGCTGTAGTGCAGTATATTAACTTTTAATACCAGATAATAGGGGGTGGAGATGTTTAAATATTGCACAGTAACAATGTCAGGGTTTGTCCCAATATGTCAACTACTGTAGTCTTTTAACTCCTGTTATTCCCTACCCTTTACATTGTTTCTTCAACAATGAAAAGAATAATGTAATGATTGTAAAGAACTTGATTTTAGAAATTGCATTAATTGATTGGTGTTGATTTTTCTAGCAAAAATTCTTTAAAGGACAGGTTGATTTTGGTGGAGGGGACATGCAGGGATAGTGTCCAGTGACAGAGAGATATCAATATTTTTATTTGTGTCTTGGTTTATGCCAGCTGGGGTGCTGTGTTTATAGTTCTGTGCTATTTAAAGTTCTTAATTTTTTAATATTAATTTATTTTTTTAATCTAAACCAGTAAATTATGATCTAAAATATAAAGGAAATAATAATGTGATTATTGATTGTAAAATTATCTTCTTTGTATCTATCAGAGAAGTCTTTTAAATGACAATTTTTTTTTATTTGAATAGTTTATTAAATTGTGTGACTTTAATTGCAAAGTATTCTTGTCATACTTTATTGTGGAATAGGAGTCACATGTACAAGATGTCTTTGAAAGGAATTGCTGATTAAATAATTCGATTTGGTGACTTCAAACTTCTGTTACTTCCTGTTTAAATGCTGAAAGGCCTTCATGACAGATTTTGTTCGGTATTTTTTCTTGTATTTTTGGACCCATAGCGTAATGTTTAAAGGGAATGTGTTGGGTCATACCGAGTGTTTCCTTGTCTGCAAAATATAACTATTGTTCTTCTAATAGTAAATGTAGCCATGAGGTTTCCTCTCCTTGCTGCTGTGTAGGAATGAAATCTTTTGTCTGAGTTCCTGGCTCAGTTTTAGTGTCTTTGCTAGTCTGGCATTAGAGGCATTTATTAAATCTGAAAGTGGTTCAGTAAAATGCAAGAAGATTTTTCTGTGCTTCAAATTATACAAATCACTGTTTAACAAATGTTTATATTTGGTCATTTGTTTGTGTCTCCTTTTATCCATTCTTTTGTGTTGTTTATCCTTATGTGTACATGCCTGTGTGTGTATTTCATGCAACAAATGTATACCTTGATGATGGATGTCTTGAATTCTTACACCAAAGTTCTGTTTCAGAGCTTGTTTTGATTTCTGAAGTACATTTTTGAAATATTTCATTTCACTGAATGTTTTCTTAGAAAATGTAATATTTTTTAAGAGATTTTTTAAATAGTTCGTTAATATTCTTTTCTGCATTCTCTGAAATAAACAGTTCATAAGCTTCTGATAGAGGCTGGCATTGTATTTCTCAAGCAATTTTGAAAGACAGCTCACCATTATATTGTTTGATGTGGAGGGAGAAGAGAACTAAGCTTTGTGGAAATGCTGAATGAGTAGAAGAATAAGCATCACGTTTTAGGGATTTTTGGAATGATCAGGAAGGGTTGTGACAGCATTAATTTAAATTGCAGTGTGTTACGGAAGTGGAGAGGGAACTTCTTTTTTTATGCTCAAGAAACTATTTTTCTTCTGCTAGTTTTAGAAAGTTAAGTACCAACCAAAAATCATCTTTTTATAAAGTGTCTGTATTCTTTAGGGTATTTTTGCTTTGTTTTTATTCCTAGCAAAACTTTTACTGACAAAGCTGAACTGAACAGTTCGATAATATTTTAAAGCTGAGATAGTTACAGATGGAATTTTTAAAATATTTAGATGCTTAGTTAAAGTTGAATATAATTGTAAAATGTAGGTAGATGTTGGTTGCTTTGTTCTGCCTGGATTTGCAAAATGCATGGTTTTGCTGACTCTATCCACTCCAGCTAGCAAGAGATCATGCTAATGAAATTCCACTTGCATTTGAAGTGACCCATTCATACCTGTTTTTCATCTGTCTTTGTGTCATGCCTTTTGGTTTAACTTTGTTCTCCTTACACCCCAAATTTTTCCTCTCCTTTTTATTATAAACTCACGGCAGGGCCTGCTTGGGGAGCTCATTCTGTTACAACAGCAAATCCAGCAGCATGAAGAGGAAGCACGCAGAGCCGCTGGCTTCTCTTCCCAGCAGAAGCGCAAGGTGATGCCCTAAGGGACGAAATGTTCTGCATTCACTCTAATCCTTCAGCTCTCTGCATTTGAGCTAGAAAAATCTAACTAATTAAATTGTGGATATAAGTAATTGGCAACTTCATTACAGATGGGTAGTCCTGTTTCAGTTTAACCAAGTTGCATTTAAAGCATGATGTTAAAAGCAAAACAGGTACTTTGTGTCGCTTTGAAATTGTTTTGTCTCTGCCTCTATAAAGAGTGTTATTTAAAGTTCAAACATTACAAATGCATTTAAGGAAAGTACATGAATCAAACCTGTTTACTGTTGCTTGTTTCTGGTAGCTCTGTCTTGTAAGAGTGTAGCTATTTACAGGGAGTATGTCTCTGGGAGGTTTTCCCCCCTGCTTTGTACTGTTGCCAATTTGAAAATGACAGCAGCTCCTTAGTAATAATTTTGAACAGACAATTGAATACTGCTGATAATACTGTATATTCATCAGTGGTAGTCCCTTGTCTGCTCTCCATCTTAAAGCAGAATTTTTATTGATTTGTTGCGCTTGTTGAACATTTGTACTTCTCTTTACTTATTTAATTTAAGCTCTGATCATTTTGTTAATTATTATATGGCTGATTGGAAATCCCTCTTAAATTGGGATGTTTTAGTTGTCTGATCTGTTGCAATCTGTAATTCTTGACCACATTGCTTTGTTGGCTGCTTTTGTGTCTCCTTAAAAACTTCCTGATTAGTCATACTTTTCAACAGCTTTGGAATTCAGCACTGGATACAGAACTTGATCTTCTATACATCTGAAGATAAATCCCACAAAAATAGAAATGCTCTAAATATGAATGAAACTTTTAGACATGTTTGCATAGCTGTAATTGTCATGCTTTTGAGTCCATCAACAGAGGAAAACAGTGTTCTCTGAAAATATAGCAGTGTTTTCCTTGCTTGCCGTATTATTTTACATGGTTTAGAGTTACAAGCTCCCTTGTCGGATTGCATACAGTTTATTGAGAGAGCTGGAATATGGAATAATAGATTGAAGTAATAATAAAATGTATGAACATGTAAAAATTGTTGGGAAACCAACACAATATTTGATACATAAAAATTTATCAGCCTAATAAACACATTCAGGGAAAAAATGAGCTTGATACTACATTTGTTTATGATTGAGATTCTACTTTTTAGTAGTTTGTTGCAACTAATTCCACAATTCCCAAGCTGTGAAGAAACTGCAAGGGCTGTCTTTGTAAATGTTATCCTGCCCTCTATGGCAAGTATTGTGTTTTCAGAGGACTGAAGGCCTACCTTCCTTTGCATGTGGAAAATTTTCACTTAGCATTCAATGTGCTGTTTGGCATACATGCCTTAAGACAAAGAATGAGTCATGTTTGTCACACTAACTTTTATGTTTGAATCAATTTGAAAGAGATGGTAAACTATTTTCTTTAATACCTTGATATGAGGATATGGGTCAAAGAATCCAATTATTGAGCCACATTCTCTTTTGGAAGAACAAATTGTGACTGTCAATGAAATAAGTCATTGCAGGCCCTTCTGACAGGGCATAAACTAACCCTTTTTGTTTTTTAACTGAGTTGTCTTGCTTGCATGTCTATAATAAAACATGGTATTTTATTTCAGTTCTTGAAAGTTTTGTTGCCCAATTTACTTGCATATTTTTCCATTTTAATTTATTTACTCAGTATTAAATCTACTACAGATGTAAATTGAGTAACAGTACAAACCATCTCACAATGAGGAGAAGATACTAAAAACAAAAATTTAATCTTCTCTTGTTGATTTTTTTGGGGGGAGCAGCCTGTTAAATATTTAGCAGTAGAATTGTTTACTACTGCACTGTGCATGGCTGCTTGAATGCATTTTGTCTGGGCCTTAATATTTTCATTTAAATTATTGGAAATTGTTGTAGTTCTGCACATAATCAGTTTAAAATTATTTTCAGTGAACAGATACCTGTGTGCAAGGGCCCTTGATTAAAAATAAGTCTCTAGCATTTTTTTCTCATAATTCTTTATGGTGGCAATGGGCAAAGAGGGAGTAATCTAGAGTTACAAACCGTGTTGAACTGGATTAAACAAATACTCATGTACCTGTATAAACATACTTTAATAGTTGAGTTTTGCAGGGGGGGGATAGAAATCAGAAATCAGTCTTATGTGACTGTTAGTACTTCAAATTGATACTTTAGCTTTTATGGCAACTTTAAAATTTCTAGCAATATTATAGACTACATGTTCAAAATACTGTATGTACTAACATTGAAATCACACCTGCACCAAGCGCTGAGGCAATGGCATCATTCTAGAGCTGTTTGTTAGTTTTGACATAACTTACCTAAAGTCCTTGTTAGAATTCATCATTTAGTGCTAGATGATTCTTTGCTTCAGATCTCACAACGTGAGGCTGTGCAGTATTTTGGCTTTCTACATTGAACAGAAGCATCAGCCCACACAGACAGTGCCTGTGGTTGGAGGGGTCTGTAGGGAAGCCCTTCAGAGGTGCATCATGGCCCCACAAGTCCTCTGAGAACAGCAGAGAGCAGGAAAATGTTACCTCCTTTGAAAGTCTGCAGCACATGGAAACACTTTGCTTTCCTTTTCTTTCCTAAATTTTCTTGCTTCTTTTGGCTCTGTGCATCACTTTCTTTGCCTCCTGTTTTTATTTTCCCCTAATATCTCTGAGGTGTTGGAGGTGTGTGTATATGTAAATGTTTATTTACATATAGCAGCTTGTAGCTGCGTGCATCAAATCCTCTGTTCAACTAACCCTGTTTCTGATGTACTTTTGCTACCACTGAACTAATCAACAGCAATGAAAAGTTAATTTACAGCATTTTGTCTTTGCTCTTTATGAAAGAAAATAATGGCAATAAGATGGAAGTGTCAGCTTGGATTTCTTTCTATAAAGTGCAGACACAATTCTTCAGGTTTAACAGCTAAATGATACTGAGCACTATGAGTACTTGTGGATTATAATTCTTGTTTAGTCTGTAACAACTCTTGTAAAGTTTTACTAATTGAATTAATTTATGTCTAAATAACAGCTGTCCTCTGCATATTAGATAATATTCTCTTTCTCATTTGAAGCCAACTTGAGTTGTAAATGTCACATGGGCTTTATCACGTGAACTTTATTTAAATATTGACACACTCAATAATTGTTTAGGTTACCATTTTTTCTAAATTGAATATTTTATCAGTCAACCATTAGACTTTGTTGTTTGTAAATATTTACATCATAAGAATTTGTATTCCATCATTAACGCTTTTTGCCTTTGTGTTAGTAAAAGGGGATTGTTTAAAACAACTGTTTACTGCCTCTTGATGAACACATTTTAGGACCATTTGGCTTAGAATGTTTCTTAGTGCTTGATCTTATTACATTAATTCCTTGAATCTCAAGATGTCTTGTACTATAATATCCTAATTTTCCTAAGTTTTATTGTAATTTAAATAATTTTGAAATAACCCTTCAAGACTGTCCTGCCTATCTAAAATATATGAAGTTGTGTAGCAGGTTTAGAATTCTGACATACAAATATGAAATAAGAATGCTTATGAATATTCATAAATAGTGAATACTCACCTGAAAGTATTTTCTGTAGCAAGCAGGTGTTCAGTGATTTTATCACATTAAGATGGTACTAATTCAGAAAGTGGATATACAAGATCCTGAGAGTTTGACCACTAAAACTACATTTAGTTCAGTGGCAGAAATCTCAGCACCATATGAAGTGGCTTTTCCTTAAGCCCACTTTCCCAGTATTAAGGTCTGGAAGGGTTAATTTTCACATTTGCATGTACTGAAATCCAGACAATTCTTTGATGTAAAGCTCCTGTTGCAGATGGGGCTTTCCATCAGCTTTAAATTTCAAATGCTAATTGAATAATTTTACTTGCTGTAAAATGCATGTCAAGTCACTTTTTCTTATGTGGAATGAAACTTTCAGTTTGTAATTGGTTACTTACAGTGCTTAAGCTAAACAAGTGATGGTGGCCATGATTATTTTTCTTTGTAGGTTTCTGACAAAGAGAAGATTGATCAACTTCAAGAAGAACTACTACGCACTCAGGTGACTTTTCTGAATTATTGATGCCTTAAGTAGTGATTTATGTGCAGTGGGCTCAGATTTACTAGACAAAAGCACACCTGAAGTATATTTGGTAGAAATGCAGTGCTTTTTTCAATCTCTATATGTATGAATGCAGAGTCCCCTGTGTTGGCACAGAACAAAGGTCAGTCTGGTCTGTTCTTCTCTGACAAAGACTTACAGAAAGCAAGACCTCATTCCAACCCAGTTTTAATCTCACTTTGATTAGCCATACAGAACTAGTTATTTGTAAACTAAGTTTTTTCAGGGATGATGCTCATTAGTCATATTTGTCAATGTTTGGGTATTGCTCACATTAATGTACAATTTATCTTTTATCTGCAGGCTTCTAAACTGGTTGGCTTTTTGGCTCAGCTACATTTTATAGGGGCTTTCCTAACATCATGATATATTTGCTAGTTTTGAGTTTTACATTTTTTAATTACATTTTTAATACCATTTTTTATTTTTTAAAGTGCTCTCAGGCAAAATACATTTCCACATTGTAAACAGACATTTTCAGAGTAGATATCAAAACTATATGCATCTCTCATCTTCAGAGTACTACTGCAATCTCCTAAACAGGGCTAAGCTGGTACAGTTGTCTCAATCTGATGTTTTATGCTGAAGAAATAATCTAAACGAAGTTTGTCCATTTGCATTCAAGCTCCATTTTGATTGAATGGCCAGTTCCCACTGACACTGATTTCTGCCTGGTTCCATATGTGTAGCTTCTTTGAAAATGGAGCTTAAGATGCTTTAATTATTGATCTTTGTGTCCTGAGGTTTGAATAGTGTGCTCTTATTAAAACTTTTGAGGCAAAAGGGTTGCACTGCAAAAAATAAAGTAATTCTGACACTCTTCTCTTGGTGACCTTGTATTCTTAATAACTAGTGATCGTGAAGGTTTCTGTATGTCTGAAAGACCTGCCTGAAGGATTATACGTTTTTCATAGGTAAAACTTTGCTCATGTGAATCTGTTATGTCCATAATTACCCAGATATGTTTGTACTACTTTTTACAGCTCAAATACCAAAGAATGCTTGAGCGATTAGAGAAAGAGAACAAAGAATTGAGAAAATTGGTACTGCAAAGAGATGACAAGGGAATTCATCAGAGGAAGTTAAAGGTATGTGTTACAAAACCACATTGAAATATAATTACACCATATTTTCCATTATGCTATTCTAAATTGCATTTTAAATTCATATATAAAGTTCTAACATTTGTTTTAGGATACCTCTGTTAATTTTTTGAGTCATCAGGACTTTCATACATCTTTTATTTTTTAACTCTATAGCTTCCGGAAGTGGCTTCAATTGAAAACCAAAAAGGGGTTACCATGTCTAACTAAATAACTTAGCTAAGAGATTGGGAAATGTGGCTTGATTTTTCATGTAGCTTCACTGTATTTTCAGATAATCTTGCTTCCAACTCTTTGCATGCACAGTCTGATACCTTTGTGCTTTGTCATGGGTCTCATTGAGTTTGGTAGGAGTAAGTTATAGGGTCAGGGAACATCATTTAATGACTGAAAAAATCCAGTGAGACTAGCTTTTGTTTTTGTCTGCCAACATCCTGAGCATTTTAAAAATAGATGTTTTCTGCTTCTCTGATTTGTTAACCAGTATGGATCTTGTTCTTTCCTCTGGGAACTGAAAGATGAATCTTACTTGTATATAATAAGTTTGATAACTCTGTATCCATGTTAATGTTTATTGTTCATCAAACTAAATAATTGTAGATGTTTAATGGAAGAAACTCAATTTAGCTTAACCTGAAAGCTGCAAAGTTTGCACTCGGGTTGTTCTCTTATGCTGTACATAGGAGCTTTCATTTTCCCCCTTCATCCACAGGAATCAAGGAGTGACTTTACTTGGTATTGTATTTCATAGAACAAAAATAGCTGCAGTATAGACAGCTGTGGTTTCAAACCATGAGGAGAAAGTAAAATCATTTTTACATAAATTTACAGGAGTAGTAGTCTAAAACTTCTGTTCTCTTATTTGGCTGTGTTTTCTCTGTGTACTTTTTTTTGTAGAAGTCCTTGATTGATATGTATTCTGAAGTACTTGATATCCTGTCTGATTATGATGCCAGTTATAACACTCAAGATCACCTACCTCGAGTAAGTAGATAAAATTTCAGTGATTTCTACTGAAACACCAGTTTTGCAATTAAATAGAGCATTTAATTATATTCCAGAATAATCCAGAATTAGTGCTAGGCTATTTTCTTGTAACTCCACCTTTTTGCTTAAGACATGTCTTTAATTTTGAAAGCAATAAGATAATTTTGAAAATAACAAATTTGACCATGCTAAACCTGTTTTGGCTCTTAGATAAACCCTGTCTAGATTCAGTTACTGCTGCTGTGCTCAGCTTTCCATTTTAAATGGCTTCAGTCTGTGCACCTCATCCTCCTCAGCTTTGTAAAATGTTTGTTGTTTCCCACTGTGTGTGAGTGGAGGTGACCGAGTAAGGTGCCCTGTCCATCTCCCCACAGCATGCTGCTGTTGAGGGGGGGGATTTGGGAGGGGGTTAGCCTGACTGCTGGTGTAGGAGAGAGCCAGGAATGCTTCCAGCCCACACAACCACCTATAGCATTGGTAGCTTCTATAAGAAACCACTAAGATGAAGAAACTCTGGATTCAGCTCTTTCCAGGCAGAAGCAGCATCTACCAGATGAGTAGTGTTTTGCTTGCAGAAAGGATTTTGTAGAAGAAGAGGAGAGCTGCCTGCAACAAGCCCTCCCTTTCTTCAGTAGATGCCCTGGCAGAGTGCTTTGTGGACTGTGCTGTCTTAAGCACAAGTCAATATTTTTGCTTGACTACAAGTTAGAATTTCTTCAAAGATTCCGTCTTTAAACCCATGCATTTATTATCAAGCAGAATACAGCTGATGTTGATACAGATGTATGTCTTCCTAGTCAGCTTTTATCTAAACTTCCAAAATATCCTTCCAAAAGCCAATGGCTGTTTAAACTTTCACTTAAGGTGGTGGTGGTTGGAGACCAAAGTGCAGGAAAAACCAGCGTGTTAGAAATGATCGCCCAGGCCCGCATATTCCCTCGAGGGTCTGGAGAGATGATGACACGTTCCCCTGTCAAGGTAAGGGACATTCTCATCTCTGAATCAGCATTTGCTGTGTTGTTCTCCTTCTGATTATGACATTGATTGAAACATCCATGTACATGGGTTTATAAAATGGCCTGTAAGCAGGGGAGTTGTTTCAGCCAATGACAAAAGCTCTGCAAGTCTGTCTATGATCCATGTGTCCTGTCTGAGTAGGAGCAGTACCATTTAGTAATTTTGTGCTAAATGTTCACTACATATAACTGTTTTCTACAGAGGGAAGTGTACATATGTCAAGTGTTTCTCATGTTTCTCTGTGTTAGATTTGCTATACTTTCTCATTAAAGCTTTTAATATTTAGGTGACCCTTAGTGAAGGTCCCCACCATGTGGCTTTATTCAAAGATAGCTCTCGGGAGTTTGATCTGACCAAAGAGGAGGATGTAAGTATAATAAAGTAACTGGAAGTTAATGAGACTTCTCTTGATTCTCTAAATAATTTTGTATCTCTGTGATCTCTAAGCCCCTGTTTAATTAGAGTGAAAGATGTTTAGTGGGGCAAAGCATTGTATTAGCTATTATCTCCTTGGCTAGTACTGAAGTGGATAAAATATTGAGTGCTCCTTGTGCCAAGACACTTTTTGAAGCATGAAAGGATCTGCAGGTAATCTGTCATTTAGTGCCCTCCCCATTTACCAGACTTACTAAAGATGCATTTGAAATAATACTTATAAACTGAGATTTTCATCCTTAACTTAAAGTGGTTTTCTGTGTAGGTAATTTTTCTTCTATCACAGTTATAAAGAGTTTTCTGTTTGATGTTTTGCTTTTTTTGTAACAGCTTGCAGCTTTGAGAAATGAAATAGAAATCAGAATGAGAAATAGTGTGAAAGAAGGGTGCACTGTTAGCACTGAGGTAAGACTTTTCAAATATTTCATGGTAAATATCTGTATGTATATATGTTTTAGAAGTATTCTTCAACTGGGGGACAGTGATCAATCCAGTCTGCATATACTTTGTGTTTTGCAGTATACAAGGTGTATTTGGACTTGTTAAAATCAGTTTCATACAAAAATGCTGCATTTATACTTGCATTAAAAGTTGTACTTCCTGTTTAAAATGATGAGTTGTTGCTGAATAAAACATACATGTATAAATATGTGTTCATATAATTTTATATATGTGCTTGTCTATGCAACTATATTCAAAGTAGATGTTGTATAAATTTTAATTTCAATTTTATTTTGCAGACCATCTCCTTAAGTGTGAAAGGTCCTGGTTTGCAGAGAATGGTATTGGTTGATTTACCTGGAGTCATTAGTGTGAGTATGCAATAATTTAAAAAATGAAGACATGTAAATGGAGTAGTGTTATTGATGAAAACACTAGCTGCTGGGGATTTTTTAACATGTTTTTTCTTTGTTTTTCTTTAAATATGTATCTCCATATGCATATTAAAGACTGTGACATCAGGTATGGCTCCAGATACAAAGGAAACTATCTTTAGCATCAGCAAAGCCTACATGCAGAATCCTAATGCCATCATCCTCTGTATTCAAGGTACTAAGAATCTAAACAATTGTCCACTTGTATTTTTAATGGTTCATATGTTACTCTGGAGTCTGTTCTGGTGGTATTTTTCCTTTTGTGATAATTTGTGTAGTGTACAAAACAGCATGCTGTGGAATGTCTGTTTATAAATTAAGGCAATCTGTGCAAAATTTGTGGCAGAAGCAACTTTTTGCTAAGTTTTTGTAGCATTAAAAAAAAATGGTGGTGATAATAAAATTCAAGTTTTCCACAGAAGTGTTTTTGGAGGTAGCATGCAATAATATTGAATATAATATAATGTTGAATATTTTGAGTAAGCTGGTACTTGTTGAAAAGTTACAGAACTACAACAAAGTGCTTTGTTTTGATTGGGAACAAAGCAATTTTTCCACTATGTGTATCCAAAATGGAACATAAGTCTACTTTTTCTGCATTAAATTTGTAACATGAAACTTACTTGATGTTGGCTACTGTGTTTTCAGTACTGTTAGATTACATAGTCCCTAAAATAAACTTTGTATTTATTTTAGATGGGTCAGTGGATGCAGAACGCAGTATTGTCACAGACTTAGTCAGCCAAATGGATCCCCAAGGAAAAAGGACAATATTTGTGTTGACTAAGGTTGATCTTGCAGAGAAAAATGTGGCTAGTCCAAACAGGGTGAGTCTAAAGAGGTGAATCTCTTTTTCTCATATTGTGGTGGCTGAAGTCACACATGGTAAAATACTTGTGATGCTGGCAGAGATATTGGACCTCACCTGCCTGTTCTAGATGGTTTTGAGTACTTATTTCTGTATTCAGTGTGATGATTTTTTTGGTAGTTTTTGTTTTAATCTCTCTCAGGCCTTGCTTTTAGTGATCAGCTGTGGGACTTCCGTCTCAGCTTGCTATAATACTGATTCCTTTCATGAAGGTGACCTGAGCAAGTTCAATTTCCCAGAAAGGCTGAAGATATTCTGATATAGACCTTTTTGTTGTGTTTTGTGTTCTGCTGTGTTATGCCTTTTTAGATTTATGCCTTTATTTTTTTTTTATTTGTTTTGTTTTCAATCTCAGTAGTACTCATGGTCCCATAACAAACTGCTTCCTGCTGTAGTCTATGCATAGATATGACTATGTCTGGCCTTAAAACTGTGGAATGTCTCTGTGCAAAATTAATGATGGTTTTTTTAATCCTTTTTTTTCATAGATCCAGCAAATCATTGAAGGCAAACTCTTCCCCATGAAAGCTTTGGGTTATTTTGCAGTTGTTACTGGAAAAGGTAAAGAGAGCTCTAGCTCTGTTTATTTTGTCCTTGGAAGCCCAGAAAGCTGTCTGAATGGAACTGTTGCAGCACTCTTTTCTTTTGCAGGAAACAGCAGTGAAAGCATTGAATCCATTAAAGAATATGAAGAGGAATTTTTTCAAAATTCAAAGCTTTTAAAGTATGTTGCTGTTGTATCCTTTCTGTTAAAATGAGCTTGTGTTGGTAAATGCTAGCATCAGTTTTTCTTGTGCAATTTAAAAGGATTGCAATGTGGAAACACTAATTGAGATTTAATATGCTTAAATTAAGTATCATGTTGAGGTGACCAATTTATCCTGGTTTCCTAATGCCTGCTTGTAAGTCAGTGGAGACAGACAGACATCTTCAGGCAGCTGCTGATTCCACTGCAGTTCTGGGCCACTCTTCCAAGATTTGTGTGTCTCTCCATCAGCTCTACAAGAACTAAATTTCATCCTGTCTAAGCACTTGGAGCTGAGAGGAGTAAATCCAGCCCAAAAGTGATTTTTAGTGCCTGTAAACATCAGTTGTCTTGGTGTGACCATGTTGTATTCAAAGGGTTGGTTTGTTTGTTTTGAGGGGGGCTCACTGAGTGGAGTTTTGATTTCAAAGGCTGGGTATTCCTCAGGAAAGTACAGTACATGGTCTTTGGGACTGTAGCACCTGCACTGCAACCTCTAGAACAAAAACTTATTTAGAGTGGGGCTTTTTGTTCCTGTGTTTTGTTTTGGGACTTTTTCTCCTTGCTTTGGTGATGATCTACACTGAGTATTTTAGAGGAAGAGACTGGAATTTGGGTTAGGTACACAGTTACATGTTATTTTCTGCTCTGAGAAGCAAAGCTTTATTCTAGAGAGCAGAAAATGGGGGCCTGAAAGCTTGGATATGCAGAGAACTTCCTCTGGCTGTCTTTCTTTACAGGACAAGTATGCTGAAAGCACATCAGGTAACAACCAAGAACTTAAGTCTTGCTGTGTCAGACTGCTTTTGGAAAATGGTGAGAGAGTCTGTGGAGCAGCAAGCAGATGCTTTTAAAGGTAAACATGTTTTGAAAAAAAGTGAAATAGCAACTTGCTATTAAACAATTATTTCTTCCATATGCATATAATGTTTTACCAGCATGCTTGGGCAAATGTTCCATACATTTTTTATCATCAGCATTTCCCATTAATTGATAATTGCCCCAGGTAATTTCTAGAAAAAGACTAAAAATGCAATTTATGTTGCAAAGTACTACTTGCTCTAAAAACCAAAGGAGTAAAATAGTGTGAAGAACAAAAATCAAGTTGAGGTTTTTTTGTGGGCAAAACACACTGGATTAAGATGTTTAAAATGGCTTCCTATATAAAGGTACCATCTGGTCAGCCAGGGCAGGGCTGATGTGTGCAGAGCTGGAAGCTGAATGACTCCACTGTGCTTATTTAGTGCATGAATTCTGCAATTTGTAGACAGAGTATCTTGGCATAGACAGAAAAAAAATCTGCTCATTTGCAGACACACTTAAAATTCTTGAAGAGTTTTTCATGAGCATTTGTGGCAATTTTAAGACCTGCTGACCTTCTAAGGTAGTCATGAAGTGCTCATGGACAATTTAAAAGAACAAGGCCCTGTTTCTGATTTTTTGCAGCTACACGTTTCAATCTTGAGACGGAATGGAAGAACAATTACCCCCGGCTGCGAGAGCTTGACAGGGTAAATTACACTGCTGCTACTACTGTGTGCTACAAAGGGTTGAAGACTATGAATCTAAATTTATGCCTTTTAATTTCATTTGTAAAGGTTTCTTAAAGTTAACATAAAGTGCTGACATTTCAAAATGTTAGGACAGGGTAGATTATTGTAGGGGAAGGAAATACTGTTCTTCAGAATTGTGATGCTTCAGCACTTAAGTCCTTCACTCCTCTAGTATTCAGTTACCTGACTTACGTTGCCCCCAGGGATAGGTCAGTGTTTCTTTGTGATCATGACAGAACTGGCAAAGAGAAGTTACATTCCCTGGTCTTTCAGACAGACAGAATAACAAAACAATTGGAATCTCATTTTGTAATTCTTCTATAGAGATCCTGAATATTGAAATGCCATGCCTGGACAAAGGCATGCCAGGAGATGGGGGGAAGATACATGGTAAACCAGGGTAGCTGATGATATGCACACACATTGTTCAGAGCATGACAAGGAGGCATCATTTTATGCTTAAAGGCCTTAAGGAAAAGGTCTTGAATTTTTTTACTTTTTGTATGGAGACATGATCAAACTACACATAATCTTATTATTTCCTTTTGTACAGAATGAGCTGTTTGAGAAAGCAAAGAATGAGATTCTTGATGAAGTCATAAGTTTGACACAGGTCACCCCAAAGCACTGGTACAGTAATTTTTTTTTCCATTATTTGCTAGGAGAAGTTTGGCTTTAAAATAGAGTTCTAGAAAACAGTATTTTCAATTATAAGTGAGAAACTGTATTTCTTGGACAATGTATTGTGTTCCTGTGATCTGTAATCTTGTTTTCTGTGTTCCTAACAAATTGAATGCACACCTATTAGTTACTTGTGTACTGGAAACTATCAATAATTCTCATTTTAGGGAGGAGATGCTTGAGAAAACTTTATGGGAAAGGGTATCTACTCATGTGATTGAGAACATATACCTGCCAGCAGCACAGACTGCAAACTCAGGGACATTTAACACCACTGTGGACATCAAACTGAAGCAGTGGACTGACAAGCAACTGCCTAATAAAGCAGTAGAGGTGAGAATTTAGTTATTTAAATTAAAAAAAATTAAAACAATTAAAATGTAAAATGAAAGCATAACTCCAGAGAAGTAAGATGGTGTTTGAATGGCTGAACTGCAAGTTTTTTAACTAGCTAACATGTTGGAAAAGGCTGGCAAGATCTTGCTGTCCCAGAACCATTCAGAGCAAAAACATTGTATTTTGCTCTTCTGGTGAATTTTGTCTTATTAAAGAAAAAAACCCAAACCTATTTTTGCAAGATTAACAAACCCCTCAAGTAGGTGTATTCACATTTAATAGATTTATGCAAGTTTAACAGAATTCTGCTTGCTACAATACAGTGAAGCAAAGTTTAATGTTGCTTTTATTAGCAGTGGATAAGGCAGCAAAAGAAAAGTCAGTGATTTATGTTTGTGTGGGTTTTTTTGGAAAGTCTCCAGATTTTCATACTTGAAAGAATTGTAGTAAATGTGCCTTTATCAGCTGGTGTATGGTGTAATGGTCCATTTCAGGAGAAATTGTTTGCTGACTTTCCAGGTGGCATGGGAGACTTTGCAAGAAGAATTTTCCCGTTTCATGACAGAAAAAAAAGGAAAAGAGCACGATGATATCTTTGATAAACTGAAGCAAGCTGTCAAAGAAGAAACTATTAAGCGGCATAAATGGAATGAGAGAGCGGAGGATAGCCTGGTATAATGTAGTGGGCTTTTTTGCCTTGAAATGTTTTTATTAGAGTTGAATACTCAGTATTTTTGCATTCTTTTGCTGTAATCATAAAATTATTATTGTTGTATTCATCTCACCTTTTCTATATAAAGTTTTAATTTAGTGTTTCTCATTTTATTATAATCCTTTATTAGTTATTGTCCTAAATAGTATCTAATAGAACTGTTTTGGATGGTTCATGAATGTCCTCCATAACCCACTGGCTGCACAAGGGCAGCCTGGTGAGAATTGTTTGGCATCAGCTTATTTGTTCTGTTCAGTGTAGCCCTATAAAATAACATAATTTAATTTCCATCTTTATAGATTCTGTAATCCAGAGGGATTTAATATCTTTTGCTTTATTTTTTCCATTATTTATGCAGGCTGTAGAAAAGAATCAGAGGTACATGAAAATAATTTTGCAGTGCTTTGAAAGGTGCCTCTTGAATATCTTGTGTGTGCCCAACAGAATCTGTTTTAGCAGACATTAAAAAATGAAAAGAATACTAGAAATGGGTTATTAACTAAATCCTGAAGGAATGATTTGCTGTGTGCTAAAGTGACATTGTGCATTGCAGCGGGTGATCCAGCACAATGCTTTAGAAGATCGGTCAATATCTGACAAGCAGCAGTGGGATGCAGCCATTCATTTCATGGAAGAGACGCTCCAGAGTCGGCTCAAAGACAGTGAGTGGTGTCATGTATTCCACTCTTCTTCCTTTTTAATCTGAGCCAGTCTTGAGCTAGCTCACTTCACTGAAGGGCAGCGTTCATATCAGCCCAACTGACACAGTGGTGGCTGCTTGCAGTGGTACTGAGACTGATAGAAATATTTAGCAAAATGCAGCCTCAAAAGCTCTCATGCTCTTGCTCTTAAAATGAGCAAGAGAAGCAGTAGAATGAGAAGCAGTAGAGATCTGTAGAGTCAAAAAATGGTCTAAATGCACATGTAAGAACAGGATAAATTTAGGGAAAATAGTTGGTCTGTTTATGGTTTCTAACATAATCAGTTTTGATGCAAGTTGCAGCCAAGGTAAGATTTGAGGGTTTTTTAATGCATGATTTGGAACCAGGAGGGTGATCTCAGTAGAGGGTTGTTTGTTTTTTATATACTTCTTGAAGTATCTACTGGTTGGAAGTAATTTTTAAATTTTAGTAAAGTACATCAACCATTGCTTGAAGTAAAATACACCTGACTTAACTCACTGTGGTATATTTTATATTCTTCAACATTAAATGTTCATTCTTGTTCATGTACCTAATTTTGAAAGTTTAAATTTGGCTGGTTGCATATATTTTGTTTGATAGTTAATATCATACCTCCTTTTTCAGCTGAATCTGTTATTGAGGATATGGTGGGTCCAGACTGGAAAAAAAGATGGTTGCACTGGGTAGGCCGCACCAAAGAACAGGTAAAAGGAAAAAATTATAAAGAATTTACAGTTCACTACTTTTAGAAAACTTTGATTATTACTCAATAAATTTTCAAAACTACCAATTCTCTTCACACTATTTAGATGACTACAAAAAAACCTCACTTGTCCATTGTTTTAAATAGCATAGAGAATTTGGTATACATTTCCATGCTCCATCTACAGAGCGACTTGTAAACTGTTTTCCATTTTTCAGCTGAATTACATCTTTGCTGTTATGCCATTGTCCTGTGTATTGAAGTTCTTGCAGTAGAAAGAAATCAATGTAAGCAGGTGGAAACTGGGCTGTTCTCTTCTATACATTTCATGTCTGCCTTCTAAACAGAAGTCACATGCAGTTTCCTGTCATGCTCTACTTGGGTTTAATTAGTATGTGGTAGCACTATCATTTGCGTTGTAATCACAGTTGTATCTTCTGATGGCCCCTCTTCATCATTAAGATCTCTCATTTGCTCGTAGCTTTTGGAAATTTCCTTTGAATTTTAATTGCACCTTTTGTTCAAAGCCCAGAGATGATAGGCTTTTTATATTACTTTTCCTAGATGTTTCTCAAACTGATTCATACATTAAAGAAGTAAGCAGAATTTAAAAGGATAGAGTAGGAAGTAATTGTTTTGGAGAAAGGAGTTTTACAGTCAGCTATATGCAGCCAGCTATTGGAGCATGGCAGTGACTTCAGCCTATATTAGTTGACTTTTATGAGCAGCATCTTAAAGGTATGAACCCATGGACAGTTCCTGCTAGCTAATAGTCAAAAATTACAATCTTAATCAGTGTCACAAGTGGTATATGAATGTGAAACCTGCTGGCAGATATTTCATCTAGGGGAAAGGGGGCTAACACCAATGATTTTTTCCCCACCTTTCTATTCTTGTTCTTCATTTCTGTGTATAATAAAAAGGGAAAAAATTAAATTGACAGTGAATTATCCAATAAAAATGCTATATTTGATGTGTCTTTGCATAAATTCCTTTTGCAGTAACTTAATAGTGTCAGAGGTTTTTTCTGCCCTGTTTTATTAAGCAGATAGTGTTTACTGGGGAGGTGCAGATGATCTCTGTGTCGCTAATAATAAATTCCAACTAATCATTCCTATCCTAGAATATTCGTAATGAAACAAAAAATGAACTTGAGAAATTAATCAAGTGCAATGAAGATCATCCAGCTTATCTGGCAAATGATGAAGTAACAACTGTCAGAAAGAATCTGGAAGCAAGAGGAGTAGCAGTGGATCCATGTCTGGTGAGATACAGAATTTTAACAAGACACATAGAAGCCCCCTGTGAACATCTGAATGTTTTCTAGATGCCAAAGAAAAGATTTCATCTGAATACTGAGTTTGTAATGCAGATGTTTCCAAACAACTCACTAAGTGATTGCTTGCACGCAATTCACACACTTCTGTTGGCTGGCAGACAAAGGCTGTGCAGCAATTTGAAATCTGTCCCTTTAGACTGGAATCAGAATCTGCTGAGCAGACTTTCTTGCCTACATTGTAACAAAGCTTGTTAGAAATTATTGTTCCAATGTAATCAAGGCCTTTGTGAGCAAGTTACAGTAAAAACATACTGTGTATCCTACAGCTTTCAGTGTGGTTATATGTGAAGTTTACAGTTCATTGGTACAATGAAGAGAGAGAATTGTTTTAAAAAATACTTAGAAAAAGGCAGGATTCTTTTAGAGTGTCCCAAGGGATTGTATTGTACATCTGAAATGTTCTGGAAAATTACATATCTCATTGCAATGAAAGGCCCCAAAGGGTAATTAGACCTCTTATCTAATTAAATGTGAGATTTTAAATAAATGAGAATTCAGACATTAATAAGTAATAGATGTAGATTTCCTATAGCAGTGATTTATTTTCTGCAATAACTTTGGCTACCTTTGCGCCATTAATACATGCACTTTTTCTAGGAAGAAGAGTTGTTGTAATATCTGCTGCTCCTTTCCTCTACATCACTTAGCATTTTTTATAAAGGTCATAGTAGTGATCCACATCTTCTACATGAGGAGGCTGAGTGCAAATTGAGGTTTATCTAGCTAAGCAACTGATTTTCTTAATTATGTTTTATGGGTTTTCCAGAGAGGCATCTTGATACACATGTTTAATTTTGAAGAAATGAAACATAATAAACCTAATCAAGAAAAGTTATAAATGTTTGTTTACGTAAGACCCATTAAATATTTCTCTAAGCTTTAATCTGGTTTAATTGGTAAATTAATGGGTACAACTCAAAAATGTGTTCTCAATGTTAATGTCAAGAATGTTTTCTAGTATATCATTTAAATGTGTTTTGGCCACAAACTGTATTTTTAAGCATTCAGTTATGTTCATGGAAGAGTAGGTTTTTAAACTGACAAGTCATCTGTAGTGTTTGCCAAGTGTAACTAACACATTAATCATATCCCAGTTGAAGACAAATTGCTGAGAAATATTTAGATGTATGTTACATGATAGGAACAGTGGAATTTGGAGTTACATTTTAAAATTAAATAGTCATTAATCTAAGCACAATAATGAGTGTATGTATTTATTTATTTAGTCAAATTTAAATACTCTTTTCCTAGATTAAAGACACATGGCACCAAATTTATAGAAGATACTTCCTGAAGTCTGCTTTGAACCACTGCAATTTATGTCGAAGAGGCTTCTATTATTATCAGAGGCATTTTGTGGACTCAGAGGTAAATTAAAGAACAAATGTTCTTCAGCTACTCTGGTGTTTTGCCTTAATATTTCTATTTCAGTTGAAAAAAGAATTTAAAAGTACTTCAAAGTAGCCTGACCAGATAGCTGGTGATCTCAGATACGTTTTACATGAGGCTTGTAATGGATAAAATGCCATCCTGGTGGTAATTATGTAAAATGACCACTAGGTATCAGCCATGACCTAAACATCTGTTTCTAATGGATGTGTATTGAAAATGCACGGTTAAAACCAGTGGTGTACAGCTGTTGATATGTTTTTGATAGCCATTTCTCCTGCTTTCCCATTGATAGTTACTTACTTTACTTATACAAAAAAATTTTAAAAACATCCCTATGGATTTACAGGAAAACTATGGTCAGTAAATGTTTATAGTTAATGCTTTGAACCCTGTGTGATGAATGGGGAAAAATGAACAGCTATGACGTTTCCAAACAGGTCTTATAAACAACTTTCCCAGTTTTGTGAACCCAAGCTTGTGCAAGAAATGACAGTATGCATCAAATCATTCAAAGAATATACTGTTTTCTTACCATTATATTTTAAATCAAAGAGAAATTGCTGGAAAGGTAGTGCACCTCACTTTTTCTCTTAATGAGCCATGAAACCAAAAATCTTTGTTACTTTAGAAATACCTTTGCCTATAAGAGAGAAGGAGATCACAATATGGAGGCCTACCTCTTCAAGGTGCCCTAATGTGAACTTAATTCTCCCTCCTGCCATCCTTGCAGGTGTAGAAACTGTCTCTTCTGTTGTTAACAAATACAGCCCTTGGCCCAGCTCTGTTTTCAGAAGCATTTGTCATGCAGGGAGGCACAGCCTGGAGCTCAGCTGTTTTCTCTCAGTGGATTTGCTACCAGCAGTGGTGTTCCAGTGAGCATTAGGTTACACTCCCCAGCCTGCATAAAGTGTGTGCAAATTGTTTTTCCATGGTTTCCCATGATACAGCTCTTTCTGTTGAAAATAGCAAATGTGAAGGTGATGCAGTGCATTAAATAGGGCTGATGTGGTTCTTGTGAAGTATTCTTGATGTGTTTCCTTGTTACCTACACCAGTAATTCTGTGGGATTTTTGTGCAATGTCCGGACATATATATACATGAGGTTACAGTTGCTGCTAAAAGTGTCAAGAGATTCTTGTGTGTGTAGGATGTTCACTGGACACCAGGGGTCTGACCCCACAAGTTCTGTCGTTCCAGCTCGAATGTAATGACATCGTCCTCTTCTGGCGAATACAGCGAATGCTGGCCATTACAGCAAATACCCTGAGGCAGCAGCTCACCAACACTGAAGGTAAGGCTCTCTCACTGGAAGGGCTTGAAACAAAAAATTATCTCCTTCTAAAAAAGTCATCCCATAATAATTTTGCTTAGAGGGGAAATACCCTTTGAAATTTAAAAATCTTTCTCAAAGAATTTCCATTCTTAATAGCCCAAATAACGGGCTTCTGTGTTCTGAAGTTTGCCTTTTCTCTTGTCAGATTAATAAGTATTGTAACATATATTGTGTCTCCAATAGACCTTCCCAAAATTCTGTCCTTAGGTCATTGGAATTGCAAAAGTGTTCCCACTCACTTTTTTTGGTTGCTTTGTTGTTTTGTTTTACAGTAAGGCGCTTGGAGAAGAATGTAAAGGAAGTACTTGAAGATTTTGCTGAAGACAATGAAAAGAAGGTGATGCTCCTAACTGGCAAGAGAGTCCAGCTTGCAGAAGATCTCAGTAAGTACCCACTCAACAGTGGTTTTGGAATGAGCTTGAAATTAAGCAAATTCTACCACTGTTCTTGAGAATATTCAGTGTGATGTGGGTTGTTCATGTGCTGGCATTTATTTAGTATCATACAAATTTTTTCTTAAATATGGTCAGATCTAACTGATTCTAAGGTGAACATAGGTAGTATAGTGTGATAATATAATTTACACTAGATGTAACTTCACTTACATAAATATATTGAAAAAACAAAGTAGTAGTTAAAGTAGTTAAAACAGAGTAATATTTAAGGGAGATTCCTCTTCCAGAGGGATTACAGTAGTTTAATGCTCTGGGTAACTCAAAAAGTGCTCAAAAACCATTAGAGTTTTATGATTAATATAATAAAATTTTAAACAGTGAAAGTTTGTAAGGTGACAGTCCAGGTTGAGGTTGTCTCCTGTGGTCTGCCTGCACACCCAAAAGGGTTTAGACTGACTTTTAGCTGATGGACCATGCCTTGCACACATACCACTGTTTTTTTGGCAGCATTCTGCCATTCTGTGAGACTTCCACTTAAACCCCAGCTGTGCACCTGGTCTGGGAGGGGAAAAAACAGTGCTGTGCAAAAGGGAAATGAAAAAAAAAAACTAGTGATAAATGAAGTTCCTGTAGTTACATAAATACCTGCATTGTCACATCACAGGTGACCATTCTTCTTAGATCTCTCTATATTTTGTGTTTGATGTAAAAACTAATTTTTGTCTTAAAATATGACTTGGGATATTTAATTCAGAATAAATGAATATTTGGATCAGTGTTTTTTCTTTCAATTAGCAAAGTAGTTAGGAAAGTTCTTATATCCAGGGTTCAGTAGGACAGAGAAGTCTGCAGTAACTGTTAGTTACCTAAGTATGAATCATATTTTTCATATTTTACATCCAAAATGTAATATAAAGTAAACGTTTTGCTTAAAATAAACTCAAAATCTAAGTATTTCTTTTTATTAGTGCTGGTTTGGCTACACTGAAAATACTGAAAATATTTTACTACTACTTACTAGAAGTATTGTTACTGAAATCCCAGTGAATTGTGTTTATTTTCCTTTAGAAAATGTAATATTTTGGAATTGTGAATAGGAGCTTTGGTGATCTAGGGCAAATTGCCTAGGTTTTCTTGACTGATCTCTGAAACAGGTGCTATGACTCTGTAATTTTCATCATAGGTACATAATTTTTCCAAACATCCTGTGTGGTTTTTGAAATCCTGTATCAATCTTTATGTAAACAGTCTTTCAGAGTAGGTAGAACGTGTTTTACAGCGTAAGAGGCTCTCCTCCTCTCTATGTATGTTGAGGTAAAACGAGTGGTAGCTGCATAGTAGGATGCAGACTTTTTGAAGGAAAAGATGGAGGAAGTTCTCTTTTTCAAGCAGTGCTGCTTGCTTTATTGCTTTGATGCTGAATGCTGATTTTTTGGGCTTTTTTCCTGCACAAACACTGGTATAGAGGGGACCTTGGCGGTTTTGATTTATCCTCAAGTATTCAGTGTTTTAAAACAAAATTTAAAAACCCTAACCATGCCCATGATGTTTAAATTAACGTGTCTTTATTTTGCACTGAAATTGACTTAGAATTTTGTCTTGTCAACTTTGCTTTTCCCCAGCCTCAGTAATAGGCTCCCATTTCAAAGCAGTGGCAGCTGAGGTCATTATTTTGTAAACTAAGACTGGACCTGTAGGAGCAGCCTGTGTGTGTTCATAACCTGAGGTGTCGGTGCCCTGGTATAAATGCTTGCAGTGTGTAGTTTGCATTTCATAAATTACTGTGTAGCAAAAACATGTCACTGCACTGTATTTCTTTAAATTCAGGAGGTCACAGATCCCCCACACATTATTCTAAAGAAATAATTGTTACTTGGTGCAAAACAATGTATGATGACATGTTCTGCTTTATTGTACCTGTGGGAAGATTTTAAAACTACCGCTGCTTAGCTCTGTACTCAGATCAGCTGTGTTCTTTCTGCATGCTTTTATTGCTGCGTGATTTTTATGGGAATATGACTGGAAAAGCAGGGTTCTTTGCATTTCCCTTGGTGAACAGAATGCTTTTCTATGGTGCAGAGGATTTTTTTTTATACCCCTGAGATAGATTTTGATAGCATAGAGCATTGAACTCTCAGATGGCCGTAATTTCATTCCAGTAGCACTTAGTAAAGTTCAGGACTCTCCTAAAGGAAAAAATCCTGACTCTTGTGACACTTTCATAAAGTATTGGTATTTTAATTAGGAAGGGCAGTGATCTCCTGAATCACAAAGTCCAGTCTCTCTATTCCATGCAGCTGTGTTTATATAACCCAGCTGATTCAAATATCTGGAGCTCTGTCTTCAAATCAGTTACTTGTTGGGGCTCACTATTGACACTGAAAACTTGTTCCAGGATGTCATTTTCTGGTGGTTACAAATAGACTTCTAATTTCCAGTATTAATTTGTAAATATGGGGCTGGGATTCACTTCCTGATTAGAAATTCTACTTGCAAATGTAAATTATTTATATACCTGAGGTTGGGATGACTTCTCTTGATGCTGATTATATAGGAACACTGTCTCACTGCTATTTTATCAGTCTTTTAGTGCTGAAGCACTGAAAGTGTTTTATTGTTTATTCAGGATACTGGTTAATGGCTATTACTCACATGGGTGACCAAGTCTCATGATGAGAGCTCACACAGGACTGAAAACTTACTTGAGCTGGTTTTGTTGTCTGTGTTCTACAACCTTGAATGGTACTTTAGTCCTATATAAGAATATTCCTTATATGATATTTATGCCCTGAATCTTGCTGCTTCTCACTGTTGATATCTCAAGTTTTATTCCAGGTATTTTAAAGAGTGTAAACAGATCTTTGAACAAATTATTAATTTTTTAATATACTGAAGGATGCTTTTCTTCAAACATATGCTTTACATGTAACATAAATATACTCCTTAACATAAATATCATCGTGATACTTGTACCAGTGAAGGGTTACTAAGTTTATGGAAATAAAGAAACCCTAGAATTAGACTCCTTTGGGAAGAAAGGATCATGAGGTGCAAAAAGGGGCAGAGGAAAGTATGAACAGCTGAATTGGGAAAATTGAATTCAAAAATGTCCTAAAATGCAATCACTCTATGAGAATGCTTGCACTGAAAGATACACCTGTGGTTGATGTATCCCAGCGTCCTGACCCTGGCAGTGAGCAGGCGTGGGAACAGCATAAGCATACAGTAGTTCTTGCCTGTTGTGCTCTCACAGCAGCCCAGTCTGTGGTTCCAAGATTTCCTAATCCTGAGGCAATATCTTTGTGATTAATAGGCATTCATGGAGGGTTTTTTTTCCCTCCTGTGAATTTCTCTAATTGCTTTTTGAACTCATGTAAACTTTGGCATCTGCAACATCCTGTGGCAATTAGTTCCAGGGTTCAACTACACATTGTGAGAAAAAGTACTTCCTTTTGTTTGTTTCTGAGCCACCTGCCAGTTTCATTTGGTTCTCCTTAATTCTTGCACTGTGAAAAACATTCAGTAATCTTTTTCTTTTCATTTTTTTTGCCATTCATGACTTCACAGACGTGTATGCTACCTGCACTTGATGTTCTTTTTTCTGACTTGAAAAGTTCTCATGGTGTAGCTGCTCTTTGCATGGACTTTTTTTCCTGGTTTCAATCAGCCTTGCCACTCTTCTCCTCTTTCTTAGTTCCACTAAACCCTTTTTGAGGTTAAAGAGCAGACCTTGCACAAAATATTTGAAATGTATCTACATTATGGATTTATATACCTGTGTTATGATGCTTTCTGGGTTTTATTCTGGTCTTTTTACAGTAATTCCTTGTAGTCTATTTCTTCTTTTGCCAGTTACTGAACAGTGAGCTGATGCTGAAGTGGTCTATCTGCTACAACTCCCAAGTTCTTGTGTGAAAAGTAACAGCCATGATATTTTCCTTTTCTTGTCATGTTTTAAAACTGTAGGTACAGTTGAGATATGTTTATTGTTTTTTTTATTATGAGGATTCCGAAAGAAAAGTAATTTGCTATCTGTCTCTTACATGCCTAACTGGGTACTGTAGGCTTATTCAGCAGTTGATAGGAACCTGTTTTAAAGCAGTTGTTCACCACCTCCTTCATAACTCTGGAGGATCATTTTTATTGAAGTTGTTCACCAAATTGTCTGCCATTTGGGGAAAACAGCCCTGGCTTGGATAGCTTCACCAGAAATAGGAGGAATTGCATTTACTTTCCAGTTGGCACCTGTGTCTTGATTGTGCTCATTGCTGACAGACAAAATACTTTGGTTTGAAATTTATATT
Organism: Emberiza elegans; assembly: GCA_024865655.1. Classification (NCBI taxonomy): domain Eukaryota; kingdom Metazoa; phylum Chordata; class Aves; order Passeriformes; family Fringillidae; genus Emberiza; species Emberiza elegans. The sequence goes on from JALJVW010000149.1 coordinate 12,064,142, forward strand.
TCACACAACTAAGTATTTGCTTAGCTATATCAGTATCTTAAATATGCTTCTTCTGTGTTCCATAAGAAGTAAAATGGGATAGAAGGAGAGCTGAAAGTACAGTGGTAAACATTAATATTTTAAAGAAAGAATTTTACAGAAAAGCCTCTTGGCAAGACTGCCCTGTTTCTATTGCAGGCTTTAAGGCACTGCTTTGGGCTGGAGGGAAAATGTAATGGTGGCAAGTCAGTCCCTTCAAATTCCTGCAGCTCTTACACACAAGTGTGTGCATCTCTACACAAATCTTTTTCACCTGCTCTTTGTTTTGGATATTAATTACTCTTTATTTCTAAAGTACCTTTGAAAATGGATGAGTCAATATATAACCTTTAATTTTATCAGTGAACATTTGCAGTATTTGCAAGTTCCTACTGTTTTCTTCTATAATTGTGTTTAACTTTCTAAAGTGAATGATATTGAATATTCCTGCAGGCTGCCTCTGAAGTTACTGAAGGTTTCAAATATTCTGTGTATTTTAAAATGGTAGCTTGGTTGGTTATTTATAAAAGACAATTATTTGAAGTCACACCTTCCCTAGAACTGTATTAATTATGTTCTTCAGTATCGAGCAATAGGAAAATAATACCTAGGTGAAAGATTTCAACATGAATAATGTATTTTCTGCTGTTTTGTTTTTAACACAAATTGCAGACTAGTAATTTCAGCAGAAATACCTGACAGCATGTGGATAACAAGGGAATTGTTGAAAATGTTGAGTTCCCAGTAAAACACTGGCAGAAGTAGCTCACAGATTGCAGGATGTCTCTGTGCCGGCCGTGCTGTGTTTCCCCGCGGGGCCGGAGCAGCTGGGGCGAGCTCCGGCGGTGCCGCTGCCGAGCGCGCGGTGGCGCTGAGCGGCCGCCGAGAGAGCGCGGGGCTCCCCTCTCCCGGGGCTCTCCTCTCCCGGGGCTTCCTTCTCCTGGGGCTCCCGTCCCGGGGCTTCCTAACGGGGCTCCCTTTTCCCGGGGGCTCCCGTCCCGGGCTTCCTAACGGGGCTCCCCTCCCAGGACTCCCGTCCCGGGGCTCCCCTCCCGCTGCCGGCAGGAAGATGCGCTTGCCTGTCCCTGTCCCTCTTGTTCTCCACTCCCCCTCGGTGTTTTCTGGTTTGTTTGTATGACATGTAATTTATGAAGATTGTAAAGGACGGTCATTTTTTTTTTTTTTTTCAGCTGCACATTTCTGGTTAGCAACTGCATGGAAAGTACTAGTTTAGTAAGCTTTATTAAGAAAAGACTGTTCGGAATTGAATCCTTTAATCATGTCAGAAAGGAAGTGGATCTTCCAGTGTCTTATCCTAAAGCTAAGTGCCATCCTCTGCCTATTGCAGTAGCACCTAAAGCCTGCTAGGTGGTGCACATAGATGTTGAATGCTTCAGGTGAAGCCAAGCTTCAGGGAGGCAGCAGGAGCTCTGCCATTCACTTCACTAGACTTGAAGTCTCACAGACCCAAACGAAATACATATGTCTTATCTTAATTTATTTCTTCTCCTTTTAGTCCAGCAAAACTATGAATGTTGCAAAGCCACGGAATAAACAAAACATAGTACATACAAAGCATCTTTCCTAGGTCAGCATACTATTCATCCAATATCCTGTGTCCTCACAAGTTGGAAAAGAAAACCCAGTTCTTCACCAAATTATAAGTAAAACCATGTGCATGGGAGAGTCATTGGCAGGAGGTGGGAATGCCTGTGGAAACTTGATTCTGAAATTGCTAGGAATGAATGTGAATGGATCAGTCTCCAAGTTCATTTGTCAGTAATGTTGACACCTGTACAGGTGTCGTGGGCTAGCTGAGACTTTGTTCTGCACAAAAGCTTTTTGAAACATTTGAGGAGTAAGCCCTCACATGAAGAAAATACAGCTTAGGGCCATTTGTTTCAATTCTGTCATACGTTTGTAAGCTATGAAATGTAATCGTTTGCAGAACTTAATTATTTTCTTGTAAAGACTAAAACATATAAAAACTAAGCAAACCAGAGTTAACAGCAAAATACTTTCAAGTTTTATATTTAAAGTCATTGCTTTGCAGTAACAGCATTAAATTTTTTATTTACTTTTTCTCTTGTTGAATGTAAGCCATTTGCCAGCTTGGAGCATTAATGATTTAATATCATATAGTCATATAATAAACTTGCCATTTTGGAGTTAGAAAGCTAAGGTTGGCACTTCCATGTGCAAGTTGCTGACTCAGGACCTGAAGTTCCTGTGATTTGGCTAAGCTGAGTGGGTTCTGTTGTGTCTATTCTGTGTAACAAACTGGTTTTAATCCAAGAGAGTCCCCTTTTTTGTTATGCATTTATTCAAAGTTGGGGATAAAGTCTGTGAAGAGTACTTTGCATATAATTACTTGCTCCATGGTTACATTTTTTCTTTCATTGCTGTTAGCTGTAGAACAGAAATGTTGTGTGAAAGTAATCCTATACTGTGGTCATTACTGTAGCCTAATTAAATTTCAGTTCCTTCAGATGACTGCCAATCGTGTTTTGATTTGACCTCCATCCTTCATGACATTGTTGATTACATGTGCTCCTTAAAATCAGGCTTTGACTTGGCTTTCTAAAGCCTTTCCTTCCATTTGCTCTTCTATTATGGGCTTTAACTTTTTTTTAAAAAGGTCACAGTGTTTCATAGGGGCAAAGCTCAGCTGTAGGGGGAAAGATCTCTCAAATAAGCAGATCATAGGCAATTTTCCTGTAGAAACTAGAGGCAGACAAAACAGCTCAAAGGACAGTGGTTAGTAGTTCTTAAATCAGAACCAGTGTGGTTTTCAGTGTTTACAAGATACAGAATAAAGGTATCATTCTCAAGATATTTGAAGGTAGTTCCCAAATGTCACCCTTGCTGCCCAAAGACAGATATAGGAAAGAGGAAGGTATCTTAGAAAATGCAAATGGAATCTGATTAATTAGGGTTATTTTGTGCACTTATTTCTTGCACAATGCCTAAATATTGGAGTTTTAGAAGATACTTCAGTAAAAATATGGTTACTTTGTAGTTGTAAGACAATTCCAGGGGTGTCAGCAGTCTCGCTTTGATCTCATTCTCCTTTCCCCTGGTCATAGCAGTGAGGAGCACTCACTCATCTCATCCTGGGCTGGCACAACATTACACCAGGAAGATGGTGTGGCCTTCTACCCAGAGAGATGCACAGCAGCCATTTCCCTCTGGGAGTCCCCAAACAGATCTCTAACTTCTGTTAAGCATGTGCAGGGAGCTGCTGTCTTGACAGTCCCCTGCCAGCAGCTTCCCTGAGGGCGTTGGTATGGCCTGTGTCTTATCAGGGGCTGCTTGTCATTTAGAGCACATTGGTTTCTGCCCAAATCTCAATCAGTCACAAAATGTGGGCTGTCTGTTTCTTAACGAGTTCAGGCTTGTGCTGGTGTCCCCAGTGTGCTGGTGGCAGCATGATTCCTGTGCTCCCTTGGAGCTCTGTAGATTCCTGGTGCTCCATGACACAGGAACTTGGGGGACAGTGTGCTTGGAATCAGTCTGTATGGTCGTGTCTTCGATTTCCCCTAAGCTTGAACCCAAGCAATATCTCACAGTAGACTTGCAAACTTCCTGTTAGAATGCAAATTGATTATTTTTGTATGACTATCATGTTTTTAACTCCTTGTAGATAATTTAAGAAATCGACCCAAGCATGTGAAAGACACTGGTTAAATGTTCTTTTTTTTTTTTTGAGTTTTGGGGCAGCAGCATGAAACTAATGAATTAAAACCAAAAGAATGTGTAGGATGGTCTGTGTGTCAAAGTGCAGATAAGGTAGTTCCTGCTTTGTGTCATGGCAGAAAGTGCTTTAGAAGGCTGCATCTTCTCACAGAGGGAAGTAATCCTCAAGAGAGAACATACATCACTTGCAGACATCCTGTGATGGAGTGATGGTTTACTTAACTTAAGAATCCCAGATGACCAAAGCCTGTCTGCTGTGATTTCTTAGTTATTGATGAAGAGTTAGGCACTGATGTCCAGGTCCTAAAACGGATCCTTACAAAGTTCACCACATTTGTCACTGACTAAAAGAAGCCTATCACTTAAAGTTGACATTGAAAAATAGTGATAAACTGCTACATGAATAATGACATGTTTAATGCCTATTAATCTTTCTCTAGACCTATGTCTCTTGTACTTGAGGGTCATTGTGGTGTTGTCTGCTGAATTTATTTTTTTCCTAAATTTTTCTGAATGATGCAAGGATCAAAACATCTAATTGGATGCTATTTTCTCTTTAGTACTGGTTCCTTATGAGGGTACTTATTAATCAAAATTTAAGTGCTTATCATGGAGAGATTTACTTATCATGGAGAGATTTACTATTGGTATAAATTACAGGCTTGTAAATGGACCAATATATGCTTTTGTTCTAAAGCAGTATGGAGCTGTGGAATGTAACATTCCCATTTCCAAAAGCTGGAGAGGTCAGTGTTGTGTATGTTGCACATTATCAATTGTAGTGACTCCACTTTGCCCATAGGAATGATAGCAAAGAAAAAAATAATAGAACCATTTAGATAAGGTGACTTAAATTTCTGACTATTAAACATTGTTATGATGTAAAAATTCATCTAATCACCATTTCATTTTCTGCCACATTCTAGATTCATTTTAACTTAAATAGTCCTGATGCCATGTTACTTCATTATCTAACTAATTACTGAGTATGCTTTCTTTTGGGTGGAGAAACATGCAAAAATATATCAGTTATTTTCTATGTTACAATCTTTACAGTTTTATAGCCTTAAGGTTACAGTAGCCTTTACATAAGTAGTTTATCTTCATCACTGTGTATATCCCTTTTGCATAAGGAAAAGTTTCTCTTTTGTTATGTGACTGGATGAGTCATTGGGTAGTATTTCTGATTTGCCTCTATGCTTTTCACTGTTTGCACACAAAATAATGAGCATCGCCACGTTCTGATTCATTCTCGTTTAACAGTTTAGACTTGGAAGTTCAATCTTCCTGTATCTGTAAATCTGATTCAAAGTATGAGATTGTTTTATAAGGTTGCCTTGTCATTCTGCTACTGTGCTCTTTCCAGCTGTCCAGTAAACAACACAGCTAAGTTCTGTTGAAAGACTGAGTTATTAGAGCAGTTTTAATTAAAACATCTGAGATGGAGACAGAGGACTGAAAGATGCCCAAGTCCTACCTTGATATTGCAGACCTTGTGACTCTCATAAACTTGCAGCTTAATACAGGATAATGATCACTGGTACATTAGGCTAACCTCAATGACAGTGTAGAAGTAGTTTGTGACCTCACATCACAGTTTGGTAATATTTTGTTTCCTTCTGTAGACAAGCAGGATTTCTATGAGCATGAATAGCTCATGGAAGTGTCTGTTGTATGAAATCAGTAGTCTACATAATTGTCAGTTTTGCTTTAGCCTCATAGCTCAGTTCTGAAATGCTCTGTCAGAGACAGGATTTCATGCTTACCAGCCTGAGGAGCCCCAGGGATTGCTCCAAGAAGCTCAGCCAGCTTCTTTTCTGTTCCACCAAAGAGGGGGCAAATGTGTGGCCAAAACTGTTTTGTTAAACTGAGAGCTCTGGCCAGTGAATCTGGAGCAGCTATAGATCAAGACATTGATTAATTTACTATTTCAACAGCACAATACAGAGTTCCCATTTCTGGGGCTGAAGATCATTGTTAGTAATGCTAAAATATTGTTACAGTGCTCAGTAGCTTGCAAAAATAGCTGAAGTGTTTTCAGACAAGCTGCTTCTGCTGCTGCCTGGTTATCTTTAGCGTGAAATAAAGGTAATAGTGTTTCACACAGGCACTGACAGCTTTGTTCAGGTGTGCTATGAAGGGATTAATAATTCATATGATAGTAATAACTTGCAACAAAGTAACTTTAGTGATGGCAGCTGTGACTTGGGGTTTTTTTCTAAGATTTTTTTCTTGATTTTATTATATTTCTACATCAGGCTAAATATACAATTTGGAGGTCATCCTGTTTAAGAGGTGGATTTGCCTACAATAGGGAAAACAAAACTGTATCTTTGTAGGGAACAGGCTCCTTGAAGTTTTCTCCTGTTATGGCCATACAAAAGGAGATCAAACTGGATGCAAATTCAAATGTCCTGATAGATTGCAACACATATAAAAACCATAATATTAAAGGACAGGTACTACCATGTAGTATCAGTTGGCATCTTCATTCAGTCTAACTACTGGTAACTAATGACCATGCCAGCTACATTCTGCAAGCTTGCATTTTAAAGGCTGTATATTCTTAATGATTCATGGATTTACTATATGAACTATTATAAATTCCATTTAAACTTTTCAGGATTGTGCAGTGCTTTTATTACACTAATGAGCTAATTGTTTAAGAATCATTCACATGATTCATCCTCCTGCTCAGCCTTTTTTTAAAAAAAACTTTTAGCTGCTGAAACTCTCTTGACAAACAATATTTATAGCGGTTTGACAGCAGGATGAAGAACAGCGTTTGTCTTTGTAACAGCTTAAAGAAAAGACCTTTCCAGCACCCAGCCATGCAGTTACAATCTTGACCTCTTTCTTTTGCTGGGAACATACATACAGCATACAAGCAGCACCTCCCATGTGTTTTCTTGACCCTTTGACTGTCCATTCACTTCCCATCTGTTTTGCAGCCTTAAAGGAACAGAGGGGGCCCTCTACTTATAAATCTGTCTTTGCAGCTGACAAATTATGTTCTGTCTCTTTAAGGGCACCCTGGGTGGTTTTGCCTTTTTTTTCCTTCTTCCCCCTTAAAACTTTAGCTTTCCTCTCAGTCTTATCCAGAGGAAAATATTGTATTTGAACAAGAAAAAACTAGCCAAATATGTGATAGGTAGTTTCAAAGGATTTTCTAAAATTCAGCAGGACCTGACCTTGTCATGTAGTGATCGGGGAATTATGGCAGTGTTTGCATGAAGCAGCAGGAAGCGTGTTACTGCAGGTAACTGGCTGGGAAGTCTGCTTTCTGAGGCATTATTTGGAGTGCCTGGGAGTGTGCTATCTCATACCATTTTAACAAGAACTAAAGCTTGCACATGGTCCTTAGAAAATCAAGGAATGTGGCACAAAAGGCTGAACTCCAAAGAGTTGATTCCTCCCTCCCCCCTTCTCCACCTGACTGTTCATAGGGGTTTATACAACTGTGGAGTTTGTGTTTTAGATAGCCCTAAGGTAAAAATCAGCTTTCAATAGAAAACTTTGGATTGACATCTCTAGTTTTAATTGTGTATTTCTGGGCATTGTGATGAATTCTGACTGACAGGACTTTCCTTTTTACTAGAGGAAAGATGATGCATTCACAGCAGTAAATTCCGAATTTCTGCCTCTGTGGTTAACTAACCATAACATAGAAGTAGCACAGCAAGCAGTGAGAATGTTTATAGGCAAGGAGGGGATTAAGAAAGGAAGGAAAATGGGAAAAAAAAAAGGGAAGGGGAGAACTCAAGTCTAAACACAATCCAGAGCAAAAGGAGCAGCAACCATGAGCTTTCAAATATCGAAGCCATGTAAACATAAGTTGGAGATAGAAGTCACTTTAATGTAGAACAGGAGGATTTATTATAAGATATTAACACATTTTTGTGGTCATTTCATACTGTAGGTTTCATCAAAGTACAAAATAAAAATGGATTTGTGTCCAGAAAGATCTTAGAATTTTTTTTGTTGCTGCAGTTGAAATTTGATATCATATGTACACATTTGTAATTGGGAAGGGAAAGCTTTTTGATTTGCCCAAAGTACTCATGTACTCTGGCACAGACAGACATGAACATTTTTAAAATTCTGTGCTAAAATTATTGGTTCTTTACAGGTGAATATGTATTTGAATATCTCAAAATAGATTTATCTTCAAAATCATAAGCAAGACAGGTTTTGTGGACAGAGGCCACATCTCTTAGTAAACCAATTAACACAGCTGGAAAATACAAGAAAACCTTTTCTTGCCTCTAGGAGTGTGTTTGAAATAAATGTGTAATACACTTTGCTTTTGTAATTTGTGTTTCTTATTTGGGATTATTCGGCCTTATATCAGGAGATTTGCTTGATAACTTGCTTCAGCTGTTTCATTTTAGCACTGTTTACTGCTAGCTAGGTAAGCTTGGGTATCTCAGGCAGCATTCAGAAAGCAAACCTTCCTTGTAAGACTGAATATTTCAGGGAGATTCCCTTCTGGCCAGGTTATGATAGCAGGAAAAGCAAACTCTGTCTGTGCCTGCATCTTTCTGCATTCACAGTGTATTCCAAATCCTCATTACAGTTCAATTAGTCTGGTTTTGAGCCTTTTAGGTTTGGGATCACAGGATTAATGAAAAGAAAATGAGCGGGCAGCAATATCATTTCATATGGAGATAAGGAGAGACTGAGCATGAATGAGGATCTCAAGACATCTGAATAAAGAATTTCCTCATTCTGTCAGTGATGTTTTATGGGATATGGAGGGAGGATTATGGGAATATTCATGACCAGATCAAGAGGCATAATGAGTTGATGTATGAACCAGCTTATCTTTTAGGTAAACATGGGGTAAATGGGAAATAGAATAACCATTCATGGCCCCTAGGCCTGTGAATTTTACTGTTCTAAGATGGAAAAAAAGGGTTTAGTTACAGTTATTCTTCATTGATTTAATTTGATTTTTGATCAGTGTTTAACAGGTGCTAGAAGAATTGCTTATCTGTAACTTCAGGTCTGCATTAGAGCTTGCAAAGAGCACACTGTCTTTCTAGAGTCCAGTGTAAGCAATATGTGTATTAAAACTTACACAGTACCTTGTAATAAGTGTAGCACTTTTGTTAAAGTTCCTTTTGTGACATGGGAGCGTTGTATAAAAGATCTTGGGTAGTTCAGCCAGTTACAGAAGTAATTTGCTAGCAAGCTAATGCTTTTAATCTGTCGTTTACTTATCCTTGGAAAAACACAGTATCACAAGACACAGAGCAACAGGTCTCTAGGTCTACCCCTAAATTTACTTCTGCAATAAGTATTCTTACCTGAAACCCACATGCTTTTCTGTTTGGCATGCTGATAAACTTCCTCAAACCAGAATGTACTGTAATTTACAAGTATAAATGACTAATAGCTTGATCTAAGTGTCAGTCAAAATCCTACAACTGTGGGTACAGAGCTTGTGCATTTCACTTTCCCTAAAGTTGGGTAAAGTCTGATTCTTGAATTGTGGCAATGAATAGTTGTTCCACATACAAAGTCACATGGTGCTGATTAAACTGTGGACAGTTACCCCAGCACTGCAGGGCCTGCACTTGCACTCCTCTATTAGAATTCTATCCAAACACTTATACAACACTCATCTTAATAAATAATAAATATAAATGCATAACTCTGCCCTCAGCCTATTTCAAAAGTGACCCAGTTCAGCAGACTGCTTCTGTGAGCTACAGAATGGACTTGCAGAAGTGTGTTACAGGGTGCCTGGGATCTGCTGCTGCAAAAGGCTTTACCATGGCTAAAAATACAGGGCATGGCATGAATAATTGCAGCTATTTGGCACTCATTGTAGCTGTTCTTTTTTAAGAATAGCCAGCATATTATTTCAAAGTATTAAATTACCTCAAGACCTCATAATTACTACAGTTAAGTAATCATTTCAATTCAGTCCAAGTATAAAAACTAATAAAGTGCTCATAGTATGCAGTCAATTTTAGTATACGTGTTCTCTGAGCAGACACAGCTGATTCAGTATATTCTGGTGGAATACATATTTGCTATCCTGTTATTTTAATATGCCTTAATCAGAAAATTAGAATAGATTTGTTGACACAAACCTTTTTTTAAGGGTGAAATAATAATTACAGGGTTTTGCTGATGCTATTAATTTTCAGAGCTGGAATATTTCATTAGCAAGAGGTTGACAAAGGAAAATACTTGCATTTAATACTGCTAAATCTGTCTGCTTTCACTTGGTCTAATGGTTTGATCAATACAAAGAACACACTTGGGAAAACATGTTGCAATTGGGAAAAAAGGTGCCACAGAAAACCTCTGAAAACGCAGCATAAAGAGATCTTCCAAGTCGTGAGATCTCATTCCCAGTTTTCACAGGCAGCTGCTGTTCATTTTGGAGAGCAGGGTCCAGGATTAATAATCTGTAAACCCAGAATCATTATAGAATATTTGGCGGTGGAAGGGACAGTAAAGATCATCCCATTCCAACTTCCCTGCCATGGTCAGGGGCACCTTCCAGGTTGGTCAAAGCACCATGCAGCATAGTGTGGTCAAAAAATAAGTTATTTCTGTCCAAAATAGTAGAATGTTATTTCAAAGGCTGATTTTGTAAACATTCATATAGCAAAAGTATTGGAAGCTGAGCTAATTAAGCTAATTAATTAAGTTGCCTGAATTAATGCCATAGAAATAATATTTTCTATACACTAGAGGGTTTACATACTAGCATGCAATGCATATTCTTTTTTTCATTTAAAAAGATAGTAGTTAAAACACTTTGAATGTGCTCAGGAAGGAGAAGTGATCATAGTACTACCTTTTGTTTTTCATTGATGGCTTTCAAAGGTTCTGCTGAACTGAATCCTAATGAATTTTTTTTAACCTGGTGAAAATCAACTACTGCTGTTTCTTAATTGCCAAGGTACAGCTTTTGCCCTCACACTGACTGTAATCTTCATTTTATATCAAAGTACCATAAGAGAAAAAAAAATCAGCTGAAATTGAATAAGCTTCTTTGGTGTTTTTTCTAGGACTTGAGTGTGATTCAGCTTCACTGTACTTGTGTTTGTAGATAAGCCCCACTGGGGAGGGTGTGCTGAAGTGTTGAAAGTGTCAGTGGCTTACCCTTCATCACCTCAGAGCTGCAAGATAAAGAGAGAAGCTTGAGGTTTCTTCATACTCATGCAGGCTATTTCCCATACCTTATTTCAAATGCTCACTAAAATTCTCCACTTCTGTTAGAACAGGACTGCAGGAGTTTGTTGAGTTGTTGTTATTATTATTACTATTACTCTAAAATGGATTTTATGTTTGTTTGTGGGGTTGTCATTTTATTAGATCAAACTTTTAGTTCCCATATCTACATTAGTGTTCTCTTTAGAGGTCATTTTTTCCACTTTTGCTTACATATCCCATTTAAAGCTGATTGTTTTATTTTTCTTTTTGTTTTGCTGTTACTTCAGCTCAGCAAAGTTGATAACATATGGTATTGATAAAGAGAAGAAAAAATACAAGTTTTTTTTTTAAAAAGCACAAACCCTGTATCTCAGACAAGGGAACATATGGCTTTAATCCAATAGTATTTTTAGCTTGGAAAAAAATATTTGTCTGTGTTTATGCTCATCTAACTTATTTTTGTCTGTCCTATTGCTCTACCCCCATTTCTTCATATTTCTGAAGTGTGTGTTTTTCATGCCTATAATCACACACAGAAGGAGCTTCAAATGAGGATGTGGTGAGATAGAATCAGGAAATCTCACAGGGTTTGGATTCCAGCTGTGTTCTAAATCTTGCTTCATAAGCAATTTAATAAATCAAATTGGTTATATGATGACAAATGTTGTATGGAATTGAGAAAAGAGTGGAAAAATGCCTAAACCCTTGGATTTTTTGCACTCTATTTTGCCTTTTCATTCCTAGTAACTATTTGTAGTTGTGGTCAAATCTTGTTTTGTTAGGGAAGTAAACTCCTAGATTTAGTTTTTGTATAAAATGAGATTCTGCCCACATCCATCTGGTTACTACTAAAATGCAAGAAAATAAAATGCAAGTTTTAAACATTCTTAACATCGTGTGTGCCCTTTGGAGGAGGTGTCCTGAATACTGACTGACATATGCTTCCCTGAAATTCTCTTGGGTGAAAGGGCATGAGCTTTCAACTTTATTTGGAATGATTAGTGGTGTTTGTTACACTTGCTGTGGAGAATGAGGACATTTGGTTAAAGAAGAAAGGGGCTAGTGGGCATTATTTAAAACCAAACAGCTCCCTGCGTGTAACAAGTGTACAATAATTCTGCTGTGCATGATCTGATGGAAATTTCAGGTTTTTTAAATACATTTCTAGTATTGGATTCCTTCAGGAAATTTTTGAATTATTAAATTAGCAGGATAATCTTAAAATATATCTGTAGGAGTTCTTCGAACAGGACAGGTTTTCCTTTTTTCTGATGCAGAAAAATGTTGTAAACCTCTGTAATTGAGAAACAAAATGCTTAGGGTAATATCGATGGCAGCATTAATTTTTGTTTGTGTTTGCTTGTTTTTGTTCATTATTTTTGTGTGGGTTTTCCTTTCTTTTGGTACCTGTCCTCAGGTACTTAATAGTAATAGGTATTTGAACAGGGATCTTTTTATTTCTGCCAGAAAAAGTTCGGGAAATCCAGGAGAAGCTTGAAGCATTCATAGAAGCCCTCCATCAAGAAAAGTAGATTTTTCAAGCAGGTAATCATGTTTTGATCATAAAGAGATTGCTACAGCTATCTCATTGCTCTATATAAAATTATCCATCTCATTTAAATGCATGTTTTCATACAGACACTGTGAAAATTCCTATTTGTTTTATTCCATTTTCTGGCTGCTGCTGCTTCTTGCTTCTAATCTGCTGAACGATACTTGCTGCTTTTACACTACAAACGGATATAAAACTTAGTAAAAATGCAATTACTGACCAGTTATTTAAGTATTGTGAATCATTGTAGGCTATTTGATTACTCTCAGTTCAGTATTTTTATTTGTATTATGAAAATTTTATTCCATAACTGGCTGGAATCAAAATTAATAGAACACTTTTCTATGGAAGCATTTTCATTCTTTTGTTTTTCTTAAAGACACTGTGTATTGTTCGCAAAAATATTTGCATGCAGGTAATCTCCAAATCTCATTTCTGTTAATTCTCAAATCCATAAACTCAAGTGCTGTCATACATTTGTACATATTTTAAAATAATTGTCATTCTGTTTCAACAGCAACTTTACACAAGAATGCAGCCTTCTCCAGGATACCTTGCACAAAGACTGAATTGAAATGGCTTTTGTGTCCCATTCTCTTTCCTGTCTTTTGGGGAGCATCCTGAAATGTTGAAGGAGAAAGAAAATAATGTCTCATAGGATTGAGAAGTTCAGTTAAAATCCACCTGCTTGTTTAATTTTTGAAGCTACATGCACAGAAGAATCTGATTTGTGTATTAATGAGATAGCTTGGGAGCTTGCTGAAGTTGTACATTTAAGGAGTTTTTTTCCTGAAAGGGGAAAAAAGCTTGTTATTTTTAGTATGTGTCTTGTATGGTAGAGCTGGATCAGATTCATAAAATGATTTTATCTGTTGTCATTTTCTTGCCTGCCAATGATGCTGGGAGTTTGACATAACATTTTAGTATTTGTATGTACATTAAAATGCCCTTCTAAGTAATGCCTTTTGTATCTGTTATGCTCTGTGTTGAAGCATTTGCTGATCACTGTGGTACAGATTTAAAAGCATTGTATTGACATCCTGAGAGGAAGTGGTGGATTTTGTTAAACTCCTAAACTATTTAGAGATGTCAGCCAAGCTATTCTTGTAGTTCTTTCACCTGAAAGCACAGACTGCTATTCAATGACACCTTAAAAGGTTTAGGCTCAGGAAATAATGTCAGCAGCTGGTCCTTTTACCTGTTCTTTCCTGATATATGTTGTTACTCTTGAATGTCAGCCGATTACATTTCATTTCTGGGATTGCACAGACTCAGATTTCCTTGTTAACTCCTCCCTTCACCATAGGTACAGAGTAACCTGATGGAATAGGTGTGAAATATAAAAAGAATGTACAATTCCAACTTCAACAACTTCCTAACTAAAAAAAAAGGAAAATTTCATTAATTTAATTTTTACTAATAGCTACTGTAAGACCAAAATCACTTCTATAAGAATGTCATGCACAAGGTCCTTCCACACCCACTTGATGTCTATCATTCAGTAAAATTAGTAAGGCACTGAAAATTGCTTTTCTGTTTTGCCATAGAAATGTTACTTCAGACAAATTAAAGCATGATATAAGCTCTTTATCATAGGTGCCTGGTGGTTAATTACCACCACATTTCTCTGCCCACACTTTGCCACAAATGATCTGGATACACTTCTGAATACTTGTGTGGAAGAAGGTGTTCGGCCTGAAACAGTTTGTGTTGCAGTTATCTGATTATGTACATTGAAAAACTGACCCGGATTTATTTTCCCTTTTGAAAAGACAATTGATTTTGATATGTAGAAATGAAAAGAGAGGAATCTGAATGTTTTCCAACAAATATCTTTTGGTTTGCTCTAAGAAACAATACAAAGTTTGGAAAGATGTTCCCCAAATGTTTGGACATAAAATATTCAGCCATGTGGACAAAAAGCTAACATAGAGCTTAAAATTATGTTGAAAGGTTAAATATTTCAGGGTGATCTAACTGGATGTTTGGAGATTTTCTGTTCAAAATTAATTCCTGAAAATGAGTGTTTAAGAACTGAAAAATTAAAAAATGGCTTTTGTCATGACCGTAATCTGAAGAAAACTTCAGAAATGTAAGTTTGCCCAACTTTGAAGGCAGACAACTTTTTGTATAGCAAGTGGAAGAAGTCTGTACTTTGTAAAAAAAAAAACCAAACAAAGAAACAAACAAAAACTTTTGCATTTACCTAGAGATCACTGTTTGAAACTTCTGTGTAATGTAAATGTTGCAAAATATTGCATCCAGTGGCCCAACGCTCATTTCTTTTAGTGTGATGTTCCTGTGGGTTTAGTTCAAACTTCTCTGTGCTGCTCATCTAAGACTTAGCATGATGTATTCCATGGAAACTAGGTATTTATTGAATAAAAATGTAACTGAAGGAATAATAAAATGTGGGTTCTGAACATGGTGTTATTGCACCTAAGAAGTCACTTTGACCTTCTTTTTCTCATTTGTTGAGTTGTGAACAAGTGTACATGAATGATACCAGTATATGTTAATGATATCAAAGTGTCTGATTGAGAAGAGCTGGGTCAGCATCACGTCAGTGATGCCTGTACCTATTGTTATCTTTGCTATATAAATTAATGTACCATTAATGTAATACATTTAGGCAAAGATCTTATGTCACACAGCATAAGAAGGTTTTGCTGAATATTACAACAGTATTGAGACAGAAAACACAATTATTTGAACTGCCTAAAATTCATGTGGTACTGAAGAGTATGTTATTCCAAACTGGTTTGCACAAGTTCACAATATTTTTCTGTATTTCATAGGCTACCTTCAGATTCTGGAGACAGCAATTCATTGTAAAGAGCAGTGACTAATCTGAAATTTCTGTATCTTTTTAAGTTTACGGAGGAGAATCACCAAATGTAAATATTGTTGTTGTTCCATAAATGGATATTTCATTTCCAAAGCATGTTCATTACTATCATATAGATATGCTAAGTGTATTTTATAAATGAACCATTTACAAGCCAAGGTTTAAATACTAATGGCCAAGAGGTATTATAACACTTTTTCATAAAAATGATACAAATAATGTCTCTTTAAATGTCAGGAATTACTCCTTCTCAGTGGTTTCTAGTAACCTCATCCTAAGTTATCAGACTATGAGAGAAATTAATATTTTGGAAATGTTTAGAAGTGTAAAAACCAAACATAAAGGGTGAATACATCAATGAAGTTCTTGGTTATTTCACACACACTGATGTGCTCTTTCACCATCAAAGCCACATGAATCTGGTTCTTTGCTGAGTATATTTTGAACATAAGCTGAGTTATGATGTAGTTCCAAGGCTAAAGTTTTAGTGAATTTTCATGTATCTTAATTTAGCTTAGTAATTCTTAACAAATGTACAAATTCTTGTATTTAAAAAAATGCAAGAGATTTCATAATTTGAAATGTCAAAATATGGGGATTTCTGTCTGAAAAACTTACCATCTTAGTGATTTACCATATCCCAGGAACCTTTTCCTTTTTAAATGACAGTTAAAAGTTCTTGGATCCTGTTCTGTTTTTTAATTAGTCCAGTAATGCATCTTCCCTTGCAGTAATCTTTATAGACCATGATCAATCACTTGCTAGTTTTTATTCAGTAAGATAAATTAAATGTATTATAAAATCTTTACAAGACAGGTAACTCCTAAAGCTGTAGTTTCACAAGTGCTATGAGTTCTAGATGGCTGTTATCACAGAGCTTTCACAGCATGTAGCTGTTGCCAGGAATTTTTTAGTATAAAGTACTATATAGAAAGGATGGGAAGAAGCTGAAATGGTACAGAGATTGTAATGGTTGTTTATACTGTGCTGCTGGAATGGAAAACCCATGCATATTGCTGTGTATACAAATCTTGGTTGCATCTGCCATCACCTCAGTGCTTCAGCACATCAGAAGGTGAAATTATCCAGGCTGTTCTGTAAGAAGTGCTGAAAGTCAGAGACATGATTTTAGTTTTGACTAGTAGTGATTGAGGAAGTAGTTCTGAAGGTACTGATGAAACAGTCCTTGCCAAATTCACAAATTGTTCTAGAAACATTTCTGAAATTGACTCAAGTTTCTTGGGACTGACTTTAGGTGCTGTTCCAGTGCCAATTCCAGAAATATTTCTAGTGCTATCTGCTGAAAGGCAGTTCATTGCACATAGCTGCAAATGCTTGTGTGTTTGTGTTGCAGAACACTGATAGAAGACTGTTTATTTGCTGCTCTTGGCAGTCTGTAGGCTCCAAGAGGACTTCCAGAGCAGTGGTGATTTCCCAATATGATTTTAATATGGCTTTCTAAACTATCCTTTGTAGTGACAAGCAGCAAAGTGAAATTTGTTCAGGTTTTTCACCCAAAGGACAACAACAAACTTTTTGAAGGTTAGTCAGTGTAGTGCAATAACACCTTGCCTTATACCATTATTAGTACAGGGGAAGATGTGAAGTTTGAATTAAAAGGGTCTTTTATAATAAGTTTTAGAATAGAAGCTTGAATGTTACATCCATTTTAGAGACCTTTTCAGGAAACACCTGACTAGCTAAATGTGCATTACTGGGCAGGACTGACAGCTGCTACATCCTTAGATCTGCAAAGGCCAAGCATGTTTGTGCTCTATTACTACCAACCTTACAATTTGGAAGTGACCCGAAGCTCTTCCTTGAACTGAATCTGCACATTCATGTTTCATAAAGGATCATCTCTTCCAGACTGCTGGAAAACAGTAAATTGCACAACAAAATCCTCTTTAGAGCTAGATATTCTTTCACTACAGAAATCATAAAAAACCATTTTCACTTCTGTTTCAAGCAACTGCCCTCTCTTTGCCAGCGTCATGAAATAAGTATTAAGGTAACAGTATGCCCCCTATATCTAGGAACATTGGAAACAGTGTTTGCCTCATGACCACAAGCCAATTGCCTGTAGCTTTTGATGTTTAGAGATGGAACATTCATTGCAGTCTTCTTTACAATGAGTCTGTTCTGGTTCATGTGAAAATCAACATCCTTTTTTGTGTTGCTGCCTGACAGGATGCTACAATACTATTAGCATTTGCAAAGGGTTTGCTCTGTCTAATAGTGCAACCCCCAGATCACAGGCTGCTCAGTTTGTGTTTCTCTATTATGTGAAAGACACAAAGAAGCTGAAGGCTGGCAAAGGCCTGTCAAATCTTGTAATGTAGCGAGCGACCCCAGAGCTTCATTCCGCTTTATATCATTCCTTGTTCCCCATCCCACCCCTCTCCTTGAATGGGCTCTGAGGTAGGTAAATGAATTCAGGGGTATGGTAGGCGGATGATTCGTTTCTGACCTTGTTGCTGTACCATTTGTTTCCAGGCTTGTTGGAGGGAAAAGGACATATCTGAACCTTTTGTTTCAAATAATTTTCTCGCAGGTTGGGGAGTTAATGCAGACCTTGTCTGAACTCACCCGAGCGGAAAGTGCTCTGGGTACAAGTCTTGACACGCTTGGTCCCTTGGAATTGCCAGATTAAAGGAGAAGGCAGTGAATTGGAATTCTTTCACATTTGGCATTGCTTAAACACCTGGACACCTTTTTTTCTCCCAGTATGCACGTGTTTATATCCTCTGTCGTGCCTTGGAACATCTGTCTTAAGAGCAGTCAAGAAGCAAACAAAGAATGACCTTTGAACAGCCCAGTGTTATGTGTTTTAGCTGGGCAGGAGGTGAGGCTGAGGCAAAAGCTGACTACAGCACACCAAACACCAGTGGCTTTCAAAGGAGTATTTCAGACTGATGTCTGAAATTGGCACAGCACTTCTTGAAGAGCATCAGGTTTGTTTAAGGGATTGATCTTGGATCATGTCTTTGATTGTAGGAAGGCAAAGCCTTCCTGCATGCCAAGACTGAATCTTGGGAGCAATGAGACTTTTTACACACAGTTGTCTGAGCTCTGCAACTTTTGTCGAAAGAAGACCAGAGGAATGTAAGCAGTAGCAAAACATGAGGTAGGAATACCACTACAGCTGTCCTGCAGAGTTATAAATGTGCCTTCTGCACTATCAGTGCCATGAGGTTTGGAGGACTGTTCATACCTCCTGAGTAATGGATTCCAAAGGTCTCAAACAGAGCACAAATTATAGAATCATAGTCTTTCCTGAGTTGGAAGAGACCCACAAGGATCACTGAAATACAGCTTCTGGCCCTGCAAAAATACTGCTCTCTCCAAGTCTTCATTGCACACAGTAAGTTTGCAGTGCCTGAAGTGTCCAGTTCAAGTCCCCATCTGCTCAGGCCAGCACAAAGCTGGTGAGAGTCCTCTTTGTCATTTGTGTCCATCACTCTGTGGGGCAGGTATCCTTTCTTAAAGGCTCCACAAGCCAAAAGAGACATTGGGACAAATCTGTAAGAGCATCAGGCCTCAGAGTTGATACTAAAGACACAGGCATAAAGGGGATGAATGAGGATGGTCATTGCCCATCTTGCCTTAAAAAAGGTAGATACTAACATTTTCTGGTAGACTGTAGCCTGAAAGTGCAGGCATAAGGGATGTTACCTATGACATCAATGCCTATGCAAATTAATGTATTTTCTGCATACAGTTATAGACTAATAATAATGACATGTTGTGGAATAAGTAGTATTAAATTTGAAAAGCAAACTTCCACATCTTGCACAGATTTGTGGCATCCCCAAAACAAACTCTGCTCATGCTTCATTTGTGATTCCTCTGTGCTATGTTTGTATAGCTCAGGGGGATGATGAGTTCATTTAACAGTGGTAATCTCAAACCCACTTAAACTGAAAGTTATTTGCATGTGCAAACTATTTTGTAATTTGGGACTAATTATGGACTAAATTTTTTATCCAAATGGATAAAAGCTTTGCTGCCCCACTTCCTGGATTCCTTGCTAAAACACTCAAAGCTTTCACAGGATTCCAGTATTGCAGATGTATAGCTTTGTGTAGGCCATCCTTATGATCTCACAAGCAAGACCAGGAGGAATATTATCTTTATAAGGCCCTTCAAGAATACATATAAATAACTAAATTTTTTTTTTAATGTTCCAACAATAACCAAACCAGGAAGACAATGTTATCCCTTTTGTTCTTATTGTAACTCTGCTCTCTGGAAGTTCTGATCAATTAGATCTTTTTGCAAGACAGCAGTTTTTAAGCTATTAAATGTTTCTTTTATGACTCAAGACTCGTTACCACTGGAAACTATTGCTGTAAGGAGAAGAAGAGCTTCCCTTTTTTTCTCTCCTGTCAGTTTATGCGAAGTCCATCCCTTCAGCTGGAGGAAATAACACATCCCTTGTCAGAAAAAGAAAATAATTTTCCACTAGTGCCTGAAAATAAAGCTTATGGAAGTACAGCTAGCCATAGGTTATCTGGTGAGGTTAATTTCTGGACTTTGCTTTGTTGGATGTTTTTGCACACCCTGTTTGCTTTCCTTGCCAGCACAACGTCCTCCCCTGTCCTTCTCTGCCTTATAGGGATGAAAATTACACCCTCACCAGGTGACATTCTCTGGCCTGTGAGGTGCTGAACGTCAGATCAGATGCTTGCAATAATCTGTCTTGAAAATATGTGGTAAAATTTCTCTGTCTACTACTGCTCATGTCCCTTTTCAGTTTTATTTTTAATGTCTTGGTTTTAGCTACAGACGTGTATCACATTTTGTAAATATACCTGTATCTCAACATTTATATTATATATGCATAATTATGCAAGAAAAAAACATGCTGAGTGCCTCAGAAATCGTGACTTGCTGACTGATCTGTGCCTAGCCCAAACCAGAATTTATCTAATACAGTCTGAAACAAATGTCACTAGTAGATGAGTAACAGAGAAGAAACATTGGAGAGTGGTTCATGGCAAGAGGCTGTTTTCATGCGCAAACAAGGGAATATTACAGCACTTGCTGAAGCTTAGAGCAACTCCCAGATCCTCACTGAAATCAAGCTCTGTGATGAAAAGGCCTGTAGCCTGTTGGGCCAAGAGATGGGGATTATGAGAATATTCATGACTCCTGAGAATCAGCAGGTGAGACCTAATGCACACTATTGCCCCTCACCCCTTTCCCCGGCTCATCCTTTTGGTAAACAGTACATAAAGGCTGAGTTCCCAGAGTGACTGAACTCAGTTCCTGATCCTTTTTTTTTCTCCTCTTTTTTTCACCTCCATTCTTTATAAAAAAGATTGCAGTGGTTTTGCCACTTGTCCTGAGCAGAAGCACGGAATCTCCTTTTCATTTCTAAAAAGCAACTGTGTGGCCAAACCAGAAGTCTTGTGACATTACTTAAGAAAGCAGAATGGTATCTTAGCATCCAAGGCCTCTTTTAAAACTTAGTGAAAAGCCTTTCTGAGAGCTTGGATAAGCTGGAGAGGAATCTCTGTGACATATGTGCATTGTCTTAGAAAAGCATGGGTTGGAGCCAACTGTCGGCCTCTGCCTTTAATATACTGGGTATTTGTCATGCCTGTTTTGGTGTGCTTGCTAGTCAGTAAACACCCTTGTGTGGAGTCCATGCAGTTGGAAGAAGCTGCAGGATGGGATTGATGCAGGACACTGTTCCAGGCCAGTGAGGGGCAGGGGATGCTCTGTGAAAGGGAAATTCCTTGGGCAAGATGGGCAAAAGTGTTTTGCCAGCTTTTCTCCAGTGCAGCACAAGGGCATAGTCTATAGCAGATTACATCAATGAATGTTTTGTAAAATTGTCTCAGTGTGATGTAGGTGAAGAGGGATTCTCACAAATGCTGATCCTGTCCCGATTCTGACAGCTTTTACCTGCAGGCATGAAGTTGCATGTTCAGCCTGGTGGGGTAGGGATGATTGTCAGGTCTTTAGCTGAAGTCTAAGTGTTGTCATCCCTTTGAAGCCTGAAATAGTGCCTGCAGTAAACAGAGGACACCATGCTAGATCTTTGCTCCAACTAAGTGTTGTTGCTTGCTTTATCTCTGCAGGAATGTGTCAGCCCATTCTGCTGGTGTGTGACTCTCTTGTACATGGATTGCAGCTATAGATCAGTGATCTGGCAGTGGGAGGTGTTGCAGTGAATGCAAGCACAGGACATTTAGGCTGCTGTCAGCCTCAGGCCCGTGCCACTTTTCCAGGACTGGGTTAAACTGGAGTACCAATCCTCCCTACATGTGCCCTGATATATGACAAGGGCAGGCACTTTTCCAGGCCCATCACCCTTCCCAGCAGGGATAGATAGCCAGCTCAAGCCTTTCTGGCTGTGCTGAGGCAGGTGATTGCAGAATTATGGTTTGGTAAAAATGTACCCTCATGCCAGCATTTGCTGTAACCTAATCTTTGCAGGACATCTGTCCATGAAGCCAGAGTGATTATTCTGCAGTAAGGCAAAGATAACATCTTTCTAAAGGTTTTTAGTCTTTCCAGGAAGTATGGTTACATCATTTTAAATCCCTCTTGGAATTTCAGTCTGCAGGAGCTATAGTGCCTGGCTCTGACAAAACTGTTGTTACAAACTTGCTTTCAAAGTGTCTCAGCATAAGGGTGTTTGTTTGTTGTGTCCCTGTGACAGCAACCAAACAATACTTCAACAGTTCTTTCTGTTAATCTAATGTAACTAATAGCACTTAATTCTATGGCTGGAATTTGGTCCCCAACAATTGAAACTGAACTGCTGTCTGCTCAATATAGTTTTTCTAGTAACTGATGCATCTAGGTCAACAAACTGACAGGCATTGCTCATTTTACTGCTTGGCAAATATTGAACTAAAGTCTTCAGCACTGTAACACTGTTGACAATTGCAGGATAAAAGTATTGTTCTCCTTTGTTACCATGAAGTGCATCTTCACGTCTGATTCTGGCATAACACACTTGGTAAACAACACGGGATGTTGTGCTCTGGAGTCCCAAGTGTTTGCTCTGACAATATAAACTTACTGCCTGCTCTCTAAAACCAAACATCTGTCTCTGCCATGGTTACTTCAAACTGATATTGAAACATTCCACTCTCTTGCTGAAAACACTGGAGGATGACAGCATGACTGCTGTTGAAGGAGCTCTTTTCTCTTTTTGAAAGCTATCTGCACCACCCTCCCTTATTATGTTGCAGGTCTGCATTGGGGAGCCCAGACTAGGCTTTAAGAGTCTGAAAAATAATACTTGACAGAAAAAAAATCACTCTGGATTGGTACAGTTAAGACTAATCCCACTGGAAAGGAAATGCTATGTTGCAAGTCTACTGTCAATTCTTTCTTTTCCAGGAGAGCATGTTAGGAGAGACAAAAGACTAATGAGCCAAAATGGAGCTGAAAAAATTCCATCACAAACATCCTGTTACCTGAGCTGAGCACTGCTCCAAACAGTGACTGGAGGTGAATATGCAAGAAAGAGCATTTACAGCATTTGGATCCTGCTGCTCTAGACTGGTGCCCATCAGCTTGGAGGATTGGTCCCCTCCACAGAAGTATTAAAAAATTAATCCACAGCTTTTTATATCCTTGATGGAGGCACAGATAGCAACAGCATACGCTGTTTGTTGCCTTTTTGTGTTGAACTACTGGTGCTTCCTCTTCCTTTCTGCCTCAGAAAAAAGCCAACAGCTTTGCCTGTGAGGTTAATGCAGTCACATGATAAAAAGAAATTTAAGGCCCTAGAAAAAAAAAAAAAAAGGCCAGCATGGATTTCAGCACCAGGTGCTGAGATAGGACAAGTCCTGTGACCATTTTGCATTTCAGACTCGTCTTGGGTCACTCAGAGCTGAAGGGAATGAGAGATGGGATTGTGATTGTGTTCCCAGCCAAAGGGAGAGAAAAGCTGCACGCTCCAGGAAAATGCCATCGTAATTCTTCCCATATTAGTTCAGAGCTTCGTTGGTCATGAGGCTGGAAGCTTTTGTGGCTGATGTCAAGTGACTGCTTTTGGGTATGATTCACCTATTGTCTATAAGGCTCCTTTTACCAAAAAGCAGCTGGTAAAGCCTCTATTTCCCTTAAACAAAACTGTCTTGAACTTTCAGGGGAGAACAAGGCCTTCACTGTGCTGCCCTGACTGAAATCCCAGCCAGGAGGGAGAAGTCAGACCTGTTTCTTGCTTTTGCAAAAGCAAGTACTTTTTTTTCCTCCCAGCAATAGCTGTGAAGTAGACAAAGAAGCCATCAGTCCTATGAGAGAGATGAGCCTGACCATCCCAGAAAGCTGCAGTATTTTTGTGGCACCTGTGGGTGTGGATGGCAGAAGTGGCTGCTGTTCTGGCTGAGCCAGCCAAAGCTTGGTAGAGCAGAAACTGATTTCCCAGCTGCTACCCAGTTCTGGTGTCTGAGTTTTTCACAGGTTTAAAGCTCATTTTTATACAATCCACTCAGCTCATGTGATTTTTCCTTTTAGATGGCATTCATCTATATGCACTCTATGCTAGGAATGAGACAACTAACTTGCAGAGCCTGGCTTCCCTTCTGAAGGAAGCAGCTCCCAGAAAGGCTCAGCCAGAGCCTGTGGGCTGTTTGGGGGAAAGGACAGCCTGGTACTTCAGTAAAAACGGTAGTGAGTGCATATGGGAGGGGGAAGAGCAGCCTTCTGATGAATAAGTTGGATTCTGTGTGAGGCAGCAGCATCTTCCAGCTTCCCTCCCAGCAGGAGCTCATCAGGCCAGGTACAGCTGGCAGCAGCTCTCCTCCCTGCTGAGGCTGAGTTGGACTTATGGTAACAAACTCCCATTCCTCTACAGATGGACAGCTGGCTCTGGATAAAACAAAGGCAATAATATTTTATATCGCCATTTAAAATACTTGTCTATTTGTTTCACAGGTTTGGTTGTGCCTGCCTTGAAAACTGCATGTATGTGTATGACAGCCTGGGAGTTCCCTGTGCACTGGGGTCAGTTTATTAACACTGCTCCTGCAGAAACTGTCATCTTCAAATGCATTCTTCAAAATTATCCAAAACTGTGTCTTAACCCCAAAAAGGCAAATTTTTACTTAAGAAGATATTTGAGAACTAAACTTCTAATAAATGTGAAGTCCAGTTCCTAAGTAAAGAAGCCTCAGAGATTCTCAGCCTTTTTACTCTATATTCAACTGCAACAAAGAAATCAACTGGAATGAACCAATCAGCAGAAGAAATTTTATTGTGAACACTTACATGTTGGTAATGGTTCTTTCAGCCACTGATAATCAGAATCTGTAATGGAAAGGAGCCAAGCACTCTTTAAGTAGCCTCCATCAATTCCACCTCAGAAAAAGTGGAAATATGCATTAAACCATATTCAGAGTGCATAGTAAGCACTGAGCTTGGAACTTTTGACTGCACTGGTTTTTACCTGCACATTTGATTTTAGCATGAAAATAATCACTGAATAAGAACTAGAAATCCCCGAATAAGACCTTTTATCTCTCAAAATGTTCATTCATGTATGGTAGCAGAGTTTTCCCAGAATTTGTCAGGTTCATTGGGCCTGATAATTTTATAATAAATGCTAATGTGAAAATTGCATTCTGGTTTAAGGAAATACTCACTTGAACAAAGGCTTCACTGTGACCTGAACTATTTCCTGGAGTTTACAAACACCTGATCCTAAACATTATCAGAAACACTACGCAAACTCAGCAAACTACAACTCCATTCCAACATTTAGGGAGAAAGAGGTTAGGATGGAGCAGAGGAGCTGCCTTGGGCAGACAAACCTGCAGAGAGAAGAGAATGGGCAGGGTATGCCACACTGCACACTCACATTGGGCTATTCCAGGCTCAACAAAGCCCTGGAAGAAACTATTGTGGTTTAATTGTGCAAACCCACGTGGCTGACGAGAAGTACAAGGGTGGCTTTTTTGCTTGTTGGAATTCTAAAGCTAGTGTTTTGCTACAGCCTTTTTCTCTGGAAATGCCTCATGGTTGAAATATGCTGTGCCTGAAATCCCCTGTTTCCAAGTCCTTCTGGAAATAGCTTTCCTGTATGTAGGGCTTAATCTGTACCCAAGAGACAAAAGGATCACCTTGAAATCACATCAGATTAGAGGACAGAGGACTGATTGGGTGTCCAAAGAATAAGTCAAAACCTTTCAGAACTATGGCATAGATTCCCAAGAAAGCATGTCTATCCTTTTGTTGTCAGGAATTTTGCCAGTATTCCAGTTTTCAGGTCCCCCAGAATGCCATTCCTGTTAGTTGAGTTTGCTCAGTCATCACTGGGACAGTGATGTGAACTTTGCTTGCAATTACTCTAATGAGGAACAAGGGCAGAACTACCTCGAAAAGATTGTCCCAGTCAAACACCACCATGCAAAACTGAGGGCTTTAGGTGATAATGAAGACAACTGGGTTAAGGAGCGAGAGGTGTAACAGGTTTCAGGTAAACATTTTCAAGATAACACTATTTCAATTATAATAATCTGAAAACAAACCTGTTAGGTCCGAGATACAGAGGTAAGGTGAGTTGTTTGCTTGGTCAAAAGGAGATTCTGGAGTATAATGCACACCAATGATCATCTGGTCTCCTTCTCTCAACATTAATCTTGGATTTTCAAGGTTGTTTGACATTGTTTGGGTGGGGGTCCACTGACTTAAATGAAGTTTTTCCTGCTATTTATTTCCACTTGCACTGGAAATCAAAGGAGTTCAGCAATCCTTGACATGAAATATTTGAGCCAGACTCAGCATTTGTGCTTTTTCCTGCTTGATTTTTTGTTTTCACAAGGCGATTTTCCAGTGTAAGGTAAATATTTTGTAAAGAAAAGTACTTCTACATCTGAGATTTTTTCCTTCTTTTCCTATAACATATTGTCTTGGGGAATTTAGAGGTGTCAGGAAGTGAATAAAAATCCATTACCTACTTGTAAGCAGCTTGTTAGAAGTGTTAGTATTCATAATCCTTGGTGTTTCTAGGCAGTAGAAATGGGTCAGAATGGATCACTGTGATCATCTGCACCAAACTTCTGCTGGGCTAAGGGAGATTTGCAATAAGGAAGCATAGAGGGCTAATGTGACAATTCTCTGTGATGGATCTTGTCACCAGGTAAGTTTGCTAAGCTTCTTACAGTCATTGATAACACCACCTTATTTTTGTCTAAGTTTATGCTGTAGTTTCAAGCACTGAGATTGCATTCTGCCTTTTATCTGATGCATTAAAAGTTGTCTTGGATTGGATGTGTTATCACTGAGTGTTAATTATGACTGGATGCTGACTTGGAGGTTATTTATCCTGTTCCCTACTAGCCTAAGCAAAGGTATTGAACCTGGGTTTCCAAGCAGACCCTCCCAACTTCAGCCAGAATTCTTTCCAATGCTCAGAGTGTTCTGTGCCTGCAGAGATTGGCAACCTGCTTTGCTGATGGAAACTAAGAGGGGCTGAATGAGCCAAACGTGCAAAACCAGCTCAGCAATCCTGGCTGCTGCTCCTCCACTACTGACCCCAGGCCCAAGGTCCTGGTCTGGAACTAGATCATGGTTTTATGTCTGTTGCCATCTCTTGTGGGATAGGCCTTGCAGTGAGCATTCCCAAAGGTTGAAGAGGTCTTCAGTGCAGTCAGAAAATCCTTTCTTGAAGCTAATGATTCCCCAAAGTCCCACCCTGGTCATCTGGGGGTAACTCACAGTTCAGCCCCTTTCATCTTTGACTTTTTTAACCCAACTTGCTGGGTCTGGCAGAACTTTAGATCATTTTGCTTTTCATTTGGCATTAGCCCACTTGAAGTAGGAAAGTTTATGCCTGGAAACAGTTGGTCAAGATCTGAAAGTAGAAAATATTAATTCCAGGCATGGAGAGCTTTTAAAAGAGCAGGAATTTCATGGAAATAAAACAGTGTAGTCTATTAAGTTCCTCTCATGGACTTTTATGAGGACAATTATTAATATTGTTGAAAATTATACTCATGAAATGTGTTAATGGGAATTGTGCTGGCTGCTGCCAGAAAAAACTGCAACCTTTACAGCTCATTTGGAGACAGAAATATTCAGCAATGTAGCCTAGAGGGTGCAAAGGTTCGCATGGTGCCGGCTTAGACTAACTTAACATACGCCCTCTGTAGCCCTGGCATTGTCCAAAACCTAATGCCCATAATAAAAGAGAGGAAAATTGGACCCCAAGTGGCAAGGATTGTAAGCCCTTGGAATTCTCCTAATCAGAGATATTCAGCTATTTTTAGTTCATAATGTTTAGTCAAATAGCAACAATGATTTTTCTTCTTTTTTTCAACTCAGCTGCACGGTGTGTTGGAGGGGGTCTCGATGGCCTGTGACCTTGCCTTTATCTGTCAGTCTGTCACCACTGGTCTTCAAAGTGCAGCTTAAAGGATCTGAGGCTTCTGTGTGGCCTTGATGTGATCTGCTTTCCTGGTAAAGTTTTTCATTAGCGGGTGCTTTTTTAAGCTGGTTGGAACTTGCTTTGCTTGCTCTGTGGGATGTTACTGGCTTGGGGGCTCTCCTGACCCCCACAACCAGGTTTAATAACCCTGCATGGTCTGTATTTGCAAGCTTTGTGTGTATGGTGGATGCTGCTTCTGCACAGTGGATGCTGCTTCCTGCCTCATTGATCAGGCTCATTCTTTTCTCCTCCTGCCTCTGAAATCTCCATCAAAGACTCTCAAAAGAAGAAATATTTTTTGAAGTACAGTTGGTTGGATACAGTGACTGAGCAACAAGCCCATCCATCTGCACAGTGCTTACCCACCTGCTAAGGGTACTGCCCCTCCATCCAGCCCAGATCCTTACTGTTGCTGTGTCAGCCATGCATTTATTTCCTCTGAATCTTAGGGAGAGAAGGTACCAAACAAAAGAGCAGTCCTGCTGCACCAGACCACTGGCCTGGCTAGTCCAGTATCCTGTCTCCAACTTTAGCCAGCAGCACATGCTCAGGGGAGAGTGAAAAACAGGACAAGTGTGCATGATACTCGTGGTTAGGGGCCTTTAGAGCCAGAGCTGCTGCCTATGTGTTCAATGTAACTTAACAAAGGACAAAAAGTATTCTGGGGACATGTGGTTCACTTGTGGTGGCTTTTTGTGGACACTGGATCAATTATTGATGATGCTAAAAGACCTGTCTCGGTCACCACAGGAAAATTATTTACACATCCATGGCTGGAGCAAAGGTGTTGGGTGTCCCCGTGCAAAATGAATGGAAGGGCTGAGTGTGAAACAACTTTGTCGTGGCTGTGGCTGTCTCTGAGTGACACTGACCTGTCACTGCCATGGCAGGGGGCCTGACTGGTTCCTCTCAGAGGAACAGTGTGTTCTTGCAAAGCTGCTTTCTCACTGCAGCACAGCCAGCCCTGTGTGTTTTGCCCATCAATAACCAGGTGGCACAGCAGCATTGATCAGCTGGAGCCCTTGCTCGGCAGGTTCTGCAGACATTTGACTTCTTTGCTTAGACTGTATTTGGTCTCAGCCAACTGGGGAGCCGTGGAGCACTTCTGGAGAGCCATGGAGCACTTCTGGAGAGTCCAGACTGGTTACTGAGTACAGGTGTGGGGAGATGCAGCCCTTGCTGTGCAGGATGGGCCCCCTTTACTGCAGAGCTGGCCCCATGGACATGCAGCAGCTCTTCTCCCCCAGTTCCAGCAGAGGGGTCTGACAAACACTAAATTCAAGAGATGGGAAGAAGGATTCCTCCAAAATGTTTGGTTTGCTTTAGTGCAGTCTGTAAGGGGCAGGCCAGAGCAATTGCCAGCATGCACAAGATGCCTGCTATGTTGCTTGGAGTGTTTTTCTTTACTACGTGTCAATACAAACCTAGAGCCATTTTTCAGAGTTTGCCAATGGCTATAATTGAAAAGGCATGAATTGCCCTCAAGAGATTCCCCACTGCTCTGCATTATTATCTGCTGGATGGCAGCTCTATAGGCCATGTATCATTTTTTTCAAATAACCAGTTAATTACTAAATAAAACAACCTAGCTTTCAAGCTGATTAGCCTAGATTAATGACCAGCAGCATGTTTCACTCTCCTCAACAATTTATCATGGAAAAGAACTATGTCTTTAATGATTTAGGTACCTGGTCTATTGAGGCTTGTCCAATCTGCAGCCTCCAATTTGATTTAATTGCAGTTTTGCTCCAAAATGTTTGGTTTGCTTTTAGTGCAGTGTAAAGGGGCAGGCCAGAGCAATTTGCAATGCCTTGCTTTGGAACTACGTGTCAATACAAACCTAGAGCCATTTTTCAGAGTTTGCCAATGGCTATAATTTGTGACCTGGCAAAAACCATGTATCATTTTTCAAATAACCAGTTAATTACTAAATAAAACAACCTAGCTTTCAAGCTGATTAGCCTAGATTAATGACCAGCAGCATGTTTCACTCTCCTCAACAATTTATCATGGAAAAGAACTATGTCTTTAATGATTTAGGTACCTGGTCTATTGAGGCTTGCTCCAATCTGTACAGCCTCCAATTTGATTTAATTGCTCTTCTTAGTTTGTGACCTGGAAAAAACCAAGTGACAGCTCCCATTAGTGAAGCCCAGCTTGCAACTTGCTTACAGTGTTACAAAGGCTCACTGGGTGTCTTTCTCTGCTGACTTCATTAAGAAGATATATAGAGGTCAAGTGTCACTTTGGCACAGAACAAGTACTATGCCGTTTATCAGCTGAAACAGGTTGAATCAACCTGTGTATTTTAAGTTCATATTCATTCTTTTTCCCCTCTCACTGTTTTTAAAAGATGTTTTTAGAAGCTCCTTGTTTTGTTTAAGCTAAGATTGAATTTACAGACTGGCCTTAAAGGCATTAATTGCAGTTCATTTATTGTTACTTTGGCATGGAAACTTTGGCATTGCACTCCTCTACAGTTATTCAATAAAAGATCTTTTGTTATAAGGGCTTATTCAGGGCCCTTGAATTTGCTTCCTAATTAATATTAGACTTCCTTGCAGTTGTGCTCTGGAGTACAAATGCTCACTTCCCAAGGATGCTGCTCCAAAGGCACATTGAATGTGTCTTTAAGTGCATCCTGAATTACTGACTTATTATTGGGCAAATCTCCGAAGTCTTCACTTAGCCAAAACTCCCACTTAAGACAATGGGCCCATGGGAGTTGCCTGTCATTAACTGAGCTCCAGCAGTTGTCTGGCACTCAGTGAACTGAGTCATGGTCACTGCCCCTGAGAGTTTACCATCTACCCTAGAGACAAAGACTCGACAAGGCTGAGAAGATAATGAGGCAGCATGAGCTGGAGCTGGGCTCCCAGACCTGGCACTGCACGGTGGACTCGGCATGTTTGTGAAGGGCAGAGGAGCCACTGCTAACACCCCTGGTCACTGCTGTGCTGTGAAAGGCAGATTTCAGTGTGAGCTATGGCTAACCTGCTCTTTCATTGTACTTTGCAGCAGAGAGGCCAAAACAGATGAAGTCCCTTCTATGTCCTCTCTTTCTAGGAGATTTGTGGCCCTCTTGGACTGGGAGCTGCTGACTGCTGAAAGGGGTTGCTTTGCACTGTCCTGTTCCAGGATTTTCCAGTCTGAGGGAAGGTTACTCTCTGGCTGACCTTCTCTAAGATTTTAAATCCCTGAGGTTCAGTTGCCTGGTGGCAAGGTCAGACCATGACAAACACTTGGATAAAGGGGTGTGTGGTACCAGCCAGTCCCTAACTGCAGCTCCCCGGTCCTGGCTGTGCGTGTCACTGTGCAGTGATCTGGGGAATGCTCTCCTGCTAGGAACAGACATGGTCACCATGTCAGTAACACTGGGGCACGTGGCAGGAGCACATCCTGCCCTTAACAGGCTCACTCTCTGGTGCTGGTTACACCTGAGGCCCAAGGAGAGAAACCCAGAGAAAGAAGATGCAGTGGTGGCTGTTGAGGTGGAGAAGGATTTGGAGAGAGCAGGAGCTGTGGATTGTGCCTAAGGAAACTACAGCAGGGTGGGAAGTGTTAAGTCTTTTCATAGATGAATTGTTACCTTACCTGGGAGGGGTAAGCAGGCTCACACAACCCAAGCAGCCACAGAACCCAACTCCTTTTTTTTTTTTTTTTTTTTATCAGGAGAAAGGCAGGTCTAAGAGGGGATGGCTGTGACTTCCTGACATATTCTCAGGGATCTCAGACAAACCCAAATTTTTGTTCCTTTCTTTCCACAGACAACTGTTACTGCTAATCCTTTTGCAAGAAAGCAGTGTCTCAGGGAAAGATTGATGGGGTTGATTGGTACCAGCATAAGCATTATTATCAGTGTCCCAAACCCCAAACCTATGTTGAATGTGCTGTAAAGATTCCTGTCAAGCCTACTAGAAAGCTCTAAAAGTCCAGAGACCCTTTGATCTACCCTCAGTAAAAGCCTCATTACTGCCCATGTGCCCTCAGTGCTGTCCTGCAAGAACAATGAGCTCTCATATTACTATTGCTGGAGAGAAGACTCCTGCCCCTACAAAAAAATCCCTTGCAAAGAAATGCAAAATTATTTTAACTTCATATAGTCCTTGCTACTACTAATGGCAAAAAATACAGTATTAGATACTAAGGACAACAAGGGAAGTCCAGGGTCTGTGTAGCAGAATAACTCCCTGCAGTCAGCCTTGGAGCTGCTTTTGTCCCATGGGCAGGCACATGCATATATCTCTCTATCCCATGGCTGGATTACTCTAAGCATGGAATTCAATGTAGTTGAGCAATTCAGGGTTACTGGTTTATTTGCCAAGGCTGTACAGAAAATATCAAACAAAAGTTTCCAAGTTTTACACCAATTTTTATTCCTGCAGATAGAAACCTCTATATTCATATGGTGGGACCCAGTATAGATCTGTGTGACCCAGCAAAGATGTGTTCCTACAGAGCACCCTTGTGGGTGCAGGATCCCTTAAAGCACTCCTCATTCCACAGGGTTGTGCAGCAGGGCTGGGACCTGGACAAGAGCTGCTGGTGGCATTCACAGAGCACAGCAGCTCGTGGCTCTGTCAGATCTGGGTCTGTCTTAATCACTTTGCAAGGGTCAGGAAGCTCCATCCCCTGACCCCTTCCTTCACCCAGCCCCCCTGCTGCTTGAGCCATTTGATCAGAGCATGAACCCAGCTGTGAGGGAATGTGGGCAGGTGTAAAGCCCCTTCCTAATCCCTTGGCCGTGCACCTGGGTTCCTGTGGTACACTTTGAACATGTGCCTCAGATCTTCATTTCGGGACATAAGAACTGCTTCTCCTCTGAGCATGTCTTATGCATGCTTTTTGGGTTTTCCTAAAGCAGCCTAAAAATCTCCTAATCCTCCCTTTCTGCCGCATATTTCCTGCTGGTTGCACTTTTGAGCCCTCGTGCACATTTTGCCACAAGAGAAGGTGGGTGTTTGCTGTTGCAGTGAACATTGCTGCTGCCAGCTGACACAAGAGGGGTGTGACAGAGCCAGTGCTGGCCCCAGCTGCTGGTGTCTGCACCATTTGGGTGTGAGGATCCACACAAGGGATGCAACAACTCGCCTCTGTTGGCTGCAAGCATCTATCAGTGCCAAGCACTACAAACCTCCCAAGGGAGAAAGAGAAGGGGAGATCTCTCCCATTTCAAACCCTCTCCTGTTACTAATGGGGACAGGTCACAGCCATGGGAATAAGGCACGAGGCATTGATTCATTGAGCTTTTCCTTGTAATGCTGTAGATCTTCATTAATGCTCCCAGTTGTGCTTTCTGCTGTTCCCAGTGGGGCCACTTAATGGCATGAAGAGCTTAACAAGGAGAAGCTGTGGTCACAGCTGAGGAGAAGGGGCTGGTTTACTGCTGTCAAGGGTTGTGCTGTTTATCACATGCAGCATCAGCCTCTAAATATTTCTTACCATTGGGACTGAGAGAATCACTTTGCAGAGAAGGTTATCCAGTAAATCTGGCAGGGCAGAAACAAGAGACCAAGAAGGGAGCCTCTCTTGTGACACTACTGGTCCCTGAAAGCTTTTGGCAGGTATCTGGAGAGGGCTGTTTCCTGTCATAGACTGTGATTGGGTATTGGCCATGGATATGAGGTCTTACGAGCCATGCAGTGGGGTTTTCTACTGCTGTGTTTTCTTACTTGTTCCACTGTCTCTCCTTGGGGAATCCCAGAGCTCGAGGCAAGAAGCTTCACAGAATCGCAGACTCTGCTGAGTTGGAAGGGACCCACAAGGATCATCAAGTCCAACTCCTGTCCCTGCTCAGCACCATCCCCAAGAGTCACACCATGTGCCTGAGAGCATTGCCCAAACACTTCTGGAGCTCTGCCAGGCTGGTGCTGTGACCCCTTCCCTGGGGACCCTGTTCCAGCCCAACCACCCTCTGGGGGCAGAACCTTTTCCTAATATCAACCTAAACCTCTCCTGACACAGCTTCAGACCAGTCCCTCAGGTGCTGTCACTGTCAGCACAGAGAGGGGATCAGTGCCTAACCCCTCCTCTTCCCCTCAGGAGGAAGCTGTGACTGCAGAGGTCTCCCTCAGCCTCCTCCAGGCTGAACAGAGCAAGTGCCTTCAGCTGCTTCTCACACGGTTTCCCCTCAAGGCCCTTCATCATTCACAGCCCTCCTCTGGATCTCTCTAATGGTTTGGTGTCTTTCTTACATTGTGGTGCCCAAACCTGCCCCAGCACTGGAGGTGAGGCTGCCCCAGGTCAGAGGAGAGCAGGACAACCCAATCCCCTCCCTTGCCCGGCTGGTGATGCTGTGCCTGAGGCACCCCAGGACAGGCTGGCCCTCCTGGCTGCCAGGGCACTGCTGACTGACATTCCACTTTCCAATGATCAGGTCCCTTTCTGTGGCACTGCTCTCCAGCCTCTCATTCCCCAGTCTGTCCCTACACCCAGGCTGTGCCATGCAGAACCCATCACTTTCCCCTGCTGAATTTCATATGGTTGGTGATTGCCCAGCCCTCTGGTTTGTTGAGGTCTCTCTGCAGGGCTCCCAGCCTTTGAGGGAGTCAATAGCTCCACCCAGTTTTGTATTGTCTGTGAGCTTGCTCAGCATCCCTCCCTCCACAGTGCTGTGTCCAAGTCATTTATGAAGATGTTGAAGAGCACATCAGCTGCTGATGCTGTGCCCAGGGCTGTGGAGCTGGGAAAGCCCAGAGCTCTGGGAAGGAGGAGCAAGCAGAGGGAGGAATCTGGTGTATCTGTGAGAGAAAGGAGCCACAGAGAAGGGAAGGCACCACTGCAGGATGCTCCCAGTGAAACCATACAAGTGCAAATATAGTGCAATTTATCTTTTCTACTTGTTGAAGCCATACCAAAGTACATATTACTGGCAAGCATACTTGAAATGTAACTGTACAAATGTGCCTTAGAAGTAGACTTCCCCTTATTTATCTCAACTGCCTTAGCTCCTGCCTTCCCAGCACTTAATGCATTTGCTAAGCATTAATCTTTCCATGGTATTTCAGCTGGACAAGTTTACTTTGCAGCTGAAGTTTGGACGGGCAGATTAGACTGAAGTAAGTTATGATAGTTGCAGATCTAGAAGTCTTTACTTCAGTGGGAGAAAGTTGTGTGAAGCCACAGCTCAGCTGTGCACATCAGGGTCTTTCCTCCAGATGTCCACCCAAAGCCCCCACAGGGAGAGCTTGTTGAGCCTTTGCCATTATTTGGGATACTTTCACTAAGATATTGGTGTGCAGGAGGACAAATCTGCAGCCAGGGAAGCCATGGGGTGCTGAGAACTTGTTAAACCCAGCTACAAGCCCAGTTTTCATCTTGGTGTGAATTGATGCTCAACATTT
Organism: Emberiza elegans; assembly: GCA_024865655.1. Taxonomy (NCBI): domain Eukaryota; kingdom Metazoa; phylum Chordata; class Aves; order Passeriformes; family Fringillidae; genus Emberiza; species Emberiza elegans. Next base: position 12,099,169 of record JALJVW010000149.1, read on the forward strand.
ATTGCAGAGCAGGTGTTAATGGAAGGTCACCTAAGGTTTCTCTGCAGCATAATTGTGGGGCTATTTCAAGTTTTCTCATTTGGTTTTAATGCAGATCAATGTCATAAATCGTCAAGAATCATGAAGTAAGAGTGTCTGCAATGCTGCTGGATCACCTGCCTTCCAAAACTGCTTTTTGCATGCCAAATTTAGAAATTCATCACCTGAGATCCAAGCTTCCAAGCATTTAGAATGCTGTCCAACATGGAAAGCATTACCAGAGGCTAAAGACTGGATCATGCCACAAGCATAAAAAGCATGCAGATGGAGCTGCTGCTGGCTCTGCAGTGGATAACCCTGCGTGGGCTGATTTTCCCCAAATGACATTTGGAGGGTTTCTCATGCTTGTTCCCATTAGTCACCCAGTCTTTGTTCTCAGGCTCAAATCTCTGTATGCACAAACTGAGGTGTTGTGCTCATCCAGTTTGGGGCATAACTAAATTCTCATTCATTTCTACCCCACATAGAGCAGACCTGTCTCTGTGATTTGAGTTAAAGGATCTTTGGCAAGATTGGCTTTAATATCCTCTGCAGGACCAAGCTCTCATTTCAATGTCCCACTTTCCTCCATGAGTTCATGCTCTCTAACAGCTTTCTTTGCTTTCTCACCCCCCCCTTTCCCCCCCCCCACAATTTAAAGGCACTTCATTTAATTTCAAGAACTTTTTTTAATGAGAAGTTAATGATTATTAATTTGATGAAAACTGGAACTCTGACCTATGCTTTTCATCCTAGCTTTCAGGTGTGACATCAGATAACTTTTGTACCCTGGGATTTGCTGTGAGTTTAGTAGCATCAGAAAAGCTCTCCCCACAGCAGCAGCCTGGTGATTTACATTGCTGACAGGCGTGTGTGTTGCAGCACTTCACACCATCCCTCTGCTGCATCCCTTCTGTGCTGGGCATCCTCTGATTGCCCTCCTTCCACTCAGGTTGCTGTGCTCTTGTTGCTTAAATAAGTTTTACTGCAAGGAACAAAAGAAAGTTGAAGAAGAATTGTTTTTAAAATCAAGACTAACCCCTAGGCTTGGTGGTGTGCCTGAAACAGGGATTCCCTTTGCTGGGGAAGCCATAACTTTTCTGGGTTGGTGTTGCTATAGAGATGGTGTCCGATCTCTCTCTGTTAATATTGCTCCTTTGCAAGGGCCCTGAATAGGCACTGAGGTAGGTAAATTTATGCAGTGACACCGAGCGGGTGATTTTATTCTGACAAATTCCTGCACCGTTTGTTTCCAGGCTTGTCTGAGGGCTGGGACGCAGTGTTGGGCTTTTTGTCCCACGTGCTGCCCTCGCGGGGACGGAGTTAATGGAAGCCTTGTTCGGAGCCGCTGGGGCAGAAAGTTTTTTGCTGAGAGAGACAAAAGCTGAACGGGCCACCTCAGAGGTTGCTTTGGGAAGGCCGTGTCTTGTGGGCTCTCAAAGGAAACAGGAGATAACGCTTGGCCCAGGAGTCTCATGGAGAATTTGCAAGCACCCTCCTCTCTGCCCCGCTGCCTTGTGCTTCCACATCTGCCTCCTGCAGCATTTTTCCTAGGGTGGCAGGGAGGGGGCTTCTCCAGAAAACACTAATTAGAGTTGTTTTTTCACAGCCTGGAAAGAGAATAATTACCAGCATTGTGAGGCATGGCCCAGAGCGGCTGTTGGAGTGGGATGGCTGTGATGGGGCCAGCAGCAGAAAGCAGCAACGGGAAAGGACACAGCATGCCTGTACCTGACTGTGGACCTGTGCAGGCTGGTCCCAGCACAACAGGGCTGTTTGGGCCCCCATTCCTGCTCAGTTGTCATTGTACCAGCCAATACAACAGGGACTTGAGCTGGGACTGAAAAAGCACCATCTAGGCTGCCAGCACCAAAGCTGTGTGTCAGCAGCTCTCATGGTTTGGTTTGAGTGTCTGGCTGTTTGAGTGTTTTCTGGGTACTCGTGTGTTCTCAGGAAGACTCCAGCTCCTGAGTCACTTGGTTATGGCAGACCATCAGCTGCACTTCATGGAAATAATTTCATGGGTCCAGGAAACACTGCGCACCATGAAAGCTCTGAGGTGAGCACTGAAGGTAGCCTGGGATCGCATCATGCAGAGACAGAGACTGAGCTCCTCCTAAGCAGACCAAGCTCAAGACCAAGATTCAGCATCACATCACCCTGGGGCTGGGAGCACACAAGGGGCATTAGAGCATCTGAATAATCCTCAAGGATAGTGGCAAGCTGTTCTGGTGCAGACAACCTCCAAGACAGGACTGGGTAAAGCACTTAAGCCTGAAATCAGGCTGGTAGTGCTCCATGGCTCCTGCTCTGCCCTCTGAGGATAGCAACATTTTAGAAAAAGGGAAATGCATTCAGCATAAATTTATCAAAGAGCACAGGATCTTTAGAACTAAGCAAAGGTTTATCATTAAAATATGGCCTTGTGATTCTACCAATTTATAAGGAGGGAAATAATTTCTAATTAATAAATTATTGAATTTAGTCTGTTTCTGCTATTTAAGTATCCTAGTTTTTCAGATGCACTTTGTCTTTTTTTTTTGTGTTATTTGATGGCCTGCCTGGAAGGGACAGTGTTTTGTGGTGAGTGGAATGTGAAATAACTGGGTTTTTTTAAGTTCTGCTCTTTATCCATACAGATGATCATATCACTATTCCTCTTACTGGAACTGAGTGTCTCTTGTAGTACAAATAACCAGATCAATCCAATTGGATGTTGGCATTTTTGATGCAACATATTTGAGTATTATGTCAGTTGCAGTATTGATGCAGAGATTATTAATCAAAGGCAGCCCAGGGGCTCTGATCAGCCAGGGGCTCTGCTTGGTGTCTTGGGGTTTTTTTTTGTTTGGGGTTTTTGTTGGGGGCAGTGTTTTGGTTTTTTGGTTGGTTTGGTTTTATTTTGCTTTCCAAGAATAATTTTTTTTGCTTCATCCTTTTCTCCCATGCAAACCTGACTTTTTACAGAGAGAGGTACTATTCCTTCAGAAAGAAGAGCACAAAACTAATTGCATTCACACAGAAAATGAGGGTTAACTGTATAGGACAGTGAGGATGCTTAGACGTGTGCTGGAGTGTTCAAGATGCTTTTAGGCCTGTCAGGAAGAGCAGCACTATGGAGGCATAAAGCAGGGCTCTCATTAGGATGTCTGTGTGTGGAGCAAGCAGAACCCTTCCTATTGTTGATATAAATTTCACAGGAGCAAGCTGGAAACCAGTAAAGGGGAATGTCTGCCTGTATGTTTGCAGTGGGAGCTGATGCAGAGCAGGGAACAAAGGCCTCTCAAGTGACAGCTAATCTGTCCCTTGGGCTGTCCCGTGGGCCAGAGCTCTGGCAAACCAAACACTTGTGTGTGAGCTGTGCTGTGCACTCACGTGAGCTGTGCCACCGAGCTCACGGACGTGGCTCACGTGCAGAGGCTTTTGCAGAACAGAGACCCTAATCCCAGGAGGTTTGTCGGGGTTACCAAGGACTTTTCCCATGTTATGTGCCTGCTTTAGTGGCCAAGCAGCGTTTCTGCTACCTTGAGCCCAGCTGAGAGTTGAGAGGACTGTTGTTTACTTGCTCCTTTTGTTTTAATAAAGAGGCTCATTCTCTCCAAACACGCATGGGCACCTGGCATTTGCCCTCCTGGGACTGGTGGCCCACAGAGGACTGCAGGGCACTGCTTCTGCTTGCTCAAAGTAGGATGCCTTTGTAATGCAAACCAAGAAGGGTTACAGCTCCAACCCCGGATCATTCACAGCCATATAGCTGAGCAAGAAACCACTCTCAATAGCACACAGCAGCATTTCCAGCTCCTGTAAATACTCCTCAAAGCCACACAGCACTCTTAGGAAGAAAGTCTGGCTGGATGGCTTGGGGATACTGTGCTTTAGGGGTGATACACACCTTTCTACAGCCTCAAAGATTAAAAAAAAAAAAAAAGCTTCTAATATAACACTGCCATTTAAGAGAAATCAGAACTGAAAAGCAGCTGTCAAACTTTAATTTCCCAGCTAATGAATGACCATGAATCCATTCTTTAATGATTCTTGACCCTAGAAACAAAATGTATTAGCACTTTCAGATTTTGCACAGTAGTGCTAAATGGGGCATGTAATGTACTAATTTAGTGCCTCTTTAGCATAATCACAACCTACATGCACAGCTACATTTCCGTGCCAGGCAGCTTTCACAAGACCTGCAAAGAACTTACGTAGGATGTTTCACCCTATTATTCATTTCACTGATGCCTGAGAATCAATATATTGGGTTTTTTCCCTATCCTGTCTTTCTCCACAAAAAAGCATAAAATCATCCATTGATCTTCATGGGATGATTAAAATGCCAAGAAATCTGTACTTTTCTCTACCTGCAATGAGGCAACATACCTGGTTTTACTGTGTTTGTCTTGTGAATCTAAAAGCCCAGAAAAATGTTGCATTTGGATATAAATCCTACTTTCCTGGAGTGATACAGGGTCAGGCTGAATAATGACCAAGCATTCTATTTTAAAAATAAAACAAAAACTAAAATTTATTTTTAAAAATTAATTTAAAAATAAAATTTTCAAATTTATAATCCTAAAAACATATTTCTATCAATGGCTTACCTTGGCTGTCCTATTCAGAAAGAAAGCAGCCTGAGAAATGAAAGCACTCAGCTAGATGTGACTACCAGCTTCCTTTTTATTTGGCTTCCCTTTGGTCACTGTTTGGTTTATGACCACTCTCACAGTAAATATATGTTTTCTTCTGTTTAAGTAGGACCTGTGTTTCAGTTTGTGCCATTGCCTGTTGTCCTTTCTCTGGGCATTACTGAGAATAGCCTGGCTCTGGCATCTTTCCACCCTCTCTGCAGATATTTATACACATTGATAAATTTCTTTTTCAGGCTGAACAGTTCCAAACTCCCTCTGACCACATAAGTTCAAATGAACCAGACAGTGCTCTTGGCCATGAAAGAGCAGCTTGGGTGCTTCTTTGAACTGTTCTAGCCTGGGTTTGCTCTCCTCTGTCCTCTCCTCATTGCAATGGATGAGCCTTTTGGAGGGAACATTTCCAATGCACTTTCAGGGGATGTGGATCCAGATGGAAGCACAAACATCCTGAAGATGTTATTGTAACACCACAACAGGATCCTTGCAACTGTTTGCCTGATCCTACCTGGTTTATACAGATGCACGGGGGTGTCCACAAAGGCTTTGTTACCCATCTTCAAAATGCAGTTAAGCCACTTGTTATTTATTATATTAACATTTACTCGGTCTAAATAATATTGAGGCCACTGCAAGGAGTTCTGCATATCTGTGTGGTCTACAGCAGGCAGAGCACTGTGTGTGCTGTGCTCCTACACGGGTTTTGTCATGAAATCAATCCTTCCTAAAGCTCGTTATCCCTCTGCGTGCAGGAGCCCTGCCAGGTCTGGCCTGGCGGTCCCTGCCTGCAGTGGATCAATAAGGAGAGACAGAGGGAGACAATGCACAAACAAATGCTCCTGGCACTGCAAACAGGCTGGCTGTGCTCACAGCACGAGGTGTGAAGCTCCACACCTCTTTCTGCTTCTTGAGCATCTCGGGGCTGCTGGAGGTGTTCAGTCAATTAGCGTGCCCAATACCTTTCTGAATGTTTTTATTTCCATGTGTAGGCTGCACTTTAAAGAGAAAAACCTGGATCTATGCCACACTCTTTCCAGAAATTCAGGAAGAGGAAATGGGATTGTTAAATAAAATAGCATTGATCTGGGAGTTCCTAAGGGCAGGCTGTGCAGTCTGGCAGTGCTTGCCTCTGCTGTGAGCAGAGCTGCCTGTGCAGAGAGGCTCTGTCTGTGGGGAGTACCGTGCAGGGCTGGGGCTGGTCTGGCAGCTGGCAAGGCAAGTGTAAGTTCTGCTCTGAGCTGTGCTTGTGAGAGCCCAGAGAACAGGCCAGATTGCTCCATGGCCTTGCATTTCTGCTCTGGGACTGACTGCTGGAGCAACAGGGCAGAGCTTGAGACTGCCTGGGTGAAAAACTTTCCTTTGGTGAAAAACAGAGTCCTGCTGCTCTCTCTGAGAAAACTCTGACTTCTAGGGAGGGTCATCGGTGCTGAAGGCACAGCACTGCCCAGTATGTGATTGATATTCATTCTCAGGGCTGTGTGAGTTGCCCCAGCTGTGGCTGTCGCTCCTTAGCCTGTAATTCCCACAGATATTCACAATGAGGTCTTTGCAGGCAGGTGTGTTTGTGGCCTTTGAAGGAAGCAGTGCAGTTTTTTTAGGAGGGATTTCCTGTACGTCATTACTGCCATTCCCAAACAGCAGAAATACAGCATGTAATTGCTACATCTGAAACTCCTGAGCTGCCACATTAACAAGGAGTTAACAGGAACCAGAGGCTGCAATTGTTGCAGCTGTTTTTAATAACAGTTATGGAGAAATTGCATCTTTCCAGTGATAATTTACAAAGAGTACCATTTCTACTGAGCTGACCAGATAGCAATTTTTCTTCCATCTCCAGTAACAATGCTTAGACTCAGTTACACAAAAATGTATAGACCATAAGGAGGGGGGGTTTGTTTGTGATAAATGCAAAAAAAAAAAAAAGTATTAAAATAGTAATTAACTAGTGCTGCTTTGTGATGTGCACAAAAATTACAGCTGACCATTACTGTGGACATGGAACCCAGCCACTCCTTGATGATGTCTGTTCTGCTCTGAATGGAGTCAAAGCTCTCTGCTCCAGTCAAGATCCTGTTTTCATATATTGGTTTTTAAGGTGATGGCTGTATCATCATATCATCTGCAAGCCTTGAAATGCATCTGAGCCTGAGGACTCTGCAGGACACACAGATGCCTGTTCAGCAGGGTTGGGTGAGTAGGGAATGTAAGCACCCTGCTGTATCTGGGAATGAGGTGGGAGACTGCAGCCTAGCTTCACAGAGCCCAAAACCTTGTGCTTGATCAATGCCCAGAGGGCTCTGCTGTTGCTTGGAAGCTGGTGGGAGGCGTGCTGCTCCTCAAGAGGATGGGAAAAAGTTGTGCTACAGGCTGGATTGTCAGATGTGTCTTTGGGGACCACAGCCTGCAGAGCCCATACTGTGGGTCTCTGGGCCAAGACTGTAAGAAAATCACAAGTCACTGTGTCCCTCCTAGCAGCACTTTTCAACCCTGCAAGTATTTGGTGTGATCCTGTGCCCAAACTGGGGAAATTACCAGAGCAGTTGGTGCTGGAACACGCTGGTAAGTCATGTTGAGAACAGCAATGTGTGAATTGGCAGCTTTTCCCTGAGCTGGGCAGCGAGGGCTGAACCCTGCTCTCAGCACGGGTGCCTTGGTGCCATTGCACATGTTGAGCCATTGGCCACGGCAGAGCTGCACTCCTTCTTTTAAAAGAAAAAGCAGATTCCATTGCACATGTACTATTTAGTTGGGAAACCCAGATGTGATTTCCATGGACTGTTTCAGACTCATCCTTAACTATTTTGGAAGGCATCCTGGGATGTGCTGAGATTCCCTGGCTGCTGCGGCCAGGAGGTGAAAGAGCCGAGTGAGCTGGAGCCACCCCGGCCCTGTGTGGGTCCAAGGCCACCGAGCCTGGCCGGCAGAGAGCCCAGGCTGTTCCCTGGGCGCTGCCAGGCTCAGCCCTGTCCCAACAGCTGTGGCAGCCCAGAGCAGCCCACAGCAGCCTGCAGCAGCCCAGAGCAGCACAGAACAGGCCACAGAGGCTCAAAGCAGCCCACAGCAGCCCAGAGCAGCCCAGAGCGGCCTAAAGCGGCCTAAAGCAGCCCAGGGCAGCCCAGAGCAGCCCAGAGCAGCCCAGAGCAGCCCAAAGCAGCCCAGAGCAGCCCAAAGCAGCCCACAGCAGCACAGAACAGGCCACAGCAGCTCAAAGCAGCCCAGCGCAGCCCAGAGCAGCCCGAAGCAGCCCAAAGCATCCCGTAGCAGCCCAGAGCAGCGCAGAGCAGCGGGGCCGTGCGCCCGTCGCGGGTGGCACGGTCCTGCCCGTGCTCCCGGCAGCTCCTCTGCGTTCCTGCGACAACAGAGGGCACCAGCGGCCCTCGCTAGTGCGGCTCTGCCGCCGGACACGGGGGATGCTCCCGGCTCTGCCGACCCGCGGGAGGAGGGAGCCTGCGAACCCAACCCGCTCCTGGCGTTCGGGGCACGCTGCTCGCCCTGGGCCCGGGGGTGCTGCTGGGAGCGGGGATGGGGATGGGGCGGGGAGGTGTGGGGGCAAGGGGGGTGCAGGGGGCTCACGGCCAGGAGGGCACCGTCAGCCTTTGGGAATCCTCACTGTGCCCCTCCTGCCTGGCGGGGCCCGACCCTGTCATCTGCACCCCGGGAGAAGTCACTGAAATGCGGAATTTGAGTTTAATCCGCAGTGAAATAGTGCGGGTCAGAGGCTGGGCCCGAGCGTCCCCTGCGCTGCAGCGGAGTTCGGGCTCTGAGAGCGGTGCGAGCTCTGCCTCCAGCGCAGCCCCAGGGACAGCCCTGAGCCAGCTCCAGGCTGGCTGCTGCCAGCAGGGGAAAGAGCCTGGAGCATCCCGGCTCCTGGAGCATCCCGGCCCTGGAGCAGCCCGGCTCTGGAGCATCCCGGCCCCTGGAGCATCCCGGCCCCTGGAGCATCCTGGCTCCTGGGGCAGCAGTTCCCCAGCGAGCCTCAGCTGCTGCCTCTGTGCGGCCCCAGAGCTGCTCCGTTCAGGGGTAACCCCTGTACCGGGGGCACTCGAGGCACACCCCGCTCCGTGCAGTGGGACGGGGCTGCTCCAGCCCGCTCAGCCCCTGACCCGCACATCCTCCCCCCTCCCGCTCACCCGCCGTGTTTATCCCTGCCGCAGGCGCGGTCAGACACGGGATGCCCGTGGAGGGATGCCGAGAAGGTGAAATGTTTGTTACTTTCCTGAAGCACATCTATCCAAGCAGGTAAGCAGCAGTCACTTCTAGTGATAATCCACTGCTTTTGGTCATTGTGTTACGCAACAAAATAATCAGGGGGTAGAGCAACAAAATTCAAGCACCAGTCCTTCTGTTGAGCAGCCCCTGTAGCAGAACATCCTGATTCACTGCTGCTGTGAAAATAAAAAGAGGCAGTGATTTTATTCCTGCTTTCTTCCATGTAGCACTGGGACAGAGTTCATCTCTGCTCTGGTTTGTGGGACATTTTCTTTGTTTCATCTTAATTTACATGAGGAAGATGAAGAGAGAAAAAACAAGGGAGGGGAAAGGGCTTCAAGCAAAGAAATAACATATCACACAACATGAAAATGCCACCCAACCTGTGACATTGACTACTTGCAAGAATATGAGCTCCTGTGCATGTAAACCATAACCGAGAGTTTGTACCAGGGTCTCATCCTCTTCAGTCCTACAAATTTGATATATCTTGCCTATTGCAGCGGAACTATTTCCATACCAGATGATCTACTCACATGAGCACAGGACATTGGATGCTCTGTTTATCCACAGCCTAGAAGATCCAAAGTTTCTTCCACTGCCAGGGGCATGTGAAAGCTTTGAGCACATGCTACAGAGATAAGTAGAGACATATGCTTTATGCCAGGCCAAGATGTTTTTATAAAGAGTTTCTGGCCTTGTCTGGTAAAATATTTTATAGCTTTTCTGCCAGCAGCCAAAAGGCAGTCAAATATTTAAAAGCAGTAATAAAAGTTCCTATGTGAGTCAGAGTCCTACAGAAATCCTGCTAGTGAATTTCCCCATGGTAGCCTGCAGGACTCGCAAGAAAAAAATCCCACAGAACTTTGCTGGTATGAAGTATTTTTTAACAAGCCCTTGGAAGTAGCATGGCATGTCCCTGCAAAGGCCCTGAAACCAGATCCCAGGCTATGTGAAGCCTAAAAAGCAATTCTGGTATTTTTTTCTTAAATTATTATAGCCTCAAATCTGACTTTACTCCTAGGGAATCACAGAGAGGCCGGTTTCAGTGTGACCTTTAAGTGGCACCTCACTTGTGTATAGAAGAATATGCACAAGTGTGTATTCCTTTAGCCTGGAATCCAGCATCCTGGGATGCCCATGCCACAGATGGAGCAAGACATTGCCCTGCCATGTGCATGGCCTGGGCTCAATCTCTGCTCTCCCTTCCTGCTGAGCTCTGCTCTTGTAGCACTAATGAAGTGCCTCTTCTTTCCCTTTCAAAGTCCTCAGGTGATCTCCTTCTGCTTGGAAACTGCAATGAGACCCTGGGCTTTTTTGGAAAAGAATCTCATTAAGATCCAAGGCCTCAAAACCTTCTCTGCTAATTCTTCCTGCTGCTAAAGCCCTGTCAGTAACCACTGTGCTCAGGCTTGGCTCTGCTGTGGGCAGCAGTGCTGGGGGTGGGGGCCAGGCAGGCACAGGTACATCACAGGTGTGTCACAGGTATGTCACAGGTGTGCCACAGCAGCTGACTCTGGCCCCAGGTTCATGGGCTGGCAGATGCAGGCGTTCACATTCTCGATCTCTCAGTTGGCAGATGACACTAACAGAGAGGGGAGTGATGCTGCTGGCACCTGCCTGACAGGATGTGTGCAGTGGCTTGTCAGTCACTGATTTTGTTTTACAAAGTGCTTCCACACTGCAGTTCAGGTCTTGTTTGCATGCTCTTCCCTGGAGCATCTGGGAGTCCTGCTTGGGTGAATCACCCTTATCGTCCTTGGACCTTGCCCCCCCCCCCCGCCTCTTTTTTTTTTGCCTCTTCCAGCCAAAAATCTCCCGAGAGCTAACTATGTTTCTGTGGTTATTCCTGTGCTTTTGACACTAAAATGGGAAGAAGAATGTCATTTCCCCACAACAGAACACCAGGAAATGTTTCACTTCAGCTTGATGGTAAAAAGTGAAGCAATTGGTGAGACAAATAAGTCTTTCTTGGAGCTGTTTTGCAGATCCCCCACAGGCACATTATGCCAAGTGTGACAGCATCAGCACAGCACAGGAGACCTCAGCAGAAAGGCTTTGAGCTAAGCAGGACTGGGCTCACACAGATGTGGGATGTCACCATGCCTGCCAGGCTGCTCAGTCTGTCAGCACAGATCCTGCCCTGGATGTCCCAATTCCCTGTCCTGTGCTCTGGCCATGACCCCTCCTTCTCTTGTACAGGAAAGCCTCCCCAACCTGCCTTCCCCAGTTCCACTGCTGTTTAGTGTGATCTTCAGAACAACCTAAGTGCAGGATGAAGGCAGTTGCTCTCTAGTTGTGTGTGAGGGCAGCACTTCTCCCTGGGAATGGAACATGGATTTTCTGAGCCTACAGGGAGGGCCTGTGAGCCACAGCACAGGTAGAACAGCCAAGCTGCTCTCCAGAGGAGCTGGGGAAAAGCTGGGGGTTTATCACCCAGGGCAGGAGGCAGCCTCTCCTTCCTCCTGGCCTTGTCTTGGGCACAGAGCCCAGCTCCCATAGCCTGCCTGCTGAGCAGCCTTCTTCCCAAGGTGTCTGACCTCCCAGAATGTGCCCTCCAAAACAGCAAGTTGCTTTGAGCACATGGCAGAGAGGAGGGACAGTGAAGAAGTGTCTGGTTACCCACCTCAGCTCCCTCCTTCCCCTCCTCTCTGGGGAGGGAGGTCTGCCCTCCTGGGTGTCAGGAGAGATTCTTTCAGAGAGAGTAGTGCAGATTTATGACAAACCTCTTACAACTCATTGCAGTTTTAGGTAACACTTGGGGAAAATGCTGTCACCAGCTGCATGCTTCTCTCCTTGGAAACCCCGGTGTTTTTCTGTGCTCAGCTTTCTGCCACAATTCAGTACTGGCAGTGGCTGGGGGAGCAGCTGGGTGTGCAGAGCCAGCCCTTCCTGGCAGCATGGGGGTGCCTGCACTCAGCCTGGCTCACCATGGCTCCCTCAAGGATGGCTGCCTGGTCCCAGGGACCACAGCCCTTTAGGAGCAGCATGGGTTTGCTGGTTATGGGTGTCACAGTCAGCAGTGCAGAATAGGAAAGCACAGCCCTTCCACCCTCAGATCATCACAGGATCTATTGAGCAATTCAGGGTGGTTATCTCACAATGATAGTGTAGCCCTGGGCTGTCTCTGAGGTCCTTGCTGGTGCAATGGCTGGCTGTTGCATCAGAACCAGCAGCCAGAGCAATGGGGTCATGCTTCCCAGAGGAGGCAAGTGCTGATCCAAGCTGTAAAGATTGCATCTGTCTGTTTGCATTTGCATTCTCAGCCGCAGGATGAATGCCAGGGTCCTGGGGTGAGGAGAGGGGATTTAGGTTAAGCAGGACTTCCAGATCAGCTCCAAGTTTGTCACCTTCTGCTTCAAATCTGCAATGTGATGGCATTGGTGGCCCCTGCAGTTGCTTTTGGATTCACATGTATTTCTCCTGGTGAATCATTAAAGCATACCCTAGCAGGGGCAGCATGAGGCACAGCTGGGAGTTTAGGAAGGGAAAATAACTGTTTGTTTGTCAGATGCCTTGGGAGAAGCTGATGTGATCATAAACAGTGAAGCAAGTTGGAAGTGTGCAGCACTGAGACACAGCAGGCATCCCACATGCCAGATCTCGCTCTCTTATCCTCAACATCCAACCTGGGACCACCAGCAGGAGCAGCTGGTGGCACGGATGGCTGCACAGCTGTGTTGGTCACCTCTTGATGTTGGGATGTACAGATGCTGGTGTTTCTTGCAAAGTGGGCAATTCATGTTCCAGAGCAGCCTGCAGGGTTGTGGTGGTTCATGGGGAACAGGAAAACCTAGCTTTATCTTCAGGGAGAAAACTGCTCAACTTCAGGTTTCAGAGCCTTGGGTTTGGTCGAATTACAAGTTCAAATCCTGAGGTTCAAACAAGGTCTTTCTCCCTCTGAGACAAATGGAGTGTCATGCAGTAAATCGCCAATGATTCTCTTTGTTAGCTGCTGTGTTACTTTGAAAATGGCATCATGACATATTTCAGCTTTCTGCAAAATAAATAACTGCACCATTTATCAAAAAGGTTTGTTTTCAGAAAGGTTGCCACTCTTTTAAGGCATCAGAGATTCCTGGGAATGAAGGAGATAAGAGGAACACAAGATGCCTCTTCTCTTTTCTTACTCTATTTTATTTGACATTTCACTTTTTTTTTGCTTATTTGAAAAAGCCCTGATGAGGAGTGATCCTTGGCTGTGGCATGTCCCAGCAGACTTGGTGGAGCATGACAGTGAGTGTGACAGTGAGGGCCATGTACTGCCTGACTGGCCCCTGAGGTGATGGGGAGCAAAGGCACCCCTGCTGGCTGCAGCTCCCTTGCTGCCTGCCATTACCCTCACACAGGAGGAGGTCTGAAACTGCTCTTCTCCCCACAGCAGCAAACATCACCCATCAAACCCATCCCCAGGTCTCTTGCAGTGGAAGACACAGCTCCTGGAACACCAGCAGAATCACTTCCTCAGGACTGATGGGCAGTGAACAAGCAGCATATTCTGCCTCCTCAGCTGAGATGGCACATTCAGAGCATGGATACTTGCTGGAGCGTGAGGTTCATGCACCTTTCTCACAGACCACCCCTGCAGGGCAGCATGTCAGCTCTGCTGTGTGCAGTGCTTGTGCAACACAGGTGTGCTGCCCTGACAAGGCACCTGTCAAATGCAAACACTGTCACAGGCAAATTCCTCCTCAAAACTTCTACAGGGAGAGCTATGTGCAAAAAAAAAAAAAAAAAATCCAGCAAGGCAGAGAAACACTTTTGAAACTTCGTATTTATCTTCTTTAAAGCAATCTCCAGTTTTCAGCTATTTCCACACACTCATTCATTGCCTAGGACAGGATATAACACACCGGATGAAATGTCAAAACGCAGCCCCTGTATTCAGCATGCTCAACAGTAATTTGTTTTATAGTGTGAGCAACAGTATCTTGTTTTGTGCTTGACATAGCAAACATTACTAGTGTCCAGACAGCACCTCAGTTTTAAAACCAGAAGTATTGCAAGCAGCTTTTTGTGCCATCTATGGGATGTCCTCAGTGCTTTCCAAATGCCTGGGAGTCCTAAGTACCAGGCAGGAATTGGCATCCTCTGTTTAGACGTGGGAAAACAGAACCAAAAGAGTTTATGTCTCCTGTTTCCAAACACAGTCACTAGCTTTGGGTCTCTGTCTTCTTGGTGCCAAACTGTGAGAGCTTTTAATTTCTGGCATGTGTGCAGAACAAAGAGCAACTGTTCGCTGGTTTAACTGGTTTGACTTGTACACAGCTCCGTTGAAAAGGTACCTTAATGTGAAGTCTGTGTAGTGCACTGAAGAAGCAGATGTTCCCTCCATCCCCATTGCATCCATCAGGTCTGGATTTTACAAGTGCCCCAGTCGAGGCCAACAGTGTTTGCAGTGTCCAGTGCTGCTGAGAGCTAGGCCAGGTGTTAGATCAAATGTCTGGAGCTGTGTGTAACATTTTTTCAGATGTGCTTCTCAGTGATTTTTTTCCAGACAGATGCGGGAAGTCTGTGGTAGAGCTGGGAACAGAGCCTGTTCCTGTGCTGTGAGAGGCTGTGCCCCTGACAAGACACAGGCACGGCCCTACAAAGTAAATGTTGTGATTTCATGGCTGGAGTTGAATGGCACCCGGCAGTTGCACCAGGGGATTTTTTTTCCCCCAATCTCCAGATTCACAGGCATTCACTATGCAGCTAAAGCCTCAGAAAACTCTGAAATCCAACAGAAGTAGTGTGGTGCTTAATTTTGGGTCAGTTGTACCAGTGCACCTTTGTACTCATGTCCCTGTGTGCTGCTCAGTTACAGGTTAACCTTAAGGGACAATAACCTGGCAGGAAGGCTCAGAGAGCTGGTGAGATAGAGGGGAAAAGGACCATGGGGCTGAGTTTAATACCAGCTTGCACAGAAAGTATTTTAGCCCAGGAGGTGTCTGTTGACTCTAATAGCAGGTACTAAAGCTGCTTCCTGTGCTGGGTGATGGAGTCAGGACTGGCCTTATGGATGGATGACAGAAGCTGTGGCTCTACTTGCTTTGTTGAGCTGTCTGGAAGAATCACACATTTCTTGCCTTTTTAACCATTAGTTGAGCTTATCTGTGACAGGAGAGCCTGTCATATTGTGTGTGTGAGCATGGTGTCCTCTGCTGGAGCCAGCTGCTTGGCAAGCCGAGGGCTCTGCTGGCCCTGTCAAGCCTGGCAGTGCCTCACTGGCCCATCCACAGCTGGGCCACGCTTGCAAGGGGTGGGCACCCCGTGGGGGTGTGGGCTGCACGACAGCTCCCTGCTGGTCTGTCTTCAGTGTTTGGAAGAGCACAACTCCACAGATTTTTCTGCCCACCTGCTTCCATGAGTTCACATTGAAAGCCTGCTTTCTCAAGGAGTTCTCTTTTATTTATTTAAGATGTGCTGTTCCCATAGGTTGCACCTGTTCTTAAGGATAGTACCCATGGATAAAGGCAGAGAAGGCAGAAAGCCTGCATTTTACAGCAGAATGGTCTTCAAGCACTGACATGGCTGGGGCAGGTGAGCTCTCTAAAAAGACCAGTTGAAACCACATCCCCCAACAACCCCTCTGGCAGTATAGGTCAGGAATGGTGGCTTTTCTTGAGTAAAATTTCAGTCAGGCTCATTTTTCTTTCTGTTTCTGTTTTAGCAAATGCTAAATATTGAGCTGTGATTAGGCAAAAAGTAGTAAGAGGAACTTCAGACTGAAAAGCAGGACTTATACTTTTAACTTAGATGGGGAACTGGGAATTTTTTTCAGCAAAGCTGCTTCCATGAAAAAAGAAGAACATTCTGGCTGAAAGCATTTCAGCCATCTGCCATAAGAAGGTAAAAACCCCTCAGACCCTTCCCACTGAAAAATTCAGGATTTTCTGTAGTGAAAAGCTGAATCTTTCAACGGTAGTTAAAGTATCTCTCTTTTTTTTTTTAATGTATATCATCAGTAAAACATGTAAAAGAAAGGAGTTTGGGGAAAACTTCAGCTGATACAGGGCAGGGAACAATCATGGGCTGGCAAGAACCTGGAATCAGTGACCTAATCAGCCATTTCCCTCTCTAATTGCTATGATTCTACAGCTTAAAGAATTACACGTGTATTTTAGTTGGAACAAGGTACTATTATTGAGTAAAGTGCATAATAATTGTATTTCAGAAGGTGAAATAAACCTCTATCACCAGGCACTTCAATCCATCATTGTACTTTGCTAAATTACCAAAATTGCACTACATTCAATACTAAAATTACTTGTAATAAAGTGCTTACTAGACTGACACTCACAAAAAGATGTCTAGTACCCACATTTGTTTTCCTAATTGACAATTTTAGGCTTCAGTCTAGGGAGGGAGCAGTGGCCTCAGCCCTCCTTGCAGTTTATAGGAATGGAGGGCATGCAGCTCCTGCAGAGGCAGAGTCTGTTAGAATGGAAGGCTCCTGCCTCCATGAAGTACCTCTGATTTCCTACAGCTTTTAAGTCTTTGGTTAAGTCACTGTATAAATCCATTTCACCTACATTTATAAAAATACTAGGCTTTGATACAAGCCTTTCTTGTAATGCTATACCACTTGATTATCTAGCTCTGCAATTTCTTCTCTGGCTATTCATTAATTAGTGCCACATTTCACAGACTTGACCAAGAACACACAGCATAGAGATACATCCCTTACCAGGGATCTCTGATAATGGCACTTTGGGAGATGTCCACAACTCTTGTTGTTTCTTTTTCCTGAAGTGTCTCCTCCCTGCAGGATTCTAGCTGGCAAAATGCAAAACTTTTCATTTCAGAAGTCAGAACTCTTTGTTTCAGTTCCTGGATATGACATTTAGATCAGGCCCAACTAGAAGAGCATTACTTTTTATATTTTAGATTGTAGTCCAAAGATGTTAATAAACTGTGTAATTAACTGATGCTGAGATAAATTCAGTTGGTCTTTTAGACTTTGGCTTATATGTGTGGTCACATGGGAAAATACATAGAATTCTTCTACTCAGGCTAAGCAACATCCTTTTGTAAATTGTGTAACTACTTTTTCATGAGACTGAGTGAACAGCTGAAGAAATCTTGGTTTCTGAACCCCAGAACCCTCTTATTTCTCTCAGGGATTTTCCCAGCCTAACTCAGAGTGGATCTTTAAGAAATTTAATTGTAACATGTTAGAATTTTTCTTTGGAAGAGAAACACATACTCCATGCTGAAGACACTGAATTTAACTCCTTGCTGGATGTTTCCATGGCCTCAGCCAAAGGGATGAAACCCTTCTTCATGGCAGGTGACATAATCTGTAGGGTTTACTGACTCTCTAAGTGAAATATCAGATGCTCTCATAGATATTTTTCAGCTTTTTCTTTACATGAAAGGAGATGTGAATATCTCTTCCATCAGCAGTCACTATATAACATACATACTGTAAGGTCTATTAAAAAAGTTTCAATAAGCTAAGCAAATATGGGGGATTCTGATGGGAAGGAATTAAAGCAGTCCATTTTTTTTCTTCCAAAATAAATATGCGAGTTAATCTGAAAAAGTGGAGAGTGCCAAATATTCATCTGATGTGCTAAAGTGACTCATGGCAAAGGTAGACAGTTTTATAGTGCAATTTCTTTACTTGTGTTGGAAATGGAGAGCTTCCAAGTGGCACTTACGAAACAATTAGCTCTTCAAGGATAATCAGATTTGTATGAAAATGTAAAGATAAGTGATTTAGCTGTGATCTCAGCTGGAAAGTGACTGAGGGTAGTGGGCCACACTCCACAGAAGAAATCCCCTTTCTTTTACTAAATGGCACTTTTGCTGAAATGTGCTGGCTTCAAGCGAGTGAGGGCTCCCTTGACTTTCATTGCTAGGATGACACACGACTGATTTGCATCATTAGAGATCTTTGCTGATGGCTGAACTTCTTTGCATATAAATGAGGCCTAACCTGAACAGCTGCTCAGCTGGTGGGTGTGAAGGATTTACAGTTCCAGATCAGGTCCCTGCTCACTACCAGTCTCTGAGGGAACTCCACTCCACAGACTGATGCAAGTATGAAACATGCAATTTTTCATACTTACATCCCTGGAGACTGGGCAAGAGCAGAGGCTGGCAGGGTGGATTCAAATAGCCAAAAAGCCTTTCTTGAAGCCTTTTAATATTTTCAGGTGAAAATGCTCAGTTTTCAGTCCTGCCCTGGCCCTTGAAATTATCACGTATGGTGGAAGAGCAAGGTGGAGATGGAATAGTCCTGACAGCATGACAAAGACTCATCCTTGTATCTTCAGGTGTTGCCTGTGGCCTCTCCACAGAGCTCTTCTGCTACTTCCACAACCTGGTCATCTCCAAATTGCCTAGGGTCAGGGCAGACAGTGCAGAACTGTCTGTAACAGCCCTTGGGGTTTCTTCCATTGAGGTGTTTGTCCTAGAGCTCCTGTTCCCTGGACCACTGTTGTTGGCAGTGTGTTTCCCCTTAAAATGTGCTCTCTCTGCTCTGCCTTTGCAAATGCACTTTGTGGAGAAAGTGGCAGAAAATGAGATTATGGCTTCCTGACCTCAGCCTCACCTGAGCTGTATGGGAAGGCCCCTTAGGAAACCTGTTTCTGTGTTATTTTCAGTCTAGTTTCCAAATCCCCAGAAGCCTGGCAAAGACACATAGGCAGTCAAGCCTTGAGTAACATCTGCCTGAACCCTCCCTAAAGATTCTCCTGTCTATGGAGCAAACCACATTATCAAGGACATCATTAATGATGTGTCAGAGGTAAGAGTAGCTCTCAGCCCCAGGAGATCCAGAGAACTTGGACACAGTTTGGATCTTTGGCTAAAACACCTGGGAAAGGGTATATCTCTAGAGCAGAGGTGATGGTGACCTCAAATTCAAGGGCTAACAAATACCTGCACCCTGTTTAATGTCAGAGGTATCACTGCCAGTGGCAGGATTCAGAAAAATTATATTTTAGAGGGTTTCTGATAAAGGATTTGTAGATTCAGGTGCACAAACCTGTGAAAGTGTTTGGTCTCCTGGTGATGTTCACACATGCACACAAAACATCTTAGTCTTGAAAGGATGCTTGTACACTGCTTATTCCTCCTGAAGCTGGCAGAAGAGGGAATGAGCACTGTGACCTCACTGCCTATGCAATAAATCCTTGAAGATACGAAGGCACCTGGCAAAATCCTTCAGATGCTGCTTGTTATGGAGGCAAAACTCAACCTATTATAAACACATCCTCCTTCCCTGGCTGTGGTTGGTTTTATCTCCAGGTTGAGAGAGTGTTGAGATCCCATATGGAAGAGGAAGCTGTTCGGCTTTAAGAGCTTTGTTTACTTATATAAGGCCTAACAAACATGGTTGTTAAGGCCCCCTAGGAGGTCTTTCTTATGAAGCTGGGAGCTATTGGATTAGGCAAATGAGAGCCAGAGATTTGCCTAATAGCTTGACAGGCCATGAGGGATTAGACACTTGTGGGCTGGTGTAAACTTGTGGGACAGAGGTGCTGTGGCATGGGTCTCTTCTTAGCCATGGATAAATGCCTTGTCAATGTGGGTTAATCTTGTTTGCTTTGTCTTCCATAATGCTGCATTGCAGGACACAACCTCTGTCAATTTAATCACTGTTGGAATGGAATTGTAGTCTTTTGTTTCATGTACTCAACTCTTCCCTAATGCAGCACTTTCAGCATCACAGGGGTCAGTGATTAATGGCAATTTTCAGCTCACTTTGGTTCAAACTCCTGAAATAGTTGTTCCTTTGGGATCAAAGGTTCTGTTACTGGCTGAATGCAGGTCCATCTGGGGAGACTCCAGTGCTGCCCACTGACTGTGGATCCATCTCTCCTCACTCCTTTTTCAAACACTGGTCTCCCATGTCTCTCCCTACCAAGATAACAAAGAACCCCTTCCCCTCAGCTGGGACTCTCCCTTGTTGCTATGCTGTGCTCAAGGCAGCAGGCCAGCCCTGGAATGGCACTTTGTGGAGCCTGGAAGAGACCCTCAGAGGCAGCCAGCCCTCACCGGGACACTGACACCTTTCATGTGATGAAAAGTGAGAATCAGTGAGGACTGTCCTCATAGGTGAGTGGATGGTTCACAGTGGGACTGAAGTGCCAAATGTTAAGAGAGGCTAAAGAAAGTGGACATGGGACCCCATTGCTCCCAGATTCCTTTACCTTTATAGGGTAAAGTGTGCATGGTTTATGGAGCATCATGGCTTTTACAGCTCCTCTCACTTCTTATTCTGACCAACCTAGACAAGAGCAGCCACCTCTGCTGGGCTGGATTTGCTCCCAGGGCACAGGCTGTGTTTGTCTCATTACAGTGTGGAGTCCATCCAATCCAGCTCACACTTTTTAGATGCCTTCACCTTTCCTCACTCCCTACCTTCCCTTGTCCTCGCTACAACACACCAAGAGCCCAGCACTGCTGGATCCAACACAGGAGCTGGGCTCCAAACACCTGCAGCTGCTGTGGACACACAGCTCTGAGTTTTGCTTGATGAATGCTTGTCAGATCTAAGGAAGCCGGGAAAATTCACTGCAGGCATCCCCGAGTCTGGAGGCAGCCTCCCCCACAGCCCATTAGCATCTGCAAGACACTGGAGGGGACAGTGCAGGTGGGAGGAAGAGCTCAGGCCAGGCCCCTTTGGTCCACAATGGGCGGCATCTTGCTCAGTTGTGCAAATTGCCTGTGCAATCTGGGGGGCCATAAACCCAAAGGGCTCCTTTGAAAGCCCAGCCCCTCCTCAGCCCTGTGCCCAGGCAGTGGCAGAGCTGCAGGCAGGGGGGCACATGGGGACAGGTGTCAGTGATGTGCCAGGTGACAGCCCCATGGCATTGACAGGGGACAAGGCTGCCTAGAGCATGCAGTAATGGCGGTCACTGGGCTCAACAACTGCAGAGAGACTGCTGTGCAAAACTGCCTCAGGTCTTGTCCCTGACACCTTCACTAGCCCAGCAGAGAACAGATGCAGATGCCAAAAGAGTTGTGAGTGCAGACCTTGCAGGCTGGTGCTTTACTGACACATCTCCAAGGCAGCACCTTTTCCTGAGGGGACGAAGGGGCTGCAAGGCAGTGAGAGGGTGTGGGAGGAGCAGCCAGACCCTTGTCAGTTGTACAGGGCATGCTGGTTGTGTCATCCACAGGCACTGGGCCCAGCTGTCCCAACACATGAAATGCTATCCACCTCTGTGTCTTCCTTACCTAGCAGGGAGTGGGAAGTTTTAGATTGCCATGTGAGCTCTTAGGAGGGGGTGTGTAATGGGGAATTTCTCCTCTGCTCCACAGACCTCTCTTGACACCCTGGCTCTGCTCTTTGCACACCCAGTCCTGGGCAAGATTGAAGCTGTGAACCACAAGCTGGACAGCACAGAGCCCAAAACACAATCTCAGAAGAGTCTGTGCCAGTTTATTAATTGTCTGTGGAGTGGGACCTGGCAGAAGGAAGCACAGCCTGCCTTCATGGAGATGACATATGTTTGGGACTGCAGCAGTGAGGGGTAAAACTCACCCTGCACATGCCTTCACTGCCTGCACTGCTTTGTGCTCCAACTTAGTCATGGCTGGCCCAGGCAAGTGGCTGGGAGAGCAAGCTCTGCTTGAGGCTGAGAGGCTGCCTCTGGTTTGGATCTCTCTGACTGCTGCTGTGCTCTGGCTGCAGATTGAGATATGAGCTAGCAGAGCCCAGAGCCTGCCACAGCCTGGCTCAGCACAGCTCTGGAGGTGCAGGGTGGTCTAATGCACTTTATTACTGCTCTTTATTATCAGGCTCCACTAATGAATTCCACTAATGTGCAAAACCCTGCATGACAAAGCAGCCCTTGATCTTCTTCCATGCCCTTGCTTCCAAGCCCTGTAAGGCTTCCAGCTTGAGCTGAGGAGTTCCACTTGGGACAGGCAGCACTGCTCAACAGGTGCTAAAGGTGCATAATCCTGAAGTGAGCTAACTGAGTCTGGGTGCTTCCTCTCCCAGGGTCTCACTGCTGGTTCTTGCACAGGGAGGACACCTGGGTTTTCACCAGGCCAGGAGCTATCCTGCATTTTGGCCAGGAGCTGGTATAAATCATGTTCCCTGGCAGTGGTTCCTGCTTTGTGAGGCAGTCCCAGGAGATTCCTGGGTTGGGACAAAGAGGGCAATTGCTATCTAATGAATGGAGCTGGGCATGTAACCCATGGTCCTGCAGCCATCATTCCTCAAACACAAAAGTCCTGCCACCCTTCCTTCCTGAGGCACAGGATCCTCATGGAGCAGAAACTGACCCTGCAGGGAAGAGGAGAAGAAAGGAGAGGGCTCCTGCTGCCCTGGGCATGGTGCAGTCAGCCCAGGGCAACTATCACAATGAGACATCATTGTTTTTTCATTCTGAGTGCTAAGCTATATAAACAGAACAAAATATCATGCAGAGGACTGCTTACATATTGCCTGTGACTTTTGTATATCTTAATTTAAGAGTTTACAAATTACAGTCCTTCTGCCCAGCCAGCAGCTATTGAGCTCCCAGAAGGAAGTCCTTTGGCCACTTCTGTCTGTACTGCCCAAATGTCTGTAGAAGAAATACCCTGGGAAGAGAACCTGTCACATTGTCCATCACTGCATACAGTGGGCTCTTACCTCTTGCTGTGCCATTGGAGACCACTTTGTTCTCCTATTCCTTTCCTTTAACTGGCTCTGTCTTTACTCATTGGAAGCCTTGTACTTAGACAAGATCCAAATTTTGCATAATAAAAGGGCTCCCTAATAGCTGGCAGTGCATCCTGCTGTTCCCTGTGTCCTGTTGTTGAAGATTAAACAGATGTAAAATTAGGAGCTGAATCTCTCTGCATTTGGGGGTCCTTGTCCATAGCTGGAGATGAGAGATTAAGATATGACCTTTTCCCAGGAAAAGCAATTTAAGAGATCAGGAAGTTATAATCCTTAACAAACCTTTCTCCAAAGAATTTTGCTTTAAATGCTTAAAATCCCACTGGCCATGTACATTTTTGCTCACAGCTTTTTTTGCCTCTCTTGACTGCACACTCCAGTGAAATCCCAGATCCTTTACCAGAAATGCTTTTGAATGCTCCATCCCCACCTACTCTTTTGGACCCCTAAGGGAGAAAAATAAACAGAAGGGAAGGTTTACTGCATGCAGAAAAGAAGTCAACAATTTCCCTTCATGACAGAAGACCACACAGCTCAGCATCTGCAGGCCTTGGTGCTGTATTGCCCTGAGTAACTCATGTTCCTGGGCATGGTTTCCAGGCAGAACCAAGTCCCAGTCCATACCAATGCACACTAATATCTTCTTGGCATGCCCTACTCCATCTCTTTAGAACAGGCTCACAATTGCTTGGCTTCATCTTAGGGTGGTAATCACATAAAAAAGGCAGAAAAAGTAATCACATAAAAAAGTAGAAAGTGAGTTTAATTTGTCTCCTGGCCTAGCAGCAGACTCTTTTTGGTGAATGGTCAGAACTTGTGTTTAAAAGCTCATTGCAAAAAACAGTATCCATGGCTGATTGAGGTCTCAGTGTTGGGAAACCTTGAGATTTGTAAGTGGAGAAGGAGCCCCATTAATTCCTGTCTAGACTGGCTTCTGAGCCCAGGTTCCAGAGATGAAAGGACACTTTATTAAGACAGGACATAAATCCACCCTGCCAACAAGTCCGCACTCCTCTGGATTATTTACACCTCTCTCCCTCCCTCTGGTCATTGCCTGTCCCTACATAATCTACATTAAAGTCCTGACAGGATTAAACCAACATGTCTTACACTTTAAATATCAGGCTCAGTGTGCTTTCCTTTCCACCATGTCACAAAAAAAGACATCATGTTTTTACAGATAGACTGAAAATAAAAAAGTAGGTGTCTAATGAAAGGAGCTTGATGTTATGACTGAGAGATAAAATGTGTGCTTGGGAGATTTTATTGTGAATGTGGCCTTTGCTGCACCTACAGCTCCTCTCTTTGTGTGCCTGGTTCTGTGTGTCACCAAGGGCCAGCCAGGGGCTGTATGGACAGAGCCATCTGGGCTCTGAGCATCACCTTTGCATGAGGGTGACTGCCTGGGCTCAGGCTACATCCCCTCTCTCATGCAGGACTGTCCTCCCTGGCAGTGCTGTGCTCAGCTGCCAGGGCTGGGGACTCAGGGGTTGCAGAGGGCATGGGCAGTTTAGGGTGAAGGCTCTGAGGACAGGCTTTTTCATTCAGAGATTTTAGAAATTTTCATTGCTCTTGAGGCTTTACTCCTTTATTTTCTGACATTGGAAAGTTCCTATAGTTGTCTGCAGGTTTTTTGGTGTTTATGGAAGAGCTGCAGCACTGTGTGAGAGTAGTAGATCCTGTCGTGTCATGTTTGCATGAGCTTCTCCACCTTCCCTTGCAGCCAGGCAATGGGGAGTAAAGAGTGCTTGTGGAAAAGAGCCTCAAAAGGACTTTATACAAATATATTTTTAGGCTGAAAATGTTAAATGTTCATTCACTGTGTGAATATCTCTGCAATCCCTGGCTCATTTCTGTTGTAGGTCCTGAGGGGTGCAGTGAGTATATTAGTGACATGGGTGCTTCACACAGAAATGAAAGCCAGGCAAAGTGCTTATAGCTACAGGCAGCAGAATTTCTGGATGATGTGGAAGTGCTGCAGCCTGCAAGGAGACATCCAGGCACCACTGCAGGACTGGAGTTGGTGCTTCCCAGGCACGTGTGTGCTCCCAGAGCAGGGCAGATCAATCCTTTGGCACAGTGACTAATACTTTGGATTAATTTTTTTGAGAGGACAGATGAGTTCATGAGCACACTCTGATGCAGGACTCCCTTACTGAGGCAGGCCTTGTGCGTTTGCAGTGCTGCTTGGTACATCCCCAATGATAAGAGCCCGTGATGACAGAGCTGCCCAGGGCCCTGGGACTCCCAGACTGCAGATTTCAGCACGTTGCAGCCATGGCAGGCTAAGGAAATGATGAGTGCTCTTAAAAGGACACTCTGAACTTTTGTGTCACCAGACAGAGCTCTCCTTAGAGTCATGGTCTGCTTGGATCTGTGTTTGAGCCGACTGCAGTACTTGCAATCCTTTTGTATGCATTTTCACTTGCCTTTTTATCAAATGAGCTTACTGGCATGGTCAATTTGAAGTCATTAGCAAATGTTTATCTAAAGTGAGTTTGAAACCTATAAAAAAGACCATTTGAAGTGTTTCCAAGATTTGCATTCATTTGGCCAAAGAAATCAAGACACCTGGTTTACGTGTCCAGTCCAACATACCCAGACTACTCCAGTTTTGAATATCAAATGTCTGCATTGAGCTTGAAAGACTGCTTCTAAAACAAGGCTCAACCACACTACAGAAATAATTCTAACAGATAAACAAAAATGAATTAATAGCTGCTCACATACCTGAAGAAAAGAATCACTGAACATATTATTCAGCAGCTTTCTTACTTTTTTCAGCAGCATTAAAGGTCAGTGTCAATCTCCCTGTTAGACACCCAGCTTTGACTCTCCATGTGCTCCAGCAATTGACAGTGCAGGTAAATACCTTGAGTTTTGCCTTTTTGACTTTAGTGTTGAGTTTATTGTTAGATACTTGGAACATCATTGTTCTTAAGCAGTTTCTATCCTTTCCTTTCTAGTGGAATTCTCTGAGCTGGAAGAGCACAGTAATAATCTCCACATCCTTTCTGCTCACACAGAAAAATTCCCTGTGCCTTGCCATGTTTTTCATTCCCAGGTTTGTGTCAGGATGAGCAGAGGGCTCCAGGATGCAATAAAGCACAAGGCTGAATGGGACAAGAGCCTCATTGAGGCTGTCCCAGGCAGGATCCTGTGCCCCCAGTGACAGCCTCTGTGTGGGCAGAGCACATGGCAGCTGCTGCAGGCAGGGATGGGCCAGGCTGTGCTGGTGTTCAGGATGGAGCTGGAGTAATAGGCTTTTGTCTAGCAGAAATAGACCACAGAGTCCCAGAATTACTTCCCACTGGCTTTCCTCCGGTTCATGAGTTTCAGTGGCTCAGTGGGCAGGATCAGCCAGAAGCCATCTGTTAGTCTGGCCCAGGAGAGGAGGCTGAAGTAAGCAGCATGGGGAGAAAAATCTCTAGAAATAGCGGACTTTTTTGCCATTTTATGGAGCATATTTTCACATTCCCACTAGTCTAAACTCACCAGGAATTCTAGCAGGAGCAGGCTCGGTTTCATGTTATCCTCTTGCTTTTCCAGCTTTTTATACAGAGATCCTGGCTAAAAAATTGAAAGCCAGTATATATGTGTAAGAACTAAGTCCCCACATACCTACATGACTTTAACCTGATTAACAGTCTCACTGCTCGAGGCAGTGCTGTGATGGCCACGTGTGTGAAAACACTGGGTAACCAGAAATTGGGAACTGCTTTTAGTGGGCTTGTCACTGTGGCCCAGAGCTCCCAAAATGCAAGGTAATGATGGGACAGATGGCCCAGGAGAACCTTCATCTGCCCCTGATGGTATCTGAGCCAGAGCTTTACAGCATTGACTGTTCCTGCATCTCCACAAGTCCTGCAGCCAGCTTCACTGAAGACATGCTCCGTATAACACTCTGGAATTCTATTCCCAAGCATGAAGAACAGAGGTTCTGCTTCTTAAACACTCAAAACCATCATCACATAAGGGTAGCAGATGGGTTAGTGTGGATCACAGGCATTAAAATCTTCCCCCAAACTTCCATCCACTGGATCTTCCACCATTTTCATTTGCATGGAAATTTTTTTTTGCATATATCTAGAATCACCTCTCCTGCCTGCAATACACAGCTTCTTACAAACCCATACAAGTACTTGGGTCTCTCTGTTCTTCCACAGATGGAAAAATGGCAGGTGCTTCCTATGAGAAGTTGTGAAACAATTTTTAATTTTTAAAAATGGTAAATTTTAATAGTAAATTGATAAAAATGTAATACTTTCCCAAGAAACAAAAGAAGTGTTTTATGACCAACCATCCTTTATCAGATAATACTGCTGAGGTAAGGACTCCTTCCAGCTGGCATGTGTCCCATCTTTCATTTCCTCCAGGAAGTGAGAAGAGAGAAGGAAATGGCTGGGAACCTCCAGGAACATGCTGATATGGAAAATCCCATCACCTCTGTACTTCAGAGTTGCTGCAATCATGTCTTCTAAAACAGTGTTAAGTAAGAGCTGGGGAGAATTATCCACAAGACACAGAATTCTTGTAAACTTTTGCTATCTAGCCACGTAGGGGGACATTTTTCTCTTCTGTTTAACTTGGCTGTTATTTCCTCCTTCTGGCATTTATTAATCAGACTGGTTAACCATTCAGTCCAGCCTAAAACAGATCTCACCACAAATCCTGTTCTCTGTGGTGGACTCAGAAAAGGCTTTGGCTGAACAAACTCACTTCTCCTGTCTTAACTTTGAAGGGCAGAGCTAAATGCTGGAGATAGATGCTCACCATAAAATTCACACTGCAGCTTTCCTGTTTGGAGCAGCCAGCAGTGCTAGGGACACTAGAGTTTCCATTTGTACACCATCTATTTTGACAGGGCCCTTCATGATTCATCAACAATTTGGATGCTTCTGGCTATGCAGTATTCACTGCACCCATCCCATTCCTGATAAACAGATTCAGGAGCTCTAATCACAGGGGTAGTGTACTCAATAACCATTGCTCTTTAATTGTTTATGATCTTTATCTCTTTCCCTCCAAGGGTTTTTTCCTGTGGGAGGACCAGTGTTTCTCTTTGAACTGACTTTTCCTTTCAGCATTTATCATTCAGGACTGCTCAAGTGCTGTTTCAGTGCAGAGGCCGCTTGCAAACTATTTGTAGCAGCTGCATTTTTGGAAGTTTGCTGTTTGCAGTGCTTGATCCCTCACTTAAACCACCCAACACTGCCTTTCCATCTGTGCACGAGACCCCTGCACCACACAACGTGCTTCTGGGGAGCTGGTGTGCATCTGGCCTCCTGCCTCTGCTTGTTTTGTCTGACCCTGGGGGAGTATTTCAGTGTGCTGCAGGACCCCTGAGCAGTGTCTAAGGAGAGGTGAACCACAGCCAGGCGTGATGTTTGGGCTGGGGGCTGACACTGGCTCCAGTGGGATTGTCTGCACCCCTAGGACTGCCCCTTCTGCCTGAGAGCTCTGCACAGAAAGCCTCAGAGCACTTAGAACATGAACATGTGTTTGGGATGGAGGCAAAGTGAAAAATAGCATGAGGCAGAAAGGAAAGCTACAGATAATTTCCATCAGCAGAGCTGTCGTGTCCCATGGCTTATGTGTGTTCTCTTGTAATATGGGAATAATTACTCAATGACTGTCTCCAGTTGTGTCTGATTATTAAAATCAATAATGCATACATTGGTCTGACAGTGATTTGCATGCACAGCTTTTCCCATTTGTTGGTAGCCAACAGAGCTGCTTGTGTCTGGAGAGCTGTGAAACCCCACGTTGCTCCCCAGACTGTTCCTGTCTAACACGCTCTGTGGCTCCTGGTTCTGATCTCCACTGGTCCCCACCTGAGCAGCTCCTGGAGGAGAACCTTGCTGCACACCTGGGAGTCCTGGCCAGGCAGGATGCAGCCAGGCCAGCTCGGTCAATATTGACTTTGCTGCAGGCTCTGGTGCAGTGATGGTTATCTTGTTCACCAGCTAAGAGTTAGCCCATTAGCACAAGTGACTTTGAAGCCATTAAATACACAAAATCGATGAAGTTGAAAAGGGGGGATCCTTTCAAATGAAGGCACCACGCTATCAGCCCATGCAGGTGACAGGGACCAAGATCTGCTCTTTGGACTGCTCTCTGGAGTGTACTGAGTGACAGGTGTAAATGGGACTTCCACAGGGTGGTCTCTGTCCACCACACTTGCCTCTCTGTCTTCTCTCCCTTGCATCCTGGGCACAGTAATTTGTAGGAGTTTCTTTCCTGGTGTGGCTGTGCAGCCCTACTTTCCCAGCTCTGGCATTGGACAGGATGAAAACTTTCCATCTGTAGATGTTTGCTTTATGGGAAGGAGTTTTTTGCACAGCATGAAACTTTCCATTGTATTCACAACTGGTTTCCAGCAAGCTAAGTAAAGGTGAAAAATTTCTCCCTGACTGCATGGCAGTGGCACCCTGGGGCACACACAGCCTCTCTGGAGCCAGGCTCCTGGGGCAGGAGTGCCAGAAAGGGGTGGCACAGCCTGACCTTGCAGGTCTACCCACAGAGACCTGCTCTGGGGAACAGGGTTATGTTGGCTCAGGCCAAGCCAGCTGGAAATTCAGGACAGAGCTCACTGATGGTCTCTCCTGCTGTGCACAAAGGCCTGACTGCTTTCCCCAGTGGGCAGTGGAAAGCTCCCAGGTAGCAGCAGGATTTCCTCCCTTGTGCACAAGCCAGCTGCTTTCCTGCTAACAGAGTGAGCTTTTATTTAGCATTCCCTGAGCTGCCAGAGGGCTGGGTGTGTATTTCTCAAGTAAATCCTGGCTCCTTGCTATTCCCTTTTCTCTCCCCATGCTGTGCATCTGCTAGTGCTCCCCAGATTTCCTGCAGGATCCACAGTATTCACACAGCTGCTTGCAAAAAGGGCTCTGTAGTCAGTGCATTCATGCTCTGCATGCTGAGCTAAAAGGGACTGATCTTTGAGGAGGGCAATAAGAAGCTTGGCCCCAGTGCAGGGAGAGTGTGAGCAGGCTGAGCTCCTGCATGGTGGCTGTTCACAGACATGCAGTGCTCTGGGTTCCTTGGTGTTGGGCCAAGATCTCACTGGCCTTCAGCTGTGCCTGGTGTGAGCAGCTGTGTTTAAACCAAGAGCAGGGACTGCAAACTCGGAAAATAAGGCCCATGGGTGTGTTGCATTAAGAGTAGCTGATGTGACCTGAGAAGGGTGAGTTCCTGCTGTACTGGCTGAAAAGGTGCTGGGGCAGGGGAAGCAGTCTGGCTGCTCCCCAGAGGGAGATGGGCTGCTCTGAGATAGGGAGCTCTTGTGGGGAGGGGGAGCTGTCCTTCCTTGGCTATAGTCCAGAAGCTTCTGTGTTAGGGATGGGAAGAAAGGGAGGTGAGAGGAGAGTCTCTGAGATCATTCTCAGGGCAGCAGAAAAGTGATTGACTTTAATGAGAGGCTCCAAATAGGAATTGGAGATAAACCTCTGTGGGTGGTGTCTGATCCAGGACTGACTCAGGCGTGTCTCTGGAGATACAGAGCCCTGTAGCTCACTGCCCTCCCCTACTGCAAACAGTCTCATTCTCCTAAGAGAAAAGGCTCTGATGAGGAAAGGTTTGGGGAAGGTGAAGTGCCTTGGTGTAAAAGAGATGGCAGGGAGCTATCTAAAGCTTTTCTGAAATGAACTGTATTTTGGGGGGTACATGCAGTGTCAGCTCCTCTGACCCATACTGCAAGGTGGTGATGGCATGGTAAGTGACAGTTTTCATACAGCCCAAAGCAAAATGAATGCTGATAAATTTATATTGCTTCCCTGTGTTAGAAACCAACATTCACTTCATGTTAATAGCTTGAGGTAGGACTTAAATGTTCTAAATTAGAACAAAACACCAGTACCTGACTTATTAGGAGGTCATTAGCAACCAGGACAGGTTTAACCATTGAGTGGATAAATCTGCAGCTGGATTGAAGCCTAATTGAGTCTATGATGAATCACACTGTAATATTTAATACAAAGCACTAGATTTAAAACCAGCCCAAAGTGGGGAGGTCCCCAGTGTCTGTTGTCACATTCAGGTCACTGATGCACACTCCTATTTTAACTTGATTCTGGTGCTTTAAAGGAAAGTAGGAAAAAGAAGTAATTTACCAATTTTTTTCAAAGCAACATGAAGGTATTTCACTCTAGCTTTTTTTTTTTCCAACTAGAAAAGAAGCCACTGTGTCCTGCCCTCACAGCCTGCTGCAAGCCAGGGGCCATTTCAGGATTCCATTTGTGCTGCTGTCTGAAAGCTTGGCTGTGAGTCTGGAAAGAGCAGGGTAGTGCCAGCCCAGTGGGCTTATGTGGTGACCTTAGTGCTGCAGCTGCTCTTGCCAGAGGCATTTATTTCCCTAAATGCCATTCCTCAAGGTATTTTTGAGGGGCTTGTTGCTAAGGTCCCTCTGGCTGTGAAGATGTGCCTCCTGCCACCACATCAGAGGTTTCTCCACAGTGTCCAAGGGCAAGGCTTGGGGATGTGTCCTTGTTAAAGCTGTGAGACAGAAATGTCACCCTGGACTTACCCTGTTTCCTGGGGAGGCAGATTGTTTTGCTGGGTTTTCCCATTAAATCCCTATCTCCTAATAAAATACTACAAGAAAAAATTCATTGTTCCTGCCAAATTTAACAGGAAATTGAGAATAAATATTTTTACTTCAGCAAGCTTGCTTTTTAGCAGCCCAGGCTTTTCCTGGGGGTGGGCAGACGCCTGCTTGGTTTATCCTTTAAGCCAGCCCTGGCAGAGCAGCTCACTGCAGGGGGCTGAGCACTGCTTGAGACCACACTGGAGCCAGGTTTGCTGCAGGGGACATAGCTGACTGCTGTCACACTTTCCCATGTCACACACATTCCCACTTTCTACAGTTTTTTCTCACAGCTGAACTTAAATACGAGGAGAAGAGAATGAGTTTTGCCTCCAAATGTGAAATCAGCTTTGTGTAATACCAGTTTGGGGCAAAAAAAAAAGGAGTTCAGCCCTGGTTCTGTTACTAGAGATGAGATGACAAAGAGCACTGCTGTGGAAAGGGGCAAGAGGGGATAAATGAGCCAACACAGAGCAGCAATCACAGTGTGGCAGCAACTGATGAGCCTCTGCTCTGGAACAACTCTGAGAGGAAAGTCTCTGCTCACTCAGGATATGGCCATACTCCTCATCCATCCTGTTGTGAGGAGAGAAAGGAATAGCCATTAAAAGTGATGAACAGGCTTAATGGCAAATAGGAAGCCCACATAATAGAGCAGGAACAAAATGCAATTTTACTGCATCTACCAGAAAAACAAATTTTTTTAATCCAGAGAGAGAAAAATTACTAATGAAGCCCAAAAGCAAGGAAGAAAACAAGTAGTGCATAAGGAAGTAAATAAACCATTTGGTAATGGCCTTATTAAAGTAGCAAATTATGTTTATTCCATGTGGATTATGGGTTTTTTTGCACAGGTGGCAGAGACTGACATGGGAGAGGTGACTGGTACCTGGGAGGGCACAGCAGCCTGCAGCCCCCCATTCTCAGTGTGGCCCACATCCCTGGCCAGCCCAGCTGCTGAACAAAACCCACCCTTCTCACCTCTTGTGCAGCAGGAAAGGAGAGCCCTAAGGCCACAGGGGCCCATCCAGGTCCTTTACAAAGGTTGCAAACAGCTCTGGAAATGGCCAGGGTGTGGGCCAGGGCATAGTAAAAGTTTGTCAGCCACCCCCCCATTCTGGGCTCCATTGTCGAGGGAATCCCAGGGTCCTCCAAGGCCATGGGACAAACCCTCAGGGATCCAGCCCCTCTCCTCAAGCCATGACGCTGCTCAGTTGAATGGGTGGCTTTGTGCCCTAACTCTGCCAAGGACAGAAAATCCATACCTAGCCTGGGTGTGTTCCCAGTCTTTTCTCCCAAAACTTCTGGAGGTTGCTTTGACGCCACAGGTCTGTCTTATGTAGTGAACCCACTTGAGCTGTGATACAGGAACCTCTCAGCAGGCTTTGCTGCAGCCCCAAACCTTAGTCCTGTTAAATGTCCCACATCCAAGAAGCCATCCTCCATTTTCACTTCCATAGCACAATGTTAGCTCAGTTGAAAAAGCAATGCTTGTGATGGGAGTGCTTTCCATTTCAGTGATCTCTAGGCAGGAAGTGCTTATTTTTCTATATTTTTTAATGATCTATAAATTCACCCATGGAGATGGAATTCCCTGTTAAAACTGTAGTTATTCCTGAAACCTTGTAGAAAAGGCTTTGTTTTCTGCTTAGCTTAGACAGTTAAAATTGTTCCTGTATGACTTGCAGGTTTCATCCTGCTGTGTTCTAGGGGACTTTTCACAGGCTACAAACTAGACTGGACCAACTGTCTTGTATTGACACCAGAGAGATAATTAGAGCTACAAATGAAACTATTTCTCATGTGCTTGACAGCAGCAAAATGCAAAACAAAAGCTGAAAACAAAAGGGAAGAATATCAGAAAGAATGAAAAGTAAGGGATAGGAAGGCTCCTCCTCTGAGGGATTTGGAAATATAACTAACAGTCATCAGGAAGAAGCAGAAAAGAAATACTGTTGACTACAGAGACCTGGTGGGTTTTGTTCCCTAACTTAATCATCTTCCCTAAAAAAGTTCCCTAAATCATCAAGGATGATTTAGACACTCTCCTAGAAGAGGGAAAACCCTTTGGCAAATGTTAGTGATACCCTGGATTTATGACATGCAGCTCTTCGAATCTTTTTCTGGCTGAGTTTTCTTGGGATTAGCCTGTATGAAGGAGGGTGGGAATGCTGGGGAAAGTTGCCTGTAGGGCTTTTCATGTGGTTTCCAGGGCTGGAAAAGTGTGGCTGCATTCCCTACCTTCTTGTAAGTGGTCAGAACAGCTGTTTTATTTAAAGCATGGCTTGAAGTCTCAGGTACATTACGGGAAAAGAGCACATCAGGGAGAGACCAGCTCACATGCAACATGCAGTAGGGAGGTCACTCATTTAGCTTGGAGGTCTTTGCAATGGGCTGGACAGAAATCTTGATGCTGGCAGCCCTTTGAATGCTGCAGGTTCCCCGGATGCTCACAAAAGGCTGTATGAACACCATCCAGGTGATGCGCACACGTGCTGCATGGGCTCTCAGCTGCTGCTTTTGTTTCCATAGGGCTGGTTTCACTGTCAGATGGGAACAGGCACTAATTTGCTTCCAAGGGGCAGAGTCCATTCCTAGGACTCCTTACTGTGGCACTGAAGTGCAAACTCCTGCTAAGAAACTTGCTCAGTGTTTTGTTGGAGCTCTAGTGCCCTCTACTCTTGGGCAGCAAATAAAATATATGAGCTAGATGTTGAGGAGAGAGGGACATGCAATAGCATGTCAAGCCAGGAAACCCCAGCAGTCCTGGAGAAATAAGGACAGCATCCTCCAGAGAGCATTCCCCGAGCAGCTGGGAGGGACAGCCCAGGCAGTCCCACCCCTCTGCCCTCTGCCCCTGCCCCAGGAGCAGCAGGATGCTGGACACCTCCAAGTGCCACCCTCAGCATGGCTCCTGGGGCACTGCAGTGTTGGGCTGCACTGCCACAGGCAGAACCATCCCAGTGCATTTGTGCTTCCAGTTGCTGAAGTCAATGACCACCCTTTTTTTCCTGCTTGCTCTTGCTCCCCATGCTCACAGCTGGCCAGCCCTGTGGGTAAGCAGGTCCCTGCTGCAGTTCCACTGCTGATTGGGCCCTCGGGCTGCATTGGTGCTTGACCCCTCTCCCCTGACTCTGTCCCCTCTTGCTCCTGTCAGCTGTGTTTGAGTCTGATCTGTCCTGCAGAGTCCCTCCTGTAAACAAATGGGAAGGGAAAGGAGGCAGAAAGATACTTTTTACCTAGCTCTCAGACATGAAGTCATCAGGTTATTTGGCTACTTGAGTCCAGCTTTCTTGAGCACTGGCAGTACAGGACACAGTCTTGACAGACTGGACTTGCTGTTTCTTAAGCAGAGCACAATGCCCCTTTGTGTGGGGTTCCTGGACCGGCCAGGTTGGGTTTTGTTTGACAAAGCCTCTTTAAATTTCATTTTTTTTCCTCCATGGAGTTGTGAGTAAAAAGATTTCTTTCTTCTTTCACTCAAACCTTGGTCTTGAGTTTGCACAAAATAGGTCTGTGACCATAGAACTAAGTTTCAGGTTTGCAAATAAGCTTGTAACCCAAGCAGTCTGGGTGTTTTGTAATCAAATTTGTGGACAATAAAAATGCTATGATTTCAAACCTGGAGAAAAAAATATGGGGCCAGGAAACCAGAAAATTATCATTTATTTCATTCAGCATCTCCTGCAAGCTCTGTGTAAGAAATTACTGTGTGCAGCTTCCTCGTGTGTCAAATGGCACGAAGAAGTTGTGAGATGTCTCACAGGAGTGGTATAAACCTCTCCCATGTTTCCAGAGTGCCTGAGGTCCTCTTGTAAAGAGGATGAGAGAAGTGAGGGGGATGGAGGGAGTTTCCTCTGAAAAGGGGAATCCAGAATGAGAAACACATTCAGCCACTGCAAACAGCAAAAACACACGCACTTTGATTCCAGGAGCCAGACCATGCGTGCCTCACATGTGCAGCTGCCCAGATTTATGGCCTGTTATCCTCTGAGGCAATTACTAAAGTTTGTTGTGGGGATCTGCATGAGCAATGCACAGGTTGCCCACATAGCCTGGCCTTCTGAGAAATGACACGGTGCTCACTCTGCCAGCACTCGCCATGAGCTGCGGCCGGGAGCAGCTGTGCTGGAAAACCACCACAGAGGAAATCACAAGTTAGTGAGTCACTGAGGCTGCTGCCAGCCTGTCAGGAGTCTCTCCATAACTCAGCTTTCATATGCCTCTGCTCCAGCTCTGAAGCAGGCTCAGATGCCACCTCGAACAGCAGAATGGCTGCTAGCATGTGAGGAGGGAGCAGAAGCAGATGGAGAGATGGAACTGGTTTTCACTCCACAGTCCCAAAGAGAGGCCCGCGGTGTGGAGGGAAGAAGTCACCCTGGCAGGCCTGAGCACTTCTTCCTGTGATGTGCCCCCAGACAGCCCATCAAAGCTCAGCAGAGATGTCATTCCCAGCCTCTTGGACCTGCCTGGGGAAGGTGCTGCTTGGGGCAGGGCCAGGAGCATACTGCTGCCAGGACACTTTTGGCCCAGCTGCAAGCATCAACACTGAGGACTTCCCAAAGCTGCTCATGGCTTTGGTCCAAGTGGTTCAGGCTTTATCTGTGCTTTGGGAGACCACTTGCAGCTGCTCTGGCCAAGAACACACTCCTGTGCTGTGAGCTGGACTGCATTTACATCACTGGTGCCTGTGAGAATCAGGAGGAAGCTGTTGATGTAAGGGTATTAAACAGGCCTCAAGCAGCAGCTTTGTGCCATGATATGCAGCCTCTCATGCCTTACACCAGCCAGCAGTGGAAGGGTTTTTCTTTCCAAAGTAGGGGCTATGCTGCCCAGGGCCCAGGGCAGAGGTGCCTCCTGCAATCTGAGGAGGCTTCTGAAGACGAAGCTGGAGTACAAACCCTTGGGAGGAGACAATGCCATGCTGTGGAACACATTTCTGGCAGGGGCAGTGCTGCTGTCTCTAAGGTCTCTCCCTGGGGCTGCCTCCAGCCACACCTGCACCCAGAGACAGCCCCAGCTCATCCCACCAGCCCACAGCTTTAAACTCCTCTCCTTCTTAATCC
The DNA here is from genome assembly GCA_024865655.1 of Emberiza elegans. NCBI lineage: Eukaryota > Metazoa > Chordata > Aves > Passeriformes > Fringillidae > Emberiza > Emberiza elegans. The sequence continues at coordinate 12,135,298 of JALJVW010000149.1, forward strand.
CTACCAAGTGAGGAGCAGGATGCAGAGCAAACCAGTTCCAAATGCTTGTGTTGGGGGTGCTGTGCTGGCTTTTGCTACCCTAAAGCCAGTGGCAATATCCATAGTAGGCAGAGGTGCAAAGATGCTCCTGGCTGAGTATCCAATGTTGTTTTCATTGGAAGTGAGAGGAGGTTCTTGAGGGGCACTTTTGTAAGTGAGCAAGACCAGGTGTCTTCAGCATCAAACCAGACAGGAAAATGAGGAGTATTTTCTATAGAAATATAATTGGATAAAGCCTACATTTGGGATTTGATGCTTTTACTGCCTTTCTTTTTTTTACAGAAACTGAGCAATAATTCTTATTTTGGGACTAGGATCTTTTCAAGCAATGAAACTATTTTCTTAAAATCTCAGTTTTAAAGCAGTTCATTCTGCACTGGGTTTTTGGATGAGTATTCACCACATTTTCCAGCCATGTCTGTGCAGCACATGTTCCCCACAGCAGCAAGAGGAGGGATTGCTATTCCTGCTGCCCGAGGGGCAAGGAGGGCTGAGGGATCCAGGGCTTCCTCCCAGCCTTGCCCAGTTTTAGACTCACTTGTGCTCATTGGTGTGTGTCAAAGGCACCATCAGTGGAGCATCCCCTCCGTGCTCTGGCTCTCAGCTGGTGACAGCCACAGAAAGATCACAGTGCCTGGGAGAGGTGCTGAGGAGACACTTGACAGCAGGGTGAATTCTTAGCTTGGAGTAATGCTGCCTTGTGTTTCTGTGCTTTGATCAACCGTGCTTTAAATTGACACTTGGACTTAACTTGCTTTAACTTCATGTGCTCAAACTAGCTCAAAGTAGACAGGTCTCCCTTGGACTGCTCAAGGAGGCCTCCAGATGAGCTCTGGTGAGCCTTGATGAGGCAAAATCCATATTTTCTACCTACTCTGTCCCTTTGTAGGAAGCATCCACTGGCAGGACCAAGACTACAGCAGTATATCAGTGCTGGTTCATGCACCCTCACAGCCCAGGACATTCTCTTCAGCTGCCCAAAAGCCTGATTTGTGACCTTCAGGTTTTGAAAATTTGGTCTTACCTTTGGCAGACCAGTGACCAAACTTCCCAGACAGTCTCAGAAATGCTGGTGAAATATCAGAAGATCCCTTTTCTCAGCAGTGGCCCCAGTAACACTGGCTGACATTACAAGTTGGTCATTGGTCTAGTGGAAAGGCAGTGTGGCCAAACTCACACTGTCCGGGGCTGTTTATGATTTAGGATCACATTCAGTGGACAATTTTGGAGGGAAAAAAGATGGTGAATAAACATTTAAAAATAATATAACACACACACTTTGAGTTGAGAAAGTTCTGGTTTTTGTGTTGTCTGCTGTCCCACTATGAAATGTTGAATTTACTATTTTTGAATTAATACATGAGCTTAGATTTAAAAAAAAAATCAAAAATACCATAAGTGAAACATATGAAAATAAAACAAAATATTTTCTCTTAGATTGAGTTAAATATTCTGTTTGATCAGGTGTGATTGAGGTTTTCTTATTTTAGTTTTGTTCTATTTGCTGCCTTGTTTTGGAAAGGGCACTGGGAGGATGCTCACCTTTATGCTAGATTCACCCAAAGGGAAAGCTTTCCAAGCTAAATAAAGACTATTTTCCCTCTGTCCCTGCTCTGACCTTCTGGAAAGGCCCTTTCCATGGCTGCCACCTCGCAGAGGGTGTCTGCTCTCCCCACTGACACAGGGCTGTAGGACCCTCGCAGCTGCAGCCAGCTTCTCATGGCACGGGTCTGGGACAGACAGTCCAAAGACAGGGACCAGGCTGCCAGGTGCCATCCCTCTGAAAGCCTCACCAGAGCCCACCCTGCCCCTGGGAACACCTCCCAGCTGATACAGCTCTGTGTAGCTGCAGTTATTGCCTGCTTTGCTCATCCTCTGCATTAGCTGCCTGCTCGTGGATTCTGCTCATGCCATTGCCTGTCCCAGCAGATCTGGGCTCCCTCTCTGATCAGAGGCTGCTCCTGTCATTCAGCAAACACCACTGTCTGCACCTCCAGGGAGGTGATGGCTGAAAACATGCCCAGGGCCAGCCGGGGCTGTTCCCTATGTGGCTACCATGAAAACTGGGTGTCCTGGCACGCTGAGGCCACTCCTGCATGTCTGCAGTCAGCAGTACAGGTGATGCTGGTTAAGCACATGGCTTCTTGGTGTGAGTTAGTCTTGATCTTCTTACTGAATGCTTTACACAGATGTCTTCTGGGTCTTGTGAACATGTGTCTTCAATTAATTCTCATCAGCAGGGCTAAAGTAAAAGACTTTTCCAGTTGGAAAATGAGATGCCTGGTATGCTCCAAGCAGCAGATTGTCAGGACTGGGCTGCTCTCATTCAAATGCTATTGGCACATTTTCCAGCAGGCAAAGAGGCAGTCACGGGTGGTGAGAAGCTGTTTGCATGCAGCACCTGAAGGGCAGAAAAGTTTGGATAATATAGATCCTGCAGGAGAATGACTCTCCCCTAGCATCATCTCCTGGAAACTGGCTCCACACAAATGTTTGAAAAGAAGAATTTCTCTCCAGGAGCTCTACATGGATGCAGGCACCTGGAGTTCTTTAGTCTGCAGTCACCACCCACAGAGGATTTGCTGGCAGAAAAAACTTGCATTGGGTGTTGGTGCCCAAGACATCACAGCAGCCTCTTCTGTCCCCTGGAGCTGCACGGACAAAAAGAAGGAATTTCTTGTTTTCAGACATGTAGACTTTAAGATGCTGAATCCTAAAATATGCCTGGAAGATCGATGCCTTACATCACTGCCAGTCATGCAGGTGGGATCTGTGTGGGGTAGATTTCCACACCTCCACTTTTTGTGGGGCTTCTTTCTCCTTCTGAAACATCTGAGATGGACTTTCAGAGGGGGGCTGTGCAAGCAGCAGGTAAAACCCATCGCTCAGGAAGAAATAGGTGTGCTAAGCAAGACTGGACTATTTTCACTGGAGTCTCCTCTGAGTATCACTGCTTCTCAGACAAACAAAATCAGGTCCAGGAAATAGTTCCTGTCCTCTTTCTCTGTCTTGCCAAGGAAAGGGCTGGAATGTGTTGGTGGGGCTGTGAAGTTGGAGGAACTTGCAATCCCAAACACCATGGTATCACTTATATTTTTATCAGAGCTGCCAGATTCTGGATGGATTTGAGTGATATGTCCTGCTCTCAGGCCATCTTCATAATTTTATAATTTTCTTTCAAGATAGAAAGCAATTCAAGCAGCCTTGAGAGACTGATTGAAATGACAAGTCCTCAAAGGCAAAGGACCAATGGGGACCTGGTGAAAATATAAGTGGCTGAAATCTCAATCTCTGTCCAGCATACCTACAGACTCTGCTAGCAGTGAGCCCATGACAAATGATCCCTTGTTGTTCCCAGCATACTTTCTACTGTTGAAAATCACCAGGAGCAGTGTGAGCAGGTTAGCTTTGCATGCCTGCTAACCCTCTTTGCTCTGGTTTCTAATGGTTGTTTCCTACCCTCTGGATTCCCTGCAGCAGGGAAAGAGGAGGGTATCCAAATAAGGCACTAAAATGATTAGGCAAACCAAGGCTGCAGCCTGCTAATCAGTCTCCTTCAGCTGAAGGAGGCTGGCTGTGTAGAAATCAAAACAGCATCTGTGATTTGAGGTCTAGCTTCATTCTGCAAACGTCAAATATGTATTTTGCTTCCTTTCTCAGAGCCAAAGGATGGAAATCTTGCTCAGAGTGACTTGTTTGCCTTTGAACAGATGGTGTAAAGTGTTGCCCCTGTGAGCCTGTGAAGCAGCCTCACAACAGCCCAGCTTTGCTCAGCAGAGCCCCCCACCCAGCCAAGCCAGTGCAGTGTGGAGATCAAAGCCAAATCTCCTTCATGACTTTCCTGTTCGAATTTTTTTTCCTCTCTTTTACATTTTTTTTCCATAATCAGAGTCTTGACTCCTTTTTCTTCCGTATTCAGGCTTGAGATCAAACAGGCCAGACATCTGCTTCGCTATTTTTAAAATAATTTTAATGATTTAATAATTTCTAGGGGAAAGGGAGAAGAGGGAAATGAAAATAATGACAAAGCCAAAAAAATGACACCATTTTAAAAATTCAGGCACAGTCAGGAGTGACTGTTCTTCCCTCCTCTTTTTTTTTAGTCTTGAGGAAATCACCATGATGATGGCTGATGTACTCTGGCAAAACATTTAAGTAGATGTGTGCCCAAAAGCATGACTCACATCTATTTTCTTCTTCTTTTAGGAAATATGCTATACTGATTAAGGCCTTTTTCATCTGAAAATGCAAAACAACCTGTTGCAAACACCTCATCCCTGTGAAGCAGGTAGAGCTTGTGTGCTGGATGGGCAGAGGTGGAGAGTTCTGGCAGCTTTCCCAGTGGGACAGTGTCAATAGGGAGTGACAATATAACAAATCAATCTCCTCCTCAAAGATGGACTATGTTTTTCATTAAAAAACATTAATATCTCTTGACAGAATCTTACCTAAGGATGAATTGCTGCTGCTACCATACGGAACACTCAGCAGAACTGTGATTTCATGCCAGGCTCACCCTCCCACTCTTTGGGAAGACCCAGCCCAGATATCTGAAGTCCTCATGGTTTTAATGAATCATGGGCTCAGGGTTGCAGAAGGAGGAGCATGGCCAGGAGCTGTGGGGGGCCAGCCCCCGTGCAGGGGAAGGAAGCAATGCTGCTGGCTTTATCCACAGACCAGCTCTGAGCCACAGAGGATTCTCAGCTCACCAGAATTCTCATTTTTCACTCACTGTGACACCAGTCACACTCCAAAAGCTACAGACATCTTTGGTTGTGTATCAGCACCAGGCCAAAAGATTATGTGCAAACTCACCCACGCTGCTTATTTTTGGAGAGAAGGCAGTCAGCCTGCCAGCTGCCTCTGGGAAGAGGTCTTTCTGCAAAGAATGATGGATGATGAGAATTTAGGATATCAGTCTGGTTCTCCTTTTTCAATTTAAATATACACCAAAAGTTTTCTGATTATGGAGAGGTCATTTGAATGTAGACTCTATGTACCATCATCTTGCCTTTTTTTTTTTTTTTGTGCAAAAGTTTAAAAACTGGAAGCAGAAAAGTCAAGACAAACCCAGCATTCAAATGTGGTATATAATCTTCCTCTTATCTGCATGCCATTGCCCAAAACAAATACATTAATGTATTTTATGTTTCATGGTTATGAGTTGCCCTCAGGATAATCAAATCAAAATCAAATGCACCTATGGAAGATAAGGTCACTGTTACTGTTTCCCACCCATTCCCAATCTGGCTGTGAGTTTCACTGCAGCTGCATTTATTACCCTCTCTCAGTTTCATTGCTGTTTCTTTTGAGATTGCTTTTCCATATGGATGGATTAGGTATAGGTTTTTTAAGCTGTATACTCTGCAGAAATCAGAGTTACTGACAAAACTGGCAGATGTAGATGTGAGATCCTGTGAGTGAGAAATAAAGGGGAGCGGTGGATCACAGTCTCCCATAGGGAAGGGATTTCCTTGGAGCACAGTCTTTTGAAGTGTTCCTCGCCTACCCCTTAATCAAGTGATCATATCAGCCACCTCGTTCCTTTCAATGGGGGAAAATTTGCAGACAAATTCCTGCCAGCAGGACGTGTGAGCTCTCCTGGGTGGTGGAATAAAGATACCTGTCACCTCCCCCGGCCTGGCTGCTGGCTCACGCTGGGAGCGTGGCTGGGCAGCCCTGGGCTGGCTGCAGGGCCAGTCATTTCCAAATCCCCGTCAGAAAGTGAAATAAGACCCAGCTCCCCAATGGCTCAGCAGCCCCACTGACCATGGCAAACGACTGTGTAAGTGGTCCCATATGCTGTAGGTACATTAGAGGGACATAAATTGCGCTTTGTGCTCACGGTGGTGGCGTCTTGCCCCTGCTGCAGAATTGCTCTTGCCTTTTATTGACTGGAGGGGCAGCAACTCTACCCAAAAGATGTGCTAGTGGCATTGCAGCTCTGAAAACTGCATCTTCCCCAGCTGGCTAGCCAGGAGAAATATTTGAAATGATGGACGCACCAGTGTTTTGGGTGGTGAGCACTGTGACACGGGGTACCTGCAGACAGCAGCCCGTTCCTCCAGTCTTTGTCCCTCTACCGCTCCCCCATCACCAAATGAAGATTGTATGGGCAGGGATAAACAAAGACCCTGTTCATACAAGGGAAGTTTTGGGGCAGAAAGGACTGAAAGGCTCAAGATACGGCAAGGCTTAATGCCGTAAATCTGATTAATTTACCTTGTGACAATCGTAACAAAAAAGCGAAGGCTGGGAGCTGGGGCTGCGGGCTGACCTTTCGCTCGCTCTGAAAGGAGGCACAATAGGGGCTGGGGCTGGGCAGGGGAACGACCCTGCCTGTCACTGCTACCTGCTGTTTTTGACAATGCCATAGGACACAGCTCTTGGGGTGATGAAAAACACCTTCCCGCCAAAGGCCCCTTCTCCCCCTGCCCTGGATGGGCCAGCTTGGGGGATTTGGTGTAGGCAGAGCCAGCTGTGCAGGGTGTGTAAATGGGCATCACTCACCAACTTTAATATCCACCAGGAAAAAGTGCCCTGGGGACTTCAGGGTCAGACCCTGCGTGGCCAAGCGTGTGGCTGATGGATACACAGGAGTTATGGGGGGACTCTGGGCTGAGCTGCCCAGCAGACAGAGAAAGGCTTTTGAGGGCTCTGCAGCATGGTACAGAGACAAAAGTCCAGCCCTTGGGGTAGCATGGTCCTATGTGCATGAATTTGCTGCACTAGGGAGTGCCCTGGCCATATCTGAAGGCAGCAGCTGTGGGAAAGAGGTTTTCTGTGCCTACCCTGGACAGCATCTTCCTTGTGTGCCCTCGCACTGCCTGACAAACACAGGATTTATTCCTCTCTTGTCCCTTGCTAACCATGCCCAAAAGTGCACAAGGAGGGCATGCAGCAGCAGCAGCAGCAGTGCATACTGCAGGGAACATCTGTCCCAGAGGCATCACAGAGCAGGAAGCAAGCCTACGTTTGTCTCAGCAGAAATGTTATTATCTGAGGAATTAACCTTTATGTTCAGTACTTGTTCTCCAGACTCGTCTTTGTCTCCTGCATCTGCTTTGCCCTGAGCAGCAGCCATTCCCACCAGGTATAATTTCTTGTTTGATTCAAATGGAACAAGTGCACCCAGAGCAGCGCCCAGCACCATCCCAGCCCTGCTCCCTCTCAGGAGAAGGAGACAGAGTGTTTTCATACCCTGTCACATTTCAAACTCTCTTTTTCCACTGTGACAATTTGGCTTAAGTTCTTTTCCCAGAGCCACTATCACAAGAGAAGTCTGAGGGATTTTACAGTTTGTTTTAGTTTTATCAGCTTAAACAAAACCCCAAAAACTTTAAAAGCAGGTGAAAAATAACTCAAAAAACTTACTTGGACCATGTACCAGTCAGGCAGAACCTGTGGTGTGCCTTTAAATGCATTGGTTGGTATCTCATGATATTCATCAAAAATAAATAGTTAATAAAGGTGTTTTAACTGGAACATCTGCTGGAGTTCTTGGTTGTGGAGGCTTAATTGCAGGCTAGAGTATCAAACTTTCAGAAGCTTTGGGGACAGAGATTGATTGGGGTCACCAGGTTATTCAGAATAATATCCCAACCCTTATCTCTCAAATGCAGTGTCCAATTGATTTTCTCTGGACCATTACACACCACGCAGGGCTGCAAAGCCCAGAGGGCGAGTGGGGGAACATCCCACTCCTCAAAATCCTCCTGATGCAAACACTGTGGTCCTTGGCAGGTTTTTTGTGAGGCACAGCTTTTCTCCATAAGGACTGAGGAACAGGTGAGGAAACCACTGTGTGAAAAGGCTCAGCCATTTTCCAAACTCAGCCTGTATCCCAAAAGGTGTTGTACCCCCAGGACTGCATTTGCACAGCACCCAGACATGTGTGGGGGGGCTGGCTGATGATAAACACCAACTGCTGTTCAGCATTTCCATAAAAATTACTGGATTCACCTTATTTCTGTGCTTCAGCCATCAAAACTGGGAACAGCTTCAGTCTGTGAGCAGAGCTGACAGAGATGAGGATGTGTATGATGCAGTTTGCTTAACAGGAAAATACTTTCAGGTTAAAGAGAGCCCTTCACACCTAAGCTGTGGCTTGTTATCTACCAAGTCCCAGGCAGCTTGGATTTGCCAATCAAATAATTTTTAATCAAATACCAACACCATCCCTGGTTGCCCCCTCCCATGCAGCCTGGGGCTTTGCAGCCTTGGGGAAAGCTGCCTTTGACATTCCAGCCAGCCCCGTCCCCTCGCTGGTGAAGCTCAGACTTCCTATGGGGGTTTCCTGGCGTCCTCATTTGCTGGATGAATCATCCCCCTTTTCTCTGGTCTGCAGTGGGAGTGGGCTGGGGTGCAGCCTCTCCAGGGACAGGTTTGTGCAGCCCTGGGTTAAGCCCAGGCTGGGAGGGGTGGTGGCCACAGGGGACCCACTCACTTGGAGCCCTCCCAGCACGTTTTGTTCTGCAGCCCCTAATCCTTCCTGGTGTGCTTCTCACATTTATGGCCTTGCACCTACATCACATTTGGGGAAAGCAGCTTTCTCTGGCATCTCCAGTGATTTAGCAGCTCCTGGGTCCGGCTGTTGCCCTGGGTAATTGGCAGCAGCGACATATTTGGGCTGAATTTTATTGTATGCATTAGGAAAAGTCAGCAAACAGAGTTGAGTGCCATGTCAAGTATTGCCTTTGACTTTCTATTGCGGCTGTTTGGGATCTGTTTTGTCCATGCCCTGAGAAAGCCTCTGTTCTGGTTGAGGCTTTGTCTGAGATGCTGAAGGTTAGTCTGAGGAGAGCTGTCTGAGAGACCCCACTAATCCCTTTTTACTTTTTGAACAAGAAAGTCAAGTGTTTTTTATAATAATAATAATTTGACCACCACGCAGGGCTGCAAAGCCCAGAGGGTGAGTGGGGAACATCCCACTCCTCAAAATCCTCCTGATGCAAACACTGTGGTCCTTGGCAGGTTTTTTGTGAGGCACAGCTTTTCTCCATAAGGACTGAGGAACAGGTGAGGAAACCACTGTGTAAAAGGCTCAGCCATTTTCCAAACTCAGCCTGTATCCCAAAAAGGTGTTGTACCCCCCAGGACTGCATTTGCACAGCACCCAGACTGTGTGGGGGCTGGCTGATGATAAACACCAACTGCTGTTCAGCATTTCCATAAAATTACTGGATTCACCTTATTTCTGTGCTTCAGCCATCAAAACTGGGAACAGCTTCAGTCTGTGAGCAGAGCTGACAGAGATGAGGATGTGTATGATGCAGTTTGTTTAACAGGAAAATACTTTCAGGTTAAAGAGAGCCCTTCACACCTAAGCTGTGGCTTGTTATCTACCAAGTCCCAGGCAGCTTGGATTTGCCAATCAAATAATTTTAATCAAATACCAACACCATCCCTGGTTGCCCCTCCCCCATGCAGCCTGGGGCTTTGCAGCCTTGGGGAAAGCTGCCTTTTGACATTCCAGCCAGCCCTGTCCCTCGCTGGTGAAGCTCAGACTTCCTATGGGGGTTCCTGGCGTCCTCATTTGCTGGATGAATCATCCCCTTTTCTCTGGTCTGCAGTGGGAGTGGGCTGGGGTGCAGCCTCTCCAGGGACAGGTTTGTGCAGCCCTGGGTTAAGCCCAGGCTGGGAGGGGTGGTGGCCACAGGGGACCCACTCACTTGGAGCCCTCCCAGCACGTTTTGTTCTGCAGCCCCTAATCCTTCCTGGTGTGCTTCTCACATTTATGGCCTTGCACCTACATCACATTTGGGGAAAGCAGCTTTCTCTGGCATCTCCAGTGATTTAGCAGCTCCTGGGTCCGGCTGTTGCCCTGGGTAATTGGCAGCAGCGACATATTTGGGCTGAATTTTATTGTATGCATTAGGAAAAGTCAGCAAACAGAGTTGAGTGCCATGTCAAGTATTGCCTTTGACTTTCTATTGCGGCTGTTTGGGATCTGTTTTGTCCATGCCCTGAGAAAGCCTCTGTTCTGGTTGAGGCTTTGTCTGAGATGCTGAAGGTTAGTCTGAGGAGAGCTGTCTGAGAGACCCCACTAATCCCTTTTTACTTTTTGAACAAGAAAGTCAAGTGTTTTTTATAATAATAATAATTTGAGCTAATAAGTAACATGCTGGCTGGAGCTGCAGCTGCCTGGGGTGGAGCAGATTTGTTTTCTCCATTAATTAGAAAGCCTTAGCTAATGTCACACATGTCTTCATTTGGAGATTTTCTGGAGAGGTCGTGATTCTCACATCTAAATCAGCTCTGGCTCAGAGTCCAGGCATCAACACTGGCTTCCACCACCTCAGAACTCACCCCCCTCTCCATTTACACCATTCAAACCCTGCTCTGCCCTCCATGCTGAGTATTTTTAGAAGGACCCCAGGCTGTGGTGTGGCCCCGAGGCAGGACACCCACCCATGAACAAGGGGTGCTTTGGGAGGGTGGGTTCCTCTTTCTGTGGGTAGAAATGTTTATTTCATTATTCCTTTAATTCCTCCACGCTGTGTTCCTGCCTCATCAAAAAGCATTAGCAAAGTAAATCTTCGTCAGTGAGGGAGGTCTCGCTTCCTTTCAGGGATAACAATTCTGTAAGTCTGTGGGAAGATTAAAAGTGTGGTACTAAGTAAAAAGTCATACAGCTGGGGAAGGCAAATGCCTGTAACTGTGTTCATTAACAATATTGTATATCATCTAAATGAAAGGAAGTTTAAAGGCTTAATGATTTCCTTCTCACCGATACATGCTGTTCAGTGCCAGCTCAGACAATGAAGACAGACTAACCTGTTTTACCTCTGCCCTGCTTTGATGGCTGTTTTGCAAACACTTTAGGAAACTGTTCAAATTACCATAAAATTGATTTTCAGTGGAAGCTGAAGGTAAAACAAAATATTTTCTATTGAGTGGCTTTTACAATAAGATTAACTCCATGAGACCTCAACCTTGGCCCTAGCTGGCCTTGACAATGTCTCTCTTTTAAGAAGGTGATGCAGCTATCTATAATTAGCCATGGCTAGTTAATAACTCATCTGTTAATGTCGAGGCCCACAAATGGAAGCTTTAGATGTACAAGGAACTGAGGTTAGGCCAACAAGGATAAAATCATGTCTATTTTAGTTTAATGAATTCTGTTTCCATTGTTGCTGCATGTTATTTGGGCAGTCAGATGGACAGCCAGGCTTTGGAGCAGCTTTTGGGAGGGCTGTACTTCCCTGCAGTGCAGTAGCTGGGACTCCCTCTGCCAGCCTCTGGGCTATGACATCATGTCAGAAATTGGTAAGAGCAATATTCTAAACCCTTCTAAGCTTGACAGTTCAAAGCTTTGGTGGTGGTAACTTGGTTAAATACCACATTATTGCTTTCTGCACACCCTGAAATAATGGGAATGAGCAGAGCAGAGGTCTCTGGTTTTGAGACAAAATATTGTCCCTTGTTGCCTGTGGGTCCACACCCTCCACTGCTGCACAGAAGAAATGGCCCCTCCATCAGAGTTCCCATGGCTTTAGGAGAGGGACGTGCAGGAGCAGAGGCTGGGCTGATGAACACAGCCCTTCACACACTCCTCTGAGGAGATGCTATGTCCCTGGTAGTAACTCACTGCCTTTTGAATCAAATATAAACCCAGAGTCCCGGTGTTAGTGCATCTTGGCCCTTGGATGGTGATGGCATTCAATTTTTACATACCTCTACAGCTTTGAGGCATTTGGTACAGGATGGCTGAGCTTCAACTGGCTGTCATGACTGGACAGCTCACCTCATTCACAATGAAAACCAGCACATAAGCCAGTCAATGCTATCAGAAACAATCCCAAATGGTGCTGGTAGTGGTTCTAGCTAGCAGTGAGAATGGGCAAGGACTCTTGTCTTGGTAAAGACCATGATACTTACTTGCATGACAATCACTAAATACCAGATGTGGGGTTTTTCCCATTTTAAGAATGTACGTGTAAAATTGCCCCAAACTGACCCATACCCTGAAACTTTCTGCTTTGACATTCTGTTAAAAAATTCCAGCCTGGCTTTAGTCATGGGAAAGAATTTTCTCCTTAAAGTTGTTTTGGTCAGAAGGAAAAATAAATCTTTGTTTGCATGACTAGGTCTCAGTCATGAAAAACTGACCCCAAAAAATGCTGCTACAAGTTCCCTCTGACTGTAGACACTCAACCCAGGGCATGTCATTCGAGAAGATGTATGCTTGAGCAGAGTGGGGTCTGGAGAGATTTGAAGAAGAAACCTTGGAAGCTCCCTGTTTCTTGCTGTTGTGTTTAGTCAGAGCACTTGAACCGAGCGAGACGCCGGTGGTGGGACCGTGTCCTGTAAACAGAGGCTGAGATTGCGACACTGCCCACGGGGAGCTCTGGGGCACAAACATCCTTCCAGACCTGGATGGGCTGGAGCTGCTCCTTCCCCAGTGCCTGTGAGGGGAGCCCAGGCTGTTCAGGACAGGCAGTTTTGGTTCCCCTGCAGGGACCGACCTGTGTCTTGTTCTATATCCCCAATGTCCATTGTGTCCAAGAGTCACACGGGCACTTATCGAGGTTTTGTGTGATTCATCAGTATTCTCCAGACCTTTAAGCCTTGTAAAGCCCGACAGAAAATCTTGTAGAAATGTTTTTTCCTGCCTGAATCCCAGCCAGGTCTGTTTTGAGGACTACCTGGAAATAACTGGAAGACAGGCTTGGCAGAAAAAATTCCCACAGTTTGAGCCCTGATTGGGACTGGAAGCTGGACAAAGATTAAATCAAATTTTCTCAAATCTTAAGAAGTCCTGGGGTATATAAGAGAGCAAGCATATAAATAATTTCCCTTATTGCTCTAGGCTGGGCTTTCTGAAGGACATGAGTGATGGATGAACTTGGCTCCCCTATCTCTCTGGGACATGGGATCCAAACTCCATGTGGCTCCTCTGGAAACCTCCCCACATTCCTGGACAGAAGGGGGGCTTTTAAGTGGTGATTCCTGCCTTTTTCCCTCTGGAAACAAGATTGATTTCTTCATGTAATTGTGTTTGTCCTGTCCTGGCTTCAGGCTTTCCAACACTTAGTTCGTCTTCTCCTTTGGCTGCACAGCAAATGCCAAGCAAGATCCACTCTCTGGGAAGGATGGAAAAGTTGGTCTTTTTGTCCAATAAAACCAGAGCAGCTTTCAGACTTGGTCCCAAATGTGCTGCCTATAGTCTGACAACAAAAGTTAAATCTTGTTATAAACGCAATCAGCCTATGGATGTTGGTAGTTGTTCCTGGCTTTCACACTGGAAAGTATCACTGACGGACAAAAGCCTTGGAGGTTTCAGGCATTTGGCTCTGGTAGGGTACCAAGCATGCAAAATCATTTCTTGCATTAAGTCCAACCTAAGCAAACTAAATTGCAGCTTCCATGATTAATACTTGAAGCTACAGATACAAAGGCAAAAATCAGCAGTTCAGACTGAAGCAGAATCTGAATTTGAAAGGCACTCACCATTCGGCCTTCAAGAGCACTTTTGAAGCTGCCTGTAGAGAAAATAATTAAAGAGATGAAAGATACAGTGACTGATAGTAATAAATCACATGTGGCTGTCTTTGTTCTCTCAGCAAATATAAATCACTTTTGCCTTTAAAATATAAGAACAAGCATTCTTCCCAGATTGCTTTGAATTTATTAGACAAGGTCATTAGAAATGTATTAGGGCAAAATCTGAATTTATTAACTGAGTTACTTAATAGCTTAATTGTTCAGTTAAAGAGGGTTGTGCACTCTGACTAGTTTTCAGGCAAGAAGGAAGACAGCCAGGAATGCGGGTTCCTAGGCAGGAGGTGCCACTGTCCCCAGAGGCAGACTGCTGGAATCATGGGCAGTGTGGTGGCACAGGGCATCTGAGACAGCTTCTAATCAGCATCAGGCAGGTGTGCCCCTGGGAATTGTCTTAAATTGGCCAGGGTATCTTTTGGAAAGGAAACCTGCTGCAGGGACTGCAGCTGGGCTAGGTCAGAACTCGGATTAGGCTTTTTTTGTGTGTACTAATTTGGAGGGCAGTTGGGATGCTGGATGTCAGACAAGTTTAGCTCCATCTTGGTCCCCACTGGGGCCACCCAGCAGCAGGCACAGCTCTACCACATGGAACTGTCCTCTCCAGCCAGGGGGTTTGAATTCAGGTAGATTTTTGTGTGTGCATTCAGGACATTCTTCCAGTCTTCACCTCTGAGACGCTGAGGCTGAGAGTGCTCTTCAAGGTGCTCTGCTCATTGTGCTGCCAGACACACGTCCCTGCTTGCAGGACACGACACACTCCACAGCATTCCCTTCCCACGAGGGACCATCTGCCCAGAGAGGCACTTCTGGAAGCAGCCAAACCCAGAACTTATATTCACACATGCTTCTCTTCCTCTGGGCAGGGTGAGGGAGGAGGCACAGAGCGGATCTGAGTCACAGGCACCGATGGCATATCTGAGGTTTTGGTTTCACAGACCACCAAAGAGCCATCACCACAGCTGGGTGAGCTCAGGGGCGCTGCTGGCACAGGGTTTGCAGCACCCTCCAGGGTCTGTTCAAAGCAGCACAGAGCTCAGCTCCTGGAATAGCAGGAAGAGACGCCAAATATCATCTTTATCATGGCTTTCAGCACACTTGGAACTTGCTACCACCCAAGCATCTGCAGCCTCCAACTGATAAAACTCATCACACCCTCATTTTCTGCTCTCTCTTTTAGCTTAGTCAAAATAACCTTCACTTTTTTCAGCAGGCAAAGCCTCTGTTGAACCTGTCATCTTGGCCAGCACCTTCCTCTGGGTCAGGATATGCACAAGTGAAGGCTTCCAATGAGGATTAGCACCTCCCAGGATGTTCAGCTCCATGAAACAATAAAATTTCCTCAGTTTTTCATCATTTCCAGGTAGAATTTTGTGTCTTCCCTTCTTCTTTCTCTCCATGCTTGCTCTATCTGCTCAGGAAAATCCAAGTACCCCTGGAATCAGTGTAAGACAGATTACAACTCTTGCTGAAATCAATGGATATTTTGCTTTGTGGAAGGCTCCATGATTAGATCCACAAATTTTTCACTGTGGCAAGTTTTCTCATTCTCCCTAACAATGGGTAGCATCAGAGAAAGGAAGAAGGTAAGAGTAGAAAACATGAATTTAATGACTGCAGTAACAAACTTTATTACAGCAACTTTATGGGGGGAAAATGTCTCACAATCTTCACTGCATAACAATGTCTCGACAGACATGATGTCATTGTGTCTTAAAAGGTGTTTGACTTGGAAAATCTTTTCAACAGTGTTTTAAGGGTCTGCTTAAATGATTAATAAGGTTTATTCATGTGATTTATTATCTCCAAGGAAAAAAATCAGTAAGTATGAAATATATTTGAAAGGGATGACAGTGTTTATTAACATTACAGGCTTTATATTGCCAGACATTATCAAAATAAATATGCTTACCTGTAAGAGGAAAATGTAGCATCTAGTCAAATTTTATACATCTCTATATATGTGCCCTGGTAATTTGTGTTAGAATGAAGAAGCAGGTGGGCAGAATATAATTTTGGACCTTGTGTCATGAAATAACATGGCAATTCACCTGTTCTCCCTGCTCACTAGAGATCCACCTATATGTGATGTATATTTTACTAACTCCATCTACTAATGCTATTTAATCGTGTTTATTATTGCACATCTGTGAATATTTATCCAATGGACAATATCTAAATCTCCTCCCAATGGAACTTGTTGCAGTTAAATTTGCTCCAGAGGCACAGGGAGGGCCAACAGCTGGGGGTGAGAGCAGCACATGACTGATACCAAAATCAACCACGCTCTGCTGTTTCAGCCTTCCAGCTGTTCATCTTTGAAATTCCTCTTTCCACATGTAGTGTCAACCTGAAGGCAAAGTTACAGTTTCAGCAAAATCCTTCAGAACCAAGGTCCTACTTTTTGTCTCAAAAATCCAAAGAAAGGTTGAGGCTGCCTTTATTTCCAGTGGAAGTTTTTCTGATCAGGAAGTTTTCAGTGGCAAAATGGATTTGCTTAAACACAGCTTATTTTGGAGATCTCTGAATCACAGCAAAGTATTTCAGATTATTACAAATGAGGAGACTTAGGACTTTCTCCTACACTGACTATGTGATGACTCCTTATTCCCTTTTCTCATTAACTCTGAAGGTTACAAATCCCACAGACATTCCTGTGTTCCATTCAAACACTGGCTGGTCCCTGCCACCAGCCCAAGAGGTTCTGCAGTGCCATGGTCCTCAGCTGCCAATGGCTAAGGAGTGCCCAGACAGGGCTAAACCACATCCTAAACCACAGGCTGACTTCAGAAATCTCAGACTTGCCTTCCTGAGACTCTCTTTTTCCTGTGTGAACTAGGGATAAGAATTTCCCTGACCTGGTGGCACTGAGATTAATGGTCTAAGTGAGAAGTTAAATTTCCTCCCCACAATTACTTTCTTCGTGCTCTCTCAGGGGACATCAGGATGACTCCTGCCTTCCTCACAACTCCATCCTGGGCACCCTGAGAATGACCATTTCCAGGCCTGCTCTCAGCTCAGAGCACATCACCACTAAGCGTCTCCGTGGCTTCTGCCTGTGCGCAGAGTCAAAAGAAAAGTTGCCAGATAAGCAAAGCCTCTAAAAAAAGCTGAATTTCTTTATCTGGAAGTGTTCAAAATTTCTTTATCTGGAAGTTCAAAGTTTTCAAGTACCATCCCTTGGGCACAAATACTGAGCAGACAGTCTCCTGTGTCCTTGCAGGGCTGTGGTCCTCTCCTGCTGCCCTGTAACTCCTCTACCCCACACTTAGGGCCCTGCTCATATTGCCAACAGTGCAATTTTGGCACCTCCTGGCACTTCTAACCTTTATTAAAATAAGCCCAAATGGAAATTGCATTCTGCCTCCTCTGGGGTTTCCATGGAGCAGATCTAATTATCTTTCTTTAATAGCACTAATTGGTGGCCTCGTAGCCCTGGCCCTTCAGTCCACTCCTCTGCACTCCCTTTATCCCTTGCACTGCCCTGGCCTCTCAGGCTGGATGGGATTTAAACATGGTCTGATGGTTTGTGAAACCACTTTGACTTCTTGCCCTCAATTCGCTCGTGCTACCTGAGCTCCCCGACCTGTTGACAGAGGAGCTTTCCTTTGTCTTTGCAAATTGACACAGCTGCACACTTGGCAAATAGACTCAGATGTTGAGCTTGGGGCTGAATGGACCCTCCAGATTAGCACAGGGAGAATCAGCTTTAAAAACACTAAGCTGGAGCCAACAGCAGGAGAATGGAGTGAAGCTCTTTATCAGGATTCACTGCCATAGAAAGGGGCTCCCTGCTCTTGCAGTGATATTTACTTCCCTTTGGGGAGGACATTCCTGGAGCCGATAGCTCACGCTGACCCTGTACCCGGAGTTAATTAGCCAACTGTATAATGGGGGGATTCACCAGGAGATTACACGGGGTGATCTCCCACCACACACGCTGTTTGCCAAGTGCTTTGGGGCTCTTGGCAAGCTTAAAAGCACACATGCAAGCAGGAGAGAATCGGGCATGGGGGGGGAGGTTGCTGCCTTGGAGCTCGGCAGAGCTGCAGGCAGGGGCTGAGACTGCATCCTGCGGGACTCCTGCTCTCCCAGGTCCCACTGCCCCATCCACCCTCATTGCATGCATGGACATGGACACACCAACCCCGGCAAGGCTCTTTTTGCAAATGGCTTGGAAAGTTGTCCATAGAGATGAACTTGCCAAAACTGGATCAAAAAAGATAAGACAGGTGAGGTCACTTCTGCCTTGCGGTAGAGCCAGGGTGGGAGCAGAGAGAAAGTGGCTGTCCAGGGAAGCCATCTGCTGCCCTGCCTTGTCTGGAGGCAAGGGGATGAGATCAACATTGGAGGCAATTAACACTGAACAACTTGTTGATGATTTTATAGCAGGTTAAAGAAAATGCCCCAAATAAAACTACGGGAGACCTTCTATAACTCTACATGGCTATAAATATGTATTAACTTAATTACTATCAGCAATTACAACTCAGTTTGGGAACAGTTAAAGTGGGTGCACACAAAAAGGGATTATTATCCTTAGAAAATGAGTGTGAAGATAAAAGGGATTTAATTCACATTAGCTAATGAGCAGAGGCAGAGCTGCAGAAACAGCATTTCCCCTCTGCTTTACAGTGGTTGCAAAGGGGACCAGGAGCAGCCAGGCCCCACATTCCAATGCAAGCCTGGTGACTTTGTGGCTGGGCAGCTGAAGGGGTGGCACTTCCAGGGCAGTGGAAGGGAAGAGCCTGGCACCAA
The DNA here is from genome assembly GCA_024865655.1 of Emberiza elegans. Taxonomy (NCBI): domain Eukaryota; kingdom Metazoa; phylum Chordata; class Aves; order Passeriformes; family Fringillidae; genus Emberiza; species Emberiza elegans. The sequence continues at coordinate 12,153,595 of JALJVW010000149.1, forward strand.
GTGAAATGCCTGGCCTCCACAGGGTCCTATGCCCGCTGCAGTTATACTCTCATGGTAATTTACTTCAATCTCAGCCACTTCAGGAGGCTCAGGACCAGCATCTGTCACCCACCCACTCTGCTCCTGGATGTCATTTCCCTCATTTTCTCCCTGGTTCTACGAGCATATGTTACTTACAACTGCAGGAGCTGGTGGGACTTATTCAGGGTGGAAGATCTGTATTTCACAGGCATCTTCCCCAGAAATGCCTAAGCTGACCCCAGGAAGGGATAGAAAATCATCTTTCCTTGGACTGAGCATGTGTTTCTCCTTTTCCTGGCTTGTTACAGTGGTTCCTGACCCTATCCCTTAAAGATAAATGCCCAATTTCCTCTTAATTTTGCCCTGATTCCCTTTCCTGAGTTTGAGTCTTGTTATAAAATTCCCCACTAAACTGAATATTCTTTTATTTCTTCTTCCTATCATCATTTTTACAAGTATAACCACCTGATCATTTTTCTGTGCAAAACAGGTTGAGCTCTGCAAGCTCCAGAAAGCTCAGTTCTGCCTTCAAGTAATTTTTGTGACTCTCTTGGCACTTGCCCACTTTTCAGCACACTTTTGCAGTGTGAGCACCAGAAGTTGGTAAGCTCTTTCCTGTGGCAGTATCCCAGGATCTCCATGGTGTTTAGCCACAGCATCACCCTGCTGGAGCCAAATCCTCCTTTCTGAATCAGGAAGTTCTTAGTCCTCACCCTGAGCCCTTCATCACTTGGTGGTCCCTCTCCCAGCCTCATCCCATCTCCAGTGCAATTAACATTGTCTTAAACATTCATTCCTCACTCTCACGGGCATGCTTCAAAGTTGAATTCTCAATTAACTATTAACTCGTGTTTAAAGGCCAACAGTTAATCAAAAGCACTGGAATATTTTGTCTTCTGCATCTGTCTCTGGTGAGCTGTTTCTCTGACTAGCCAAGCAGGGGCTGTAGTGGTTGTGGGTGATGCACAGAGCATTTCCCAAGTGCATCTCCTGGCTCTCCCAGCTGCCTTTGGCACACATGGCTCCTGCTCCACAACCCAGACCTGCATTTCAGACTCCCCTGGGGCTGGATTGATGAGGTCTCCAGGGCACCCTGGGCTCCTCCTGAAACTGCGCCTGCTCTTTGAAGATGCAAAGTGCCCTTACTCACAATCCCAGCCTTTGAGACTGGGGAACAGAGCTGGGAACCTGGTGAGATAAAGCTGCTTTGTGATGCCAGTGCTTTTGTCATGCACCCAGGCTGCCAATACAATTGCAATGTCCCTTATCAAGTGCTCAGCCCAGCCTCTGAGTCTGGGGGCAGAAGGCAGAGAGGCTGCCTAGGAAAGCTCAGGGAGGTGGGGGGACACGGCTAACAGGCCATTCTGCAGCCCTGAAAAATGGGAACTGGACAAGTTTCAAGAATGGGGAAAGGATGATGAATTGATGGTCCTGGACTATGTTGGCTTCTAAATTTGGGCACAGATAACCTTTTCAGCCTGCTGCCTGAGCACAGGTGCTGCTCTTCCTGATTGGCACTCCAGGACCTGCCTTTTCTGAGGTCCCCATCCAGCTGACACTGAGCTGGGAGCACCAAGATCAGCTGAGCACCCAGACACCAGTGCCTGTGGGCCATGGGCAGGAACACAGCAAACTGGGGTGCTCCAGTGAGGGCAGGGACGTTGTTTTACTGCCTTACAAAACACATTTATCACTATGAAATATGACTTTTACACATATCATGTGTCACCATGCTTTTGCTCCCTGATCCACACCTTCAGCCCCGAGCTCAGATCACCTGTGTTCAGCTGCCTGTAGTGTTAATCATCCCTGCAAATGACAACCTCACTCCAAGGCTCCTGCCACCATCCTGGCTACGAGACCTGACTAAGGAGGAGCCTGGGTCTGGGCTCTGGAATGACATTTGGAGCAGTAGCAACGTTTGAACACAATGGTATTTCCTTCTGTGAGAAAAAAAAGACCCTTCAGCTTGTTTTCTCTCCCCCACACCCCCCTCCTGGAGAAGATATTGCCAAGGCTCACAGATGGGATCGTTTACAGTTTCCTTTTGAGCTGCCTTGGCCCTTTCAGGTTTTGTTTATTCGAGCTGAGCTGTCAAACAGAGGAGGGTGGGTTGGGGAAGGCCTCCCTTCCATATTCTGATTTGGATTGGGGTTGCTCAAATTCCCCATCTGACAGAAGATGATTGATGAGAACGATGCTGGCTGTAAACCTGGGAGGCTTTGGAGATCAGGCAGCTCTGCTCTTTGCAGGGCCTTAAATCCCAGTTGTCAGAGCAATGTGGGGAATGGCATCCCAAGGTAATTACAAACCAACAACAGGAAAAGCCACTGGCAATGGCAGGCGCTCCAGCATTGCCATGGAATGGCTGCAGAGGTAGTTGGGGTTTTTTGGCTTATTTTGCTTGTGAAAACATGCACCCATGGTCCTGAGCTGAGGTCAAAATATGCTTACAGAAAACAGGATCTAGAGAGGATGGGGAGAGACAAGACACAGAAAAAAAAAATTGCCTGGAATGTGTCTGGAAGAGCTGGGGAGCACCCCAGAGAGGAGGAAGTCATTGCTACATGCAAAATCTTTGGCAAATATCCTTAAGAGCATGAAACCAGCTGGGACAGTGCTGGTCCGCCCTGATGGCCAGAGCTTCCCACAGCACAAGTGCCGGCCTCAGTTTCTCCAAACCAGGAGGGGAGGAGAGAAGATGGATGAGAGGATGAGATCCCTGTTTGACTCATGGGCCCAGGAGGCAAAGATGGGAGGCATGGGATGCCATCACACGTGAATCAGAATGGTGGCCCTGCCCCAAGAGCATGACTTGATCAGCAAAGCTCTAAAGGGAACATGTACAGGGAAGCTGAACTTTAATCTGGTCTGGCACATGAGCTAGCAATGGCTTTCAGCAAAAAGGATTCATCAGCATCTTTTGTCATGCCTGATTCAGGCAGGTCAGTGCTGCTGAGGAAGGCTACAAGGGCTGGATGGGATGGGGATGCCTGTGCCCACGCTGGTGGCTCCTACACTGGGCACAGTTTCTCCTTTCCAAACAGGACAGTGAGTGTGGACTGGCAGCAATTTTCATTGCTGCTGCTGAACAGATGTGTCCTGGTGTTAGATTTGCTGGGCTACAGGGTGTGTGACCTGGCTTAGTCTCCAAGAGCTTTTTCCAAAGCTGTAAGCACCCAGAAGCCTTTGGACTGGAAATTTAACAAAGCCAGGAGAACTGAGCTAGAAACTCAGGATGAAACAAAGCCCCAAACTAGATGCACTCAAGAGTAGCTGCTCCAGTTAGACTGGCTGACTCTGCAGGGCTGGGAAGGGAAGGAGGGGATTTCCCCTCCCTTCCCCTGTGCTGCTGGTTTAAATCCAACCACAACTGAGCAGTAAATAAGAGTTACCACCCAGCAGCTGCTGGATGACCTGTGTGCAGTGAGTCACTGAGCTCTGGCCACACAGCCCTGCAGACATCAGCAGCAGAGGACTCCTGGGCTGAAAAGTGCATTTTCTTTGGGAATGTGCCCTCATTTGGGTGAGTCCTATGGCACTGTCTCTGTGCTGCAGAGGCATCCTGGGATGCAGTGAAGTGCACCAGCACTGCAGACACACCCCAAATCCAGCAGTCCCTGCACACCAGTGCTGTGCCACCAGCACAAAAGCATCCATGTGTTGCAGTTCAGCCACTGGGATACGTGGGGCCAGCAGCAGCCAGCGCCAGTGGGACCATGTAACTGGAATAGCCATGGTTAGAGGGGAGGCAGTGCCCTGCAACTCTGCTGAGTGATCTGTGGGCAGCAAAGAGAGTCCTGGTGCTGGGCAGGTCAGGCTGAGCCTGTGGCTGCTTGGGCACGTTCATAACTGCCCTGGTGACATTGGTTACTCATGTGGGGCAGGGTAAATGTTTGAATACAGGGAGGATGAGAAATATCTGACAGTTCCCCAGTGTCTCATGAACCTGACAAACAGGGGGGGATTTGAGCAGATGTTTGAAGGGCAGAGCAGACTTTTTCTAAGAACTTCCTCTCCTGGGTAGATAGGACAAAAAGGGGGTAAAGCCCAGCAGAAACACATGGCTGCTTATTTACCACTTATATTCAGGAGAGCTGAGCCTTACACACCTCCCACTGTGATGGGACTGCACAAACACATGAGGACACTCAGGCAGGTCCTGCCCCAGAGTTTCCAATCTAAGATAAGGAATTTAGAAAAGCAAAACAAAACAAAACAAACTTGGAGGAGAAGCAGCTCTTCAATCTCTCAGTAGATCTCCATCTGGTAAAAGAAGTGCAGACAGGGGCATGTTCTCTCTACATCAGCTGCACAGCAAGAGCGGCTTAGATGAACTCTCCTGGCTGGTAATAAAATGATTTTACATATGTAGGAAGCAGGATGTGCAAAGCCCAGGAGTCTGATCTTGTTTCTGAGATCAAACAGAGTCTTATTGTACAGGGGTGTGGAGCTGATGTAACTGTCTAGTGTGCCGGACACAATCGCCGTGGTTACGCAGCTGGACCGGAATAAAGCAAGTCTGTATCTGAACTCATTAATTTTTACAACCAACTGAACCACTCTGCCGTTTTCTTTTGCCTTTTTGGTGGCAGAGGACTGTCGTGCCTCCCCAGCCATCAGCCCCTTGCCTGCAGTGTGGCAGGTCAGGGCTGGCATGATGGGGAGCAGCCAAATCCCTGTGACCCCCCCCAGCAGCCCAGCCATCCACCGGATCCCTGGGGATGCTCAGCCAGCTGCACGAGTCCATTCCTGAGACAGGCCAGGAGCTGCAGGGATTAGGGATGAAAATACAGGCTTAACGTGAGCAGAGCTGTTGCTCTGTCAGCTACAGGTTATGTCAATGTTTCCATTAGAAACCCCTGGTTGCAAGGTTTATAGCTTGGCTGTGAAACTGCCCTCCAGGCTGGGCTCTGGCGAGCCGGGGAAACTCACATTTCTCTGCTGAAATATTCGATGCAGCTGCTCCCACACTCGCACATCGCTTCTCACGGGCAGGCAAATCGAGGGGGCTCCTTCAGCAAGCTGTGTGGGCAGCAGGACTTGGCACACTGCCCTGGAAGCCCAGAGACACCCTCTGAGTGGCCTTGCCTGCCCCAGGGAGAGTGCTGCGTCCCCAGGCAGGGCAGGGCAGGGCAGGCAGGGCAGGGCTGCCTGGCCAGCACTCACCCCGTGGGATCCCGGGCTCACGGGGGATGTGGCAATGCAAACAACAAGGTGAATTTACCAAAAGAAAAACTAGAGGCACAGCACCAGAGCCAGAGCTGGTGAGCTGAAGCAGGGTGAGGGTGTGGGACCAGGACTCCTGGTTTCTTCTGGCCACCAGACAAGGACCATGAAACCACCTCACACTCTGCAATAACCATACCCACAGTGTGCCTGCCCTGGAGCCTGGCCAAGAGCTGTGCATCCTGGTCCAGGTGCCCGATAGACAGCCGTGGCCCAGGAACGGCACCAGCCCAGCACTTGGCAGGAGGTTTTAATGCAGTGGCCAGAGTCCTGTATGAGGGTCTCCTGGCCAGCAGCTGCTGAGCCTGGATCCCACCCTGGCCTGGCTGCTCGCGCCTGGGGCGTGCTGCCTGCCCATGGGACAAGCACACAGCCAGGCCTCCTCCCTTCACCCCACCCTTCTCACTCCTGGAAAGCTGACTTTGAGATAGATGCATTTGCCTATTTTAAAGAGCTGTGAAGAGGATTTACAGGCTGGGATTTCACTGTGAGCATGATCTCCCAGGGCAGGCAAGACTACTTTCTTCCCTTGTTCTTTCCACCAGGATGGCTAGAAAAGAGGAGAGAGGCCAGCATGCTGCTGGGCATGACTCTATGCCCTCAAAGGCATGGCACACACTCCCCTTGCAGGGGATATACACACATCCCCTACCAACTGTGACAGTGCCTGGTCCTGCAGGTGGGTACCACACTCCACCCCTGGCTCCATGTTTCCCTCACCATCCCGAGGGGAGGCAGTGGGAGGACAGGGAGTATGCTCCAGGAGTAAGAGCTGCAGCACCAGCTCGGGGACATAAAAAGAAATACAAAGTTTTAAGGAAAAATTTTCAGCTTTTTACCCCCATTACAGCAAAGCATTCCCATTTAGAATTACAGTTAACACTGAAGCATATTGTGCATTTTAGCAGGTGGTCCCAGGCTGTGCCACATCCCAGACAGGCAGGAGTGGTGCAGCTGGGGCAGGGAGAGGGCAGTGAGCAGCTTCTGCTCCTGCCTTGGAAACAGCCTGTTCCCATCCCACTGGAGAGGCTCTTCACTGGGCTCTGCTTGGCTGCCCCACCATGCACAAGATGCTCCAAATTGCAGGCTCTGCTCACCCAAAAACCAACAGAGAGAGAAAAAAAGAAGGGAAAAAAAAAAATGCTCAACTCCTTGCTGTTTTTCTGCTGCCTTTCCAGTATACTTGAGTTACCATGGTTAGCTTTCCACTGTTCTCCTTGACCCCTGCAGCTTTCCCTTATGAGTTAGTGTCCTGGAATGTCTCTTTACGAGGTGCCTACAGAAGTAAAGCTGACCTGATGCCAGTGCCCCCACACTGAGGACTTTATTAGTTTTTTAATTTTCTGTCTGGGTGCTCTCACTTGCCTCAAACTTTCCACAGCTGCTAGGATTTATTAATGAAGGAGGTTCATTTGTGTCTTGCCTCCCCTTCCCCTGCTCAGTTAATTGGTGGTGTTGCTTTGCCAGTTGCTAGTTTTAATGGCTTTTTGGGGGGGTTAGGAGAGTTGGGTGAAGATTTTGCTTTGTGCCAGCAAAATCTTCACCCAGACCTCCTGAAACCCCCCCAAAAATCCCGAGACACACGGGGACCACAATGAGGAGCAACTGTGATGGGACCGACCATCCTGAAAGAAACACTGGACGTGGCAAGTGGAGCCCAACCAAGGAGACAGCACTGGGACCAGAAAAGCTGAAAGCAGCTGCAACATTGCTGCTGGGATGCAAATACCAAGAATTAAGAGAAAGAAATAATTTTCATACTCACAAACAGCAAAAATGCTTAAAAATTGAGATGAGAGGGTTTCTCCTTCTCTTTCATGCTGAAGGAGCCCCATGACACTGAACAGTAGGCTGAGGAGGAGGAAGAGACTGAGAGGTGATGAAGGACATACAGAGATGCACTGCATGGACAGGAGAGGAGGATGAGGAAGGAGCAGAGGAAGGAGCAGGAAGGTTTTATATTGCAGACCCTGCAATATAAAACCTATACACAGAGACAAAAGGATGTGGCAAGCAAGGAAAAGAGACAGACTTTTAAGGCAGGAGGAGAAACAGACAAATATTTATTTGTCCATAAAGTAAGTCTCCATAGCAATGAAGTGCTTCACAATCAATTTTCAAAACAAGCCCAGCCACACTGCACGCAGGGAGAGCTGCTGCAATGGGATGTGTCACCTGCCTTCCTGGGGGCTGCCAGCCTGGCACAGGCCTAGGGGCAGGGGACAGGGAGGGACTGTCCCTTGGGAAGCATTGGGCAGCCCAGTCCATGCCCTGGGGGGTGGCAGTGGGGTTATTTCTGTGCCAGGGGCAAGGTGAAAGGAGTAGGTGGATTTTCAGAGCCGTGTCATGCATTGGGACATCCCAGGGTCTGACAAGTGTGAGATGCACGAGCACAGCCAGGGCTCAGCAGGCAAGGAAAAAGGACATGCTGCCCCAAAGTGCTGGGAAGACAAGGGAGTTGAGGGGTGGGATGAAACTCCAGCTGCCACTCAAGGGGCTGGCAATGCCACCCAGACTGGTGACCACCTCCCATGGGAAGCATGGAGCTTGTGGGCCAGTCACACCTAATATGTAGCTCTGGGGCTACAGGGCATATTGAATTCATTAGAGAGGAAGCAGCATCTCCTGGGCAGGTGCCAGGAACAGAAATGCATCCCGGCTTTTACAGCCAGGGCAAGTCCTGTGCAGACCACACAGGAAGGTGTAGGGAGTTCCCCACATCCTCCCACCCCAGAGGATGTGAGATGGTGACAGGGGCTGGATCCTGAGCTCTGGCCCTCCCCTGCTGCTCATGCCATGTGAGGCTGCTGCTTGACCCCAACATATCTTAGCAGCAGAATCAAGCACCTCTCCTGATGCTCATGCTTCGACAAATGCCACTGCAAATAATTTGGCTTCAACCAGCGGGGACATAAATTCCATTATTTTGATGTCAGCTGCACAATTTGTTCCTGTAACAAGGTGTTTTAACCTCGCTTCATATTCATTGTTCTGCCTGCTTTGATTTTACTGTAAATGACTGAATTTGCTTTTGATCTGGTGCCAGTGCCCCATAAATCTCAACACTTGCTGTAAGAAAGGAAAGAGGCCTCCCCACTGTTTGGTTTGCAGGGGGTGGTGGTGAGGGGGGCTGCCAGGTCACCAGGAGGGTCTGAACCAGGATCTGTGCCACCTGAAGCAAGGTTTGGTTCTGAGCATCCATCTGATTTTTTCAGGCAGGGAAACAGTCTGTAAGAGAGGAAAAGGTGGCAGAGAGGAGGAGCTGCATGTCTCTTAAAACCACAAGCTTCCAGCCAGCCTCATTCAGAGATTCACGGCTCCTTTGAGGACCATGCCGGTACTCTGAGCTTGTGAGAAAACCCCAGACCAAGCACGATTTGTGTGGTTTGAGGTTTCGTCATGAGCTGCTTTTAAGTGTTTCGGTTCCCAGCACCTCTTACAGAGTGTGCTGGAGGTGAAAAGGGGCAATAAAACCATCCCCCACAAAACCCACACTTAACTGAACATTTCCAAACCCAGCAGCAATTGGGGGATGGAACCTTCCATTACTGCCATTGCCCAAATTCCTTCTAACCCCTCCCATTTTCCAGCCAGCAAATCTCCCCGTGTTTTGCTCCTCATATGCCTGTTTCTGCCCAGACTGCCTGGCAGTGCAGCCCAGTGAATTCTGAAGGTATAGCTTGCAGAAGACTCTGTTCCCTGGAGCCTGCTTTCCCTGGAAATGCCCATTCCAGGCAGGGATTGAGGCACCAACCCCAGCACTCACACGAGGGTGAGAGTCAGACTCATGACCAGGAGGAAGCCAGAGCCTGGCCTCCACCAAACAATTGGCGGAAAGGAGCCATGACCTTGGCCAACACCCTGGGGATGGGGACGGCTGCCCGTGCTGGGGACAGGCCTGCTCCTGCCCCAGCTGCATCCCAGCAGGATGCCTTACCCTGCTGCTGTCCCACGTGCTCCTTCAAAGGGACCTTCCCCAGGCTCCAGCAGAGGAGCGTGGGAGCACAGGCAATCAGGGGGTGCCCGGCATGAGATGCACAGTGGCCAGGGTGCATGGTCTGGTGCACAGTGCACAGCACCTGGCTGGCACAGCATGGTGCTCGGTACAGGGTGGGTGCTGCAGTGCCCAGTGCAGGGTGCTCAGTGCAGAGTGCCCACAGCGCCTGCTGCAGGGTGTCCTGGCATGGTGCCTGGCACAGTGTGTCCAGGCATGGTGCCACAGTGCCTGGCATGGTGTGTCCCAGCCCAGTGTGTCCTGGCAGGGTGCCACAGTGCCCAGCATGGTGTGTCCCAGCCCAGCGTGTCCTGGCAGGGTGCCACAGTGCCCAGCCCGGTGTCCCATCCCGGTGTGTCCTGGCAGGGTGCCACAATGCCCAGCCCGGTGTGTCCTGGCAGGGTGCCACAGTGCCAGCATGGTGTATCCCAGCCCGGTGTGTCCTGGCAGGGTGCCGCAGTGCCCATCCCAGTGTGTCCCATCCCAGTGCGTCTGGGCAGGGTGCTGCAGTGCCCAGCCTGGTGTCCCATCCTGGTGTGCCCTGTCACGGTGCCGCAGTGCCCAGCCCGGTGTGTCCTGTCACAGTGCCGCAGTGCCCAGCCCGATGTGTCCCAGCCCGGTGTGCCCTGTCACGGTGCTGCAGTGCCCAGCCCGGTGTGCCCTGGCAGGGTGCCGCAGTGCCCAGCCCGGTGTGCCCTGGCAGGGTGCCGCAGTGCCCAGCCCGGTGTGTCCCATCCTGGTGTGCCCTGTCACGGTGCCGCAGTGCCCAGCTCGGTGTGTCCTGGTGCCGCCCAGTGCCCACGCCCGGTGCCCAGTGCCCTGGCAGGGTGCCGCAGTGCCCAGCATGGTGTCCCATCCCGGTGTGCCCTGGCAGGGTGCCGCAGTGCCCAGCCCGGTGTGCCCTGGCAGGGTGCCGCAGTGCCCAGCCCGGTGTGCCCTGGCAGGGTGCCGCAGTGCCCAGCCCGGTGTGCCCTGGCAGGGTGCCGCAGTGCCCAGCCCGGTGTGCCCTGGCAGAGTGCCGCAGTGCCTGGCGCCGCGGTGCCCGTCACACTGCCCCGTGTGAGGCGCGGTGCGTGCAGCCCGAGCTGTGTGGGCGCAGCCTGCGGTGCGCTGACCTCTCGCTGCCTCTGGCCCTGAGTGGGGGCCAGGAAGGGAAGCGCTGCCGGTCCTGCAGCTTTCATCGGAGATCTGGAGCGCCGAAGCCTGCCCAGATCCTAATCAGTGTGGGAAAGAAACGGCAGGGCCTGCTCTCGCCCCGGCCTGCTGGAGATGCCTTTTATTTTCATAAGCTTTATCGCAGCCCACAGCCCCTGATAAAGCACCGTAAATAAACGGAAGGAGCGTGGCGGCCGGCCAGGGCCGCTCGCAGACGCACGCGCTCGCTGCCGCCCCGCTCCCCGGGGGGACGCCCCGTCACACGCCAACTTTCAAAGCCTTCCTTTTATTTCCCTGCTCAGGGAAACCACATGGCCGTGCACTGGGGGTCCAGCCAGGCAGCCAGCGCCCGCCGGCAAATTCCTGCCCTGCCCCGGCCTCCCCCGCTGACCCCGGCCTGTCGCAGGGCTGGGGTCCTGCTCCCAGCACTCGGCACCAGCCCTCATGGGGCCACAGCGGCTCAGGATGTGACTGGCCCCTGCTCTGGGATGGGGGTAGGACAGCTTTGGGATGTCACATCCTCTCTGGGTGGCAAGAAGGGGGTTACATCCCACCAGGGAGCTGAACTGTCCGCAGGTCTCAGTGCCTCCCCACCAGCGTTTCCTGCCTGTAGAACTGCTGGGGTTTGACAGAAATTAACAGTTTGGACCTGCTTTATTTTTTTCTTTCTATTTTTCCTTTGCTAAGAAGTTTTGGTTTTGTTTAAAAAGGTTTACATTCTTCTGAGAGTACGGAAAAACAGGATCTGGGGGATTGTTTCCACTCTGGCTCCACAGGCTGACAAAAGAGAGAAGTAAACTCTTTTCCATTTCTGTTTGATGCTGCTGTAGGGGAAGGACATCCCTGCCCAGGCTGGCAGCTGCCCCACAGCTCCACTGATTCTCAGCCATGGGGAGTATTCTCTTCCCACTGCAGGCAGGGGCTGCAGGGAGATAGATGCATTTGCTCGTGTTTCATTTTTCACTGTGGCCTTCAGTAGCTCACTTTAAGCCATTCCTTATCCCAGCATTGGCAGAAAGCAGCTGGCTGCAGCTGGGTACCAGGGTTTTGTTCCTAGGCATGCCTTCCCTTCCAGCAAGGGACCAGCTTCCTGGGACCAGTGCAGGAGGGTTTGAGCTGTTGCTGGTTTTTACCCTGCCTGCACTACCATCCATAAGAAAGGCCACCCAGCTGGTGCTGACAGCTTCCCCTGTTAAATCGATTTAATTTAATACAGAAATGGCTCAGACCACAGTGTTGTGAATTAAAGGTATATCAGTTTGATGGCACTTCACATGTGTCAGAGCTGGTCCAGTGCAGTGCAGCCCAGATGTGGTGGGTGCCCATAGGTGACTGTCACCTACGCAGGCTCCGTAGGGCTGCACGGGAACCTCTCCTATCTGCATTTGCATGGTCAGCAGCACCTCCTGGGGCTGCCTCCACGGCTCCGGGCTGGCAGCAGGCAGCAGCAGTCCAGGGGACATCTTCCCCTGCCCTTCTAGCAGGAGCACGCCACAGCACGCTCCCCTCCTCCTCAGTCTCCTCCCAGCTTTTCATCCCGTTTCTCCAGTTTGCCACAATCCTTCTTCTGTCTGCAGCCCCGGCCTTTCATGGCATGCAAATTTAATAAATACTCTCTCTGTTCCTCCATTCTGGCTGTTAAAGGGAGTGCTCAACTGAGGCTTTCCAGCCCCACAGTGAGCTTTTGAGAGCTGCTGTGGCAGAAGTGCCCCTCGCTCCCATCCTGAGCACCCTGCCTGGCCCTGCTCCCCTTCCTGCAGCAGGGCAAGCACAGCATCCCCATCCCACAGTCCCACAGGCACCGCTGCTCCGCCATCTGCGGGCTTCTTGTACCCCGCTGCTGAAGGAAATTAAACTGTCCTGACGTGTCTCACTCTTGACAAAATCGTATCAGGTATTACTCATCTCTGTGCTAACTTCCAGATGCTCACAAAACTGCTTCAGATTATTCATGCCAGCATTTTTCTGGGATGGGAAGTGGTTTGTATCTCCCCACTCCTTTTTCCCTCGGTTAGATGGGTACTGTGGTTGATGGTCTCAGGCTACGAGAGCTAAGAGAGCATCTTCCCAGCCACGGATGGCTCTGAGATCCTTGCACAGAGTTTGATCCCAGTTTAATCCTAAAATGGATCATCCAGTCTAAAAACACTAAATGCACCACATAATATTTTATAGTAAAAAATACTGAGGGGTTGTTTCTCCTGCTTCCATGCTACTTTTGTCTCTGATAAAGAGGCATATTTTGAAGGGACTGAAGTCTCCAATTATTACAAATGAGAACTACTTTTTTCCTCCAGGTTCACTGGAAGAAATGTTTACAAAGACAAACACCCTGACTTTCTGCAACTGTTTCCACTCTTGGAAGAACATCCCTTCTTGTCAGTAGGAATGCTTTCCTGTTGGCTGTTCCAGTTATGCTCCATACATCTTTCAGGGAAGGATCTTTAAGATGTTCTGCTCCTCCTTGTGTAATATCTTGGCTCTGGGTCTTGGCTCTGCTGAAAGTGAAGGAGTCTGAGGGCTCTTGGGGGCTTGGAGGTTCAATGGGACAGCAGTGAAAAACATCCAGAAGATGATGGTATTTATGAGATAAGATGATATATAAGATGATATATAAGATGATATTTATGAGACTTCTTAGAAGAAACATTCAAAAGCTGGTGGTTTCTCACCCCAGAATCCTCCTGGGGCTGGGCTGCATGGGGTGCTGGTTCCCCTTGCAGGGATGGTACCTGCATGTCCACAGCATCAGCCACATCCTCACCCTGGATCCCAAAGGGTTTCAGCTCCTCCAGGAGGTCTCCAATCACAAGAGAAGCCAAGGCCTTTCCCCAAAGCCCTGCCTGTCTCAGAGCCTCCAGGGATTCTCCAACAGGATGTGGCATCAGCCACATGACCAAGGAGGGTTCCTGAATTTTCCTCCCTGGGATTTTATTCTTTAAGGTGCTGGCAATGAGAAAACCCCCTTTGCACCCTTCCCCCAGCTCAAAGCATCCTTTATAAAAATAAAGTGCCCAAAATAGCCCTAGACAGTGCTTGACATTTGCCAGACAGCTGCTCTCAAGAGTGCTACAAAGGTTATGGATTGCTCTCTGCTTCCCTCCTCCCCCCACCCCACCACTGCCTGTGTGAACCTTGGAGCAGGGCCAGGTTTGATGGGAGTCTCATGGTTTGAAAAAAACAGATTTGAGAGGGAGACAGGATGCAGGGAGCTGTTTGTGTGTCACTGCTCCTGTCCTGACAGGCAGCTCGGAGCAGAGCTGGGGTGACTTCTGCAAGGGGAGCTGCAAACCCTTGTGTGAGCTCTGCCCATGGGCTGGAAGGATGCTGCCACAGCAGCTCGGTATCCACAGTGCAGGGTTGTCCCCACCTGTGTGATGGACTGAGCACCATTGCTTGGTCCTCCAGGTAGGAAAGCACAAAGAGAGGGGCTGCCCCAGGGTGTGCACCTCACCCTCTGCAGCCAGGAATGGGGTCACACCTGGCTGCAGGATCGCAGCCAGTCCTAATGGGTCCCCAGTGGTCAGCCCAGGAGGCCAGGGGTGCCTGGGGAAGTCATGGTTTGGAGGAAGACCTGGGAGTCCCCTTGGGTCCAAGCCCCAGCTCAGGCCTAAGGAGCCTGAAGAAGGAGCAATCAGGATGGGAAAGCTGCAAGGGATCAGTGCTGAAATTGGCACCTGGAGGAGAATGTGAGGACACAAGGAGAGGCCAAGAAAGGGCCTGGCTAGGCAAGCCCTGAAATGAAAGGCAAAAGGGGTCCAGCTTAGCAGAGAGAAGTTTGAAAGATAATTGAAACACCTGCAAGAGTCAGGGAGGTCCTTCATCCCAAAAGTGGCAGTGGTTCTACGCAGCCAGGGGGTTTGTCATCTTTCCTGGGAGCACCTAAGAAGAGTTGCAGCTGGAGATAGGACTCTGTCTGTGGCCAAGAGGGGACCTGGAATTACACAGGATGACCCCTTCCCATGGGGGCTGGCCAGTGTATCTCAAACAAGGACAAGGTCTCATTGTGGAGTGGGAGAAACACTCCTTCTGTGCAGCTGGTGTTCTTTGCAGGGAACATAAAGTTGGGGCCTGAAAAGTGAAAGATAAAGGCAAGAACTTTTAAGTTGAATACATAGAAAAATACTTGAAGTCTGTTATCTTAATCAAAATGAGAAGACTGCAGCAGCAAGGCATGACCCAGTTTTGTTATCTAGTAACCAAATAAATATATGCATGCATTTTAAGCAAAAGAATCAACAGCTTTTAAATAGAAAAAAGCATGTACACAGGAAGGAAATTGATCAAAATCATCTTTGAAACGTTAAGTGCAGTAAAAAATTGATTTATACTAAACAAGTTAGGAATAGAGGCCTCAAAGAACTTCTAAGTCCCAGCAGCTTGACCAGATTGAGCTGCGCTGCACTGGAGGCAGGGTAAAGGGCAGGATCACAGGCAGCTGGATCCATAACATTACCAAGTTTGGGAGATCTCAAATACTGGGAGGTCTTCAGGTTTGGGTCTGTTTTCCCTTATCACAATTGTGGGGCTCACACCTGCTCAGGGCAGGGCTGTCCCTGCTCTCCAGGCAACCGTCAGGGCTCTGCAGTGGCTGAGGGGTGAGGATGGGGGATGCAAGAAAAGCCATCTAAGGGAGTTGGTGGCTCTGGCACAGCCACACAGCCCAGAGGAGCTTCTTGGACAGCCTGGCTTGCTTGTGGGGAGGGTTTTGTTTGTTTGTTTGTTTTTTCCTCCCACTTTTATGTTTACAGCCAGTAGGGATTCCAAGGAAGTGTATTTCTGGCTGAGGCCACACTGTCAGTTTTCCACAGGATCTGTCTCATTTCCTGGGACGTGAGACTATTTTAAGGACTCTTCAGGTCTCCAAGAAAAGTAACTTCTAAGATGTTTTTCAGTGCCTGTTTCTCCAGCCTGCACACTGATTTGTCCCTGCAGTTTCACCACCCAACAACTTTGATGTCTAGGAGTCTGCAGGGCTCACCTCTGAAGCATTTCCCATCACATGTCTGGCTGTTTATACCTTCAAGGCATGCAGCCACCCTTTTCTGTTTAGGGACTGTCTTGACCACATCAGTAGAGTGAGAATTTCTAAAAATAGATGAACTGGCAAACTTCTCAATCTGGAAAATGACACGCTTTTGAAATCTCTGGAAAAGAATGGATTCCTTAAAGTATAGTTTACAAATACTGATTTCATTATTTATGGTAGCTGTAAAGCACAGTGCATTCAGAAAGCATCGTCCCATTGAAGAAGTGTGTTACTCATTACCACAGCTTTAGCATTCCAGTATGTTCCTCTACAGAAATGTAGCCAAGAGAACAAGCTGGAGGCATACACAGGGGCAGCCTGGGGGGAAGCTGCTTCTCATTTCATGTTGGAAAGGGGCTGTGGGTAGGAGAAGGGGAGACTCAGGGGGAGCACAGGAGGCTGTGTTAGAGTCTCTGGCAATACCAGACCAAGAGGGTAAGGCAAAGAAATTAAATAGTAGCAAATTCACAGCTGGACAGAGAAGGAAACATTATTAAGAATTGAAAAAGCCCAAGACATCAGTGAGCCAAGGCTGGAGCTGGGTATTAGAGTGGTGCTTGTCTGGATAAGGTGCTGGGGACTGAAGGTAGGGCATAAACCCCATCAGTCTTGGAAAGAAACACCAATGTGTAAAGTCCACAGATGTGCTCAGATGGGTGGTTTTCCTCCACACTATTTCCCTCAGCAGCCTCTCCTACCATACCTCCTCACTACACCCAAAATTTCACATATTCTTTGCTGTTCTTCCTTCTGTATTTAGCTTAAGCATGGCAATCTCTGGCATTTCTTTTCCTGACATGGTGTTCTGGACAGAGACTAACTCTCCTCTAAGTCTTTTGAAAAGTGCCCAGTTTTCCCAGGAATCTTTCTCAGGATCCCAGGATTTAAATTTCTCTGGGATCATTGTTTTTACCCTGCCCTATGTTGTCCCTCACTCACTCCACTTTTTTCATTCCTAAAGCCACTGGTAGCCAGGGGAACATGTTCCTTTTTATGCCAGCTGTCCCGCTCTTATTGTTTCTTTTAAAAGATTTATTGCATCGTTGCTCTCTGCTCCTCTCACTATTTCCACTGGTGTATTTGTAGACAGAGGGAAGCATTGCAAGACTGCCTGCACCTGTTCCTCTGAGCCCTCCTTCTCCTCTGCATGTTGCCCTTCTGTGAAACCCTCCTGCAGGAATTCCATGCTAGGCTTGTGTTTCACCCTTGAGTCGTACCTTTGGAGCTCTGAGACCATGCTCTGAAGTCTTGGCGCTGCAGAAGCGAGAGGTTTCTCAGGAATGTTCTATAAGGGTTTGGGTCTGCTTCAACTGCTACAGCCATGTATAGTTGTGTGAGTGTATGTGTATATATATATATGGGAAATTTCTGGCATCTCACCACAATGGCAAGCAACAGGAGGGTAATTCCTTGGCACTGAGGGCAGTGCATCCAGCCCCTCTGACAGTGCTGGTCCTCAGCAGGACCCTGCTCTGGTTGCTCCCCCTGAGCACCCACAGGCACTTGCTTTGGGAAAGCTGCACCCATCAGTTTGGTACCAAGGGGTGCTGAACATCCTAAGTCCTTGTCCAGATGGCTGTGCCAGTGTCATTTGCATAGTGGTGGCTAGGATGGAGACATCTGGACTTTTTCTGTTCCTTCTTCAATGCACGTTCACTGGTAGGTAAATGAACAACCCCATCCATGGTGCTCTGCTGTACAGCTGTTCCTCCCACATGCTGCAAAATTCCCAGCCATCAGAACATGTTCCCCCTAAAACCTTACAGGCTGCTGCCTCCCAAGGTCAGTGCAGCTGGACACATGTCTGCCCTTGGCTTTTACCTGGCTAATCACACCACAAGGCACACACCATCCTCCAACACAGCCACACTCAGATATCTCACCTGTGAGACTCAGCAATGTGCTGGGCAGCTCTGAGATCCCCTGCAAGCACCAGCACCCACCCACACTGCCAGAGACAGCAGATAAGCACTTGCCAGCAAAGGGAGTTTGCACACGTTTAGCTCCCATGCTCAGGTTGTCCTTGGCTCATCTCCCCAGGGCTGGGCACTCCCCAGGGAGGTCAGCAGCTCTCCTGAAGCAAGGAGTTAGAGCCATGCTGTAATTATTTGCTCTGTGATGTATTTATAACTTTTACATCTATCTGACATTTTATGGCCAGGCATTACAAGAGACAACTGCTTTCCATTACTCATGGCCATGAGCTCTCATTCACAGCTATTTTTCCTTCCTGTGACATCAAGTTGGCATGGCACAGTGGGGCCCAGTGCTGGCCTCACTGGCACAACCCAGGATTCCACCAGGAGCTGAGCAAACAGATCACCACCATGCAGTGATGGACCTCACCTTCATTCACACCCTTGAATGAAGACTTGCTTTTCCAGGGTGAATCTTCTGGCAGTAAACCCTTATTCCATAGTAGCCGACTGCTGCTGGAGTCCCATGTGATGTCTCACAGAATGAGATGTCAGGAGACCGACAAACCTTGTTTGTCCTCTTTGTGACAAAAGACAGTGAGTTTTAGAATCTCTCAGGGAGGGTGGATGTGCTCAGCTCCCTGAAGTGGGAGCCACACATGGCAATCCCCTGCCTGCACCCCTCATGTCTGTCTTTGGTGTCAGCTGCCAAGTTGGCATCCCTGGTCCATGCCTCAGCTGACACAGGGTCAGTGAGGACTTTGCACCATCTGGGCATGGGGAAAGTGTGACCAGGGGACAAATGTCACCTTTCTGCTGATGGCACCAGACCTGAAGCACACAGATGGCTCCTCCAGCAGCCCTGGCGTGGCTCTGGAGGGAGTAAGAGAACACCAACACACTGCAGCCAGCTCCTGACACTGACCCCTCCTTTCTCCTCCTGACTGAAATGTTCCAGCCTGCAGTCCCACTGCAGCCAGGGCCAGGGGCAGATGTCTCACTCCAGTTGCATCCTGCAGAGCACTAGAACAGGAACACTCCTGCTCTGCTTCCAGGCAGTGTGACCCTAAGAAAAGCCCCACCTTCTTCCTTCATGCACCTTCACCTCTGCATGCTTCAAGCATACAGAAGGTTTTACAGGGGCAGTTGCATGCTGCATGAAGATGTGTCAATGGATTGGTGATTCCCCTAGCTTGGAAAAGCTGGACTCCAATTGCTTTTGGTCCGGCTGAGACATCTGTGGCCAGATGGAATGAGCATCCCCCTCTTCCCTCTCCCCAGCCTCTCTCATCTCTGGTACCTTTCAAACACCACTCTCATTCCTGGATGCCTCAGAGATACTGGTTACCCCTGCCTGGATTTGATCTGTGTCCAAGTTTGAGCAGTTTGCAGCCCTGCAGGGTTGTAGCGCACTGGTGTCCCCAAGAGGTCCAGGGCCATGAACAGCCTGCTGCCTGGGGCTGTCACACAGGCAGAGGGACATCTTTGATCATGAGGCGTCTTCCCACCTTCTGGGGCCACGCTGATGTTTGGGCTCTGATATGCCCACATACATTACAAGATGACACATACGCACATTTGCATCTTCTCCCTTTGCTCTGACAAGTTGCTTTGCATTAAAGCTGCTTCTCATGGCTCCTCCTGTCCCCCTGTCACCCTGGGGTGGGGGCATCTGCACTCCTGAGACACAGCTAACCCAGGAAAGACAAGGAAAGACAGGTTATAAAATAAAAGGGGCTTCCTAGAGCTCAGCTCGCAGAGCCTGTCACCCACCACCAGCTGCAGACAAAGCACCGTGAGAAAAGGAGGCGGGCTGAGAGCCCTGTGCAGCTCGGGCAGCCGGCAGCTGCTGTGCAGGCAGGACGGAGCAGCAGCCTGGGGATTAGAGCATACAGGCCAGGGGTGCCAGGGCCCCTGGTTTGGTGTGGGAGCCAAACTGGCCACCAAACCTGCTCCCCAAAGCCCCCAGTGTGAGGATGCTGAGCCAGAGGCTCTGCAGCTTTGGCTGTGGTGGCAGAGATGAGACAAGGGGCTGTCTGTAAGTCACCCTGCTGTTCTGGCCCCTGCCGCCCTCCCAGTGCAGGGATGGACTCCAGCTGGTGCCAGGGTATGGCCCTGTCACTGTGTGCCAGGCACTCGGCACAGAGGGGAACAGGGCTCGTGGCACTGGGCTGGTTTGCTCTCCCACACCTCACAGCCACTTCCAGTCCCTTATCTGAAGGGTGTGAGGTCTCCACCATCCCCATCTCTGGGCCATCTCCTGTGCTCCTCTGGGGTGGGGGCTTTGGCTGGGTGGAAGTTTCTTCCTGCAGTATGAGAGCAGGGCTTGGGGCCAACGGGGGAAAAGGAGGGGGGAAACTTTTCTCTTTGGAGGAGAGCTGCTGATGGGTGATTAATGGCCATGGCCAGACCACTGGGCTTGTGCCATCTGATAAGAGGCCTTCTGACAAAACAGACCTGTTGCTGGGGAATTCATCATGCCTCACTCAGCAGCCATCAGATAAGAGCAGGGCTGGATCCCTCCCATTCATCCTCTTCATTCCCTCTTCTCCACCCTCTCCTTTCACCCTGTTTGCCAGAGCGTTTCATTCTCAGAAGGCACAAGAACTTTCTGCCATGGGTGGGGGAAAGAGCCAAGGCTAGCCCTTTTTTAGGGTTTAGGGAGCTTTAGTCTTGCACTTTTTATTAGGCCCCTTATAGGATTTCATGCAATTTCTTCTCTCCTTTGATGAAAATCACCTAGTTTTAAACCAAGGGGTCACACTTACAGGAAAAATGCATCTCTGGGGGTGGCAACGTCCAACAACACACTTTTCATGTGTGGTTTTGAGTAAAACTCTGCCCATCTTGTGGGCTCTCACCCAAAAGTTGGACTTGCCACATTTTAGTCAGGGACTACATTTTCAGCTGCTAGAGGAAGGAGGCAGTTTTTGGGAGGCGGGGTTGCTGTGAACACCACTGGCACAAGGCTGAAGGCTGTGTGTGCATGTGTGTCTGTGCAAGCCAGATCCCCCAGTGGGGAATGGATGCAATCCCAGACCAATTGTGCTGGAAAACCCTATTCCACTCAGAGGGTCTTGGGAGGGGATCCTGGGAGGCTTTTAGGTTATCCCACGGGGAGCAGGGAGGGGCTGCCTGGGCTGCTGGACCGGTGTCAGGCTGGGCTGTGAGCACGGGCAGCTCTGATGGCACTTGGGGTTTCACTGTCCTTTCAGCCTCTTCCCTCTCCCAGCACAGAGCAGACTCCCCAGCCCCTGACCCCGACATCACTGCCCAAAAGACCACAATTTGCAGCAAACCTAATCCTATAGACACACACTAACAAATACATATCTTGTCATGGCAGTGGGATTTATCATGCCACTTAATGCATTCAGGGATCTCCAGCAGCCCTGGGGTCACATTTTGCTCTCCTGCAAAGGATGGGGAAGGGGGATGGAACCCAGCCAGGGCAGGCACCATCCAGGCTGTGCCACCACGGGCCATGCATGAGCCACAGGCCAGGACACTTCCCACACCTCATCTTCAAAAAGGCTTTTGCAAGCAATGTCCTGGAGCAGATTGAATTAGAGCCCAATAAAGCAGTGGTAATTTGCAAACTGGAAATGCTCCAGAGAGCCCAGGACTAATTATTAAAGTCTTCCTCCTGCCCTGCCTTCCCCTGGAGGTATCTGGTTGAAGGTAGCCAAACTCAGCCCAGTTGTCCTGGCTTTCCTTCCACGCCCCCACTCCCATGCTTGCTGTCATTCTCAATGTTGAAGTTTCCATTCTGGATGGAGTCAGATTAATGATAGCACCAAAGACTGACCAAAATAAAAGTTTAGCATCAAAGAACTAGTTTTGGTTTAATTTTTTTTTTTGCTATTAAAATGTATTTGTTACAGACAGCATTTGTTTTTTAGGGTAAGGATTTCAAGCACAAAAGAGCTTTTGATTTTCATGACACCAGTATTTTAATAAAACCAGATTTTTTAATGATAGCATTTTGAGGTTTTTTTCCTTTTGAATTTAAATTAGAAACTGGAGTTGGAAATATTTTTTTTTAATCAAAACTTCTGGCTAAAATGCTTATTTTTGACCAGTTCAGCTAAATCCTCTCCTTTTCCAAAGCAGCAGGAGCTCCCAGGACTTGGTGGGGCCATGAACAGCCTGCTGCCTGGGGCTGTCACACAGGCAGAGGGACATCTTTGATCATGAGGCGTCTTCCCACCTTCTGGGGCCACGCTGATGTTTGGGCTCTGATATGCCCACATACATTACAAGATGACACATACGCACATTTGCATCTTCTCCCTTTGCTCTGACAAGTTGCTTTGCATTAAAGCTGCTTCTCATGGCTCCTCCTGTCCCCCTGTCACCCTGGGGTGGGGGCATCTGCACTCCTGAGACACAGCTAACCCAGGAAAGACAAGGAAAGACAGGTTATAAAATAAAAAGGGGCTTCCTAGAGCTCAGCTCGCAGAGCCTGTCACCCACCACCAGCTGCAGACAAAGCACCGTGAGAAAAAGGAGCGGGCTGAGAGCCCTGTGCAGCTCGGGCAGCCGGCAGCTGCTGTGCAGGCAGGACGGAGCAGCAGCCTGGGGATTAGAGCATACAGGCCAGGGGGTGCCAGGGCCCCTGGTTTGGTGTGGGAGCCAAACTGGCCACCAAACCTGCTCCCCAAAGCCCCCAGTGTGAGGATGCTGAGCCAGAGGCTCTGCAGCTTTGGCTGTGGTGGCAGAGATGAGACAAGGGGGCTGTCTGTAAGTCACCCTGCTGTTCTGGCCCTGCCGCTCCTCCCAGTGCAGGGATGGACTCCAGCTGGTGCCAGGGTATGGCCCTGTCACTGTGTGCCAGGCACTCGGCACAGAGGGGAACAGGGCTCGTGGCACTGGGCTGGTTTGCTCTCCCACACCTCACAGCCACTTCCAGTCCCTTATCTGAAGGGTGTGAGGTCTCCACCATCCCCATCTCTGGGCCATCTCCTGTGCTCCTCTGGGGGTGGGGGGCTTTGGCTGGGTGGAAGTTTCTTCCTGCAGTATGAGAGCAGGGCTTGGGGCCAACGGGGAAAAGGAGGGGGGAAACTTTTCTCTTTGGAGGAGAGCTGCTGATGGGTGATTAATGGCCATGGCCAGACCACTGGGCTTGTGCCATCTGATAAGAGGCCTTCTGACAAAACAGACCTGTTGCTGGGGAATTCATCATGCCTCACTCAGCAGCCATCAGATAAGAGCAGGGCTGGATCCCTCCCATTCATCCTCTTCATTCCCTCTTCTCCACCCTCTCCTTTCACCCTGTTTGCCAGAGCGTTTCATTCTCAGAAGTGAACTCAGAAGGCACAAGAACTTTCTGCCATGGGTGGGGGAAAGAGCCAAGGGTAGCCCTTTTTTAGGGTTTAGGGGCAGGGGGCTTCAGTCTTGCACTTTTTATTAGGCCCCTTATAGGATTTCATGCAATTTCTTCTCTCCTTTGATGAAAATCACCTAGTTTTAAACCAAGGGGTCACACTTACAGGAAAAATGCATCTCTGGGGGTGGCAACGTCCAACAACACACTTTTCATGTGTGGTTTTGAGTCAAACTCTGCCCATCTTGTGGGCTCTCACCCAAAAGTTGGACTTGCCACATTTTAGTCAGGGACTACATTTTCAGCTGCTAGAGGAAGGAGGCAGTTTTTGGGAGGCGGGGTTGCTGTGAACACCACTGGCACAAGGCTGAAGGCTGTGTGTGCATGTGTGTCTGTGCAAGCCAGATCCCCCAGTGGGGGATGGATGCAATCCCAGACCAATTGTGCTGGAAAACCCTATTCCACTCAGAGGGTCTTGGGAGGGGAGCCTGGGAGGCTTTTAGGTTATCCCACGGGGAGCAGGGAGGGGCTGCCTGGGCTGCTGGACCGGTGTCAGGCTGGGCTGTGAGCACGGGCAGCTCTGATGGCACTTGGGGCTTCACTGTCCTTTCAGCCTCTTCCCTCTCCCAGCACAGAGCAGACTCCCCAGCCCCTGACCCCAAAATCACTGCCCAAAAGACCACAATTTGCAGCAAACCTAATCCTATAGACACACACTAACAAATACATATCTTGTCATGGCAGTGGGATTTATCATGCCACTTAATGCATTCAGGGATCTCAAGCAGCCCTGGGGTCACATTTTGCTCTCCTGCAAAGGATGGGGAAGGGGGATGGAACCCAGCCAGGGCAGGCACCATCCAGGCTGTGCCACCACGGGCCATGCATGAGCCACAGGCCAGGACACTTCCCACACCTCATCTTCAAAAAGGCTTTTGCAAGCAATGTCCTGGAGCAGATTGAATTAGAGCCCAATAAAGCAGTGGTAATTTGCAAACTGGAAATGCTCCAGAGAGCCCAGGACTAATTATTAAAGTCTTCCTCCTGCCCTGCCTTCCCCTGGAGGTATCTGGTTGAAGGTAGCCAAACTCTAGCCCAGTTGTCCTGGCTTTCCTTCCACGCCCCACTCCCATGCTTGCTGTCATTCTCAATGTTGAAGTTTCCCCCCATTCTGGATGGAGTCAGATTAATGATAGCACCAAAGACTGACCAAAATAAAAGTTTAGCATCAAAGAACTAGTTTTGGTTTAATTTTTTTTTTTTGCTATTAAAAATGTATTTGTTACAGACAGCATTTGTTTTTAGGGTAAGGATTTCAAGCACAAAAGAGCTTTTGATTTTCATGACACCAGTATTTTAATAAAACCAGATTTTTTTAATGATAGCATTTTGAGGTTTTTTCCTTTTGAATTTAAATTAGAAACTGGAGTTGGAAATATTTTTTTAAATCAAAACTTCTGGCTAAAATGCTTCTTTTTGACCAGTTCAGCTAAATCCTCTCCTTTTCCAAAGCAGCAGGAGCTCCCAGGACTTGGCAGGGTTGGGTTCTTGTCAAATCATCCTCCCTTGTCATGATAGAGAGTGATGGTGACCCCCAGACCTCTCCCAGGGCCAGTGGTGACAGGCAGCTCACGGTGTCATAGTGCTGACTCTGGGGAAACCTGTGGGGCTGGGGACTGATGACAGTCCCTTTCTTCTGGTGTGGGGACAAGACATGCCCCATGGAGACAGCAACCCAGCACAGGAGTTCAGGGCAAGGTGGCACCTCTGTCCCATGTGCAGGATCCCTGTCCCCTTCTGAGCACCCATAGGTGCCTCACAGGGCTCCTGGTTTTTCCAAGCTCAGGGTAGCCAAGGGGCTGTGGAACCTGCTCTGCTGCTTTCCACCCCTCGTGCTCCATGTGCTGCACACGGCAGTGCAGGATCTGCTGTCAGCCGGTTTGGGCCCACTGCTGGGGGCTCAGGCTGTGGCAGCCCCTTGGCCAGGTTTCCTGAGCTGCCTTATGGCAGCAGGTGCCCTGAATTTGAGCCGTGGGCTGCGTTGGGTGTTGAGAGGTCAGGGTGGCTCTGCCATCCCAGCAATGTGCCCGCTAAGCAGGATCAGCAGTGAGGAGAAACGTTATCCCGATGAGTGCTCAGCAGCTAAGGTCAGAGCAGAGGGGAAGCTATCGGAGCCCTCGGCCTGCTGGCAATCCCCTGATGGTATTTTTGTTGCCCTGCTTGCCAAACCTGCTGCCTCCCAGCTGGCTGAAAGGGAGGGAGCTGTGGGGATGTGCTCCGTGCTGCTGCAGCTGTGCCTTCAGCAGCAGGGTCGGTCCACACAGTGGCACCTCTGGCCGCAGTGGGGGAGCCCTGGCCCCATACACAGAGGAGTGTCCAGGAGCATCCCACAATCACCCCAGCACTGGGTGATGGCACACAGCTGTAGGACTCCTCACACACTGCACCAGTGCTGTGCAAAAGCCAGCCAGGGGACACTGGAGAGCAGTGGGACTGGGGCAGCCAGCAGCTCCACCATGTATCTGTGCTCAGCCCTCACATGCACAGCACATCATTTCTTAGTCTGCAGATGGGGAACAGGTGTTACTGCTAAAAAAGCACTCAGATGTCCCCTAAGAAGGAATTTTGGAAATCAGGTAATTATCTTTAGAGCTCCCAACAACCTCTAGCACCCCCAAACTCCTGAGTTATGAAACAAAAACTACCCATCATCGTCATTCTTCTTGCCCCTAATTTCTGAGCATCCAGTTGATATTGCAGGCTGCTTTCAGCAGGCACAAGGACACAGTCAGTGCCTTTCCCATGGGATGGTTCTGCCCAGCTGGGCCACACAGAGCTGGTCACTGATGGTGCATTCATGATCCTACATGCTGCTGGGCACCTCCATGAACACAAGAGGTTTAAGCAAGCTAATTCACTCTTCCCACCTTTGCATCACATGAGAGTCAAATGTTGCCTAGCAAATACAGCTGGGACACAAACACGGTCATTAGCACTTAAGGACATGCATGATCCATGCTCCAGTGACTCACTGGGGAGGGGCAGGGCAACAAGGGAGCCCAGTCTGCCTTTAAAAAGGATCTGGACCAGCACTACAGAGATGATGAGCTGCCATAGCACAGGGCTCATTAAACCTCACACTCCATGTTTCTTCCTCCTGGCAGTGCAATCAGACCTCTGTGGAGTGTCAGTAAGGCCAAAGCTTATTTGGAATTGAGCTTGTAAGCCTGGGAAAGATTTGGCTGATCCTTCATGAATATTTGACTGATGCATTTGGAAAGTGTAACAAAACCCAAACCAGAGAAGGACTGCAGGAGCTGTTTGCTTTTCTTGCTCTGTTCTGGCAGGAGAAGATGATGACCCCGAGCCTCCAAGCACAGTTCCTCCTCATGTGAGCTGTCCCAAGTCAAGGGCTTTCAAGCAAGGGCTTTAGGTCTAAACCTAATGCTGAGAGCAAATATTTTCTCCACCTGAGAGGCCGTGTGGGGATACTTGCAGGCAAGTAGGGGAGCAACAGGCGCAATCTTGCAGTCAAGGTCTGCCTCTGCTCCCAGGATGGACACAGCTCTGTACAGGTGACACATCAGACGTTGCCCTTGCGATGTGAAAGGATGTGAGCCATCACAGTTGTAGCCAGGCAATGAAAAAGGTGCCAGTAAGATGCTGGAGCCCCAGATTTTTGTGCTGGAGCTTGTCCACAGTGGAAGCCACACTGCTTTCCTTGGTTTGCAGAGATAAGCCCCAGCCATGCTGTCCAGTCAGTGCCTGGGTCAGGGTTTTCCCAGAGCCTGGGAGCATTTGCATCCAGTGTTTGGCTTGGCCCATGGTCTCTAACACCCCATGGCCTCATTCTGTACCCGCTAATATCATCATCTGTCTGGCAGCAGCAGATTCCCCGTCTGCACAGATGCTACCCAGGAAAAACTCCAAGCTATTTTATTATAGCTTTGGTTTGTTTGGGTTTGGACAACAGATTTACAAGGGGGTGAAAGCCTGAGATCTACTTCTGCCTGTCCCTCTGAATTTGCATAGCTCTAACCAGATAGTCAGCATCACTCAAAAAGTTTCTGAAATAGCAAAAGGTGCACAACATGCTGACTGGAGTCATTAAGAAATCAGTAGTAGGGCACTATCAGGTATATTCCAGCCCACCACTGGCTGCAGAGAATCCAGATATTTTTTTGGTAAAAAAGGAGCAAGTCTACCTCTCTTCTCACCCCTTAAACCATCACTGACAATGGACCCATCTTAACATTTGTGCAAACGTATCAAGAGCCGTGGAATCAAGTCTCAGGTGAATTGGGCAGCTGAGCATGGGTTGGCCAAGCAACAAGTCCTGGGCACCATGGACCTGGGGAGCTGGCTCTGCTCCTGAATAGCACTCTTACTTTAAGGGGACCTGGTGGGAGATGTTTTGGGGGTCTGCAGGCACAAGGTCAGCACTGGACCCATCAAAGAGCACTGCAGCCAGCTGTGCTGGCAGAGGCTAAGTGCATGTCAGTAACACAATTTCAGTCTGCAGCCATCCTACCCCTACGAGTACTTTAGCCACCTAATGGGAGCTGCAGCTTCCTGTAGAAGAGGTTCTCACCAAGTGTGCTCCCCAAGAGTCACTGGTGCTAACCTGGGCCAGGAGCTATGGCAGAGATGGTCCTGGGACTGACACACAGGACAGGCTGTAGGTCAGGGACTGTTGTCCTTGTTCTACCTGGTTTGGGATGCAGACAAGACTAGGAGAGCAGGGCAACACTGCAGAAAAGCAGAGGGTAGAGAAGCTAAGGAGCTTTATTTTAATTGACCCAGGTTCACTGAGCCTGCCAAGTTAATGAGTCCCCAGCAAGCAGCTTTAATGAGAGCCCATGGCAGGCCTAGGAGAGGGAGATGAAAATGAGGGCAGAAATAGGTGCTTGTCTGTAGAGCCTGGCTGGCTGGGACCAGCACGGCAAGGAGGAAGCTGGGGAGGGCTGGCAGCAAGCACAGAGGCACCAGCCAACCATTGAACACACTGTGCTTTGCATTGCTGCCCTCCTGCCAAGGCCCAGCCCGGCTCTCCTGCTCCCTGGGTCGGCAATTAATCCCCTGGCAGGGAGCTGGGGGGAAAAAGGGGACAGGCTGTTCCCCACCCTCTATTCAGCTCGGTCTTGCTTTTGTGTGCGTTGGGAGCTGCCGGGAGTGGGGACTCCTGCAGAGAGGCAGCCAACCCCTCCACACAGAGCCAAGGGCCATGCTGATGCTCCAGCCCTGAGCTCCTCTGGGACATGCTGTGCTGAGGGCCACTGCAACACCCAAAAGGGCAGTGGTGGGCAAGGAGAATGCTGGAGAAAAGGAAGGGGGCTGAGCGCTCCCCCAGCAGCTGGAATGTGGGTTCAGGAGCATGCCCCCAGCACACAGCACCGTCTGCTTTCTCTGGATGATGAGGGCAGGCATGTCCAGTGCTGGAGCCAGGGCCGAGCCCATGCCAGGCGGGCTGACCATGGCCAGGGCTCTGGCCGGCTGCAGGCACCACGCAGCCTGAAAGGGGCCATTGTCTGCCCAGGGCTTTGAAGACGAAGAGCCTTGTACAAGTGCCAGGTGGTGAGAGTTCGGCATGGGAGCAGCTCCTGGCTCCCCGAGTGGCGGCTCCTGTTCTCAGCACCCCACACCCTTCATCTAGGGAAAAAAAATCAACATAAAAGTGCAGGGAAACAACTGTTTCTAAAGGAAAACCAGGTCAGCAGCCCTTCCTTCACCACCCGCGGTGGCTGTGGCAGGCGCTGGGGGCTCAGATGTTCTTTGTCACCCGCAGGGCTGGGGGCTGGCAGGGGACCCACGCTGAGGGGAGTGGAGTGGGAGTGCACCGGCGTCCCAGGGCGGCCAGCCCAGCTCCTGTTCCGGGGCCAGGGCCGGGGCTGGGGCTGGGGCAGGGCAGCTGCTGTGAGTTCACTGGAGCAGCACTTTCCCACAGTCTGGAGAAGTGACACATGGCTCTCACACATTCCTGCGCCGGCAGGCTCGGCCGCGCTTGGCCGGCAGTCAAGGCGGGAGGGAGGGAAGGGAGGCTGGGAGGCCTGAGGGAGGCTGCGGCTGCTGTAGCTACTGATTAGCAGGTTCCGACGTTGGCACCAGCCCTGCCCGCAGAGGGAGAAGGCAGCGGAGGGGGCAGAGCCAGCCTGGGCTCAAGGAGCTTTGTGCGAACAGCTTAACACTCTGGGACAGGCTGTGATCCAAGCCTTCCCCTGGGGGTTTGGCTCCCCTTTGTCTGCCCGGCTTTGCCCGGCCCGCGGCGCCGTGCCCAGCAGCCCACGCTCCCTGCCCGCGGCACCGGCATCTGCCCGCGCTGCCCCGGCACCCCCGGTGTCCCTCGGTGTCCCCCGAGCACAGGTGGGGCTGCACGGGCCAGGGCTGGTGCCCGGGGGAAGCGCTGGAGCCTGGAGAGCAGCACAGCTGTTCCTGCCAAGCAGCAGGCTCGCTTCCCAGGCAGGCTGGCCCGCTCGCCCGGGGAGCCGGGCAGGGGTGCAGAGGGTTGGCAGTGTCCCAGGGCAGCCGTGGGCGCTGGGGCAGCCCGACAGAGCACCCGGAGAGGTGTCAGATGAGATCCTGGTGGGCAAAGGAAGGGTCTTCCCACATCTCCTAGGACAGCAGTGGAGGAGCAGCTGCCCAGGGTCTGGGCCCTCTTTGCAGGACAGTTTTCCCTCACATAAGCTTTTATTCACATGCATTGGGTAGTTTTTCTGAATTTGTGCTGACTTCAGAACCTCATTCCACACATGGGCAAAGGCTGAGGGTCTGAGTTTCCAAGCCCATAGAAACACTTTGCAGGTTCCCAGGAGGCCCAGGCAAGTTATCTTCCAGGGCTTCAGCTGCCCAGTTGCTCCCAGCCCTGCCTTGCAGCCAGGAGACTGTTGCAAGCCCTTGCCCTTGCTCAGGGAAAGGCCCTTGTGTCAGGAAATGAGGTGTACCCAGGTGTGCCCCGCTCTGCCAGGTGCAGGATTGGGCTGCACGCCGGGCTGGTGATTCACAGTGTGCTGTGACTGGCACTGCTGGAGCAGTCCAGGTGGTTCCCAGCCCGCCTCCGCGGGGCCTCCATCCCGCAGAGCTGGCACAGGGCCTGGGGCAGTGGCTGTGGGGCTGGGCTGGGGGAGCTGATCCTCACCTCTCTGCTGAGGTGAACCTTCCCTTGTGATAACATCAGTTTCCCAACCCTGCAGAGGCTGCAGTGCTCATTCCCATGGAGCACCTGTGGCTTCAGTCCCTTTCCTCTGGCAGCCCAAAGCAAGGACAGGCACATCATGGTCCCTGCTGCATTCCACCGTTGCCCAACTTCGTGGGAGGAAGGAAGAGGCTGAGGATGACCTTGCCTTTGCCCGCCTCCCCCTTCCTCTCTCCTGGGGGATACTCCCAGGCTGAGGTTTAAGGACTGCAGTGTTCCACGTCCCAAGGTACTCTGCTTGGCAGCAGGGACAAAGACTTGAGCGAGCTGGCAGTGACATCACACTGCCCAGATGTCTCTGTCCTACTGTCACATCTCAAAGTCCTGCCAGGCTCCCACTGACATTGTAAATTCCTTGGGCTCATCCCCAGCTCTTGCCCAAGTCCCCACAGGTTTACACAGCTGAGCCCTGAGCCTGCCCCCAGGGCAAGGCAGCTGGTGGCCACAGCCTTAACTGGGGCGATGGTGGTTCCAGCTCTGCCCCACTCTGCCTGTGGGAAAGTCCTCGCTTGCCTGTTTCCACTCCTGTTTTGTGTATTCAGGCCACAGGTTCTTCTCTCCAGAGCCTGGAGCTGCTCCAGCCTTAGGTGGGGTGTCTTGGTACTGTCATGCAAAAGCTGTGGCAATCTGAGTGCTACACCACCACAAGCAATTGCATTTCCAAGTTTCCCAGTCCTCCCAAAGTCAAAGGAGCTGGTTTCATGCCTTCCTGCCTGCTCGCCTTCCCTTGCTCATTTTGTTTGATTCCAGACTAAACCATGACCTTCTCAAAGGCTGGAAAGGGCTTTTCACCAAACAGCTGGAGGCAAACCTGGGATGGCCTGGGGATTCCAGACAATGCAAACATTCTCTTTTATCTTACCTATGTATTTTTGCTCCTCCCAATTAGCTGCCTGCTCCGTCTGATCCCTATTTCCCTGCGGTTCCTTCCAGCAGCCCTGCCTTAGAAGCATTTTGGGGGAGAAGCACATCCCTGGTCCTTCTGACAGCTCTCTGGTGGGAGTGGGTGCTGGCCCTGTGAGGCACCAGCGAGGCTCAGCAGGCACTGAGCAGGCACTGCACTCATGGCAGCCTGAGCTTTTGGCCATCTCTTCTGCAGGGCTCCCCGCAGGAGTTCCTGCCCCTGTCCTCATTACAGGTGGCAGGAACCAAACACGCTGAGTGACTGGGGGCTGCTTAGGCATCCTCCAGGGAAAGAGCATTTGCTTTCAGAGCTTTGTCTTCTCTTTCTGCTCATCTTCACAAAACCTTAAAGAAAAGCTGAGGGGAAAAGAATTTGAGCAAGAATGTGTGTCACAGTTGGCTGTAAGGACCTAGTCTCTAGCACTGATAATTGGAGTGGACAGACTCCTGCAAGTCTTGGGGACAGAGCCTGACTTTCCATTTTTCTGCACTGGGAGGAGGGAAGAGCATCCATCTCTTCTTTCAAAAGGATACCTACAAAAACAATTAAAAATGTAGGTTTCAATGGTACCACTATCTGGATCTCAGAAAGGATTTATTTGTTTGCTATAATTTATTTGTTTGATTTGTGTGATCCCCAGGTCAGGGAAACCATAGTAAAGAAGACCACAATTTTCAAAATTCTCAAAATTGTGAAGGAAGCAGAACAGCCTAAGACCCTTTAAACTATTTGCTTTTACAAGAAACCAGATAGCTGGATCACTGTTATACAAGTGCTGCTGATATGTCCTCTCCCTGCACTTGGCTGTTACCTGGCCATTTCAAATATTATTTTTTGAAAACCACTTCCATAAATCAACAAACACACCCCAGCACCAGCAGAACAGCCTACGCAGCTGGAGAGCTGGTGGCCACTGCCAGTCACTGAAGTAGAACAAACGAACAAGAACGCAAAGAAATGTGATTAATCAAAGACAGACCACAACGCCTATAAAAACAAATTTCTCACTTTTATTAGACCAAAGCAACTGTATGAAAAGGGCATGTGAGCCCAAGATGCCCAGCCAGAGGAGGGCAAGGATTGCCACCACCTTGTAAACCTGCCTCTCGTGCTCCCTGTTGCCCCATGGATGGGGGGAGAGGAGGCTGCACCACAGCATGCCTGGCTAGCAGGGACAGGCATCCCTGCTGGACCCAGTGGGCAGGGAGGGGACAGGCACAGCAGGATGCTGGCACTCATGAAAGGATGGGTGCTGCTGAGTGTCCAGCACTGGTGTGTGGGCATCACACAGCTGAGGGGAGGATGCAGCAGCATTTTATCAGGTGTCTCTTGCTCGCCGGGGCCTCCCACCTGGGGAAATGTTATTTTTGCCTTCCCAGACACTTCTTTTCATGTTAAAAATAAAATGTGGAAGGGAAGTATTTGTTGTCGCCCCTAGTTCAGCTTAGTGGAAACAGTAACAACAGTGGGAGCTCAAGGAGGAGATCAGCACAGCACCCTCCCTTCCTAGGAAAATAAAAGCTACTCTACATCCCTGCTACTGGCACAGCCTGGGCACAGATATTAAAAAAAAAAAAAAAAAAAAAAGAAAAAAAGCCCCTTTTTCTGCTCTTCGAGGCAAGATCTCCTCAGCGAGTGCTGGCAAAGAAAGGCATCTTGTTCAGGGGCTCTGAAAGGCAAGATGAAAGGGGAAACCTACATTTTTCAGCCCAGCCTGTTTCTGACATGGGAAAATAGCACAGACAAGAATAGATAGCTTGTTGGCTCATTTTTTCCTTGACAGATTATCTGTGTGAATGCACCGTATTAAGCCGGGAGTGAGATGCCAGGACCCCCCCACCGTGGCTCTCCCCCTTCCCCAGCTACCTTGAGAGCAGTGAGGAGTGAGGAGCTGTGATTTGTGAGTGTGCAGGGCTCTGGAGGAGCACAGGGCAGCCATCCATCACCGACCACCTATTTTGCCACCCCTCGTGTGCTCAGCAGCCTTCTGCCCCCGCACTCAGGCTCCTGCACGCCCTAAAAATACAACTGTAACCATGTCAAAAGTTAAGCTCGGGTTAGGAGGAACTGTGCTGAGATTAATTTAGTGATGCACCCTGCAAAACATGTCCCAGCAGAACCTAGCACCAGTGGGTGGTGGTGTCAGAGCAGGACATGCTGCCACGGTGGGACAGGAAAGGATGACCATGGCCTTCAACAGGGGGCCTGGGCTGGTGCCAGCACTGCTCTGGGGTGGCACTTGGCCCCCTGAGGGAGCCCGTTTTGGCTCCAAATGCTGCTGCTGTGGCAGCTCCCTCCCACGGTGGCTTTGGCTGCTCTCTCAGTAGCTCAGAGCCATTGTTCCCACCCCAGCACATGGGTCATTAGCTGCGGCTGGCTGTGTGACCCACCAGCACTGTGACCCATGACGGCAGCTCTGCCAGGCACCACGTCATTAGAATAAATGTGCAGGTGCCACACTTAGAGCTTGAGGGAGGCTCACGCCGGCCTCCTGCCCGCCCGCCTCCCGGCTGAATCAGGTTTGCACACTGCAAAGAAAGCAAAAATGGCTCAAGTGAGGGCTCTGTGCATGCCTGGGGGGAAGCTGGCGCCGCCTCCATGGGCAGCAGGAGCATGGCACCATCAGTCCTGCTGCTCCTATCAGTGGGGTCATGCTCTTTGCTTCTCTTTAGAAATGAAGTCCTGCCAGAGGGCAGAATATGTGGCTGCTTTGCAGAGCTCCAGGCATGTGTACCAAAAAGCCTCACTTAGGTCCCAAACAACACAGCAGCTAAAAGAATGCTACTAAAAGTCCTGTGCATTTTGGATCATCTTTGTCATCTTCTATGCCATTTGAGTCCTGTTTCCAGGTTTTACCCCACAGGTGGAAGAAAGAAGTAACCAAGTTATTAGATGATGAGTTTCCTTTCCTCACAGGGCTCCAGTAGAGCCTCCAAGCCACCATGCCCCAAGTGCAGCAAGAACCTGGTCACCAGCAGCACCAAAATGCAACTACTGAGGCGTGACAGGACAATCGGGGAATGTGCCTGGCCAGACCCTGGGTCAGTAGGAAGATCTCCCCTCCTCCAGCAGCTGGGATGCTCACTGGGCTGAGCAAAACCTGTCTTGCATCCCCCTGCATCTCCCTGCATCCTGCCAGCCCTGCAGCCGTGTGCACGCGTGTGCAGGTGTGTCTGCCTGGGCATGCAGGAGGGTGCTGCCTCCTGCCTGGGCAGTGTGTGTGTGTGTGTGTGTGTGTGTGTGTGTGTGTGTGTGTGTGTGTGTGTACAGGGAGGCCTGTTTGCATATGAAAGTGGCCGTGTGCTCCGGAGGGCTGTATCATTTATTGTATGATCTTATCTGGCGCGTGCCTCAGCCGCCCTTTCCCACACTCTGCATGCTCTGCTGCCAAGGCCCCGGGCTTAGCCTGTCAGCATTACCCGGGCTCAGCAGGCAGGCAGTAATTCCCTGAATAAAGAAAACATTTTAAGGTTTGACAAGTCCAGCATTTGCATGTCTGTTTTCAGAGAAATAACCATCTCAGGGGATTAAGCCCTTTTTTTTCCCATCCAGCCCAAAGTATGAAAACATTCTTGACATAGTTGCCTGAAAAAAGGATTTCTATAGAGTAAAATACCTTGTGTCCTGCGTGAGTCCAATGATTTGCTTTGGGCGGAAGGGAAAAAAAAACAGAAAAGGAAAAAAGAAAGAAAAGAGGCGCTCCAGTCCAATAGGTTGTTGGTTTTAAAGTGGGTGAAACGCGCCAGCAAGCACCACGGATCCCAGGCGCCGCACACCCCGGGAAGGATTTGCATCCCTCCATCACTGCCCACCCCTTTGTGCAGCACCGGCAGCGCTGCTCCCCGTGGGGCTCGGCTCACATCAGCATTGCTGCTGAGCTGAATGAACCCCCCCTGCTCAGCAGACCCAGAGGGGCAGGCAGCTGCCTGGGGAGGAGGGCTGGGAGCTCTGGGGGGCTCAGAGACTTCTGGGGACATGCTTGAGGCATGTCCCAACACAGGGAATTTGTCCGCCCTTGCTGAGTGCATCCTGCTTGCTGCACAGCTAAGATGGTGACATGCTGCCACAGGAAAGCACCGGTCCCTGGAGGGCTGGGAGCAGGTTATGGCAGAGGAGTGTAGCCAGGTTTAGGGTGTTAAATTTTATTTACTTGGAATAAATCAGATTTACAAAGGCCTTGTCACCCTCTGACTCCAAGGAGGAGCTCTCACTTTGCCAAATTCAGGCTTCCCAGGATTTAGCCCTCTGGTGCACTGGGGATACTGGGAGAGACCAGTCTTTGTCCCGGTACTGTCTGGCAACTCCTGTGCTGGCAGCTGCCTTTGGAGCCCTCAAGCAAGAAGGTGCACGTGGGAATTACACACACATGCCAGCCTCGGGCAGGGCTGGTGATGAGCATCCTTCACTCCTCTGGGCTCTCCACCACGCTGCTGCTCTGCACACCCGGGATGCTCCCAGCTGTGCCGGCCGCCGGCTCCCACCCCGCCAGGGCTGGTGGCGGAGCCTGGCGCGGCTGTTTGTAATTTGTCAGGGTGCTTTGCCTGCCTCTCCCCACCTCCCCCCGTGAGCACACTGCCTTTCTTCACAGCTAAATGAGGCTTTAAACCAGGGGATAATACAGCTTTAACACGGAGAGGCTTAAAAAGCAAAAGTGAATCATTTCTCAGTTCTCCTTCCCGTAATCTCTCCTGGTAACATTAATTATGAGTTTGTGCAGAGTGCCCCAAGGCAAGCGCTGCTTTCCCAGGACAATTAAAGTTACTTAATTATTAAAAACCGTGTGTGCTGTTCCTGTGCGCTCCCCAAAGCACCGTGAGGCAGGCGGCCTGCCTCAGCTCACACACTTTCTCAGGGCAGCGATTGAAGCGTCTGTGGGAAAGTCTGTTCCTTTGTAATTCCTCCGGCATAATCTCCACAAATCCCACCCCAGGCCCGCGCCCTGGAGGGTGAGCGATGCCGGCGGCCAGCCCCTGCCCCGGCCTCGCGTGCGGGGTGGCAGCACCGGGCAGGTGGCAGGGTGCCGGGCACGGGCGCTGGCCAGGCTGCTCGCTGCGGGCACAAGGGACCTTGCGGGGGCTGGATTCTGGTCTGGAGCTGTGGAAGGTGCTAAGCTCTCTTGCCACTGCTCCAGGCTCACAGCAGGGCTGGCCAGCCAGATAGGCAGCAAATGGCTTTGCACCAAAAAAACCTCACTTTGCCGAAGGCCAGGTGTTGCCCTGACAGACGAGTCCTGCTGCCCTGGTGCGTCCCTCTCCTTGCAGGAGCTCCAGACTGTGCACTCAGCAGCTGCTGTCCAGACACCCATAACACTTCCCTATCTCTGGAAATGTCCAAGGTCAAGCTGGATGGGGCTTTGAGCAACCTGATCTAGTGGGCAGCATCCCTGCTGGTGGCAGGGGTGTTGGAACCTCTTCAAGGTTACTTCCAACCAAAACCACTGATTGCATGAGCCTATGACATCGTGCCAGTGTGCAATGCAAAGACAGGTTCAGCTTCTTTTTCTTCCTGACTCAAGGTATTTGTCAATGTGGCAGAGGAAATCTTGGTCAATCCTTGCTCATAAAAGTCAGGGAGGGGTGAAGGTGCTGCACAGTGGAGATAGCAGTGGTGGGCAGGGCAGCATTTCTGCCTGGCAGAAATGTGGAAAACAAAGCACCAAGACACAGCTTCCTGCCTGACCCATTGCATCTCAGAAAGTGCCTCTGGGAGCTCAGCTCAGCCTTATGGTCTGGTATCCTTGTTCTTTCACCCTTTTTCCAGGCCAAGAATTGCCAAATTGCGGTGAAGGTGGCAAGTATTGGGGGGAGCAGAGGAGCTCAGGTGTGCATGAGCTCTGTCTCAGCTGCTGGCACTTGTGTCAGACAGACTCAGCATCAGTGGGTGCAGCTCTCCCCACTTTGTGCTTTTGGCTGCCACTATAGCCTGTGGCCGAGGGTTTCACAGCTGAGCAGTGCTGATGAAGGCAAAGGCTTCCTCCTCCTTGTTTTGGACATATTCTCAACATGACTTCACTGTTCCAGTTTGATGCCAGGTCTCCCTCAGCAGCCAGCTTTACTTTTGCTGTCTGTAAGTCTTTTAACCAGTTGTTTTTCCATGCAAGGAGAATGTCCCTTCAGCCCATTGGGCATCAGGCCTTTTGGAGAGGTGCCAAGGCAAAAGAACCAAAACACTTTGGAAGTGTCACTGCTCCATGGCCAGCACATTGCTCTGCTCCCCACGCTTGGTGACATGGGTGATTTGTGAGGCATGGCTTCCTCCTGCAAGGTGGTGCTGAGTCTCCCCTAAGTGCTGCATTGACCCAGATCTGTTATAGATGAGTTCTCCCAAATTGCCCGTGAGATCCTTTGAGCCCCTCTGGCTGCAGCTCATGTTTCCTTCCCCACCCTCTGCCCTAGGCTGCCAGGAAAAGCTGGGTACCACCAGTTGGGCTGGCATTACCTCGTCCCCCATGCGTGCCACCTGTAGCCCCTCATTTTGTTGAAAGACATCTCCAGCAGGCCCATGCTGTGGGACAGGCCCCTAGCACAGCCCTGAAGGAAGGGTGACAGGCACTGTCTGAGCATTCTCAAGCCACCACTCAGCTTTTCTGCGGTGGCTTTGCCTTCCCGGGGTGCTCTGTTCATCATTCACAATCTGCACCAGCTTGTTGGCTGCTTTCCTGCTCCTGGCATTTATGCAAATATGTTTATTTTCAGGTTTTAATACCTTTTGCATGTTCTTCCACAGACTTTTAAATTCCTTTTATTGTGACTTTTCTTTTAACTTGCCAAGGTTTCACGTTCACTTTTAAAGGCTGTCTCCACCACTGACTGGTTTGCTTCTCTCTGCACTCACTGGGCTGTTTATCGGCCCTTTCTGAGTGGCCAAGGGCGCTGGAGGCTGCCCAAGCCCCAAGCGCTGCTCGGGGGCACTGGCAGAACAGGGCAGCCTCCTCCCCCGCAAGTACCCAGCCGCCCTCTGACTTCTGCCCTTCGTGCAGCAGAGGCTCTTTCACCCCCCGCCGCATGCCCAGGCACTTCTTTCCTTCCCTTTGACAAAGCCAAACGGGAAACAAAGATTTTCCCCGGCGCTGCCGGCAGCCGGTTTGACTCCTTGAAGTAATCGCGGTAATTGAGCCTCGCAGGCGCGCAGGGAGCGGGCGGCTCGCAGCCGGGCGGCTGTGAAACCCAGCAGCTCTCCGGCTGGGCTGGCTCCTGCCCCACCGCGCTCTGTCGGGCTGCCAGCGAGCCCCACGTCTGTCCCCTTCCCACGGACCCCACTCCCAGCTCAGTGGGGGCTGGATGGTTCCTGGGGTGCAGCAGGGAGAAAGCGAGAGGTATCCCTGTTTTCACTGGGCATCCCTGTGACGTGTAGGGAGTGGAGTTGAAGCACCTTCAATAACAGCCTGTTTTCACCCCAAATCTGCCAAGTTTGGGTCAGCAACTCTGGAGCCCCAGGACGTGGGGACAGTCCTGGCTCAGGCTCTGCACTACCAGCAGCATCACAGTGTGGGGTGGCACCATCCCTTCAGTGCACCCACATCCTAGTCCAGGGTCGCTGTCATTCACTGTCCTGGGTCTGGAGCCTTTTGGCTGGGAGCAGCTTTTCCTTCGGCAAAGGACATCTTCAAGGCATAGAGCTGATGTCAGAGGTGACAAGCACAACACATACCAGTGATAAACCCCATGGGGCTGGCTGCTCCTCACCAGTGCCTCCTCCTCCTCCAGCCTGTGGCAAGGAGCAGGCTGGTGCTCCTGTGTGAGCAGTGGTGACCGAGGTGATGGAGACACAGAGCAAGGGAGGCCTGTCCCTGCCAGCCCGAGCTGGCCTGTCCCTCTCGCATGTGGCTCATGTTTCAATGAGCAATGAGGTTATTTTCTGACTGTGATTGCTCTGGCTGGGAGTTCCATTGGATCCTCTTGGTCCCAGTGGCCATTTCAGTCCCATTTTTTTTGCCAGCAGTTTCGCTATTCTCTTCTAATGTTTTCTTCCTCTGACTCAGCCATGCATGTGTAGCAAGCATGTTGTCCAGCCACCTTCCAATGCCAGGGGGACTGGGCAGGAGCTCCCGGCCCCACATCAGCCTCCACATCTTACTTTCCTGGCTGGCGAAACACATTTTGCAAGAAAATGCTCCCTTTTTGTGTCCAAGTCACTGGTGGAAGGAGAACAGAGCCAACAGAGTATCCTCCAGCCCTCCAAGCACAACTGGCTGCCATGTCCCTCCCTGTGCTGCAGCTCCTTGCTGAATCCTCACTCCTCCCTTCCAAAGAGCATCTTCCCACAGCACACCAGTGCTGCCAGGCACCACAGCAGGCAGCAATCAGCTGCATTGCCAGCTCTAAAAATGGTGTCTTAAAAAACAGATCTTGGATTAACAAGACAGAATCCTCCAACCCCATCTGCCCTTCAAGCTTACTTTCCATTTACATCTCCTCCTTTAACCACCTTTCTTTCAACAGGCATTGGATATGTCGCATGTGAGAGCAATTTAAAGGACTGGCACAGTGTGGGCTGGGATTTCATGGGATTACAGCTTCCTCCCTCCCTGTTTCTCCTAGAGACATAATATTTGGGATCTCTGGCTGTGGTGTGACTGTGGGAAGGCTGGGGGAGGAAGGCTCCAGGTGGGACCTGCCTCTGTTGACCTGTGAGTGCATCTCCTCCCAGGAGAGCATCACTTAGTGGGGCCAGCCCAGGAACTGGTGCTTGCTTTCCCCTGCTGCTTGCAGCTTCTGCTCACAGTTGTTAACCTCGTGCAGGTGTCCAAGGCAGAGGTTATGGACCTTGGCAAATCCCTGTGGCCCAGATTCCAGTGCCAGCAGCTGCCAGCTGCAGTGCCATGTTTGTCACCCAGCATCCCAAGGCAGATGTGCGTTCGCTTCCCCTGGCTGCCAGCTGCCCGGGAGAGCTGGTCGTGCCCCAAGGATGTCGGCCAGTCCTCTGCTGTCACCCTGGGACAGACCTGCCCTCCCTGCTCTCCAGAGGCCGTTTGCTTTACAATCTGTGAACATAAGGAAAAAATGAAATAGCAGTGGAGAATTCCCTTCAGCAAAGCTTTGATGG
Organism: Emberiza elegans; assembly: GCA_024865655.1. NCBI lineage: Eukaryota > Metazoa > Chordata > Aves > Passeriformes > Fringillidae > Emberiza > Emberiza elegans. The sequence goes on from JALJVW010000149.1 coordinate 12,193,403, forward strand.
TGAAAAATGTGCTGTTGGGTTGTCTGTTTCGTGGAATTCAGGGGGAAAAAAAAGACAAGGAAAAGAAGGAGGAAGGAAAGAGAGAAACCATCTGCTTTTTTCAGAAGTTCTTCACCCACACACTCAATCGCTGCTTCCCAGAAAGGCTCTTTCTCCTCTCCCCTCCACTGCAGTGCAATCAGATAGTCCCCAAACTGCCCCTGGGTTAATTGGAACCAGAAGCTGCTGTCACTTCCAAGTGTTATGAGCACAGGGACCACAAGGAGCTCAGGTGTTTTGGAAAGGCTGATGTCAGAAGGGGCTGTGATGAAAGGCTTGCTGACAGCCTGCGAGGCGATGCTGCGGGAATGGCTGCAGGCAGGGGCTCGGCCCCTCTGTGGGTATCAGCTCTGCTCCATCAGCCCCACACTGACAGGTGATGTGACCAGGGCCACCCTGCGCTGCTGCCTAACCCACAACAGACACGGAAAGGCTGGACACCAGCTCAGGGACTTTGCTCTGCCTGCTTTGTGCCCTCACTCCTATGCTGTTATTTTTAGGGCATAAATAGTTCAATTTTCATAAAGAAAAAAGACAAGAATGGAAAAGGCTCTGAAGCCCTTCCTGACAGGGGACAGCCAGTTACCGTGTGTGCCCAGCCTCCCTTCAAAGTGCGAGTGGCTAATCTTGTCTCAATAAAACCAGCATCATGTCAGGGTAATCAGCAGATGTCAACACTTTAATGACACTGGCAGAGTCCCAGCAAGGTCTGGAGGTTATCTCAGCTGCATCATATTCCCACGGGAAAGGTAGATAGCAAGCTCCCTCCCTCAGGTACCCACCCGATGGCTCTCAGGCGCCGTGGGGCAGGCACAGCACCTCTGCTGCCGCTCCCACTGGGCTGCTCATGGGCTCTCTGCTGCCTGCAGCCAGCCCTCCTGGCCAACCTGCCTGTCTGCACTGGGAGGGGACAGGGTGAGAGGGCATAGGATGGGGTGGGATGGGAGGGGATGCCTCGCTCACCAGTGGACAGCGTAAATCTCAGCTTCCCAGGTGGAGCAGCTCTGTAAACCACAGCAGCTCCAGCACCAGATTTATGCGCCTACTTTTACAACAGGCAAATTGACAGATTAGGCTGTGTACACAGATTGTGTAAACTGCTGTCGGGTGCTGCCCTGCGCCCCTCGGCGGGTGCCCTGTCCTCCCGTGGGAACGAGAGGGAAACAGGGGGGACCTGCCAGCAACACGGCCCAGGGCCAGCCCGGTGTGCTCCCACGTACCCCGCTCCCTCAGCCTCCTGCAGGAAAGCAAGGGAGGGGGGCCCATTGATTTAAGATGTGAGAAGGTCAAAAGTTTTCTGAAGCAGAGTTGCTATCACAACACCGAACACTTCATCCCCCTTTTTATCTGCCCCAGTATTTATTGTCCATGAGCAAATACTTGTGTTTTTATAAATTCCTTTAGAGTGAATCACCCTTCTCCTGTTTAAACCAGCAAAGACCACATCAAACAGTATCACTCCATCTAGAATTAATCATTAATTTGAAGTATTTGACAATATTTTGCCAGCATTATTTCTTCCTCTCCGCAATTAATAAAGGTTAAGCCTCAATCCTGGCTCTTTTGCAGAACACTTGCTGCAGAGTGGTGTCACTGGGAGCTCACAGTCCCAAACCCACTGTGGGCAGCAAGGGGAGAGATGCAGGTCTGCACCAGGTTTTCAGGTTGGTGGAAGTGGCCTCACTGCTGCCTGCACATAGTGTGGAGCAAGCAGCTGAGCAGCCCTGGGATGCTCCATCCCACACCTGGGGAGCCTAGGGTTGGTGACAGAAACCTTTTCACTTGGAAAGTGCAGAAAGGCTGATCTTGTGTGCAGAATTCTAGGAGGAGATGAAGACTTCCTCTGCCTGCTCTCACTGCAGCCTCCATGAGCACAACTTCAGATCACGCCAAAATCTGATCTCAGATGAATGCATGTGGCTTCTATTCATTCACTTGAGATGGAACCCAGCCTTTAAACACCACATTTTGTACTTTGGTTTTGGTTTAAGTCTCAGGCATGCGTTTTGCTAGGACACTGCATTTTATTTAAAAATTAGATTTGACAAGGCCTTATGGTTCATGAATTCCTGCACGCCAAGTGCTGCAACATGCATCCCAGTTCTGCTGGCCTCTTCAGAGGCACCAAATCAGGGTGGTTTTGCTTCCTGCTCACAAACAAGCCATGAAACAACCTCTATTTTCCAATGTCTTTGTAGTAGGGCATTTTCCTGAGACTTTTCTGCCATTTTATTTCAGTCTCTGGATGGTTTGCAATGCAGCTTGCCTGGGTGCTGTGCTAGAGAGCGTGGCTGGTTGGTAAGTCCTGTGGCACCGGTTCTTGCTTCCAAATGGATGTGTGAAGTGTATAAACACACAATGGCACATGATGAAGGCAGAATACAGCCTGCTAAACACAAATAACACACAGGAGAAGGAAAGATCAGGCATGTAAGTTTCCCACACTGACACCACTCAAGCAGGCTGAAAGAGCTCTGGGTCTCTGGCATTTCATAACCACATTTGGCTCTTAATCCAGTACTCAAGGAAGCTAAACAGGAGCAGGCTTGGGACCTTTGGGCATAGTTTTCATGTTGTAACACTTCACAAACTGCTCTCCAGGTGCCTACAGAAGGCTCCTCTAATCCACAGGTGCCTTCAGCTCTGAGAAAGCAGGGACAAGCTCCCTGGCATGCAGCACAAGCAGTCTCTCTTAGCTCTTTCCTTGTCCCCTCCTGTCTGTGGCATCCAGGGTGTTCATATCACAGGGTACAGGGAAGCCACCACAATGTGCTGCACTCCTGGCTGCAGCTTGTGCTGCTCAGGAGCGTGATGAATATGGTGCTGGGCAAGGCAGGAGAGCTAATTTTTTACCTTTCCAGCAGCAAGATTGCAGAGGCTGGATGACCTGTCATAAAGCCAGGGACAAGGGTTACTTCTTGCCTTGGAGCCAGTCACCTGCTGAACACTCCCCAGATTTACACCAGAAGAACCCTCTTTTATTGTGGTGCAGCAACAGAGAGAGCAGCGGAAAGCACTCTGTAACAAGGGGCTGGGCCACCACAGCATCCCTGCAGGGAGCATCCCTGCCCACTCTGGCTGCTGGCATTTCTCCACCAGCTTTATCACTGTATCAACCATGTGAATACACCTTTTTTATGGCATGAGCCTTCAGTGGACTTTTTGAAAGACAATGATGGGCCTTCGAAGGTTTGGCCAATCCTGTTTCCTGTATGCTCCTGGGCCTTGTATACATTTAAATTTGACTTGTTAACTTTATAAGGTACTTCAGACTTGTATTGTACTGAAATTGGCTGGGATCTCAGTATCTCCCTTATTCCCACGTACTTTATTCTTAGAACGCTTTGTAGTCATGTTATTGCTGTTGGGAGGTTTGGCTTTAACAGCCTCCAATAAAGATATGGGCCTACGAAAGGGCACCAGTAGCCCAAGATTATTCAGTATCAGCAACTGAAGCACAGGTGCCTTCTGTTTGCAGGGCCTCTTACTCTGGGCAGCAGCAGCAGCCAGCCCCGGCTCCAGCAGCAGGCACAGCAGGGAGGGCTCCTCACTCCCTGGAGAAGAGGACACAGATTCCTGCACAGATTCCTGCAGCCTCCCGCGGTGCAAGCAACAGCCACCGGGCATGTGTGACCAGCAGCAGGCTGCAAAATCCCCCTTTGCTGGGGTTATTTGCTGCTGCTTCTGCTTGCATCCTCACACTGGGCTGAGCTCTCACCAGTGCCTGGGCAGCAGCACTAATGCCTCCCTTTCATCACCAATACTCCAGCTCACCTCAGGTACTCCCTATGCTCCTCACAGCCCCACAGCCATCCTGCCATCGGTTAGCACTGATGTGGAGCCCCCCAGGCTACTAAAGACATCTCCCATTTTTGGCTCTATATTCTCTCTTTACATTCTGTAATATTAAAAACTTGCATCTGCATAAAGCTAAGTTTGCTATTCTACTTTGTGTCGCTCCTGGAGGATTCCTGCCTTCCCCTGTGTTCCCAGGCAGCCTGGACACATTTCTGAGGCAGCCGATGACAACACTGCCCTTCACTGCAGGGAAGGAAGGACAAGGATCTCAAAATCTCATTTCAGGATATTTCATCATGTGAAAATAAATGTCATTTCATACGACATTCCAGATTACTTATCAAATAATGATCTGCCTCTTAATGTCTAGACTTCTGGAAACTGTGCAAATTAAATGTACTTGCAAATGTATTTATTCATTACACATAGCAATTAACGTATGATTTAAGCAATTGAACTGTAAATTATCCCCTTGTTTATAAAACAACAACATCCTCTAAAGGATAATATTTTCTATTACAGCAATTAGTAACACATCAATTCTTGACTAGCTCGAAAGAGATCTCACATTAGCCCACATGAGGATGATTCTCCGGCATGATCTCTGGCACCAGGGCATGCACAGGACCAGCACATGTGCAGCCGTGCACCAGACAAAGCAAATAGAAAATGCACAGGAGTTTTCCAAAAATCCCACCCCTTGCTTACACCTGTCAACGGCCAAAGCGCTAATGGAGAGTTTTGGCTACACATCAGCAAGCAGGAAAAGAAAAACAAGGGAGAAACCACTCCATCCTAGCACACACCCTGCGCTGCTGTCAAAGTGTGCTAACCGAGGGTTTCAAATCCCCTCCTCCCGCTGCCTGCCCTGGGCAGAAAAACAAACAGAAATCCACCGTCCCCGCATCCCCCTGGCACGCCGCCCCGCCGCCTCACCTGCCGCCACGGCGGAGCTCCGGCGCAAGGGAGGCGGCTCCGGGCGCTGCCGCGGGCAGGGGGCGGGCGGGATCCGCTCCCGCACCTCCGCCCCGTGCCTGCCGCCCTGCCCGCGCGGGGCAAGCCCTGTGTCTGCGTGAGGTCGCTCATCCAAGTAACATGCGATCATCCTGATACTCTTGATGTAGCTAAAGAACTAATTTGAGCTCTGTTGTCACCTTGAATAATGAATATTGATTTTACAGGATTCATTTCAATATTAGCGAGATAGGCTAATTCTCTCCATAAGGCTGCCAAACTAAAACTAAAGACACCAGGGAGATCAGGCACCAAGTGCAAATGATTCATTGTTCCCTGGATTTATCAGGGTCCATCTACTTACACATCAAGAAAGATGCTGGCTCTGCAAAGGCTCCATTCTGCAGTAGGAAAGCACTGCACCATGAAGTATCCTGTATTTTCTTGAATAAATGGATACAGGAGTAATGGAAATGGGAGGCCTGGCAAGTTTGTGACCAATGCTATTTGTCAAGGGGAAATGCCTGGTGTCCCGAGGGCTTCAGGACCCGGTTAGACCAGGGAGGCTGAGACTTCTGTCCCCACCCTTGGTGGGGCACACACCTCCTGGCCTGCCTGCCCTCAGCAGAGCTTCCCAGTGCCAGGCAGGGCTGCCTGTTGCAGCACCTCCCAAAGGTTCCAAATATTTTCTTGCTGCATCATTGCGGTTGCTGGGGTTTTGAGGATAACGTGAAGTTTACACAACACACTCCCTGCTGCCAATTCATGGCATGAAGAGAAGAGATGGTGATCAGCTGGTAAATTTAGTAGAAAGCTCAATGGCAGCGATCAGTCCCAGCTGCTTTCTTGGACTGATTAATACCAAGGAGAAGGAACTGTGTTGGAAAATATGATTGATCACTCTGCAGAAGAGCACAGACACTATGGCCAAGGGCTGGCCCTGTGGGATTCATGAGCCTGCAGTTGGTGAAGGTTGAGTCCCCAGGGAGCCACATGCCAAGGCTCCCACCTGCCCTTGGCTGCGGGCGCCAGCAGGGCCAGGGGAAGAGAGCAGAGGGGGCACAGAAAAGGGCTTGTGTGCTGGGAATTTGAGGGCAGGCTGACACACCCAGCCTGCTCTGAGGCTCCCTGCGCTGAGGAGGCTGGCGAGACTCCCACCTCGCCACGCTCCCGCCCACGTCTTCCCATCCCCTGGCTGCGCCGAGCCAGCTGTGCACAGCTGGGCTGCAAACCGCACTGCTGGGCTGATCTGACTTAAAAGCCGTGTTCTGGAACAGCCTGCGGGGTTTCCTGCAGCCACAGCATGTCAGGGATCACAGAGGGCTCAGCACATGAGTGCTGCAGCAACACGGCTGGAGACCGGACTCAGGATGTGCAGCTGGTGCACACCCACCTTCCTCTGGCTCTCAGGAGGGTTCCTTCTGCTCAGTGTTTGGGACAGGGACATCATCTGTGCCAGTGAGCCCTTCTGCCCTCTCCTCCCACCACCGCCAAACTCACAGTGTACTCATGTATGTATTCCTGCATCACAGCTTGCAGTCTTTCCATTTCCTGCAAGCACGCAAGCACCACAGCTCCAGCACAGAGACCAGCAGCCTCAGGCAGCAACACAAGTGGGATCTTAATAAATAAATAACTCAGCTCTCACTGCCAACACCTCCCACCGCAGAGGGAGTCAACAAGAGCAGAGATGCTCCTGCTCCCCTCTGGAGCGTGGCAGTGACTGTGCATTTATTTCTGGTTCTCAGAGGGATGCAGGCTCAGCTGTCTGTCCCTCTGCCTGGAGTTCCTGCATCTTGCCAAGGATGCTGGCTGCTGTACTGGAGTGGGGCTGCCCTGTCATGGTCAGCAGACTGCAAACCAGTGGTCTGGTGAACCCCAGGCATGTTGCATGAAAAGAGCATCTCTGAGAAGGGTATAAGGCAGCTCACAGCCTCTGGCTGGTAGCAGCAGTGCCAGATACCAGTCCAAGCCCCACAGGAAATTTAGGGATGTTCCCAGAGCTTGTTCCCAGCTGCAGTGCCTGCCAACATCCAGCCTTGGTTGCCAGCAGAGGACCAGGCTGGAGCTGGGGCTCTGGAAAGGTGCACAGGGGAAAGCTGGGGCTGCACCATCTCATGCCCATTAGCACATTGTGGCTGCTCTAGCCAAACCAGCAGCCTCTGAAGTAACGCCGTGGGTATCAGGAAGGGAATTCCCATCCACATGGGTGGCATTTCACAGCTGCCAAAATGCCCTCCCCGCCAGCTCCCCGGCAGCGTTTCCTTGGTTCAGCAGGATAGGAGCCTGCCAAGAGGAATCAGCTTAGCAAGAGATCCAGGTATCCTGGCTCTTGTCCCAGAGCCTTTCTCAGCGCAGAGCTGCGCTCCAGCCTGGGCTGGGATGGGCTGGGGAGATGAAAATGGTTCTTCATTGTCTGTCCTTAGTGACTCTGGAGTTTCTCAGACTGCCACTTTGCTACTCAAGCAAAGCTTTAGCCTCTTCATCCCAGAGTTTCCTGCACTATTCCCAGAGATGTGCGCACCATTCTCCTGGTTGAGTGGGCAACAGAAAGAAGGGCACCAATTCCTGGAGGCCAGGATGCTCCCTCCACACAAGGGGGTGTCACTGCAGAATGGCCAGAGCTGCCCCAAACACACCCAGCCTGACTCACGCGGTGAGGAGTAAAATGGATGAAGACTTCAGCCTCTCCTCTGCAGTAGCAGCCAGGGAACAGCTGAAAGAGGCCAGCTCTGGGGAGCAGCTGCCACACAAGCACCCACCCCGAGGCTTCTCTGGCAGAGCTGGGACCCTGGCTCTCAGCAGGTCTTTGGGAAATGGGTTCCCAATGGAGCAACAGGGCAGGACTTGCCATAAAACCTGGCTGCTGCCTCAAAATGAGCTGCTCCTGCCATCGAGGGGGCCAGGCAGTGACACTGGGCACAGAGGTTGCCCTCTTCACCACAAAGACCTGGTGTGTAGGGGAGCAATGTCCATGAAAGCTTTGATTCATCTAGGGAGCTTTGTCAGGAAGTCAGTTTGAAAGTGACCTTGTTCCAAAGACCTGGCAAACGTTTATAGAGGGGAAATAAATCCTGAAACCTGCACCCAGAGCTTCTGAGATCACTCCTCCCGGGGGAGCTGGTTGGATATGGATTGCACAACAGCTTCTGGGATGGGAACTACGAGCAGAGGCATGTGTGCAGGGCTGTCCAGAGGAGACACCTGTGCCAGGGACATGTCCCTGAGACTCAGCACTTGTTTTCCAGCCTTCAGGGTGGTGACAGCTTTGAGCTGTGGCCAGGCTAGGTTTTCAGCCTGTGACCCAAAGAGGAAAGGCTTGCTATGCAATCCCTGGGATCCAGCTTGCAACCCAGTTCTTACAAGCAACTTGGTTTCTATTTTCTGTATTTCTTAGGATCCTTCAAGCTTTGGATATTAAAACACTTGGATCTCTAGAAGCACATTTTGCTCATCTTGGCTGCTTCCTAAAGGACCAGAGAGCAGGCACAGCCAACCCTGCCACCTCCTCACCTCCTGTGTGCTGCACCAGCAGCAGCATCCTATTTTATTCCTTCCCACCCCTGGGCCCGTGCCCAGGACTAGTCTAAATTTTCTTGCCAACACATTTTTTCCTCCTAGATGTTCTGCCAGTCGGTAAAGCCCTAATGCATTGTCTAAAGGTTCTTCCCAAATATGTTTTGGACAATTCCCAAACTGTAATCCAAGATGACTGCCGGAGCAAAGCAAAAACATTTAGGGAGGACTGTGGGACAAGGGACAGACATCCCAGTCCGTGGGGCAGTCCCTTATCTCAGGGTTTCACATCCCCCTTGACACCTCTTTCACAAGAGCAGGCGGGGCTAGAGATGCCCAGAGGATCTGTTCCAGACCCCCTCAGCGGTTAAAATCCTCCTCACCACCGCCTTCCAGCCTAAACTTGGCCTCAGCCATTTCACTTCCAGAGACGTCCTTCCATGCAAATCCTCCCCTTCCTCTCCTGATCCCTGGGGAATTCACAAGTATACGTGCTTCCGCTGGGAGATCACAACCCTTGCCCATGAAGGCATTTCGCAGCAGCAGCAGCAGCAGGCGGAGGAGGCGATGTGCAGCGGGGGCACGGCGGTGTCGCTGCCCGATCTGGGAGGGCTCTGCCGGAGCAGACGCGTCTGGAGGCGCAGTCCCCACACAGCCCAGGAGGGTCGGGCACCCGGCAGGCTCAGCAGCGAGCGAGGGGAGCTCTGCCAGGCCATTCCCAGGTGTGGGCGAGGCAGGCAAGCCCTAATGACAGCCTGCTTTTGCTGCCTGCCCCGCTCCCGTCCCACAGAGACACCGACCTGTTGCCGGCAATTACAGGCGGTTTGCAGCTCCTGGGCTACCACAAACACAGACATAATTGCAGCCTGTTTCACTCCGGCCGGGAGGGACCGGGCTGCCCAGCGCCGCGTTTCCTCAGCCCTTTGCAAATCCCCGCAGGAGGGAGAGGGAGCACCGGCTCAGTAATTGTCACAACTTTCTTCCCCACCAATACATGCAAATATCAGCACTAGAAGAAATATTGATCCAGCGGAGAGTTTCTCAGCTCTCCAAAAACAAACTGCAGTTTTCAGGCTAATGTGTTGTCTCCGATTTCCCCAAGATAAGCGTGAAAGTGCTTTTCGGCACTCACTTCCCCGTGCAGTCTCGATCTTTTCCTCACTCGAGTTTGTCCAGCTGCCTAGATAATTGAAACTTACGTCAAATATTATTCATCTCAAGTTAAACCTTGCAGGCTGAAGGCTCCTTTTTTTTTTTTTTTTTTTTTTTTTTTTTTTAAATCAAAGGGCTTGTGGCTCCATCAAGGAGCTAAAAGAAAGCCTGGATTTGTACTTTTCCGCAGTTTTAAACATGACACTCTCCCTTTTATTTATTTTTCTTTTTTTAAACTCTGAAGGATCAGCAGGCAAGCCTCTGCAGGGACGAGGGCTTTGCACCGGTGAGATCTGCAAACATGTCTCTTCTTTCTTGAACTTTATTTTTCTCACGGTCTCTGAAAAGGCAAGATCGGGTGATACGTGTGGGATTGGCCCTGTACAGGTGCAGATCAGGTACAAGAGGAGGTGGAAAAACATTACTGTGTATACTCAAAAAAAAAAAAAAAAAAAGAGAGAGAGAGACAGAGAAAGAGCGAGTGAGCACATTTTTGAATAGGCCAGGTCTAGTTCTTGGCAGGATGACTCAGGCCTAGCTGGCAGACTATGGGAACAGGAGTGTGAGAAAGTCAGTCAAGCGGAGGGGAGAAAAAAAGGATTCAAGTCCCCAGGCAAAATACTTTTTTTTTTCTTTCTTTTTTTAAAATAACCCACAAACTGTCCAAACCAGCCGGAGGTGGCAGCAGGGCAGCTGGGCCAGGCCCGGGGGACAGGCACCTCCCTCCCTGCGGTTTCGCCCGTGTCCCCGATGCCAGCGCACGCACCACCGCGGCCGTGCCCGCGCCGCCAGCGCGGCGTGCGAGCGCGCCGGTGCCACCGCCCCAGTGTGCCACCGCGCACCTGCCCCGTGCCCCCGTGCCCCCGTGCTGCTGCGGGCACCGGCCCTGCCCAGCCCCGCGCACACCTCGAGGGCAGGGGCAGCCCCGCGTGGCACAGCCCGGGCGGCCGCGGGGACACCTGGGCGACCGGGGGCAGACCCGGTCTGCTGTGGGGAGACCTGCGTTGCCCTGGGGAGCTCTGGGTGACCGCGGTAATGCTGCGGGCACCGCGGGAGGACGCAACCGCCGCGGCGCGTCCCGCGGTTCGCCGCAGCCCCCGCGCACAGTAGCTGCGCTCCGGCCACCACGGCTGGACCCGGCCCGCCGCGGCCCGGCCATCACCCCGGAGGGCCGCGGCCCCCCACGGCGCAGCCCGCCCCGGGGCCGGCGGTCCCCGAGAGGAGCGGGCGGGGCCGCGCCTGCCACGGGCGCCAATTAACCCGGTAATTAGCGCGGCGCTCCCCGCGCCCCCCCCGCCGCGGGCGGTGCCCAAGGGGTTAAACCGCGGCCGCCCGCCCCGCGCCATTGGCCGGCGGCCGCCGCGCGGCGCGCAGCCAATGGGCGGGCGCCGTCCACGAGCGGGGCCGCGTGCGGGCGGCGCCCATTGGCTGGGCGCGAGTGTGGGAACGGCGGCGGGGGACGTTTCACACGAGCCGCGCGCGTGCGGCGCGCGCTATATAAGTAGGGGCGGCCAAGGGCGCGCGGCACCCGCGCCCCGCCGGCCCCGCCGCCGCCGCCCCGAGCGCTCCCTCACGGCCTGGCGTGGCCCGGCCCGGCTCCCACTGCCGCCGCCGCCGCTGCGCCTCTTGACGGCGGCGCACCATGCCGGCCGACCTGATGGAGAAGAGCAGCGCCTCGCCGGTGGCCGCCACCCCCGCCAGCGTCAATGCGACGCCCGACAAGCCGAAGACGGCGGCGGAGCACCGCAAGGTAAGAGCGGCCGGGACGGGATGGGACGGAACGGGCAGCGCCGTGCGGAGCCGTGCCGGACGCTGACTGTCGCCTCTCTTGTAGTCCTCCAAGCCCATCATGGAGAAGCGGCGGCGGGCGCGCATCAACGAGAGCCTAGGGCAGCTAAAGACGCTCATCCTGGACGCGCTGAAGAAGGATGTAAGCGCAGGGGGGTCGGGGCGGGGGGTGCGGGGGCAAACGGCGCTGCCGGGCCGGTCTGAGCCCCGCCTGTTCCCGCAGAGCTCCCGGCATTCCAAGCTGGAGAAAGCCGACATTCTGGAGATGACCGTCAAGCACCTGCGGAGCCTCCAGCGAGCCCAGATGACTGGTGAGTCCCGAGGGAGAACCGGAGAGGGAGCTGGGGTGGCGCTGCCAGCAGCCCGGGGGCTGGGGGCATCACACACGCTGCCTGCCTGCTCGGTAGAGAGGATACCGGGAGTACCAGGCTTTGCACCTGCATCCCCGGGGAGTGATGGAGGGAGGGATAGTGTGTTCTGTACCTGTATTCCTGGTGTCAGCGGCTCTGCAACTGCATCCTGTTTTCATGGGGACACAGCGCTCCATCCCTGCTACTGGGGGGTGGTGAGGGGCATCATGCTTTGTGCTAGTATCCCCAATAAGGAGATACTGGGAAGGTCATTGGGTGTTGTTTGTGCATTTCTGGTGCTGGAGGGCACATGGAGGGCTGCAGTCCCAGCTTGAGTTCCCTCTGCTAGCAGAGCTGTGCTCTGCACATGGGTCTGTTTTGAGGATGTGAGAGGCACAAGAGCCACTGGAGGAACTGTGTTTCCAACATGGGTTTCTGGTATATGGGGACATTAGGAGATTCTTGAGACTTATCTGTTCCCCACCTGGGTCCCTGGTGCTGGTGGACTTGGTAGCAGAGGGGCTGTGCTCTCTGTCTGAAATCTTGGTACTTGGGAACACGAGACATACTGCCAGAGGGGCTGCTTTCCCCATCTGGATTCCTAGCTCAGAGGGGCTGTAGGATGCAGTGCTGGTGGGCTGTGCACCTCTCTTTCCTGTGGAGCCTGCTGACTGCTGTGTGCCTCTCTCCTCCCACAGCTGCCCTGAGCACAGACCCCACAGTCCTGGGCAAGTACCGAGCCGGCTTCAGCGAGTGCATGAACGAGGTGACGCGGTTCCTCTCCACCTGCGAGGGCGTCAACACTGAGGTGCGCACCCGGCTCCTGGGCCACCTGGCCAGCTGCATGACCCAGATCAACACCATGAACTACCCTGCGCCCCCCCCGCCGCCCCCGTTGCCACCGGCCGCAGCCTTTGGGCCACCCCTGGTTCCTCCAGGCGGGGGCGTGGGGCCGCTCCCGGGCATGCCCTGCAAGCCGGGTGCCGATGCAGCCAAGGTGTACGGTGGCTTCCAGCTGCTGCCGGCCTCTGACGGGCAGTTTGCCTTCCTCATCCCCAGCACTGCCTTTGCTCCTGGTGGAGCTGTGCTGCCTCTGTACGGCGGCCCACCCACAGCTGCCACTGCTGCCTCACCGCCAGGCCCACCACCTGGCACGGCCGACTCGGTCTGGAGACCCTGGTGAGGGTGGTGGGCACCGGACTGGACTTGGCAATGCACCCTGTGCTGCTGGCACGGCTGTACATAGATTATATGTTCATATTGGATTGTGCCTTTGTACCATAGCACTCACTTGACAGTATTTCGTGTTTTACACGAGATCTTTTTTCTTCCTTTCCTCCCTTTCCTTATGTGACACCAAAGATTGGGGGTTTGTTTTTTGGTTGGGTTTTTTTGGGGTTTTTTTTTTGAATGCTCTTAAAATAAAAGTTTCCCTTCCATTTTGGAAGGCCTTTGGAGAAAATTTGAGCTCTGGCATGTGTGCATAGGAGGGACCCCAGTTCTTGGCTGTCTGTGGATCTTGCTGCTCCAGGACTGCCTTGTCCTGTTTGCCAGGCTGGAGCTGTCACTCAGACCCTCTGTCCCCTCTGTCTTGTGAAATCACCTGGCCCCTCTCCCTGCCGTGGGGCAGATGTAATTACTGCTTCTTTGGGAGCGGCTCAATTAATCAGACTTGTTAAAAGAAGCTTGTATTTGCAGAGCTGGTGAATGTGCTGTGGGACTCACCTCTGCTCTGTTCTGGCACCTCAGGCTGATGGAGTTGGTGTGGTAAAGCAAGACATGGAGCTGCCCGGGTGAGCCTCCTGCCCTGAACCCGGAGGAGCCTGCTTCCCAGGCTGTAGTGTAAATTGCAAGTGACTCCAGTCAGTTGATTGAGAGAGCAGTGCCTGCCAGCTTCTCGAGTTACAAAAGCAGTGGCTCTCCGCAGGACAAGCCTGACACGAGTGCTCCTGTCTCCTGGCTGACGGGCTGCAGCAGGCGCTGGGCACCACCTCCACCTGGACTTAAAAGCATAGAGCTGTTCCTGACCCTGAGCAGCAGCCAAGCTCTGCTTGATGATTAATGCTTTGCATGTGGTTTTGATAGAGTTGGGCATTTCCTCTGCTGTTATATGGAAAACACGTGGTCGAGGGAGTGATGTGGGGCTGCAAGGACTCTGTAATCATGAGCTGCAGCTGACCCCTGTGACTTGAGGATGCCCCGTTTCCAGGCAAGATGCAAGCCATAGATAGTGACGAGCAGCAGTCTCAGGTTACAGCTTGCCTGGCCCTTCTTAACAAGTCCTAACTCAGAGCGGACAGCTTTAAGATGTGCCAGGATCCACTGGGGTTTCTGTCCAAATCCTGCTGCAAAAGCTTGTTGGATTTTGTCTGGATCAGCCAGGTGCTTGACTGTATCCAGGTGCTGGGGAAATGAAAGCTGGGGAGAATGAAACCAGATGGATTAAACCTGCTGGGGTTCAACTCCCCAGCTTTGCTCCTGGTAAAGAAACATATTCACCTGATCTGAAAATACATCCTGGGAAGAGCGTTGGTGTGTGCCTGGGGTAGGCAGTGGTTGAGCTTTCTTTCCCTTCCACCAGCCAGAGTACCAGCTTTCTGCACTGGAGGCACTGAGGGTAGGAGTGAGCCCACCTTGTGTTCAGAAAAGTGCTCACGGGACCTGTCTCAGAACTGCATCAGACTAACTCCTGTTGCTGGATGGCGTGTGCAGAGCTGATGTAGGCCAGTCATGCATCGCCTGTAAGAGTGAATGCTGTTCCATATGAGCAGTTTTCCTTTTCTGCTGAAGCAGTTGGTTTGGAAAGCACATTAGAAAAAAGAGACTCTGCTGTAGGCTAATGGAGAACATACAGCAGATCCTGGAGTGAAAGACAAGATGAACCTATTTGCTAATGGAGTTTAAATAGCCTAGTATAAAGCAGATACGGCATGCTTGGGCCAGTTTCTCCAAAGCTTTCTCTGTTTACTCTATCCCACAGCCTGTTGACATGAGAGATCTGCTTGAGTTTGTGAGCTTTAAGGGGATCAGAGCAATTCCCAAGAGCTGTGCTCTTGGTGCCAGTTCACTGAGCCCATGACAAATTGGGATGACAAATGCAGGCTGTGGGTCTGTGGATCATTGTGTGTGGGAATTCTCCTTCAGGTGCAGCAAGTGCCTTTAAACTGATGCTGTGGGATGAGCAGGAAAGAGTAAGGGAGGAGTGCCAGGGAAGGTACAGGGCTGAGCTATGACCCTGTACAGGACAGGTAGGAAAAGGGACTGGACTTAGTGCTGCCAGATGGGATGTAGCTCCTGTTGGCTTCCCTGGGCACCTTGCTGAGTCCTGTCTGCCAGTGGAGAGGATCCTGGGAAGGGCTGGAGGCAGGTCTTTCTCTCTCATGACCATTCTTAGGTTGGTCAGCACTTTGCCACAGTCCTTTGGGTACATTTGCAGACCGGAAGGTGCGGAGTTGGAAGGAGCAGTGCTCCAATCCCTGCCTGCAGTGCACCTGCACGGGGGTCTGTGCGCAGGGGGCTTTTCCTGCCTTCCCAGCACCCTGCCTTGCCCCCCACCCACCGCGGAGCTTACAGCCCCGGCTGCCCCTCGCATCCCCGCAACTCCCTTCCATCTGCTGCTGCTGCCGTCCCGGGAAACCTGTCATTAAAGTCAATTAACTTTTCCCACACTCCTCGTGAGCGGTGCAAAAGCCCCTCCTTGCTTCCTCCTTGGCTCTTAAGTGCTACCATATGGCACAGGCCCCCGCGCCCCCCCACGCTTGCCCTGCCTTTGATTCCAGCCAGACAGCCGGAGCTTTATGATTTAAGCCGGGAGAGCCCTCGTACCAAGCCCTGGGCCGCTCTGCGGCCAAGGTGGTTTTTTTAGCAGGCAAGGCTGTTTTCTGGCAGGAAATGAATAGCTCCCAGATGAGCTCAGGAACCTGAGAGGTCGTGAGAAAGGAGCGAACCCCCGGCGCGGTGGCGGGCTGCCAGCGGTGTGGGGAGCGCGGGCGGGAGCGCGCCGCTGCCGCCGCACACGAGCGCGCCCGGCCCCCGCTGGCAGGCGGCGGGAGCGGCAGCCGCGGCCGCACGCCGCCCGCACGCCGCGCCCGGGCCCGGCCCCGGCCGGCGCAGCCCCCGGCCGCCTGTCCCCAGCCCGCGGCCGCGCTCCTGCCAAGGGCCCGCAGCCGACCGCTGACCTTGGGCTGGCATCCAGGCGGCCGGCCCGCAGGGAGCGCGGGGTGGTGAAAAAGCAGCCTGGCAGCTGGGCTGGGATTTGGGGGAGCCAGGACAAGAGTCCCCCGGGAGCAGCGCTGCAAACCGCCTGGGGGCTGCGTGCAGCGGGGCGTGTGAGCAGCTTGGGGCCGCCGTGTGCCACGGGGGCTGGGATGATCCAGCCCCGTGGCTTCCAGTCGGGACACACAGCCCGGCAGTGGGACCAGACTTGCCAGCACATGGCTCTGGCTTGCACCAGCGCCTCCCGGCCAGCAGCCCCCTTGCTCTGCCGCTGCCCCTGGGGCAGGGAAGGGGACCTGTGATTTACAGGGGTGACGTGTTTAACTTAAAGCAAGTCAAACAAAAGCCCGGTTTGTTTTGCGGAGCACAGACTTCCTGGGGGGATCAGCCCAGACAAATGACTCCACTCCCATTTATTAAACATTTGTAGCCATGCGATCAGCTGGTGCTGGGAACGGCTGGGACAATCTTATCCTTTTCCCAGCCTCTGCAGCAGGAGTGATTTCTGACATCTCTGCCCAAGAAGAGCTGTGCCCCTGGATACCAGCTCCCCTTTCAGGTATCCAAGGACAGTGATATGATCCACACAGGCTGTAGCCTCTGGACTGTTTCCCTGCTCTGCCCTGCACGAGCATCCACACTGAGCACTGGCAGCAGGCTGGGGGCACATGTCCCTTGTGCCAGCACCAGAGTGAGGGTTGTGAGGGGGCTGTGTGGCACTGAAGGGGTGCAGGTTGGAGGGGGCCTGCTCCTGGTGTGTTTGCCAAGGGGAGGGCAGGGGCAGCAGGGCAGGGCAGAGGTGCTGTTGCTGAAGGACAGCCTTGGAGGTAGGGCTACCTGCAATCTGTAATGATTAGGAAGCTGCTCCCAGAAGGGGTTTATTGCCAATAAAGCCAGCTCAGCACAACTGCTGGGGCATTAACCCTTATCTGCCTGGCGCGATAAGAGCCCTGGGCTTTGCCTTCTGGCCCCAAGAGAGCAAACAGCCGCCACAGGGCATGGTACAGACTGCACCGTGCCCTGTCACCCTGGGGACACAGCCAACATCCTGTGTGGCTGGGACGCACCGCCCCAGCACGTGCTCCCAAAGGCCCTGGCCCGGCTCCCCCCGCCTGCTGCCCTGCACACAGGGGTGAAGGCTCTGTACCCAAACTCCCGAGGGGTTCAGCTGTACAAAAGCAGCATCCTGCTTAATTAAAAGCAGACCTGCTGTAATGAGCCTGCCAGCACAACAGCGTGGCTCGGGCAGTGCTGCTAGAACAGAGGCTGGGATTCAGCCTCACTGCAGGACTGAGACATGAGGTGGCTCATGGGCTGGGAGCCGGGGCTGGGAGCCAGGGCTGGGTCACCCTGTGACTGCCTGCAGAGCCGTGTCTCTCTCCGTGTCCTCCCAGCCCTGCTAAGGAGACACAGCCTGTCTGACCCAGCCTGCTGCTGCATAGCACCTCGACAAAACTCATCCCTAAAATTGCTCCTGGAGTGGGCCCTCTCCCAGGTTCTTGCCCCCAGGTGGGGTCACACACCACCCCTGGGCTGTTGGCTCCCATCACACTGCCCAGCTCTGCTGGTACTGGGACCAACAGCAATCGTGCCTGCCCTGCAAGGGGGGCATGTCCCAGGCTGTGCCTGGAGGAGGCTGCTCCCTGCTCGGGGCTGGGATGGCACGCACTGCTCTGGATATGGGTGGACTGGGGTGCCTCACAAGAGCCTTTCCAATGGTGATCTTTTTTTTCCTGTTGTTTTGTCAGCTTTTTCTTCCTGCTAGGAGGTCAGAAGTGTTGAGGAATATCCTTAATGCAGGTACCTTGGTGTGCAAGCTGCAGGTTGTTCCCTGGACAGAGGGAAATGGCTGGAGCTGCAGAAGAGGAGCTGTGAACTGGCACCAATCGTTTGCCTAACAAAGGACATGGGGACCTGTGGCACAGCCCAGCAGGGAGGTGGCTGGTCATCCAGAAACTCTGCAGGACCCAGTGAAGAGCAAGAAGACCCCACACTAAATCACACCATTGGACCAAGAGGCCCATATAGCCCCGACTGTGAGGGTATAAAACCCCCAGGATTGTTGTGCTCAGGTGTCTCCCTGGGAACACACAGCTTGACCTGGTGTCATTCATTGCACCATGATTAAATTAGGAACCAGAGGTCTGGTCTCTGTTATGGTAAACATGGAGTTGAGTCAGGGAATGAAATGTGTCCTGTGTGAGTGTGGGATGTGCAGGGAGTCAAAAGGGGCACCCACTGGCTCACTGGAGCCACCCACTGCAAAGGGGCTTTGGTCCCAGCAGTGAAAGTGCAGGGTGGTGTGAATGTGACCCCCAGAGTGACTCCTCAATGCTCAGACAGGAATATCCCTTTAAAAAAAGGGCTGTCAGCAATGACTGGGGGCTCCCACAGCTTGTCCCACTGCAGAAGATGGGCTGTACCTCTATTCTCTGGAAAACATTATGAGTTCTTGAAACCGTAAAACAATCTGGCTGGTGTTTCTCCCTCTGACGCTGGAAATCTGGACAGTGTTTGTAGCAAGAGAGGGATACAGACACATGCTGAACCTCAGTTATGTATCTTGCCTGGCTCTGGCCCTCACAGCCCTGCTGCACCCCAGGCACACATAAACCCCCATTTGGCAGTGCTGACACACATGGGGCATCTGCCAAGCAGGGGAAGTGGTACTGGGCCCCAGCAGCATCCTCACTGATGCTATGACAGGTATAAAGCAAGACCAACACAGGCTGATCCTGCCAGGCTTGGGAAACATTTGGCTTTTTTGCATCTCCGGTATCGGCCTGAGCCTCATTCCTGCCTCCATCAGCAACAGGCTCGTGTCCGGACCTGGGAGACAGCCTGCCTTTGTTCCAGCAGTGACATGAATCCTGTTTATGGCAGGGGAGAGCAAATGGTCCATTGCACTCAGGCCTTCAACAGCAACGTGTAAATGCAAAGCAATACTGGGGACCTGCATGGCTGAGGAAGAGGGACCAGGACATCCCTCAGGGCTGCATCACAATGGGTGCTGGAGGAGATGATGAGCCTAGGGAAGGAGGATCTTTGGGATAATGATGCATCAGGACAAATCCTTCCAGTAAGCAGTGTTTCCAACCAAACCAGTCCCCTGCGTGGTGAATGGACAGGGAAATCAGAGCACTTACCCCTAGCTATGCATCTGGGAGGGCTCTGATTGGTCATCAGCTGCACAAGGGTCTCACAGCAAAGATTCCAACAGGCCTGATGGATACTTCCTTGCTCCCTGCAGCCAAGCCTCGCTCCTCACTGTGGGATCAGTGCTGCTGTGTCCCACAGTACAGAGCTCTGCACTTCCCACGGGGCATTTCCTTTCAGCCACCCTTCAGCTTTTATTGTGCTTCAAAACAGAGAGGCTGGCAGCTGGACAGCCTGGGCTGGTGTTTCTGAGCAGGCTCCAAGCAGATGTTTGTGCTCACAGCCGGGGCTGGCGCTCCCTGCCTTCCCCGCTGGGCTCAGCTGCGTGCGGGCAGGCTGCAGGCAGAGCCTGTGGGCGGGCAGCCCCTGCCTGCAGCGCTGCCTCTTCGGGTTTGAGAGTGGCGCTGGTGCTGGGCACAGCCTGAGTGGGGTCATGTCTCCCCAAAGGGATGAGGAGCTGGACCACCATGGTGTGGAGTAATGGATGAGGGCTGCGGGATGAGAGCCCAAAACCAGGGAAAGGGGAGAGGGGCATGGCTGAGAGCTGCATTGTGCTTGCTCAGCCAGTGTCACGGTGAGCACGAGGGTCACAGAGAACCTCTTGGGAAGCTCCTCCCAGGCTGGGTCAGCCCACGGCACAGTCACCACTCCCTCTTCCCCCATTCTCGCCCCCACTGCAGACCTTGCATGGGGTGAGGGGCTCTCTTATCACTCAGTGTTTGCCAGTGTGGAGAAGCACACTGTCGTTGCAGCTGGTTAACCTTCACCCATGTGAAAAAGGACAGGAAAAGGTCTGACAGGATGGACTGTCCATGGCCTCCCATCTTTCACAGGGGAGGCTCAGACCCAGCTGGTCTCAAGCTGGTGGTTGTGGGCTGCTCCAGCCATGGCTCTGGTGTCAGCCACATTTCACAGCTCAGAGCTGTCCGTCATGTGTTAAAGCCCAACGAGACACCCTTCTCAAAGTAAACACGAGCCAGTTTATTGCTTGCTGGAGTCATTTCCCAGGAAGGTCAGGAGGGCTTTCTTTGGGGCTTGAGACAGCCTGGTCAGTTCCAGTGAGCAAAGGTGTTACGAGAGCACCATGTGCTGGGAAGAACAGCACTGGGTCCTAGGGATGCCTGCAGCCTCATCTAAACCTTGGAACATAGTCCTGTTTGTCTTCTCTTGCTCTTCAGGGTGCTGTGCTCTGGGTTTTTCCTCCCACTTGTTTATGGCACTGATGCAGAAATTTGTGGTGGCTGTAATTGCCAGCAGTTTGCTGATTGCACACTCACCTGGTTTACTGGGCCAGAGACAAAAGAGCTAAAACCCCTTCCAATGTCTGAAACTGTGTCATCCCAATGGGCAAGAAGGAGAAGGGGGTTACTTATGCATTTGCTTCAAGAGCATCTGGGATGTAAAATGGGACGATGCACCTCAGGGCAAGGGCAGCACAGTCTGTGGGCACTGCCCTGTGACACAGGCTCGCTGCCTGTCTGCGCCAGGGAGGCAGCTGGGCACTCCCGCATCCCCTCCAGCCTTCACGTGCAGGAGGCCAACCTCTGCACTGGCTTGCAGATTTTCTGCCACCAATCCCTCTGCAGCCCAGGCAAGCTGACAGAAAGCTTTCCCCAGGGCTCAGGCACCACGGACCCAGGTTCTGCACCGGAGCCGGCCCAGCATCGCAGGGGACTGCTCCTGACTGTGTCCCTGCCTCCAGCCGGATACTGCCAGGAGGCTTTGGAGAAGGGGGAACCCCACCCTGAGTGTGAGAGCCCAGCAGGAGCTCTGCAGCTGCAGCAGGGCTGAGCAAAGTGATGCAAGATGCCTGGAGACGGCCAGCTACCGGCGGGAGCATGTGGGAGAGGAGCTGCCCTCGGCGGGGCTCTGCCTGCGCGGGAGGGACCACACAGACACTTCACCCTCCAGCCCTCGCAGCCTCAGGATGCCTGGAAAGAGGAGCACAGATTTTCCATCCACCCCCAAACTGGATACTCCCTCCAGAGCTGCTCCATCCTGCCAGAAAATATAGGAAGGGGGTAATCTAGCCCCTGGCAGGGGTCTGGGGAAGCTGTGTGTGTGCTGCTGGGTGCTGGGGTGGCACAGGTATTGGTCTCTGGGGTCACTGTGGCTGAGGAAGTTTTGCATGGGACCCCAGAGATGAGTGAATGAATGCTTGGCCAGGCAGAGCCCATGAGGGCAGCCTGGGGAGAAGGGCAGCAGAGCTGAGGCTGGTGTCAGCAGAACACACTGATGGGGACATCCTGACACCTCACTGTGTGTGCTGGGAAGTACCAAGAGCTGCAGCCCTGCCAAGCCCCAAGCAGGGAAGGACCTTGTGCACAGCCACGTCAGAGCACGTTTGCACAGAAAGAGTAAAACTTCAGATACCGGGTGTTGTTTCAACCCCAGAGCCTCCTCAATAGTGAGCTGCCCTCCAGAGACCTCCCCTCTGGACACAGAATGGAAGTAGCAGCCTCAGCACTTTGTCAGGAGCAGGGAGCTTTCTGCCTCCCGGCCCTGTTGAATAGCTGCAGAATTCATTACAGCCCCATTTCACTTCTCCCTCCAATTATCCCTGTGGACAAAGGGCTGGGGCTGCAGCGGAAGGTCCCTTTCAGGAGGTGCCGGTGGCAGGACTTGCTGCTGGGGCTCAGGGGAAAGCTCCTTTGCTGAGGGGCAGTGACCTGAGTCCTGCAAATGCCACTTTTCGGCCGGGGCAGTAAGTGTGCACAGGGTGGCAGGGCCAGCTCAGCACCAGGGACTGGGAGATGCTCCCTGCAGGGCAGGATGCGCCCCAGTCTGCATAACACCTCCAATATGTATTGCAGGGTGTTTCAGTCCAAAGTAAGACACTGAAGATTACTTTAATTAAGTACCAGACTCATTTTATCTGTACAAACACAAATGGTGGTTTGGCCCATTTGGCACTTCTCTGCACAGTGACCTTGAAGCTGCCAAAGACCACAGGCACTGCTTGCAGTGTGGCTCGAGGGACTGGGCTCCTGCAGGTGACACCTTGTATCCACAGTCCCAGATGCCATCCTTGCTGCACTGGCCACCCAGGTCACCCCTCTGCAGCCAGCCATGTGTAGGCCCATCAGCTTCTAAGGTGAAGAAAGAGGCAGCAATTGGCTCCAGAGCCATTGGGGCTCTCTGAGAGCCTGGAGCTGGTGTTGAGGATCATGGGGTGGATGTGATACCTGGGTGAGGGCTGGCCTTCACTGGTTCCCTCCCTGACAGCTTGGAGAGGCCCCTCACTTCCTGAGATGCTGAGCCCCAGCCATGCTCACTGCAGCAGAGCCCCACAGAGCAGAAGTCACTGAAGGAAGATTTTAGGGGCGATTGTGCTGAGTAAACTTTGGCGTGGGGAAGGGGAAAAGGGGCAGATGCCCAAAGTCTTCAGGCTTTGTGGGGGGATTTGCAGCTGTGCAGTCAAGGAAGTTTGTGCATCCTTTTGTTTGTTTGTTTGTTCCTTCCACTGCTGGCTTTGCAAGACTTAAGGCTGTTTTGGACGAGCTGACACAGGACAGTGACTCTGCACCAACAGGTCTAATCCTGACACACTTGAAGCTATTGCCAAAGCAGGCTGTGCCCAGGCTGGAGAGCCTGCAGAGAAACCCCGGGAGAGCAAGACAAGGACTGAGGACGTTTCCGATGGAGGCAGACAGGACACTCAGCCTACTCACTTTATCAGGAAGAAGATCAAGAGGTGGCTTGATTACAGTTACAAGGACCTTGGTTCAAAAGTATCCTGGCAGAAATAACGAACCAGGTACTTAAGAGCTCTTTAATCTAGCAGGGAAAGGCAAAACAAGGGCCAATTGCTCCACAATTTCCAGCAGTCCAAGTGATTAACTCCTGAAGGAGAGGGAGGAACACAAGTTGCCCTCCCCAGGCTGCTGTGGGGCTGGATGGGAACTCACACCTCACTGTCACCTGGAGCAATGTATTTTACCTTAACATAAGCTACAAGAAAATTTTGGAGATGGCAGAAAGGTTTAGAGCTGGGACAGCATTGGGTCCTCTCTGCTTGGGCTACAGAGGGCACATCTTCTCATCTGGTGAGGTGATCGCTGCTGGTCCTTGGGACACAGCATGTGGCACTGTTCAGGACGAGTGGGTAGGATGACATGGGGTGCATGGTTCTGGCCAGAGAATCTGCAAGATGGTGTTTCCATTGAGATTGCAGCTCTTGGTGCCCAGGGGATCTCCAGGTGCTGATCTTCCAACTCCTGAGCAGAGGGACAATAATCCCCTCTCTGCAAGCTCACAAACCTGACCAAAAGCTCCTGAGGCCACAGAGGAGCTGGATCACCCAGCAACAAGCAGCACCCAGAGCAGAGCCTGATAATGTGCCCCTGGCATCTCCCAGTGGATGCAGATAACAGGTACTGAGCAGCTCCATCTCCATCATGCCAAAAGCATGGTGAAGCAGGAGGAACAGAGCCCTTATCCCATGGAGCCATTCATATTTCTATTTAAGTCCTATTATCACCTAATTTTTGCAATTTTTCTAGTTAAAAACCGACAGCCTGGCCAAGGCCTTGTTGCAAAGCCCTGGGAAGAGCCGTGGCCCTGGCAGTGGTGTGGGGACCCTGTGTGCAGCCCTGATGCCCGGCGTGCTGCCAGTGGGGCTAACAAAAGGCCAGCAGCAGGGCCAGCCCGTGCTGGGAGCGCAGCGGTGCCGCTGTTGAATAGCTCTTCCCGCTCAGAGGAAGGCATGAAGAGGCGTAATCAAATAAGGGTATCAGCATGGTGCTCCTTGAGCGACGCTCCCAGCGTGAGCCGGCGGCGGGGCCGGGTGGAGGTGACAGGTATCTTTATCCCACCACGCAGGAGAGCTCACACGTCCCGCTGGCAGGAATTTGTCTGCAAATTTTCCCCCATTGAAAGAAGAGAGGGGGCCAGCGAGGCACGGGCTGAGATGATCGCTTGATTAAGGCCAGGGCAGGCGAGGTGGAGAGACGGGGCAGCTCCCAGGGAGCCGTGCTCCCAGTCCTTAACCTCTCCTCGGGAGACCGCAAATTATATCTGTTAATGTATCAGCCCCCTGGTATCCTACAAATAGGTTGTCTGGCTAAGTGTGTGTCAGATGTTCACAGGAGGAGTTGTTACCTTTTCATCGCTTAATCATTTTCATCATCATCATCTTTTAATTTATCTTGCAATGAGCTTTAACCCGGTGAGTCCCAGGGAAGAGGATGAAGAGGCTTGCCAGCCCAGCTGGACCGTAAACACAAGCAGGAGGCACTGGATTGCAAAGAGAGTGTGAAGAACAGAGGGAAACAGTTGTATCAGCTCTCCCATGAAAATGGGAAACCCTTTGCCATGGAGGCAGGAGTATTCCCAGCCCCATTTCCCATCCCACTTCTCTGCCAGCTTGCAACATGGGGATGATGCACAGAGCTGGGGTCCACTCTGCCAGGGACCAGGAGCGGCCGGAGGGAGGATGCTCCCGGGTGTACTGGGACTGGGGAGAGAGGAGGGCACGTCACGCACTCCCCTGGGTGCCAGAAGTGATTTACACAGTGCACCCGAGAGCAGAGTCAATTAAGGTCACATTTCTGTGTTGCTAAACAACAGGCGGCTCTGGGTTCAGGCCCGCTGAAAAGGAAACAAAAGCCACCCCTTGAAACGGGGGCTTTGAGCGGGTTCAAAGGAGCACGGAACAAAAGGCGGGCTTTGTGGCTGCCCTCGCCCGCGCCTTCCCGGGCCCTTCCGCCACCAGAGACACCGTTCATGTGGCAAGGGGGAGCTTTTAATTGTCCAGCACAAACAATGCTGGCATATTTAGGCCGGCCTCATTACAGAGCCATCCGAAATGCTTGAGAAGCATTCCACCGCTTAGCATAAATAGCAGAAACGCTCTTTCACCAGCAGAGCAGGTCCCATCTGCTCCCCAGCCCAGCCTCACCTTGACTTGCAGTGGTGAGCCCACAGTGTCAGCCCCTCTGCCCCGCTGCTCCCAAACGCCGGTGCAGGAACCTGCCTCCTGCCCTCAGCCCCCTGCCTTAGGGTGCTCCCCACAGGAGCAGAGGGCAGGATCTCCACGGATTTGCAGAAAGGGGTGCTGCTGTGGCAGCCCTGTCCGGGCTTTGCTCTGCCCACCTGTCTCCAGCAGCTTGGCTATGGCTGCTGGGAGCTTGAGGGGCATCATTCACATCTCCTGACTGGACAAGGCAGTTTGCATGTGGCCCCACTGCGTGCTGGCTGATGTCCCCTGTGGGGAACGGGACAGGGAAGGTCTTGGAGACCTTCCCCAGCTGGGCTGGAAATAACACAGATGTTTCCCAGAGACCCAAACCTGACTGAACGAGGGCCTGTTTCAGGTTTGCACCCCACTGCACTTAGCAAAGCTCCCTCCCAGCGGGTGCGTGGGTGCCCTGGAGTGAGCCGCCCCGGCAGCCGTGGCTCCAGCGCAGGGCAGCCAGGGCAGGCAGCCTGTTCACACAGCGTGGGTGCTGGCACAGAGCCTGGTCAGCCCACAGAGATCAAAGGCAGCAGCGTTTCCCGACCGATACCTGATCCTGGTGCTGCAAGAGAGCCGGGAGGCTGCCGAGTGCCTCCTGCACTGTTCCCCCCACCCTCAGCACCAAGCACGCCGTGGGCTCTGCACCTCTGGGCTGCATTTATGGTACTGCAGTTTCTGCCAGCTCCCTCTTCCTCCTCCTTTGCCTCCCTTTTCTTGCAGGCAACCAGCTCTCCACACCCCATAGTTTATTAAAATCCTGGTACCTTGGAAGAGACAACACAATAGTGTACTTGTTACAGCTGCCCAGTATTAATGGACTGCCCTTTTGATTTTCGAGTGGAACTTTTGGCAGAAAACCAGCATCCAAAAGGAAAATTGCTGTAAAGCTCAGCAAAAAGGGGTGGGGAGGGAGGAGAAACAGCCTGTAGCTTTGATCAGAAAAGCTTGAAGATGAATCATGGTGATGCCCAAAGCAGATTTGCTGAAGTTTGATTGCAAGAGGGGAGCCAGGACTGGTGTGGAGAGGGGTGGCCAGAGTGGTGATGGGGCTGGGGTGGAAGGGAGCCCGGCAGCCAGAGGTTCAAAGGCCTCTGCAGCAAAGAGCAGAATTGGAGGATTATTCACTTTCTATATTTCCACTTCTGCAGCACACATGGGAATCTAATTGGCCAGGATGAGAAATACAGCTAGACAGCTTACAAGTGGACTTGGGAAGACAAAAATATTTGCAGCTGCAAGCCATTAAAGGCAAACCCAGCCTCACTCTTACACTTTAATTACCCTGCTGTACACTTTTCATGCATCAGAGCTAGTGGCAGCAACAAGCAGCACCCAGAGCAGAGCCTGATAATGTGCCCCTGGCATCTCCCAGTGGATGCAGATAACAGGTACTGAGCAGCTCCATCTCCATCATGCCAAAAGCATGGTGAAGCAGGAGGAACAGAGCCCTTATCCCATGGAGCCATTCATATTTCTATTTAAGTCCTATTATCACCTAATTTTTGCAATTTTTCTAGTTAAAAACCGACAGCCTGGCCAAGGCCTTGTTGCAAAGCCTGGGAAGAGCCGTGGCCCTGGCAGTGGTGTGGGGACCCTGTGTGCAGCCCTGATGCCCGGCGTGCTGCCAGTGGGGGGCTAACAAAGGCCAGCAGCAGGGCCAGCCCGTGCTGGGGCGCCGCCATGCCGCTGTTGAATAGCTCTTCCCGCTCAGAGGAAGGCATGAAGAGGCGTAATCAAATAAAAATTATCAGCATGGTGCTCCTTGAGCGACGCTCCCAGCGTGAGCCGGCGGCGGGGCCGGGTGGAGGTGACAGGTATCTTTATCCCACCACGCAGGAGAGCTCACACGTCCCGCTGGCAGGAATTTGTCTGCAAATTTTCCCCCATTGAAAGAAGAGAGGGGGCCAGCGAGGCACGGGCTGAGATGATCGCTTGATTAAGGCCAGGGCAGGCGAGGTGGAGAGACGGGGCAGCTCCCAGGGAGCCGTGCTCCCAGTCCTTAACCTCTCCTCGGGAGACCGCAAATTATATCTGTTAATGTATCAGCCCCCTGGTATCCTACAAATAGGTTGTCTGGCTAAGTGTGTGTCAGAGGTTCACAGGAGGAGTTGTTACCTTTTCATCGCTTAATCATTTTCATCATCATCATCTTTTAATTTATCTTGCAATGAGCTTTAACCCGGTGAGTCCCAGGGAAGAGGGTGAAGAGGCTTGCCAGCCCAGCTGGACCGTAAACACAAGCAGGAGGCACTGGATTGCAAAGAGAGTGTGAAGAACAGAGGGAAACAGTTTTATCAGCTCTCCCATGAAAATGGGAAACCCTTTGCCATGGAGGCAGGAGTATTCCCAGCCCCATTTCCCATCCCACTTCTCTGCCAGCTTGCAACATGGGGATGATGCACAAAGCTGGGGTCCACTCTGCCAGGGACCAGGAGCGGCCGGAGGGAGGATGCTCCCGGGTGTACTGGGACTGGGGAGAGAGGAGGGCACGTCACGCACTCCCCTGGGTGCCAGAAGTGATTTACACAGTGCACCCGAGAGCAGAGTCAATTAAGGTCACATTTCTGTGTTGCTAAACAACAGGCGGCTCTGGGTTCAGGCCCGCTGAAAAGGAAACAAAAGCCACCCCTTGAAACGGGGGCTTTGAGCGGGTTCAAAGGAGCACGGAACAAAAGGCGGGCTTTGTGGCTGCCCTCGCCCGCGCCTTCCCGGGCCCTTCCGCCACCAGAGACACCGTTCATGTGGCAAGGGGGAGCTTTTAATTGTCCAGCACAAACAATGCTGGCATATTTAGGCCGGCCTCATTACAGAGCCATCCGAAATGCTTGAGAAGCATTCCCACCGCTTAGCATAAATAGCAGAAACGCTCTTTCACCAGCAGAGCAGGTCCCATCTGCTCCCAGCCCAGCCTCACCTTGACTTGCAGTGGTGAGCCCACAGTGTCAGCCCCTCTGCCCCGCTGCTCCCAAACACCGGTGCAGGAACCTGCCTCCCTGCCCTCAGCCCCCCTGCCTTAGGGTGCTCCCCACAGGAGCAGAGGGCAGGATCTCCACGGATTTGCAGAAAGGGGTGCTGCTGTGGCAGCCCTGTCCGGGCTTTGCTCTGCCCACCTGTCTCCAGCAGCTTGGCTATGGCTGCTGGGAGCTTGAGGGGCATCATTCACATCTCCTGACTGGACAAGGCAGTTTGCATGTGGCCCCACTGCGTGCTGGCTGATGTCCCCTGTGGGGAATGAGACAGGGAAGGTCTTGGAGACCTTCCCCAGCTGGGCTGGAAATAACACAGATGTTTCCCAGAGACCCAAACCTGACTGAACGAGGGCCTGTTTCAGGTTTGCACCCCACTGCACTTAGCAAAGCTCCCTCCCAGCGGGTGCGTGGGTGCCCTGGAGTGAGCCGCCCCGGCAGCCGTGGCTCCAGCACAGGGCAGCCAGGGCAGGCAGCCTGTTCACACAGCGTGGGTGCTGGCACAGAGCCTGGTCAGCCCACAGAGATCAAAGGCAGCAGCGTTTCCCGACCGATACCTGATCCTGGTGCTGCAAGAGAGCCGGGAGGCTGCCGAGTGCCTCCTGCACTGTTCCCCCCACCCTCAGCACCAAGCATGCCGTGGGCTCTGCACCTCTGGGCTGCATTTATGGTACTGCAGTTTCTGCCAGCTCCCTCTTCCTCCTCCTTTGCCTCCCTTTTCTTGCAGGCAACCAGCTCTCCACACCCCATAGTTTATTAAAAATCCTGGTACCTTGGAAGAGACAACACAATAGTGTACTTGTTACAGCTGCCCAGTATTAATGGACTGCCCCTTTTGATTTTCGAGTGGAACTTTTGGCAGAAAACCAGCATCCAAAAGGGAAAATTGCTGTAAAGCTCGGCAAAAAGGGGGTGGGGAGGGAGGAGAAACAGCCTGTAGCTTTGATCAGAAAAGCTTGAAGATGAATCATGGTGATGCCCAAAGCAGATTTGCTGAAGTTTGATTGCAAAGAGGGGAGCCAGGACTGGTGTGGAGAGGGGTGGCCAGAGTGGTGATGGGGCTGGGGTGGAAGGGAGCCCCGGCAGCCAGAGGTTCAAAGGCCTCTGCAGCAAAGAGCAGAATTGGAGGATTATTCACTTTCTATATTTCCACTTCTGCAGCACACATGGGAATCTAATTGGCCAGGATGAGAAATACAGCTAGACAGCTTACAAGTGGACTTGGGAAGACAAAAATATTTGCAGCTGCAAGCCATTAAAGGCAAACCCAGCCTCACTCTTACACTTTAATTACCCTGCTGTACACTTTCTTCTGCGTACCAGAGCTAGTGGCAGCCCAAAAACCTTTCTGATCTTAAAAAGACAAGCACAATGCCTGGCTGCATCAGGGCAGCAGCACTCCAGCGCAGCAGCACTCCAGAGCAGCAAGGGCTGAGCACCTCTCAGGCCATCAGGCATCATCTCTCACCCACTGCCCCAGTGCAGACCCCAATGCTGCCCCTGCAAGGCTGATGGCAGCCCTGAGCCCCATGAAGAGATTAGCTTGGCTTTTTGCGGAGGGAGGGCATCCAGCTGTGTAGATTTGGAGATTTGGAGCTTCCCATGTACCCTGTGTTCTGCAAGGTCCACCCAAGCCCATCCCAGCATCGCCTTGCTGTGACAGCAAGTGGCAAAAGCCTTGGCAGTGATCACTGTCCTACCCCTGTCCTACAGCCTCTCCAGTCCTCCCTGCTGCTGCTCTGTTTCAGCTGAGATGCTCATTTCCCAGGGCCCAAAAGCACTGGCAGGGAGATTTCCCCTTTATTGGCACCTGGACCCACCCCAATGGCTGGAGGCAGAATGATCCCATCTCCTCATGTCCCCCACCACAGCGACATGTCCAGATAGCCCCTGGCAGTGCTCTGGGCCCTGCAGGCTGCCCGGAGGGCCATGCAGCCCTGGCAGCAGTGCAGGCTGCCCGGAGGGCCATGCAGCCCTGGCAGCAGTGCAGCCACCCTGAGGCAGCACAGCACTGCCTGCAGGGGCTCTCAGTTTGGTGAGGGGTGATGCAATGCCCATCACAGCCCAGCCTGCCCGGCCACCACCGTGCTGCTCCCAGCTCTTTGACTGCTCATTTCCTTTTCCTCTCCTGCACCAACACCAAAAATGTTATTCCAGGTGCTGGCCCCAGCCCTGCTCACTCCCCCACATGCTTCACCCCTCTTCTCCTGAAACCTGAGGAGGGCTGAACTCATTTTATGCCATTTTATTTCAATGCTCTGAGGGTTAGCCTTGTGCCAGGCATTTTTAGTTCTGCGATAAACACAAAGAGGAGAGGGCCCACAGCTTTGATTAATGAGCAATTTTTTTACTGACTATTTTGAAGCTTTGATGCAATCTCCTTTCAAATGCACAAGCTTGTGGGGAGAGGGTGAGTCATTTTAAATTGAGCTTAAAGTTTCTTGGCAGCACTGAAAGGGCAGTGCAGGACATAGGCAAGGACCCCAGGAGATAAGGAAGGACCATCAGGAGAATATCTGAAGTGAATATATGTTGTTGGTATTAGTTTGAGATATTAAACCAGGTGCTTGCATGGGGCAAGGAGAAGACCTGCCTGGCAATGCTGGTGCTGGGACTGTGCACCAGGTGTCTGCTGGGATCTCCCTGGTCCTGAGTCCCCACAACACCTCTGCTGAGGGGCTGAGAGCTGCCCTGCTCCTGCAGGAGATGTTTCTGGGGAAAACAAAGCACAGCAAGGAACTGCAGGAGCAGGGGGGCTCAGGAGCCCATTGCTGCCCTGGGACATCTCTGCTGCAGCCCTTGTGAGAGGGGTACACAGGATGACACCACGTCCCTGGCACTGCCAAGGGCTGATGGGCACAGCACAGCAGAGCCATGACAGGGGTCAGGCCAGCAGGGCCCAGCTTATCTCTCTGCTGCCCCGAGCCCTGGCAGGACAGGGATGTGTGCCCACGGAGCCCACCTGTGCCCAAGGACAGCGAGGGGGCAGCCACAGCAATGACCGACAGAAGGACAGCTGGGCAGGGTGAAGAGAAGGCTAAATTAGGATGCTGGGCACTGCTGGCTGCCAGCCCAGTGCCGCCTGCCAAAAGCCCTTTGGCAGATGAAAATCAAATCCCGGTGGGAAGATGATGCCTGGGGCTGGGCTAAGGGCAAACGAGTGATGTTAGTCCCTCCACGGGGTGCAGGCGAGTGAGGACCATTCCGGACATTGTGTCCCCAGCAGGAATTTTCTGTGAACTTCTCTCACAGCCTGGTGGAGGTTCCCTGTGACTCCCAGGAGGGAACTGGCTGGGGGACACATCTTGGGGCCAGGGAGCCCCGGAGGCTGCTGTGTGCCCAGGCCAGCGCGGGGCTGCTCCCGGCTCTGCCCTGCGCGGCTGCTCCCGGCCCCTGCCGAACCCCGGGGGGCAGCACGGGGGGAGCAGGGGCTCCAGATTGGAACCACATGGAAGCACATTTGCAATGAATTAGGCTGGAAGCCAGCAGCTCTTGCTTGGCTGGGTGTGCAGCCAATCTTTGGGGATTGTCAGCTCCTCCCAGGTTTCCACAGCGGATGTTCCCTGGCCAGAGTGCAGCTGGGCTCTGCGCAGAGCTGCGGCCAAGGCGGCCCAGAAGGAGATGAGGACACGCGCAGGCAGGGACCTCCGCCCACACACACAGCCCTGCTGGCTCAAGTGGGCCCCCACACGCTCCTGGCCTGGGCTGGGCAGGGTTTCAGGGGCTGACAATGCTCTGGGGCAGGGCAGTGGTGATGCAGAGGAGGAATTATTTGGCCACTTCCCAGCCTGGCAGCCCCAGGGTGAGCATGATGTCTCCCTGCCTGCCCTGGCTCACCAGCCCCTCAAGCTGCACCCAAGATTAAGCAGATGGGGAACTCTTGCTCAGGAATTGGTGTGAAATCACATCTCAGAGTACCTAAGAAAAGGGCAAGATCCAAAACCAGGGCAGAAAAGCTCCAACCTGGCAGCCCCCTCAAGGGGTGAGAGGGTTAAGGCACTGGTGCAGAAAGGCTTTGAGTGTGCATGTCAAAGAATGACACTAACAACTCATGTGACAACCTGCCAGGAAAACTTTTCAGATCATAATTCGCATAGCGTTTGTATCGTGTTCCCTTCCTGTTTAAAAAGGCAATATGGAAACCGTGCAAGGGGTTATTTGCTGGTCAGGCCGATCTGCTTGTTATGCTCCCTGTCACGCGCGTCCCCTTAGGAAGTGATGCCACCACGACAGACACAATTTCTAAAAATAACACCATCCCACACATTAGTCTCTAGTACCATTTGTTCTAATTATTCATCCCCAACTAAAGAATAATGTCTAATCATTAGCACTGGGTGCACACTAAGCCCCTGCTGGAGCAAGAAGTCGGGCTACCCCCCACATGCCACCTGAGCATCTGCCTTGGTGGCATGGCCTACTGATGGCAGAAAACACAGAGGGCATGCTGCCTTCCTGTGCCCAGGCCAGCCATTTCAGCCCTCACAAACCAGTCAGGAGTATTCCACTGACCCTGCTCCACCTCCACAGGACAAATCCTGGGGGCACCCAGAGTGCCTGTGCAGCCTCGGAGCCACAACGGGTGCTCAGCTGGGTGTGTGTGGGCCCCAGCAGCGCTGTGGCTCTCTGATAAGGCCGTGTCTGTCTCCTGTTTCACGGGTGAGGGTATTTCTGAAGTGACAGGCTGCGGTGTTAATCTCTGGCTGGCAGGGGAGCATGCCAGCAGCGTGGCAGCCGGGCACAGCCGGCAAAGGCCTTGTGCTGCAGTTGGGGCAGGGAGGTGCTCGGGGAGGCTCTGGAGATCAGCCCAGCTGCCAGTTGCTTTCACCTCCTGCACTTTGCACAGCCCCTGCTCCCTGACACCCTGACACCCATGCTGCTTGTGCCCAGCTCCCAGTTCAGAGGGGCTGGGCCAGGAGCTGGCTGTGTGTGGGCATCCCCACTGGGTCAACTGACCTGCAAACCCCCCACGTGCTCCTAGAATGGCCCTGGAACAACATCGGCCAAAAAATCCCCCTTGGATTTTTTTATCACCCACATAACACTGGTGAAGGAAGGGAGGCCACCGCCAGGGAACATCTGGGCTCCATTGCTCATTGTCTGAGCAATGAGTGCTCAGACACTCGTTAATGGATGTCAGCGCTGAAGACAGAAGGGACGTCAGATATTAAATAAACACGACCGCACTCTGCAGCCCAAGGCAGTCCCCTGGGGAAGGCGCACATGCATCCGCACCCACACGCTCCCCCAGCACGGCCCCAGCCAGGGCTGGGGCAGGCAGCTCACCACACACACGTGTGAGCACAGCCACACGCCCGCCCGCTCCCACACAGCTCCGGTTTCATGTCAGCCAAGGCAGAGCCGGGTAAAAAATAGTCCTCCTTTTCCTTTTTGGTTTTCCAGCAGGCAGATTATCTGCAAGTGCAGAAACCGCCAAAAACTCTACCCCATGAAAGAGGGGGACGTGTGGAAGGTGGCCAGAGCCCTCCAGGCTCTGGGCTGGCTGATATTCCCCATCCAAAATTGCTGCTTGGGGTCCCACCTCTGGCCTGGACACATGCCCCTGGCAAGGAGCAGCTGCATGCCGGTCCCCATGGGTGTGCACACAGCACATGTGCACCTTTACTGGTGCACCCAGCCCCTCCTGCTGCCCCCAGACTCCCAGCACAGCCCAGCATCCCACAGGTCTCTGTGCATCCTGTCAGTCCAGCCAGCGGGAAAGGACAATCCCACCCCTGCTTCCACCGAGCCGTGAAAGGCTGTATTTCCCTCACTCCAACTTCTATGGGCTCCCGGACTCTTTTCTCCTGCCCTTCCCCTGCCTGTGCTCTGAGGAAGAGCAAGCGTGGGAGCAGCCTGACCCCCAGAGAGCAGGGAGGCCGCCTGGCCACTGCACTGTGACAGACACGTGCTGCAGGGCTGCTCCGGTGACTGCCAGCCCGGGGGCTGAGCAAGCCTGGGCACTGCAGCCCTGCCCCACAGCCTGCCTGGTGCCAGGCACAGGATGCACTGCTGGGCTGGTCTGGAGCAGGGCTTGGGGGCACCATTACCCTGGGGGCAGCATTACCCTGGGGGCAGGCTGTGGCACTAGGCTGCTTTCGTGTGTGTTTTAGAGTCACGCCACAGCACCCAGATAAGGCACGGACCAGCACACTCTGTGCAGGTGTGCAGGATACTCCTGACCTGTGTCCACTGCTGCTCCTTTTGCTGCATTGCTGGAGCCAAGTTTCCTCCATCCTATGGCATCTTCCACTGAACAGGAAACCTTTCAGCAAGACGCATTCTGCAACGTGCAGAGTGCACATGTGCAACCCTATACAAGTGCAGGGGGAAAGCAGCCCCAGCAGGCTGGTGGGTGCCCAGGCTCAGCCAGCGTGGTCTCCCATCCCTCATGACATTAAACTTGTGGGTCCTGTAAAGGGCAGTGAGGAAAAGGATGGACAGTGAGACGTGTCCTGTCACACAGGAGCACAGCACCAGCCAAGGGCTACACACAGGGCTTCCTGCTCTTGCGTGTGGTGGGGACTCATTAGCTCAGGGCTGGCTGTGCCTACTTTATTCTCTGGCAGCTTTTGTTCCTTTACAGAAATGTAGTCTCTCTCTCTCCCTCGCCCTTAGCCCCTTTTAATATTAAGGTCAATAGGTTGACGATTAAGCAGGAAAAGGGCATGAAGAATCAACCAAATTAAATCTTGTGTGCAAACAGGTGGGTGTGAAATTTCAATCAATGGCTGGTGTTAGCAGGGACCCCTGGGATCACGATTTCCCAGGGGAAGACTGGGAAGCCCCGGAGGGATTTGGGTACAAAAACTCCAGACATAGGAGAATAGAAAAAAAGTCTTCTCAAAAACCAATATTGACAAGGTTCCTGTGTTTGCACCCCGGCTTTTCCCGGCAGCACAAAGGGAGATGATTATCCCGGGTCCACCGGGGAGGGGATGACGGGAGCTCAAAGGTGAGCCAGGCCCCACTCTCCGGCTCCCCTGGCCCCAGCTCCTCCACTTAATCCCCCTCTCGCCCAGGCTTTGAAGTCGCCAGAGGTCGAATATGGGATGTAAATCACGTTAGACGCAGTGTGTGATCACAACGCCGCTGCGAGACAATGCCGCGCTTCCCCCGGTGCCCGGGCATCCCGCCGAGCCGCGGCCGGCCCTGGGTTATAAAACACCCCCAGCACCCCCGAGCTGTGTCCGACCCTGGGTTATAGAACATCCCCGGCACCCCCGAACTGTGTCCGGCCCTGGGTTATAGAACATCCCCAGCACCCCCGAGCTGTGTCCGGCCCTGGGTTGTAGAACATCCCCAGCACCCCCGAGCTGTGTCCGGCCCTGGGTTATAGAACATCCCCGGCACCCCCGAGCTGTATCCGACCCTGGGTTATAAACATCCCCAGCACCCCCGAGCTGTGTCCGACCCTGGGTTATAGAACATCCCCAGCACCCCCGAGCTGTATCCGACCCTGGGTTATAAACATCCCCAGCACCCCCGAGCTGTATCCGACCCTGGGTTATAAACATCCCCAGCACCCCCGAGCTGTATCCGACCCTGGGTTATAAACATCCCCAGCACCCCCGAGCTGCGGCCGGCACTGGGCCATCAACATCCCCAGCACCCCCGAGCTGTATCCGACCCTGGGTTATAAACATGCCCGGCACCCCCGAGCTGTGTCCGACCCTGGGTTATAGAACATCCCCAGCACCCCCGAGCTGTATCCGACCCTGGGTTATAAACATCCCCAGCACCCCCGAACTGTGTCCGGCCCTGGGTTATAAACATCCCCAGCACCCCCGAGCTGTGTCAGGCCCTGGGTTATAAACATGCCCAGCACCCCGAGCTGTGTCCCCCTGGGTTATAGAACCCCCAGGCTGTATCCGACCCTGGGTTATAAACATCCCCAGCACCCCGAGCTGTGTCCGGCCCTGGGCCATCAACATCCCCAGAACATCCCCCTGGGTTATAAACATGCCCGCACCCCGAGCTGTGTCCGGCCCTGGGTTATAAACATCCCCAGCACCCCCGAGCTGTGTCCGGCCCTGGGTTATAGAACATCCCCAGCACCCCCGAGCTGTGTCCGGCCCTGGGTTATAGAACATCCCCAGCACCCCCGAGCTGTGTCCGGCCCTGGGTTATAGAACATCCCCGGCACCCCCGAGCTGTGTCCGGCCCTGGGTTATAAACATCCCCAGCACCCCCGAGCTGCGGCCGGCGCTGGGTTATAAACATCCCCAGCACCCCCGAGCTGCGGCCGGCGCTGGGCCATCAACATGCCCGGCACCCCCGAGCGGTGTCCGGCGCTGGGCCATCAACATGCCCGGCACCCCCGAGCTGCGGCCGGCGCTGGGCCATCAACATGCCCGGCACCCCCGAGCTGCGGGGACCGCGGGTGGCGCGGCCGGGGTCACCATTCCGGGCGGGACAGAGCCGGGCGCTCCCGGGCCGGAGCCGCGATGGGCCCTGGCGCCCGGCGGCCGCGGGGCTGCCGAGAGCTGCAGGCTCGTCCCTGGGATCAATTAGCGAAGGCTGCGGCTGCGGAGCCGTGTAAAACACGAGCCGGTCGCTGGGCGTTGGCTCCCGGGGCCGTCCCGCAGCGCTGCACATCTTGTAAGCATTAGCATCACGTAAGGGGAGCCTGCACAGAAGGACCCGGGGTTTATTGGGCTGTAAACTGCGTTGTTCCCGTTACAGTAACGACGTTGCTGGTGAAGAGATGTGCCTTTAGCGCATGAGGCTCGGGAACCAGGTGTGCCGGAAGGAAACAGAGCGGGGTTTGGAGGCTCTGCTGTCACCAGTGGGATAATAGAGAGAGAAACAAAGCAGACGTGGGAGGAAGCAGGGGGCGGCACCAAGGATGTGCCGCCCCTGCCCCCAGGGCTGCGGGGCTTTTCAGCCCTTGGTATGTATCTGCCCCAGCGCCGGCTGGCCGGGCTCGGCCCCCCTGCTCCCGGACATGGCTCTGCACACCCTGCCCTCCCCCTGGCAAGTTCAGGGTGCAAGGGGTGACAGGGAAACAGCGAGTGACTGCTGGCTCCTTGGCTCTGTTTTGATGGACTTTGCTCTGCCTTGCTCCAGCACTTCCTCTGCCTCCTGTGGCACCTGGGAAGATGTGACACTGGGGTTTGCTGCCTGGAGCAGAGCAAGGACGCTGTTGCCTGAAGGAGCAGCCCTGAGCACCAAGAGCTTCCTTGCCCTGTGGAAAAGCCACTCATGTTTAATTTTCCCCTAGTCACAGGAGCAGCCTCCAAAAAAAAGTGATAGTGGACCATAACAATTAACACATTTCCTATTTTCCCATTATGAAAAATGTATCCATGCTCTGCAGGCAGCAGGTTGGCTGGTTTAAGTCTTTTTTCACCAGTTCACACCTAAACCAGGACTGATTTTTCAAGACCAGCACCAGAGCTTACCAGCTATCATAACTGGCTGCACAGACCTGGATGAACTGCATTATAGGCATGGTCCCACTAGTCTGGCCCCTGTTTTCTCCCTGGAGCTGCCACCTGTCTTGGTGGCCCTGGCAGAACTTCCCAAGCAGGTGCCTGGTGGGAAACACAGAACCTGTCATACCCCCACCTGGTGACAGGTGACAGAGGGGGTGATGGTTGGTGCCAGGGACCTGAACCCCATGGCATCAAACCTCTGCACATACGCACTAACAGGAGCCAGGCCCAGGTACCGACCCACCTGACCCTCCCACTCCCAGGCTCCCCTCCAGGCTGTGCTCCACC
This sequence comes from Emberiza elegans, assembly GCA_024865655.1. Taxonomy (NCBI): domain Eukaryota; kingdom Metazoa; phylum Chordata; class Aves; order Passeriformes; family Fringillidae; genus Emberiza; species Emberiza elegans. The sequence continues at coordinate 12,231,018 of JALJVW010000149.1, forward strand.
CCTGCTCACTGCTGCAGGGCCCAAGCACAGGACCCTGGCAGGCAGAAACGATCTGCTTTCAAAGCCTTTTTTTCTTTCTTCTTAATTGGGAGAACAGATGATTTTTTTTTTTTAAACAAAAATATGTTGTTATTGTGGAAAATATCTGTTCTCCACAGAAAATGCCTTGCATTCGCTGTACACATTGTGGACCATACCAGAAAACATCTGATGTGCTTCCAAAATAGACAGGGCATTTCTTTTCTTATTAGAGTGGAAATTTTCCTCAGGAAACAAGTTTTACCTAGTTTGTGCTGACATTTGCTGCAGCAGAAAGCAAGCAGCCCTGTCCCCATCTCACCCTTCCATCACCAGACATCATATGGGCATTGTGGCATGGCCAAAACCTGTGGCACAAACCCTGGAATTGTTCAAGATTTGATCCAAGTCGTGTAAGCTACCAAGCACCAGCCACCAGCACCCACCCAGGATGGCCCGAGAGGGAATCATGATTTCCCGGGGCAAGATGATATCTGTGTGGGAAACACTGAGGAAAATACAATATGTTACTGGTTTCTGGCTTTCAGTTAGAGTTGATGCTGTACAGTCGTACTGGCTAATGTTAAATAGATGTTTATCAAGCAAAGTCAAACCCAAATATTACCATTTCAGTTTAGTATTTTCTATGATTATTCTGTAGAACAGAAAAAAAAAGAAGAAAAAGCATGCAACATTTTGTTCATGTCTTTCAAATTCATCTGTGATTAATGTAGATGTTAGGATGGTGATTACAACAACTCCACCATTGGTTTTCCTGCTGCATCTGTAGCACAAGCTGGGATGCATCTGAGGACAACTGCTATGGTCCCTCCACAACAGCTCTGGCTGGGTCTGAGTCTGACTTTTTCTGCAACACTTCCAGTTGAGGACTACTCCTTATCTCTGTTTACCCACAGCAAAGAAAATTGTCTGTGCTCCCTCACCTGAAACCTGCCTTATCAAGCGCTCCCCACCAAATGTTTTTAGGTTCAACCCCCAGTGGTTCCCCCTTGCACTCTGGAGAGCCTGGGGGCTCCTCAGGCGAGGGCTGCTTTCTCCAGAGACCAACCCAGGAAGCTGCTGAGGTGCTGTGTGACACAGCCAGCCGGGACACAACCATATTCTCTATTTCTTTCTCTTTTTTTCAAACAGATTTCTGAGAAAACATCTGCTGTGCCCCAAGCCCACACCGGATCTGAAGATCAAAATAAAGGACTTTTGTCTTTTTATTAAGCATTTTAGCAAACGAGACTATTACATTCATATTATATTTCCCTGTTTTGTACAAACACATTTAAGTCAGCACTAAGAGGATTACGTTTATGGTGCACCAATCTCTGCTCAAATGGGTTGACTAAGGAAACTCTTGTTAAACAGTATTTTCTCTAATGCCTGTTGCTTTTCTTCCTTGCTTTAGTGCTCAGACGTCTATCCAGGCTCCCTAAATCCACCCTCCCCACAAGCTTTCAGATCAAGACTCTTCCCCCCTCTGCCCCCCTCCACACTCTTTAATACAGCTGAAGATGAACATTAGTGCTTGGTTCAACTGCACTGGAAAGGGAAAGGGCAGATTCATCAAAATCTTTATACCTCCATAGAAAAATGTAGCCTTTTGCCTTTCCTCGAGTGAATGTCTTTTCTAGAGGGTATTCATTAGGGGTTTGGTCTGTTTTTGCAGACAGCTCCACAGATGTTGACATTTTTTTTCTTCACTGGGTTAAGACGCCTTCTATAGGCTTTCAGTCTTCATTTGTTACTTCTTTATTATCCGAGAGGGGTTTTTCTTTCTTTTTTTTTTTTTCCGCTTCTTTTTTTTTTTTTTTCTTCCCAAGGAGTTGACTCAGTTCTCTGAAGAGAGCAGTGGTAGTCAGGCTCATTATTATCTCGGGCCCTTTTTCACGGGCCGGGCAGGCCGGCGGGGGCCGCGGGGCCATTGTGGCCGAGCAGCAGGTAGCTGTGGCACAGCGGGGTCAGCGCTCGGGCCGGCGCAGCGCCTTTGTGCGCCCGCCCCGTGCTGCTGCCTCCGTTTGTGCGGCGCTGGGAAAGGTCAGGAGCACGCTGCTGCTCCGTACCTGAGCCTTTGTCTGCAGCCGCTGCCGGGAACTTATGTAAATAATTCATTGGGAAGCAATCGCCCAGCCTGGCCTAGCGGGGGGACGGAGGGAAGGGGTGGAGATGTGCAGGCAGGGTGGTACCAGAGGTACCTGCTCCATCAAATATGCTTGCCAGGGTCTTGGCCACAGCTGTGGTGTGCTCAGGAAGCCACGGGCTTGCCACATTCCATCAGGCTTCATATCATCACTCCTATACACCAGGCTAGCTGGTTTCCCACTGCAAACTGTGCCAAGAGAGCCATTTGTGTGTGGAGGTTTAAAGCGTGGTGCAGGCAGCAACCTGCACTGAAATCCCCATCTCTGAGACCCAACGCTCTGCAATTAGCCCAGGACCCATTACCCTTGCCTGCAGACATACACCATCCAAATACTCATCTCAGTGCCAGTACCTCTACCTCAGCTCCCACAGAAACTTTACTGTGCATCTTGAGATTTTTCCACAAAAAGGTTGGTGGTACATGCATGGGAACTGGCAAAGGCATCACAATTCAAGTGGTGCTTCAGGACCTGCCGTAACAGAAACCTGAGGTAAGGATCCAGCTGATTCACAGCAGGGCTCATTGTGTCACCCCATCACTGCGGGCCATGCATTATCTCCAGGAAAGCTAAAGCCCTTCTGCTCTTCCCGAGAGCCCTCCCATCCCATTCCCACACTGCCTGGAGTCACCAGCCCTGTGGAGAGCATGGAGCTCCCCAGCCGTGCTCCCAGCAGGAGCTGGTGTTGGGGACAGGGCAGAGGTGACAGGTATCTTTATCCCACCATGCAGGAGACCTCAAAAGTCCTGCTGGCAGGAATTTGTTTGCAAATTTTCCCCCATTGAAAGGAGTGAAGGGACTGATATGACTGCTTGATTATGGCCAGAGCAGGCAAGGCAGAGGGATGAGGCAGCTCCTTGGGAGGTGTGCTCCTAGTCCTTCACCTCTGCTCCACAACTGGATGATTTAGTCCCTTAGCGGGGTGTGCTGGCTCCAGCCACGGGGCCAGGGGGTGGGCATTAAGGGAGATGTGGTCCCAGTTAGCAATCACTGCCTGTGACTGGGGAGGGAAGGTGCCTGGCCAGCAGGCATGGCTCCCTCCTGCCCCACAGAGCTGCAGGACTGTGACAATTCTGGGTGCCCACTCTGGGTGCCCACACTGGGTGCCCAAGCACTCCCCAGCTACCCTTGCCCAGCCAAAAGTGGAGCAGGAGGGGAGCAGCTCCCCCCTGCCTGCTGCAGCCCCGTGCTCAGCCTAGGACACTGACCTCGACTGAGTCCACACAAGAATATTGATGGGGAGGCCAAAATCCATCACATACAGCCCCCACCGGTATGCTAAAAGCTCTTGCCATTTTCTTTTTTTATCACAGCTTTAGCAGGAGAGCTCCCATTGGCTTTGCACATCATCCCTGGGGAAATAGTGCTGAGAGATGTGTGAGATCAGGCAGGTGGATTTTCTTTTCATCACATATGCTGGAAAAGCCTTCCACTGCTAAAAGCAAGAGGAGATTGAGCCAGCTCTTGCAGACTGCTAATGATTCACCTGGAGGGTCCTGGCTGGATTTCAGGCCCCTTGCTCTGCTCTGGTGCCTGGGTGCTGCCTGGCCCAGCTGGCAGGGCAGGATCTGGCCTAGAACCAGAAGGATTTTTCTTTGGGCTCGACCCCCCATTTTGCCCTGAATGAAGACTGGTCCTGTCCCAGTGCAACATTTCACTCCAGTAAATTCCCAGCACAACCACGGGCAGAAAGTAGCTTTTCTGTAGCAGAGGAGTGATGGCATCTCTGGCTGTTCCTGCCCTTTGTCACTCTGCTGTGCTTGTGCTGGCCATTGCTCGCCCTGAGCACACCAAGCTCAGTGGTGCTCACACACCCTGACCAGCATTAGGGATATGAAGGAGCCCTGGGCACAGGATCCACAGCAGCTTCTGCATGAACATGACAAGTGCTGGGGTTTATAACCCAGAAAATCTGGGCTCTGAAGGGCTCTATCTGGCGGGGTGGGAGGCGTGCCGCCCTGCCCAGAGCCACTTTTATGCCATTGTGCCTTTTCAGCATTGCATTAAGGCAGCCAAAGAAGGGGGATTTTTAATGGTTCCAGGGGAACAAAGCGGAAACATTCAACCCAACTTCATTACAAAATCATCTGAAACGCTTGAGGAACGTTTCCCACTAATTATCATAAATAGCCGAAAAAAATCTTTCCCTCCCAAAGCAGGTTCCAGCTGCCCCTCTGTGTTTTCTCACCTCCACTTCCAATAGCCTGACCCTGCCCCCGCACAAAGGGGAGACCCCATCTCTGCTCCCCCCACACCCAGGGGCTCTAAAGAAATACAAACAGGCAGCAGATTAACAGCACTTGTTTGCACCTTAAACAAACAGGAACTTCCGCCCCTCTGGGCCCTCTCACTGCCCAAGGGAGGATGCACCAGCTTGTTTTTCTTGCCCTTGCTCTCATGCCCTGCCCAAACTCTGGATAAAAGCCTGGACAGCCCAAGGCAGGAGGCAGACAGGATGAGAATGCCAGGGGTGTCAGCCCCCTCTCTGCTTGAGCCTCGTCCCTAATCTGTGTGTCCTCTTGCTGCCCCACCTGCCCCTGGGGAAGCCAGGCCCCTGCTGCAGTAGGGCTGTGAGATGCCAAGGGCAAAGCAAATGCAGGAATGTCCAGGTTCAGCTCTTGCCCCATGTGTGTCACAGGGCTCTTTGCATGTCTGGATGGGTACTGTGAGTGGGTGTGGAGAGGGATGCTGAATGGGAAGGATGGAGAGGGGGAGACAAACCATCCAGAGGATAAACCATCCAGAGGAGTGTGTCAAAACCACCAGCATCGAGCAGCATGCTGAGCAATGACTGGCAGCCCACAGGCCATCTCTGCTGGCTGCAGCAGGGGATGGAGGAGTGCTGCACATGCCTGTGCAGCCAGGACCTGAGGCTGATCCCAGCAGCTATCCCCTCTGCCAGGGAGCTGCCCCAGCTCGTGTCCTCAACCTGAAGATCCTGTTGCCCATTCCACCTCTCCAGTGGCATTGCCAGCATCTCCCTGCTCCTACAGGAAAAAGTGACAAACCAGCTCCTTCTTGCTCTGCCCACAGCACACAAAAAAGTCCCCCCCGCCACCCCATCCTCTCAAACCCCACCAGCAGCTTTTGCGACACTGCTCCGGCACAGCTTGGCACATGTCTGGCACCAGCACATGAGGCAGGCATGCAGGGAGGAAGCTGTGGCAGCATGGGCACGAGCTGGGACAGGTTCTCATCACAAGCCAGCAGTGAGACTTGCCCACCAGAGGCCCAGGCTTGCTCCTTGTACGGGTTATTGTGCAAATCCCCTCATGCAGGTGTTCATTGCCTCCCCTTCCCATGAGCCACAATAAAGAGTTTTGCTTGTGAGTCCCCTTCCTGCCCATGGGGTGCCCCAGGGACAGGAAAGGGAACTGAGGCAGGTGGCAGGGACAGGCCACCACACCCGCAGCATGGCTGGCTCCTGGCAGGGCTGACATGCAGAGGGCTACAGTCAGTGCTGCAGCATGAGTGACAGTGCTGTGGGAACCACTCCTCACCTGCACAGGGCAGGAAGAAAGCCAGCAGCAGCTGCAGGACTGCCAGGCCATGCTGGAGACCCCTGGTCCCAGCCCTGCTAAATGACACACATGCATGGTGTCCTCTCTCTGCCTCTAACAGTTGGTCACCTGAGACTGTGAGGGACTCAGGCAGCCACAGCAACTGGGAAGAGGTGTAGAGTGTCACCTCTCAGCAGCATGGAGAAACCACACGGGGATGATCAACTTTTTTTTCGAAAGCCAGAACCAGGGGCATATTGTGCAAGGGGCAGCAAGCAGAGGAAGAGCAAAGCGAGGTGATATCTTGTTCAGTGCATGGGCAATCCTGGGCAGTCCTCAGCACATGGTGCTGTGAATGCTAAAATCTTACCTGAGTTCAGGGAAACCAGAGAAGTTCAGAGATTAAAAACTGTTAACCACTACCCAGTGCAGTGGCATGCTGCAAGGGCATGCCTGGGCTGTCCACAGCAGAGGGAGAGGCTGTGCTGGGGACCCTGCACTGCACAGAGAGGCTGTGCTGGGGACCCTGCACTGCTCAGAGTGGAGAGGCTGTGCTGGGGACCCTGCACTGCACAGAGAGGCTGTGCTGGGGACCCTGCACTGCTCAGAGTGGAGAGGCTGTGCTGGGGACCCTGCACTGCACAGAGAGGCTGTGCTGGGGACCCTGCACTGCACAGAGAGGCTGTGCTGGGGACCCTGCACTCCACAAAGTGGAGAGGGTGGGCTGGGGACCCTGCACTCCACAAAGTGGAGAGGCTGTGCTGGGGACCCTGCACTGCACAGAGTGGAAAGGGTGTGCTGGGGACCCTGCACTCCACAGCCCTGCCCCAGCCACACACCTTCATTGCAGCGAGCTGCAGCCCTGAAGCAGCAAACACTGATCTCCCTGGTGAAGATCAGTGCTCTGCCCCATCTCCATGTGCTCTCTGGCTGCTCTTGCTTAGCAAGCAACAAACCCCAGGGTGCTGCCCCACAGGCTGCTCAGGCACATTGCCCCAGGACACCCTGCATCCCTCTAAGCTCCTTCCCTCCTGGAATACACTGTTGGTCCCAACAGGGGCAAATGGGAACAGCTGCTAATTCCTCCCAGCCCAGCCGTAACCCTCCAAGGACTGGCCCTAAAGTGGTGGAGGGAGCTGAGTCTTGCCTGAGAGCCAGCTGCACCAGCCTGGCCCCAGGAACACGCACACTGTGTTTTCATTGCAAATTACAAATCGATCATAGCAGCAAATTCCCGTGCTGAGAACACCCTTGGCTGTTATTATTTTACAGCACTCTGAAGCACTTAGAGGTGTTCTAGGCACTTAGAAAGATATGGCCCTTTCGGGGTATTATGGGGCAAATTAGTTTTAAAAGCAGCTGTAGGAATGTTGGCCATTTGGTTTCCAGAGCCGGATGGGCACAGGTGGAGGCTGCAGGGCTTTGTACTGCTTTTGGATACAGCACTGCCCTGCAAAGAGGGACCCAGTACACTCCGGAGCCAACACCTCGTGTCTGGCCCCAGCTTTATTAATAACCAGTAATTAATATGAGAGCGGACGTGCCTTGTGTCTCTGAAGACCTTTTAAGATGTGATTATGTTGTGCTAATCTCACCCCGAAGTACTTCCCTGTTTAGACTGTGCTGGGCCATTAAATATCTGAAAAGCCAGCAGAGACCCCCCCTCATCACCTCGGGAAGTGCTCGGGATCTGTTCCCCAGCAGCCAGGCCCCGCTTTCAAACCCTCTAAATCAAGTATTAAGCTGAGTCCATCTGGATTGCCAGAAAAAACACTCCCTCCCCCTCATCTGTATCTCATTACCTGCTGTGCCAGCCCTGGCCCCGGAGCCGCTCGCTCCATCCCGCCCAGATGTGCTGCCCCGCTCGCCTCCCGTATTTCACAGCCGTCAGCAGCACTTCAAGGAGCAGCTGAAGGGCCTGTAACACTGCACAGGTTCTTAGCAAGGATGTATATCCAGGTCCCTAATGCATTGCTGCAGGCATGCACTCCAGCACAAAGCCCCTTCCCCCTCCCCTGGCCTTGCAGGGGAACTGGGGTGCTCAGGGCTCACTGGCCAGGAGGTTTCTGAGTTGCTTTCCCACTTTTCCTCATGAAGCACACATCCAGACTATTGTTTTTCAGGGACTCTTTCCCTGGGACACCTCCATGTCACACAACTGGGGAAGGCCACCCAAAGGCAGGAGAAGATGGAGCAGGTGCCAGCAGCAATGGCAAGGAGTTGAAGACAGACACCTGCAATCCTGTAGAAACTGTGATCAAATTTGGGAAGAGCTTACCTTTCACAGGGCAAAAATCAATACTGAACCTAGAGAAAAAAAAAAAAAAAAGTTACCTAGAGACCCAAATCAAGGGAAAAACCCCTGTGTTCATCAGCTCAAATTCTCCTGGAATAAAGCTTCCCAGCAAAGGTTTCAACACTTTCTGTGATGGCAGAAACCACAGAGGAACAGCCACTTTTGTTTAAGTTTGGCACTTCCCTAGGCCTGGCAGGAGCCCATGACTGTGGAGACGAAGGCTCTCCCCAACCCTTCCTGCCAAGTTTCCCAAGAGAGCTGTTCCCATCCTGCAGGCAGGGCTCAGCACCAGGTGAGGTTATGGTGGAGAAGCACTTGCCAGCCATGCTGAACATCAGTCTTCCAGTGGGGCTGGGCAGGCAGCACCACAAAGGGGGTTTGGAGGACATGAGATTTAAGAGTGGGAAGAAAAGCTTATCTGTTGTCTCACAGTGCCACTGCCTGTGGAGGGTCAGCCCTGCTCCTACCCCAGCACTGACTGGGGCCCCACACTCCAGCAAGCAACAGGTCAGGGCAGGAAAAGCCCCAGGATGGAAACAGTCTTCTCACCAGCCCATCAGACATGGAGAGGAAGCTTTAATATCAGGGAGGAGGAAAGGGGGAGGGAGAGGGGAAGAGGTCTGTGTGACGGTGGTACAGACATTGACACATCCTGTAACGTGGCACAGGGAAGGAGACGCGGTGCGGGGCAGGAAGCCTTGTGCTATCTTCCTCCAAGAACTGCAACCACCTTCCAGGGATGGGAGGAACCCGGGTGGGGGCTCCTGACCCTCCATGGCTCCTGACTGACCGCGGGGTCCCGGCTGGCGGCTGCGGAGGCTCCGGCGTTCCGGGGGCCGCGGGCAGGCGGCGCCAGCCACTGCCTGTGTCGGGATGCCATCTAGTGTCGGGATGCCATCTAGTGCCGGGATGTCATCCAGTGTCCCTCGGCAGAAGGGCCGCCAGGCAGGGACACCGCGCACGGGCTCGCAGGCTCCCGGCATCGCCAGGAGTCATCCCAAAACAGCCTGGCTGCTGGGACCCCCTGCACTGGGATCGGCCTGGGACCCCCATCCCAGGGACAGCGCACGCTGCGGTCAGCACGGCTGCAAACCCCACAGGAGGACAGCTGGCACTAGCCAGGTCATACAGGGCAGCAAAGCTCAAGGTGGTGTCCGGGCTGGCTCAGGAGTCCCCGGAGCAGCCAGAGCCTGAAGGCTCAGCAGCCTCACGGGTGGCCCGGGGGGGTGGTGGGTGTCCTGGTGAAGAAGGAAGGCGACCACTCCTCCCAGCAGTGTGCAGGCAGCCTGCAGCGCCAGCATGGCCAGCCCCAAGGCCAGGGACACCTGGCACTGCCATGGGCTGGTCCACAGTGACAAGCCCCAGGCACGATGACTGCTGGGGGTCAGGGGCGGGGAGGCTGGAGAGGGGCTGGTGCTGTCTGCTAGTGTGGGGATGGGAGGTGTTGGGAGCAGGACGGTGACTGCCAGGGCAGGAGCCTGCTGGGGAGCAGTGGGCGTGGGCTGGGCACCAGCTGTGGATGAGTCACAGGTGGTGGAATAGCCCCATTCCCTGCCTGGTGCAGGAGCATGGTGTGATGGTGAGCGTGAGGCCAGCGGGACTGTGCCCAGAGCAGCAGTCCTGGGAAATGGCCAGGGAGCCACGGAGTGAGCTGGGACAAGGGGGGTTGTGGGTCTTCCCTGAGGGATGGTGGCTGGCCTCTCCCTGGGCACTGAGAGAGCAGGAGGCCCCTGTCTGGTGGTGCCTGCCAGTGAGCTTGTTGGCATCCATGAGGTGGCAGAAGCTGGAGTGGGTGACACAGGTTCTGGGTGGGTGGCCCCAGGAGTCTGTAGCCTTACGATGGCTGAAGTTGAAACAGCTGGTGATGGGGTGGTGATGGAAGCCTTGGGCATCCCAGCTGATGATGGTGATGTGGCAGGGGAGGCCTTTGGCAGCACAACTGGTGATGGGGTGGTGAAGAAGGACTTTGGCAGCATAGTTGGTAATGGTGTGGCGATGAAGGACATGGACACAGTCGTTGTTGATGGGGTGGTGATGGAGGTCTCTGGCAGCACAGCTGGTGATGGGGTGGTGATGGAGGCCTTTGGCAGCACTGCTGGTGATGGGGTGGTGATGGAGGACTTTGGCACACTGTCTGTTGATGGGGCGGTGGTGGAGATCTTGGGTTTATTGGTTGTTGTTGGGCTGGCGCTGAAGGCCTTCTGCAGCACAGCTGGTGGTGTAATGGTGACAAAGACCCCAGATGGCTTGGTTGGGGACAGAGTGGTGAAGGCAGCCTCCATTGGCACAGTTGGCAACACAGCAGAGGTGACCACAGGTGGAAGAGTCGTTGGCAGTGTCCTGATGGGAAAGGATGCCAATGACAGCATGGTTGGTGCTGCTGTGGACATGGCTCCATGTGTCAGGAATGTTGATGTCCTTTGTGATGGTGTGGAGTTAAATGGCAGAGTACCTGGGCAAATTAGGTCTTCATCCTTCAGCAATGTTACTTCTTGCCCTGCCAGGTGGGGTGGGCTCTTGCAGGAGACTTGGGTGGACAATTTGACCTTCTCCCTGTTGCCCAGGATCCAGTGGTGCAGGTAGCAGAGGTTGCAGTCACACCTCCAGGGGTTACCACTCAGATACACCGAGCTGAGCTTCTTCAGAGGGTCTAGGAGCCCTTGGAGAACACTCTCCAGCTGGTTCTTTCGAAGGTTGAGGGTTTTCAAATTTTGGAGAGAAGCAAAGACCTCTTCATCCAGAGCAGAGAGCTGATTTGTGTCCAGCTGGAGGTCCAAGAGCTTGCTGAGCCCAGTGAAGACCCCTCTTGGCAGGGCTGAGAGCTGGTTGTGGGACAAGATGAGTTTGCCAAGGGATGTGAGGTTGACAAAGATGCCCTCTGGAAGTGTGGCCAAACTGTTCCTGCCCAGATCCAGCTCCTTCAAGTGTGGCATGGTGTCAAAAAGGCAGCAGGGGAGCTCCGTAATATGGTTTGAGCCCAGAGTCAGTGACTTCAGTTTGTTTAAACCAAAAAAGCCCTGAGGTGGGAGAACCTTGATGAGGTTGTTGTCCAAGAGGAGTTTCTCTAGGTGAGGCAGGCTCCTCAGAAGCATGGGTGGCAGTGCCCTGAGCCTGTTCCTCTGGAGGCTGAGCTCCAGCAGCTCCAGCTGACTGTCTAGCAGTCCCTCTGGGAGGTCCTGCAACTCATTCTCATACAGCCGGAGGACTTGCAGCTGGGTGAGTTTGCTAAAGGCATTCACAGGAAGAGCTGTGATCCTGTTTCTAGACAGGTCCAAAAAAGTTAGATTGACAAGAGAATCAAAAATGCCCTCTGGAAGAGAAGGGATTGCATTGATGTGCAGGGAGAGCTCCCCCAAACTTTCCAGCCCATCAAACAGGCCTTTGGGGATGGATCTGAGCTGGCTGTCTCTCAGCTCCAGCCTCTGTAAATTTGGGAGGTTTTGGAAAGTGCCCACAGACAGTTTTTCTAGTGAGGCACCAGAGATGTCCAAGTCCCTCAACTTGTCCAAATTATCAAAGGCTCCAGGTTCAACAGTCTTGATCTTGTTGCCAATGAACAAAATCTTGGTCAGGTTGGGCATGTACCTGAAGGCACCTTTACTTATAGAAGTGATGCTGGTTTGCACAAAGATCATCTCAGAAACAAAGGGCTTTGCAATCTTTGGGATCTCTTTGACATCATTTTTTGTCCCTCTGTAGACCTCCTGGTAGTCTTTGGGCATTTCATATGGATCTTCACCCAGGATTTGATCTTGGCATTTATAGGGATTGAAGGACAGGAGGAAAAGGAAAAGGAAATGCTGGTACATTGTCCTGGGGAAAAAAAGTTTAAAAAATCATTATGAAGAAAAATAAATCTCTGTCCACGGCTCATGAACTGTGGTATCACACTGTTGTTCAGCTCTCAGGACTCTTCTATTCACATACCATGACTCATTTCATGAGAAAGAGAGACTGGATAAGCAAATATACACTGCATTTACACGAGTTCACTGCTGCTGGTACCAAGGGATGGAGAGGGAAAGAAGGCAAGCCAGCTCGTGGTTTGCACTGGGAGGTGCTCCAGGAGGGACAAGGGCTGGACAGTCTGTTCTCTGCCCTTCTCACATGTTTGAACTGCAGGCTCAGCCTGCCTGGGTGAAGAAGGCAAAGTGCTGCTGCCATTAGTGCTGCCCCAGTGGGTCCAGTTAGTCACAGGGCAAGAGCCCATTCATGCAACAACAGAAGCAGTCAGCCCTGCACTTGTTAATGAGGGATCAGCAGGGCTCCCAGGAGCCAGCCAAGACCACAGGACCTTGTGTGCTTAGAATTTCCACACTGTGCTGGGTAGACTTGCTATTTCATTGCTGCTTCTCTCAGTTCAGGGGGCTGATTTAAAACATGGTTTCTAAGCACCTCTTCTTCAGGATTCTTGCTAATTGTACCATATTTTGGCCTTGGTCATGCAGCTCTGACAGACAGAAGTAGTTAACCTGAGAACAGCAACCAAAATTCACAGCAAGGCTCATTTAAACCTTGGAATGTCCACAGATGAACTATTTAACACCTAACATTTGGGGCTCTGACCTTGCAGGTAGGAAGTGAAATCACTGATGCACACCTACTAGTAGAGCCCACTTCTTCCATGGAGAAACATTTGGAAACACTCAGCTAACACATTAACTGGGGTTTAAGTGCCATGAGCACCTCACTGGGACCATATTTCCAATTTTAATTCACAGCCCTGGGTGGGAGCAGGGTAAAGAGGTACAAGTTTCTTCTTGGGTGACCATCAAAGCTGGCCATGCAAAAAAAAAGTATTCTGGGAGGGTAAAGCTGCTATGAAAAGTTATTTTTTAAAAGAACATAGAGACATCAGGAAATACAGGAGACTGAAAGCCACTGGGTTTGAAGATAAATGGATGGGGTGTGACACTGGTTGTGCAGGCTGCCCCCAGGGCTCAAGCCACTGCTGATCCCTGCCCATCCTCTCCCCAGGGAGACTCAGGGGGAAGAGCTGGGGCTGTGGCTGTGGCTGTGGAAGTGCCTGCTTCACTTCTGCTGCAGGGGCAGTGCACTGGGTGAAATGTGGAAACATCTGAGGGCGTGGGGATGAAAATAGACAGTTTTGAACCACAAAACCCTTTTAAAACCCTCATTGTGGTCCCGTGTTTGTCCCCCATTCCAGCCAGGCAGAGTCATGGAGAGATGGTCCCAGCTCAGGCACTGAAGCCTCCCCTGCTCCTTGCCGCAAGGAAACACCAACAGCCCTCCACACCGCCCCTCCCAGCACATTTTAAAGAGCACAAAAGAAGCATTTTCATCACTTACTTGGCTGAGCACTTGCAAACGAGTTCAGCCACAGGAGCCATGCCATGGAGGAGTGAGGACACCGGATGGGGGTCTCATCACCTGGCCAGCTCTTTATCCACGTCCCAGGCACGGAGCTCAGTTTCACGTGAGGTCAGGACAACAGTCTGTGTGGGGAGATAAGGGACGGCCGGGAGCTGCGCCCCCAGTGCAGGAGGCCACGGCAGAAACCCCTTGGAGGGGACGCAGTCACGTACTCCCCAGGCGTTATCTGCTGGCACCACTCGACTGGTCACATCCAGGGAAAGCTGAAGATCTCCAGGCCAGCCTGTTTGCAGCCATGGTCTCTGTGGTCCCGTATCTCCAGCAGGGTAACTCACCAGTTTCACAAACATCACCCCCATCGACACAACAGACAGCTGTTTCATCCCTCAGCATTTGCCTCATGTAGTTAAAAGTGCAGTTCTGAAGCCATTTCTTAATGCTTATAAACAGTGAAAACATTTGTGGCTCCACAGATACAACACCACCCGGGCTCTGTGCTCAGCCCCACAGCTCCACCTTGCTGACCCCAGTGTTGTGTGCTGCACCCCTGTACAAGCCAAAGACACTCCCATGGTGACACCCAGAGCTCCTGGCTAGTGCAGGGCATCCTGTGGGATGCTCATTTTGAGGCAAACTGTCAGGATATCCATTGCTTCCCAATGGGTAATTGCACTGACTGCTTTTAAACTTCTTCCATTTTCACCTGCTCCTACAAAAACTCAGCTTCTGCTTGCTGGGTTTCATCGCACTTTTCTTGGCAAATTTAAAAACCAACTACTGCACATTTTTAACAGCCTTCCCCCTTTCCAACGTCAGCGTTGTATCCACCTATGTCCCCACCGGGGCTCCGCACTGCCGGCTCTGCCCGCGGAGCCCGGTCCCGGTGGCCACGAGATGGTGCCGCAGCACCGCCAGGCACAGACAGACAGACACAGGGACACTCGCAGACACTCGCGGATCTGCACGGGCAGGCACACTCGGACAAGCCGGCCCTGACATGCACAGACGCAGGGACACTCTCACACGGACACACACAGACACTTGTGTGCTTACTACACCCACCTCGCCCTCCCAGGGGAGCACACGCCTTACCTGTCACCCCCGGGTGAGCAGCACTGCTGGGACTTTTTGTCTCGTCTCCACAGGTCAGAGTCAGAATCCAGGATGGGTTCAGAAATTGGAAGGGACCTGTGGAAGTCATCTAGTCCAACCTCCCCGCTGAAGTAGGGCTCCCTGGGTACCCATGGCTCTGTTCACTTGGCTTTTTAGTATATTCAGAGAAGGAGACTCTACAACCCCACTGGGTAACCTGTTCCACTCACCCTCACAGCAAAGTTCTTCCTCTCATTTACATGAAACTTGCCACTTTCCATGTTCGGGCTGCAGGGCTGCAGACCAAGCCCTGACAGGGCAGGGGTGGGACCTGCCTGTGCTCACCTGGGCTGGAGCTCACCCTGCAGCCAGGCAGCTCATGCCCCTTGCTGGGCAATCAGCAGCACTCACCCACACCTCCCTTGGACAGCACAAATCCGTGTCCTCGGGTTTTGCCAGGCTGCAGCTGGGCCTCTCTTCCCTCTGCAGTGCCAAGGGGAGGTGGCTGCAGCGGGCAGACACGAGCACACCATGAGAATGTGCCACCAGAGTGGCACCAACTCACCCCCAGGCACCTGCACTATGCCCCACCATGCAGCTCCTGACAAGATCCCAATGTACCACATGGGCCTTTGCCGTCTCTCCCAGACACACAGACAGTGGTGGGGGGGACAGAATGATTCTTTCTCTGCCATGGGAACTAGGAGCACAGAAATAACAGATGGATTTTAATTATATTTGAAATACACAGGAAACACATAGCTGAGAGGATAAATATCCCCAGGCCAGCTGTTGTGGAGAGCTCGGGGACAGCTGGGAACCATGGCAGCGGTAGCACAGCGAGACGGAGAGCTGTTTCCTTCCTAGGCTGGTCCAGAGGTTGCCAGAGCAGAAGCAAATGCCTGCCCAAGCCTTAGGGCACGGCGGGGGTACCTGGTGGTGTGAGCTCGTTCCCTGTCTGTGCGGTGACAAGGACGCTGACCTGCAGCGTGCCGCAGCGGGAGCGCAGCAGCCAGGCCCGCCGGTAGGCCGGCCCCAGGCCCCACTCCGGCCCGGGAGCAGGGAGGCGCAGGTTCAGCTGCTGGCACGATGTGGCATTGCAGGCCACGCTCACCGTGCCCTCGGGGTCGCTGTAGGTGCACTGCCCCGGAGCATCTGTGTCCCAGCCCTCCTCCGGGGGGACACCGTGTGCTCCCGGGCACTGCAGCTGCCCGCGGGAAACCTCCAGCAGGGACCGGCCCTGGAGAGCAGCCGGGTTGGCACAGAAGGCTTGGCTGTGGGTGAGGGGCTCAGCAAAGCTCTGGAGCCAGTGCAGGAGGTAGGAGAGGTGGCAGTCGCAGAGCCAGGGGTTGCCAGCCAGCCCCACACGCACCAGCTCATCGTTGGCATCGAAGAGCCCCGCGGGCAGGCGGGCCAGGCGGTTGTGGTCCAGCACCAGGGCGGTGAGGAGGGGCAGCCCGGCCAGCAGCCCCGCCGGCAGCCTGGAGAGGTTGTTGTGGCTCAGCTGGAGCTCTGTCAGCCCTTCCAGGCCCTGGAAAGCCCCGGTGGGCAGGTGATCTATGGCATTGTGTGAGAGCTCCAGGGTTTCCAGCACTGACAGGTTAGCAAAGAGCTCCTGGGGCAGTGTCTCCAGCCGGTTGCGAGCCAGCGAGAGGCGGAGGAGGCCAGGGGTGCCAGCGAACAGGATGGCAGGCACAGTGGCCAGGTTGTTGCCCTCCAGGCTGAGGACAGTGAGGTTGAGGAGACCCGTGAAGATGTCAGGGGCCAGGCTGCCCAGGGCATTGTGCTGCAGCTGCAGCCGCCGCAGTGCCCCCAGCCTGGAGAAGATGCCTGAGGGCAGCTCCTCCAGCCGGTTGCCGTCCAGGTGGAGCTCGGTCAGCTGGCCAAGTGCCCTGAAAGCACCAGGAGGCACCCGTGCCAGCAGGTTGTCACTGAGCTTGAGGACACGAAGAGCGACAAGTGGGGCTAGCAGCCCATCCGGCAGCTCGGGCAGAGCATTCCGTGACAGGTCCAGGGCCCGGAGCCGCCGGAGTGGGCGGAAGATGCCAGGGGGCAGTGCCTCGATCCTGTTCCCTGACAAGCTCAGGTCCTGCAGGCGGCAAGAGGCAGTGAAGAGCCCCGGCTGCAGGGTGCGGATGGCGTTGGCACTGAGGGAGAGCTTGCTGAGGCTGGTGAGCCCTGCCAGCACCCCAGGGCTGACAACTTGCAAGGGGTTGCCTGACACCTCCAGCTCAGTGAGGCTGGGCAGCCCCTGAAAGGTGCCAGCCTGCAGCTCCTGGATGTTGTTGTTGATGAAGACCAGCTTGGTGAGCGTGGTGCTGGAGCCCAAGCTCCCGCTGTGGATGCTGCTCAGGGCTGTCTCCACGAAGAAGAGGTGGGTGGCACTTCCTGGCAGGCCCTCTGGGATCTCCCGTATCCTTTCGTTTGAGCAGAAGACTTTGGAGGTGTCATAGCACTGGCAGGCAGGGGGGCAGGATGGGGACAGTGCCCCCACCAGCAGGGACCCCAGCCCCAGCAGCACGTAGATCAGCAGCCTGCACTGGAGAAGGAACCAAGCCTTACCCCGTGCACCCACAGGCAGGCACAGCTGGGGAAAGGGCTTTGGCAGCCAGAAATGCAGCAGGAACCACCTCTGAGATACCACCAGCATAGGCAGCTGCCCTGGCCATGGGGATCCGCGTTGTATCCACCTATGTCCCCACCAGGGCTCTGCACTGCCGGCTCTGCCCGCGGAGGCCGGTCCCGGTGGCCACGAGATGGTGCCGCAGCACCGCCAGGCACGGACAGACAGACACAGGGACACTCGCAGACACTCGCGGATCTGCACGGGCAGGCACACTCGGACAAGCCGGCCCTGACATGCACAGACGCAGGGACACTCTCACACGGACACACACAGACACTTGTGTGCTTACTACACCCACCTCGCCCTCCCAGGGGAGCACACGCCTTACCTGTCACCCCCGGGTGAGCATCACTGCTGGGACTTTTTGTCTCGTCTCCACAGGTCAGAGTCAGAATCCAGGATGGGTTCAGAAATTGGAAGGGACCAGTGGAAGTCATCTAGTCCAACCTCCCCGCTGAAGTAGGGCTCCCTGGGTACCCATGGCTCTGTTCACTTGGCTTTTTAGTATATTCAGAGAAGGAGACTCTACAACCCCACTGGGTAACCTGTTCCACTCACCCTCACAGCAAAGTTCTTCCTCTCATTTACATGAAACTTGCCACTTTCCATGTTCGGGCTGCAGAGCTGCAGACCAAGCCCTGACAGGGCAGGGGTGGGACCTGCCTGTGCTCACCTGGGCTGGAGCTCACCCTGCAGCCAGGCAGCTCATGCCCCTTGCTGGGCAATCAGCAGCACTCACCCACATCTCCCTTGGACAGCACAAATCTGTGTCCTCGGGTTTTGCCAGGCTGCAGCTGGGCCTCTCTTCCCTCTGCGGTGCCAAGGGGAGGTGGCTGCAGCGGGCAGACACGAGCACACCATGAGAATGTGCCACCAGAGTGGCACCAACTCACCCCCAGGCACCTGCACTATGCCCCACCATGCAGGTCCTGACAAGATCCCAATGTACCACATGGGCCTTTGCCGTCTCTCCCAGACACACAGACAGTGGTGGGGGGGACAGAATGATTCCTTTCTCTGCCATGGGAACTAGGAGCACAGAAATAACAGATGAATTTTAATTATATTTGAAATACACAGGAAACACATAGCTGAGAGGATAAATATCCCCAGGCCAGCTGTTGTGGAGAGCTCGGGGACAGCTGGGGACCATGGCAGCGGTAGCACAGCGAGACGGAGAGCTGTTTCTTTCCTAGGCTGGTCCAGAGGTTGCCAGAGCAGAAGCAAACGCCTGCCCAAGCCTCAGGGCACGGTGGGGGTACCTGGTGGTGTGAGCTCGTTCCCTGTCTGTGCGGTGACAAGGACGCTGACCTGCAGCGTGCCGCAGCGGGAGCGCAGCAGCCAGGCCCGCCGTAGGCCGGCCCCAGGCCCCACTCCGCCCGGGAGCAGGGAGGCGAGGTTCAGCTGCTGGCACGATGTGGCATTGCAGGCCACGCCACACCGTGCCTCGGGTCGCTGGGGGTGCACTGCCCCGAGCATCTGTGTCCCAGCCTCCTCCCAGGACACTGTGCTCCCGGCACTGCAGCTGCCCGCTGAAACCTCCAGCAGGACCGCCCTGGAGAGCAGCCGGGTTGGCACAGAAGGCTTGGCTGTGGGTGAGGGGCTCAGCAAAGCTCTGGAGCCAGTGCAGGAGGTAGGAGAGGTGGCAGTCGCAGAGCCAGGGTTGCCAGCCAGCCCCACACGCACCAGCTCATCGTTGGCATCAAGAGCCCCGGGCAGGCGGGCCAGGCGGTTGTGGTCCAGCACCAGGGCGGTGAGGAGGGGCAGCCCGCCAGCAGCCCCCATGGCAGCCTGGAGAGGTTGTTGTGGCTCAGCTGGAGCTCTGTCAGCCCTTCCAGGCCCTGGAAAGCCCCGGGTGGGCAGGTGATCTATGGCATTGTGTGAGAGCTCCAGGGTTTCCAGCACTGACAGGTTAGCAAAGAGCTCCTGGGCAGTGTCTCCAGCCGGTTCTGCGAGCCAGCGAGAGGCGGAGGAGGCCAGGGGTGCCAGCGAACAGGATGGCAGGCACAGTGGCCAGGTTGTTGCCCTCCAGGCTGAGGACAGTGAGGTTGAGGAGACCCGTGAAGATGTCAGGGGCCAGGCTGCCCAGGGCATTGTGCTGCAGCTGCAGTCGCCGCAGCGCCCCCAGCCTGGAGAAGATGCCTGAGGGCAGCTCCTCCAGCCGGTTGCCGTCCAGGTGGAGCTCGGTCAGCTGGCCAAGTGCCCTGAAAGCACCAGGAGGCACCCGTGCCAGCAGGTTGTCACTGAGCTTGAGGACACGAAGAGCGACAAGTGGGGCTAGCAGCCCATCCGGCAGCTCGGGCAGAGCATTCCGTGACAGGTCCAGGGCCCGGAGCCGCCGGAGTGGGCGGAAGATGCCAGGGGGCAGTGCCTCGATCCTGTTCCCTGACAAGCTCAGGTCCTGCAGGCGGCAAGAGGCAGTGAAGAGCCCCGGCTGCAGGGTGCGGATGGCGTTGGCACTGAGGGAGAGCTTGCTGAGGCTGGTGAGCCCTGCCAGCACCCCAGGGCTGACAACTTGCAAGGGGCACCTGACACCTCCAGCTCAGTGAGGCTGGGCAGCCCTGAAAGGTGCCAGCCTGCAGCTCCTGGATATTGTTGTTGATGAAGACCAGCTTGGTGAGCGTGGTGCTGGAGCCCAAGCTCCCGCTGTGGATGCTGCTCAGGGCTGTCTCCACGAAGAAGAGGTGGGTGGCACTTCCTGGCAGGCCCTCTGGGATCTCCCGTATCCTTTCGTTTGAGCAGAAGACTTTGGAGGTGTCATAGCACTGGCAGGCAGGGGGGCAGGATGGGGACAGTGCCCCCACCAGCAGGGACCCCAGCCCCAGCAGCACGTAGATCAGCAGCCTGCACTGGAGAAGGAACCAAGCCTTACCCCGTGCACCCACAGGCAGGCACAGCTGGGGAAAGGGCTTTGGCAGCCAGAAATGCAGCAGGAACAACCTCTGAGACACCACCAGCATAGGCAGCTGCCCTGGCCATGGGGATCCCTCCAGCCCCTGCTGCCAGCACCTCCCCAGCACTCCCCTTGCAGGAATGGGAAGCACTTCCCTTCCAGATGTCTGCCCAGGGTTTTTACTCTGTGCCCCAGCCCACCCTGTGACAGCCAGGGTGATGCCACCCTCACCAAAGGTGGTGAACAGCCATATCCTGCAGAGCAGCTGCTGAGGTGGGACCTGTGTGGGTCCATGGAAGTATTGGGGGAAACCTGTACCCTCATCAGATGTCTCCACAGGCACAAAGCCAGTGGGCACACAGTGGGTGATGGGGACAGCCCTGCAGGGCTGCTCTGAGCTCAGTGGCAGTAGCTGTGGGCTCCACCACTTGTATTTCTAATTGCCTGTCGGGTACTTCTTTTTCCACGGGGAGTCAGAACAGCATCAACCTGCTGGAGGGATATTCAGCCTGACCAAATGCCTGTTCTCAGCCCACAGAAGCTCTTTCTGAGGCAGTGGCCCCCAGACCTCTGCCAGTCCCTCCCTAGTTGGGATACGTGCCAGTGCTACCTCGTGATGGGGGATATTGCCCACCCCAGAGCAAGGCCCACCTACAGACACCCCACATCAGTGGAGCTCCCCGGGACTTACACCAGCACTTGAGAGCAGCACTGGCCTTGGCATTTCCTTTCCTCCCTCTTGCTTGTGTTCACAGGGCCAACAGAGGCTCCCACCCATCCCAGGCCCCCAAACTACCCAAGCAGTGTGGGCACCACTTACCAAGTGTGGCATCACGGGGTCGGTCGCCAAACCTGTGGCAGATGTGCAGGGATGCTGCTTGCTGGGATGGGACAGTGTTTTCTGGGGCGGATGGGAAGCCAGGGACAAGCTGTTCCTGCTGGGGCGGAGCTGCCCCTCACTGCTTATCAGCAACAACAGCCCGTGTCCTTGGAGCACTCTGAAAAATAACCCGGCCTCCAGGGGACTGGAGGTGAGGCCAGAGGCAGCTGCCTGTGAGCATCCTGGCAAGGAAGCGGGGTTCTGGCCCCGGACATCCACTGGGGCAGGGATGGTGGCAGGGTGCTGCTGTCACACGTGGCTCCAGTCCTACACCAAGGTCAGCATACTTGCTTCCAGAAGCCCCCTAAGAGAGCCCCAGAACTTTATCAAATCTCACTGGGAAATGGTGCTCAAAATACCTCTGCCACAAGAGAAGAGACCAGGTGCAGCTTAGCAAGGCAGATGAAGGCTGTGCATGAGGTTAGAGGTCTTTTCCAACCTTATGATTCTCTGTGGAGGGGACCACTGTGGGACCATCATGATGGTCACCAGGGGTTTTGCATCCCAGCCAGCAGTGGGATGGCAAGGGAGCCATGGATCAGCTGAACTCCCTAGGAGTTTCAGCCTGCCTGGAGGAGCAGCCCACACTACCATAAAAGCTGCATTGCAAGGGCCTGTGTTGGCACAGGCTGGGCTGGCAGCAGCCATGGAGACACCCCCAGGGGCAGGAGTCTCATGGAATAGATGGTGACACATGGAAAAACACAGCCGACACAATTCAGTGGCAGCCAGCTCTGAAGGGAGCCAAGCAAGCTCCCCACCACCCCAGCAGTGGACTGTGCAGGAGACAGTCAGTGTCTCCATGGAGAAGCTTGCTGGGGTCTCAGCTTACTCACCAGAAGCCCACCCACTGCTGCTGTATGGCTTAGCCCTCCTTGGTCCATCATCCCACGTTGGAGTCCAGGAACCAGGAAGGGCTCTGCAAACACAGCCCACAACCCTCTCCCAGCCTCACCAACTCGTACAGGCTTTTCCTCAACATTGTAAAAATTCTGAGGAGTGGAAATCAAGTGCAGCCCCTGTCCCTGCTGGGCCATTTCCCTGCTGCCCACCATAAAGGAGTGAATAAACAGCTCTTGGCACTTGGAGTGGACAGTGGCACTTTAATGAGAAGGTCACACATCAGCACCCAACAGCCCCGTGACACAGTCATGAGTCTCCTGTTACCATGCAGGACTCGGCCCAGAGGGGTGACCCCTCACATGCACCAGGGTGGAGCAGCTTGTACCAGCACTGGCTACTGAGGTGCTGTGAGCAGCCAGCATTGCAGGGTGGACACCAAACACACACCTTGTCCCACAGCAGCAGTCCTCAGGCAGCCTGGTGCCACTGCAGCACACACGGAGGTGAGCTCAATCCCCCATGGTCGTGCTACAGCTGGAGAAGGCAGCTGGATACAGGGGATGGCATGGCACTGGCACCCATTTGCAAACTGCAGAGCAGCCAGCACTCTGTGCTGCCAGCATCCCCCTGCAGGCAGGGGCACTGGGCACACACAGGAGGGCACTCAAGGGAGTAAGAAGGGGATGAAGAAGTTTTGTCAAGCAGAGCAGGACCAGGTTGCTCACTAGCTGGTGGAGAGTGTTAAGGAAATGAGGACCAGGAATGGGGTGGAGTGGAAGCAGCCCCAACACGCTCCAGCAATCCAGGAGCACGAGCACAGGAGCTTCTCCCAGCCCCTGCAGACACTTCACACCCATTGTCCCACTCCTCTGCCCTCACAGTGCAAGCCCCTGCACCCTGTGGGGCTGAGGCAGGGCACTGCAGGCAGGGGCACAGCCACAGCAGGGTCAGCACCAGTGTGCAGTGAGGGCTGGGGGGCTGCTCCTGCCCATCCCTGATGCCAGCACACTGTCCCATGCCTCTCCTGGCTGGAGGAGCACAAGGGAAGGAGGCAGATGCCAGGAGCAGGAGAGGGTGCTGGCTGTGCTCTGGCCTGCCCTGCCTGCAGGCAGGGAGGGCAACTGGGACGCAGCTGAGACACTCAGGGTGTGCCAGCCTGGAGCCCTGCCCAGGCACCGGTGAGTGATGGAGCAGCAGAGGACACACAGCTCCCCTGGGGCAAAGGTGGCCCAGCATGATGGCTCACACTGCCTGCCCAGGCAGGGGCAAGAGGGGAGGCATGGTGGGGGCAGAAGGTGGGGAAGAGGGGCTGGGCAGGGATGAGGGCAGCAGGCAGCATGAGGGCAGCAGCACTGCAGGGAATAAGGCAGGGTGAAGGATGGGGAAGTTCCTGTTATTTGGGGTGAAGCACCATCATGGCCAGGCTCAGGCTCCTGGCTTGAGGGATCCCTCTCTGCATCCCACACTTCAGCTGCTCAGCTGGGCAGGGAATGAGCACAGAGGCTGCACTGGAGGCAGGAAGGGTTGGGGACAGTGGGCAGCCATGGGAGGTCACTCAGTGGGGAGGCTCTGCTGCAGGGCAGGGGCAGGGCAAAGCAGAGCAGGACAGTGCTACACACAGCGCACACGGTGATGTTGTCCCATCCCAGTCAGCAGGGGCAGCTGATGCAGAGCCTCTGTCATGTCCTTTGACCCCACAGGCACCTCTGCCTTCAGGGTCTGCCAGATACTCAGGCTTCATTCGGAGCCTTCATCCTCATGAGCACAACATGACTCTT
Organism: Emberiza elegans; assembly: GCA_024865655.1. Taxonomy (NCBI): domain Eukaryota; kingdom Metazoa; phylum Chordata; class Aves; order Passeriformes; family Fringillidae; genus Emberiza; species Emberiza elegans. Next base: position 12,254,428 of record JALJVW010000149.1, read on the forward strand.
CTTCCTACAGCCATAGACCACCAGTGCCACCAGAGCAGCCAGCAGGGCCACACTCACCAGCACGATGACTGCAACCACCACCCCACTCTGCAGACGTGTCAGCCCCCACTGCCCCCTCTCTTCCTCCTCCATCTTGTCCTCCTCATCCTCCTGTGGGGAGGCTGGCAGCCCCGTGGGGGGCTCCATCGAGACATCTTCTGCTGCTGAGGCATCATCTGAGGCTGCCTCAGAGGTGTCAGCAGGGAGCAGGGTGCTGGGATGAGGAGCAGCAGTGGGGGGCTGGGGGTCGATGAAGTGGTCCTGTGGCAGCCCAGCGATGGGGATGCCCTGCAGGGCAGGGAGGCTGGGCACACAGTGGGGGCACCTCACCCACCTTGTGAGGGTTCTCCTCCAGCCAGCCCTGCAGGGGCAGGATGCCCTTGTCACAGCGCCAGGAGTTGTTGTGCAGCCTCACCTCTCGCAGGGCAGTCAGCGGGGAGAAGATGCCGGCAGGCAGGTACTCCAGGGCATTGGAGTGCAGCTGCAGGTGCCGCAGCCCAGGGGTGGCCCTGAAGAGGCCCCGTGGCAGTGCCTGCAGCTGGTTGTGGTGTAGAGAGATGTTCTGCAGCTTGGGCATCCCCTCCAGTACCCGGGCATCCAGGCGGCGCAGGGCATTGGAGTGCAGCGACAGCTCCAGCAGCTCCCCCAAGCCCTGGAAAGCCCCTGGTGGCACTGACCGCAGCCGGTTCTTGCTGAGAACCAGGAGCTGCAGCTGGGTCAGGTTGCTGAAGACGGCAGTGGGGAGGCTGGAAAGCTCATTCTCGTAAAGCCAGAGCTCCTGCAGGTTGGGCGTGGGCCCAAAAGCGCTGGGGGAGATGTCCTGCAGGCGGTTGACGTGCAGGGTGATCTTGGCGAGAGCGTGCAGGGGCAAGAAGACGCCGCTCGGCAGAGTGGTGAGGAAGTTGTTGGACAGGTAGAGCTTCTGCAGGTTGGTGTTGTGCACAAAGAGCTCCGGGGACAGCGTCTCCAGCTGGTTCTGGTGCAGCCCCAGTTCCTGCAGCTCCGGCAGCCCATCGAAGGTCCCCACTGGGATGTGCCGAAGCCGGTTCTCGTAGAGCCGCAGCACCTGCAGCCGCGCCAGCCGCTCGAAGGCCCGGGGCGGCAGGCGGTCGATATTGTTCCTGGCCAGGTTGAGCTTGGTGAGGCTGGTCAGCTGGTCAAACACCCCCTCCTGCAGCTCCTTCAGGTTGTTCCCGTGCAGCTGCAGCTCCTTGAGGTTGCTCAGATGGGCGAAGTGGGAAGGCTCGACCTGGAGGATCTGGTTGCTGGAGAGGAGCAGAGACTCCAGCTTGTCCAGAGGCTGAAAGACCTGCACAGGGAGCTCCTGCAGCTTGTTGCTGGCCAGGCTGAGGTAGCGCAGGTCAGGCAGGTTCTGGAAGGCCCTGGGGCTGATGCGAGACAGGAGGTTCTTCTCCACGCGCAGCCCGATGAGCAGGGAGGCGTTGCCGAAGGCAGCGTCGCCCAGCTCGGCGATGCGCGTGTTGATGATCTGCAGGGTCATGGCGTTGGCGGGGATGGGGCTGGGCACCGTGCTGATGTCGGCACCAAAGCACTCCACCTGGGCACTGCGGACACACTGGCACTGCTCTGGGCACTGGCTGCTGGCCAGCTGGATGCCCACCAGCAGCAGCAGCCACCGCTGCCAGCCTCCCTGCTCCATTGGGCCTGCAAAAAAAACAAAGGAGGGGGGTTCAACCCTGGGAGTTCCCAGCTCCCAGAGCCACTGCAAGGGATGGGTGCTGCTTTCCCCCTGGAAAAAGCCACTGAGGCTGTGGCCATCCTGCCCCCAGCATGGCAACGAGCAGAAAAGGGCAGACAAGGAAGGCTTGGGGCAGGCAAGGCTTGACTCAGCCCAAGCAGGAGCTCGGAGCAAGACAGAGCTGGAGGCCACAGTGCCTGGCTGCCATACCACAGCTATTAGTGGCATCCCTGGCGTCCCAGCTCTCTGGGCTCTTCTGGCAGCCAGGAGTGTGGTTTCCTGTTTTACAGAGTGTGGCGAGCTGCTGCCAGCAGCACTGGCCTCCCAGCACCACCAAAGAGCCCAGACCTTCACCAGAGCTGGCTCGTGGCACGTGCAGCTGGTCCCAGCATTGCCCCAGCACCCTCTGAGCTCTGAGCTCCTGTTGCAAATCCAAGAGCAGTGCCTAGGGATGCTTCAGCCCCAGTCCTGCAGGAGTCTGGGTCAACAAGACTCAGCACAGGCTGGGTACAGGCTGGTCCTGTTCCCCCATCCCTAGCAGGAGGTCTCAGCCTGGCCTGTTTTTGCCATGAGTGGGGCATTTGATGTGGGCACGTGCATGCAGGCTGGTCCCAGGGGTGGTGCCCAGCAAAGTCCTCCATTACCCCTGAGCACAGACACCATGGACACCCTCTCCTCTCTTCTCTGGCCTGTGAGCTTCCTCCCTCCCTAAATTAAAGCAGCAGCCTTGTGCCAGGCTGGCATGGAGCAGCCCCCCATTAACAGCTTCATGTGGCACAAGGGAGGGAGAAAACCTGCAGCTCTTGCTCTGAGCACTGCTCAGCCAGACAGGAGACTCGGGCAGCACAGGGGTCTGGCCACGGTGCCCCAGCTGGCACCCAGGGTACTGGGGCACAGCCCCTGCCTCCCCACAGGGAACACTCTTGCTCTCAGGCAGGCAGGGAGGAGCCCTCCACAAGCCAGCATGGTTTATGTTTCCCAGATGGAAACAATCTGTATCCAAGAACAGCTATGTTTATAGCAAGACATTTATAAACTTCCCCAAAGCTCAGCACATCAAAAGCTCTGCTCATGTCACTCCCTGGTAAGGCAGCACTGAGAGCACACACACTGGAGCAACCTTCAGGAAAAGCAGCTGGAAACAATTGATATCTCTTTTTCTTCTAGGGATAAAAAACTTACAGACCAAGAGGCTGAACATTCTCTGCTGCTCAGCCCCTCAGCATCCCACTGCTCCCAACATCAGCCCCCCCAAAACAGTACTTTTCCCCCTTTAACTTTCTCTGTTGATCATTGTCTGGGATACATTGCCTATGTAACTTTCAGCTCCCACAGCATCTAAGTGGTCTCACTTTTTTGGAGAACCCTTAGAAGATAAACATCTCCATCAAATGAAAAGGTGCTGAACGTACAGATCCCACCACTCCACCACCACCCCTCAGAGCTGCCCTGGCAGTCCCTGGAATCCATGTCCACTCAGAGGGACAGCAAGAGAAGGAGACTTACCCGAGTGTCCTGCAGCCACGAGCACTGAGCAAGCACAGCTCCGTGCTGGCAGGAGAGCAGAGTGTGGTTCATTCTTCCCCTCCCAGTATATAACCCGTCCAAATCAATGAATCAGCACAGGGGCAGTGGCGGGGTTAGGGAAAGCGCTGGAGCAGAGCTGCTTCCAACTCCTATTTCCTCAGCAGAGCAAGCATTTCAAGGATCACTTTTGGGTTTCCCCCTCCTGAACCCCATGCTCTTGTTAGAAGACAGGCAGAGGGCTCTGTGAACATGCTGCTCATGTCAGCCAGTGCCCAAGCAGTGGCTTGGCCCTCGGAGTCCCCCTGGTCCCCCGTGGGATGCAGCCACTGACCCAGGGGGCAGACAGGCAAAGCCAGACCCCTGGGCACAAAACCCTGTCCTTCCCTGGCATAAGTCCACACCAGGTCTGCTCCATGGCACTTCCTTGGCACAGGCACAGCTCTTGTTTCCCCATCTATGGCTCCTGTAAGTGTCAGGACCTCGGGCTGTGCCCCAGCCCAGGGCCACCAGTGCAGGCAGACCCCTGGCACACGGACCCTGCCCAGGTCACAGCTCTCATTCCCCCCACAGCCACAGATGCCAAAAAACCCACAAGCACCCACTGCAGGCTCTGTCCTGTGGGCACCACAACCAGCACTGCCAGGAAGCAAGAACTGTGCCAGTGTCAGCAGCTGTGTGTGTGCCAGCCATGGGCCAGGCTGCTTCTGAAAGCCCTCAGAAAGCCAGAGCATTGCCCACAAGCCATGAGGAACATCTTGGCACTGAGGAACCCCCACTGCAGGCATCCCTGGAACCCCAGAGCAAGCTGTCTCCCAGTGGCTGCCCCTGCTCTGCCCCCTCAGCAGTCCTGACACACAGGTGATGGAGCCTGGTACCCAGGGGTGTTTGGAAAGCATCCATCAACTTGTTCAGGGGCACCTGCTGCCAGCCCTCCCCTGCCCCTCCAGCACACAGGGGTGCACTGGGGTGCCCTTGGGTCCCATCACCCAGCCCAGGTCTCCCCACCTCGCCCACCTCCTCCAGGCAGTCCCGGTCCAGGCGCTGCCAGGAACGGATATTCAGGAGGAAGGAGGTGAGGAGAGTCAGTGCACGTGGCCCCTTTGGGCTTCCTGGAGAGCCACTGCAGTCCCTTGCTCAGCACGGGGCAGCTGGAGCTTCCCTGCCTGCCTCCAATCCCCTCTCACCCCACCCCACCCGTGCCTCCGCTGTTGCAGCAACCTCTGCGCGGGTTCCGGTGGCACCGAGGAGCTGCTCGGGACGGGAACAGCTGGGGCTGCTGCCGGGGAAGGGAGGAAATGTGTCATGCTGTGAGGGCTGGGAGCCTGCAGGGCAGCGGAGGGGACACAGAGGGGACCAGACCGGGACAAACAGCAAACTGCAGGGATGGAGAGCAGAGCTCCCAGACAGTCTCAAAGGAAGCAGACAGGGGTCGTGGGAACATGGCAGGGAGTGGGACCTCAGCTGGAGGACACAGCCACCATGATGTCACATCACATGAGAGGCCATCTGCCACAGCACATGCTGGATGGCACAGACCCCTCTGGCTGGAAAGTGGGTGAAATTTCCCGGCCATGTTCCTGCCCACTCTGGGGCAACACCCAGGCATTTGGGCACAGAGAATGGGTATTTTGAATACACCACCCACCAAGTTCTCTAGTTCACACTCTAGTGACACAGCAGTTTCCCAGAACCACACTTCCCAAAACAATCTCCCCACTTCTGTGACAGCACTGCAGCTGGAGGTCAGGCGCAGGGCTTGGGAGCTGCCTGCTCCCTGCAGCCCTGACACGAGAGCTGGGCTCTCACAGCCTTATCGTGGCTCTGTCTGCCCACTCTGACTCATCCAGAAGCTCACAGCTTTTCAGCGAGGCAACACAGAAACCAAACCTCAGCACTTCCAATAAACCACTGCCCCAAGCCCAGCTCATCCCAGGAATGTCGGAATCACCCGCTTCCAAGCAGTGCTGCCCCAGGGCAGACAGGGATGCAGTGATGGGTACCTCAAACACCCTGCCCCAACTGGGGGGGTCATCAGATTATGGTCCCTACCACGATGCAAAGTTTCAGAGCAGTCCAGGTAACAGCCCTGACAAAACCTGCCTGCCCCTACCCAGGCCTCAGGAAACTGCCTCTGGCTTCCAGCCGGAAAAGAGGATTGTTTGCAAGACATGGCTAAAAATAAAGCAGGGCTGAGTAACAAACTGCACACGTCCATGAGCCACTTCTGCAGCCACTCCCAGAGGTGAGCACATGGGGGTTGCCCCAGGCTACTTACAAGAGAGAGGAACAGAAGGTGTGAGAGCTTGGGACAGCAGCATGGACTCATCCCACACATTTGGAGGGGAGAGGCAGCTCCTGAGAGAGCAAACGGATGTGATTGAGGGTGACATGAGCATTTTGCAGGGAGAGGCTGTTCCACATAGCCAGAACTCACACGGCGCTGGACAGAGCGGGTCTCATGATGCAGGAAAGCCCCAGGTTCAGCACTGCCTGGGGGACCTTTCCCACCTCTAGCTGCACCAGCCAGAGGCTGCAGCCCCCCTGACAAGGCCTGGGCAGTGTGGAATCACTGTTGTATCCCTGCACCTTCAAGGAGACAATGGAGCCCCAGAACAGCAGTGTCACTTACTGCTGGAGCTGCCTGCCTTGCTACAGGACAGCAGGACAGTCCCGTGTCTGTCTGTCCATGCTGGCACATCTCCAGCACATCCTCATGGCCAAGGTGGCGGATGCAGCAAAGCTGAGTGGCTCTGAATCACCAAGGGACTCGAGACTGCTTGGAAAAACTCATGTAATCGCTAAAATTAGCATTGTGGGCTTGGCTGGGAGAGCACATTGTTCATCTGCCAAGCAGCTGAGCGTGCTCGCTCACGCCATGCAGACGGAGCTCCCCCCACAGCCCCTGCTCCTGCACACCTCCACTCCTGCCTGAACTGGCACCCTGGGCAGGGTGAGCCCCCCCCATGGCCTGCAGGGCAGTGCTGGGACCCCCCATCACTCTGTGCTGCTGCAAAGTGCCCTCCCTGGTGTGGACCCCACCCTGGTGGGCCCCGGTGCACACAGCTGGCCCCAGGCACCAGGCCAAACACTGCTGAAGCGGAGGAGGAGGGTGGAGGGCTGGACTGGGGCCACACAGGGAGTGCTCCCCATGTTCCAGCACAGGGGGACCCCTCTGGGCCTGAGCCCTGCAGCAGCACCCACAGGCTCACACCGCAGCTGAGGGGTGAAGGAAGGGACATTAGAACCTCAGGGACTGGTGCTGGGGCCACCTCCACCCTTGGAGAAGCAGCAGCAGCCCCTGCCTCACCACGGGCCCACCCTAATCGTTTGAGGAGCCCAAATGAGAGTGATCCTCCATAGAACCAGTGATCCAGCCCTAGTGACATTTTCTCCCCCTGCTTGTGGAATGCAGGGCCAGGCCTGCCTCACTGCTTGTGCCATCATCTGCCCCAAGGGACAGGGACATGCCTGCCTTCCCTGGGAAAGTGCTTATGCAAAGGGGGAAGGAGCTCTGGGAGGGAGCAGCAGCACTTTGGTGAGCAGGGACGGCCATCAGGCTGACCTCCATCCCAGCACCAGCCCCAGGCCCACCACAACCCTCCTGGTGCTCCAGGAAAATGGCATTTAGGGTCTCAGGCTCCAGTGGGGTTGGCCCCAGCAGCAGAACCGTCTCCTCCAGGCTCGGCCCGAGCGATAGCAGCAGCAGCAGCAGCAGCAGGGCTCGGAGCAGGGCTTGGCCCCGGCTCCAGGCAGCGCTAGGCTGGAAGGAATGTGGGGCCGCGGCCAGCTCCGCCCGCGGGGATAATCCGGAGCGGAAAGAGCTTGTCCTGGGAGAGGGGGAGGCGATGGCAGGGGCTCATACACTGAGAAATGTTCCCTGGAACAGCTCCATCTCTGTAAAGCTACCTCTGGCACCACAAAGTGGCCCAGGAACCTCTCCCCAGCACACGAAGGGGGAAGGGGGCCTCGTTCCTTCCCAGGAGAAGCCAGCAGAGGAGTGAACAGCAGACTGCAGAGCTGCTGCCAGCCATCACTGGCTCCCTGCCCTGTGCTTCTTCCATGCAGAGAGACACAAAGGCACAGCTGGAAGTCTGGCATGCCAGTCCTACAGCAGCAATTGCTGAGCCCAGTCGTGCATGGGTCCAGGTGCTGCTGGAATAGAAGCTCCCAGCCTGTAGTGAACTGGAACTCACCCCCCTTGCCCAACTAAGAGACTGTACCAGGACTTAGCCACCCACAAGTGAGTACAAACCCAGATTTTGGCTACAAAAATGGAGGTATAAACCTCCCTAGTTTGCCACTCCCTAGCTGGGACAAAGCAGGAGCTTCAGGCCTTCTGCTCATCGTGAGTCTGAAAACTCTCATGGCCTTGTCCATTGGGAACGTGCCTTGGGCTGCGTCTCCTGCCAGCTCTTCTGACATCCCTCGGAAATGCTCTGATATCAGGGCTGCCAAATCAGCAGCCCTAGGCCAGCCCTCCTGGTTGGAGGCCTAGAGGAGACACAGCCAATGCTCCATAATGTCAGGCAGAGGCTCCCAGGGCTCCTGCCTTGCAGCCAGCAGCTGCATCACTCCTGAACCACTGCTGGGGCCTGCTCCAAGGAAATCTGCCATCACACTACTTGTCTTTGACATCAGGACAGGGAAGATCTGAGGTGCAGGCTCTGATCTTGCTGCTGTGCACTGGAGGACTGAACTGCATTCACAGGCAGCTGCCCAAGCTCACTGCCCTCTGCAAGCAGTGACGAGGGCCCTCCTGCAGTTCCTGGTCTCAGGAGGCAGAGGTGTGGGATGGAAAGGACCAGGACACCAGGGACACTAGGAAAGGATGTGCATGCTGGTGGCTTGGAAGTGCTTGTTGCAGTGGCTGTGAAACAGGCAGAGCTACCAGGGTTTGTGGCAGCAGTTCATTCAATTCTGCCCTCAGCAACCTGTGCTTTGGGGACTCTGGATTCAAATCCCAGCAAGCAAAGGAGAATGGCATTTGTAGTGACATCAAGCTGGAAACACAATGAATAGTCCCATGGCTTGGCACAGGGTAGGTCAGAGCTCCCACTGCTCCAGGATTTCCTCAACAGAGAGAACAGGAGCAACTGCTACAGCAGCAAGCATTTGAAGGGACAGAGTGAGCTGTGACTGGGCTGGCACAGCTGGCCTGGTGGGGAGGTACCAAAGCACTCCCAGCCAGGATGCAGTCCTGGAAGCAAGTCCTTAACCTGGAGGTCTGGATAACATGCAGGGCTGTTAATCATGACTCTGCACCCCCATCAGGAGCCAAGAGAGAGGAACCAACCCCTTCAGCCACTGTATGCAGATGTGCTTTGCATTCACCTCTTCCCCAATATCAGTGGGACCCACTGGATCAAGGATTAGGTACCTCCAGTTTCTTACCTCCAGCCTACTGTGTTCCCTTTCAGCCTGGTGGCAAAGGCTGCGCAGTAGATGATGCAAGCGTGGGCTGCAGGGACTGAGAAAATCTTTGGACACAAGGGAACAGTGCTTTGAGGGACCAGCCTGGTGCCTTCCTCCAGCCACAGCTGCATTGTGCTGACCTAGACAACTATCCCTTCTCCAGGAAAAACAGAAATGGGGTATGCACAAGGATATCCTTGGAGTTCTCAGGCCAGGGAATTTTTCAGGAAGGGCTGAGCTCCACTGGGCAAGAAACAATGAATTAGAGGCAGCTCAAAACAGTACACCTCAGAGGAAAGTTAGTAAACCACCCCAGGCACTCATTGCTCCAGCCTTTTGTTGTCTGATGACTTCACTTCCCCGTCTGGCTCCAGCGTGGGGAAAGCCCGATGACAGCATGTGAAGAGGAATCATCCTGGAAGAGGAATCATCCTGTCCTAGCCCTTGACTGTACACAGCTCTGTGCCAGAGCCCCCACGTGCCAGAGCTGGAGCTCAGTGAGGCAGCGGGAGCCAGGGAGCAGCGTGGGGGCCCAGCTGGCTGCTCTGCAGGGCCAGGGCAGCCAGACAGGGCTCACAAAGGCGCAGCTGGTGCTGCCCTGGGGTTGGACAGCAAGGTGTCATACCCATACCGTGGGCAAACAGGGGCTTTTCCTCACAAATCAGACACTGTGCATACAGAGCACACTTCCTTCACTGAGGTAACAATCCCCAGGTTTGTAGAAATCAAAAGACAGAATTTCCTCACTAGCCCTGATTTTCCTGACCTGCCTGCTGCGAGCAGCTGCCTGCGTGGCACCGTGCGACAGCGCTGGAGCTGGCACAGCACCAAGAGGTTATTACAGCTGTCCAACCAAGAAACTAAATTTGCAACAACTCTCTCTTCTTAAATACTACATGCAACCACCCAGAACCACCACTGAGAAAGCTCACTGTTGGTTTTGTGCTTCTCTCAATTATATTGCAGTAAATATTCTGGAGCATCTGCTTATGATTCCAGTCACAGGTTGCTTTGCACCACTTGCAGTAACTTGCATTTCTGCTTCTTTAGAGATAACTCTAACTCTCATTTAGCCAGGTTTGCTAAATTTTGTTAAATCTCACCAGCAAGACAATGATCATTTAACACTACAGAAGCACATTCTCTCTTTTCAAAGCCTGGAAGAGGAATTTAGGCCCAGCAGCAGAGCACCCTGAAACCAAGAAATCACAGTTTATTCTTGATGCCTAGAGTAACACACAGCAGGGAACCAACCATAACCAACCTGCAGGAAATGCAAGTTTTCTTCACCTCAAGTCTGTTATGCATTTAAAGGCCATCCAGGAAAGTCCCTAATAGAGAGAAAGTCAATATGGTTACAAAATGACTCCTAGAGTAGAGGCTCTCTGGCCCAAGAAGCCAGGATTCACACCCAGAGGTTTTTAAGCACATCAGAGCTTTTAAGAGCAAACTAAGTCCCATAATGTAGATAAAAGCTGATAGTTAAATCCAAGAGCTACTAAAGCACAGGCAGTCTGACAGCCACCAGTCTACCTATGAACTAAAATATTCATACAATTCAAAATATTAATAAAATGTTAGTATAAAGACCAAAACCCACACTATTGCCTAGTAGTTGCCTTTGCACATCAACACGTGAAAGCACTGGAAGTCAGGGAATAGCAGGATGTAGTTAGGTAAAAAATAGTGAGACTGAAAATGTGACTGGACACTCCAAGTTGATGAAGTTGTGTAGGTTCCCCAGCCAACTTCAAAATGGAGGTGACACTTTGTGGCAGGCCCCCTGCCCCTCAGCTGCATGCTGCTGTTTTGCTAGCCAAGCCCAGGAGAGACCATTCTTTTCTCTGCCAGCTCAGTCAAGATCAGCTCTCAAACCAATTCATGCCTGTGGAGCCTCTCCTCGGTCCTGGGCATCCACCTGGTACTCTGGTTTCAAGACTCGCTGCATCATGCAGCCAGGAACACCTTGTTTTTTCAGACCACTGGCCAAAGTTTAAGGATGAAAATGTTTACTTAAAATTCAGAGTTGTAGGAACTTTACAAAGTTTCCAGAAAACCTCCAATCAAACAATAAAATACATCAGGATTATACTTCCTAGCTCAGCGTCTTTCCCTGCTGTTAGCTTTAATTGGTATCACTTCCTCGTGCCACGTCCTGGAAAGGGGCTGAGGATGGAAAGTAGAAGTTAAGACACTTGCACCACACCGTTCTGCACACATCCCCATTGTTTAAGGGTCCTTCCCAGCATCCCCTCCCAAAACCACCATTTTTTTTCTCAGTAAGGAGACAAAAGATTGCAGACAGTAGAGGAAATACTATTATTGGAGCTCTTTGGGCAATCTCTAAAGCACAGTTGAAGCCATGTTCCTATGTAAGAGTTCCTCCATTGATGGCACTCCATCTGAGCAGTGAACACCCAGCAGGCAGCAGCCTCTGGCAGAGGACAGGGCAGCACTCCAAGGCAGGAAACCCACAGCACACATGTAGAGGTGACCACAGTACTTCCATCTTGCCCTCTGGGTTCATGCACTAAGTGCTGTAGCAATTGACAGTGATTACAGCCACTCTTGGCAAATGCTGCAAGGTGCCATAAAACTCATTTCCATTGTGTTATAAAGACAAGGTCCTTATGGTCTTTGCTATGAAGATCTGTAATCCATATCTGAATCAAGTATTAACTGCTCAAATGTTCAAAAAGCATCCAAAGCAACATTTCCAGTTCTTTCTTGGGCTAGGTTTCTCTATCTTCTTAATATTCTTATCAGAACTACAGGCTGAGCAGGAATATTTCTGGAGAGCAAGAGTTGCCTGGTGTTACCCATCACATACAGACTGAGCACAATGACTGCAGTCTGGAGTGTTAAAATCAAACTGTGAACACACAAGAATAGCTGGCAATAAGTAACTCTGGTATTAAAATAGGGTTTAGCACTGCTGTGGGCTGGAAACTCATCCCACCAGACAAGGGTAGTTAAATCTGTCCCTCTAACACTGCTGGTTCGTGCTATAATGCTGGGAGAAGTTTGGACGGGAACATCTGAGAAATGTAGCCCAGGCTGTCCAACATCTTCAACGTGGGAGTAGGTAAAACCTGGATCTGCAGGAGAAATTGATGTGGGTGTGCTGGTGGTTTCCATGTCAGACAGCACTGTTACAGCAGTCTCCTGAGATGATGTGAAGTGCTCCGTCACAGGAGATGTCAACGTTGAGCTGAACGTCTGATAGGTTGTAGCTGTGGTTGGCAGGCACTCGAGGTCATCAATGCTTAGAGACACAAGAGAAATATTCTGCAGTGCCATTGGGCTGCGGCACACCAAATATGGCACATTTTTAACTATTGCTGTGCTCTTTTGGAGCCATTCTCGGAAACCAAGAATTTGGCAATCACATTTCCAAGGGTTGTCGTCAAGGACAACTTCTTCCAGCTCAGGTAAAGCAGTAAAGAAGTCTGCAGGAAGAGACTGCAGGTTAGTACTATTCAGGTAAACTTTCTGGAGGTGCTTGAGATTACGAAAGAGGTTTCTAGGAAGAACCTCAAGCCTTGTATCAAACAGGGAAATGTTCTGCAGTTTCTGAAGGCTCAGAAAGATTCCCTCTGGCAAACTGGAAATACTGCTTGTATGGAGAGAAAGGCCCCGCAGTTCATTCAGGCCACTGAACACATTCCTAGGAAGAACCGTAAGCTCTGGGTTAAAACTCAGCACAAGAAGCTCTAAATTTGTCAAGTTACTGAACACAAAATCTGGTATTGTTGAGAGCTTTGTGTGATACAGCCATAGGCTACCAAGATGCCTCATCTCTCCAAACAGTACTTCTGGAAGAGACTTCAGTGGGTTCCTGTACAAGGTCAGTTTAGACAGGTCATGCAAGTGCAAAAAAAGCCCAGAAGGCAAAGCCTGAAGCCTGTTCCTGGAGAGTGTCAGCGTTCTTAGTTTACGAAGACAATGAAATGCATCAGGGGCAATGGAATGGATATTATTGGAATGCAGGAAAAGTTCCTGCAGCTCCTTCAGGCTATCAAACACACCAGACTCTATTGAAGACAGCCTATTAATATACAACATCAGCCTCTCAAGCCTGGCTAATGCACTAAATATATTTCTAGGCAGTGCTGCTAAGTAATTTCTTGACAAGTTCAGTACTCTGAGTTTGGTCAGTTTCTTCATCACACCACTGGGAAGTGCTGTTAGTTGGTTTTTGTTCAAGTAAAGCTCCTGCAAACCAGCCAGTCTGTCAAACAGATTTTCCTCAATAGAATTCAACCTGTTACTTTCAATGATCAATTGCTGAAGCTGCACCATGTCATCAAATACTTCTGGTGGAAGTTCAACCAGCTTATTATCCAGCAGTTTGAGGACTTTTAGCCTTCCCAAGCCTTTAAAAGCTGTTGGTGAAACCAGAGCAATGTTGTTTGAAGACAGGATGAGATGCTGCAGTTCCTCCATCCTAGCAAAAACATCCTGCAAGTACGATATGTTAGCATTTGTTATGTGAATTTCTGTCATGTTGCAAGGCAGATTTAACAATTCCAGGTCTTTTATGTGGGGGCCAGAACAATAAATTGCATTTTTTGAAGAGCAGTCACACTTCTCAGGACAAACAGATGCATCCAGCTGGAAGAAAAGCTTGATCATCACTGACAAACGAAACACCAACATCCTTGTTGAAGTGCCAGAAACATTAGCTGTTACAAGAGATAAGAGAGAATCAGGATTTGATCATAGATAACTTAGCAGCTCACAAAGATGTGTGATTATATCATAAACCTGCATATGTGTGCAAAATTTCCCTTGCCTTGAAAGCAAACTTCAAAATCTCTTTTATTGTTGACTGCCAATATTTCTGAAGTGCTCAGCTTACACTGAAAAGTACAGGTAAATTAATTTTTGTAACTCAAGTACTCCTTGTTTATATTTGTACCAATTAACTATAATAAAAGTATACAAAAATCATGATGAAACACTTAAGTAGTCAAAAGACATATTTATTTGAATAGAAAAGCATTACAGAATCACAGAAGGGTTTGAGTTGGAAGGGACCTTAAGGATCATCTCTTTTCATCTGACAGGGACATCTTCCACTAGACAAGGTTTAGTATATTATACTAAATTACACGCCAAAAATATTTTCAAAAATTATCAAAAGGTCCTGCACTCATTGTGTTTTTCATTGTAAGTTATCTGAGGTTAAAAAATAAAGTTTAGCCTGCAAAAATAGACAATGGAGGTAAAAAGGTTGTCCTGTACTTTAAGTGGTGAAAAGCAAAACAGCACCGTCCAGTTAAATCCTGTCTCAGCATTTTCAAGTGATGGCTTCTTGGAACAGCTCAGGAACACACAAGAAGGAACAGGCTATTTTTGACACAGCCTGAGATAACACAGAAGACCCCATATGGCACAGGACAGTAGTGAGCCTCTGATAACCACCAAGCCTTGTTTCAACAGCTTAACACAACACTGAGCTATCAGCAGTAGAATTATAAGGACAGTAAAATGAGAGGAAAGAAGTGCTAGAAATCAGATGGGAAGTTAGCAATAAAGGTACATCTGCATGAAACACACCACAAAGTTGGAAAGTTGCATACATTTCCAAACAGGAAAGCAATCATTGTAGGTATAAATGGTAATATTTAAAAGAGCAAGTCAAACAGAAACCCACAGAAATATTTCTTCAATGAAATCAACAAGTCCAAGTGTATCAGAAACCTGGATGTCAAGCACCTGGCTGAGCAGCAGAATAAGCAGCAGCTGGGACCACTGGAATAGCTACAAAACTTCCACAGATGTAACTGGGATAGCTGACAAGATGTCAGTCATCTGCACCAGGAACATGGGGGAGAGGAAGGCTCCATCCCCACATGCTCTTTTTCAGGGGCAAGGATGAAGCTCTCCCATACCAATCCCACAGACAGACTGTTGGGTTCAACCCCCTTCCCTTTCAAGAGAAATCAGGAAGGACAGCAGAGCTTCTCAGGCACCTGAACTGCTGACAACAACATAGCACAACAGACCCAAAACAGCTGCATGTCCAAACCAGCTACTGCATTAAAAAAATAAAACCCCCAAAAAAAACCCAAAACACCAAAAGAGCAAAAGAGAGTGCTTTAAAAAAATTCAAATTTTATTCAGCCTCAGAGTACTGAAGTCTAGTAAAATATCTAAGTCTCCCTCAGGAAGGGAAGGATGTGGCATTTAGGGCTATCAACAACCAGCAACACAGTGCCACAAAACAAGGTCTCAGTGGGTTTTTCACAACTCATTGAATGAGACATAGGCATCACCAAAAAATAGCACGAGATTCCACTCTTTTCAAGGTCTTTCACATGTCAAACAAGAATCTTTCAGGGAATCTCACCCTCCTAGTAATCCTCCCTACCCCAAAACTTTGTCATAAGCCAGTGATGCTTTTACCACAATGAATTTGTTACTCAGCCCGTCCCTGATCCTACGTATCCCCACGAGCAGAACCCTCCATCCAGAAACACATTAAGAAATTTCTGTTTCAAGCCCTGACTTGAACCAAATGGATGGAAAAAACCCCAGTCTGTTACGCTAGAAACTGCAAATGCAGGTCCCTTGGAAGGTATGACTACAGGCCACTCTGTAAAATCAGAAACAGACTAACACTATCCTGTAGGTTCATGATGACTGTTTTCCTGCTCTTATAGCAAAAGATAAGAAAGTATACAAGAAGACAAGAAGATGCTCAGAAATGCTAGAAAGCACTAGTTTTGACAAACAGCAAAATGGTAGAAATTCTTTGCAAGATATGAAGGCTGTAAGTGCTGTCACAAGAACTGGAAAAGCCTATGGGTCTCAAACATCTAGAGCTGCTAACAGTATTTTTTAAAAAACACTTAAAGATTTTAAGAGTACCAAATACAGTAATACCCACAATAAAGATAATTATACATTCCCATGCCTTAAAATTCTCTCAAACCCTCACATGAGACACCTGGCATTCCAGAAAAGGCACCAGCCTGGCTGCTCACTTACCGAAGTCTGGTCTACAGCCTCTTTCCCCTTCAGGCCCCCTTCCCCCACACCCCAATATTTCTCAAGACTACAAAAGGATGCCAGAGGCAACACATTAATGCTGTTGCTATATCAGAAGTCTCAAATCAGTTTTGAACTTACAGAACACTGAGCACATGTATTGCTTAGTGGTGCTTACCTCTTTTACTGTCTTGCAAGTTCCTAAACTCATAGAAGCATGACAAAGAAATTTTGAGCTGTACCTTAGAAACTTATCTGCTTTTAAAGGAACTTACTAGGAGCAGAGCAGGCAATCAGGCTTCACCATGACACTGCACTTTAAATGGGAAGTAAAAGAGCAAAAGGCATCCTCCAGATAACACTTTCACCCGTATTTGCCCAGTAACTGAGACAGGCCAAAGGCCAAACAATATTTGAAGCTTCAGAGCAGATTTTTGCTTATAATTGTTCAAGCAACTAACTTCCACAGGTTGTACTCCAAAAGTAGGGCTTGAAGCCACTCACATAACAGGAGAAAGTTTTAAGTCACACACCCAACAGCAGAAAACCCACTTGTAGCTTCTTTGACAGTGATATTGGAGTATGTGCTTCAGCCAACCCAAAGCACATCTGAGTGAAGTCAGAAATCTACATTTCAATGTGAGATGTGATCAGAAATTTCAAATTTGTCACCGGTCTGCTAAATAGGTTTTGAAGGACTGAACACATCCACTTTAAACCAGGTGCTCCTACCTGGCTAAGCATTCCAAGGTTGACACATTTAGTTTCTGTTTTTCCTCAAAGTCTTCTGGAGTGGCAGGCCAACAAAACCTAAAACCTGTAAGATTCTGAAACAGAAAAGCTAAGTTGTAAAAATAGAAGCTTGAAATTGAAAGATTAAGTTTTTGTTATTAAGTAAAAAGGTATTTTAAGTATCTTGTCTTCAAGTTTAAAATAATGTGCTCTGCCAATGACTCTTTCAGTGGAAGGTGAGCCACAGGACAGAAAAGATGTCTTCATTTCCACATGATTTTGGTGAAGATGACTGTGACAATGGTGACAGCTCAGATCATGCCTCCCACATGTCCAAACAGAAGGAACATCTGAATAACCAAAGGTGGGAACAAGCTGCTATCACATGTACAAGGCTTTAGAATGGCTCTCCTACGCCACCAGGAAAAGCTGCAGTCAGTGTGAGCCCCTGCAGAACTCTAACACAGCAGGCACCCCTCCCACCACATCTGCAGAAACACACAGGCGCTGAACAGCATATCCATGACATCAGAGGGAGTAAGCCTGTGTTCTTCAACAAGCTTTGCACCTAATTCTAGAAAGAATAATTAAAACAATTTCATGAAACTAATGAGAAGAGTTAAAATATCCGTTCATTTTAATTTTATTTTCAAAGAGCTTCAGTCACAAAAATGATTTACAAGTCTATTTACAATTCTATTGTACAGTTATTTATGTATGCCTCTTGACAACAGGGTACCATTCTAGAGCAGCAATACATATTTTAAATACAAAGATGTAGTATCATTTCAGATTTAAAAATAAAAGGAAGCTGAGCTTCTAGAGAGTGCTGTAATGATGAACATTTAAATCTGTGTTAGGCTCGAGGAATTAATGACAAACTAAGTAGTTTCTGGTTCACATAATTATTAAACAAGCTGCAGTTTGTTGAAAATAGTTTTAAAAACCTGAAGCTTTACTGTATATAAAATCAACATATTCAAGACTCTAAAAATTGTCAAAAACCCACAGCTTTCCCTTAGACATACAAAACCCTAAATATACAATTCAGAATTTCATGGGAGAAATCCAACAGGACTTGAGCTCTCTCATTTTGTGATGACCAACATAAGCATTAAAAATTTGCAGCATAAAAAGGACTCCACATCTGCTTAGTATTATACTGCATATACAGTACAAGATTATTTACCTAATTTGGGATGACTGTTCAGCACAACCTTCATGAAGAAAGAAAAAAATAAATAGAATTAAAAATCCAACAACTTTTTTAAAAGTGCAACAGTAAGAGTTTCCAATTTAAAGTTATAATGAATATGGACAGTCAGTTCTGTGGGTTTTTTCAGCCGCTTCTATTCAAGCATTATTTGCAGCATTTTCTTTTTACAGTAGATTTATTTCTATAGCACATGAAACTAGAGTTACTGCTAACTGAATCTGAAGGGAAAGGAAGGAAAAAAAACTTAAAATAACCCTGAGGGATATACAATTTCATGATCTTGTAATTTATTTCTAAAAAGTAACATTTATTATTTAGCAACTGCTTTTCTGGATAGACCAGTCCTTTAAGTATGTGCATAAATAATATTTAAAAATCAGTAATATTTACAAATCCTAATACATCAAAATAAAATACGTACAGATTGAAGTCTGCATACACAAATAATTTAATAATAAATCAAACTCCTCAACATAAGGCCAAAATATACAGCAGGAAGAAAATGTCTACCCAGTATCAAGTGGAGCTCACTAACTTGGTCTGTTCACCTGAATTTAGATTTCCAAGATGAACACTGAAAGAGATTTTTTTTTACTACAAAATGAATTTCATCTTACTTCAAAACAGAAACTGAATACACTAGTGCAGATCTAGTTTGCTGCATTTCTGAAAACCAGAAAAACTAAACTGCTCAAAATGAGAAAAATTATAGGTGGTCAAATTCAGCTCTTGGGCAGGAAGGCATAAATCCCAATAATTGCAGAAAATGCAAAAGCTTATTTTGTGGCTGAACTTGCAATAACAAGATGGATTCTCAGAAAAGCTGATTTATTATTCCTGACTAAGCGTCAGAGCTCAAGCATGCAACCTCAGGAACATTTACCAACCCTGAACGCAGACCTGGAGGAAACAAGCTCCCATTTGCAAAACATTCAAGTTTACTATGCTCATGAGCCATTAGTCACTCAGCTAAGTGGAGACACTTGGCAATTTCTGTTTTAGTAACAGTTCCCTAAAATGTTCTCTGAAGACAAGCCCACTTAAAGAGCTGTTTTCCTCCTCACTTCCTAGGTAAGTCTAATAAACTAGAATAAGACTGAAAAACTAGCTTCAGAAACCAAACAAGCCAAGAGAAATTATCAGTCTAGGAAAGTATTAAGCAAAAGCATATAAAAGGGAAAGACACAAATATTTCCTTTCAGTTCTCATGAAACAGCAAATCTAAAATGGTCAGCAAAATGGAAAGCAGAAGCTTATGCGTTTAAGGATAAGTCACAGCTCCCAGGTCCAAGATGCATAGCTTCACAATATTTTTCAACTAAAATATTATTTTTGTTTAAATTTGAATACTACTTACGCAGCTAAGAATTATTCTTCATTAGTTATTCCATGCTACAAAGATTTTGTAAAATCAACATCGGCAGAAATTAGCCAACTGACTCAGGTTCATGACTAATGTATCCAATGTTTGCAGACCCTTTAAAAGCCACCAATGTTGTTCATGTTTATGACCTTATGAAGCCAGGATAATAAAGAACATTGCTCTGTTGAATGAATGCTAAGAAAACCACTTCCCCCCTTTCCCCTGCTCCACTCCTCAAAACAAACAACAACAACAACAGAAATCAGGAAAAGAGTTGACAGCTGGACTGGAAGATAGTACACCCATATGCATATTATTAAGGAGGAGCAATAACTTCAACAACCAAGTTCTAGGAAAAGGTCTTCCAAACCATTTAGCACCACTTTTAAATTCCCTGTTGGCACAGTATATTCAACACTGCAGAAACCACAACATGATTGACATTAACATGGTTAATGGTTGATGATTTTGAAGGTCTTTTCCAACCTTAATGATTCTATGAGCAGCAGGGCACACTGTCCATACTGTCCTACAGAACAGCACAAGGGAATTAGGCCTGATCTGAAAAAATCTGCTTATTAAAACAAGGCTGGAAAGGAACTGTCTCCACAGGAATTTGAAAGAAGAAAACAGAACAAGACAACCCAGAAAAAAAAAAAAAGAAAAAAAAAGAAAAAAGAAAGAAAAAAATCCCTAACATCAAAACCTCAAATTCCATCATCAGAATATACACACTTCAAAACAATCCCAGCCAGCCAGTGCGCCTGGGGCCCTCATTCCACAACTACTCTAAAGGACCCCACTTCCTTCTCTAAAGGATCTCTACAGAATCATGACTTCTTCAGATCCCAGATCTCCTCCCAAAGCTTGGAGGCATCTGGACCAGTTAGTTGCCCCTGGTCAAAAATCAGACTGATCAAGACTTAATATTTATCATCTTCCCAAAGACACTAAGGAAGACTTTTCCAAACATTTACAAAGTTGACAATGGTTTCCAGATAAGTAATTTGTAGTTTAAAAAAAAAAAAAAAAAAGTTTTAAGCCTTGCATGTCAAAGTGCTGTCTGCCTCTACTTCTTCGTAGACCTATTTTTCTAGTGGTCTTGTGTTCTGATACTGCCTCATGGCAAAATGATGTATGGCTACCCCTAGTGCTTAAACAGCATTAGTGGTGACACAAGCTTTTATTTTTTTCATCTTTTTTTTTTTTTTTAATAAATAAAATCTGCTTAAGCCTTATAGTTCTGCAGCAAGACAGACTTTAGCTCAATTTTCTCTTAATTTTGTTTTGTACAGCTACATGTAGCGCTGAAGACACCGGCAGACTCTGAAATGCCTGTGCTCTTCACGTGCACAAACCCCACATGTGGGCATGTGACAATACCTCCCTCCACTCCCATACCCCTTGCAGCAGTAACTCTTGCCTTACTACTTCAAGGTATATAGGAAAATTATCTTTAGATTGACAAATACAAATGGTCCACAAAGGGATAATCCAACCTTTCTGCTGGAAAAAGCAAGGTTTATGGAGAAATGCATAGCTAAATGTAATAAAACATGACACAGAAGAAAGTGTTTAGATTCTCCATCCTTCTTTCTCCAAAAACTTCAGAGTGTAGCCAAATGGCTCCTCCCCTGGAGGCCATCTAAGCCTTCCCTGTGGTTAGCTAGAAGAGAAGCCAAGAACCCACATGAAAGCAATGTGCTTATTTCTTAAGGACAGAGCATATTGCTTCTACAGCATTCCCAATTCCTGCTGTGGCAGACTAAAGAATTGAACTTAGAACCCAAACATTACACCTGGAAACACTCCTTACTAATAGGGACAAACTTAAGAGGTACACACACAAACTTTAGAACCGTTCTGAGGCACAAAACTTTTCATCAGTCAAATAAAAACCAACTAAACAAACAAAGTAACCCCAACCAACCAAAAAGACACAAAAAAACCCCAAACCATGACAAGGTTATTATGCACCTCTAGTACAACCATGAAACCATCACATCATAGGGTTTACATGAACACATGCCCAGATAAGCAGGTTAGAACAACTATTAAAATACTCCAGGTAAATAATGTGAACCTGTTTTAACTGCCCTGCAGTTTAAACCTTCAAATGCATCTCATTTAGGAACAATGAAATCTGAAAGAAGGTGGAAGGAAACACAATCATTTTTGTTCTGCCTAAGGTAACTTACATTTTTAAAATGTATAGCCATAGGACACCTGGCTCTGAATTTTGTATTCAGAGAGACAAAACAGTTGGAAATATCTGCATTAGAATTTGACATTTTAGCACACTGCAGTTTCAAATAAAGCCTTGAAATTACATTCTTCTGAATACTACTAAAGATACATGCCACCAAGATCCACTGCTATGTTACAGTGATGATTTGATATGAACCATTTTCTTGGGATGGTACTTTTGCTTCTGTTGTTGTCCTGGGTTTTGGTGGCCATTCTGGATCAACCAGCAGTTCCT
Organism: Emberiza elegans; assembly: GCA_024865655.1. Lineage (NCBI taxonomy): Eukaryota > Metazoa > Chordata > Aves > Passeriformes > Fringillidae > Emberiza > Emberiza elegans. The sequence goes on from JALJVW010000149.1 coordinate 12,275,894, forward strand.
GAGCTAGGTGCATATACTTGGCTTTTGGTGTCTTCTCTCTACAACCAAACAGGGAAGACAGGAAACAGACTCCACAGCGGTCCCCAGCCTCCTGCAGAAGTGAACAAATTTGAAAATTGGATTACCATAACAAAAACAAAAGTCAGTAACAATACAGTAAATCACTAGAACAAAAACTTATTTCAGTCTTTAATGTACTATTTCATTATCACATTGGATTGGACCTGTGGTACAGAAACTCTTCTGTTGTGTCTTCTATACTATGGTAGTAATGACATTCAAAAAGCATTAAGAAAAAAACAAGTATTTCACATTATCATAACATCTAAGACCACCAACAGTTTTTATGCATATTCTGTAATCATTTCAATAATTACAGATAGAACAGGGAACAATAAATTATTTTACTGTTGGAGAATAAAAGCCTGGTCTAGAAAAAGCAAATTCCTAAAATTCCAAAACACTTTTTAAGTCATGAATTGTTAAACTGAAGGCAGCCAGTCAGCCAAAATTTAACTTGCTGGTGAAATCTAAATACTAGAGGTATTAATAGCTATTAAAAAGGACACAAATTATTAAACTTAAGACTTCCTTCCTAGGTTTTCTCTCCCAGTCTTAAATGCATGTAATTAAATTAGCTGGGGAAGAGAAACACCATTCCTCATTCTTGAGAATGAATCCCTCTCATGTCTCAGAGAGCACCTATAGTCTGCAGGGCTGACATCTTATGGTAATATATTCTATAGTTTTCATCATGCTCTAAATGTCTATCCATTGGTGAACTGAAGCAAATGTGAGCCTTGAGCACAGTTTCCATTCTTCAGTGACCACAAAACAATTTGTTCTACAACAGCCTCAAAAGGACAAATGTACATCTGAAGTGAATATATTTAATAAAATTTAGTGCTGAGAAATGAACCACTATAATTCTAGCAAGCACAAATGTACAATCAGCCAAAAGTAATAAGTCAACAGGCTTAAAGTAAAGCTGTTTTTTATGGGATTCACATAGATTTCCTTCATGTATTAACAGCAGAGGGGCAGACCAGACCAAAATTCATGGTCACCTGAAAAACCTTTCCATGTCCTAAGCCATCTGAAGCAGTTAAAGTGTATTTTAATTTGCCATCTAGTTTTGTTTCATTTGTACATGCTGAAAATTACTGCTCTCAGACAAGGACCCAGAACGCTAAACCAAATTAATTTATTTTAATTGCTTCTAAGCAAATCAAGATGTTTTCAGTCCTAGTGTACTAACTTGTGACACCAAAAAAATTTGCTAATGTGGAAACTAAAGATGAAGTGAGAAAAGTCTTAAAGCAATACTCTAAGGTTTGTTTCACAGTTCTTGCACACACACTAAACTCTTTAAGCATCAATACAGAAAAAATTATAACCCAGAAGCCTTTGCTTTTAATATTCCAATTACAGAAATCTAATTTAGGCAGACTTAAGCTAAAGATAAGGCAACAGACGCTTATAGATAAGAGACAAAACCAAATTAATCCACATGCACTCAAATGAGGACAGCAAAATACTCGTCTCCAACCTGAGGCGGCTGGGGTATGGTGAGGCGAGATTCTCCTTGTTTGTCTCGATTGAACACAACCTTCCAAAGGATCATATCAAGGAGGACATTCTGTGAGACATTACAGTGAGTGGGAAGAGTTAAAGAAACTAATGATCAATTGTTGTTAGTGTGCACATTACAAATAAAACCTGAAACAGTGGGTTAGCCATAACTATTTCAGTGGTGAGCAAAACGGAGAGTTTATGCTACTTTTGTTGGTACTTTTGTGATAAACATTTCCATTCTTAAAGGGCTCACACAAAATTTAAGAATATGAACAGGTACTCTAAAATCAACAGCAACAATGACCAAATCTGCATCCATCTCTATGGGTAAAAAACATAAATACACATGTGTTTCAATATTCTAAAAACCTGTGAAAGCACCACATGAAGACATGAGTGCTTAGAGCAATTTCCCCATAAAACCATCTTGGAGTTATCCTTTTTACATAGTCTGTTCTAAACTACTGACATTCTCAGAAAAGTAGCAGTGGGGTGGCAAAGCTGGGCCACCAGCAGGAATAAAGGAATTTGGTATGTGTAATTCCATGGTTTTAAAAGAGGGCAGAATTTGAATAGTATGTTGAGCACATCTGGTTATCCTCATACAGCTGCATGGGCGGACTCAGGAGCTTTGAGCAAATCTGACAACACAGGTGTGGACCTGTAACCTTCCATGGCCTTGAGCCTACAGCTCTGATCCTTGGACAAATTCCATTTCTAACATCTGACTAACTGCTGCCATTGAAAATGGGGAGCTGATTAGTCAGACCTTTGTAACAGATTTTTATAATGCTTATGATTTTATAATGTACCACAATTTGACAGTACTTTTATAAAGCATCGGCCAACAAATCTTCAGTTTGTTAGATGTTCATTTTTGAAGCCAGTCTGGTTTAAGCATGTCTATACCAGGCATCAGGGGTAAGAAGGAACAGCTGCTAGGATCTGCCTTTGTTGTGCAATATTTTCTATCATATGGTACAAAGAATCTGCATGCTTTGTGATCCTAGTCTGGCACCTACATGGAAGGAGCAAAAGCTTTTCAGGGCACTTCAGAAAACAAAAACAACCACAGTCAGAAACTATTCCTGTTGTAGAAACAATAACAAAACTATATATGATCATAGCATGACACAAAAGTGTCACATTGGCAAGTGTGACTAAGGAAGATCCCATTCCTCCTGTATCTCATAATTATGAGAGACTTAAAGAGGCATTACTGAGGGATAGCTCTCAGCAGAACAAACTCCAAGTGAAATACAGGGTACCATGTTAAAAGATGGAAGGAGCTGCCACCACTGGCCTCTCCCAGATACTCAGAATGTGACCTGTGGCACAGGTCTGTAGTGAAAAGTGGAGGGAGCAGAAAATCCAGCCAGGCACACAAGGAAAGAAAGACAATGAGCTATACTTGAAGTCAAGGAAAGAAACAGCCTGGGACTTCTACACAGCACACTGGACCCAGGGAGCTGGCACCACATGACAAAGCTTTAGAGAGTGCAGAGTAACACTGCTGGAATTGGGCAAATGCAATTCAAGAGGTGGGCACCAGTTATGGAAGGTGAAGTGTATATTGTAAAACAAGGTTTGGGACTTGAGGATTGCTACACAACAGTTCTGTTGGGACACCTGCTGAACAGTAAAACTCATCTGCCAAAACAAAGCATTCAACTTACACTTACAAAGTGGGAGAAACCTGGTTTAAGAGAGAGCATAACAGCCCACACAATTAGTGCAAAGAAGTAGGTACTTCTATTTTATTACCAAAGTACAGGCAACAAGATAAATAGGGAAGGCTGTTTAGAAGAAATGTGTCAAATCACCCCTGCAGTTTTGGTAATCAAAGTTAAATGACTGAAGAGTACAAAGATGCTAACTCAAACCTCCATAGGAAAAAGAGTGGGGTGAGGTTTGAAATACTGGGTGAAAGAACACAGTCTGCAGGTAATTATAGTGCTTAGGTGATGTTTAGTAGAAATTCACAAGTTTTCAGGCTGATGTGACAACCAACAAGACCCAGAAGTGGAACCTGATGAACACATATTTAAACCACAGGAGAACCATTTGTCCTCAAGAGCCACATGCTGACACATGGATTGGCACACTGTACAGACTTCCTACTGGAGCCCTTACACATCCAGAACAGAAACAACACCAGATTCTATAGAAGTTACAAGATCACCTGCAGAACAAAGGAATTTTCAAGCAGATGGTAAATGCATTTCACTCGGTAATCTTTACCACTGGACTGAAAACTGAAATTGAATTGGAAAAAATATTTCTGTCTAGGAGGTTTGTTTGAATTTTATCAGAAGAAAAAAAAAACCATGATTCTGAAGCATTAGAATAGCTGTTTTGTTTCAATGGTAAAGACAGCAAAATACATAAAATTTGACTTTTCACAAATAAAAGAAAGCCAGAAAAACCCAAACTACTAAGCATTCACTACTACAAAAAAAAATGAAAGAATTCAAGGCCATAAAGAAAAATCATCAAAGGAAGAGCTAGAGTACATCCAGGACAATGTAAGAAAGGCACAGGAGCTTTAATAGTGGATAAACTTGTTAACAACAAGACAAGAAAATTAGTATCTACTGACACGTTTTGGAAAAGTTGTTGCCTGTCATGTGAAAACACAAAACCATATTCCAACAGGCAGCAACATAAGATCATATTTTGCAAATTTTATTTGGAACAACATTTTAAACACAAAACACCTTGGTAATTTTGATTCAACTATCTAAAAAAACCCCTTTGTTTGAGTTAATTTTTACTAGGTCACTAATAGAGGGAAAAAACATGCCAATTGGACAGAATATTAATGCTGTAGTATTCTTTGAAAACCAAAATTATATGATCCAAGGAAGCATTATGCTGGTTACATTGGTAGCAATCCCTCACATTGTAATGGAAATACTGATTAGAAGCTGTAGAAAATGTTACACAGTAGAAACAGATAATTGTAGTGTGCACTAGATAATGCTGGAAGGCCTTTTCATCTTGCAGGAAAAAAAGTGACTCATGACTGCAACCAAAACCCAAACATATTCAGGTTGGAAATCACACGTCAGTTAACAAGGAGAAAAACTAACCACAGGAATAAATAACTGACTGTGAATCCAGACTTCTTCTGGAAGATTTATCTGTCCAACTTTGATTCTTGGAAATAAAAACAAGGCACCTGGATGAAAGGTAGGGCATGTTTCTGCATACATTAACTCTGGAATTATAGCAGAAGAGGTCAACATCCAGAGTGACTGACTTCAAACAAGCTCACTGATGGAAAAAGCCGATCAGAATGAACATCTCTACTTCTGGACTTTGATCATATCAGACAGGCCTGCATTACACAGACCTGCATAATTCTGAACAATAAGCTATGTGTATGATCCAAATGAAGGAAGGGGGGCTGCCCTGAGGATTTTAGATAGTCCTCTTGTATGTTGTTAATCTGAAGTAACACAGAAAATAAAAATGGAGTATTTTAACATGAAATAGTTGAATTATTAAGTCTTTTAACTTCCTCCCTGCCCCAATTTTTTAATAAAAAAGATTTTAAATTTACACTTTAGACACAAAGTCTTGACACCTTAAATCTAGCTTGCAAGGACATTTGTAAAAATACACACTTAACAAGAAAACAGCAGCCACTCATACTGGCATGCTGTGAAGAGTGATCTAAATAAAAGACGAACATGCACCCTGCAAAACGAAGGACTTGAAAGAGAAGCATTTTTCCATGTGGCTTTCTTACCTCTGTCAGCACAGACACAAGTGCATTTAGAATAACGATGATGACAATTCTTAGGCGCCACTCCGGTGGCACACACACAAGCTGTGGGAACAAGTTGCCAGAGGTTAGAAACACACATGTGAAGTAAACACACATCCAAAACAGACTCAGCATTATAAATTCTCCCTTCCCCACTCAGTGATGTGAAGCTTAAGCTCTGCAGGGCTCATGCTTGCCCCAAAGGCAGCCCACCAGTTCCTTGACACACCCAAGATCTGCTGACTCTCACCTCGAGAAATTCGTCGATAGCTTCAACAGGATGCAACATGATGAAAAATATGAAGACATAAAGAACTATAACAGATAAAACAAACAGAACTGTAAAAGAAGAAAAGAATATTTTAATTGGACCATCTCACAATCAAGAGTTTTAGACAGTTTTAATATGCATCATGAGTTCATTACTGCCTGGAAACAACCTCTCTTCTCCCCCTAAACCCCCTCCAGTATTGGGGCAATACTAGTTGTGCTGATAGCCATAAAGAGAGAAAAGGCCTGACTCCTTCTGACTCCTTCTCAGTGGCTCACTTGTGGAGTTGAAATATACAGACACATATACATCTACAGATTAATCAACTATTAACACAAGTTTCTCCATACAGTTTAGTATTTCCTTATTTCTAGCTGTGATTATGAGAGGATAACTCCACTATGATCTGCTAGTAACACTATTGCTTCTGAAGTGGCACAACAGAATTGTCAACAAGGGCACAGTCACTTGGTAGTTTTACTAGGAACAGTATATACTAAAAAAGGACTTACAATTTTTGTAGCATGGTTGTCTAAAGGGCTTTCCTTTAGAAAAAACAATTGCCACTATGAGGTACTGAAAACTGGATATAAAAAACAAAGTTGTGTTTTCATAATTTTTAATGTAATGTTCATCATGAATAGTCTCATTCCCATGGTGTACAGAGCTGGTGTTCTGGGCGTCCAACACATTACAGGCACTACAACACAAAAACATTGAACAGAGTTATGGAGAAGAGGCAAATAGGGCCCACTTATTCACAAAAATAATGACAGAACAAATTGCTACAGTAGTAAAAAAGATTAAACTTGAGAACATATTACAGGTAGTAAGAAATAACTCAAAACTGTGGCAGGGAGGTGGCAATTTTGTGAATTCAGAGCTTCAAGTTCTTTTATGCTGCCAGTTTGTAAATTTTCTACAGAAACTGTTAAAAACTATCATTGTAGACAGACTTCAGAGACAGGTAAAAAATACTGCAATCTAAAAAAATAAAATTAAAACACCTCTTTATTTTCAAAAATATGAATTTGATTTACTGGTAATCTAACAGGAAAGCAAAACTTTATAATATGAAAGAGACAGAATAGATCTGAACCATAAATTTCAAATTTCTACCTCAACTGTCTCAGAGCTGAAGAGTCATTAGACCAAGCCGTCTGACTCTGACCCAATTTTGTTTTTCAGCCAGTGGGTAGCTCCCATGTATTTTTTCACAGAAAATCAGCAGACTAACAAGTTGCAATAAAAAAGCTTTATTTTCAAAGTCCCTACGGGAGGGGGGGGTCAAGAAAGAAGAGAGCATTATTGCCTATAGCTTTCCAATCACTACTGTATCCTGCACAGAGCCACTGAAACACTTACTCAGAGTCTGGTGTCCAAGGCTCGTACCAGGACTGCTGTTTGACCCAAAAGAATCCCAAGGTTTGGAAAGCAAGGCAGATGATGATCTGAGACAACACGGAACACAGAAGTGGACCTGAGATAAGACCTGATGGAGGCCTTCGTGCAACAAGCTCTGTCCAAGCAGGGTTCAGACTCACTGCAGAGAAAGCAAAAAACAAATGACACATTGCATCATTATGGTTTTCAAGAGTCATCCTGTTCACATTCTGTGGGATTAGAATGGCTTGCTCATGACATCACTTTAAAATTTAGTCCAGAACTGCAAATGTGAAACCACTTGGAAAAAAACATAGAAGCCTAGAATAACACCACAGTGCCTTCTACAGGCTGGTTCCCCAGCAGCACAGCATAGCAGGGGACAGCAGCAGCCATCAGACTTCAGGAATTAGTAGTGTCTGGCCAAGTTCCCTTTGTCTGCAAGGGCTTAGAGCTCGCCTCCTGACTTTTGGACTGCCATTGCTTCAATTAAGATGTTTCTATTAAATTAAAAAACGGAATTATACTGTTGGCCAGTGAATTGAATGCTAGGCATGTATGTGAAATCAAATGTTTCGCCAGGCAATACTTTGAGTGTAATATTTTGTGGACAGAAGTTCAAAGTAAGAATGCAAGGAATCAAAACATTTGAGCAAGATGATATTGCAATGACTCCTGTTTTGATTCCAAAACCAGCTTCCTGTACTGTGAAGACTTAGTTCCTCAAGATCATGCCCACAACCTGCTTCTTGTTTTAGGACATTTCACAAATTTCAGATTAATCTTATTCAGTACACAGTATGGTTTGGGTTTCTTAATGCATAGATGTAATAGTAATAACATCTTCACTGTATGTCACAGTGTTTTCTCAAAACCACATATAATTAGATATTAAAGAAAATCTGACCAAGCAAAAAGTGGTTCTCAAAAGCCACAATGGTAATTCAGTACAGTACTTACTAGTGAAGACAACCACCAAAATGATTGCCAAATCAATGAAGAGAAACTGGAAATCTCCCAAATTGCTCAGGATCTGGAGAGGAACAACAAACAAAACATTGGTAATTTCTTCACACCACAAAAAAGTTAAACTGACACTTTTATGTCATTAATTATTTGAATTTTGCTCTATAAACAAGAGAGTGTCCTGTCAAACTGGCCTCCTTTACCTGCAGGAGTCCTGAATACTCTACAATTCACAGAACAATTCCTGAAGTATCAGGGTATGAAACAATTTCAAGATGGACAAGCTATTTGTAATTGAAATTGGTTTGTAATCAAAATGATATTATTGACTCTTACACACCAATGCAATAACAGCTTAGGCCTACAGCTCTTTAAACACCATAGCCTTACTATGTACTCATAGTGCTGTGAAAATTTCCACCTCAAAAGTCCCTTAAAACTCTGTATCTTTACCTTGCTCAGAATACAAATTAAAATACAGGATTTCTATCACATGCCACTGTTGTGAAACCAATTATATTAACAGGAAACAATCCATTTTGCTTCCCCCCACCCAGCCAAATCCAGTTTCTTTAAATTCTAACATAAAATGAATGCATTGCCCTTTAAAATAAGTTAGGCTATTTCAAAATGCTGAAAGTTTTTAAATAATTGAAACCAGTATTTTTGCTTTGTATATATGCTTATTTGGTCTTCTACTGTAGAGACTTTCTTTTCTCAGCCATTGGTTATTGCCTTTTCTAAACAGATACTGCCATGTATTTTGTACAGTTAATATGAAAAAACCCCAAAATACAGCTTTCAGTCTAAATGTATTTTTGAATGCATACATTGTACTCAAAGGGACTTGCAATAATTTGCATTCAATATCTATCAATTTTCAAATCTCTGAATTATGCTGAGACTGCATAGGTATTGACAAAATACTTACAGAATACAGCAAAGTAACAGTGATGTACTGGATGATGCTGTATAATGCCATGAATTTGAACACACAGAAGGAAGTTACTAAAGCAGCACGGCCTTCCCTGTCAAAACAGATGCAATCATGTAACTACAAAGCTTTCTGTGCAAGCAGTTCACTTCTGCCTACCAAAATGTTACCTGCAATTAGACACGCCAGCAAACCCTTTGAGGGACATTAGGCTACAGACATGAGAAAAACAGGAGTCAGAATGGCACACTTCCCCCAACATCAAGTTGTGGGCATGCCTTCTGAACTCAGCCACCACCTAACCAGTCCTCTTTGGACTTTGTGGTATTTCAACAGAGGTTTTTAAATGAATGTCTTTTTACACAAGCATCTATGAAGCATTAGTTTACTGCATGGACTGAATAAACACAGTCAGCCACAGAACTGCTGACTTCAGAAATGTTTCTGATACTGCATTACTTCATAAGTTCCCCACAGACCCCTAGATTCTTCTTTGGCTGACCTTTATCCAAAATCATTACCTAATTTCTAATTCTAGAGTCAAAAAATTAGTCAAACGCTATTTAGATAATTTGTCTTCTACTTTGTATGGTGCTTAGCAATTATCTGAAGATTTTTACTGCTTGCAATTACACACAGCCTTTATGGAGACCAGCAAAGTGACCAAGACAAAATTAAAGACTAATGTATAGAAGCTTGGTCATGCTTTGAAAAATTAACTTTACATGGACAAAGGATTGTACAATAAAATAGTAAATCATGCTATGGCAGGGTTTTGCTCTGAGTACCTTCAGTAAAGAAACAGAGCCACTAAAATGTATGTATTGTTCTGTTCTGTAATTCACGCTGGTTTCCCGCAGCATCAAATATATACTTAAATAGAGAATGCAAAATGAGTTCCACAGACACATTTAAGTCCACAGTCAGTGTCATTACCTGATCAGCTTTGGCACACAGGAAATACTGGGTGTCCTGGAAGTGAATGGTGATGCCACAGAAGCCTCAAGTTCAGACAGAGATATACCACCGTGTGCCCTCTTCAGTGCCTGCCAGGTAACATTGAAATAGAGACCATTTTAGACCTTGCCTTCAGCTGTACCATTTAACTGAATGGTTCTGTATAGAAAATAAAAATATACTTACCCCACAGTCATTTGCTCCATCTCCACACATGCCCACATAGTAACTGTAAAAAGCAAACAGATATCACCATTCTGGACCATTCCCCAACCATGGTCCATTTAGCTTATTTCATTAATTACTTCTATATTACTTTGAGTTATTCAGGGTTTGCATAACAATGGGTGATCATTAATGCTGAAGTCAATTACTGTTGCTGTTATACATATGAGGAAGTAGACAGAAAAGCAACACAACAATGACAGGTCAGTCAAAGCAATAATGGTTAATTAACTCTCTATCATGCCGATGTGGTCTAAAGAATGTTTGCTCTAGGCAATGACACTTGTGTAGTATTTTGTAAAGCTGCAAGGCCTGACACCAACAGTTACATATTGACCAATGGAAACAGAAGTCATCCTGATAATACTTCTGTAATACACAGAAGACATTTGAGGGGTTGGTTTCATAGACCAAGCAACTGCATTTATAAAATATGTTAGTCAGTTTATGCACATATTCCTCATTTAAAACTTCATTAAAAGTCTGAAACTTCCCCAACTAGCCAGCAGATGGTACTACTCTCATTCTATTAGATCAGCTAATAGGCTGATCTATCAATACAAGGAGTTCTCCCAACCCAGCATTTTTCTTCAGGCAAAACAGCTAGCAGCATGCATAATTTTTGTCTCCTATCAAACCAAACACATTCAACCCTCTTGCCTTCTCGGCTTAAGCTAATACTTACTCTACATTTTGTAAAGCTTCCACCAGCTGAGTTTTCTGATCAGGTGCCATGCGAGCAAACACAGTGCCGTGTAGCACAAGCTGCAAGACAGGAGAGTTCTTAATGCTCACAGGGCAAATGCTCCTCAGCACTGAAAGTGCCTATACTCAAGCAAAATGCTCACCTTGGGTACCAGGTCCTGAAAATGCTCCAAAATCACTGCAAATGACTTCCCATTCATTGCAAAATGGTATTTTGTCATCTGGAGATCCTCAAGGCTTTCATGGACCAATTTAACTGGAATATCCTATCAAAAGTAGTTTAACACTCCAGCTGTAATGGATTTACACAGATACCTTGCCATTTCAAGCTAATACTCAGAGGGGTATTCCTAAAAATGACTAGGTTTATAAGAAGGTCATTTGAAAAAAAATCTCATATAATAAAAACCACTTACATATTACTAAGAAAATGTAGTATAATGTTTCAACTACAAGCAGCTAGAGAAGTTCTGACAGATTGAAATGTTGGGGAAAAAACCCTGTCAAGTGAAATGTCAAATGTCATATCGCAGTTGAAAAACTACCTCCCCAGCTGCTTTACTAGTCTGGTATTTGAAGATCTGAAAGTTAACCAGTATATCAATGCTGAAATGACACTTAACAGCAGATTTACTATTTAGTGGAATAACATAAAAAGAGCAGTAAAACTAACAGCTTACATTCTAATATATACACATAATATAGTGGTATTACCTCTGAGTTTATGGCTGGTGATGAACTAGTGCATTTTGCGAGGGTATCTGCATAATGCCAGTTGATCCTGGCAGCCTGCCCATCCTTTGGAGGTAGTGCTTCAGCGATAATGACCTTATCCTGAGGTAGAATCATTCCACAGTCTCTGGCCACAGAGATAGCAGTTAACATGTTATCCCCTGTTAAACAATTGCATTTAAAAGGGTTTCAGTCAGAAAAGCATCACGATCATATGTTGATATTCCCTGTAAGACAAAAGCTAACAAAGGCTGTACAGAACTATGACAAGGACTGCCCCACATATCAGTGCCAACCTCAGAGCAAACCAAGCCTAAAGACAACATTCAAACCCCCAGGTAAACCCCCTCCTCTAGAAATTTCGTCTGCTGCTTGGAGCTATGAAGATCTCTTATTGACCAAATCTTAGTGTATAAGGAAAATCAGGCAAAAAACAGGCAGCCTTTTAAAATACTGCTTTCTACAGTCACAGAACATGCAAACACAGAGCTGCTGTACTGTTAGCCTAGCAAAACATTCCAAAATTACAACACCTGTGATTTAAAAAGCAAACACATATGAAAAACACTGAGCACAGACACCTAGAATGCTTACAAGGACCTAAGTCATTCTCCCAGAAAAAAATCAATACAAAGTGACTTTTCATAGTATACATCAAAATGGTAAGGACCTCAAGACATCCAGTCCAACCTCCTGCTTAAAGCAAGTTCAGTCATAAAATTAGACTAGGACTTCCACATAGCCTGATTTGGAAGACTTCTAAGGGTTTTCATCCTCCAGTATCAAGTAGCTTATACTTGGAACTAGGGAGAAGAAACTAAAAAGTGGAATTAAAGCCTCTGCTGGTTTCTCTGACTTACCAAAGCAACTTGCAGCCAAAAAGAAAAAAAAATTGAGTCTGAATATTTTCACAAGTTTCTAAACTTCCCTGTTGCTATAAACACAGTGTAAACCCACTGACACTAATATGTGACATCATACACATAAGTAAAACAAGACCAGAAAGAGATGGATCTTTGAGTATCAATGTTTACATGCTAACCTGTAACCATGACAGTGCGAATGTTGGCTTTATGCAAATCTTCAAGTACAGCAGGGGTTTCTTGCTTTAACTTGTTTTGCATTATAATTAACCCCATAAAATCCATGTTGCTTTCAATAGCATCTCTGATGAAAAAGAGACAAGGAAGAGAAGATTTTAAGATTTACAATTATTAGATGCAGCTTTAAAAGCCTGATTTTCTGCTTATCAAAATGAAGAGGAATGTGTATTTTTAACCATGAAGTAATTTGCTTTATAAAAATTGATGTGCAAGATACCATCACCATAATTTATACTTGTTTCCCTTGTTTTATTGAAAACCAGTGTGAGAAAATGTTGTTTCCTCTCAAGCACAATTTTCAGTTTCTTCCATGAGAATGCTTTCTAAAGGAAATTACAGTCTCAAATAGATTATAGCTAGAAAACCTCCTCTGAAACTAACTGCATTCACAGGCCAAGTATTAAGACATGTTTAGAGTGCACATCTCTATTTTCCAATTTAGCTGAACTTTAACATAAAAGCTACCACATTGTTACAAAGGCATGTAAGATTAATAGGCACTAGATAATTAGGCAGAGAAATTAATTCCCTTTGGTTTACATTAAAAAGTCAGTGTATTTACAGGTCTTGGGTATTCTACTGCTATTGTAGACTTTCACACCTGAAACTGGAAAACTCATTTCTCTGCTTTGCCAAATGTTCACCTTGCACACAGGGCTGATACAAAAGAACAGTCAAAGCTGGCATTTTCATAGCTGTGTTACACATTCAAGCACTGTGGGAAAGATGATACTATCCACAAAACGTAGGCTCAGCTGAAAAATAATTCACAGGAGGTGATGCTACTCTTTGAAGGAAGAAACCTTTCTACCTTTCAAACCTCTGCAATGAGAAAATGGACATGCTGCCTTTAGGAGACAGAGAAACTGCATCAAACATGCATAGGAGGATTTTCACTACTTGCCATTATCCTTAATAAACATAGATGATATAAGTATGTGCAAGTAAAGAAATCAGACAAGGTTTTCTGCCACAATAATGTAAATTAGACATCATGAAAATAATATTCCAGTTCATTTCCAGCTTAAAGCTCATCCTCTGAATTCACTTCATTGCAGAAAAAAACTTCCTTATCTTGTAAGTCCAGGGCACAACTAAAGTATGTACAGAACTATGTATGCCAAGACAGAAAAAAGCTAAAGAAGAGTAGTAATTGATTTAAACAAAAATACACCTATTAATTCAAAGCATGCAGCTTTTAAAATCTGTTACTTATTAAAAAAGTGAAGCCAGTCTTACCTGCTAATAGTCTGGACTTTGTGCCACGTAAGCTTAGACTCCAGTTTTCTGTGAGCAAGGGCAATAACTCGGAAGCCCTGCTTAGTGTATTCTTCCAGGACACGCTCAAAGTCAACAGGAACTTTAGAAAAATCAAGTTTTGAGTTATTGAAATATTCATATTTCAGCTGAGCTATAGAAGAAATAAAAAAATTTGCTCCTTTACCTGTTTCCTGCTTACACAAGCTGGCAATCACCTCTGGGGCACCTTTCATGTAAGCATCCATTCTCTTTTCCCCTAGAACCCTGGCTATCACACACATGCGCTGCAACACTGAGGAAAATGGAAACTGGCGCACGATTCCAATTTCATACCCAGTCTGTGTCAGACAGGAAAGAAAGGAACAAAGGGTTACATCCACATGCATCTTCAGAAAAAATAGATATGTGCCAAATGAAAAACTATACTTACCGACAGCTCAAACAGTTCCTGAAAAACAAAAAATATACAGTCACTCTAAATATCAATTTTGAGTATTTCTTCAGCTACAAGCTATTTCAACACAAATCAGTAAATGAAACTGCACAGCATTCTTTGTATCAAGTCATATTGTATTTTTAATGGATTTCATAAAAGCTGAATATAAATATACTGCATCTGTCTAATATCCTTTACTCTAAGTGAGACACAGTAGAACTGTAGAGTTTGATTTCTTGATTAGAATTTCCAAGATCTTTCACAGTTCAAACTGTCTGTTTAGCCTTTGTAAATGACTGAAGTACTATGGTATTTCAGAATAAGGCCATATTATTATTAAGTATATCCCTCCAAAAATAAAGTACTAAGTTGCAAGAATGTTCAGATGTCAACTACTGCACAGAAATTACTGTGCACCTACACTGAGTTCTGAATAAAAGAAAGACAGTTCTATCTACTACAAAATACAACTCATACAAATGTACTGACTTGTTATACCCTCCCACTACCTACTCTGTGATAATCTGGATATACACTCACATGCTTAAAACTTCCCTTTGTGAAATATTTAAAAATATTTCAAAATACAGCTAGAAGAAAATTTACATTTGCTAAGTACATTTTGTTTTTTTTACTCAGCATTTAATATTATCTCTAAGGTACCAGAGTGGCAAGAATTTCATGCCACACAGTGACAGTAACAAATTATTGTTTTAACTGAAACTGCAAGGTGAGCACACCTAAGCATTTCATTAAAACATAAGAATTTGGTAAGCTACCAATATTAAAAGGCATAAGCAGAAAAAGCATTACTGTACTTCTTAACCAATCAGTAAAAGGCAATAATGCTGATGTTCACTTTGCTCACCTTGAAAGGGGCATATACTGAATCATTACCTTCTACAATGGTTTAAACATGTTTGTTGTATCCTTGCCATCAAAACCCTCACAGTTCTGATCCAATTTCAATTTTATCAGCCAGAACCTCAGCATACAGTAAAATGTGTTTCTTTAACTCTAATCAATTGTTTTGAATTTTTATACCATTTCTTGATCTGTTGCTTGCTTGGATTCTGGAGAAAGTTGTTTTGAAGGTCGAACCACTGTTGGCATGATTCGATTATGAAGGGCTGTTTCCTCTTCAGTTGCTTCTTCTAAAATCTGTATTTAAAAAGAAAACCAACTAATTTATACATTCATTAACTTTGACTTGCTCATAATGCAATATTCAGGGGAAAAAAGGCACTTACCCATCCTATTGCTTCAAACATCTTCAAATCAAGTGGATCCCCAGAAAGCACCCCTTCAATTTTTGTAAGGGAATGACAAGTTGCCATGCAAGCAACAAACTCTGACTTCATCAAGCTCTCACTGCAAGCCCTCTCTTCCGGCAAAAGGAAACTGAAACAATGAAGTAATAATATACTTAGCACTATAATTATTTATTATGAGCCACTTCAAAAGGTTTGTTTAGATTAACAGAAGAAAATTGACTGCACAAGTCCCTTCACTTGTGTTTTCACACATCACAGAAAACAAATTAAGACTCTGGGCTGGAATCTTCAAAAACTATCACAACTTTTTCCTCCTTCAAACACTCACTGTTCATTCCTTCCCTGTCTAGTTTGATCTCTCATACAAAGCCCTCTTATCAACTTAGTACTTAACTTAATTAGCTAAGCTAATTGATTTTAGCAGCCCAAAAAGTCATCACTTAGGAGGACAAGATTAAAGAAATATGCAACTGTATCTGCAATAGTTTTGCAGCATGACCATGATGAGGTCTCAGACCAACAAATAAAACTCTGCCTCAGTTTCCTGTGGGGTTTTAACTTTCACTAGACCTAAGCCACAGTTTAAGTGGCATTCCTACATCACATTACAAAAATGTAAACATATATGAGCTCACACTGAATTTTCTATTCTATTCTGCTGAAGCTGTTACAGTACAATATGAGTATCATGTTTGCTATCAGCCCCGAGCTCATCCTTACCGAGCATTTTCCACCCGCTGAATTCCCCAGAGATCCAAGCCATCCTCAGTAAGTGTGCCAGTCTGCAAAAGAGACCAAGGGCATGGCATGAAGAAAAAGCCTTCAGAAACAAATTATCTTCCAGCAATGCAAAAATTAACAGCTATTTAAGAAAATTTTCTTTTGTTTTCCAAAACAAATCAAGACTTCAGGACAGAAAATACAGTATCTCCCTTGCTTTTTGCTAGTAATTAAGTTCCAAACCTGTTAAATAACTTCCAAAAATATTGAAAGCAGTCAAGCTCCTCATTGGAGACAGGACAAATGAAACAGACCCTTAAAATCCAAAGATGATAGCACACCATCTCAATATTCAGGGACTGGGGACAATGGAAAATGGGCACTAAACCATTAGTACTATCTTATATAGTTAAAACAATAACTGAAATGTACTTACAGTTGAAATAATACAGTTAGTATTATACTTATTATTTGAGATAAAATCTAAGGAGGAAAATTAATTTTATCTAGGAAATAGCCAAAAGCAAAGAATTCTGGCTAGCAGCATTACTGTCTTTCATTCATGTTTGGTTAACAAATAATAACAAATACACTCACTCAGCTGTTCATTGAAATTAATGAAAATGAGAAAAAGCCTGACTTCACACTTGAGTTTTTCAGAAGCTTGTGTACTAAATCAAGTTGTTAGTAAGCCTTAACTCACACACTTCTGAGGTGCCAGAAGTAAGTTGGGAGATCTTAGATAAGAAAGCAGCTCAATTACAACAACTTTTTAGAGGAGATTAAATTAGGAGAATTGACAGATGGTAAAACTGAATACTTGGAAGCTAAGAGATCACAAATCATCTAACTTGCATGAAAAATAATGAGTTTTCCCTTTTTAGCTATACAAACTCCCTTTTCTAAGACAATGCTCCTTCAGGTAGCAAGGTTTCAAAATTCACCTAACCTTATCAAAACACACAAGATTCAGCTGGCCACAAATATTTATCCTTTGTGGGCTGATGCAGAAGATGCCAATTTTTTTCAACCTTCTTTGTGCATAAACGATGCCAGCAGTCATAGCAGCAGGGAGTGCTGGAGGCACCGTGATGGTGATAATGTCAAGAGACTCGATGATGATGGTACGAGCTGGAACCTGCAACAGAGGTCAGAGTTAATGAGCCAGAATTCACTTCCAAAGATGATAGCACACCATCTCAATATTCAGGGACTGGGGACAATGGAAAATGGGCACTAAACCATTAGTACTATCTTATATAGTTAAAACAATAACTGAAATGTACTTACAGTTGAAATAATACAGTTAGTATTATACTTATTATTTGAGATAAAATCTAAGGAGGAAAATTAATTTTATCTAGGAAATAGCCAAAAGCAAAGAATTCTGGCTAGCAGCATTACTGTCTTTCATTCATGTTTGGTTAACAAATAATAACAAATACACTCACTCAGCTGTTCATTGAAATTAATGAAAATGAGAAAAAGTCTGACTTCACACTTGAGTTTTTCAGAAGCTTGTGTACTAAATCAAGTTGTTAGTAAGCCTTAACTCACACACTTCTGAGGTGCCAGAAGTAAGCTGGGAGTTCTTAGATAAGAAAGCAGCTCAATTACAACAACTTTTTAGAGGAGATTAAATTAGGAGAATTGACAGATGGTAAACACTGAATACTTGGAAGCTAAGAGATCACAAATCATCTAACCTACATGAAAAATAATGAGTTTTCCCTTTTTAGCTATACAAACTCCCTTTTCTAAGACAATGCTCCTTCAGGTAGCAAGGTTTCAAAATTCACCTAACCTTATCAAAACACACAAGATTCAGCTGGCCACAAATATTTATCCTTTGTGGGCTGATGCAGAAGATGCCAATTTTTTTCAACCTTCTTTGTGCATAAACGATGCCAGCAGTCATAGCAGCAGGGAGTGCTGGAGGCACCGTGATGGTGATAATGTCAAGAGACTCGATGATGATGGTACGAGCTGGAACCTGCAACAGAGGTCAGAGTTAATGAGCCAGAATTCACTGCTTACAGATTCACTATCCCACTGATGTGCTACCAAGAGCAGAACCCACACATTGTTTTCCCCAGTACAGTGTGTTCTGGATTGCCCAGAAATTTAGCACAATCTTCACCCACCATCAGCAACCACAATAATCCATCCTAAATTAGCCACAACCCATAACTTCAAATTTGTACTTTTCTCCCTGGCAATGTATTACTTTAAAATATTATCTGAATAGTGCCAAATTTTTTTTGAGAAAAAAAAAACAAATCAAAAAGCTTAACAGTTATAAGGTTATTCCTTGATAAGGATTTTTCTGCTTGCAGTGTGTTTAGATGGGCTGTATCCTACTTCTTCCAACTATAAGTCAGATGGTTACATATAACAAAGATAAAAATCTAGTAACTGGGTCAAGAGAAGCCAAGGAAAACTCAAATTTCTCTGTAAGATATTCAAATTCTGCTTCTGTGCTGAATTTTAGTCTCAGTAACCTTGTCTCATTTCATTGATATAAAATAGAGCAAAAAAAATTTCACTTTAAATCAAATAGTTTCTCATCATCTGAAGTGTGATGGAAGTCATGGTCACCACTTTTTAAAGTAAGGCAGTTCTGGACCAGAAATGAAAACATACCTCATTTAAGATGCTATTGACAATTGTGTAAAGAAATCCAAAGCCTGCTACCACCACCAGAGACAGGAGAAACAAATAGGCATCTCTGTAGAGCTTAAAATCAGTTGGCTTTGGATACAGTATGGAACGAACAAGCTGTCCTTTAGCAGTACTAAAGCCTAGATATAAAAAAGGAGTAAGTTATTAAAAATACAAACAAGAGCAAAGCTATTAAAATACATTAAAAACCTCAATAAAACCCTTAAGCTACTAATTTCATTACAACTGTTTCTCAATATCCACAGCAGATGTTTTGCAATACTGTAATTAAGGTGCTTATATGTGCACATCATACTAAGGGCTTCTCTCCTATGGCAAGGACATGCAGCTGATGCAAACAAACTCCTCCTCTGCAGCTGCAGCAAATCCTCACAAACTTTGGCAGAGTTTATTGTACTGCATTTTGTCCCTCACAGTGCAGAGCTAGTGGATATATTTATTGTCTAATTAAGCCAGTCCTTGCAGAAAAGAAAATTAAGATATTCAGAGTCCAACATCAAATACTTAAATGGCAGGTCTACTTAAGTTCCCTTGAGAGCCAGAATGAAAGATTCAGAAAAAACTGCAGTGCAGGGAGTCATCTTCAGAGAAGGGCACCTCCTGATGGCATTTTGACAATTAAACTAGGAGACTATCCTTCTAAAGGTCTCAGTTGAACAACCAACAGATATCCCAAGGCCCTCCTTGAACTTTTGCCTTGATGTTTAAAAAGGCCAGCATTAATGCCCAATTTTGTGTGCCCAAAACATTTTTCATCTGCTTAGACTTCAAAGTCTATTACCACAACCTCAATGTCAATGCCAGGTGGTCTGGCATTCGTGACAGCTCCCTGACAGCTTTTCAGTGCGCAAGCTACCACAGCAAAGGCTGAGCCCTTGCTCAGGGCCTTGCCTTCAGCAGTTCTTTTCTGCTGCTGTTTGGGCTCACCCTGCTGTACATGCACACCTGCTGGGCACATGAAATTTATTTAAGAAACAAAACAAGTTCAGATGTGTATTATTAAAGGGCAGATGTGTTCAACGGAAGGAAAATATCTATTTGAAAGAAAAGACTAATAAAAGCCTCAAGAAAGAGAAAAAAAAAAAAAATCAGAACTTTTACTGCTAAAGCAGACTAACAGAAGGTGAAAAGAATACACCAGAGTAAGAAGCAGCTAATTAGGATGGAACTATTTGTTGGAACTCTTGCTTAAAGTAGCAGTCTAATCAATGCAGTCCAATTTCTTCTAACTTGTTTTATTGTACCTTGGATTATAGTTTGCATTCATTTATTTTGTGGCAATTTTCTTAAGACAATTTTTGTTAAGCAGAATCCCACAATTATACTAGCTTGTGCAATTGATTTTCATAGACATTTAACACCAGACCTCTAACATATGAATTAGCATTTCTGTAGATAGATCAAACTAATTTTTTAAGTAAATGTTATGTACTTTGAAATAACTATAGGTAAAGAAAAACATTTGGCATTGTGAATGACTGCTAAAATCAGCTGTTCCCCACTATCCACCCAAACATCTTCCAAGAGGCACATGCAGTTCAACCAACACACTACAAAAAAACCTCTAAAGGACATGAAAACACATTCAAATAAGTTTTAAATTGATGCTGAAGACTGATTCACTTTTTTCCTTGCCAACTGTTAATCTCCAGACCATCATCTAGTTTTATCATTGTTTTACGACTTTTATCAAGCTATTTGGGGTACATTCCTTTACAAGTTTAGCAGTATCAGCCAGTTGACACACACCTACAGAAAGGAGTAGTACATTAACATGGGATAAATGTGACAATCGATACCTGTCCTCACTACCAGAGCTTTGACCAACTCCCCAGTGTAGAAGCGGGTCTGGATGACATTGGTCCCACAGAACAGCGTGTGCCGCTTGTGCACCTCGGGACTGTAGATCTCATCTCCCACTGCTTTTGGATATTCTGAAGGATTTGGCAGATTAATCTTTGTGACAGGAACACTTTCACCTTAAAGGAAAGAAAACCTCTAAGCAAGATCAGAGAAGAACAGACATTTTTTTCATTCATAACTACAAGTAGAATAATATAATCTCACTTCACCTGCACAGGCAGACTTCATCAGGAAGTCATCTTCCATTTAGCATGCTAGGTAGTCTCTCACCTATTAGTCTCAGCTCAGCAGATCACTTACCCAAATGCTATTTAACTCTATTCCTTATAGAGTTTCTGTGCCACTTATTTCAAATCAATTTGTGATATAAAACACAGTTCATTAAAATAAAAAAAAACAGGACAAGATTCCTTCTCCTGCTGAAAAGCATCCCCCATCTTTACTCAGAAAAACTAGAAGCTGAAGAAAATTCTTCTCAGCTCCTTTGGTGACCGTGTGCACTCAAGGTAGGGGAACAATCAATTTTTATTAGTTACTAGCAGCAGCAAGAGGATGAAGTATATTCAGAAAAACAGAACACACAATCTCTGAACTAAAATTTTCTAAAGGCTGTCAATTTGGACAAATTATCCTAGGAATAACAAAAAGTCCATCCTAGTCACTGAAGCTGTCCTTTAAATACATCACACACCAGATTTCAGAGTATGCAGGCACAACTTGAGATAATAATTTGTGGTTTTAAATACAGCAGAATATTCTACTCACTACTCCATTTTTGGAAGAAGCTAAAAAGTTTGGGAAAAATATTTCTGAAGAAACAGCCTTCTGATCTGCACTGAGAACATCAAGTTAAGAGGCAAGAAGACAAACTATCAAGAAGAAATTTTTTTAACAAGAAACAAGCATTCATTTTTGGAGTTTCCAAGCAGTTTTAGGTAGCTGTTGCAGATAAGCAGGACACAAGTACCTAAGTACTTCACAACATGCCTAATTGTAAGAACATACACATTTCAAACAAAATAAACATATCCACTTTTGCTAAAACATACTGCAAGTAAGCATGTACACAGGTATGAACTAATACTTTTAGCCCTGCAGCACTGTGTATCAAATTTACTTTACCTGTTAGCATACTTTCATTTACAATGCAAGTACCACTGAGCAGTACTGCATCACACGGCATAATTGTCCCATTGGATGGAATCAACATGGTATCTCCAGGCACGAGGTCAGTGGAAAGGATTTCTTCTATTTCTGAATATTAGAACACAAACAAATTTACTTGAAAATAGCCACCACCTATAAAACCGGACAAAGATCCTCACACTCAAGATCAAGGTGGTGACAAATACAACTAATAATAAAATGTACAATTTCATTTAATTAATGGCATGAAGAGATTTTAAAAATATACAGAACAAGCCACTGATAAACCCCAATTCCACCACAGATTAAACTACAGAGCACATGGATAGAACACATCATGACAAATGAAAAGAATCAAGCTTATACAAAAGATATTCATCATTAACTACAGTGTAACTTCAGTATAAAGATATGAGTCCAACACAAATGTATGTCTTAAAAACAATATCATGCATCACATCTTTTGGATACCACACCTTTAACTGCTGTGATATCCAAATGAGGGGAAATTCAGAAATCATCTTGCAGCCCTTGTTGGGTAATAAATTGTAATGGAGACCCAACACATGCACATCTTAAAGTCAAGAAAGAAACTAGAATGACAAATATATAAGTGGAATGGCAGAGAATGAGAAACAGCACTAGAACAAGCTCCCAATCTAGAACAAACCTGATACCCACTGAAAATTCCATCTAGAAGGTTAACCCTGAACACATTACACTATCTAAATTCCACTTTGAACTTCTTTTCACATGCAATTTTGCTAAGAAATGCAAGCATTTCAAGCTGATCAAAGAAAGAACAGATGCAGACCCATTTTACACTCACACTTCACAAGCAATTTAAATTCAACCTTCCAAGCCACCTGTGAAATTTACCTTGGTTTCCTCTGCAGACAGAAACCCTTACAATGCTGTGAGCTGCTACCATATCATGTAACATAACATATTGCTGCAAAAGGGAGAAAAATTCATTATTCAAAAGCACAGCTTGTCTTCTTCTAAATGCACATTCTACAGTAGAAGTGATGAGATTCTCTACAAACATTCTTTAACAACAAAATGCTACTCAAAACTTTCTCTTCAACATAGTTTAGAAAACTTATGGGCAAATAAAGTTTGAGTGCATCAGCCTGTACAGGCTCCTATTTTAACAGCATTCTGGAAGGAAACATACACTGTCCTGTAAAAATCTTATAAAATCATTTAGTCATTAACATACAAAGTAACAGCTGCAGCAGTTGTATGAACTTGTATTAAGATAGAAGTTGTCCAGGGTTTTTTTTGGTCTCTGTTCTGAATTCAGAGATTGCAATTTAAGGATAATTACTACTTTGTTTCCCATCAGCTAAGTCTACAGAGCAAACTGAATCACCAGTTTAACAATCCATATGCTTCACTGGTGCTCAGTTCTGCAGGGCTTTTTCAAACAAGGAAACAACACAAGATAGAATCATTACTGTCAATAAAACTTGGTCCATAAACTTGTGTCCGGGTTCTATTTAAGCAAGGGAGTGTTTCTGCTGTCTGAAGCCAACCTATTGATTCATCAGCGTGGAAAGGCTTCAAAGGTCTCAAAGAAAACTATAAATCCAAATTCATTCAGCTCAAAAAGGGAAAATGCATAGCAATATTCTATCTGTATAACTCTGAAAAATTCTTAAAGATTTGTAGGCAGTTTCATAACAAAATAAGGCAATGAGTAACAAGCCAAAAACACACATCCATTTTCTTTGAACTTACCTTTCTAATGGTGTAGAGTGAGCTAACAATGGATATTACAGACATAATCACAATTGCTAATGCATAGTAGTGATACTCATCAGTGATCCACAATATCACACTGAACAACTGGAAAATGTAAAAAGGGTTGAGAACCTAGAAAAGTGACAGAACATTCAAGTTACACCAAAAGGTCACATGGATTCTCCATCAGAACAAAGCTGAAATTATCCCCCCCCAGGCCGAAGACAATTTCAGCTCTTTATACATACTTTTTGATTAGCCAAAATGATCCCTTTTTTCACTACCTCCTCAGCCCCTCAAAAGCACAATTCTCACTCAAATAATACACAAATACAGACTTCAAAGACTGCAAGCATTTTCCCCTACACCTCAAAACAAGTTAACGGCAATATCTGATACACCTTAAGTTATAATTCTTAAACAAATTTGGATGTTATTTTCTATTTATTCTTAATAAATGCCCTGATACCTCAAGTTCTTACTCTGTTAGATCAAGTTGGAGAGTTTCTGTGTTCGAAATTCTACTGTGCATTATTATAACACAAGGTAACAAACCAGTTATTCAAATCCACATGACACAAGGAAAACGGAACAAATCCAACAATATTACATTTCATTTGTTCATTAAACTAAATATGTTGTAATATATAATCCCTGGCCTCCTCATGGAGAACGTAAGTCATTTTATGTTTTAAATTAACTACAAAAAATAAATAAGATGTTGGCCCTTTCAAAGAATTCTGATTTGTTTTCTAATGTCCTTACTAAGGCACCAGGCTGTGAACTCTGGAGACCTTATAGCTGAGGCCTCCTTGATCATTAGTTCTAAGGAGAGCTGTAGAGCTCAAAAAAATCATCCATATGATTTTGTTTTAGAATGCTGGGCCCTAGGGGAAGGTTTCCAGCAGTCAATAGTCATTGCACTTGAAACAACTTTCAATTATATACCTTTTTTCTTTAATTTGTTAAAGAAAAGATTTTACCTCCTTAACCAGAAGCTTAAAAATGGAAGGCACTTTCACAGCAATTTCATTTACTCCATAGAATGCTTTTCTGCATTAAAAAAGAAAAATACAAAAAAAAAGTTCAGTTTTTTTAGGAGTCTTATTGATGTCAAAGTAATTCCACTAATCTGATAAAGTATAACATGTCCCCAAATCTGTGACTCTCTTCTTATTTATCATAGTTTCAAAAAGTGCTTTTCAGAAACATTTACTTAGTGAGATGTTCCAATACAAAGATAATTATTTTATACTTCAATTTAAACTGTACCTTATTTTTTAGATTCTTTCACAACAAGATTTCTCTCTAAACTGTGTATGAGACCAATGTTATTAAATATGTCATTCTGAAATCCAGTATGTGATTCTCATTAGCTTAAGCTTAAACCAGTGTTAACTCTCACCCTGCAGGAAGACAGTGTTTTCAAGGTCCTGTATCTTAGTTTTATTCTTAGCACAAAAAAAAGGCAAATCATGAAAGAGGTAGCAAGAAACCAAGAAACCAAGCTCTGATGGGGTCAGAGCTGATTAAATCAAAGTGACATGAAAAAGCCCTTAAAATTATCTGAGGGGAAAGGCTTTTATTTTAGACACAGATTGCCAGAAGATGAATTGATAAGCAAGCAGATGCTCCTATATTTCAACCTGTATGAAGGTCTCATTTAAAAAAAAATCAGACACTGATCACTCAATTGTCTTCTGGGCTTTTTAACACTCTGAACACAGGTAATGAAACATCAACGCTTCCCTCAAATACTACTGCAATATTACCTGTAATCATGCATTCCCTTTGTCAGTCCTGTGCTGTGTTCGTTATGAATTGCAGAGCAGAAGGTAGATTCATCTAAACCTCTAAATAAAGGAAAAGTCAATGAGTTATTTAAGAAATCTGATATTTAAAATTAAGTCTTCAGTGACTCAAAGGGGCTAGGTCTTTGCCAAGAGGTATACACCATTTATTAAAACAACAAAGTCTATGGACAAATGTGTTCTTAACTGGTTTTGTCACAACTGCAGATACCAGTGACATATTAAAAGCAATCTTCTTGTTGATATATCTTGTTGATATATCTTATTCCATAGGATAGTCATACCTATTCCAATCAAAATGGGGACACTTAAAAAATGAAGTAGAATACTAGCATAACTATTATTCAAAGGCTTCTAAAAAGTGAGCAGGTTTTATAAAACATTATATGAAATCAATGTGAATTAACATTTCTTCAAATTATCTTCATTTGACTCTAAGTAGTAATGGAAATTTTTAGGAAATAATTATTAATCAATTTATTAAATAAATCTATACCACAGCTATTTTACAGCATCTTACTATCACAGTGTTATCCATGATGAGGAAAAATGCATCCTACATTTGTGCATATTTTGTAACAATTACTTCCATTCTCTAGAACACAGGGAAAGCTTTAAATATCCTCACTACTGCAAAGCCTAGGATCACATTTCCACCAACTGCTTGGACAAGAACAGAAGATGAAAATTGTGTTAACCTGGCCCTAGGTTTACAAGGTTTCTCTAAACATTTTTAAGTTCAAGGATTTTAAAAATACTATTTTAAATTTAAAAATACATGAAATTCTGTTAATAGCTGTGTCTTTCCTCCCACCCTACCATGAACAACTTTTCCTGTATAAAAGAAATGTAACAGTGGATTTAAGGAAGGTCCCTAAATTTATGTGCTCTATATGCAAATATGCATACTTATGTGTGCAATGTCCATGCAAGGACAGAGTTTCTAGCACGATGCTCTCTGCTTTTTACACTACTGCTACAGACTGAATTCCCAGGGCATTAAAATCCCTGTGTGCAGAGTTTATTATATAAAGCACTCATCAACCCACTCAGAAATTCAGTTGACAGTAGCTAAAACAAAACAGACATCCAAGGTCAGAGTTGCATCCTCTTTGGCTATGTGACCAAGTCTGACTTAGTCCAAGAACAATTACACTTGCATTTCCTGTGTTTAAAACAGGGATCTTAATATTATGGTAATATAAAAAGAACAATGATATGAAACTCAAGCTCTCATAACTGAATTAGTTGCCCAAGAAATCTTAATTTGCCCCCTTCTGTGTTGTGCTAAGCCTTCCAAGATGTGATCAAAGTGTTCTGTCTCTGCTTGCAGCCCACAGTGAATGCTCTTCATGATGCAGGGTTGTGCTTAGATCACAACCACAAACGTGCTGCCTGCTTTAAGGGTTTTACTATAAAGACCTCTGTCTCACAGACTGTCTCTATAAATATTAACTTAACTCTCTACCATGTTATTAGGTAATATCAATTTTTGGTTTATACATATAAACTGAAGAGCAGAATAAGAAGATGTATCTTATAGAAGGACAAATTTTTCAAGACTTCTTTTTAGAATACTTATCATTCACAAGCTCAGATATTATTTTGCACATGGTATCTAGTACTTCACTACACAACCATACACATGAGAGAAAAGTTGTAACAAACTGGCATTTTTATCTGACCTTGTGGAAAAGTGACTTAGTGCTCTAACAGTATCCAATATGTCTCAGATCCACTTCTTTCTCCTCTTTATTATTCAATAGCTAAATAATCATGTCCAGCTCAGCTACTGTACCTGACTAAACAAGTGGCAAGGCTCAGTCATGGCTAATACATCAAACAAAGGAAAATCTGGCTTATCAGCAAGAATGTGATTGAATAAATGCTCCCATAACTTCACAGACATATCTGAGATTTTTCCAGGGCTTATAAATTGGCTGAGTTATCACAAGAACATCAAAAGGCACAGTCAAATAGCCACAAATGCCAAGTTTCAAGTCACTGCTTTAATGCTAAGGAACAACATTTTTTTCTAAACACATGGAGTCATATGATTTTTTTTCCAATACCTGTTTTTAACATACAAGTACAGTTTCTTAATCTCATCTGTGGGAACTATTCCCTTTGAACAGTTAAAATTAGGAGCACTATAGGCATAAAAACAGGAGCCTGCAATGCCAAATGATGAGTGCCACTACCTGCATGACTGTATTTCATAGGAGGCTTAACACAAAAAATGCATACAAAACTTTTAATTACTTACTCTTGAGAACTGAGACATTTCCACCCTCCCAGATGAGGACTGCTCAGTTTTGTAATTGCTTGTGTTACAGCAATTTCTTAAAATTATTTTCATTGCTGATAATTTTCCATATTGTTTGCACACACATTTTTGGTGAAAAAACCATCTCCACATGTTCAATACAGTGAACACTACTAATTCAAGCTTAAAATAAATTTCGTTATCTGAACTTATTGTTTTAATGGGCAGTTGCCAAAAATGGAGAAGCCTGTGCTCATTTAACTTATGGCACTATGAGACAGCCTTATCAAAGAAAAAAAACTTTCTTCTTCAACCCTAATGTCATGCAACAGTGTTGCTGGATAAAAGAAAATACAGTGCATCACAAGCTAGTGCTGCCCACTAAGAGACATTTTTTATCAGTCCAATAGACCTGGTTTTGTTACTAAAGAGTAACAAAAGATGGCTCAGATCCAGCTCAACTGCACTAAAATGTAGAAATAGACATACACAAATATGAGCAAAAAATGTATTTGGTGAATTCCTCTTCTTCCTAGATACTCTTTTTGGGTCTATCTCAGCAACACAAAAAACTAAGTTATTCTATCATAAGCAAAGTTTTTGACTGTTTATAGAAGTACTACTGTCTATGAACAGGTGCTCTGATTCTGAAGTAACACTCCAAGAACAGGCAAAAAAGCCTGCAGAAGCATGCAGCCTGTCACCCCGCACAAATCACACTTGATAAAGGCAGGTTAAACAAACACCTTCCTTCCAAATTCTCCCTGCCCTCACTATGGTTCAAACAAAGACTCCATGAGCTAAAACAGCTGGTCAGAAAATAACACCAATTTTCAGCATGTTCTTAGGCATACTACTTTATTTTTTTAAAATACAGTTTGAAGCACAACACATAAGAAAATAGTATTCTTACCGTACAACATCAAAACTTTGAACTGAATCATTCCAAAAATATTTCACACTGTGATGTGTGAAGTAACGAATCTGTAAGGGCAACAAAACATAGATGTCAAACTGGTACCACTTAACACCTCTCTTCTGACTGACTTTGTTCTGAGAAGTGACAGAAACTGAATTTAGAAAAGCTTCACTGAAAAATGAATACTTTTCTTTCAACATAATCTTTCAAGCTTTCCACAATTTCCAGTAACAGGTGATTGAGGAGATTTTTGTTCCACTCAAAAATGAGTTAGCCTTTCAAACAAAAGTAGCAGCTCACATGTACTGTACTGTGTGTGTTTATTCTCAATAGTACCTGAGAATCAGCCAGCACAGTTTTGCAAGTTTACTTACAGGCAAATGTTTTCTTGAATCATTTTTATTCTCTTCTGCAGCAGATTCAGAGAAATGAACAGCATGGCCATTTGAAACCTTGTGCACTATGGGGTTAGGATTCTCTAAAGGACTGGGTCCCAAGGAAGGCATAATGCGAACCTTTGCACAAAACCATATCTTGAATTCATCCTTAAAAAGAGGGGGAAAATGAGTTAGCTGAAAGAGCATTTGAATAGCATTTTACTACAACAGCTGTAGTAAAATCACAGATCATAGATTAGCAGAGCCCACATAGAATTAAAGAACTTAACTCCATGCTAATATCAGCTACCTTATCTCTCCACAATTCTAAAAGCACATTTTTGTACTTGGGTCAGCAGTTACACCTTACTTCAAAAATGTTATCTTTCCTGAACGAGGGAGGGGAAACCATGTTTCAGCTTATAGGAACAAGGTATTTGTTCTGTAACTGCTGATGACAACAGCACTCCTGCATTTGATTAAACTGCAAGACAGACTACTCGCTATGCTCCCTGCAAACAGCTGTCAGCCTTCCCACACAGTCGCTCCCCAGGAGCACCGTTCTGCACTGCTGTAAGGCACGCTCGTGTCTACACTGCAGGCAGGGATTGGTGCACTCCAGCACCCAGAAGGAGCTGCAAACAGGGAGAAGCAACATCCCCTGCACACTTACAGTCGTTCTCAGCAGAACCACCTGGCAGTCCTTCAGAGCAGCCCTTCTGCACGTTGCTTTCACACGCCACTGGGGCATCCAGTAGAGGAGGAGGAGAAGAAAGCCACCAGAACAGATCACTCCCACAGTAACTAGCACCAGCTTCCAGCGACACAGATCATAGCCATAGATCTCCTGCACGGCAGTAAAACAAGTAATGACTACTCTCTTAATTACTGTGCTTGGGATGCCAACATTAATTTTTCATAATGTGTAGTATTTAAAGCAAATCAAATTTCAAAGTCATTTCCTCTTTTTTCTTTTCTGGGGGAAGGAAAGATTTGGAATACTTGATAGATGGTGGAGTGGAAGCAAAAAGGAACACTGTTTTGCTTAGTCAGAAATATAAACATCAATAAAAGCCTGACAGAGGCAGATCATCCACACTGTGTAAAACATTTCATTGCAAGACTGTCTCCTCACTGCACTGCTCCCTAAGGACTGAGGTTGCAACACAATCTGCCTTAACTCTCAGTAAACAACAACATTTTTGACCATGACACAGCATAGTCAGCCGAACATTTAAGAGCAAAAGTGTGTGGTTTTGTCAAATGCTGATTTTATGACATAGCATGTGATTAGCCAGCATTTACAGTTTTGAATTACTACCGCAGGCTGAATTTTATACTTCCTAAAAAAGCCCCTCAATATATCAAACATCACCTTCTAGTAGAGAATTTTGCTTAGTTTGCCTGCCATTTAACAAGAAATGCTACTTTACAAACACCAAGCCACACTCCAAGGTACTGTAACTTGCACCAGTTAGAAAAATCCTTTTCCCATGAAAAAACCCCCAAGTATTCAGTGTGCAAGCACCAAGTTAACTTGATGACAGCCAGGAACAGAAAATAACTTAGTGATTTACTGGACACTGTTTTACATTCCTGAGTTTCACATTACATCATTAGATTATATTTCCTGCTGTAAAAAGGTAATGAAGTTTCCCATTGAGTCCCACCCATTGTTCATACTGACATGAACTTCTTGGATTTTTTTTTTCACTTTTCATTAAACAGTGTTAGAAATTGTTTAAACTTCTTTCCTAAGAAAAGGCTTTTTAAAAGTTTGGTTTGCCACCTTCTCTAATGACAAAAAGCAGAAATAAAGCCCATTCTCTCTTACCACAAAAACACTCTTCAGCAGTAAAAATAGGAGAGTGAAAGATGGTGAGAGAAGTTAATGCTTCTTTTTAGGAGAAAATAAAATTATTTCCTCAAAAAAATATTAACTTTAGTGATCAGGCCATAAGCACCTCCTGTTCTAAGATGCATTTGCTCACTTTCTGTATTAGAGCTGTCTAGCAAAGAACTACTTTTCCTAGCAGTGTGGACAAGGACAAAACAGTCACAGAAACCTATCATTTTTGGAAACAAAAGACCTAATATATACCAAATGGTCTAGAAAAATCCCTAAGAACCCCAAGTGAGCTAGAAATTGAAAGATCAGCTTCTGGTACTTTCCTGTCAAAGCTTAACTGCTTTGAATCACATTATGAAGCATTAACCTGTTTTACAATATAACAAAAAATCTCCAGGATTTGGAGAGAAGAAACCCCAACTAAGCAAAGAACAACAAAATAATGGTAATAATAAAAAGTGAAAACACAACTCACTTTGTTTTCATTTTCATCTGTAAGTGGAAATGTTAAGCACCAAAATGTGCTATCTATTGGACTACTGACCTTAATAAAAACCTTTCCTATCCCAAGACTAATTTCTTAATACCAAAAAATATTGCCAAGGATAATCTTATAGAATTGCTAAATTGATTTAAACAGAGACAATCCACTTTCCAATGTAATATGTCCCCTTTAAGCAGAAAACCCTGAAAATGTGTTTCTTTCATTGTATAACAAAAGATTAACAGAATTCATTACCATCTCATCTTCCTCTGCTTTATTGACATATTTCTTTTCTTCTTTCTCCATGTTTAGTATGATATGGAACTTCTCGACTTGAGATATGGAAGACCTTCAACAAGACAAGAATTAAAAATGGAAACAACATTAC
Source organism: Emberiza elegans (assembly GCA_024865655.1). Classification (NCBI taxonomy): domain Eukaryota; kingdom Metazoa; phylum Chordata; class Aves; order Passeriformes; family Fringillidae; genus Emberiza; species Emberiza elegans. The sequence continues at coordinate 12,307,738 of JALJVW010000149.1, forward strand.
TGATTTTACACCTAAGTTTTATTGTGTTTCAAGTTACTTCCAGTAAGTACATATATAAAACACAACACTGACAAAATACTAATATTTATCTTCAATTTGCACTGTTACTAGTTGCTAGAGGTAACTATCCAAGGAGGTCTATAAAAGCTTTATGATTGAACATCAGATGAATGCAAGTGAAATCCTGCATAAACACCAGGATTTAAAAAGGAGGAAGAAGCTTGTCCCAATTTAACTCGGCTACATTCTACATGCAGCAAGCAGTTTTTGGTACATTCTACAAGCTTCACGATGGAAACGTAAATTAATCCTGTAAAAAAAAAAAGCTTAAAAGAAGTAGGTTAATATTACACATTTGTATCACTCTATATGTTATAGCTCCAATCAGATGCTTTCAGAAGTCAGGCTATCCTTCAAGAGGAAAGGCACAGTACTCGAGATCTACACTTCACATCTGAGCAGAATAAATTCTTGCTTTAAAACATTTAATCCCCAGTTCATTATTTCTAAATCAAGACATGCTTTTTGGTCAGTCTTTCCCCTTCTTTCCAATTCCTCTACTATTCAATTTGCATCAAAATCTCTCACAGTTGCTAATCTTGAGAGGTGCTTTGAGGACAGATTATGATCACAGTTTTCATGAATAAGAAAAAGCATGGAAAAAATATGGCACTGTCTACAAGATGAATGTAGTGCACACACATCCCTACTCCAAAAGGGGAGAGCTACAAACTAAGGCTAAATACAGTGAGGCTTATCAGAATTTTCCTCATTGCATAAGCAAGAAAATTCAAAAGTACCACGTCAAATCACCAAATTTTTGAAATTAAAACTGCATCTAACATTCATTTGGGTACCCCTGTACATGTTAATTGTATACAATTTATAATTAATGCACAGGAACACAAAACTACCACAATGAAAATCACTAAATAACCTGTGCTCACCTGCCAAGTCACAGATTAACTATAATTCTCTGCACTGACATGGTACAGCCTTCAATTTTATTTACTGCACATATATAAATCTCTCAGAAGACAGCACTTACTACCACAGCTTATAACCAGTCCTCAAGTATTAAGTCACAGCAGAAGCAGCTACTCTAATTGTCCTTTTTCAGACTGTTATTATTACTAAGTACACGTTATTATTAATAAGTAACATTAATAAGTACAATCACCATCAACTTCTCTGCCATTAACTCCCCAACATTTTCATAAACCAAATCACCAGACTGCAAGTCAGATGCTCTCAAAGCCAGCCCCTGGATCCATGCACTTACATTCACCAGCAATGCCAGCTTCAAAGGGTCCCTCCTCCCACCTCCTGCAGCTTATCTACAGCATCACATCCACACGTGTTTTCTGCCACCTACCATCCCCTTCCCACTTAACCCAATAAATGAAGCAGGAACCCAACAGGAAAGGTATTTTACTACCCAAAACTGGATCTCCTGAGAAATCTATTCCCACTGCTGAATAAGGTCCTAGTAGAAGAAACACACACTCAAAGGAGAGAACTGCATCACAGCACAAAGCTGAGTCTCAGGTGAGAAGAAGCTCAGTACTTCATAAATTGATACAGTTGGCATTTTGCTCTGAATGGAAGGAGCTCACCAGCAACTGCCTCCTTTGATTGGAACATCAGCTCACACTTCCCTTGACTTGTTAAGCTGAAAATTTTCTATTGCTATACTATCATTTTACTGCAGATTTATTTGGAAATTAATCCACACAAGTCATTAAAGTTCTAAACCACACTTTCATTTAAATTGCCACTTTTCTTAACTAAGGAGCTTTCTATCCTGGGAAACATAAGATATACATAGAACCAGTTAAAATCTGTCCTAAATCTACACAGGACTGCTAAGAAAGCTCCTGAGGACAATCTTTGAATTAATTACATCAAACAACTTTATGTACACCATACAAATCACATTTTCAACCAAGAAGTCATGCAGCCAGAAAATGTTCTGTGTATTTACATAATTATACTCCTAATAAAGTTCACAGGTCCAGGAAAGAATTATTAGGTTAATCATACTTGAGCTAGTCTGCTCTTAAACAAACACACACTTCCCCACTATGATGTACAGTAACATCAAAAAGGGTCCTGCAGGCAACTCTCCAAAATTGATGGGCATACCAAGAAAGAACTTGATACAGGAAAACATCAAGCAGAAAATTAAATGCAAATAGCTTCCAGATCAATAGATCTCAACTGAGATTTCCATTTGGCCAGTATGGGACCTTATGGGACACCATGGCAGTGTGAGAGAGAAGGGCAATTGCCTTCATTTAGGCAATGGGAAGGAACATCAAGTTATGGGTCTGAAAAAGTATGAAAGGAAATCTCAGCACTAGCAATAATTCCTGTGATTCAGTAAGCTCCTTGAACAGCTGGGTAGAATCAGACAGGGAATACATGAGGAGAATTAGGAGGCTATTTCTGACTCACATCATTAGCTCCATCTGCATTATTTTATACAGACTCATTTACTGAGCAACCTTCAACTAACACACATTCCCAACATGGCACATACTGCTGGTAATTTTCCATATTAAAGTCCAATTCAAATCTCTACACTTAAAAAGCATTATAGAAATATTTTCTTCATGGATGGGTCATGAAAATTACTCCTATTCCACAAGAAAGAACTGCACTCTCCCTCCTATCATATCTCTTCTGGCACACCATCAGCCCAAGCATGTCACCACGAGTTCAAATGGGTAAGTTCTGTGGTTTGTGTCCCACTGTCCTGCTGAAAGCTGGGGTTGAACACCACCACATGGTGCTGCCTCTCTGGGTGACTTCAGGCTGCTGGGTCGGACTGAAAAAACCTTACCAATTCAGAAGAGACTTTAGCAATCTGCATTTGAGTTTTACATCCTTCCTTCTATAATATGATGTGGAATTAAACATTTTACTATTTTAAACCTTTAAATATAAACTCTGGTCTTTCCAGACCAGGTAAGAGAGTATGACATTTTACTAGTACTCAAATTGAAGTCAGGTGGAAATCCACTTGCAATAAGCAATATGAACATAGGAATATCCAAATATAATGTGCCTCTGATGCACATTACAGGCTGCCACTCAGCCTCTCTCTGGCCCAGGAGTGAATAGCCAGAGAAATCCTTTGCCCCTTTTAACAAATTGAAAATAGCAACCTTTTCAAGAAAGACTTATAACCAATGGAAATGCTGAAAGCTACTATCACTCCACTCATAATTTTTACTTATTGCATTACTATTGTATAGCTAAGCATATTCTAGAGTCAGAGTAGTAGGAAATATCAAAAAGATCTGTACAGAAAAGGCAGCTTGACACTGAGATAGAGAATAAAATCTCTTGCAACATTTTGTAACAATGTAGGTATAAATTTAACAAATAGTCTAGAGATCAGCTGAACAGCGTCTGAATGCTAAGTACTTCTAAGAGCACACATTTGAGTCACAAGCTTAAACATTACATCTGCAACTCTGCAAAACACAGTATATAAAAACTGAGCTGAACAGCATTTCCAATTTGTTACTGTCCTGAAGAGTGTGCAGCTGTGAGCAGAACAGCACTACCTGCAGCCTCAGACCTAAGTTGATACTTAAGTTCAAATAAGATATTTATTTTGGAGCTAAAATAAATCACAAATTGGATCACTGAAGAAATTACAGCAGTGTACAGAGCTTAAAACTATGTGCATCCCTCACAATGAAGAAAATGCTGCACTTTTTCTCAATTACTACACCACTCCATATTTGTTCATCTATCCTGACTAAACCAGGATACCAAGCAATTGCACCAAAATATTTGTAAGTAACAAACATTTGTAGCAACAGTATAAGAGGTGCAAGTGAAGTCATGACATATTTTATTAAGGAAATTGTTCTAAAAACACTAGAGCAAGTCTCCATCATTACACCTGAAGATTTCTGCAAGCCACACTTTCAAAGGACTACGGGCTTACCTCAAGTCAGTTTCCAACAGCTGGCATAATTAGTAAACTATTTCAGTGCAAATTTTACCCTTAGAGTTTGATTTTTGGGGTAGCAAAGACAATCTTCCCTCTGTTGCCTTCAACATTTGTCCCAATTCCTCAGTCCTTAAAAACTAAATAATACACACATTGTTGCCATATAATAAACAAATAATAAATACGTTGTTTATTCTTCCAGTTTTTCAATATAAGTGGCAGTTTCATAGCTTCAAGAGAAAATTTTTAAAGTCTGGACAAATTACAGCTCCAAAAGGAGAAATTTTTGATATGTCCACAGGGTAATTTAAAACCCAGATTTCTCAGATGAAAATATAATTTTTAAAGCTGAAGTCTTTAATAAAATCCATGTATGGACATATATAAAAATTGTCAAGTTATTAATTTTGCTTATGCTCTTATCATCTGTCTGCTTAAAACACATGAGTAAACTTCCACATTTGTATCTAAAACACTCCCTACTTAATTCTTTTCAGATTTTTGTAAGAAGTCCTGTGATAACTAATAGTTTCTCTTACCAACGAGCAGTCCAGCAGCTGTCCTCTGCACTTGCTTTTGTTACCATGAGTTAGCGAGGCAGTTCTTAATAACGGAGACCCTATCTACAAGGGAAGTCCTGACAAATGAACTATTTTGTCTAAAATCTAAAAAAAGTCTCCAAGGGCTTTTCAAACTGTTATCAAAAGATTAACATATCAAAGAAAATTTGGCACTGCTTGGAATGCTTTTTTTTTCCTCTTCCCTCCAGAGTGGCCGAACAATTGCAAGACTGTGGCCGGGCTGGCGCGGAGGCTGCGCTTCCAGGCATCAGCCGCCCGGTCCAGCTCCTTCTATTCAAACAACAAATGCCTCCCCAGGAGCCTGCAGACACTCGCAGGGCTGTGCACAAGCCCTGATACTATCTGCCCAGCTAAAAGCATCTATGCTTCTGACCAAACCCTTCCTTGTATTTACAGCGCTTGTGAGTGAAGACAACAACGTTCATGCTGAGGAGCTAAAGGCAGCGGGTCAGAAATGCGCGCATTTCTCACTCAGCATTTTGCACTTTGTCACACAGTATAATGAAGCAATCACACACACCAGATCAGACGACTTTAGAGACAGTGCTACAAAGCTAAGAAAGTGAACTTTGTCACTACCTGAACATCACAGAAACAAGGTACTTCTCTGCACAAGGCAAGGCTCAACCAGCTCTGCTTTGGTAGGAACACAAAAGGCAAACCAAATGATGTAGCAAGGCAGACAGAAAAAGCAAGAGACACATGAGAGGTCAAACTTCAAGTTCACCTCGGTGCAAAGATTAAAACAAGTAAATCTTCCTCAGCACCCTATGTAATTACTCTCAATAAATAAATCAAACAAAGTAAACTAATACAGGAAGAAAATTAGTAACAAAAAAACCCTGACTGACCTGTCTAGAAAACAATCAAACACAATTCCTATTCCTGACATCTGAGATACTGTCCTAGAAAGCGACTCACCGTGCTCTCCTGGGTCCAAATAGGCTACTAAATGGCTAAAACTCCTCTTTCAGAACTTATTTACAAGTACATCCTCCACTAAGAGCCACCTTACACCTCTGTTATTAAAAATTAAGTTTCTAAATAGCTCGATGTAATGAAAAGCCTTCCATATTTCTGAATAAAAAACACCTTGAAAATCGTCTTCAACTGTATCCCAACTAGCTGCCAAAACACAGGGGGGGAAAAAAAGGGGGTTTTTTTGCAACTTGAAAGCCAAACATTATTTAGTGACTCAGAAATTCAAAATTTCTGCACTTTAGAGCCATACTTTCAACAACTTACCCCAAGAAGAAATCAACCCTACAAGGGAACAAACCTTACAAAGGCAATGTTTACCACTAAGACTTATTCTTGTTACAGTACCATGAGATTTACACACACTGAGATCATTTATCAAACAGTACATTTTTTACAAACATTATAGTGAGAGTTTTTGGGATTCATGCAATGGGCCCAAAACAGAAGTTAAAGAATTGGTACACATACACAAAATACCAGCTAATGCTCAATTGCTGCCATACCGGCAGTAATGAAATTAAAACTGAAGAAATGCTCAAACTAGAAGAGCTGTAACGGGCCAGGAAGAGAAATGAATGTATCTCCTAAGAAAATATTCCATCTAAAAATACATCCGACTTCTTAGGAAAAATGAAAACTCAGCCTGGGTGACAGCTGACCATTAGGAGAAAGGGATGGCCGCTCATTTTCCTTGACATGAGGAAATAAATATTTTCCTTGACACTAGGCTAAGAAAAATATTATAAAATGCTTACAAGGACATTCTTCTCAAAACATATTTCATAATATGCTGCACATGCTAAAAATCAATCACCAAAAAAGCAAATTTGGACACAACATTTCCAGCTTGCAAGGGATGGAATCAAGATTTCTGCCCACAGTGTCTTGGACATAAGTCCTGTATTTACTTTCCAGTCCTTCTCTTTTACATAAGATATCCTGCTTTAGCATCTATAAAATAATGTATTATTTCCTAAAATTTCTCCACTGGCAGCTTTTGAAATAAGACAGGCAAAAACTGCAGCCACTGATAATGAAAGAAGGACCACTTTAATACATCTGCAATTAAAAATCTTGAAATCTATTCAAACAGCTATAAGAAAGTCCTGCTAAAATGCACCTCCATGACCTCTTATCACCAAACAGTCTGTAATCAGGATTCATCATTAGTTTCTGTACATCCTTTAAGGAAAGAGTTTGAGTTGTTCATTTTGGATTCTCAGTCTCCAAGGAGCTTCTGCACACAAGTATGCCTGCACTTTACATTTTTGGTTCTCTGATTCTGCCTCAGTGTTGCAGGTAGCCAGGACCAGAGCCATGGTGTGTGCCAGATGGATTTTGCCACACCCTGCACTTGGAAGGATCCATGTCTGAGCAGCAGCACAATGCCAGAGACATCTCACACCTCCTGGCAAGCGGGACCCCACATGAGAGAGCCTCTTCGCCTGTCCCCAAAACACAAAAGCCATGTCAATCAAAGGCCTGGGGCTATCACATTTTTGTGACTTTAAAAGGTTATGACTTTTGCTTCAATATGTATTACCATGAGCTTACACACTTAATGCACTTGCAAAGCTTTCAGTATTATTTGAATATATCTGTATTTTTACAAGCATGTGTTTTACAAACACAAGAGATGCTCTACTTGAGAGGCAGCCTCACCCTAAGAAATGCACCTCACAGAAATGGGAGCTGATGCAGTTTACAGCTCTGCAGTACCTTGCAGCTGAACCCTTAAATACCAACTCATCCACATAATGGACAACAGATGCTCGGGTAAGACATACAAACTAAAATAACTGTGGAAGATCAAAAATCCTTCAACTGCATTTTGAAAGGAGTTAAGGTTATAATTTGTACTACAAACAAAGCTTAACACTTTAGTCAACTAACCAAGCTCTAACAATAAGAATGACATAATAGTTTAATGAATACATGGAAATTTTACAAGTACACGAGCTAAATTTTAACAAAGCCCTCCACTCAATACCTATTTTATCACTTCCCATCTTAGGCTTTCTGTTATAATACAAGCTTTTGTTTCTGTGTTTAGGCTTAAGGAAGACCATTGTATCCAACAATCACCCAACCAAAATTGTATTTACATTTGTAGAGTGTATTCTTTGTAAAGTATACTTTTTGCAGGCTGTAAGAGCAATTGCAATGTTTATAGTAGAGTAAGGGCTACATTAAGGAAAGATAATTCAACATCTAACAATAAACTCACTATGTCAATTCACCATGATAACCAAGTACTATAGCCAACACTACACTCAAAACTTACTTTCCAACTGGTCTTCAGATCATTATTTTCAGATCACTTAGAAATTTGTTATTAATATAGCAGCAATGAAGAAGTTGAAGATATGTTGGAAGAGAATTTAGGAAAGCTGTTGGCCATCTCAAGGACAATTAGTCAAGCATTTTACCACCTGACCTTCCCACCATCTCATTTATCTTACTTCAAGCAGCAGCTATTCACATTAACGAAAATTTTCAACTGGAAACCAAGCACCAAAACTCACAATCACCCAAAGCCTGTTCCCACTCTCAGGCTCGCAGAAACAGAGTCTTTACCCACTTCCTTTCAGATTTCGGGATCTCCTACCTAACTGACATGAGAGAAAGAAGACTTGTCCCACAGTCGGAGAATCCAACAAAGCATACATTTATTTTGCATGCTTATTAGTTCTTTTGTCTCTTGGAAGAGTATACCAGACATTTGGGTTAGAATTCACAGACTATGTTTTGTTTGTTCTTGGAAGAGAAAGTTAAACTGTTCCAAATACCTTGGGTAAGGCATGGCGCCATTACACCCAGCATGAGCTCTCAAGCTGAGCACTGAGGCAGCTTCCAAAGAAACTTTTTTTCTCACATGAGGTGTGAACTTTACACAGCCCTTCTATGTGATTAAACAAACAAGACTATTCTGGTTAGATAATGGGGATGGCAAAGATGCCCCATCCCAGCACCAAGAGACGGGCAGCCATTCCAGTGGAGAACTGGGAGTCTGAAGACCCAGACCCAGCAACAATGGGTCCTTTCAAGGAAGCATTTCCCCTTAGGGGCTGTGCCAAGAGCCCAACCTTTCCTGTGTGGCTGCCGCCTTATTGTGCAATGTAGAGTATCTGCTTCCTGGGATATATTTGCTTTTGTAGTATGGATGCTCAATAAAAGGAGGCAATGACTTTTTTTCCTCTTCCTCTTAAATTCTTGGAAAATATTTTTGAGGTTAACATCAGAACATTTGAATCAAATTTCTCTTCGTCTGCAAGAAGATCATCAAGCACAACTAATCACAAGAGAGGAACTTTCCTCTGAAGTTCAGACATTTAACTTTTGTTTCCTCAGAAGCACATAGTGGCATACAGCTATGACTACAGCAGTCACACTCATTGTAAGCAAGCAGTTGACTTTCACATCTTCCTTTCCCATCCTAATCATGACTTAATACCTTTCACTGCTTTCAGCAAAGCATTCTCAGACAAAGCAGCAGTATTTCTTCAGTTTCCTGAAGTCAAAATGCAAAACTTTGATATTCTAAAGTTCAACTATGTAACTACTAAAAGTACACAAGAGTATATTCCTGAATAACAGATTGTATTAATTATACACCAAATTGTACTAATTTCTAAAAACGTATTCTCTAAGAATATCTATACATCTGTACAATCTAAACCAGGGGGTTCTACTCTTTACTGAAAGCACAATTTTTAAAAAATAGTCATAATAAATTGACACAAAGTTTGAAGTATGTGGTACGTTCATTTAACTAGGTCAGAAACACTTCAAGGAAAAAGTTCTTGTCTGCAAACTTGTCAATCAATAGAAATACTGTGCATGACAAAAACTGTTAAAACTCTAAATATCATATAACAACATTAAATATTAATGTTAAAAGACTGTATAAATTCAAGACATCACATATGACAATTTGTTTTGATCTCAAATTACAGTAACTGAAATAATTAACACAAAAATCTGCAAATGAGTTCCATTCCAAGATTGAACTGCTGTACAGGACAATTTTTTACGCACAGGAATTTACAGAACCTGACAGCTTAACTCCTGAAATTGATTAATTTACACTCAGAACTACCATATGAGGCAAGACAAAAAAACCAAAGGGGGAAAAGTTGCACACTCTGTTTCCATAAAAAGAAGTTTGACAAAGACAAGAGGAGAACAGACATACAGGACTGTAACATTTAACTCCATGCCTGCAATGTAAACCCTGGCCCACATCCACCTAGCTACTATGTCCCAGTCATTCAGAATAGTCCTACAAACTCAGAAGAGCCTCAGAGATTTAGTAAACAGTTGCATTTCAGAAAAGGGCTTCTACAATCCATGAAATTAAATTAACTCCCCACATCCTACTACAATACATTTCATCATTGCCTTGAATAGCTCTGTTTAAATGACACTATTCAGGGCTTCTGTGCCCCTTGGGAATGACTTCCATAGCGTCAGTAGTGGGAGACAGCTCCTGTATAAGGGAAACAGACTGCAAAAATCTGACAAGGGATATCCCTTCAACTGCTGCAATCTTCTCAGTCCTAAAGACCATCAGCAAAGGTCTTGAACCTCGCTTCTCCCATAAGCAATAGCTTTTGCTTATCAGTCCATTTATGGTTAACTTTTATCCTGCATACTTACCTTAAAGGAGAAATTCTGCCTTAACATATCTTGTCTAGAGCAACATTTTTATCTCTGTTTGAAATACCTTTTTTAGAAGTTTTCTTTCTTTCAGAGCAATAAATTTTTTTATAACAGTATTAAGAGGTGTAACTGTATCCATCTTCTCCCCCCTGAGGAGGAAAGTTTCCTTAAAAGCAAGACTGAAATGTTTCAAGTAAGTGAAGTGTATCAAGGAGTGCTTTTTCCTCAAGCACTGACCTCACTAACTGAAATATCACCACTGTCTAGCCAAATATTCAGAAGTAGCCTCTTCCCAGATAGCTCTAGTCCAGATGCTCAACCCAGCTTTCCCCCTTCAGCCTTGCTTTTTCATAAATGTTAGGTGAAAAGCTAACCAAAGCTAACAGGGGTCAGCTTCCTAAAGTACCACTGAGGATTGCCACAATTTCACTTCTTCTAAATGCCCCAGCAGCTTTAACTCCATACTCCTTGTATCAGTGGCATGGAAGAACAGAAAGGCTAATAGAGCAACAAAACAATGGGCCAGAAAGGTCAGATCAAATGTGCATTTCCCCTGCAGTCAAGCAGACAGCACAGAGGGAGTGACATAATGATGCTCCCCAGTGCACAAGCTCCATTCCCAGGGACTTGAAGTTCAAGAGTTTCATGAGCCAAATACCCTAGCATCTTATCTATTACTAAGTGGATTTTTCCTGGGGTTTTAAAAATTATTTTGTGGCACATTTTAAGCTTGCCATCATCCTGCAAAGAACTCCTGAATTAACAGAGGATTCATTTTGCCCTTATTCTGACCCTCAATCTATTAGCTTTATGAACATGCACTCTGGTTTCTCCTTGTCTACAGCATTCAGAAAAGCAAACTGCCAAAAAACTACTTAACCTGAATATAAGCAAAATAATCAAAAATGTTTGAAAAAGACTGAAGCTCTGAACATATCTCCTTTCTATGGGACATTAAGAAAGGAATCAACCATCAGTTACTATGTTTTTGCTATCTTTCAGGCTGATGTTATAGGTACCAAGCTCTTTTTCATAGCTGTAAAAACTATCATACTTTCAAAATTGAAAAACACTAAACTAGCTAAAATCAAGATTAGTAACCAAAGAATGAGGATGTTCTCTGATAGAGGGACACACAGATATAAAACACACTCTTCAGGAATACAGCAAAGGTAAGATGGGAGGATAGAGCAAAACGCCACACAGATGATTCATCATAAGTTATTGTCCCATAAACCTAGCAAACTGTCTGCATATAGCACAATGTCTGCACTACCAAAAATTAGCCTCCAAAATAAGTGAGCTTTACAAAAGGTGAACTACTTCCATTAAGCTAGGCCAACAAAAAGTATTTTCTGAGAGTGCACACCAAAATATTCTCAACCCAATACATTGTTCTGTTGACAGTACCTCACCAACCAGCAATACTGACTGGACTACAAGGCTGCACGAGCTCTGCCACCACACCCATCCATGGTACATACAAGTGTTATCAGACTTCAGCCACACAGACAATTCTGGCATTTAAGATACTATTTCTTCACAGACATTTATGCCAGCAGAGGATGACAGCAAGCAGGAAACTGAGACTATACATTTGTTCCAAATGCAAGGTGCAGACTGCACTAATTCAAAATACTCTGCTCTGAAACCAGAGCCAAGGACTTCTATGGCCTGTTCCAGCAATGGACTTATGTGGAACAGCATCTCCAGCAGAGACAGCCACTATTTCACAGACCAGACAGTCACTACTGAAACGACCATGGGATAAGAACTGGGGTTACAAATGCTACCAGCATAGCAGTACCAGCTTAAGGCATAGAAGTCCTCCATAATACATGCTCAGAATGCAATCATGCCAACAATCTCCCTACTTAAAAAACCTGTATCACTTTGGGGAAGGGATTTTGCTGGGTAATGGAAAGGGTGGCAGAAGGAAGGGTGCTGTAAGGACAAATCCATCTGCACACTACTGAGTAAGGACTCTGTCAGGGTGACAAGACTGTAAGTTATTTTCCATTGTGCTCTCACCCTACAAAAGGGATGCAATTTGTGTGGTGAAATTTGTGTATTCTTATTTTTGCCTGTTCATTACTAAAGTTATTTCCGCTGGAGAAGACAAGTTCACAAAAAATGCAAATTATATTGCTAACAAAAATTAAAATTTGTAGATGAACTTAAGGAAAATTAAGAAGTTAGGAGAACAAGTAGACTTTGAACCAACTTAGACTGCACAACAATGGTTTTCCAAGTGCTCCAGTTCACTCAGACATATTACATCTGTCTCTGCTCCAGACACAAGCCCTTCACCACAGGTTGATCTCATCCAAGCAGTTGAAGGCCATCACAACAGCACAACTGTAACACAGGAGAAGCTGTGTTTCATCCATACACTGCTGGCACTTACAGTCTGGCTGTCTGAATTGGAATCAGCACCATCACCCCCAACACAAGTCTTCAATATTGCCAATATTAAGGCTCAGTGGGCTGCCTCTAGCAATAAAGCATGGCTATGATGCAGGAAAATCACGTCAGGACCGTCTCTCAAAGCACTACTTATGGTTTTCAGGTCCTCACTAAATGGATGAGCTGAAGATAGCATTAATCTAAAGAATGCACTCTGCAAGACTGCACATTTAACAGCCCTTTTATGTTTCCATTTGAATTACCAGTTGGCCTGAAAAGAACTTTTTGCTGGCTTGTCAGATCTGGAGTACTGCTCTAGTGACAGAGGCACCACTTTCAGACAGCAGCACCCTCAGCCAAAGACCACTCAAAAGCCAGTGGAACAGCCCTTTGAATTCACTGGATGTTGGATCCAGCTTTCACAACTTGGTGACAACAGCAGATATGCTGAGAACCCTCCATGCCTGTATGATAAAAATAGATCCCCTGTTTGAGAAACAGAGGTAAGAAAAACTACCCCCCCCAGAGAAAAAAAATCTCTGGCCAACAGTAATAGGACTCTTCATGAAATTAACCAGTACCCAAAAGTTAAACAGTTCAGTAAATATTACAGGGTAAAGTCAGGCAGGCAATGCAACTCAACTGTACAATCTCCCCACCAGAGGCCAACCATTATCCCTGTCATTGACCTTTCAGCTACTGCTATCTGCTGCTGCACTAAATGCAGCCTCCAGAAAATAAGCCTTTGCTATTGTTGATGTGAAACACCATAGCAGATCTTAAAGGCAGAGTTCATGAGGGTAACTGTACTTTTCTTTAATGATTTGGAGACATGATATGGCAGCAAAATGCATAGGATTAATTGAAGTGTTTTCACGCACTGCAGTTACATTACAATCAATTGCTGAAATAGAAGGATTAGCTGGATCCTTTGTTTTGCCACACAGACTACTGCAGACAATCAAAAGCAATGATAACAGTGCATAAAAACAATGATATATAAAATAGCATGGCTATACTCACAGTTGGACCCTCCACTTTGCAACGGGTCCATCCTCACTTAGTGAGGATCCCTGCAGTGGTGCATGTACCACAGTATGGGAACTGCAGAGAAATCCTCAAAGCCAAAGGTGGACCTTTTAACTATGGATGAGAAACATTTTAAGATTATCACCTGAAGCTAAAGCAGTAATCTGAAAGCTACCAAGCCTACTAAAATGAATGGAAATTCATCAGTGCTGTGCTAGGTTTAACTCACACAGACATTGCTAACATGCAGTACCTCCACCATGGAGGTTTAGAACACCCTGACAGCACAAGAAACCTCACTCCATTCACAGGAGGCAGCATACAAGGGAAGAAAGTAATCCCAAACACCGAATGTTTCCAAACCAATACAAGCACCACAGCTCTAACCATTTGAACCTGTACAAGATCTACACCCACATAATACCACCAAGAGACTGACAAAAAATCCTATTTCTCCCTCACTGGCTCAAACATAACATCAACTAAAACTAGAATCTTACAAAATGAGATGAAAGGGACATTAATTGTGAGTTTAGTCTATTCTCCAACCTAAACCATATACCATTCCTTCTAAACACACAAACTTGTTCTTCATGTCCACAAGTAAAGACTTCCTAAAGTTCTACATTAACTGTGAGAAATGTTGAAAACTTAATTGGTGTTTTCTGTGATGAAAGCTAATCCCACTTCAATGTGCCCATCATGGCCACTGAAAATAGCATTTCCTTCTTACAAATCTTTTAAATACTTGAAATCTCTTACATTCCCTCTAAACTCCTCATCTCTTGCCAAAATAACTTGGATTTTCTTCCACATTTATGAAGATGTTTCCTAGAACTCTGATTACTCTCATTTCTCTACTCTGAACTCCTTCCAAGTGGTCCAAATTCTTCTTGAATCTTGGCACCCAAAACAGATGCTGTCTGCACAGACTGTACATCAACAGCAAATAAAGCCAATGGACTCCAACTTTGTCTCTCAGACAATACTCCTGTTTAAACATCCCAGTAAGATATTTGCCTTTTCTGCAAAACAGCATGACACTGACTCATGTTCAACTTGTGATCCAGCACACCCCCAGGTCCTTTTTCTAGTAGCTAACCAGTTATTCTTCACCCTCCATTTCAACAGCTGGCAATTCCTGCCTAAGTGCAGTACCTGCATTTGTCCCTACTGAATGTTGTCCAATTTTTTCAGGTTATTTTGAACTCTCATCATGTCCTCCAACACAGTCCCTGAGAATTTAATAAGCACATTTAATCAGCCAGCTGACTAATACTTTCAATAAAGGCCAGGACCCAGGACAGAATCCTTCAACATAACTTCTCATTTTAACATCAAATTGTTAATTACAGTTCTCCAGATAGGATCATCTACCCCCAGATCATGCCTCCATTTACTTATGAGGCCATTAAAATGAGGAAAACCTTTTTAAATCAATCAGTTCAAGAGACTAAACCTCCACTGCTTCTGCTATAGCCACTGAGCCTTCTGCTCTGCAGTAAAAAGGTATCAAGACTTCAGACATAATTACTTTTCCCACAAATGAGTTCATGTTGCTGTATCTTCCAAGCACTTGAAAATAGAATGTTTGCTTATTAATCTCAACTGATGGGAAAAAAAAAACTGGGACAAACTGAACTGTCAGACTGTAACTCATCTTCCTCAGCTCTTCTCCTTTGTAACTGTCTGAAAACTCATCCTTTGCCAGCCTTCTAGTACTTCTGAGTAGTTCTAGGTAATATTTTTGAGCAGTTTTAAGAATTGTACAGTGAAACTTATCAGGGCCAATTGACACAGAAACATCTAATGGAAGTATGTTGTAGTGTAAAATATTACCTTGTCACAAATATTCATAAGATTAAGCACCTGCATGACCCTATGTGAAAGACAAGCAAAATAGGCACTAAACCCTTCAGATGCTCTGCACCTCCTGCAGACTGTGCTCTCCCCATCAAATCAAGTGAGGCATTTCCCAATCTTACTGCTACTACTAAGATACTTTTACAGGTACCTTGAGACTTTTGTCTCTTGCTACTTGCCATTCCATTTGCACTGTAGCCTTTGTGATATCTGCCCCTACTTGTGTTTTTCATATGTCCTTCACAATGTGAATCAATTTCACATTCTACATATAATTTCTTCTTGCATCCCAAGCCAGTTAAGCTGCTCTTACTCCTGTTTCTCAAAACCCTTCTCATTACACTGTTCTCCTATCCTTTAAAAGCATCAGCTGTGATTTCACAGCCATTGCCATTTATCACCTTTCATTTTGACATCTTCTAGCTAGATTAAAATCTGAAGGAGCTGCCATTTTTGTTAGTGCATGTACCGTCTAAACTGAAAATATCACTGCCATATAACTTTGCTAAAGGTCAAAAAAAGAGAGTTGTGTATTTTGATTTTGAAGGATGATCTTTTAGTTTTAAATACCACATTAAAAATCTCAATCCAACTAAAAAGTAATGGACTTGCTAGCAGTTCTACTACCACATCCAAATAGCTGTTTTAAGATGAACAATGCAATGCCACAATTCTAATAAAGCAGAACCATGAAAAAGGGCCAAATTCTTTCAAATTAAAAACACACAATGAAAAAATTAGAATCCCAACCCCTGCACAGCACTCCATGAAGATGGTGCAGAAATTACACCTTTTAGAAAAGGAGCTGCAAGAAACAGAACTTCAGCTTTCTGTGCAGATCACATCCATAGCTCCTGAACAGAAACTGTGAACACCCATCCTTTTTTATTTAAGCCTGCTTTTCAGCTACCAAAAATTAAAAGTTTACAGTCTTATTTCAATCAGGAATAAAGGTGTCAGACTTGGAGCTATAATACAGCCACAGTTTACTACAAAATGAACTTTTGTTCTCTGCTATGCAGATTATTTAACAAAGGAAGCAGCTTTTTTATGAATGAAAACTATTTTTAGCTCATTGTGTAACAGTGAAAGGGAAACATTTTAGCATTACTGTTATTTAAAACACTTTTTTCAATGTTTTCTTGTAAAATTAGGCTTTTTGAACTAGGATTTGTCTTGTATGAACTTTCTCACGCTAATCAAAACCATAGCCAGCACCAGTAAGAATGGTGAAACAGAAAGCCCACAAAAACTACTTATCTGCACAACAACACCACTCCAGACCCAAAGCAGGTTTGACCATAGTACATGCCATGCTGTGGAGACCAGTAATCCCTGCCCAAAAAAACTGCACTTAAATACAAGCTCTGATCTTTAAGGCAATTCTTGCAAACATTCAAGAGATGGAGCCTGTACACAAATGGCAGAACACTTATGTTCACATTGCATTGATAAGGTTTGGGCACTGAGTAAATTAAATCTAAGGAAACACTTCTTTTCTAATTTCCAAAACTCAAGAGTTTTAGAAGATTTAACTAAAGGACTTTGTTTCACAAGGCAATAAAGGAATGACACATCTTCTCTCCAGGCCAGCTACCATCAGGTTCTGTCCTGAGGTGCCTTCATGATGCTGGCATCCATCATGTGTCTACCACACAGACAGTAAATAAGGAAAGTGTTACAACCATGGTCCCTGCTCTGCAGTTGAAGATGCCTGAGCACAGCACTCAATAGAGGCATTTATCACAACAGAAGTAATAATTTCTACAACAGACCTGGGACAAGCTAAGTCAAAGTAATCCCCTGCTGCAGATTTCTGTTGTTTACAGAAATAAAGCAAATGCTATCTGAATGTTTCCAGAAAAAGGGTGCAATGGTCAAAATGCTTGATGAAAACCTGACCTTTCCATGTCAATTCCCAGTTCTACTACTGATTTCCTCTATGACCTGGCCACTCCACTTGGACCTGGCTTTAACAATATAAAGGTATTTTACTTCCACAGAATAAATGGAATTTGTCTTCATCTCACAGAAAATCAATGTCCTGTTGGCTGTTTTATATTCCACACAAGAAACAATAGGACAGTCCTCAAGGCAAATGAGAAAATATAATCTTAGGGTTCCATGTCAACACAGAAATATTTCCTTCTTTTTAAAATAATTTATTAGGAACACAGCAAAATAGCTTGTCTGATGCACCATGCCTGTCACATGGCAGAGGAGCAGAAGAGGACTGAATCACAAAGTTTCTCAATCACGCAGACCTCATGATGCAACCTCCCTTCCTGCTAGGCAGCCCCCACGCTCCCTTGGAGGCACTGCAGCTTCCTGACCAGGCAGCTGGGACCTTTCAGCCCCCTCTCTCAGGTTAGGGATGAATTAGTGCCTACCAATGCCATGAGGTCCTCCACAGACTAGCAACAAATGAAAAATACAGGAACAGATGCCTGATCCTAGAGGACAACTAACAAAAAATTTAGTGGGGAGAGCAAAACAAGCTCAAAGTCTAGACAGCACTACAGGAAGACACCAAGCAGAGCTTGGAACAGCCCCACTGCTCCCAGGAGCTATTTGGGAAAGCAGCAGCTGCTGCCCAGCAGCTCTGCTGGAGTCTGCACAACTGCTCAAACCCCTTTCACTGCTTACACCTCCTTGTGTCTCAGACAGTCAGCCTTGGCCAAAACCAGTTAACAAAAAGATCTCTCTTGCTCATTTTCCAAAGCACTTTAAAAACTGATAACCTTGGAGCACATCAGTTTTTCACAGCTGACCCAGGTGCTCACACTGGAACACTCCATGTAGCCAGAAGCCAGCGTTCTTTCCCACAGGTGACTACACCAACAAGAGATGACATTTTTCTTTCACTAAATCATGATAATGATATGCTTCTTAGAAGTCAGGAGGGTTAGATCAGTACCAATCAATTTCCAAGTCAATTGTACAGTTCAAAGTTTACACAGAGTATTTTCTTTAAACTTTGTGAAGCTGTACTTGTAATTAACCAGAAAAAGCAGCTAACAAAAGCAGCAGCACGCAGCCATCAGTGTCATGCCAAATACCAAGACAAACATTCCCTCAGTATAGGTGCAATAAAGATACACTGCTGTCACCCATGCCAAAAAACCTGTTTCTCACAAGATCAAGAAAATCAATATTCTACAGGATGTAATGGTGTACAAAATGTTAAGAAAAGGTAAAAGTAGGAATTCTTTCAAACGTGATGGAACTGATGGCTGAAAAATATTGCTAACCTGTCTGAAGAGCCAGTGTGTGGACAAATCTCATACATACAACAGCTGAGTCACCTACAACAACAAAAAAAAAAAAAACCAGTCAGAGTAATGAATAGGCTAAATGAAACATAATCTTGATTGCCCCTGCTAAGAAAACACCGTACAATTGCAGTGAGTGCAAACTGCAAAGAAAACACATTAACGAATTCTAACTCAGCAACCTCAGAGGAGGAAGCAGCCAGCCAGCGTGGCCAGACAACTATGAGCACTCATGTTAGAACAGTTGAGAGTTAACATCTCCCACTGCTGGAGGCTATGCTATCTCAGCTTCCTGAAGGGCTCCAAAAGTCTCTTCCAACTGCAGCACCTGCAGGGATACACTGATCCCAGCAGGCAAGCCAGAGCACTGATGGTAGCAGCAAGCTTTCAGAGCCAGTACTGTCGATACTCGAGTTTATCTTCACCTTCAGTATCAATTCTGTGAAGGTTCTCAGTGTTTAAATTCACCTAGGAGCTGTTTATCCCTGCACAGGCATAAACAGGCCTCCCCTTAGGGATGACGCAGTGGCTGTCAGAGGTGCTCGCAGCGCGAGATCCCCGGCTCCATGGCTCAGCTGAGGGAAACGTGCTCTGGAACCTCTGGCAGCAGCAGCAGCAGTAGCAGCATGCACTGACTGGCGCTGAAAAAAGGATGAGACGCACGGAGTCCTCATCTCGGGCTGCGAAAGTTTCTCTCTGGTACACGACCAGCAGCACTCGCCACCGACCCCGCCACTGCAGAACACGCTGACGTGTGCCCCGGCGGCGGAACGCGCGCTCTTCGGGAACCGGGACCGCCGGCAGAACCGCGGGCCGGGCTGAGGGCGGAGGCAGCGGCACGGGAGAGTTGCCCGAGGGGCCCCGACAGGCCGGGCTGGCCCCTGGGGCAGGCGGGGGGGCGGGCTGGCCTCCAGGCCGGCGCCGCACGTGTCCGGACACCGGCGGCCGCCACACGCCGGGCACCGCGCTCCCGGCCACGCTCTCCCGGCTCCGGGCCCCGCTCCACGGCACCGGCCCCGCCACAACCCCCGCGCCGCGCCGGGCCGCCCCGCGGGGGCTGCCGCGGCCGGAGCAGCGGCCGGCGCGGCTGAAGGGCGCTGCGGGCGGCCGTGCCGCGCCCGGCGCGGCGGAGATTGCGGGCGCCACTGGAGGCCCGCGGACCCTCCCTCACCTGCCGGGCCGTGCCGTGCCGTGCCCGCGGTCCCACGGCCCCACTCACCGGCGGCCTCAGCGCAGCCCCATCGCCGGCAGGGCGGGCGCGGGACCGGCGCGGGACCGGCGCTCCCCCCCCCCGCCCGCCGCGCGCGGCTGCCTCGCGAGGCGCGAGCGGATCGGCCGCCAACCGGCTGCACGCGCCAGCCCGCGCTGAGCGGGGCGGGGCGGGGCGGGCACGGAAGTGACGGCGGCGCGGCACGCGCCAGCGCCGCTCGGCGCCGGAAGAGAGGGTGTCGCGCGGGGCCGGAGAGGGCGGGGCCGGGGGGCGGGGCTTGGGGCGGAGGGGCGGGGCAAGGGAGCACGTGGGGAGACGGGTGGGGGGGACATGGATGGGGGGCATGGATATGGGGGGATATGGATGTGGGGACATGGATGTGGGGACATGGATATGGGATATGGATATGGGGACATGGATATGGGGGGACATGGATGTGGGGACATGGATGTGGGGACATGGATATGGGATATGGATGTGGGGGGACATGGATATGGGGGGACATGGATATGGGGACATGGATGTAGGAGGACATGGATGTGGGGGACATGGATATGGGCACATGGATATGGGGACATGGATCTGGGGGACATGGCTGTGCAGGGCTCTGCGGGGCAGGACAAAGGGTCCCCTTGGGACAGGGGTGGCAGTGGGTGCAGGACCCCACCTCAGGAGCTGGGGCCTCCCGGCCCACGTGTGCTGGATGTGGGGTGTCCTGCAGGCACTGGGGGCCGGTGCTGCCCCTTAAAGCTACACAGCAAATGTCTCCAGGGAGTCAGGTCCAGCTCTGCCAGGTACCCTCCAGCGTCCTCCTCCATTGTCACAGGACAGGGAACATCACCACCAGGCCAAGAGCTTTATGGCTGCTGTTGGGGGATTTCGCTCCATCCAGCGCTGGTGAACACTGACAGGCACCAGTTGAGCAGCTCTGCACATCCCACTCAGTGTGACCATGCTAGGCAGAGGTGACAGAGGGTGGGGATCACCTCAGGGGAATCCCTGCAAGGCCTGAGTGAGCACTGAGGGGCTCCATCACACACCCCAGCTCAGGTGCTGGACACAAGCCCAGCCCCACAGTGGGTCACTCACTCAGCTCCCCCTCAGCCTGACAGAAGGGATCAGGGATCTTTCCCATTGTCCTATCTACACCTGCTTTTAATAACCCATCCCTGCTTCTGTCAACTGCTCAATTTTGAAGGGCACTGCAAACCATTTAGAGGATTTGTAAGCCACAATAGGATCTATATTTATTTTCACATACTATTTTTTCCAGTAGTTCTTCTCCATTGCAGATGAAGGGAAACATTGACTGTTAAAGTCATTGCATGCAACCCCAGCAGTGCCTGAACAGGGGTTACATCCATCTGGCAGAACATCACATCAGCCCAGCACCACTCTGGGCTTCCTTGCAGCTCCAGTGACCCCACAGCTCTGGGGTGAGTCAGCCCAGCATGGGAATCCAGCAGGAAATTCTGACTGTGATAGAAAAGGCATAGTTTTTTGTTGGCCCGGTGAGTTGATTCACTCATGTGACCACTGTTTAAGGGAATGAGAGGAAAACAAAATGAGAAAACTGCCCCTTCTGGCAGCCACCCACACATAACGCTGAGCTGCTCTGACTCAAATCAGATGGACGCCTTCCTCTACTCAAAAAAGCCCTAAAAACACCTACACCTATTTTCTGTCAATGTGCTGACAGTGCTGTCACAGTTTGATTCTCTGTTGACTGCACACCTCACCGCTCCTGCCAAGGCTGGTGTCAGCCTGGCCAAGCTTCTGTCCCTGCTCACCCAGGACACACCAGACACTGGGTTTTGTGTAATGACTCAGCAGTTACTCCCCCTGGTTCTCTGGAAATTCAGTGATACAGTCAGTATTTACTGAGAAATCAGTACTAAGAGTTTCTGGTCTTCTCAGGCAATTCTTAAAACACTTTCCCATGAAAGTTTTAAAGATGGGTATGAACCAGTGGTTTTCATTCACTCTGGTTACCTGTGAAAGACCATGTGAAATACCTCCAATATGGTGACACTAATCTATCAATTTTTTAAACAAAGAACTGAAAAATTACTGAGTAGTTTGGGGATTTTTTTTCATTGAATTGCAATTCTCCAACATCCAACCTAAATCACTGCTAGAATTTTATTTGTGCCTCAAGAAAACGCCACTGGTGATCAGTGGTATTGGCCAATTGGCTTTCCCTAGCTAGTTACCCCTTTTGCAAACTTCTAGACTACCCATTGCTATCAGCTTGCAACGTTCCCATCCAAATATGTCTTTATTGTTGCCTAGTCTTCCCTTTTGAGCATGTTTTGTTTTAAAACCAGAAAAGCCTCCTTTGATGCCACTGAAATTGCGCACATTTGAGTCCCCTAACAACACACTGATGAAGGACTCCCCCAGGTTCCATCTGGATCACACCGAGGTAGTTCCTCAGGCTCACTTTTTCTCATAACCTCTTTTAGCCTTGCAAACTTGCCAGCAGTGTCCCCAGTAGAGTCATAGGATTGTGGGAAGATTGAAGTGCGTACCCTTCTGCCTGGGTGTTGGAAAAACAGAGGTAAAACGCATTAGTACAAATAGCTCTCCAGGTCATACAGACCTAGAAATTGCCACGATGAGGAGAAGACAAGGAGTTTTGGGGTTTTTTTGGATGAAGTACTGTCTGGTAAAAAGAGCCTATCATATGACTCAGAGGAAAAATATTATTAAATTATTAATGCTATTAAACAGAAGCTCTTACTCTATCATTCCCTATTAGTAAAAGGAGTTAAAAGGTTTGCTTTGATATAGACATTTCTATGTTCTTCATAAAAATTCCTTTAGTAATTTTCAATTAAAGATTAATTCCTCATCACGTTTTTCAACCCATTGTATATTCTAATGTATTATCTTTATCCCCATTAGAAGGTTTCCCTTAACACCTAATTGCTTTTCTTTTTCACTCACTGGCAAATTTGAACTCGTTTATTTCTTCACAAACCTCAAACCATACAGGCTTTTATTAACTCAGAGATTAATTTTGTGGTTGGCACACTCCCTGCTTTCCAGCTCTCTTGGCATCGCTCTGGTTTGTTCTGCTGAAAGTGCCTGGCAGCCTCAGCTCTCCTGCAGCATTCCTGGCTGCAGCTTCCCAGGGAAGAGAGGGCTCACAGGGCATCACAAGTTATTTCTAGGCAGATATCACAGCATTCAGTGCTTTTAAAACATCAGGTGTTTAACCTGGTAGAAAAAATAAAGTAAATTACAAGAGAAATGACAAGAAAAACAACAATTTTTCTCCATTCTGTTCACCTTAGAGGGATTGGTTAGCAGAAGGAAATGAGCCTGAGAATACAATCCAGGATTGTCAGTGCTTCTGGAAATGTTATGGCCATTCACAGACAGCGTAATTCCTCCAGACTTTGCTCAGTAGGAGGAGGTAAGCAGCTTGAGGCTTGAGGACAGGAGTGGTAAGCCCTGCAGCCTTTCTTAATGGCCTACCCATGATGATTTTGATTCCATTGTTACACATATTCCACTTGAAACCTTAACTGGGTACAAGTCCCACTTAATAATAAAACTTACAAGTCTTTTACAACTTTCTGTGACCAGAACAATTCTAACACATGACATTTCTCAACTGCTCCCTCCCATTACCTTTCCCCCAGTGTCGAGGGCGTTTGCTGTTTTCCATGTCTGGCTTTGCCCCACCGAGCCCTGCACTCTCTCCCAGGTGAGGCACAATTGAGCTGAACAATGCCTATTAAGTGTACAGCATTTAGTGAGACTCAGACTGACTAATCACATTTTATGTGCTTTCCCAGTCTGACTGTACCCACTGTTATCTCTCATCTGTAACTGTAAATCCTCCAGGGCAGAGATCAGCACTGTTACCTGCTGTATATTACCTAGCTGAAAGGGGCCAAGGATTTTATGTGCTTTGGCAATAAACAGAACAAATATCATTATGCCTTAAGAACATTTGTGAAGTTTTTCCCCTTTGCACATGGTTTCTAAATCAGGCAGGACAAAAACCTATCTGGGGATCACATTTGTGTATGAAATGTATCTTGTGCCAAAACTAAGATATCCAAGTAGCAGAGAAAATAAATCAGAACCTACTGTTTATTTATTCAGTCTCTTTAATGTGTATATATTAGCGTGTTCCACCCTGCCTTTTCTGGTAGGGCTGTATAAATATGTGCCTTAGCTCAGAGGAGGTTATGGGACCCACCTCTGCAGTGCAGCAGCAGCCAGCTGGCCACATCTGGTCCCAGATGCTGCAAGCACACCTCTGCCAGCCCTGTACCAACAAGCCCTCCCTGAGGACAGCTGTGGGGCCTCCTGTGGGACACCTCGGGCCCTGTTTGTATGATTTTCCTGGCAAGGGTGTTACACAGGGGATAAAATCCCCATAGCCCACTCTCTCTAATCCCCATACATCCTTAGGCAAACAAAAAGAGGCTCATAAGAAAAGGGGCTGAGAAAGGACACGGCTCGGTGCCTTGGCTCTGTGTGTGGACACGACACTCCTCCTACTGCCTTTATGTGTTTTCTCTTACCTCAGTTGCTTGCAGGCTCTGCCAGCTTAGATTTTCAAGTTCAGTAGGTTGGCAACAGCAGTGGCATCCCTCTGGGCTCTCAGACATGGGCTCTGCATGGGAACATGACTCTTGAACTGAGTGCCAGAGCTCATGAACACAGACAGGTATATGGTAACTCATTACATGGAGGTTAGCAATTATAGCTTCACTCTTCAAAATGATTCACATGCAGCTGAAAACCACAAGTCCTTAAAAGTTTCCTTTGAAAGCTCTTAAACTACTCTGGCAAGCCTGAGTTGTTGAACAATTTATCACTTCTCTGCCAGATGAGCTTGTGAAACCACTTTAGGAGGAAATTGTACAAAGTGCCCAAGACTGTCACAGATGAAGTTTCTTTTCTCTTGTGCCACCCAATCCATTTTCCCCCATTTCCCAGACATCCAGTTCTTCATGGTTTAAAATAGCCTGGCTAGTTATTTCCATTATAACAGCAGCCTATCTAATAAGTTGCATGTCTTCAACAGCAGTCAGAGGCAAAGGAGAATTCATTGCTCCATTTACTTGAACAAGATCTTAAAAAGTCACTTTCTATAGTAGATGAAAAAAATAATACTGTGCTTTCCTATTCTTCTTGCTAACCCCATGACTGCCATGGGAAGCAGTAAAGGAGGTCACTCCTGTCTCCAGATTATTTCTCAGGTGCTTTGAAGATCATTCCCTCCATGGAATTTACCTTCTACTCTCCTCTCCTGGTTCTCTGCTGCCACAAAGCTGTAATGGAATCACTGTGGCACATCCTTTTTGTTGGTACTTGTCCCTTTCCCTTCTATTTTTAAAATAAGGCAGAAGTCCTTCAGTCAGTAGGACTGCCAGCCTTTGCCTAGCTCACATCATACCAAAGGAAGTGGGATCTGAGTGCTGATATCTGCTTTCACACCTCCACCACAGCATTTCAGAAAGCTGCCATGCAGCACATGCACAGAAACTCCCTGAGGCATGGTCTCCACCAGTTTCCTGATGGCTTGCACAGGGTTTGTCCCATCCAGCCTGGGCTGAAATCCTGGGACACCACACCAGCACTAGCGCTCATAACAGCACAGCAAAGGCTGCACAGTGTGACAGAGGGTTGAGTTTGGTAGCAGTGGTCCCAGCCACGGGGAAAAGTTGCCAAGGGGACCCAGTAGGTACCTGCAACGCTGCTGCCTTCACTGGGAAGTATCCCAGTAAATGGGGGGAGTTCCACCCTGACCAATGGACAGCATAAAACCCATACCAGGTAACCTATTTACAGTTAAATTACCCCAGAACTGCTAAGAAAAATAAAGCAACTAGCTAAACAGAGCTAAAAGACCCTACATACAAACCTTGAACATGAGACTCTTGAGAAACCATCACTTCTACCCAGCAAAATACAACAGGCAAAGGACAAGAGTCTGTGCTTCTATTATTTAGCTGCAAGTACTTTACTGTGAAATGAATCTGCTGATCACTGCCCACCCAGCACAGAGGACAGATTCAAGCTCTCTGGCAACTCTCCTAGCTGAAGAAGGTGATACCCTCTCCAGCTGAAGAATGCACACACACTACTAATGGATCTCACCATCTAGCAGCTCAATGTTTTGATTTCATATTAGAATTGCTTGAAAATAGGACCTTTAATACCTCTATTGTTACACATTTCTCTCTCAAAGTATGTTTAAAGGTCTTAATCAGACTCATTTCCTTAATTTCAAGCATATCTCTGAAAACCTATTATCCCAGGCTGATGGCATCAAAGAGTGAATTAGGAATAAAGCCAAGTGAATAAAACCAAAGATATTTCCTTTCAGTTACTGTGCAGCCTTCACAGGCTGCAGAGCATTAGAGCTACTGAAATACCACTGTCACATTCTTCAGGGTCTGTGAATTGGTGCCTTGCTCTTACACCCTTGGCATGAAGAGGGGACACGATCCCTGTTACACTTCGCCCAACAAAGCTGTGCTGTGATGAGCAGCTTAAATGTGTGGCACTGGAAAAATGTCTTTGAACTATTGCTGTTTGGGTTCCCACTTTCTGAGACATACTTATCACAGCAAAGTTACCCTATTAAACAAAAAAAAAAAACAAACCAAAGCCTGGACTTGATTTTACAGTATATGAAACCCTTGATTTCACCTTCTGTCCTTCAACATCCTGTGCAGAGAAGCAGCAGATCTTGCAGCTGTTCTGGGCCAGGCTGGAGCTGCACACAGGCCACTGTCCCAGCCATCTCTGATGGCAGCAAGGAGCTGAAGTGCTCTGAACTCCAGGTGAGGATGCACCTTGCACACCCTGCCACCAGGCAGCCAAACACAAATCTCTGTTACAGCCATGGCACCAGGGACTGCAACAGGGGCAGAAACAGGGGCATTTCACATCCACCTCTCCAGGACTTCATCACAGATCCCAAACCAAGATGCCCCCATCCTGCCAGGTTAAGGAACAACTCGTAACTCTTGCTGTACTTTGAAACTGGACACAATTTTAGCACGGTCCAGGGCAGATCAAGCAGTTATTGCTGAACTGACTTCTGCAACCTTGTTCTCACAGCAGCTCCTGGGAAAGTGCTTGGCAGACTGGCAGTCGGTGCTGTTACAACAAAGCAGAGGGCTGGGAAGCCTTTCTTCTGCTTTGTGCTCTCCAAAGCTCTGCTTTCAGAGATGACAGGAACCAAAGCCTGTGTGCAGCTCCTCTCCCTGGCATGGTGCCTCAGAGAATGAAGCAGGTTATGCTGTCTGGTCATTTGACCCACCATCAGTCATCCTCAACAACTTTTTCATCTCTGTTATTTCAACTAAATGGGCAAAGTCCCTGAGTTTATGATGATCTGAGACACTGTGCTTCTGCAATGCCCTCTGATGCCCCGGTGCCTTCCCACCCGCCCCCAGACTGGCAGCATTGCTGCCATCAGGACTGGCATTCCCTGCCCACATGGCCCGGCACCAGCTGGAACAGAGCAGGAGCCAAATGTGCTGATGGACAAAGAACATCTTATGCAAGGGCTGCAGAAGGTCAGCTCACCTTCAAGACACTGGAAAGCAAGGCAGGGGAGCATTCACAGTGTGGGAGCCCAGTTTGCCTGCATGGGAGGCTGGGTTTGCTGGTGGGCAGTGCCAGGCAGGGTGGGCAGCAGGCAGAGCTGCACAGCCAGGGAGCCCCCAGGCTACAACCAGCCCTGTGCACAAACCAGCTTTACAAAGCACAAGGTGAGAACATCATTTACACCACGTTAGAACATTTTGCTTTTCTGAAACTACCAACTTTAGAGGTTACCTGTGTTTCCTTTGCCCTCTGCCCTCCAAGCCACACTGCTCAGGCTCCCTCCATCTCTCCAGTCATTCCTTGGCAAGAGCCAGGCCTGGAGCAGTGCTCTGAAGAAGCTGGGAAGGACAGTCAGCTGGTGACAGGAGCCAGGCTTTGCATGCACAGCCGTGGCACCCCCACAGACCTTGCAGTGCCACAGCCTGACAGTGATGGGCGGTTGGTTCTGGGATTCTCCTTCCCCTGCTCTTGCCAGATGTTGTCCCAATGTGCTCTCTTCAGCTCTGCAGTGTGGCAGCTCCAAAGCCACGACTTCGAAGTAGCAGCTAATGCTGGAAGAGAAGCCACTGGATCCTTTCCACCCTTCCTTGCCCTCTGGGGTCCTTTCTTCTCTATCCCTGAGGTTTTAGAGTTAGAAAGGTCTAATTATTTGTGCAGCTCATAATTACTTTTGCAGCTCCACCCTAACAAGCAAGCTCTTCTGCTTCCCCAGGACAGGTCATGCCCTGACAAACACCTGGCTGCTTAATTGCTCCAAACAGCACTTGGGGCTGAGCGTGCTGTGGGTGCTCCTGGTGCCAAAGGGAGGACAGTGCGAGGACGAGGAGTGCACATCCCCTTTGACATACAGCCATGCATGAACTCACCTGCGTGCCTGCAGCTTCCTGCAGCCCTCCCTAGAAGCAGCATGGCACCTCCCAGGGCACTGTGTCCCTAGAAAGGGTTCTTGGGGCCCTTGGTGGCTTCATCCAAGACTGCCTGACTCCCAGGAATCTGGCTGGATCCTCCTTCCCTACTCTGCACAGCTACAAAACTGGCAGAGATGATCAACAACAGAGGTGTGTCTCCTCACAGTCCACAGCAGCTGAACTCCAGTCAGCCCACAGGGCAGAGAATACCCAGCAAACACTGAAAGCACCAGATCTGCCCAAGCCTGACCTGGTGCCAGCCTCTCCCTGGCCAGGATGGTGACCTTGGCTGAGCACATCACCCCCGACACACCTCTTGGAGAGGGGGGCTGAGCAGGCAGATGCATCTGCAGCCCCTCAGGAAAAGCCTCCTCTAAAGCTGCACCCGCTCAGAGCATTCCCACCCTGGCCATTGTTTTGGGAACGACTGGAAAATGTCAGCAGGGCACTGGGTGCGGGTGGGGGGGTCAGGAAAAAGGAAAAAGAGATGATTAGATTTTTTTTTTTTAAATCAGCCAATAAATTATATTAACTTTTCCATTGACCTTTTGTGGGGTCACATTATCAGACTAGTGAATGTGGTTCATGAAGATAGGATTATGCTCAGATTTCAAACTGTGCAGAAAGTGCATCCCAAGCAACATGCCAAAATGGGAACGTCAGCTCTGCCAGATGGGTGTGCTTCTCATTATCCTCCCGAGGAAAGCCAGATCCACCACCTACAAATACTGTGTGTGTTATTAAAAAGGGTCTGGTTCCCAGGGAGGCTGGAATTGTGCAAGGTCTGCCTTTGTCAATGGTGCCTTTTACTCCTTTCTCCTTGAGACGGTGGTGGCACAAGAGCAGTCTGTGGAGGGACTGGCTCGCCACAGGCAGCCAAGATCACTTTCCCCCCCCTGCTCAGCCAGCTTGCCATGGAGCAGACAGCTGGGAGAGGGCAGCTTGCCTTGGCCAGGGCATGGACACTGGCCTGGCATCCTGGTGCCACCTTTGGGGTGGGATAATGTTCAAAGCATAGGGCCAGGGGAAGAGGGTGTGAGGGTGCAGCTACATGTGCTGGGTGCTCACAAAGGAAGCAATGCTGCCCATGGCTGCCCAGTGTCTGACAGGGCTTAGCAGGTGTTGGCAGAGCTGCAGCACTGGGCCACATCATATCAGCTCCCTGTCATGAAGGCAGCAGCAACAGCTCCTTCTGCAGCTATAGCATCTTGCAGGAGTGTCCCAGGGAGCAGGGAGCGTGCCAGCCCCAGGGCTGTCCTAGTCCTCAGGGCTTAGGGAGTTGCCCTGTCCTTGGATTGCAGCCCCAGCAGACAGAAGCCTCCTCTCGGCCCCTGCCAGCCCAGCATGGCCAAAATTAGCTTCCCCTGTGTGCCGGGTAGAAGAGCCACGGCTGTATCTCAGAAAAGCATTATTGTATTCCTTGAGCCCTATCTTATCAGGGAAAGGAAAACGGGACTTTGACAAATTGCCTCTGCAGTGGCCGGGGTGAGCACATGATTTTCGGTAATCGCCCCCCCTGTGGTCGCCAGTGGCCACCATTGTTCCCTGCCCTGGCTGAGCCCTGCGGAGTCTGGGCAGCCATAACCCTCCCACAGGAAGAGAGCAGTGGGCCTGGCCTCCCTCACCTTGGCTGCGCCCAGAACATTGTGTTTGCAGGTGGGCATGCAGCTGAAGTCAGACTGATCCCTTTATCAGGAGCCTTCAAGTGCTGATAAGGTGACATCGCCTGCCTGGAGCAGGGACTTGAACTCTTTTGCAAGGGGAGATGGTTATCAGCAGTCTCTGGCAGGGCTCTGCTGGCTCTGGAGCCTCACAGCTGGAAGCAGAGCTGAGCTCTGAGCCTGGGACAGATAGGAAGGGTTTGTTTTGCTTTGCACAATGGCTGCTCAGATCCTGTCCAACATTGGAGCAGAGAGCACAGCAGGGCACTTCAAAGGCACTCAGCCTAGTGCTGTCACCACATGAGGACCCAGCATGGCCAGTGGCCATCCTGCCCCTGGGACGCTCAGCCTGACCCCAGGGACAGCCTGGCCCCTGCAATACTGGTTGCAACAGGAGACACATTGTTCCCAGTCCCAGGGCAAAGAGGATCATCACCTGGAGAAGCTTGTGTCATTTCACCAGGAAGTCCAAGAGCCACCCACGAACCCACATCTGCCTGCAAAGCACCCGTGCAGGAAGGAGAGCAGGGCACTCTGTGACCTCTCTGCTCCTCGCTGCTGCAAGGCCACCTGGGCCCCTCCCCACCAGGGCCATGAGGACCAAAAGCCTCAATGGGTCCACAAACCACATTCCCTGGCAGAGCAGGGAGCAGCAGGTGCTTGGCTCACATCTGCTGCAAGCCCAGGGCAGGAGAAGACCACAGGGTGACTGATGGCCATGGGACAGCCAGCATGACCTGCAGTGATGTTCCACAGGGGACCCCTGCCCAGCCCACTGGGGAGAGGGAACAGCACTGGGACCGTGATGGAAGCTGCAGCCAACCTCACTCTGGTGCAATGCATTGGGCAGCTCTTCATCCCCCTAAGCACAGCTGTGGCTGCTGCTGGGGTGATCTCCATCAGAGGTGCTGGTGCCAGTGCTATCTCCCCAAATACCCCAGCAGAAGCAGCCAGTGACAGCTACTGAGAGCAGGCAGAAGCTACAGCAAACCATGCTGCACAGCTGTACAACACCTGCCTGGTGTTTTGGTGCTTTGTGCCCTTTATTGCTCTGCTGCTGGCTCCTGCTTCCCAGGGCTGGATGGAGAGATTGCAGCTGCTGCAAGGGTCACAGCCATCCCAGCAAAGCTGCTGCTGACCCCTGAAGGTCTGCCTGTGCCAACAGCTCAGCTCCCTGCTGAATCCAGGTGAACTGAATGCAAGATCTGAAAGGGCTGAGACCACTGATCTCCCTCCACTTGCTGCACCTCAGGTCAGAGAGGACAAGTGCAGCTACTGGAAAATTGCAACCACAGGAGTGTGTGATGTGCTCCAGCCCCTCCTGCACAGCTCCTCCCTTCACTGGATCCCTGAAATGTCCCTTCCCTCAGCCTGACCAAACACCAGTGTGCACCTGCATGGCTCCCACCCTGGGCCCCCCACGAGAAGGGAGCAGGCACTGCTTGCTGGGCACAGCACCCATCCCTCTGCTTTCTGAGGAGCAGCTGTCCGTGATGGAACACCAAGGCAGCCCTCTGGGGCCAGCACAGAGCAGGTCAGCACAGGGTGACCTCCTGCAGCCACCCTGCCGCTCCCAGTGCCACAGCCTGGGGCCTTCCTGAGCCAAAGAGCCAGCCCTGGCCCGCCTCCCTCAACTCCTCTGATCATTCATCCCAGTCCTGCTGCCCAAAATAGCCTGCAATGATTTCCGCAATTAATCTGGGCCTGCTCTGAGCCTGCAGGCTGTAATCTGAATTTGGCTCTAGCCAGCTCCATTTCAGACTTCACTGTCCCCTTACTCTGAGACACAGCAGAGGCACTCCTCCTTTCCTTTTCCCTGCTGTCCCAAGGGTACCCACCCCATCCCCCCCTCTTTGGGACAGGACAGTGCTGCAGAGGCTCGCCTCTATCCTTACTGAGATGCCACCTGTGCCCCTTGCACATCTTCTCGTGGCCTGTTTAGCTCTGGGCACTGGGGAAGACATTAGGTTGTCATCCAGCCCTTTCCCAACCAGCTCCCACTCAGCACTGCTCCCATGACAGCCTCCTGTTCGGCAGCCCCTAATCCTGCTCCCAGTCCTGCCCACATGGACACCACTCTGTCCCTGTCCCTGCACTCTGAAAAATAACCTATAACACATAGAACACATCACTCTGTCCCTCAGCCACTCAGCAATGCTTGCAACATCTGCCACCAGCTTTGGGATGTTCACATCCCCAACAGAAATGTATCACTAGCAAATGTTGTGGCCTCATTCTTCTCAGCTCTTCCAAAGTGTTTAAAGTTAAGATTTAAAGCGAGACACCAAGCTGTGCGATGCAGCTGACACCCTAGAAGGATGGGATGCCATCCAGAGGGACCTGTACAAGCCCTAGAAC
Source organism: Emberiza elegans (assembly GCA_024865655.1). Taxonomy (NCBI): domain Eukaryota; kingdom Metazoa; phylum Chordata; class Aves; order Passeriformes; family Fringillidae; genus Emberiza; species Emberiza elegans. The sequence goes on from JALJVW010000149.1 coordinate 12,340,226, forward strand.
CAGGTCCATGGGGACTTCATGAGGCTGAACAAAGGTTACTGCAAGGTCCTGATATCAGTACAGAACAGACTGAGAGCAGCCCTGCCAAGGACTTGGGGGTGCTGGTGGATGGGGGCTGGGTATGGGCCAGCAATGTGCACCGGCAGCTCAGAAAGCCAAACCTGTCCTGGGCTGCATCTAAAGCAGCATGGGCAACAAGTGAGGGAGGAGATTCTGCCCCTCTGCTCTGGTGAGACCCCACCTGCAGAACTGCACCCAGCCATGGGGTCCCCAGCACAAGAAGGACATGGACCAGTGGCAGCAGGGTCAGAGGAGGCCACAAAGATTATCATAGTGCTGGAGCACCTTTCCTATGAGGAAAGCCCAAGAAAGTTCAGCCTGGAGAGGAGAAGGCTTGGGGCTGACCTTAGATTTGCCTTTCAGTACTTGAAGGGGACCTACCAGAAAGATAAGGACCAACATTTTAGTCAGGCCTGTTGTGACATGACAAGGGGTAATGGATTTAAGGTGAAGGAGGTTTTATTTAGATTTAGGTTTAAGATAGAAATTCTTTACAATGAGGGGAAACACTACACCAGAGAGGTGGTTGTTCCCTCATCCCAAGAAACATTCAAAGCAGGGTTAGATGGAGCTCTGAACAACCTGATCTAATTGCAGATGCTCATTGCAGGGGTGATGGACTAGGTGGTCATTGAAGGCCCCCAAACCCAAACTTCTATGGTTTCCCTTGCAGGAGTACAAATGAAGGACACAGATGTTCCTGTGGGATGGAGCAGGAGCAGGCCAGGCCAAGGCTGCAGGTCCAAGGCTCACTGAAGCACTGGGAGCACCCTGTGCCCACTGCACAGCCCACGACAGCCAGAGCAGCCGACTGGGAGAGCCTGGCTCGCACGGATGAAGCTCGCTCCTCCTGAGCTCCAGAGAGCAGCCGAGGTGCCCACCCCAGCGTCTGCAGCTGGGACTTTTGTTTCACTTGAGGTTATCTTATCGCCATAGGAAAGGCAATACAGCAGAAGAATTTCCTTTCCTTTATGTTTCCAGCCTTTCCATTGTCTGGCGTCTGGATTTCTGAGCCTTGCCACTCACCAATGTGCTCAGGCCTTTGGAAATATGAATGCAGGCCCTTCTTATCAGCAGGAGCTCTGCTGAGCTCTTTTTGCTGCTGCAGGCAAACCAGGCAGGGTCTGGTGGCCCCAGGCCCCATCCTCATCCCATTCATGAGCTGTGCATTTTCCACTGCCCGAGGCAGGTGCCAGCTCAGCAGTTCATTCAGAGGGATGGCAGTGCCAGGCAGCAGAGCTCGATGAGAATTGACCAAGGCATTGAAACACTATGGTTTTCCATTTCTTTCTTCCTTACATGCAGACCATGAGTGATGGGTCAGCCCTCCAGAATACTGAAGACATACTCAGCCTGCTGGATGGGTTTCCATCCCACTGGTCCTTGGTTCAAGGTGCTAAAGTTAGCAGCCAGGGATCACCTGGAAATGTGGTGGCCACCAGCAGTGAGCCACAGGCTGTCCCTTTCTCCTGCCTTGCTGAGTGCATCAGCTGGCTTCAATTCCACTGGGATGGCTTGCAAGCCTAAATGCAGGGGGAAACAGCAGCAGAGGCACAAGAGGAGACTGATGGGTTTGAATCCAGTTGTGAGGCTGCACCTCTCCCAAAGCCCCAGTTCCAGAGAAGGAAGCCATCAGTGGTGAGAAAGGGGGACCCCCCCATGCCATATCTCAGCAGGACAAGCATGAAAGATGCTGGGAACTGTCCCTGCTCCACCAGGCAGTGCTTCAGGCACAACATGGCATGGCATGGCAGCCTGTAGTGGCACCCCAGAGCTTCTCACCTTCCCCCAGAGAGCCCCAAAGCAGTACCTTCTGCTGCTTGCTGCTTTTGTTTGGCTGAGGTGCTTGGATATCCTGGAGGAGCTGCAGCTTGTCTGAAGGTGCCTGGGCACAGCACAGGGTGAGGCTGAGCAGCAGGGCTGGGCTGGCTCCATTGCACCATCACATCCTCTGAGTCCACTGTGAAGAGAAAGGAGCAGGCAGTGCCCCAGGTGGGTGCCAGGGAGCCCCAGGCAGCTCCCTGGGCAGCACAGGACCTGCACTGCCTCCTTCCAGAAAGGGGAACTGGCTGTTTTTGAAACTATATAGTTTTTGGTTCTCCCTTTCTCATGGCAAAGCAGAATAGTGCTGGTTCCCATTTTTCTCACACACTTGCCTCTTGCTTTCCAATGTGAGGAGAGGGCTCAGGAACACACAGAGTGGCCAAGCAAGATGTGGTGCCAAAAGTAAGAGAATCCCTTTTCCCTGAGACCACACAGCAGTGATTCCTGAGCATCCCCCTGCACTGCCCTGAGCACAGCCAGTTCTGAGAAGCAGAGACACTCTTGCTGAAAACCCTGTGAAATCCCAGATGAGCCTGCACTGGTCTATCAATGCTGACCAAAACAAAGGGGCTCTGTAGATGCTTCCAGCTTCCCTTTCTCTGGGCAGGCAGCAAAAGCCTGGCTGGACTGCAGGACCTTCCCTCATGGATGATGTTTCTGGTCCTTTGCCTCAGCTCCCAAGTGATGAAGGGCTGGTGACATTTTCAGAAGGGCAAACCCAAGTGTGCTCCACCCAGCACATGCAGTCCTCCTGCCCTGACACCACCCATGGGACAGACCCTTTTCCCACAGCCACAGCAAGAAAGAACACTGGGGCAGAGTTCCTCTGACTCAGTAGCGGTTTCTTTTCCTCTTGTCCTCACCATGACCTCTCTTCGTGTCTCAAGATGTCCTGGGCACCACAGGCATTTAGCTTGGAGAGATTATTTTCTGGAGAGCTGCTCCCTGCCTCTCTCTGAGCTGCCCCAGGATATCTTTCCCCAATGTTTTTTTTTCCCTTCTGCAGCAAAAAAAGAAAAAACTCAGTAAAAAAGCTGGACTAGAGCCACCACACAGGGAAGGGGGACAGCACAATACTGCTCCTCACAGACAAATGGGCTAAAGGATCCTGCAGGGGCCTGGCAATGGCCTGAAGCTCCTCACAGGAGGTAGGAGCCGTGACCAGAGAGGAAAAAAGAAAGGTTGCTTCTTACTTTAAAGCAACAGTGTCTCAGGAGAATTAAAAAAAGAGTTGTTTCACTTTTGTAGGAACAGCTGGAAAGGCCCTGGATGCAGTTGCTGCCTTGCCATGGCCAGAGCCACACTCCCCACCGTGGTCCCCTTGGCCGCCTCCCTGCCCGGGTGGCTGGGAAGGGCAGCTCATGAGCCGCTCTGCAGGGCTGGGCTGGGCTGGGCTGGGAGCCCCGGGGAGCCACACCTCTGCTGGGACCCTGAACCGGAGCAGGACCGACACGGCTGCTGGGGGCTGCTCCGCTGCCTGGGAAAGGCCGGCCCCTAACGGCAGGACAGGGGGAGTTCAGCCTCCTGCAGACACAACGGAGGAGTCCTGGGCCACGCGGAGACTGCAGAAAACCAGCGAGATCCCACATGGCCGTCCCTTGCTGCAGACTCCCTGGTGCAAAAAGCCATCATCCCTTTGGATCCTTGACCTGAGACGTCGGGAAAAGATCAGACACCTGACCCTGACAGCCCCACAGTCTGCAGTGGCGTGATGGGCAGAAGACATGTTTGTGTAGTGCTGGCTCTGCCAAGCCGAGGGGAACGAAGCTCCTACATCACCTGCCACCAACTGCAGTTAGAAGAGCCCCAGCACTCACAAGAGAATGGCTTAGGGATTTGCATCCTGGCTTCCCTACCCCTCAACTGCTCACCCATGATGCTTCAGGTTTCAGGAACAGAGTAAAACATACTGCTCTTCATCAAGTCTGCAAAACACTTTTTGTAGTAGCTAGATGGCAGTTCAGACATGCAATGACAAGTCCTGTGTGTGAAGCAGTGCCCCAGTTCTCTGGACATCCAGGGCAGAGCTGGCGATTCCACCACTGGCTGCCAGTGCTGCCCCGCAGGTGTGGCACCCAGCACAGACCCAGCCATGATCTCCTGGGACACCACATGCTGTGGGACAGACTGCAGGCTGGAGTGAGACTCCCTGAACCTGGCAGCAGAGTCCTGCAGGGAGAACTGTAGCTCTCAATACAAGTGCAACACACCACCAAAGGCCAGTTCAGCTCCAAAACATATTCCCAAACCAGTTCTGCATTTCTGCTGCAGGCATCAGTGCAGGAGGGAACATCAGCCAGGAAAACAAACTGCTTGCGTTAAAAGGAAAGCTGCCTGAAAGGGGAGACAGAACACTGGGGTGCTGGGGATCCCAAAGAAGAGACTGGAATCAGTCGCAGCCTGCACATGTCCTCTACACACACAAGGCACTTGAAGAAAAGGGCATTCCAAAATGGAAACTGGCCTTCTCCAGCCAGCAGTGGAGCAGCAGCAGCTCATTCACAGGTGGCCAGGGCAGAGCACATTGTCCCCTTTGTGCTGGCTCTGACAAGTGAGCAGTGCCCACATGGCCTCACGCCTGCCAGCTGCTGCCATGTGCCGTACTGAGCTGTCAGCAAGGCCCAGCTGGCACTGCCCAGTGAGGGATGTGGTTCAGCCACACATCAAACCACCACAGGAAAGCATTAATTTGCCTCTTACCTATTTTGGCCACTGCTCAGTAACAGGATGAAATATTAACAGGTCTTTACATCCTTCTTCTGTTGAGGCAAGAGTCCTTTAGCACAGCAAGGAGCAGTTTGCATTTAACACCTGAGCACACACTACTTGCCTGGTCATATTTACATTATCCTCCATTCACTCAGGCAAACACTGCAAGTTGCTTGGCAGGTCTCATGGCAAAAGGTTTCTGCAAGCAACAAGCAGTCACCCCAAGCCTCAGGCCCTGGGGATTTCTGTCACTCACTAGATTTGGGAGGGTCTACATCAGGACACAGCCTGTCCAGCAAGGAGGCTCACGGAGACCCAGCTAACAGGAAAGAGCAGACAATGCAGAAGAAGAGAACTTGGGTACATGCAACATTGGCTAACAATTCAAAATGCTTCTAAAGGAGAAAAACAGAATTTTAAAAAAAAGTTTTACATCTTCAATAAAAGATACTCCAACTTCAGTTTGACAGTTAGTAGCTTCACACAAAACAGGACAAAAACTAAGGAGTGTTTCTGAGCAATCAAGTTCCTAAAGCACTGTAAGGGACAAAAGCAGATACCTTTCCTGCAAGGAGGGTGGAGAAGTCAGATCAGAGTGACTTGGCTAAGGCACAACCTTTTCAGGAAACAAAGGCAAAGATCACCTTCTCCAGGAGAACTAGATTAAACAGTCTCTCCTGAGAATCTACTTTCCATTATGGTACACTGATTTAAAATACCATTGACCATATTAACTCAGGGTAATTATACTTCACCTTTACATATGGCAGGGAACTATCTTCCCTCCAGTGATGTAATTAGGAACCTGAGAGCAGGCACTCCAGGAAAGCAGGAGCTGAGGTGAGAGCTCTGCTGTCAGGGGACCCTCTGCATACACAGTGCAAACTGCCTGTACAGGACACACACAAAGGGCCACAAAGCCAAAATTAGCTTGGTTTGCTGTGGCTTTGCTCAGCAGCTGCTTTCATCTTGCCATCCACATTTAAAGCCTGGAAAGTACAGAATTACAAGACAGCAATCCCTTTTTATAGCATCAAGAGACCAGCATCATGTGTTATTCCTTCCACCACCTAAAAACAAACCATGATTCGTCTTCATGAGCTTTTCCAGTCCTATCATTACTCCCTGTGCTGAACAAGGAACGAAGAGCTCTGACCAAGTGCCCAAACATTTTCTCAGTAGGGCAGCTGAGAAGTAAATCTCACTTTAATCTGACCCCAGGTAAGTAAAGTCTTTTTAGTATCAAATACTCAGGTACTCAATTAAAATCTGCTCATTGACAGTTCTCTGACGTAGGGAAATGAGACGGATCACGACACACATACAGGAACTAAAATCTCAAGTATATTTAAGGAAAAATTAGCACCAGATTTTTAGGTAGTCATATGGAGCCAATGTTTTAAAATAGTGGGAAGTTACACAAAAACAACTGATACCAGCTCAGTGTAAAGGATATAAAAGCAACATCTTCCTTGCACGGTGTGCTGTGCTCTGCTCAAGCTGGGAATTAGGGAGTGGTTACAGATTCTACAGAATAGGACTGAGAACAGCAGAGAAGGAAGAAGGCAATAAAGATCATTCTACCTCATTTGTCAACACACTAAAGCATTCTGTCAAATCAACAAACAAGCTTTAAAAACCAGAAGGAAAAAAAAAAGCAATAGTGTCTCAAAATGTAACAAACATCACTCATTGAAATTCAACTGTTTAAAGATTTTACTCAGTTTTACCAGGGCTTGCTTTGATTGCAACAGCTATAAAATACATCCTTTATGGAAGGAAAAAACATTCCTGCACAGCTCCATCTGCTCCCATTGAAAGGATGTTTCAGCAGCAGTCAATTGTCTGGGCTGGTTTCCAGATAACACCAACAGCCAGGTCTCTTTTTGTTCTCAGAAGGAATGAACTCCAGCCACCAGAGCCCACTCTCATCCCCTGCCAGGCCAATCCACTGCAGAGAGCTCCCAGGTGAGCTAGTGTTGCCCACTTATCTGTTTTTCTTCCCCCTCAAGCAAGGCCTGTGAGACAGTGCAGTCCCCTGCCCTGAAAAGGCAAAACACTGGTGCCACAGCTAAGCCTCCAGGTGCTTGGTGATCCTGCGGATTTTCTCCTTCTTGTTCCTGTTCCCGTGTTTTTTCCAGGGCTTTCCCACCACGTTGGCAGGGTTGAGTGCAGGCGCAGGCACGAGGCCGCTCCCCGGCCGGTAGCCCATGGCAGCCCGGACCCCTTTCATCAGGGCACGAACGTTCTCCTGGAAAAGGAGACACAACCTCCAGTGACCAAGGAGAAGATCCTCAACCACTGCAGTATGTCAGTAAAACCAGACACAGGCAAGCTCAAATGCAGCAGGGCCTGCCCAGCCCAGAGCTGCAGGAAGGTCATGGCAGGCAGCCAAAGCTGCCAAGCTGTGCCGCGTCCCCAGCGTCTGCCGCTGACGTGACACCGTGTCCCAGCCAGCATCAGCTCCAGCACCAGGATGGATCCTCACAGCCTCTGCTCTGTGCACAACAAATTGTCTTCACAAATAAATCTGGCGCCCAGGAAAGCCACAGACCAAAATAAGTTGCTCAAGTCTGGAGCGTGGGCAGCACTGACGGGGCTCACAGCTTGTGCCAGCACTTTGGGCAGACAGAGCAACAGTCTGGTAATCCCAAAAATGCTTTTCAGGTCACAGTTTTCTGAAATAGCTCACTTTTTTTTTTTTTTAAGAGCCTGAGTTCTTGTTTTCAAAATGCATGATTATCTTAGCTGTGCTAAATAAATGGTGCTCACATCCAGCTAACCACACAGAATGGAACATGCTATCTATGACCCATCCTGTTCATGGCTAAAAGCCTGTTCTAACCCTTGTCAGGTATGCATATCTGGTCAGCTATGGATTTCATATTTCACTGTAAGTCATTAATACACTTTTTCAGTAGTGTAGGGCAAAACAGGTGTCTGTAGGATCTAACAAAAATCATACAAGTTAAGAAAAATTCCCATTTTCTACCTAATTTTGAGATTTCTTGACTAGATTTTAAATCAGTTTGTATTCTTTTGATCTAATTTCAGGTTTTGAGTCAAAACCTCAACGTAATACTAAATCAATTTTCTCTTAAAAAGCATATCACATCCTCTAAATACATCGGTTCAGGAAAGGAATGTCACTTTGAAGGACCTGTTAGTTCAAAACCATGTTCTGGGTCAGTTGTCAAGTCATTCCTCCTTGTCTTTCTTCCCAGTCACCCTCCTGTTTGCTCAAGAATGATGTCTGATTCCTAATGACAAGGGTCACCCTGCTGACCTCTGAAAAACCACCTGTGCACACCTCGTTAGCAATCTTTCTGCCACCTAGGATATTCCCAGTGATTTAGGAGATAATAAAAAGAACAGAGAGCTCTTGGCTAGGAATTACATGCAGATCCCACAGCATTAAACAACCATTAACTCAACCCAGCACACCTCCATCCTCAAAGGTGATTTTTCCCCAGTAACTACAGATGAGTGCTGCAGCAAAAATTCCTAGAACAAATCTTTTCCAGAATTTACCTGATGGAAAAATGTTTTGTCCACCACATTTTCAATTTGTTTTGCTTTGGTATTTTTCTCAGGCTTCACCTGTCCAGTGGCCTGCACAGTTGTACTGTCAGGACACCTTTGATGTTGGTGCTGAAAATCATTTGGGTCAATACCAGGAGGTGGGTGGCAATATAACAGCTTCCCCTGTGAAAGCAATGGGACTCAGTTATTACAAGACAGTCAGAGAAGAAAGAAAACAACTCCAAACCTAAGAAGGGCCTGAAGTTTAGGGGCGCACACTAGCAGACTATCAGTATATTTATTTCTTCTCCCAGACAATAACTGCCTTGACTCCTAAGTTAAAGTACTGTTCCACCTCTACATCAAAGCACCATTTGCAGCTGCAGTGCCCAGCTGCAAACACAGAGCAAAACTCTCAGGAGCACCAGAGGATCCTATTAAGAAATTATCAACAATAAGTTGCCGAGAGGTGCTAAAGAAGCATGCAGTATTACAACCCTCACAGCAACAGTCCTTAGTGCCAAATATTGGTCCAGCTGTACATTATGGGTTCAGTTCTTGAGTATCTGCTAGCTACTTTGGAGATAAGATTATTTATTTAGCTGGCACCATATTTTTAAGCAATCACCTTTCTAAGATTATGCAGCTTGAGAAATTCGACTTATTCTTTTAAAACACAAAAGCAGCCCAATTTCAAGAGTCTTTTGATACATGGTGATTTTATCCAGAGAAATAGAATTTACTTTACTGTACTCCAGTGCAACCTTTAATTCACCTCTGAGAAGAGAAGAAAACCCAGATGTAGGAAGCACTTACATTGACGTAATCTTTTAACACATATCGAGCTGATCTCGGCTGGTCTGGCTGTCCATGAGATGTCATAAAGCCCCTCATATCTGGAAGAGAAATCCAAAGTATATCCTTTGTAAGTACAAGAGAATACTAACATGTTCTCCTCTGCTACCTAACCACCCGTTTGTATTCTTTCTCAAAAATACTCCCTTAGAAAGAGGCTACTCCTGGGGAAAGCAGGGAAAAAAAAAGGGAAGAACTTTGATGACTGTAAAGGTACTACAGAAGCATCCTGACCTGAAAGAAATTGTAAGAGCTGACACCTCCCTACTAGCAGAAAACTTTAGGGTTTTATTTTTGTTTTAAAGGCAGAGAATGAGAATTCACTGCATTCTTCAAAGTCTAATTCAGACACAGCTGGTGGGAGGTATCTGAAAGGGTAAGAGCAGCACACTATAGACTGGCAGGGCATTTCACCAATATCTTCCACACTATCACTACATCTGTCAGATGAGACTGATAAAGCACCACTCCAACTCCCACAGGAGATGAGCCATTAACAAAAACCATTCCTGAGAGGAGGGCAAGTCCTGTCAAAGAGGTCCAATGCACAACAAACCCAAGCTTAGGAGAACTTTACCATGTTCTCCTAAGGCCAAGTTCAGGACCATGCACACAGTGGAGGTGACAGGTTTTAAAAGGATCATCACTCACATCCATATGCTGTTAGCAGCTCTTCAGCTGTTGGCTTTCGATCTGGGTCCTCATCTTCCCTTGGCCTTATGATATTTATTCCATAGGTTGCTTCCAGAATGTTTCGTGGGATATGCTGGCAAACATAAGCTAGTGAAGGAAACCACTTTGTGATTTACAGCTACACAAGTAATCTTGCCCTTGTCGCTCTAAGAGCACACACAAAAGAATGACTTTTGGATTTTGTTGCAAACCAGAAAAATAACAGGTCTGAAAACGCAACTAAGTTGAAATGAGATAGGAAAAGACCAACACACCAGGACTGTGCTATCCAGTATGTCCCATGTCCCTCAAAGCATGAGCACATGTGCTGCTGGCTGGAACATGCTACTTGGCAGACTCCAGATCCAACCCCTACATGCACTCTTACAAACCCCATGTAAAGGATATTAGAGAAACTGGTGGAACATGGTCCCTCATCTGATCTATAGGCAGAATTCCAGAACAAATCATTTCTGCCTTGGTAGAGACGAAAGATGGCATCACCAGACCGGGGCAATCGCAAAGGCACAGGCCAGGCTCCACATACAGGGTCTACATGATAAACAACCCATTAGTTCACTACAGCAATTCAGTGTCCATACAGGAAAAAGATTCCAAAAAAAAAATTAAATGCATAGATGAAACATGGATGCAAATGACAATAAGCAGAAATTCTACTAACACAGACACCTGCCCTGCTGGTCCCAGCCAATAAATTAAGCAGATCAGATGTAGAAGACAGGAACTTTGAAAAATGTTGCTAAATAAGGTGTCCAGATGGGGGCAGCAAGATCTTCAGCTCTCCAGTCTGATGGGAGAGGAGAGAGCGAGCACTCCAGAAACCTTTAAGTGTGCTGAACCTTCTGAAAGAGCTAGGAGTTTAAAAAGTACAAATCCCACAATGGTCCCACACTGTAGCACTGGGGTTGCTACCTCAAAATCAAAGTTTGATCAATATGAAAATATCAGCAGAACTACATTTATTCACACCAATGATGTTGACAAGGATAGTCTGAAGCCTTGACCTTAAGCTACTTGGAGGAACTCTCATGTTAAAAAGCTTCTCTCCTCATAACTGGTGTTGGAAAAAAAAGGACAAGGTAACTAAATAAAATCAGGAGATGGAAAACATGCCCCACTGCACAGCAGCTCTCATGAGTGACTCAAAATCGAGCACAAGTTTAGAAGCAAGAATTGAAGTTCCAAAACTACATACATCAAGACCACCCCTCTCCAACCTACTCTGCTGGCCACAGTTGAGGCTGGCAGAGTTCTCAGTGAGTGCATGTGGCTGCAACTAGGTCATAATGAAACTCTCTTCCTCTGGGAAAAAGAAATTATAAAAAGACTGATGTTATTTGTTAGCAATACCTGGAAGTGTTTTGTACGGCCTGGTGTAGCAGACACCGACACCTTCTTATTTCCAAGGATTGTGTTGATGGTTGAACTTTTGCCAACATTAGGGTAACCCACCTGGATGACAAAAAGTGAAATGTTACTAGGCAGGGTGATGCCAAAAGACTGACAGAGCTCTGACACAAAAGTTCTTTAATAAAATGTTCTAAAAAAAAAAACTAGGGCAAGCAGCGAGGAGCTTCAATATTAATCTTTGCACAAAACCCACAATGGTTTGTGCTTGCCAGTTTTTATACCCTTATGGGAAGCCAGACTACAGGATGAATTTTTTGCCATGGAAGGCACATGGAATTAGAATTTAGATTAAGTAAGTTCCATTTGAGGACAAAGTCCAACTCACCAGCCCAACATTTACTTCCCCATCCTTCACCCTTGGTCCATTGTGCATGGTTTTGAATATCTCCAGCAGCTCATCTCTCTGTACCAGATGGCTGAAGTTCCTGACATTCCTGTTCTGCTCCTGCACTCTGTGCTGCACTGCAGCACCATGAGTCCTGCTTTCCATCCTCTGTGGACCAACAGCATTTATGCTGTCACCAGCTTCATCTTCAGAACAGGTTTGCCAGTCCTCCTCTTCATCATCTTCACAGTCTTCATATTCATCACTGCTGTTATCATCACTTCCCAGGGCCTGGTTTGCACTTTGCCAAGTGCCGCCTGTGGATGCTCTTTCTGTGCTTCCTTGTGCTGTGCTGTCATCTTCCTGACTGGAGCCTCCATCCTCAGAACTGCTGGGGTGCTCCGCTCCCCCCTCAGAGCCCAGTTCCTGCAGGAACAGCAGTTCAGAGGTGAAATGCAAAGACAAGCCCAAGCCTTGCTGCTGGCTCAGGGAGCTGTCATCAGCCAGATCCCAAGAGCTGACAGCTCAGTGCTTAGCTATTCCCAGCTGCAGCCAGCACAGACCCAGTCTGAACTGGTCACCTGCAGTACCTTTGATTCTCCACACAGCCGTTCACACTCTGCCAAAGCTGACCAGAACACCACCTTGACACCCTCCTTCTCAAAGAACTGTGCCCAAGCAGCACGTTGCTCCTCACTCAGCAAATCTGCTTTGTTGATCAGGATCATGTTCTCCTTGTCATTACTGACTTCCTTAACGTAACTTTCCTAAAGAAAACAAGAGAAGGATCAGTTTGTACTCTGGTTTCACCTCCTTCCACCCCAAGACAACACAAGAGCAGCAACACAAATTACTCCATGCAGCTCCACACGAGTGTAGCCAAGCTTACCATCCCTAGCTTGGTGGAAGTGCTGTTCAGCAGACAGCCGCAAGAACAAATTGAAGCATGCAACTACCACAATACAGCTTGTTGCCAGCCATGTGTGCAAACACCTTGTCTGCTTAGAGCTGTGACAAGATATTAATCAGCACCCTGCAGCAGGAGCTCTTAAGATAACTATTTGAGCAATTTCATGTCTCCCTGATGCAGTGTTCTATAGCTTATCATTACAAACTTGTCATCACAATAATTTTTGATCCTTTGTAACCCTCACCCACTTCTATTCCACTATGCTTTTACACAAGACAATTCCTTTAGGTGGGGACACTTCTAATGGGTAATGAGGAATAAAATAGTATCTGCAATGTAACATCTGCAGAAGAGCCTCTAAATCCACAACAGTCTGTGTGAAATACCAAAAGAAAAAAATAATTTCATGCCAGAATATTTGCATCAATTAACAAGATATCCACTCAGGCACAACAGCAAAACAGCTTCAAGGTAGCTGGATGCATTGAGCAAAAAATATATCACACAAACCTTAAGACATAAAGTGAAGACAACATTCAAGAAAATGTTTTACTTACCAGGTCTTGACATCTAAACAGAAGGGGGTTTCTGGCATCTACTATCTGGACTACAATATCACTGCAAAAGTAAAGGAAAGCCCATGAAGTACTCATTCTTACATTGCCCCAAAGAAAGCAGTAAGACACAGCAATTATCCATTTTTAGGTTTTCCTTGGAATTTTAATAGTTTCAGTTGTATTATCCTACTAAATACCTTTACTGAACAACAGAGCATCTCAGCAGCCCACCTGCCCAACAGAGCCATGCTTGTCCTGACAAGCCAGTATTGCCATACAGTGTTTCCTCCTCACTTGGCTCATTCTCCTGCACAAGTGTACAGCCAGCAAGGGGAAAGAAAACACGCCAGTTTTGCCAACCCATCTACCCTTCAGAAATGCTCAGCAGGCAAGAACCACAGTAGTGGTACTCCATCTTTTAGAATGGTACTAAAAACTGTGATAACACAACTTTGTTTCTGTCTATTCTCATCCTCAACTGTGGCAGGGTGGTTACAGAGAGAAAGAAGAGGTGGTTTTCCTACACAGCGAGAGATTTTGGAACATTGTTGTCTTCCTTGCATGGAACAAGATGTACAAAGCCTCCCACAAACAACATGCAGATTCTAAGTATTTGCTATTGGATATTTTCAAAAGTTCCTCTGTGCTCTTTTGTCACAAAAAGCATAAAACAATGAAAAAATAGCCTTAGACTTCAGTAAAATATGTTGCTCCCCCATGCAAGCAAGGCCTTGCAAGATGCTTCTAGGAAACACCTTCCAAACCCAGAGACCAGGTTGCCACCACATACATGAGCAGGACTCATTAGTTCCACACAGTAATTAAATGCAATGGCTTCAGATCCCAAAGGCATTCATGCTTCTTTTGTCAAAAGGAAGGGAAAATTCCACTAGAACTTCTCCAGGCAAGTAATTTAAAATACTGCCATGTATTATCACATGCTAATTCTATTTGTTTGACAGGGATTTCTGTTAAGTCAGGACAACTTCAGAACACCACAGGTCAAATGGAAGAATTTCAAGCTTCACTAGGCAGTTTGTTATGTGTTAAAAAAAAAAACAAACAGCAATCCCCCAAGGGAATAATTTAGTAAGCCCCATGGGTACAAAGAGGACTGCACAGTTACAGACATTCAAAGATCAATATGAGGGAAAGCTGACACCATCATACTAGGATAGGATACAGAGAAGTTTCTGAACCCCACTGCTGGGAACTAGTTTGAAGCAAATACATGGAAAAGGCTGATAACATATCAAATGATCTGGAAAGGTTAAAGGACTGAGTGACTTCTCCATTCACTTCTGAGACAGCATCCTCATTCTACATGAAATAAAAAGCTTCAACAGGAGCAGAAAGGCATTAATAACACATTCCAGTCACCTCAACACGCCCTGCACACTCACAGTGTACATCATGATACCCTAGAGTGGATGCTTCTGACCAGCACTCTCCCAGCAAAGTGCCCAGCAGCACTCAGTACAAAGGCCCTTCTGTGAAGGGACCAGCTCACCATGACCTCACTGGTGAAGTATTTTTCAATTTTAGGAAAGTGAAATGAGATGATCTTAAACCTAATTACTAGTGAAATTAAATGCCTCAGTTAGATTAACATAGCAGATACCTCTCTTATTGTATTACAGCTCAGCAGAGCAAACAAAGCTATTCCTGTGGTAAGACAGGCTGTTGTCTTCTGTGCACTGCTGCAACTGCTCTGTGTGGCAAAGAGACAAGGACCAAGAGGTTCCTTCTTTCCCAACATTACTTAGTCCTTGCCTCCTGCTCCTGAACATCAGCTGCTACAGTTTGGTTGGGAAGGAGGGGAAGGGGTTAATCTTGTCAAGAGATCTCAAAGGCACTTTCTCAAAGGAGGCCTCTTACACAAGAGTTACTGGGGAAGGCCAAGAGACTCACAGTGAACCACTGCACATGACACTGCTGAGAGCTAGTAGGCACCACAAAAACAGTATCACTGCAGTGCTGATAATAAAATATTACTAACTTAATAATTTTTCCCGTGCTGAGACACTTGAAGCTTGTCTCAAAAGCTGCAATTCATGAAAATACATTCAACATCCCTTTTTAAAAAGTAGATAGCAAAATACTTTACCTTCTTTCAATGACTCTCCAAAGCTGACGCCAAAATTCCAAGTTTCTTTCAAATGGGGTTAGAATTAACTTTTTCTCTTCCTCAAGGCTAAGGCAAAACAGAAAAAACAATGTCACATTTGGTCCATGGCAGACTGCAAGCTCACTCCCAGTTCTTCCCTAGATCCAGAAGGCTTTAGTTTTGCAGAGAGTTATCAAACCAAACTCATACAGAGGTACTATTTCTGATGTTTCTTCAAACAGATCAAGCCCTCAGGTACACTGCTGTCAGTGGCACTGGTTTAGTGGTGACACAATGGCTTCTGATCTTGTCAATGCAGAAGTGGTAAAAGATGGAAAGAACAAGAACTCGCCAAGAGTCTGCCTGTGAAAATGGAGAGCCATGATAACAAATGAGAGAAGTTATCCCAAGTGCCAGTAGTTTTTTCTTAATTGAGTACCACTTGGGAAAAAACCTGAAATTTGGGCATGGTACCTGAAATACCTCTATACAACCTTTAACTTGGTGTTACCACGACCCGAACAACTTTACTCAGGGGTAAGCACGGGTTTGCAGGGTGTGACCAGATACCAGCCAAGTCTCCAAGCCAGCAGATGCAGCACCAGACCAGCACAGGCTGCTGGATGCAGCAGGCTGGCAGCATGGCCTTCTATTCAGAGCAGCACTGTTCCTCTTAAAAGACACATCCAGTAACCCTCTACTTCACAGGTGAATGAAGAACATCACATGCCATCCTGAATTCATTTAAAAGAACATGCACACACAAGACAGCTTTGCAGAGCTGAGCACAAAGACATGCTGGACTGTGGCTGGGATGTCCAGCCTTCCAGGACAAGTACAGAGAGCTACTGAGTAGATCTTACATTTATTGGTCCAACAAGGATAAGTACAACCCACTGCTTCCCGTGTCACTAAATGCCACCAGCTACTTACCCAGCCACAAGCAGCATACTCACTGGGCAAGCTGTCGCCTCCACTCGAGAAAGGTCTCTCTCTCTGCTTGCTTCAAGTCCTCTGCACTGGTTGTCCTATCCCAGTGTGGCCTATAACAAGCATATTTTGGAGTGAGTGGTCACTAATAGCAGTCAGTCCAGCTACATTACTTCAGTAAATAGAACATAAAACCCACATATTCAGCTACGCTGAAGTAATGGCTCAGATGTGCATGCATCTGTTTCCAGCAGCTTTAAGTACACCTTCTTTCCTTGTTCCTTCCAAACTCCATTAGCAGAGAGGCATGTACACCACATACCACAAAACTACTTTCTTGAGCAAAGTTTTGTAGGGTTGTTAAGATGAGGGCTCACCATTCACAAAGCTCTGAAAATGCTTACCAGGCAACCTGGATGCACCTGCTACAGCGGTGCCAAGCTTTGGGCAGGAAAGCCACACCAACAGGCCAGAGAGGCTGGCACTGGCAGCACTCACATGTCAGACTGGCACTGTACTGTGGGTTACAGCCTGCTCACACAGACTAGTTAGTGGCTTCTCCAAAAGCAGGGTATTGTCAACCTGAGGGCTGTCCTCAGGCTTGCAGCCATGCAGGGATCAGCCCCGGAGCCCCAGGCAGCCCTGCAGAACTCACCTCCGTGGGATGCGCAGGAACTCCTGGTTCTCCTGCTGCAGCTGCCGAACGCGCTGCGCCTCCTGCGCTGTGAGCAGGCCCGTGCAGCTCTGGGCAGACACGATCTGGGCATTCAGACGCTCTAAAGAACAGACAGTCACCCAAAGCCACCTGTCCCCAGCGCTGTTACCTCTGCCACCCCATCCTGTCCCTGCTGACCCCAGCCCTGGCTCAGGGCCTGACAACCAACCCCAGTTCCCGCGGGCCAGACCCACTGCCAGCCCACATCAGCACCCACTCAGCCCAGAACCGGCGCCGCCCCGGGATCCCCTCCTCAGCCCCGGATCTGCCCCAGGCCCGTCCCAGCTGCTCACCGGCCACGAAGCGGGTGCCGGCCAGCTCGGCCGTGGCCAGGAACTCCTCCAGCGGGCTCTGCTCGGGCGCCGACCGCAGCTCCGGGCCGCGCTCGGCCACCACCTCGCTGGCGTGGAGCTGCCGGGACAGGACACCGCCGTCAGCCCGGGCCGCCCCGACCTCTCTCCCGCCTCCCGGGCCCCCCGGCGTACCCATGAGGAGGCGCCGCGCCGCTCCAGCCCGCGCTGCCGCTGCAGGCAGCGCCCGAGCCCATCGCTCCGCTTCTTGCCCATGTGCCGCCGCCGCCGTCCCGCCGACGGAAGGGGCGGGCGGACCGCGTTCTACCGCCCCTTCCACCGCCCCTTCCGCCGCCCCTTCCACCGCCCCTTCCGCCGCGCCCGCCCCGCCGTGCTTCGGCGTCCGCCACCAGGCGGTGCTACCGCACCGGCACCGGCCCTCGCCGGCCAGCCAGGGCCATGGGACACAGCCTGAACCTGCACAAGGGGAGGTTTAGGTTGGACATTAGGAAGAATTTAACTGAAATGCGTTGGAGTGTGTTGGACAACGGTACAGCCGGAGTGGACTGTGCAGGGAGTTGGTAGAGTCACCGTCTCTGGAGGGTGTTTAAGAATGTGGCACTTAGTGACATGGTCTAGTTGATATGGTGTTGGACTCAGTATCAGGTCTTTTCCAATCCAGCTGGTTCTGTGATCATCCATCCATCCATCCATCCATCCATCCATCCATCCATCCATCCATCCATCCATCCATCCATCCATCCATCCATCCATCCATCCATCCATCCATCCATCCATCCATCCCTCCCACACTATGGTGCTCAGTGTGGCCACATCTCTCTGGGTCTCCCCTCCTCAGGCTCAGCTGTAACCCCTCCCTCCCATAGCAGCCACCAGCCCCATCAGTAATGAGCCTGGGGGCATGGTTCACTCTCACCCCAAGCTCGGTGCTGGAGGCCCTGGCACTGGGGTGGCACACAGGGCTGCCAGTCCCAGCCCAGCCCGTGGCAGTGCTGCCAGTTTCTCTTGCTGGTTCGGCCTGGTGCAGATGCTATCAAACCAGTCCCCCATCCTCAGGCTCCTGGAGGCCCCTCCCTCCCCTGGGCCACCAGTCAGGCATGGTTCACACCCCAAGGGTGCTGCCCTGGCAGGGGGGGCTGCCAGTCCCAGCCCAGCCCGTGGCAGTGCTGCCAGTTTCTCTTGCTGGTTCGGCCTGGTGCAGATGCTATCAAACCACATCGTGCAAAACCCTGCCCAGCAGTCAGCCATGGGGGCAGGGGTTTGTGTCTCCCTCTGGGGAAAGCCACCAGCTCCTGTGGCCGAGGCTGACCCTGTGCCCTGTAACACAGCCAGGCCAGTGCAGGTTCCCCTTTCCTAGTGTCCACCACCCCAATACAGCAAACACTGCATGCGAGGAATGATGGTGGCAAAGTGGGATCCTGGATGCAGATGTGGGAGGTACACTATGAGGTTCCTGGCAAAATCTAGGCAGAGTCTGGGCATCTTTGCCAGATGGAGGAAATTGCATGGCCAGCCAGGGAACCACTGAATGGATTTCGGCAGCAGCCATTGTGACTGGGTCAAGATGGGAGAGCAGGTTAAATTAATAAACAACTTGACCTGTACTTGCTCACTGAACTGAATTATGAAGCATTTCTCCTTTATGGTTGTTGGGTTAAGGCCAGACAATTTTCACTACAATTCTGTAATGTGTATCAGTTGTAACTGGAGAATAACCTGCCTAATTCCTGGAAATCAGAAGCAGAAAAAGCTTAACTTCAGGAGTTTGCCACCAACAGCATGGCAGCATGCACAACCCCCTGGGCAGGAGCAGTCTTTTCTCTCTTCTCTATTCTCTTTTCTTTCTTTTTTCTTTTCTCTTGCTCCATGATAAATGCTCATTAAGAAGACACAGCTTTTATTTTCTTTTTTTTTCAAAGCCAGTAACTGCATGTCATAAATTTCCCAAGGACGTCTGATCCTTTGCCATGCTCATCCCAGGCTCTGCTGCCACCACCAGCCTGGTATGGCCCCTCCTTTGCTTCCTAAAGGCAAATAAAAGAGATGAAAGGGGGCTCGGCAGTCGCCTTTTCATTTAGGTGAGGTACTTCAATGGAAGGCTGGTGGGCTGCAGACAGCAAGCAGACATTTAGTAAAATAATTTCTAATCCAGTAATCTTTAATAAAACCATCTCAAGTCTTTATGTGGGCACTGAAGCAGTAATATAAGCGCTCATTATTGTCTTTCTTTTGTACTTCAGTTAAAAGTTACCTTCCCTCTACAATGCATAATCACCCGCCAGAGCAGCCAGCCAGCCTGGCTGATCCCCACGCCTCAGGTCTGGCAGCACTTCTAACCCCACAGCTGAGGCACGTGCAGTGCCATTCCCAGGCTGCCCAACCACAGGCAAAATGCTCCAATAATCCCATTGGCATGGGCCTGGCAGCACAGCCTCAGCACCACCAGGGTCTGGAGACTGTCAGTACAGAGTGCAGAGCTCAATGGATCTCCATGGGACACTTGCAGCTCTGTTCAGTGGCATGAACTGGGAACAAGACACTCAAGGACAGGCACAAGTGCTGGTGCAGTGGGAAAAGGAGGCTTGCTTCACCACCTGCAACCCATCCTGGGGCAGGGAGGTTTGAGGATAACCTGAAGAACAAAGACCTCTGCATTTAGATTGGATGTTTTTCCCACACATTGCCCTTCCCCCCCCACCTTTCCCCATTTCTAGACTGAAGTGCTTCAGGGAACAGCTAACTGCAGGTATTTTCTACTACCTTTGTGGGACCTACTTAAGCAATGCCCAAATTGCCCTCATTGTTGCAACAGATACATTTCTGGGCACTTCATAAACAACAAGGAATTATTTCTGTCTGGTGATGCCAGCAGCACTGTGAAGATCGCTTTGAGCAGAGCAGTGCTGAAGGAGAAACAGACTGGGTCATCCAAGTGACAAAAACATCAGAGCTGGAGTAGTAATTGCATATTTCTAATTGCCATGTTTCTCATCCCTCTCCTGGGATGGCTCTGCTGTGCCTACCTGAGCAAGACAGGCTGCTGCTCCTAGAAGACATTTATGCATGCATTTCACACAGTGAAAAGGGAAACTGAGGTACAGATGCTGGCACAAGAGCTGCACAGAGGCAGCTTGGCACCAGAGTGTGTATGCCAAGAGCACAGCCAGGCAAGGAGAGCTTGGAGGAGAGGGGCACGCTGCTGTCAAATGTGATAAAGCTGTTAATTTGCAGCCCCTTCCCATATGACGGAGTAGCTACCACTGCATGCAAAATGAACACAATTTTTGCTGTGGGGCTTACTTTGTGCAACTCATCTCTTTGACAGATATGGGCTGGACTGAGGTGTTGTCCTGGGAGAGAAAGCACCTCTGTGCATCACAAAACTTCTCACCACTCCTTTGAAAAGCACTGAGTGCCCAGCACTGTTGGATCTTTGGAAAGTGGTCACAGCTTTGGGAATTCTCACAAAACCATTGCATAGACAAAGTAAAATCTGCTGTCCTTCCAGCACATTGTAATCATTGTCTTGGGCTTCTCTCCCAACTTCTTCTGCCTTGGAGCCAAACCACTGCTCCAGTTTTTGATGCATATCCTGAGAATTATTTAGCAGCAGCAGCTCTTTTTCAAAAGCTTGTGATAACAGTGCATTTTTGCCTAAAGGAAACATCGTTCTTTCTGGACAATTTTTCCTCCATGTTCCTTTAAGGCAGCACTGTGAGATCTCAGGACTGTGTCCCTAAAATATTCATGTGATAGCTATTCATTATTCATGTAGGTTCACAATGATCAATTCAGCGGCACTGCCAGCCTCAGCCTGACAAGCAGACCCATTAAGAAACCGTCCCCACAGCAGCCCTGAAAGAACACCAAGACAATTTTGCTCTGTGCACAACTGCAGCTGCTTGAGCCCTCCTCTTTCCAGCTGTACTCAGAAACGGACAGGCACTGTAGAAGAGTGGGAGCTTGTTCTGCAAGCTTCCCATCTCTTGGTGAAGGTCTTGCTCCACTTTAGAAAGAGCAGCATGCTGAGGAAGCTCTGAAGCAGGGCTGCCTGGCCAATGCTGAGCCCTGAGAAGGCACCAGCCCTACTGAGGCCCTCGTGTGAGTTTTTTAGACTCTGTTTCTTCCACCAACCCTATGAAGATAAAATCACCTCCTTGCTTGGCAGGGTGGGGGCAAGTTAATTAGAGAGAACTGTCTGCCTCTTTGAAGGCACAAAGCACCAGATGGGAAAATGATGGGATTTCTCCAGCTCCCATTGTGTCAGCTCTGCCTGGGAAGTCTCACCACGCTGCCCACTGCTGCCCCTCACCATGGCCCCATGGAGGCAGCCCCAGGATGGAGCATTGCCCCAGCACCACCTCTGTGCCCCCTGACTGGCAGCTCGGTATGAGGACGGATGTCCAGCACCAGCCCAGCCAGCAAGCTGTCCCTGAGGGTGCTGTGACACCCAAGGGAGGGCTCTGCTCCGTTGGACACTGGCTACCCTGCTAATTATAGCAGGCAGTGCAGGAAGTGCCGGGGCCGCCTGTGCAGGAAGCGGGGTGTGCCGCTCTCAGTGGCTGAAAAACAACCACGGCAGAGGTGTGCCCACACCACCACGGCCCTGCCGAGCAGCACAGCCCCTGGTCCAGGGGACTGCCGCTCTTTGGCACCCTGAGCAGCACTGGCATCACCCTTGGTGCCCCAGGGGGATCCAGGCCTGCCTATGCATAGATCTCCCAAAATATTCACATGGCCCCGGCATCACCTGTGCTCCCAGCCCCAAGCCCCCGAGCCCTGCCAGGGCACACCCACTCCAGGATGGGGTGCTGCTCCCCTTCAGAGAGGCTGGAGGGCAGCAGGGGTGGCATGGGGCTTCCATTAAAGGCTGTTAAGGGCCCTTCTCCCTGAGCAGGTCATGCTGTCCCCTGCCCTGCCAACTTGTCCCCACTGTCACCACTCCAGGCAACAGGCAGCCATCTGCACTTGCTGCTGGCCAGACCTGGCTGACGCTGGCAGGTCTGGGGGCCGTGGCACCCTGTCTGTCACCACTGATGGCCTTTGAGGCTCAGGAGCCGCTCAGTCTTTCCGCTTCATGGAAAAACCTGACAGTTCAGCATTTCCTTTGTCCCGGTTTAGAACAAAGAGTCAGAACTTTGACATGTTGCATAGTTATAGAGACTCTGAAATACTTTGTTTTGGAACATACTGAAATGCCGGTTTGCAGTGTTTCACTTTGACTGTGTCACTTCAGCTGCTGTGACACAAAAAGTTCTATTGCTACCTGGGGGAAGAAAACCTGACACATTTTCATACACTGACAAAACCAGTACATTCCCATGAATTATTTTGATCTTGTCACATCAACTTTCCCCAGCACCTTTTCCCACCACTCTCCCCAGCCAGAGATCTGCATCAGCTCCAATTCCAGCTGCTGGGCACAAAAGCCATCTCTGAAGTGGAGCTGCTCCCTGCAGGGTTTCACCCACTCCCATCAGACAGACCCTTGCATCTGTCCCCACTGCACAGGGCAGCCAGCATGGGCAGCCTGGCAGCTCCCTCCAGCAGAGGTATTGGACAGCTGCCTGCCTGTCTGTGCCTCAGAGACACCGCGCACCCCAGAACCTGCAGGCTCATGGTGGGGTGTGACCACGGGCTCCAGTGCAGACTGCAGTGGCCAGGGCAGGAGAGGGACAGAGAGTGGCAGGGAGTGGGGTCTGCCGAGGGCCAAGTGCAGCACTCACTGCGCTGCCGCTGCCGGCTCTGCGCCCCAGGGCAGAGATGGTATCTTACAGATTTTCCCACGCCTTGCTCTGGATTTCCATGCGTGCACAAAGGCAGGTGATGCTCAGCAGCTGCTGGAATATTGCATAAACAGCAGGCTGCTGCACTCCCCCCGGGCTACAGCGCCATGCAGATAAGCCCCCAGCATGCAACCCCTACACATCACGGGTGATGCCGGCCTTGCAGGCCAGGACGGAGCTTCGTGCTCCCTGGGAAGCAGGCAGCACGCCCTGGCCACACAGGGCAGGCTCCCCTCTCACTGTGCCTCACTCCTCCTCCTGGCAATGAAATACAGACATCCAACACCACAGAACAGCCTCAAGCATGGAGCAGGTGTCCCAAACTTAACTGGGCTGCTCCCTGCTGCCAGACTTCACCCAAAGGCTGTGGCACAGCTCCTCAGCCCAGCACAGAACTCAGAGCATTTTGTATAGGAATTGCTGTCACAGACCACCATGATTTGTAACTTGCTCTTCAGCTGCCGAAGCATGTGGCAATCATCGGTGCCCAGAAGTGAAGCAGTTGCCACATAGTAGGAAAGAGATAGTCCTGAATTAAATGGGCCCATTAATGAAGCAAAGAAAGCTACAATGGTCTGGCACACAGACTGGCAAGCAAGCATGGCAAGGAACTGAGCCGAGACAGATTCCATTCTCAAGGGCTGTGACCTCAAGACACCTTCCTTGCTGCTGCACTTCAAGTGGTACAGAGGCAGGTATTCTGGGGTGCTGCTGCTCCCCAGCCACCATCTGGAGCCCCCAGCAGGTCTCTGAGATGCTGATAAGGAAAGCTCTAGAACCTGAGAATGCAATGCAGAAATGGCAATGTTGCTGCCTTGGGACTGGGGAGGCCATGAGGAGGGCAAAGGGCTCAGATCTCCTCCTCACCTTACACACCACTGAGGTTTGCAGACAAATATGCCCAAGGGCTGCTGGAGAGCCATGGGGCTCAGAAGCCTGCATGAGCCATGCTGTGAAAATGTGAAGTCTCTGTTCCTGAACACAGATCACTTTAATCAGGATGGCAGAGCCCAGCATGACTCTGCAAACAGCTCAGTGGGCATCATTATCAGAAGTGTCTGTGCACCAGCACCAGCCCCCCCAGCTCTAGCCTCCCTCCAGAAGCAGCACTGCAGGAAGGTATGTGGGTCTCCTTGCTTGCTCCATCCCACCTGGAGCAAACACCTGCCTGCTGAGCCACCAGCCAAAGGCTCAGAACAGGTTCCTCTGCCCGGAGCTGGAGGCAGGCAGGTTTTGGCAAAGCAACTCCCTCGTATGGAGAGACTGGCACACCCACGCATCTCTGAGGAGCAGACGGGGCTGCTCTTGGCCCTGCAGCTCACAAGCACTGCTCAGGCAGTGGCAGCTGCTGAGCACAGGGCAGGCGTTGGTCTGAGGAGCTGTGGTTCAGCAGGACACCTTGAGGGAGGAGGCAGATCTTCGGGAGTGCCACACCATGTGTGGGTGTCAGATGTCACCTCAAGCCATTGGATTTATTTTATGTGCACAGCAGCATCTTCTGTTTTCACCTTGCAAGACAAAGAAGACAAAATAAAAGTACATTGAATACTACTTGGAGATGAATCAGCTGAACAAATCAGTCTTTCTCTCCCTGCCGTGCAGTGGGACGGTCCTGCAGGCTGGCAGGAACTGTCTGCCACAGGCTGCAGCACAGCACACAGCCCCTCCTACCCCACACCGACAGCACCATGGGGGCTCCCAGTGGGTGCCTGACACCCAGCCTGCACCAGGGCTCAGCGCAGAGAACCCGCAGCTGCTGCTGGGCACTACAGTCAGGGCAGACCTCAGCCCCTCACCTGCCCTCCTGTGAGGGGCATTTTGGAAATATAAGTGAGTGGGCTTAATAGTTTCTGATGCTGGTCACTGTGGTTACTTGCAATTCCCAAATAATCTGCTAGATGGCATTATGTAATAATAGTAATAATAATAACAACAACATCATACCAGTTTAATTGATCCAAACTCTAGAAATTACTTGTGTAATAATTTATGCAGATGTTTACATATTTTACTCCAGGAGTACGTACTGCCCCCCTTTTGTCGAGCATTTATCCAAACCCTGATGAAATGCTATTATCTGCAATGCTGGAATTTTCGTTCTTTTTGGCAAGGATCTGACACATGACATAAGAAGCTATAGGAACAACACCGAGATTTTCTCATTATGTCTGTGAGTGCACCCAACAAACCCAACAAGAAATTACAAGACAGCTTCTTGTTCTTCAGCTGCTTCATACAAATAAAGAGCAAAGGATTACTCATACATAATAACTAGTATTTGCTGCAGGCAGGCCCTTCAGGTCTCAGAGCCGGACTAACCAAACCGAAGGAAAGATCATGTTGCAAGAGCGGAGTTTCTCCATGGCACACCCTGGCCGTGCAGGCAGCTGAGGTTGGGGCCGTAAGATCTCCCAGAGCCTGGGGTCCGGCAGTGGCCTTGGGATTTTTATCAGTTTAAGGGGATTTGGGGCAGACGATCCCCCGCGGTGCCCTCTGCACTCTCCCGTGCTGACGGAAGCTACCGGAGAGCGCTGTGGCGCCCACCCTCCGCACGTGGCCGAGGCGAGCGCGGTGGGGCGGGGCGGGGCGCACGGGGGTCCCGCTCTCCCGCTCCCGCGGCGGCACCGACGGCCGTCCCCCGCTGGAGGCCGCGCTCCGCTGCGAGCGGGGAGGGGACAGGGGCCGTCCGGCCGGGCTGGCACCGCCCCGTGCCCGCCCCGCGGCGCGGCGGGGCCGGGGCCGAGGCTGGGGCCGGGGCCGGGGCGCCGCGGCGGGCGGCGCAGAGCGGCGGCGGCGGGCGGGCGGCGAGCAGCGAGCCGCCGGCTCGGCGGGCCCGGGCAGCGGGCGCTCCGCCCTCGGTGCGCGGGGCCTCCCCTCTCCGCGCCCGCGGAGCGCGGCGCCCGCCTATATCTACGGCCGCGGCGGCCCGGCGCCCGCAAGGATGTGAGGCGGGCGGGCAGCCCAGCCGCCGCCGCCGTGGCATGCCCCCCCGCGCCCGGAGCCGTCGGCGCGGCGCCTAGCCGCGGCTCCGCGGGGCCATGCTGCCCTGGAAGCGGAGCAAGGTGGAGCTGGCGGCGGGCGAGGCGCGGCGGCAGAGCAAGCCCAAGGGGTACGCGGTGAGCGTGCACTACTCGGCCCTCACTTCGCTGGCCCGCGCCTGCCCCGAGAGCGCCCTGCACCGCGTGGGCAGCATGTTCCGCTCCAAGCGGCGGAAATTTCGCGTTACCAGCGAAGACCCCACGTACACTGTGCTCTACCTGGGCAACGCCACCACCATCCAGTCCAAAGGTGAGGGCTGCACCGACCTGGCCGTCTGCAAGATTTGGAGCAAGAGCGAGGCGGGCCGGCAGGGCACCAAGATGAAGCTGACCATCAGCGCGCAGGGCATCCGCATGGCCCACGCCGAGGACAAGGGGATGCGCCGGCCCGGCCACCTCTACCTGCTGCACCGGGTCACCTACTGCGTGGCCGACCCGCGCCTGCCCCGTGTTTTCGCCTGGATCTACCGCCACGAGCTGAAGCACAAGGCGGTGATGCTGCGCTGCCACGCCGTGCTGGTCTCCAAGCCCGAGAAGGCGAAGGCCATGGCCCTGTTGCTCTACCAGACTTCGGCCACGGCACTGGCCGAGTTCCGCCGGCTGAAGAAGCGGGACGACGCGCGGCACCAGCAGCAGCAGCTGGTGGGCGAGCAGAGCATCCCGCTGGTGCCGCTGCGCAAGCTGCTCAACGGGCAGTGCTGCTACAAGCCGCCGGTAGAGCGGAGCCGCAGCGCGCCCAAGCTGGGCTCCATCACGGAGGACCTACTGGGCGAGGAGCAGGAAGAGCGGGCCATGCACTGCGACTGCGAAGACATCCTGGAGGCGCTGGGCGAGCCCGAGGGCGAACTGCTGCGCCCCAGCACCGGCCGCGGCGAGAGCCCAGAGCTGGGCCAGCTCCTCCGCGACCTGGGCGAGCTCAGCCTGGGCAACGATCTGCGCTCGCTGCGCGCCGACCTGCGCGTCCGCCGCCTGCTTTCTGGGGAAAGCACGGGCAGCGAGTCCTCCCTGGAGAGCGGCGGCACGGACGGGGCCGCCCCGCCCGGCAGCGACGCCGAGCAGCCGCCCCCCGGCGACCCCGAGACCGGCTGAGCACTCGAGCCCGTACGGGCGTGCGCGGTGCCGCCGGGGCGCACCGGGCTCCCTCCGGGAATGCACGGCCCCGCAGGGGCGCACCGAGTTCCTTCTGACCCCTCCGGGAGTTCCCGGTCCCTGCCGGGAGTGCACGGCCCCAGCGGGGCGCACCGGGTTCCCTCCGGGAGTGCACGGTCCCTTCCGGGCGTGAGCGGCGCCGCAGGGGCGCACCGGGTTCCCTCCGGGAATGAGCGGCCCCGCCGGGGCGCACCGGGTTCCTTCCGGCCTCTCCTGGAATGCATGGTCCCTTCCGGGCGTGCACGGCCCCAGCGGGGCGTACCGGACCCCTCCGGCCCCGCCGAGGCCCCCCGGGGAATTCGCGGTCCCGCCGGTTCCCCGCGGTGCCCCCGCGTCCCGCGGAGCATCCCGGGGAGCGGCCGCCCCTCCCGTGCCGGTGCCGGCGGCCGCCGGAGCCGGACCCCAACTCGCTGCGGCCCGAGGAGGGGAGGCGGCCGCGGGCTGTTTACCTCCGGCTCAGCCCTTGAAGATCTGCCAAATTCCTGGAATAGCTTTCCCCGGGGAGGGCGGCGGGAGGGAGGTGTTGCGCCTTGTTTACAGTCAGAAATCTCATATCCGAGAGGCCCCCCCGCCGTTTTCTCCATTAAAGTCACTCCATCGTGCTGTCGTGTCTAAGAGGTTTGCACTGTTGTGAAGTTGGGTTTTTTTTTTTTTTTATTGTTTTTAAATTAGACCTTTTTTTTGGACCCCGGTCCTGTCCCCGGTCTCAATGCTCTAGATCTTTTGCTGTGCAAAAGAAGACTACTTGTGGCTGTTCACCTGTACATAGGGAAATGTATGCAAATACATTTTGTTATTTTTAAGAACACCACCATTGCAATCTCCTCTGTTTGCACATATGTGAAGAAAATAAAGATGATGGTAACTTAAATGGGGTCACTGTGGCAATTTGGCCTCTGTGTGTGGATTCCTGTTAGGAGCTGGGTGGGGGAGAGATCCCTTGCGAAGTGTTGTAGGTGCAGGAGAGCACTGCACAAAAAAGCTGTTACAAGCATAAAACGTGATTCCCAAGCTCGCTGGAAATGTGACACTGCAGGGAAACACACTGGGTACTTAAGGACTCTTAAAAGACACAGGAATGAGGTTTCCTCTCAGCCTCTAACGATGGGCAGGAAAGTGCGAGAAACCTTTCGAGAAACCTCTCGTCAGGGCGCTCTGGCTGGATCCTAGTCTGGAGAAACCAAACTGTGGGGCCCTGACACTGCCCTGAGGTGAGGTGCCCCTCGCTTGGGCGCGGGGGATGCTGCACAGCGTTAATGCCATCTGCATCCAGGTGCTGCAGCTGGTCCCTCGCTGCTCACAGTGCCAGCCTGAGACAATTTTTAACCTCACCCAGGGTAAGCAGTGAAGTTGATTAGCCACGGGACTGCCGTGGTATTTTTAGCTGTAAATCTGTTTGTAAGTGGCAGGCTCCCAGGGCAGGAGAGATGTTCCGGTTTCATTTGTCCCCAAGTGGAGGTATCAATTAAGAGATAATTAATCTGGCATTTCTGATGTCTAAATGTTTTCCACTGTGCCTGTGCTGCAATCGCTGGAGTCGCAGGAATGTCAATGAAAAGCCCAACCAGCTGCCAGGGCCAGGCCACACTCCTTGTGTAAGGAGCCCGCCTCAGAACTTGTAAATACCTCATTAAAACCTATTGCAAAATCTGCCACCACACCAGCGAGACCATTGTCTCAGTATGAGTTAGAGGAGGAAGGCACAGTGGTGTGGCTTTCATGAGAGAGGGTAATGGGGAGAGGGGGGAATCCCCTCAGAGTGGGCACCTTCTTGCCTTGCGATGGGCAGCGAGATGCAGCAGGTGGCCACTGCTGGATTTGAGCACGCTCGGGCCGGCACTGCAGAGACACACCTTGCTAAAGAAATATTGTGTCTTGCTGCTTTTTCTCAGACAAAGCTCCTTTCACCTTTCCTAGGGAAAGGGCACGAAGAGGAAATGAAACACCATGGAGAGCTTATTCCAAAGTGCTTCTCCCAAGATGGGGCTTGCCAGAAGTGCCCTGGGCTGAGGTGAGCGCCCCAGGTGTATGCCCAGAGCTCTCTGTCACTGCCTGCTCCGGTCTCTCCCGGGGCAGAGGGAGCAGGCAGTGCTTGGAGCAGGGAGCAGTACAGCACCCGGGGAGCAGAGAGGGCAGAGAGGGAGTCACGGGTGTTACTTAACTAACCCTGGGTGTTGAATGACCGGTGGTGTTTGCTTTACATCCTCTGTGTGTGCTTAAAGGTGGTTAATGGCCTGAGCTTAGTCAATGCCTTTCCTCTCTCCAGAAGAGCCATCATGTCTGCAGCAGTGAGAAAAGGTTTTTATCGCATGCCAGAGCTAAAAGCACAATTCCCCGAGCAACAGTAGCAGCAGCCAGGGCCTGAAGCATTTCCCCTTGAAGCCATTAGCAGGGCTACTGTGCAGTTTCCTTAGAGGTCTGCATAGATCGTTAGCTGTAGAGTCCAAATCCCTTTGTGCCTGGGATATTTTGGTACTAGAACCGTAGAAAAAAATGTCATATGTATGTCTGCAGTGCTGGTGTGAGGCTATTCATGTGTGCTTAGTTGCCCTGCCCTCCCCATAGCAGCATGCCTGAGCTTGCAAATGAGAGCAAGTGCATGTGAGGAGAAAAAGGTCATCTTATTTTTCACACAGCAAATTTGAAGAAACATCTTCCTAGAAAAAGGAGAGGAGGAGAGAGCTAGACCTTCTCTCCGACAGATTTGAGTAAAAGGCTGAGCTGCTGCTGTTTTTCCTTTTAAACAAGTAGCTGCTTGCAAAGCTGAAAAGCCTACTGCTGGCTGATGGGCTGGTGTGGGGAGGTGCAGCAGGGCTTTGGGAAAGGCCTGTTCCCATACATAGAGGACAAATTGTTCTGTGGTCTCTGCTGGGTGACAGGGCTGGTGCCAGCCCCTGTGCCAGGGCTGCTGCCCACTGACAGTGTCCCAGAGCTCGGGCTGTCAGCAGAGACTTGTTCCCTGTCGATGGGGCTCCATCCATCAGGTCAGCCTTACAGCTGGGCATGGTGAATCAGCCCCTGACGCAGCGGAGGCGGGAGGGCTGCGCAAGGAGCAGCACAGACTCTGAAACTGCTCCCCAAGAGCCAGCAGCCCCATGCCAGCACTGCTTTCCCAGGGACAGGCAGGCATGCTATCTGCCCCTGGTGCAAATCACTGTCCTGCCCAGGCCTGGTGGGCCAGCCAAGAGGTTTCCAGCACAGCAAGGTTGAACGCTGAGCTTCACACATGTCTGACCTAGCAGGCAGCATGTGATGAATTGGCCAGAAAATACCGATAACCAACAACACTAGGAAAGGCAATGATCCTGCTCTGAGCCTGACACGTGGAGCTGATGCTTTGGCAAGTCAGCTTAGGTGCTGCAGCAGGTGCCTGACATTCCCCAAGTGTGTTTTGGCTAAATAGAGCATGTTATTATTCCAGGCAACAATGATTGTCCCCAGAATATGAAGAGATTAAGGGGAAAAGAGCCCTTTTTGCTAATACTATTTATTGATTGTGTATCTGCTGGTGTACTACAGATTTTCTCCTGAAAATGAGGCTGAGGGGGAACCATACAAATGTGTTGGCAGGATCCCATGTACAACTTCTTGTTTTTCTCTGCCCTTAGCATGCCCTTCTCCCATCTTTAGGTCTTCCTCATCCAGAACAGGAAAAAATATCATGTGCAATCAGAAAAATTAGCCAGTGGTCAAGTGGAATGAGCCAAGTCATAAAATGACTTTTAGCCCAGACTGTAGTACTGATTTAGATCCAGAATTATTTGCAGTTTAGTTTGGAGATGTGCCTTGCATGGGGTACATCCAGTTTTCCTGAACAGGGGGGACGATGTGGGAACTGTTGGCTGAGGGGCTGCTTTGGACGCCTGGATGTGAAATCTTGTTGAATGGCACCAGGTCAGTGGTGAAAAACTCTTCCTTTTGGGGGCTACAGGCAGTACTCAGTATCAAATACAACCCTGGGACAGTTCCAAGTCACCTTCAGCACACACACTGTGACTCTCAGAGAAGCAGGAAGGCGTCAGGATTTCCTCCTTGGTGGTGTGTTGGAGAAGAGCAGCTGACCTGTCCTACTGCTGTTAGTCATTCCCAAGGCATACAACTGTCCCATTGCCCAATTCTTGGCCATCACACCAAACCCTCTATTATTCACTGGGGAAAAGCTCCCCAATTCCAGCCTGCATGGAAGGCACAGGGCAACCAACCTACTGTCAAACTGTCCTAGGGGTTGTGTGTGACAGCACTGCACAGCCCCTGGTTTTCATGGGTGAGGGTGGGCAGGGTCCCACTGATGATGAAAGAAACTGGTGTGCTGCAAGGAGGGTGCAGTGCCAGCCAGCTATGCCTCACCTCCTGCTTCTCCTGGAGCTGGGAAGAAAAAAGCCCTTCATTTCCAAGGTCAGCAGCAGCCCCAGCTCCTGCAGAGCTCATGTGCTGTGAAGGCGTCTCCCCCTCCTCACCCCAGCCGCTGGTAGCAGCAGGGGCTGTTTTCCTCAGCAGCTGGAAGGAGATGATGTGCAAGGACAGGAATGTGAGGGCAGGCAGCCAGGGCAGTGCAGGGACAGCGTGGGGTCCCAGAGGCCAGGCCAGGTCGGTTCATCGGCGGGGCTCAAAGAGCCCCATGGAGGAACTGAGCTGACCTGGCCTCTGAGGTTCTGCTTCTCTCCACATCTCCATCACCCACCCCAGACAAGGTGACACCTCCAGCTTGCTGCTTGGTGCCTTGTAGGGGCCTGAATCTTGGTTAATGCCTGGCAAGGTGCATGAGCTAGAGTGGGGGAAACAGAACTGTCCTCTGCTACAGCCCAGCAGGAAATCAAAGCCATGCATTCAGAAAACCATGACATTCCCCCTTGCCGGTGGGGGCTCTGCCTGGTGGGAGGGCTGAGCGCTATGAAAACACTCAGAGAACAGTTATATAATGAAGGACAAGGTCCCAATCCAGCTCTTGGCTTGACAAGGTGGCTCTGCGAGCAGCTGAGCTCCAGGCTGCAGCTGCCCAGCACCCTCCAAGATCCAACCCTGGTCACTGCAGTCCGTGCTACTGCTGAGGGGTGGAGGTGGGAGAAAGGCTGCAGAATGCTTTCTCCCAAGCTGGGAAATGTTCTGCATGCTCAGACTTGGTAAGCCAGAGCACAGCTCCCATCTGTGGGCTTAAATCAAGCCCCTTTGATGGTAGGAACTGGGCAAGGTCTGGGACAGGATAACCCAGGACTGATGAAGGTCAGGGTCTGCTAGCTGCAGGCATCTCAGCTTTCATGCCACTGCCCAGATGTCTTGGACCCAGTGGTGGCACACTGTGGTTTACATCATCTGCCCCTATGCCCCAAAATAGGGGCCTATGTCCTCAAGCACATGGTTCTCTGCTCTGTGGGAAGGACCCTGGAGAACTGGTCATGGTAAAGAGCTTTGCCTCCTCCCTTACTCTCCTGCTCTGCAGTGGAGGGCAGCTGGGTAGCCTGCCTCCTGCAGCTGGTCCTGCTGCCACCCCACAAAGAGGGGTGACATGCTCGGTGTCACATGCTGCTGTGGCCCAGGCATGCAGGGGGGACACAAGGCAAAGGCTCTGGGATGGGATTCATCACTCCTCCCGCGGCACTGTGAAGCTGCACAAGGTCTGCTCGGATGCATGAACAAGCTGAACTGTGACATTAATTAGAGCTGACAGTGTTCCTGGAGGGAGCGGCAGAGCAGCAGCACCAAAGCTGCTGCTGCTGGCTCTGTGTGCAGAGCCAGGCTCTGCACCAGGCTGGCCTGGCCGTGCCACGGCCCTTGAATCTTGCCACACTGGGGTCTGTGCTCACTTCAGCTCCAAAGATCACAGTGGGAGGTACACCCTCAGCCCCAGGGGAAAGGAGAGGCAGTGCCTGAATCCATCTGCCCAGCATTGCTCTGCTCCTTCCAGCCAGCCCTAACTGCAGCTGGGCACTGCCTTTTCCAGTCCTCTGGCTCTCCCCTCTTACTGTGGCTCTTTGCCCCCAAAGTGCTCTGCCCTCAGCACCACTGTTTCTCACAAGCGTCCCAATTTCCTGCTGAGTAACAACTGCCACTTGCTGCTGTTTCACAAATGCCATCGAGGATTGCCTGCAAACCCAGTGCAACAACCCAAGGGTTCCTCCTTCACTGGGCAGGGAACGGTTAAGGGAATTAGGATGAAAAGTTGATATAAATAATTTGGTAGCTCCTGTAGGAAGATTGCAATTTAGCTTAATTATCTTAATTACATTTTCAATCTCCCTGCTAATACTTATGAAACAATAGAGTCAAGTGTGAATGCAGCTGCCTGCATTTCCTTACCAGTAACTTCTCATTCTGCTGCTTAAAACAATTCCATGGGGACACTGAACCAGGCAGCAGGGCCTGCAGGTAGGAACATGGTATTTACCCAGTACCTTGTATTGGGCATAGGGAAGCCTCATTCCCCTCTGCCTGCCACAGGGATTTTAAATTCAGCTCCAGGATCAGCAATATGATTGTCTGAAACTAGCCCACTTTGGTGTAAAAACATCATCTCTTCTGCTGGAAGTGGAGGAAAACAGTCTGGAAATATTTCTTTCTGAGCAGGGAGACCTGCACTTTCTCTGCCCAATCTGTGGTTGATGACTCCCAGAGGCAGCTCCATCCATGCTTGTGGTGGCCCAGGAGATGAGACCAGTGCAAGCAGACAGCCAGGCCTGGGCAGCTACTGGCAGGAATGTTCATTTACAGCAGCTCATCAAAGCTGAGTGTTAGTGATGACTTCTGAACATGCCCAAGACTATGTTTGCTCTGCAGCCTGCTCCTGCCTTTTCTCACCTGAGGAGAAATGGATGCCTATCTCAGCAGCAGAGGCAGGTCCTGGGGTCTGTGCCCTGCCCACTGCCTTCTCTGGGGCTCCCAGGAGAGCCTGACCAGGAGGTGTCTTGCCAGCACCCCGGCAGCAACAGGCACCATGGCCAGGAGGCAAATGGGCAAAGGGAGGATGCACCACAGAGAGCTGAGTAAGTGCTGCCTCTGTCGTGCACAGACACCTGAGGAGCACCCAGGGCCATGGGAAATGCTTCCCCATCCTGGCATCTGCCTTCATTTGAGATGTAGCACACAATACACAGAGCACTGCTCTGCCCTTGGCTCAGCAGCAGCAACTCCACCCCATGTCCCTGTGTCCCCCCAGGCATCCCCAATACCTCCACACATCCAGCTCTGATCAGAGCAGGACCAGGGCAGCTGTATGAGTTCAGGCTCCCTCAGGGCAATCTGCCACTATCCTTGTCATCCTTTGGTGACACTGCGTCCTGTCCTGCCACAATGCTCCGGCAAGTTGTGGGTTGGGAACTGAGCTGCTTATCTTTAGTGCTGCTCTGATCTAATTTTACTTTCTTAAGCAAAGTCCAGGCTTTAGAGAGTGTTTTGTAATGCAAAGGCTCTGCATGGCAAGGAGGGGAGTCCCTGCATTAATACAGCAGCTATCCCACATGTACTGGTACAGCAATTATCCCCCACACCAGTACAGCAGTTATCCCCACACCAGTTCAGCAGTTATCCCCACACCAGTACAGCAGTTACCCCACACACCAGTACAGGTTATCCCCACACACCCCATTTACCCCAGTACAGGTTATCCCCCACACCATTACAGCAGTTACCCCCCCCCACACCAGTACAGCAGTTATCCCCACACCAGTTCAGCAGTTATTCCCCATGCATGACTTTGCTGCTAAAACCGTCTGGCTGCAGCGCTGGCTCAGCAAATTTCCAGCAGAGCATACAGCATGGTAGAGCTGTGCAGGAGACCTCAGGTGCACCAGGGTCTGCTGGAGCTGGAGGTCACTGGAGATCTGCCTTCTCTCTGTTTGGACTCCCAGGGCAATCCATAAAGAAAGATCTTTTGGTTACTGCTGCTTTGAAGTAAGCTGAACCCCTGCCTCTGCACAGCTCTCACTGCTGTTACCAAAGAGAGAACCACCAAGGAAATCAGACCCTCCAGGCTGCCACCAGAGAGGCAGAGGAAGGAGCAAGGACCACTACAGGCAAAGGGTATTGCAAGGACTGGTGTGCAGCAACAGTAAGACTCACAGTCTTTATTGCACCTCTAGGCTAACCTAGAAGTGAGGTTCATCAGCTAGGCCATTGATTTTCATTATTTCTGCTGCCCAGTCTGGGCTTTCAGGACTTGGGCTGTGACCTGAGCTCAGGTGCACTCCATGGCCATGCAGCCTCCCTCTTAAAGCACTTTCATGTACACTTGCACTCATGCTGCCCCATGGCACCTCTGAAAGTAAAGCTCTGCAGAAGGCTATTTCAGGACCCAACATGACTCTCCCTGATGTCAGGACCAATTAGTTATATCCTGCAAAAGAAAAAAGTCTACTAAAGCCAGCTCTGGTGGACAATGACATTAAGATGTTCCAGGTGCTCATCTGGGTTCCCTAAGCAAACCAGGAGCTAAACATAGCCCTGGGAAAGTGACAGGAGGAGGTGACTGCTGCCCTCTGCACTGAGGTCTCCTAGGCAGTCATCTCCTGCGTGGGCCATCCCTCCTCTTTAGTGCCCTGACCTTCCCTTGCTCTGGCCCTGTGCAGAGCATAGCTTCTGCACCAGGGCCATAGCTGAGATCAGTCTGAGCTCATCTTGCTGGGCTTGGTTCATGCTTTATCCCACTCAACCAGGCCATTAAATCTCACTGTCATTTTCCAAGGAGGAAATTTTTTCCTCCCCATTTGGAGGAAAAAGAGGAAAAAATAATTAGTCAAAATAGTGAGAGACAGAGAATTTTAGGCATTTCATATTCTCATTGTCCTCCCCCACAATGGTATTATCCTTCTCTAAATAGATGCTGAGCTGAAGACATAACAACCCCCTACTTCCCCCACATAGCTCGAGTGAAACAAATGCAGGAAATTGGAAGGAGTTGGAGCTGTGGCCAGACAGGAGCCTGGGCACCCCCATGGGTTCCTTGGGGCCACGGGGGCTTCACAGGACTGGCAGCTGAGCTGCAGTGAGCCAACACCCAGGGTCTTGCACTGCAAAAGAGCTGATATGGGAGGTCCTGGCCCTCAGTCCCCATGTCTGGTCCTGGTGCTGTCCCCCTCCCTAGGAAAGCCCCAGCAGGGCAGCCCTGAAGCATGGCAAAGGCAGCAGGAGAGACACAGACTCCACAGCCCATCACAGCTGGCTCCTAAAAGCTGGTGCTGGTGGGCTGGCCTGTCTGCCCCTGGCACAGCACAGCCCTGGGAGCACCTGCCAGCCAGAACAGTCCCGGTGCCAGCCCCTGCCATGGTGTGATGGGAAGGAAATTGGTGTCCCTGGCTGGGTGCATGGTGTCTGCTGCAGTGTGGGGAGCCCTGCTGCTCCCACTGTGCCATGCATGGGCTGATGGGGACACTACAGTCCTGAGCAGCTGCCACAGTAAGGTGCTTCATATGGGGGCTTGAGGCTCCCCTGCCACACCTGTGTGCTGTGGGGACAGCACTCCCTGCCCTCTTCCCAAAGCCGAGGTGACATTCTCTCTCCCAGGCAAGTGCCAAGCCTCACCACGTACCTGGGGCTGCAGTGGGATCCCAGAAGGAGCTGTTTTATCAGGAGCTGTTTTATCAGGACCAGGGATATCACGTGCAAGGGCAAAGCCCCTGGCAAGAGCCACACTGGTTTGTCCCTGGATAAGAGGCAGCCCCTCCAGACTGCACCTGCCTGCAATCCCTGTGAGCCGTGACCAGGTTCAGCTCTAGAGCAAGGCACAGCCACTCCTGCGACTGAAGATATTCGACTGAAGTCACAGTGCTTCAGCAACTTTCCTCAATTGTCTTTAATGGCAGAAGTCACAGTGCTTCAGCAACTTTCCGCAATTGTCTTTAATGGCAGAACCATCAGTAAGGCACTCGAGGTGCAGTTAGACCTTCCCTCCCTGAGGAATGCTGTTAACTGAAACCAAAGCACAGAGGCAAGGAAATTGCTCGATGAAGTAGTTTGGTAATTGTGAAAAAGAAGAACTTGTTTTCTTTGTCTTGCAACAGCAAATTGCACAACATGACCTGCAGTGGCTTCAGCTCGGCAGGTTTTCAGGAGGAGGTTGTGGGGTGATTTAAAATCCACTCTGTGAGGAGGGAAATGATTCTGAGCCTGCTCTGGACTGTATGGTATCCATAAGGAATGTGGCAGTGGCTGATTGAGGTGGCAATGATTGTGCTTGGTTTCCTATTCAGATGCCCGGCCTGGGCATGGGTGAGCTCTCCTCTCCTCTCCTGTCCGGGGGCCAGCTCAGAGAGGACCTGGCTCAGCCTCAGGGCTTGCCTGTGTTCCCGGGTAAAGTGAGCTAAGGCCCACTGATGCATTAAGCAAGAGGAGCTGTTATGAGCTCATTTTGCTCGGTTGTGTTAAGAACCATTATGGTGATGATGACTTTTAGCCCTGTAACATAAAAATACTCTTTGTCAAGGTGAAAAGATGCTCTGCAAGTAAACCCAAGATGGAAGGAGAAGAGAAGTCACTAGGAGAGGTCAGTTAGGATTAATTACTTGTCCTGCTGTCATCCCTATGTACCCCAGGCCCAGACATGAGCTGGATGTGCTAGATGCAGGACAAAAAAATAGAAGACAAAAATAGGTAGAGCTGAGAGGAACCAGCAGCAGATACCAGAAATAGCCCAGGCCAGGAGAGTAAACCCAATCTGAGGTCCCTCTCCTTCCTCTCTTCTGATTCTTTCCCTCCCCAGGTGCTGCTGCCTCATCCTGGCTTTGTCATTCAGATGCAAACAGGAATGCTCCAGCATGAGGCAGAGGCCACTGACACCTTACATTTAATTCAACTCACAGAAGTCTACCGGGGGCTAGGAGGAAAACAAAAAAAACCTAATCCCACAAAAATCTTCCATCTCTGTTTTGTCCCAGTTTTAAATGATACAATCTGTGCTTTGTTCTCAGCTATTGTTGCAAAATTGAACCACTTTAAGCCTCTCACCTTACTGAACTGCAGGCTGCCTCCACGCAGAGCTGCTGAGTGCAGCACAGAATGAAAGCCCTCGCTTGGCCTAGAAACCTGGAATGTGTGAACCTCGTTAAAATGCACACAGGGAGCTGGGCTTTGAAGTGGAGTGAAGCCAAAAGCCATCGAGCCCCCAAAGGATGCTGTGTGGCTGTTCTCAAGACAGGAGCACACCTCCAGCTGGGAGACACGCTGTACCTGACAGTCCCGTAATGCCTCCCCGTAACAGCCTGGCCTAGAAATAGCTCCGTGCTGGATGATGCTCTCAAGAGAGTGATGAATGTTGCTGACTCTCTGCAGCATCCCAGCAGCTGCCTCCTGCCTTCCCTTGGCTCACCAGCACCAGGCCCTTCCTTGAGGACCTGCAGCACCCTTGTCTGATGAGCACTGAGTTTTGCTCAGCTGGGATGGAGTTAAAACATCTTTGGTTCTGCAAACATTGCAGGCACATTAGCCTCCCCTGGGGCTCTGCCTGCCTGAGCAAATCCAGCATGCAGAGCTGCCAGGATATTGTTTCCCTTTCTTTTTGGAGACGTGACCCTGGGAAGAGAATGAGCTCTGTCACCTCCTCCAGCTGGGAGAATGCCAGTGCTCAGCAGTGCCAGCTGGTCACTCCCTGGTATCACCATGTCCTGCTCAGC
Organism: Emberiza elegans; assembly: GCA_024865655.1. Classification (NCBI taxonomy): domain Eukaryota; kingdom Metazoa; phylum Chordata; class Aves; order Passeriformes; family Fringillidae; genus Emberiza; species Emberiza elegans. Next base: position 12,378,724 of record JALJVW010000149.1, read on the forward strand.
CATGGGCTGCACACTCCCCTGGACTCTGTGGGGCCAGGGATGCTGCAGCAATGAGACCTGAGGCCACTCCAGCCTCTACATACCCTGGGACTGCGACCACTCTGAGCTGGTTGTAGGGTGCTGTCCCCAAGTCATCCCAGATCCTCCTTCATCCAGTGGCAGGTGGCTCCTGGAGAAGCCCTGGCCTCAGCCAGGAGGATATGGGACAGCAAAGGTAACTGCAATCTGCCCAGCTCTTCCTGCATGCAGCCAGATCCACGCTCTTGGCTGCTGTGCAGGATCTCTGTGCAAAGCTGAACAGCTGCTGCACTTCATTTCCCAAGTGGCCACTGAAAAAAGTGAGCCCTTGCCCATGTGAGCAGTGCTCACCTGCAATTCTGCACAGCACAGTGACCTGCAGTGCTGGAGGGTCAAGGTTCAGAAATCCATTCTCCCATCCATCCATCCATCCATCCATCCATCCATCCATCCATCCATCCATCCATCCATCCATCCATCCATCCATCCATCCATCCATCCTCTCTCTCTGCAGAGAAGGCAGGGATGCTCCTCCTCTCAGCAGGTAATGTAGGGAGGATAATTCATTTATGAAGTAATTTAGTGTAATTCTTAGTTATTAATACTGTGCTTTATATTTTTTAGGTTCTGTGTAATTGCTCCCCTGCTCTGACTCATGCTGTTCCAGGGAGTAAGAGCTGTGCACTGGATTAGCACTGCCTGCAAGACGCATGAGCTCCTTGGCTCCTGCCTAGCCTGGCTGAGGGGATCCCCTTCCCTTTCCACACCAGACCCTGACCTGCCCCTGCAGTGCAGCAGGGACAGCCTGATCTCTGTAACCTGCTCCAGCTCATGGCCTTGGGCTCCTGCAGCAGCACTGATTTCTCTGCAGTCACTCTATAGGGGAAGCAAAAAGGTCCCTGGTATGTTTTATCTGTGTCCATCTTAAGCACTGAAGAAAGGTGTTATTGGAGCCCAGTAGAAGGGTAATTTTTTCTTTTTACATGATTGAAATGAGAGTTATATGTGCAAAGCCATAAACTGTATCGGATGCCATCTGCTCTTGTTAACCCACAGTACCTTTCAAATAGTGTCCCAGATCAGCACCCTGGGGGTCTGATTTGCACCCAGGGATCTCCAGAGGCCCCAACCCTTCCCCCTGCCTGGTTTGCTGTCCACAAGGCCCATTGCATTGCTCCCAGAGGCTGGGCAGACAAAGGCTGTGTGTGAGCAGCCTGGTTTCTGACCCAGACTCCAGTTCCATGACAGGGCTCCCAGCCTCAGGCCCCCATTCCAGGAGTTCATTGAGTGGCCTCAACCCACCCCCTCCCTCAAGGACAGGGCATTTGCTCAGTCACAGCTCTCATATCCTCCCTACAGGTGAAGTATCCCATACTGTGGGGCCTGGGGGTGTGCCATTTACACAGCTCTCATCATCTGACATCTGCAGTGAGATGACAACGTTTCCAGAGTCCAGCACAGCATGTTTGGCTCTCTGCTAGGGCTGCCTCAGTTTCCCTTCTAGGTGGCTAAGGCAAGAGCTAGCAGCCACATTGCTCTGTGCTCCCTCCAGGGGAGTGCAGCAATGACCCTGCCACTCATTCACGTTCCCTTTGGCTCCTGGATTCCATCGCCCTGCCTGTGGGTTGGGGAACCATGGCCCACAACAGCCACCCTGTGCAGAGCCAGCAGGACATGCAGGGGTGTGTGGGAGGCATCTGACAGTGAGGCCAATGCCACCCTGCACTGGCACCCTCTGCCAGCCCTCCCCTTGGCAGGGCCTGCAGGCAGGGGATGCTCTGCCTGGGGCTGGCACGTGTGGCAGCTGGAGATGTTAGAGGTAGCTGTCCAGAGGGTCTGCTGAGCAGCCAGGTTCCATGAGTTATTTATAAGGTCTAGGAGGGAAGCAGTGATAAATAATACATTGGCACTCTCACATTCTGCGTGCATGTGTCTACAGATAAATATTTCATTCTCGAGGAATACACACAGATGCCTGTTGATAAATAAAAATTGGAAAATGTTCTATTGGATGGTGTTAAATATGACTCTCCCCTTGCATCTGAAGAACATGGTGTACCTGATGTACAGCACGAAGATGCTAATTTCCCTCAGCAGAGGCTGCCTAAAATGTATCACTGCAGCACACTGGGCACGGTGCCTAGTGTAGCACACACACCCCAGAAACACACAGCCTTGGCTTTTCCTTCCACACCATTATTTTAACATCACTTTTATAACAACACTATTCAAGCAGCTTTTCCAATTATACCTTGTACCGACTGGGCTCAGGACACAGCAGTCAGCCTTCTAAATATTAGCAGAGAGACCCAGAAGGCAGCATATTTCCTCTTGTAAGTGTCATTGGAATTTGCAGTGTGCTCAGGCATGACTGGCGATGCCAAGCTTGTTACTGCTGTTTAATTAGGCAGGTGGCTTCTCCCATTGGAAAAACATGAGATTCTGAGTGGGATGTGAGAAAACCATGGGTCCCACTGGCCCTGCCAGCAGCCTGGAGCTGCCTTGTGTTGCTTTCTACAGCTCTTGGGACCCAGGGCACTGCTGGGCTTGAAGGCAGCTGGAGGGAGATGCAGCCCTCTCTCCAGAGCACCTGCCCCCAGTGCTTGCTGCTTGGAAAGCCCAGAGCCCATGACTCAGGGTCAGCATACACATGCAACTTTGGCCTCTGCCAGCCCAGCACCAGGGGCAGGTGAAGAAGTTGTTTTTCCCCTAAATATGTTTTCTAGAGCAGGTCACTCCTGGCTGTCTCTGAATGCAGTGCTGAAGTGGATTTAGCAGGGTCATTGTTCAACTTGGCTTTCACAGAGAAGGTCGTGGGCTGCAGATGCACTGGCAGAAGTCTCTGGCACAGCCTGGGCAAGCAGCACACGCCATGCCTGGCTGGTTCGCCAGGAACGCCTATGCAACATACTGACATATTTGGAATTTTTCCAATGGCTGGAGTTGGCTGCACTGACTTGTGATTTTTTATGAGTAACCCTGTTTTGTGCCCTGTTATCACAGCTGGGTGCTGTGCCATGCTGGCTCTGGTCCCAGCAGTGTGCAGGAAGCTCCCAGCATCCACTATACCATGCCACCACCCAGAGCAACAAGGAGAGATTTCCCACCTGGAAATCCCAGGGACTGGGCCAGGCTGCAGCAGCAGAGCTTGGCGGGGAGACTTTGATCATCAGCCAGGGCTTGTCCCCATCAGCGGTCCCAAGCAGGGATGCAACACATCAAAGGACAAGGAGGAATAGTTCCTGCTGAGCACAGCAAGGCTCTGTGCCACCAGAGACTGCCCCAGGCCCCTGGGAAAGGCAAGGCCAGGGAGCCGCTGCCCCAGGGAGGGGAGGCTCAGAGGAGCTGCGAGGCAGATCTGGGCTCAAGGAGAAAAAACAGGGGAGATGGTCCAAGGAAGGAAACAGAGCAAGGAGGCAGTGGTGGTAAAGCCAGTCAGGAGGCTGGGGGTGTGCCTTCAAGAGTATGATTTGTGCTTTCTGGAGCCATGAGGCACCAAGTCACCAGGGTTTGTCTTTAGCAGCCCTTCTCATCCCCATCCTCATCCTCATCCTCAGCTGAGCTCCATCACTAACAAAGGTGTCCATCCAGCTGACAATGAAATTGTAGCCACAGTTCCTTCTCAGCATTCCCTGATGGGCATTTTATCCTGAGCTCCCCCAGGAAACTGCTCTGCCAGCCAGAGGAGTTAGAACACATGAAGCTCCATAGGGAGCAGGGAAGCTGGACTATTCCAAGAGGTGCTGCAACTCAGGTTGTGGAAACTGGACTGCCAAGGGGACACACCTGGCAGTGCACTGGGGGATGCACAAAGCACCCCAAACCTGCCAAGAACCTGTGGATGTGGTGGTGCAGGATTGCACCTTGCAAAACATGACTCGGCAGGCAGTGGGGAGAAATGCTTTGAAGTCGTGTCAGCCAGGTGGAATTTCAGCCCCAGCCGCTCTTCCTTGAGGGAGATCTGCATCCCTGGGAGGAGGCTTTCAGACAGGAAGGCACCAATTGACACTAACAGGGGCTGCATTGGCTGTTCACTCTGAGCTGGACTGCCATCCCTGCTCATGCTGTACCTGTATCTCCTGACACCTTCTCCCACTTGCCAGGTGGCATCACTGCCAGCTGCCAGGAGAGGTTCATTTTGCCCATCCTCCTCTTTGGCAAAGATTTTTTGTGTGGTAGCACCTTTTGCTTTTCCCCCACCAGGTACTTGCATGAATCATGCAGAGAGATCATTGTGCTAAGCCTAGGAAGTCTGAAGCCACAGTACACGTAACTAATGGAGGAAGTGTGGGAATTTTATTTCTAGTCTGATCTAATCCCTGTGCTGCAGGTCCCCACTTCTTCTAGCTCCATTAGGAAATTCCCATGCTGAGTAATATGGCAATGAATCGACTCAGAAGGAAGATACATTGCACCCAAGCCTCATCTCATCCTACTTTAATATTGGTTTATCACACTGAATAAACTGGAGTAATTGTGCAGAAAATGGCTCCATCCACATCATGCCCATCACACATGAGGATTTTCTGCTCTGAGTAACTTGCTGTCACCAGTGGCCAGCCCCAGCTCTGGCAGCAGTTTCCTGGGAACCCAGGCAGTGCAAGGGTGTTGTGGGGCCAGGGGCTTTACCCCATGGGACAGCAGGGCAGAGCCTCACAGTGGGACAGAGCAGGACACGGGGGCAGTTCCCTTGCATGGCTGACCCAAGGCTGAGGTCAAGGTGGGAAGTCCACCTGCAGATCTGGACCAGAGGTGCCCATGGCTGGGCAGGCCATGTTGGTGCTCTCCTCTTTACTGCTGGTCTGGGGAGTGGTGCCTTCACAGTGGTGGGGCAGGGGCAAAACCAGCATCTCCCCAGGAATATGTGCCTCCTCTGACTGGTGTCTGCAGGCAGGGCAGGCTCTGAGCAGTGCCCAAGCCTGGGGCTTTGTTGCCCACAGGACACTGACCCCACATCCTGTTCCTGCTGGTCCTGGCAGGGGAATGCTGGGATGATAGGGACAGGCACAAGCAGGTCACAAGGACAAGTGACTGAAATGCCCTACATAACAGCATGTGGGAGAAAATCCTCCACCCCAAGGACTCTCGAACTGCCTGTGACAACCAGAAAGGGAATAAAAATAGTGCCTATTGTTGTGTGCAGGCAGCAGGCTGCAGCAGGGTTGTGTAATGGTACCAGCCAGCACGGGCTGCCTCTCCCAGACACAGCAGGGCTATGTGGGTCAGCAGGGCACAGCTCAAAATGGGGCCAGGTGGCAGTGGTCCCTGGTGGACTGGAGGGATGACCCAGCCTCTGTCCTAATGCCCAGCTGGACTTCCAAAGCTCCAGTCTGGGGCTGCTGCCAGCAGCTGGCACAATTCTCTCTGTTTTCCCCCAGCCTGCCCTTCCCTGGAGCAGACCAGGTCCTGCACCTCTCTCCTGGGTCCTGCACCTGCAGCTCTCCTCTGGGTGCTATCCACTTCCCCAGCCTCCTCCTGAGTCAAAGATCCCAAAGCCAGCCATGAGCAGTCTCACACTGCCCAGTGGAGGAGACACTTCTCACTGTGTCCTGCCCACACAAGGGATACATTTCCCCCCAATCCTGGTCTGCAAAACTGTGAGATTAAGGAGGGGAATGGCTTCCCAGCAGCCAGCATGGAATCAGCAGGGGCCAGGCCAGCTGGACTTGCAGCCTTGCTGCTGTCCTCACCCTGTGCACTGTCAGATTCTGCAGCTGCTGTGCTTTGCCAATTGGCTCACAAATTGCTGTCCAACACCATGGTCCTGTCAAGTGTTTTAGCAAAGTCAAGATTTTGCTCTTTTATGGATTAAACACAGGTTTGTTGACACCAGCAGGAGCTGGTCTCTGGCCAGAGGTGTGGCTGCAGGGTAAGTGGGTCAGGGAAGTGCCTTTCACAGACACCAGCTGGAGCTTGGAGCTGCCTGCCCGTTAGAGATCGTGCCCGGAGTACCAGCACTCCGAAATCACTTGCAGACGTGGCTCAGCACAGGCAAGTGCTAACTGCTAAGGTATTAGTGGGTTTTGATGTACCACTATGTCTTAACCTGGTCAGAACCCCTGGCTGTCCGTGGGCTTGGCTGGGAGTCTGACAGGGTCCAGAAAGGGAGCAGAGCAGGTCGGTGTGACTGTCCAATCCACCGATCACCAGTCTGACCTGCACTGAGGACTCAGGGGAGATGAGCACACACATCTGCAAGGCAAGGGCAGGTGGTCTCCCCCAGTCCCTGCAACCTGAGATCCCATCTGAGCCCTCTGCTCTCCTTAGTGGCAGCAGAAAGCAAAGGGCACAGGTGATAAAGGCAGAAACACCAGACATTCAGCCCAGCAGTAACCCCCACCTCATTGTTTCATGACACAACTTTTCATTCAGCCCCAGGCACAACTTTTCTTTTGAAGTGCCCGAGCAAGATGTTCTCATCTTGCTGTAAATCTTCCCTGTACTCACCAGCACTTGAAGTTTGTCCCTACTAAGTCCCTGTGTGGCTCTCTCCCTCCATCTGGGGAACATGCAAATACCTTTAGAGTTGATAAGTCCTTTCTATGTCAACTTTCAGGTTTATTTATGCAGCAAAATATCACTTCATTATAATGTAAATGAGTAATCCCTGGGAAGCAGTCAAAGCAAGCAGGGTGGTTTGTTTGCACTGTTTCATGTCAGGGATGAAAAGATCAGCTGGCAGGAGCCTACAAATGCCACCTACAAGTGCCACTGTGCTTTTGCCATGTTCATATGGAAAAAGGGCTGGAGGAAAATGGGGCTCCTGTCCATGCTGGCTCCGGTAGATAACCTTCCTTCCCATGGCTCCTGGCCATTACCTGATCTGCCAGTGCCACCAGAACAGATTCCCATGAGGTGCAGCACTCCCCACAGCAGACACCAGTGTACTGTCTGGCCAGCTCAGCAGCTCTGCTCAGCCCTGCACCCAGCAGCCACCCAGCCCATTGCCCAACACCTAATGCTGCTCACAGCCCCACACTCAGTCCTGTCTTCTCATCCCGCTCCTGTGGCTCATTGGCCACTAAAGCAGCAAAGCCCTCTGAGCAGGTTGCTGGTGCCCAGGATGGCAAGGGGCTGAGTGTTGTTGGTGCCCTGCATGTGCATGCAGCAGGGCAGCAGAGTGGGCAGCAAGAGGAGAAGGACAGCAAGTGCAGCAGTGCCAGTGAAAGACCTGGCACAGGAGATCATGGTGCATGCCAAGCAGTCACCACAAACAGCAGATCACCACCTGTCCCCAGGGCCACTCCCCAGTGTGGGAGTGCCAGGTCCCCTCTGGGCACCCCAAGAGTGTGTGGGGCATGGGGACAACATCCCCTCCCCAAAGGCACTGCAGCCACAGGGACACCCTGCAGGGGTGGCAGCTGGTGTTGGTAAGCAGGTTGGCCAGTAAAGCAGGTTGCTGGTTCCAGCTGGGAAAGCAGGATGCTGTCCTGGGCAGGGAGGCAGGGCTGTGCCTGCAGCCCCAGGCACCCATGGAACACTGAGGAAAGAGGACCTTTGCCCACCCTCTTTGAGAGCAGAGAGATGGGGCAGGATCCATGAGAGGCTGCTGGAGGTTCACCAGCTGCAGGCCTTGAGTGCTGTAGAGGGTTGGATATTTGCAGCTCAAGAGGAAAGCCTCTGGCACAGCTTAATCCAGCTGAAACAACTGTGCTTAGGTAGAGTCACTAGGTGCAAATAGCACCTAGCACAGAATATCTAAGCACAGTTGTTTCAGCTGGATTATGAAGGAGTTTAGTTGGATGAATATTTCTAGATCAATTGCAGATTTGCTTGATAATGCTGGCAGCCTAAATGGGTTTGATCTACCATTTATATGGGGAGCAGAGAGCTCAGTGCCTGGTGACAGTGCTCCTGGCCCAGCTCTCAGGGGGTGCCCTGTTCACATTCCCAGACAAAATGGGCTTGATTTTCCCCAGGATCTGACTGTCCCTGCTAGGGTGCCCACATAAGAAAGGCTCCTACCTAGGCAGCACCAAATATTTAGCTGAAAAGGGTCTTGGGACACATGTGTTCCCCTTCCCTAAAGGGGTTCATTCCCTGCAAATCCCTGGCACGAGCTTGACCTACTCTAAGTGCCTCCCTATAGGAAGATGCCGACATTGCAGAAATAGTCAACCTATTTTTAAAGGTTAGGAATGCTCCTAGCAAATCCTCCCCTGAGTTTCCTTCCCCCCAGCTTTTTCTCACCCTCTGCCCCTCCCTTGAGATAGCAATCAATGATACCGCAGGTTTAATTAATGTTTTTGACTTCCAGCACAGGGATGTGATTTCTCCTCTGTGCTTTTGCCAGGAGTGGTCTTATCCTGCCAAACAGGCAGGTAATCTGGGCAGGCAAGACTGGCTTCATACCTGCAGCTCTAACAAGCTTGTGCCTTTGGGATTTGTGGTAGTGCTGGCAAGCCAGCAGAGCCCCAGTGCTTGCACCAGGCACCTAGCTGTTGCTAGAAAAGCTGTGAGCTGAGGCAGAATAATGCCAGGACCTACACAAGGAGGGGAGGAAGAGGAGGCACTCCCTGGCACAAGGGCAGCCAGGCTGGGTTTCTGTCCAAGAGGATGCCCTGGTGCAGGAAGGACAGCAGCTAGGATGCTGGCATGGTCACTGTCACAGAACCCATGCATTTAACTAAATAATCCTTGCTTTAAAGCAAGAGCAGCATCAGCACTGGCCTTGCAAACCTCAAGCCCTGGCAGCGACATCTCCCCACAGCAAGGAGGGACAAGCTGTTCCACAGGAGCCCAGCCCATCACTGCCCCCATGGCCAGTCTCTGCCATGATGCAGCAGTGGTGTCAGCATGGGGACACCCAGAGAGTGCTGAGAGCAGCTGGCACATTGCTGCTGTCCAGGGCTGGTCTGGGGCCCTTCTAGTTTTGTCTGAGATACTCAGACTATATAAAATTAGATTTAGCCTTAGTGCTAAAAAAGAAGTGCTAATACCATTCAGCTGAGGGCTAAAGATGGGGCCACATCTATTTATAACCCTGTCATTTTCACTCTGGAGTGGCATTTCAAGCCAGCCTGCTCCAGCACAGCTGAAGACTCTCTGTTACTCGAGAGCCACCTTTAGCCATGACTGTTTCATGCAGGGTGGCAAGAACACTCCCTGCAGGTGCTCACTTCTCATTACAGGGATGCTTTTTCTCGCGGGGTGTTTAGTCAGTGCTGAGCAGCAGAGAAATGCCATTAGAGCTGAGGCAATCTCTGCTGGTCAGCGTGGCCTGGAAGATGGTCAGGCAGCCCTGGGAGCAAGGCAGCAGTGAAGGCAGGAGGAACAGGGAGCTCGGGGCATGGGCTGCACTCAGCAGGCACAGGTTGGTCCAGCATTAACAGAGGCTTTTGGTCCCCAGGGATGTCAGTGTCAAGCTGGGAAGGCAATCTGTGCTAGCAACAGCAGGGAAAGGGAAGAAGGCCTGGACAATTCCCAAGTGTCATGCGTCTCCTGTTTTCATGCAATGCGTGTTGCAGGTGGGGAAGGGAAAGTTCACTGCCCCTGCTCCCCTCCCAGTGGCACCCGCCCTGTCTCAGGTGGAGCAGGGTGACAGGGGATAAGAGGAGGTGATGATCCTGTTTTTCCTGGTCCTGCCTGCATTCTCATGTTATTGTACTTCTGAGACCCCCAGAATAAAACCAAACTCCCATGGTCCATGTGAGGCTTAAGTCTATGAATCAGCTATTAAACTAAAGTTTTGAGTTAAAAGCTTGCCAGAAAGGTACCAACTGCATGCAAAGCAGGAGTTACTCAGTTCACATTTGGCTGAGCAGGAGTACAAAACATACCCCTTGCAGTGAAACAAAAAAGCCACGAGTGGATAACATACCCTGAGAGCAGAGCTTTGCCTCTTCCCAGGCATAAATCATCCATGAGTGGGCTGTGATGTTTTCTGCTGTGCCTGTTATCTGCTGTGTGAAGCTCCCTGCAAACATTCCCAGCTCTGCATGCAGCTTGAGTGCTGCCTCTGGGATGAGCAGGCTGCACCCTGCCTTGCTTATTTTACTGTCAGCATCCCCAGGGTCCCTGGGCTAGCACAGCCTCATGAAACAGGACATCAGCTGTCCACCAGGCTGCCTTCCTGCTGAGCCAAGGACAATTTTGCTTGTTGTGCCTCAAAGCATGTCCCATGAACATGACAAACACCTCATACCTCCACAACAGCTACACCTCTCCCCCACAGACCCTCCACTGCTGCAATGCCCATAAAACCCCCAGTGGATTGCCCTCAGCTGCTTCCTGCCCCCCAAACCTGCTGGCTGGGGTGTTGCTGGTGCCCTGGGCAGTCTGTGCATGGTGAGTGAGTGCTGGGCACCTGCTGCAGCCCTGCCAGGTACAGAGACCCCCACAGTGCCTGCTCCTGCTGCTTCTGGGGCCCCAAAAAGAGACATGCCAGCAGCCATGCCTGCAAGGGGAGGAGATGACCAGGCAGGCACCCATGGTTGCACAGCCCCTAGTTTTCTTAGGAAACCAGCACAACAGCAGCCCTACTTTTGAACAGGTGAAAGCAGGGATGGGGCTTGCTGGAGGAGATGAAGAGCTGTGCCAGAGACAGTCACTTGGTCCCCCAAGGAGACGACAGTCCTGCTGTGGCAGCAAAGCCAAGGTCTGCAGGCTGGCAGTGGCCAGGCTCGGTCCTTGTGGATGCACCCAGGGAATGGCTGTCCTGCAATGCAACCCCTGCCTGCAAGGAAGGGGCTGGCTGCTCTTCCCAAAAGCAGCCAGAGCCGTAAATGCTGGGTTGTGCCAACAGCTCTGCTGTTTGTTTACCCACCCCTGCTGCTGCTGGTGGCTGCACTGAAGCACTGAGCACAGCATGTGCTGTCCACCAGCCTGCTTCACATTTCTGATGAGCAAAGAGCAGGAGGGATGGCAGCTTTCTCCATGCCACGTGTGCAGGGTTGCTGGGACCATCAGCCTGACTGGGAGACTGCAGGTGGGGCTGCAGGGTGGCCAGGAGAATTTGTTAATTGCTGCTTGTCAGCTGCTGTAGTTGGTGTGAAACTTGGGACAGAGACCTGCTCACTTCAGGCACCCCTGCCTGGGCCATCGATGCACACCAACCTCGACCTTGCTGCTGCTCTAGAGGCTGCTTGAGCAGGGAGCCCAGCCTGGCTCTGCCTGTTTGCTGTTGCCCACTGAAGTATTTCCCTGGCAGCAGGGATGCTGCACTGGCAGGGGCATGGCCAGAGCTGTTGGCAGCAGACAATCAGGGATGCTGGGGGTGGTGCAGTCTCCAGTCCCTGCATGCATCAGGCCAATGCAAACCTTCAAGGGCATCCTTGACCCTTGCTTCTGGTGCTCCCTGCTCTTCCTGGGGACCTTCATGTACCCCAAAGGCAAGCTGATGGGCAGCTCCATCCACCCCCTTGCTCTCCAGGCATCCCAGAGTGGCTCTGGCTGGATCCAGCCTCCCCATTCAGCCTGGCAGGGGGGCAGCAGAGCCGTGCTACCGAGCACAAATCCCATTAAACGCTCCACAGCGCTGAGCTGCAGCTCCAAGCTCTGAGCCTCCCAAAGGACATAAGGCTGCTTAGGACACCCTAAGCTCTTCATGCAGATGAGTACTTGAGGCCATCAAAGAGGTTTTAAAAGCTTAAGGCAGGTAAATGTTTAAACTGCTCTAAGCCCTCAGTGTCACAGCCAGGCCAGAGGGAAGTCCCCAGCTAAAAGCCATCTCTGCATAGTCACCCTCTGCCACAGCACAGCAGTACTCAAGGGCCACCAAGCCCTCCCTTCCTCAGCTGCATTGCTCTCCTAAGTCCATCCTTCTGTCCCTGCCATCCTCCCCCAGCCACATCCTCACAGCAAAGGCTCAGGCTCCCATCTTTGTCCCACCATATTTATTTCCTGTCTAGACAGTGGTAGTTTTGATATGCAGCCCTCCAAATCCCAGCTGTGCATTCTGCTACCTCTCATCAGGAGAGTAATGAAATGAATGCTTTTTCATGGGTAGTTACATACTTAATTCAAGCTTCTACCCCTGAAAAGCCCGAATGAAATTGCATGGAGTATAGCTGGTGCCCCAGGAGTGTTTTCATAAATAAATCTGAAGGTTTCAGTGGGATCATTAATACACACTAAATAGAAGTCTGTCACAAACTTGTCCTCTTGCAGAGACACAGCAGAATATCTTTTATCCACAACAGCAGATCAATGCACACAGATTTTCCTCAAGTGGTTTCTTGGTGTCACTAATGACTTGTTCCTTCTGGTTGCAAAGAACTGTAGTTGCACTAACGGGATACCACAAATTACTTCACTTGCTTCCAAGATGCCAAAGCTGCCCTTAAGCTTAATACTACAAGTTATTGCAGGTATCTGTGCCTCTTTCCTCCGAGGTACCATGAGAAAAGCCTTGCTGCTCCTTTCCTTCCCAGGTCTTGTGCTCCTACATGTTTATTCTCAGTGTGGGAACAAACTCAGCTTTTCAGTTTGAACTGTGCATTTGCCCTGGAGAGGACCCTGGATGTGGAATGCTCACCAGCTGAGCTTCCATCCTGCACCTGCAGCCATTTCCCTCCCCAGGCTCTGTTAACTCAGGAAGTGCCACCAATGTAGCATTTCCAAACATACTCCCACACAGCAGGAGCACTCTGCCCCTTCTCAGAGCTGCCTGCCTTGGAGCAGGACTTACTTTCAAACTACCTCTTCATGTTTAGGAATATTTATTGTGCTTTGTTAGTCACCAGACTTGATGGTCCTAGAGGTCTTTTCCATCCTAAATTATTTTATTCCTACATCATCAACTTTCAGTTTGCTGTTTAACTGTGCTGGGATACACACCACCTGCAGCATACATGCATTGCAAAATCAAAGCAAATCAATGTTTTATTTTAACACAAGAAACATCACATCCAGCCAAGAGGTTTGACACCTGCACACATCCTTTTCAGCATCCTCCCCAGCCCAAGCCACTTTCCCACCTTCCCACCTTCATCCCATCTAGTGCACAGCACTGCTGCTCCTCCTGTGGCCAGTCTGGTCCCAGTCTAAAATCACCCCACAAAGGACATCTTGTGACCTTCCCAGCTTTTGCAAGGAGATGACACAAGGACCAGTTGTGACCAGTGCTACAATCAGCACCATTCCCTCTGCACTTCAGTCATCCCCAGCCCTGCACTGTGTGAGGATGGATGGATGGATGGATGGATGGATGGATGGATGGATGGATGGATGGATGGATGGATGGATGGATGGATGGATGGATGGATGGATGGATGGATGGATGGCCAGCATGTGATTGACCACCATTTTATCCCTGTGACAGGCATGGGAATCTACTGTTGGGTCTTTCATAGGTTTTATCTCAATGCAGAGCCATAAAGAAAGTGGAAAATGCAGCCAAGCACTTTGATGTGGATCAACACAGAGGGTTCCCAGTGTTCAGGCAGTCATCTCAGACTCCACAGGTCATCAGAGGATGTTTTCTTCTCCCAGCTAAGGGCAGAGACCTCTGAGAAAACCCTGCTCCAGCCCCAGGAACCTGGCATGCATGAAAATATATTTGGAGGGAGGGGAGAATTTCCATATGAAAGAAGGAATTGACTTGAGAAGAAAGAGGGAGACTGCAGCATGACACTAACATGAAAAGCACATTCATGAATATGGACTGGGTAGGAGAGCCCAGAAACACTCATTTCCACATTTGCAAATGCAGACTTATTTTGCATACAGAAAAATGCTAAAGGGGCTCCAGGTCCTTCCAGCAGAATCCTGCAGCAGCATGCTTGGGATGCTCCTGGGCTGCTGCACCAAGCTCAGACCCTCTGCAGGGGGACACACCTGCAGGTCTCATCCTAAAAAGCATTGCATATCACAAATCCCACTGTTGGGATAGGAATGAGGGCTCTTTAACACACTGCTTGCAACACCACCTATTCCTCCTCTTCCCTTGCATAAAACTCTGCTCCCTAACTCACAGTCACAGTCTGGGAGACCCCAGACCCCCAGCACAGCAAATACCGGGATATTTATTTCATTGAGGCTGAGGTTCCCTTTCTGTTGAAGGATTCTCACATGTACTTCTCAGTTTCTTTAAAAAAATCCAAGCCCGGTCCAGCAAATTGAATCTTTTACCATGGTGCTAATTTTCATACAATTTCTAAACCTAAAAAAGCAATTTATTAAGATGCTATAACTATACCATTACATCATGAGACAGGAAAACAGTGAGAGAACTTAAAAAAAAAAAAAAAAAAAAGCTCAGGCTTACTCAGCTCTTAATGTAGCCCAAGTGATCACTCTGGCATCCTTGGAATGAGAATTTTGAATTAAGGGTGATGATAGCCTTAAATAATAACCTCCATACTGTCTACAAGGCTTTTATTCTATTAACTCCAGCATCTCAAGCAGGATGATAAATTCACTCACTAATGGTCAAATAGCAGTTTTTCTTATAGCTTGTATTTTATTTCTTTTTGGCAGATACCATCTCTGCAATCCAGCCTGTGCCAGTGCTGACAGCACTTGCAAGAAGCCTTTCTATTCAACTGACTTTTAGTGACTGAGCAGCTTTGCTGCTGGGGAAGTTTTGGTCCCTTGGATAAAAAAAATGGGACATGCCTTTATTTCTAACTACTCTGTGCTTTGCCAGTTCTTTTTTTTTGCACAGAAATATCACCCGAGTCCCCAGGACATGAAGGAGCACATTCACAACCCCAGCCCTCTGGTCTCTGCTGCCTGGTTCAGCTTCATTTCTCTTCTCTAGGCTCACACACCTTCATATTTTTTAGAAGTTCAAGATTCCCTGAACTATCATTTATATCCCACACCTGCTCTGTCACTAAGTTTGTGTCAGGATTGCTGCAAGAGTGACAAGGACCCTGCCACTGCTGTGAGAATGCAGTGATTCAAACAAAGCCTGGCCTAAATATCATGTCTTGTCTATGGACAAGGCAGGCAGCAGCAAATAACGTTTTTGATTTATACTCGGGACACAGGTACAATAAACAATTCAGTAAATAACATGAAATGCCAGCTGGGTATGACTGAGGCTCTCAGGGAATTTTCCTCTTCAGAAAAGCTGACTATTCAACAATCTGACATTTAAAGTACCCTAAATTTCTTAAACTGGACTCATAACTGGAAAATGCAATGGTGGCTATCACCTCTGTAGTGACAAAGGGGAAAATCCAAATTCTGATTCCCCTGGCCCCTTCCCCTGCCTGGTATTTTTCCATGGCCTGGTTACCCTTTGGACACATCCCAAGTTCCTTCCTGTGGTGGTCTCTGAAATTCATTTAAATCAGGAAATTACTCTGCCTGTTTTTCTCCACAGACTACATGTGTCCAGGCTGACAAATCACAGCAGGATGGATGTCAACCATGATTTAACCCTTCATATCCATGGCCAGGCCCTTCTGAAGGCTGCCTTTCCTCACTTTCACTGTGGAAAGTGTGCCACAGATTCTGGAAAGGATCATTTTATTTACCCTTGACTGGATCCTCCTTGACTCCAGTCCCTCATCCTCAGGAGTGCTCACAGCCCCTGGGATTCAGGTGTTTGATGTGGGTGCCAGCTTGACTGCACCGTGCTGGCACTTGGCTGTCATTGGCACTGCGGGTGTGCAGGCACTGTCAGGACCCACAGCAGCAAGACCAGCACCCCTGGTGCCACAGGCTGGGCATGAGGGAAGGAGCCACAGGGCTGTGCAGAGGCTCAAAGAGATCAGAGGTTTGCAGGTGTTGGTACAGGATGGGACATGGCAGGGGCTGTTCTGCAGCCAAGCTTGGGGCAGCTGAGCAGGTCCCATCTCCCCCAGAGACACGTGAGCCACAAGTGCCTTCAGTGATTAACATCAGCTCCTGACAGCTCCATCAGCCTTTCTGGGGCATCAGCTCCATGGGGAGGGCCAGGGACTTTCCAAGTCTGGAGCAGTGCTGGCACAAATGCCTCTCCAATGACCTGGCAGAGGTGCCACCTGAGCTCTTGCAGTGAGCACCAGCAGGTGAGGAGGCCAGGCCTGCTTTACAAGGTCCCTTCTGCTTTTTAAAAGGACTTTCCCAATCCCCCTGTGGGAACAGATCACACCCACAGGGAGGCGTGGCAGCTGTGGCAGATAGCCAGGCACAGATTTGGGGTTGACTGTAGCCTTTAAATTCATATTGGGTATTATTTGGAGACCCCAGGTCTTCATGCAGTAGTGATTCATCTGGCAAGGTCATGTATGTGGGAAACCTCCTAACGTGGAAGCATTATTCCAACCAGGGCAAATAGATGGTGCCCAGTCTGACCATGAGCAAACTGCCCAGGCTGGTGCATCCTGCCTGGCACGGCTTTCTGCAGAGGACCAGGGTCAGGAGGAGGGAACTTGGAGAGATGGGCTACACCAAGGATAAACCAGGCAAGGTTCCTGTATCCTCCAGCTCAAACAGCCAAACGAAGCCTGCAGCTAGAAGAGAAGTTGGAAAAGATGATTAATAGAGGCTTGGGAACAAAGTTGACTTGATTTCTTTTGAAATGGAGAGCAGTTCCTCAGACAGCAGCTGGCATGAGCCTGCACAGCTTCCAGTGGGAAGGGAGATAAATGCCTGCCTGGACACAGTCCAACCCAGTGTGAAAGGCACATTAAGGAAGCAAACAAACCTGTTGCTCTCAGTCCCAAGGTGCTGAGATGGGCTTGTAAAACAGCCTGGGCAGGGACCACCCCAGAGCATGCTGCCCTCTGCCATTACAGCAGGAGGCAGTGCCAGGCAGTGTGGCAGGGTCACAGCCACATATACACCCACCCCTGAGTGAGCAGAGCAGGGGCCAGCAGGAGACAAACCCTTCCATCAAAGGCAGCTGGACCAGGAGATGTAGGGAGCTGGTTTGCAGCCCCTGGAAAAAGTTCCAGAGGTTGGCCAGAATGGACATCAGAGCTGCTGGTTGTTTGAAAGCCTACATTGCACTCACCCTATAAATCAAACAGGAAGATGCAGCAAACTCATCACAGTAAGATTAAATTGATTTCTTACTGGTGTTCTGCCAATGCCATGGAGTTTTGCTTCATCTCACTCATTTCCAGGGGTTTTAATTAAAAGCTTTTTCCCTGCACTGTTTGTGATGTGGGTAAACAAAGCACCAGCTCCTGGCCAGAGTGACAGGGAAAGCAAAACTGAGCATCTGTGCTGCACAGCACCGTCTGCTAAATGGGGAACAGATTGGGGTAAGTACTCCAAACCCGTGTGAGGGTGGGGCTCCAGTCCCCCTCACCCAGGAGGGTTAAAAAAGACCTGCTGGTCTCCACTGGGCTGCTCCAGCTTGCAGCTGTGGCAGGTAGTCCAGCCACAAACCACGTAAGTGAAGGGAATTTTATTCTTTTAATTAGAAACAAGCCCCAGCTCTTGAGTAGCCTGCAACACCTAAAGGGCTGTTTGTAAAGAAAATGTTTTATTTCTAGGGAGATGGCTCACTTATGATGGCTGTAAAACCCATTAATGAGAGGATAAGGGTTCTAGAGCTGTTATAAAATCCACTGGCTCATTTCTTGCTGTATTGTTGCTTACGATTCAATTTTCACACAGGATCATTTTTTTAGCAGACGTTAATGCAGCAAAGGTGAGTTAACTGCACCCAGCACTCACTCACTCCCAAGGCACAGTCACATGCTCCCAAAAACCTGTCTGCAGGACTCCTCTGCCAGGATGGGGCCAGCACACAGCCTCTCCCCACCACAAACACTGGTGCACGTGGTCTCAGTGCTGCTTGCTGGTCCCTTAGCAGTTCCCTGGGTCACAGCAGGCAGCTGTCCCTCTCCAGCCCACCTCCACCCAGGGGGCTCAGATGCCTGCCTGGGGCAGTTCTGCAGAGTCCCAGCATCATCTTCTGGGCTTTGCTCCTCATCTTCACAGTGCTCAGAGTACCCTGCAAAAGCCAGCCCATGAGGACAGGTCCCTTCTTGGCAGCTACTTTCTTGTACAGGGCAGCCTGGACTATTTTATCACAGCAAATCAGAGTGGAAAGAATGGGCAGCTACCCATCCTAATGCTAATCCCTCTTCCATAGGGATAATAAAAAAATACATCCATTCCCATAGGAACACAACTCAGCTTTGCAGCATTGAGCAGAGAGTCTCTTAAAGCAGACAACTTCTCCTGAAGCTGGTTCTGTATAGTTTAATTAAACTCTACAGACAGCTTCACACACTCAGCTTTAACAGGAAGGCAGAAAAACCCCACAGCAAAAGCTCCAGCAAAGTCACACCAGGGCAGAGACATGGCCTCCAGTGGGGAGGAGATGTATGGGGCAGAGGGACTGCTGGCAATGCCAGTCCTGGGCACCTTCTGTCACTGATGCCCCCACGATGCTGAGCTGTGAGTGCAGCCTGTGCTGGCTGCTGCCTGCACTGAATTGCACTGCACTGTCTCCATTTATTTGATTTGTATCGCCTGAAGGAAAATGCTTTTGCTGTCTTCACGCACTCTAAGCATTTGGCTTCAAAATAAAAGCTCTGGGGACCTGTCATCACATGCTTTCCTTCCCATAAAGAAAAGGCAAGTTCCAGTCTTTTTGAGCTGAATTGCAGAAAAGTGCTCAAGCCCACCACTGCTGCTCTGCCTTGCTCAGGGTTGACCTTGCAAAGGTTATTTTTGAAAGCTGCTGCCTCCTCCTGCTGCAGTCTGACATTGGAACTGTCACATCCTGCCTTCCTGTTTTACCTGGGGGACTTCAACAGCCTTTGGAGGTGTCAGAAAAGTAGCACCATGCTCAGGTTCTTCCCCCTGAGCATATGCTCTCAGGACTTGATCCTACATACCCACATGCATGAGTGCCCCCACTCTTCCACTGGCATCACACAGATGCCCATGTGCATGGCACAGCCCTGGGCCTCAGTGGGATGGGAACAGGTCACATCTGCTGGGTCTTTCTCCTCTGCATCCGGTGAGGTCCGGCAGGATTTCCTCCTCTCCAGACATGCAGAGGCCATGAGGGAGGCATGTGATGGTGTGTGTTGTGCTCAGGGCTGTTCCACCTGCCCCATACACACATGCATGGCCCAGACTTCAGCTCCCAGGGACACTGGGATGGATGTTAATGGCCTGGGTGAATCCAAAATAAAAACCCAGATCAGAGTTGCTGGGAAAGAATTTCTCTGCTCTTGGGAATAAGGAGAGGAAATTCAGTTCCCTGATTTCTCCCTGCACAGGTACTGGTTCCTTTCTCACCTCAGACACTTTTGTGCAGTACACCTTCTGTGGTCCATAACACAGACACACAGACCATGGGGGATGTCACTGCTGGCAGGGACACCAGACAGCTGCAGTGTGCGCTGGGCTCCGCTTTCTTCCAGACACCTTCACACAGCTTCCTGGCATCTCCAGAGCTACCCAGGCACCCACCCACAGGAGCACAGCTTCCCTGCCAGCCCACCACCAGCCAGACAGCTCATTCCTTGCTCTAAGAGGAAGAAAAAGAAATATTTTAATTATTTAACTTGCAATTGATGCCAGTCCCTCAGATCAAGATATTCAGTACAGAGTGGCCAAAAAAATCTGAACCACTGTTTTGCTCTGAAATATTTTGCTTGCTCCAACAACACTGGTACTGCAGCAGCACTCACTCCTCCTGTCTCTCACTTTATCTTTGCCTCTCCTCCCTCCCCCTCCTGTTTTTCCCATCTGTGTTTGGAGCAGAGGAAGCGGAGATGAAACACAGGCTGCTGACTCTTCCTGCAGCTCTGGATTGCCCAAACCAATCGACTTCGTTCAGTCTCTGCCTTTCCCTGCCCACTTCTGACAAGCCCTGCAAAGATCACAATGTATTTACTCTTCTCCCAGCACAGCGAGGAAGATGAAGCACGAGTGCTCAGTGTAATTTCTGGTACAGAAATTACAAACAAAGGCTCTGCAAATGCAGTGGTCAGAGGATTCAGAAAGCTCTGACCTGACCCAACACAGAGCCCTGGTTAAAAGATTTGCTGAGAGCTGCCAAGAGGCTGTGCAACCATCAAGCAATGTGGTGCTGGCTGCACAAACTACCTGCTTATTCCCTTTGTTAGGGTTTACACACACACCATGCCTCTGAAGGAATAAAAAATGGGTCTTGAAAGCTCCTACCGATTCTGAAGTGAACTGTGGCATTAAGGATGTGGAGGGAGGTGACCCCACCAGCTCACGGTTCATTCAGCAGCAGCTCGTGGGTGTTGCTCACCAGAGAGTGGAGCCGTCTCTGGCAGCTCCCTGCCCTACTTCTCTTTCAGAAATACATAATTGTGACATTGTGTTACATAATTTATCATGTTACATCGAGATTGGGGCCGTCCTTGTGCAGTTTATTCTTCTGGGTATTTGAGCTGCCAGGAAGGAGAGACAAGAATTGCAACCCCACAAACAGCCACTACTTTAGAGAAAGCTTTTAGAGTTTAGAACAGTCTGAGACACCCCTATCCTTGAGCACACAGTCAAAAGGAGTTGCACAAGCAGAGCTTGGTCTGACCTGTGAGATGGCATCTCCCTGGCACACTGCTCTAACTTCAGGGTGTTAGAAAGGACCCCAGTACATCAGCAGAGCTCTCCCCAGACAGCCTGCTCCTTTTTTTCCAGCACTTCCTTCCATGCTGACCAAAGGCCCAAGAAAAAGGCAGCTGTGAGTGGGTGAAATCCTCCCCATCATTGCCAACCTCACTGGCAGCACCTGCAAGGTGGGCTGTAGAGCCAAGCCAGCCAGTGTTTGCTGGACAAGCACCCTCCCAGAGCAGGGTTACACACTCACAGCCACAGGCAGGCTAAACTGGCCAGAAAACATCTGTGCAGAGCAGCAGGGACTGTGGTGCAAGGGCTCCAGGAGATCCCTGAAGGTGCTAATGCAAGCAGAGGCTCCAGGTGCCAGCACTCCCATGGTGGCTTCACACCTCCCACAGGACAAGCTTCTTGTGTGCTGCATTTCCTCCTCCTCCCCTCACCAGGAGGATGAGGTTCAGCCTGTCCAGGGACAGGCACTGCCTGGAGCCCTGTCTTTGCACTCCCAGTGCAGCCTGAGCTGCAGCTCCCTGTCCTTGGCATGAGGGATTTCACTGGTGTCTAACCTGTGGACCTCTCTCATCCCACCAGTGGCAGGATGGGCAGCTCCAGCCTTCATCCTCCCCATGCCAGAGTTGCAGGTGGGTGTCTCCTGCTCAGGTGATGAGTTTTGTGGGCACAGCAGCAATTCCTGCACCAACCAGCCAGCTGTTTAACCTGGAAATGAGTCCATGAGCCCCAGGAATTATGACACTGCCCCATCCCTGGGGCCTCCAGCCTTCACCCAAGCAAAGCACATCCAGCTCAGCACATCAGGAAGGGGATGCTGACCATGCCTGGGCCAGAGCAGAGGTGCTGTGGACAGTCACTGCTCATGATACTTCTCCCAGTGCCACAGTGGTGGCCCTGTGTGGCCCTCCTCCCAACAGCCAAGGCACAGTTAAGCACCTCATTGTCAAGAGAGAGAGGTTTGGAAAACAGAGCTGTTGTCCTTCTTTTCTGGAGAAGACCACAGCTTGTCCTGCCTGACAGGCTGGTCTGATGCCTTGCAATCCACTTTCCTCAAGGGTTTTTAAGGCCATCTGACATGAGTTAAAAACACTGCATACAAACAGATGCTCTGACCAAGTCTGAAGGGCAACAGAGAATTAGAGATGCCATTTGGCTATTACAAGCAGCTCCAAGGGGATCAGATCTTGGTGTTGCATAATTTAATACTTTAACCAATTAACTAAATGACTAGAAAAGTCTTTCCTGGTAAGACAAGCAGATGACACAAGCTGGTGGTGCCACAAACAGCAAGGAGCACATGCTGCTAGTGCCAGTGATCTGAGTCACCCAGGGAACAGCTCCAAATACACCTTGAAACTGTGAGCACAAGGGCAGGCAGGGACCTGAGGGCACAAGTGCTGTGAAGGATGAAACTCTGTACAGTGAAGCAATGGCTGAGGACGTGACCTAGGGACCACAGCTGATGGAAGCAACCAGGCTGCCCTGCAGTGATGAGGCCATTGACAAATCACTGTTCTGTGCTAGACACAGCACCCAAAGGGAAATAAAATAAAGGTTAGAAAATATCTTTGAAGGTCTCTGGTCCAGCCTTCTGCTCCCATCAAGACTGTTGCAAACACTGGATCAAGACATTTGAGTTTTAGAGATTTCCAAGAAAAGAGACATTGCCCAGCACCCTCTCCCACAGTGACCCTGCCAGTGACCTGGCCCAAGCCCACACCAAGCTCCCGGCACAAAAAAATTGGGAGAGAGCTACCTGACCAATAAAACAAGGCTTCTGAGTGAAGGGGATGAAGGCTCAGATGTTCCAGGTGTAGTTGGTGTACACAGACATGTCAGAGGAAGAAATGCAAGTTCCATCACTGCTTGAAGAGACCAAATAGCCTTATGGCTAAAATGTAACACCTAACAAAAGTGACTTGAACAGCATTAGCAGTTTTTCGACAGTGAGATAGAGCAGACGCTGACAAACTTACTGCAAACTGGAAGAACCAACTGTTGCTGCAGACCTCAAGCATAAGGGAAAGCCTCCCCTCCAGCATGAGCAGAGGGGTATTTGTACCTGCCTGCATCAGCCTGAACACCTGCAACCACCTAAACAGCCTCACCAGAAGCATCTGGGTGCATGAAGTCAGTGAATGGCCAATAACAAAAGCCAGTTCAGGTGTGCTTGCCATGGGACTGGGCTGGGTGCCAGGAGAGTTGTCAACCTTATGCAGCTGTCCTTTCAAGGTGGCAGCTGATATGCACCTGTGAGGAGCCCAGTACCAGCTGAATCAGCCCTCCATTCCTCTGTTAGACTTTTTGTGCTGCTCATACCTACAGTCACCTGTCATTGCATCTTCCTAGGGTGTGGGTGCAGGGCAGGGGGTGGGGAGCAGCTCCCTGTGCTCTGGGATGTTGTCCTTCCCGTGGCTATCTTCCTATTTCCTTCCCCTTCTTGTGACTGAGTCAGCCCCGGTGCAATCCCAGAGCGATGACAGCAAACCAGGCACACGAGCTCTCACACAGGGCCTGCATCCCTGCAGAAATGTCCTGGGGCTGGGATGGCTGGGGACCCTTTTTGGGGTGTGGGGCAGCAAGCTGGGAGACAAGTGATTCTGGACCCTCAGCTCGGGGACTCCCACACAATTTGGTCACCACTCTATGGATGTGCAGCCCTTGGGTTGCAGCAAGCTCTGCTTCTGCACGAGGCTCTCTCAGGAAGTGGAAAGAGGCATTAGGGATGCAGAGCAACCCATGCATTTGTTGGGGCGAGGGGGGCCAGGCAGGGCAGGTGTGAGGGGCTGCAGCAGGGTCACAGCCCAGGGGTGCTTCCATTCAGCCCAGCTGGAGACCTCATCATTCCCAGACACCTAAAATAGCTGCCACCCAGCTCTTGGGTGATCCACAGGCAGAACTATGTCCCAGCCATGCAGTGACCTCCTTCAAAGAGTGTACAATTAAAAAGCAAGTTTGTAATTTGATAATTTGTAGAGAGGAAATGAATTTCTAGCTGTATCTTACCTGCCTGCTGTGATGACTGGGGCACCTGCTGGCTCAGGAGCCCTTGGGAAGGTTAATTACTGGGGAGGGATCCTCAGGATTGCAGCACAGTAATGGGAGATGCTGCTCACCTGACAGCCTCAGCCTTGGCCATGCACACCTGTGTATCCAGCAGTGTTAGAGATATTCAGGATATAGGATCCATTCCCTGCAGCAGGGGCAGGACCCTTCCTTGATGCTAAATGTGGGAGAATCCCCTGCTCTGCCACAGCCCCTGTGGGCAATCACCAACCTGCTCCAGCTGTGCTTCTTTTGGGGAAAGAGGGAGCTGTACACACCTTCAAAAGCAGGTTTCTTTGTATTTTCTTATTACTGTTGGAACCAAACATTTTTCTGTGTAAAAGCCATCAGCAGAGCCGATGTGCTCCAGGGAGAGGTGCATGGAGGGACCCCATCCCTGCAGAGGACAGCAGTGAGGAGCCACTCACCTCATGGGGCTGCTCCTTTGGAGCATCCTCTTGCAGGGTGCCCACATTTCCACTCCAGGAGAGCTCTCTCCCTGTGCTTTGGGTGTTGGCTCCTGTGCTGTAAATCATGTGTGGGGGTAGCACAAAAGGCTTATCTGCCCCTCCTAGGATGAAAGGCAGCTACTGCACCCACCCTGCAGGAACCTGCCCAGCCACCCACCTCCACCTCTGCTCTGCCTTGGTGCAATGGCTGGAGAGCCCAAGGGGAGCAGCACCTGTTCATCCATGCTCACACGGAGCAGGACAGCACCACAGCCCACTGGAGCAGCCAGAGGGGTGGAAATCTGGAAATCATTGTCCAGAGCAGCGTGTGAAAATAGACACCCCAGAGCAGAGGCCAAGAACTGCCTCCAAAACTGTGTCCAGAACAAGATATAGCTCTGCACATCTCAGGGTAAAGGCAGTTGCAAAAATAAAGATCAGAATAAATGGGCGTAAGTGTGACAAGCTGCGTGAACATCATGAGGCTGTTGAAGGAAGCAGTGAGCACAAGGAGAAATCTCTGCCCAGACCAGAAAGGCAGAGGGTGACAAATCATGTAGGCAGCAACCCAGAAAAGGAGAGGTATTTGATAAATATTTCTGTTCAGCATTTGGGACGTAAAAGCCAAACAATACAGCATGCTATAAAATAAAATATAATCACAATAAAACACTTTCCATCCTACGAGGGCTTCAGGAAGATGTTAAACAATAGCTGCCGGGGTTAGATGTTTAAATCGGCAGGTCTGACACATCGGTGAGCGCATAAAGGAGCTGGGAAAGGAGCACCTAATTAGCTCCTGTGGGTCCCTGGGACTTCCCCCGGGGTCCCAGCGCTGGCACACCGCCCGTACCTCCATGGAGTAAACAGGATGTCCCAGGCCCCTCCAGCTGACATCAGTCCTGTGCCGAGGGCCGGAATGGCCCTGACCGGATTTGGTTGATAAAGGTTTGAAACGGGGAATTATCATTAGTGTCAATTAGCACCATTTTATGAAAAAGAGATCTTGGCATATCTCTGTTCTTGCGATTGTCCCTATCAGTCAGGCTGGTGACGGCACTGATGTCAGGCTTGCGTAAGGCTTTTGGCAGCTCCAGCTGCGGGAGCGAACGCGGAGTTTCTGCGCTGGAAAGCCGGGCTCTGCGGAGCGCCCCAGCCCTGCTGCAAGCACCGCCCCGCCCTCAGCCAGGTGTTTCCGGGGGCCTCCAGTGGGGAATAATTCCCAGCCCTCCAGTATGTAACACCTCCTCGGTTTCCTGGCGAAGGTGGGAGCTGCCCAGGCTCTGGTGAAGCCATCCTGGCACAGGTACCAGGAGCAGGGTACACTGACAGCACCAGGGCAAGGGGGCTGCGTCCTGGGTGGCTGGGGGACAATCCCCCCTAAAAAAAGGTGCCTCTGGTAGGGAAGGGACTGATCAGAGCTGTCCAGGAGGGATCTGCAGCCTCCCTGGGAGCCAAGCACAGTGTGGGGGCAGCATCTCAGGGGGCAGGGAAACTGGAAAAAGCCCAAAGAGGAAGCCAAGGACCAATGAAGGGATCAGCAGACTTTTAATGGAGAGAAATTCCTGGGACACCATCAATGTGGGCCAGAAAAAGAGGTTAAAGGGCTAACTTGATCCCAGCTTATTAAAGCTCTTTTTGATGTGATTAAATGTTTGGCAGTGCCTCTGTTTGGCAGACAAGAATGAGAGAAGGCTGTGGTTAGAAATAAGGCACGGATTCTGTGTGTGAGCACCTTCTGAAACACCCTGACAAAGCCTGGCTGAGTTCCCCATCCCTGGCAATGCTGTGACCAAGGTGTGGGTAGGCTCAGCATGACACAGCCCTGCAGCTTCACTATGGACAAAATCTGTGCTGACAGAGCAGCCCCCTGCCATGGGCCTTGTCCTTGTGCCAGCCCTGCTTGGTGGGATGCACTGGGGCTACAGGCAGAGGGAGAAGCTGTTGATGGGCTTCCATAACTATTGACATAACAACAGTCTCAGACAGGGATCTGGATTTACAGCTGGCCTCTCCCTGCCTGGCTAAGCCCTGTCCTTCATCATTTACCTGGAGCAACAAATTATGTTCTCCATGGGATTGTCACTTACTGGTTTTTGATGGACACCTCTCCTAGGCAATTCCAGTGAAGGTGACTGGTTGCTCCATTTTAGAAGACAGTTTGCTGCTGACAAGAAGCAGCAAAGAAAGCTTGGCTGATTAATATACTGTCCTTTCTGACATGCATGCTAGAAATAGAGGAGTGGATAAAAAGGTGATGATAAGCAGTGTGATAACAGATCCACGAGGGAAATGAACATATACTTCAAACTGGAGGCAGCAGAGCACAGCCCAAGCGACAATTAAAGATGGACTCTGCAATCTGTCCTTGTGTGGAGGCCACTGGCTTCCCTGTAATTTGGAGTGTAATTGGAGTAATTACTCAGAGCTCACCCAAAGGAGCACGGTGGAACATCACTTTGGGTTGTTTCTCTCGCTGGTGATGTGACAGCTCCTTGTAAATCACCCTGAAGTACCTGGGTGTGATGCTGAAGGAACTGGAATAGGCTGTGCTGGCTCCTGTGTCCAGCTTGTGAGAACAGAGCAAGAGTCCTTCAGCAGCAGAGGCAGTGCTCAGAAATTAATTGCTGGGCAATTATTTAATTCATATTCCTCCTTCCCTCCTCAGTTCTCCCAATAAGCATTGCTTGGCAGGCTGGACTGCCTGTAATCCCTTCTCCACATTCAGAGCTGCATCTAATCCCTTCCAGCAGGCAGCTGCCTTTCCTGTTTTCCCCCATCCCAGCCTCAGCACACCCCTCCTAAGCAGCCCTCTGCCAGTGGCTGCCTCTGCCCTGGTGGTTCAGTGCAGCTGCAAGCCAGCCCTCAGTGGTGCAGCAATGGTCACTCCCTTCAGTGAAGGTGTCACAAACAAACATGGTTTGGTTATCATGGCAATCCCAGACTGTGATCCACGGGCTGCTGCTGGCACTGACCAGTCCCCAGACAAGCTCCATGGCTGCAGTGAGTCTGCAGTATCCCCTGCATCCCTGTCCCACCAAGACAGGGTACTGGAGCTGGCAAACCTCCCCAGCATCCCATCAGTGAGCCAGTTGGGGCTGAGACACCTCCCAGCTGTGAGCCACAGGCTGACAGGCAAAGCACAGAGGGGGAAGCCACACACCCACCCAGGGAATACAGGACATTTCTTTGCCACCTTGGGAATATCAGCTGAGCAATGGGTTTTGCAGAGGACACTGGGCAGTGTGTGCCTACAAGGTGCCCACACCATGAAGCCAGTGGGACAGCAAAGCAGGGCCAGATGGAGCTGTCCTGTCTCTGCATGTCCATCTCCAGCAAAGCCAAGAGCAGCACTGACAGGCATGAAAGTGTGGGCAATCCTGGGGGAGCAGGAGGGTGCTGTGAGTATTTTGAATGTCAAAGGGCAGAGGGCTTTGTGTTTCATGAGCAACAAGGAACAGACTGGCCCACAGCCTAGTTTCTGTGGCTCCTCTTTCCAATGGAGGAGCTCAGCAGCACTGGCAATCAGGCTGTGGCATTAGGCAAGACTGGCCTTGGCTGTTTATTGCTTCTCAGATGCCATGTACTAATCCTGCTCCCTGCTCCCCAGAGTGCAACCTGTGAGAAGCAGGTGTGCTGCAGACCATGGGGCCTCCTTCCCAAGGGCCACTGCTCTCAGGGAGTTTGGGACACAACACCCAGCCGGCAGGATGCCCACTCTGCAAGGTGCCCCCTTGGCTGGAGCTCCTGGTGCTTCCCAGCACCGGATCAAGAGCACAGTCATTTTTCCTGGCTGTGGCAGGGCTCTGCCAGGAGGTGTTGATTAGCTTGGCAGGTTGCTAATTGCCAGGAAGGGCCCAGCACAGAGGTCAGGGTGGCTGTTCTCTGGGAAGAGGGAGGTCAGGACACCTTGGTTAAGTGCGTGGATGTTTGGGGAGAAGGGGTTGCACCAGTGCCAGGGCTGGAAAAGCCCTGCTGCTGAAGCATGGCTCTCTTTTAAACTCCACTGGCTTTGAAAAAACACAGCCAAATGTCCATCTCTGTCTCACCTTGAATCAGCATCTCACATGCTGGAGGAAAACAAAGTCCACAGTATCCAAAAGAGCTCCTCCAAGATGCACTAAGACAGCTGGGCAACAATTGTGTGGTAAGCTTCTCCTTGCCCTGTGCTTAGTAACTGCCAGCACCTCTGTCCTCAGTTTTAATGTCTTTCTTTTTAATTATTTTTCCCCAAATCACCTGCAGCTCTGTTCTGAGGCTCCTGCCTCAGCTTATCCCAGCAAAACATGGAGCAAACATCCATGCTCCTGGTCTGCAGTACATGTGCCTGTGTGCCAGGAAAAGCACCTTGTCACCCTCCTGTGGGACACTGCCCAGGATTCAGAGGCTGGAGAGGGTGGCATGAAGAACCTCACATACCCACACACCATGTACAAACTCACACTCACATGCACTTGCCCTCCCTCAGATACTGGTTCCCCTCAGCCAAATGTTCCATCACCCAGACAAAAGGGACACCTGACATTTCTGGCCAGGTATTGAATGAAGCCAGTCTGTGAGATGGTGAGGGTGTTTAAAGGCTTTTGTTTATGATGTCTGCTAAAGATAAGCTTCCAAGGAAGATGAAAGATGCCCTTTGGAAGCGAGAGTACGGCAGGTAGGAGTGCCAGCCTTAAATTACTGTGAAAGCTGACACTACCTTTTAACATTCAATGTGCAAAAAGCCTGTGTCCCACCATATCTTGAAAGAGGCCTCTTGGATTATAAACATGACCAATAATGACTGGAGGTAATTCCTGCCTCCTCCTGGCAAGTGCATAAGCTGACAGCAGAAATTGTCTTCCACACTATTGCTTTTCCCTTGGAGGCAGAGGTTCACAAGGTGTGAATATAAATCCATGCAGAAAGTCCAAATGCTGTTCTCCTAATGTGGAATGAACAGTGGAGAAGAGGAGCCCTGGCTACAGCAAGGTCTGGGAGCAAGGAATGGCCAAAGTTTAGGGCTTTCACTTGGGCAGGCAGAATAAAACATCACTTCTTGATCTATTTTACATTTTGATTTATACTCACAGACTCTCGATGCAAAGCCTTCTGTGCAGCACACATGGGAAGGGTTTCTTCAGGAATGAAATTGTTTACTGGACTTATTACAATCAGCAGCAGGTTTTGAGTTTCCTCTCAGGCTCTCAAGGCTTTAAATACAACACTGTTGGTAGGTATTTCACCTGGCATCAATCTGAAAGAAGAAAAATATGAGGCCTCCAAGATTAACTGTTCTTTCTGTGAGAAACATTTATCACTGCTCATTCTGCTCTCCTCTATCTTTATTTCTATCAAATGCCTGTGACCAAAGATCTTTGCCCTATCTGAAATAATTTCTTCCCCATCAAACACAGATCATGCAACTCTCTCCCACACATACAAATTTCATGTTGCTTGAAAATTGCAGTTCCCAGATCAGCCAGGGAAGCACTTTTGCTGTCCCACTGTACTTTGTGGAACACGATGTGCTGTTGGCCTAGAGGGGAGGGGAGGATGTGAGGGCCCTTAATAAGGGGTGGTGCTTTCCTCCATCCTCATCCACAGAGCCCTGAGGAGCCCAGCTCCAGGAGAAGGGGTCTCCAGTCCTGAGGACCATGAGGCATGTTCTCATCCTGGTTTGCAGCATTCCCCAGGCCAGGAGGGCATCATGGATCTTCCCAGGTGATGCTTCTGGGAGCCAGGAGCCCACCCACTCCCTTTCCTAACAGCTCAGAGAGGTCCCACAGGCTTGGCACTGGCACCAGAGGGCCAGTGAGTTAAGGGAATGAGTTAAGAGTCCTGAGATCAAATTTTCTCCTAAACCAGTAAAACACCCTCTGGTTGTTTGCAAGGGGTATGGGACAGCTGTGACCCACATCTCTGTCCTGCAGTGGGACATTGCAGAGGGACAGGAAGAAACCCCACAGCCTTCCCTACTCTATTCCAGCCACACGCAAAAGAATGAAAATGTGGGGGACCCTTCTGCTGTAATTTGCTTTGTTTGACCAAAGACCAAACTGGTGCAAGCCGAGGAACTGCAGGAGAGCCATCCCAAACAGCACCAGGGACCTTGCACTGTGTGAGGAGTTGGGCTGGGAAGCCCAAACTCTTGCACACAAGCCCAGTACAAACTGCTGCTGGCAGTTTTCCTGCTACACTCAGCAGGGAAATGTAATGGCAAAGATCCATGTTTATCCATAACTATGGAAAAAACATTTATCTGTCTCCACCAAATCCCCCTCCGCCAGCCCTCCCCTCAAAATGTTGCAGAGGTTTTCCAGGGGCTGGAAGGTAACAGGAAGCCTGGTTTTGTATCAGTGCTGGGTATGGCTGTCAGCTCCTGAAAGGTTGTAGGAGACACCAGAGATGAGCAGCAGACAGAAGCTATGTGCATTGGATACAACACCTTGGATCTTCTTTCATCCAGAAAATAAACTATTAAAGATCTGCTTGAAAGGGGCATTTTCCTTGCCATTGATACTTCCAGCTGCAGAAAAACAATGTATTTCCAATGCTTGCTTCTTACAGCAGTTTGCAAGGAGAAAAAAACATTGCCTGATTATTTCCAAGGCAGCAATGAAACTGAATTCACAATATTTGATAATATAAAAAGTAAAATACAAGTAAATAGTTTGAACTTTGGCAATATTTGCAGCTGATAATGATAATGTTGAACTGGTGAGATGCTATCCTAATGACACAGGCACAGGAAATGAGGAGGAATATTTGCTTCCAGCTAATTGCTGAGCCCATATACTGTGTAACACCACAAAGCACATTCTGAATAAATCATCATTTGATCTTGAAGGTTATGCAACGAAACTTTTCAATTGCCTTTTCTCATCATCAAAAGAATTTTGGGATTACAGGGGAGAATTCATTTTTTCAGCTCTGGGAGCAGGGAGAAGCAGAGGTGTGCCCTGACAAGGCGGTTATCTGTGTGCTTTGCCACCTGCAACGACCTGGGCACGACTCCCAGCTCAGACATTTCCTCATGTGGAAGGGCAGGGATGGTGGGACTGGGCAGAGAAGCTGCCAATGCTGGGATCCCACTGGTGCTGCTGCCCAGCCCCTGCTGGCTTCCCCCTTCCCCTCCAGAGGCTGGGCAGGGGGAAGCAAAGCAGCCTTTGGCATCCACCCCTAGCCCAGACACCCATGCACCCACCGGAGCTCCACACAGCTCCAAAGCCAAGGGGGCACGTGCAGCTCCTGTGCCCCTGCCCCAGGGGGGCTCACGGGGCTGTGGGTCAGCAGCTCCTCCCTTCAGTGCCCACTGCAGCCACCCCACTGCTGCTGAGCCCTGTGTGAGCCACCTTGGCACTGGGTCACTCCTGTGCACCACGAGCTCCTCATCATTTGCCCATTTATCTTTTCCAGCACAATCCATCATTTCAGCATAAATCAGCTCTCCCCCTGGCTTTGCAGCTCTGTCTGTACCATACAAAGCAGGTGTCCAGGGCAAAGGCTCCCCTCTCCTGGGGCCAGCACCTGCATCCTCCCCTGCCAAGCTGAGCCTCTTGGCTCTATACATGACTCAGCTTTCCCCACAATGCACCATATGCACTTTTTTACAAGGATGGTTAAAAATATCACCGTTTGATCTTCTTTATGCAAAAGACTGTGACATCTAAGGGAGAAATTAGAAAAAAGCAGGCAAACTTGGCTCTTAACTAAAACTGGACAGCAGCAGAGCACAGCACTCTGCCAGGGGCCACCTTCACAGCATTGTGCTGCTCCTAGGGAGCTTCTGCAAGCTAAATGAATGGGCTCAGCTGCTCTCCCTGCTTCTGAAATTTGGAGAAATTAGCATGTACCTTACTGTGTTATACAGCCTGAGCCCAGATGGTGTGTAGGAGGAACCCTGAGAGCTCGGTGCATGCCCATGTGATGGGCAGTGTGCTCTGGGCAGCTGGCAGTGCTGGGACCCCAGGGTGTCACTGACATCCCAGTGCCCTCCCACAGCTGACAGCTGCAGAGGGTGTCTGCAGGGTGGGCCCCATGGGACAAATGCCTTCCCTGGGCCTGTGTGGGTGAGCCACAAGCATCCCCTCCTTCAGCCCAGCCCTGCTGCTGGCCACAGCACTGATTTAGCTCTGGTCAGGTCCACCCTGCTCTGGCAGCACCAGAAGGTTTCTATTCTACAAGCAACTATAAAGGGCTTGAGCACTAGGACAGTATCAATTGTGGTTTTCTGACAATGGTTCCACAAAAGGCAAAGTTATTTTCAGAAGGGTAAATGCAGCCCAGACCATTATATTTAATTCATGTCCGCCCACAGCTCTCCTGCTCTGCTGAGCACAGTGGCACTTCAGACTCCATGTCCTGCCCTAGAGGTGACTTTGGGGACAGGGTTACTTCGCTTTCTAGCATTGCTGCTCCTCCAGGAGGAATTCTGGCTGCAGGAGGTCTCCCCCACACATGCCCTGCCACCCTCCCATGCCACTCTGGGCACCCATGTGCACCCTGCCTGGCGCAGCCACAGGCATGTCCCCAGCCTTCTGCCCCACCTCCTGCCCGGCCTGCACAGGATGCTCTGGGCTCCTGCTGAGCTGCCCGCACCAGCAGAGCAGGGTGGGCATCACTCCCCTGTGAGGGATATGGAAGTGAAACTGGGAAAAAGACACACATCACCTCTGGACACCTGGCTCCAGGTGAGTCTCCCATACCCTCTAGTCTGGGACTTTTGGGATTGGGAGCTGAAAGGATAGCCAGAAAATCTTGAAACACTTCCAGGCCCCATGTTGGACAGTGGTTTCTCAGCCTTTGCTTCTTTTTCACTCCTAGAATCAGGACAATGTGGTCCCTTTGCAGGGAAGCTTGGCTGAGCACAGGCTGCAGAAACTTCTGGGCAGGAGGAGCTGCAGAACTGCAAACACCAGTAGCTTCATACTGGAGACCAGAGAGTAATTTTTCAGGATTTGTACATGATGCTACCATCCCAAATCCACCTGACACATTTATTCATTAAGAACCTGGTACTGTGTTTTTATGACAAATGTATGAGTGCCTTGGCACTCACTACTCAGCCCAGCATTATTTAAAATCTTCCCTTATTATGATTATTTGATAATCCAGCCTATTACACACAGCTCTTCAGGGAAGCAGAGGATGAAACACTTTGCATTTTATATCCTCTTTGTTATTTGCTGGTAAAACTTCACCAGAGCAATGACTGGTGAAAGAAATTTAGTGGCATCTGCTGAAAAATATTTGAGGTTTAAAAGTAAATGACTCATGATAGGATATTTCATTACATTTGCTTTAATAATGCTGACTTCTTCTATTTCCTATTTTTGCAACATTGGCTGCTTTAAAAATGTGAAACACTGAGGTGTGTCAGCACAGGCAGTTTTGCTGGCCTCCAGTTTCTCTTCCACCACATGGAATTTTCTTCTAGACCTCTTCCTCCATCTTTTCCAGGTGAAATCTTTTTGACCTGGAAAATTTATTATCTGGTGTATCTTATGCCAGTTTTCCTATCCTTTTGCCTAACTTGGGAATCAAACTGCCAACTTGGGGTTGCCAGCCTTCTCAATGACATTGGCACAGTATTGCATCCTCCTTGCCTTCTGCACAGGTGTTACAGTGAATTCCCATTATGTAACTAGAACACACTCCAGCCCTGCTGGACTCCAGGCACTGCTGTTTCCCTTATGCATAGTGCAGTGGTTTACAATGCCATGACATCTTTATGCCTATTCCAATTACTGAACAAAAATTGCTGCTGAACACCTTTGCTTTTCTGTGGCACTAAGAGTTGCCCAAACTGCTGAGCACAGGTCCTGCAGAGTTGCAAGATTTCCTTTGTTCCCAGGAGCGGGTGCGAAAGTTGCTGATTCTCCTCAGCTGCACCACCCTCGTCCATAACCTGAAGGCTGCTTTAATCCCCGGGTGAATCCCCAGGGCTGATGCACAGCGTCTGTCCCAGCTCCAGGGGGCTGATGGAGCACAGACCAAGGGTGGTTCAAGGCCAGAGCTGTGGCTCAGGAGGGGCCAGGATGCAGTCAGGCAGAGCACAGCCTGGCACTGGGCCATGCAGCCCACCTGCCTGCTCTGCACCAGTGTTTCTCCTGCCCTGTGCCCACAGAGCAGCTGCTGAAGGGGGTGCTCCTGGTGAGCCCACTGAGGGCTTGGCATGAGCAGCAAGAAGGGAGATCCCATCCTGGTCTCCCTCCCAGGTGGGTGCTTGGCTTCAGCAAGGAGGGGAACTGGGAAATGAGCTGCCTCCCAGATCACCTTCCTGCTCTCCTCAGCTCTTCTCTGTACCCTTGGGTTATGCCCTTCTACATCTGCACTACCCAGCATCTACCAGTGATGAATTTTGTTCCCATTTTATTATCTACTGCTCCATATCAGCCACATTTTCTTCACATAGGCTCTACATTTCCCTCTCCTGAACAGCTCAGCATCAGTGGCAGGTTCTGCCATGTCACCATTATACCCTATTTTCCAGATAATGGTTTTTATTGCAGGACCATAGGACCTGTCAGGTCAGCTGAGCATCCTTTCCCTGGCCAGCTCTCCATGCCCCCATTCCACAGCTGAGGGCCCAATCTCACATGCCATTAATTTTTTTTCCTACTGTTGCTGGTGATTTTAAGAATTCTGTATAAAACTCCCCTCTCCCTTGAGCTCAGCTGATTATGCTGGAAGGAGATGTCTTTGCTGTGTTCCCAAGGTAGTCAGAGAAGTCCTCCAGCACAGAAAAGAAATGAGTTTGAAAGGAAAAAAGCATGTAGGGAAAAAATGGACCTTTTTTTCTGACACATTGCCTAGAGCCCCATGTGCATCCAGGGCATCCAGTGATTTATTCCCTTAAACTGATCCTGTCCTTAAGACCTGAAGGTGTCTGTTTATCCTGACCAGCTCCAAGGAGGGGATGTGTTGTGACAAAGGCCACAAACATTTCAACAACTGCAAAATGCACTAAGAGCAAGAGGTCTGTAGGTGATAAATGGAGACAGTTCATGCAGTGCCTTCTGACAACAGGGCTCTGCTGGCAGCCTGTGGCTTGCACAGCTTCAGGATTGTCCCCAGCAGGGTCACAAATTGCTGCTAAACGATGGCTGACCCCGAGCAGGAGGAGAAGCTGGCACTGGACCTGTGCTGGTGAAGACTGGCACCAGGACAAGCGCCCTGCCAGGGATGCATGGTGCCAAATACATCAGGAATGAGCCAGGAGAAAGAACTCAAAGGTGCCCATCTGTTCTGATGGGAGTTGGAACCCCAGGGCATGGTTTTCTATCTGCCACAATGGCAACATCTGCCCCACAAAAAACACATCTGGCTCTCAGGAACACCCCACAAATGGCTGAGCGTTCCCTCTTTGGTGGGCAATGCCAAAGCCTCCTGCAGGTCCAGACCTGTGGCTCATTCTGGCAGCTCCAGGCTCTGATTTGTTACAGCTTTTTCTTCAGGTAGGCAAATTGTCTAAATTAACACTGAGACTTTTGGTACAATGCAGCTAATGCCCATGAAATACCTCAGGAAGGTAATTTGCTCCAAGTGCTTCCCTTGTTAGCAGCTGATTAGTGAATAAATAATTTCCAGAGGAGAACTGGACAAAGCAAACCCTGCTGGCAATGAAAAGGCTACAGGACTGGGCAGCAATTTCTTTGCAATTAGCAATTAAATCTGCAGAGGCTCATGATGGTCAGAGACAGAGCTACTGAAAACCTGGCTGAAATATCTACAGGTGCTGGGGAATGTGTCCCTCCATGGCTCTGCAAAGCTTTTGAGGAAATGCTCACAAATCATTGCAGCAAGCTAATAAAATCTGCATTAAAAGGAAAAGCAGGCAGTTGCTGACCCGTGTCCCAGGCTCTTTTCTTTTTTCTTTTTCTGTGTCCCTCAGGACAGATTTCACGCTGCCAATGGCTCTGTTGAAGGCAGAGGGGTGGTTCTGGCGCCTGCCTGCTCTGCTGCTGCCAGGCATTTCTCAGCAAAGGCAAAATAATAGGTTGGCTTTTTATTTTTCTGGTTTGTAAAGTCAGGAACTCCATCTTAGTGCTGCAGCCCGTTGTTAGGCTTTGTGTTATTCTTGGCACGCTGACCGAAGTGTGCTCAGTTTGAATAGCAGAGCTGAAAAGTAAATACTGTATCCTCTGGGATCCGTGGAGAGGGAGGGCGGGGATATTTCTTAATGGAGCACCCCAGCGCCTGTTTGGGTTAGGCTCACACTAATTGCTCCCTAGGTGAGTTTATACTAACAATTGATTATTTCAAATGGGAAAGAAGTACAAATGAGTAAGAGAATAAACACTGATGGTGTTATGAAACACAGGAGAGGAGAGCAAAAATCTCATGCAGCTCCAGGACAGGGCTGGAAGCAAAGCTGGGCAGAAAATCATAAATACTGTTTTCTGTATGTGCAATTTCTCATGAATGCTGAATGACATAGAGACTGAATTTTCCCCTAAAGCTTAAGCTAAAGAGATATTTTCCAAAGCCCAATCTTCTACAAAGGAGACCCCTTTGCTCTCCCATCTCCTTCTCCACCCTGGAAAAACATGGGGCTCTTGACATGAGCAGCACTTTGCTGTGAGCCAGCAGGTGAGAAGACAAGGAGCAGGAATCTGTGATGGAGGAGCTCTGGGCTGAGTAACCTGAGGATAAGGCCCACTGCAGAGACCCTGGCTGGGCCCACTGCAGCCCTCCCATGGGTTCCAACACATTGTCCCCCATCCCTTGCCACCACCCTGTGCAGGTGGGACTGGTGTCCCGCTCCCCACAGCTGTGTCCCCCCACTGCTGTGTGTCACAGCAGCATGTCCACACTTGCCACTCACCAAGGGCTGCCTTTAGCCTGCTGCATCACTGGAGGGGCTCCAGCCAACCCATGAGCAGGCTCTGGAGTCTGCAGATGCCCTTTGCTAGGCAGGGGAACAGTGCTGGCCCAAGGACAGGTGCCAGCCCTCTGGAGGTGAGGAGCTGCCTGTCAGTCCCAGGGCTGCTGCTGCTGCAGGGTCACCACAGCAAATCCCCACCGCCCAGGGGCAAACTGGTGCTGT
This sequence comes from Emberiza elegans, assembly GCA_024865655.1. Lineage (NCBI taxonomy): Eukaryota > Metazoa > Chordata > Aves > Passeriformes > Fringillidae > Emberiza > Emberiza elegans. The sequence goes on from JALJVW010000149.1 coordinate 12,415,711, forward strand.
TTAATGGTTTCTGGGCATCTTTCACCGTGATTGTACTGGCAGATGCTAAGTGCTGGCTCTCGTGGCCTTGGGCCAGCATCACAGGGGATGCTCAGGTCTGAACTTGTGTGCCTGGAGCAAACACCTGTCTGAGGATGGGCTGCAGCAGGAGGGTGCAAGAGGGCCAAGAAGGGTTGGGAAGGAGAGTCCCCATTCTTCCAGAAACTGAGGGAAATGCAGCCAACTGGGCACTTGGTGCAGGAACCGCCTGTGGGGGTGAGGGCTCCTGGGCAGGTGGTGCCCTCAGGGACGCACAGCAAGCGCTGCTCCTGTCCCACAGCACAGCCGGGGGCAGCACCCTCCCAGAGGCCGCACGAGTCAGCCCCAGGCCGGCACGACCTCCCTGGGCTGAGCTCATTAGTGCCTGCAATCAGCAGGGCATGAAGGGGAGATAATTACACAGCGAACATGGCTTGGCTACGTGCGGGCTCTATAAATAGCGCGGTGCGGCCCTCAGGGCCCCGGGCCGGCGGCGCTGTGTGGGGAGCTGGGCCTCCGGGCTCTCTGTGCTGCCTGGGGAAAACCAATAAAGCTCAATTAAATGTTTCATTTAACTACGCTTTTCCTAGCTGAAAAAAACCACAGTGAGTTTCCCAGGGGACTCTGATTTTGAACCAAAAAAAAAAAAAAATTGATTTTTGGGAAAACACCTAAGCAAAAAGTTTCAGCCTGAGGCGATAGTGGCCACATGTAGGTGTTGTTCCCCCTCAAAGACTCTGGGACTCCACAGAGAGGGAGAAGCACTCCTGACCCTACAGAGAACATCCCCTGGCTGCAGTTGGAGAGCACAATGCCTGGCCCAGCTGCAGGGATGGCTGTGGGGAAGGGAGGGCACCTGGCCCCACACAGCCCTGTCTCCCAAGGTGTCGCCCTGCAGCACCCATCATGGTCCTTTTGGGCCAGCCCTCACACCCACAGCCACCCCAGAGCCACTCAGTCCCCAGTAAAAGCCATGTTTGCTCATCACCCCACCCCTCCCCAGTGCTGGTGACACAAGCAGCCTGGCCTGTATTTCCAGCATGGCCATTTCCAAACTGATGGCAAGGTCCTGCCCTGGCATGTGAAACCCCATGTGTCACTGGTGCCACTAGTGTGCCCTGACCAGTAAATACCAGTAACGCTCCTCATCCTTCAAGGTGCGGGGTTTGGCTGCAAAACAAAGTGATCCAACCTCACTGTGCAAGGCAAGGCAGCATGGCTGGCTGCCTCGCCTTGCACAGTGAGGTTGGATCACCTTGTTTTTTGGTGAAAATGTGACCCTAACTCAGCAACGTACTGCATCTTTCTCTCGTCTTTAATCACCTCTTTACTGTTCCTTCCCTGGGGATGAGAAAATACTTGAAGATAAAGTTTTGTGCTATTTGGAAATGGATTGATTCAGCACATCAGAGAGGGCAGGGCTCAGGATGCAGACCATACCACGGTCTGTTGTCTCTGCACATCAGTTCAAGGGAGGAGAGCCTCTCCCCCAGAAAGTTCATTCATGGGCATGGGGGAAGGAGCCCAGGACACTCCTGCCATATATATGCTGTTGTTCTGTTATCAGGCTAAGCCACGATCAGCTCCCCACACCTCTCTAGCATGTGCACATCACACAGATGCACACACAGGGTGTGAAACAAGCTGGGCTGGGCTGGAGGTGGTTAATGTTAATGAGCCATGGGCTGGAGATGGTTAGAGAGCCATGCACGTCCCTGACACAGACCTGTGCAGTCAGCCAGGCTCACTGAGGCAGCATTTATTCAAGGAACAGTGTGCTCAGCCTGAAGCTCACTCATTCATAACAGAGGCAGCTCCCAGCTTCCTCCAAACCAACCCTGGATGTGGTGGTGATGATCTTTAAATATCCAGCTTGTTTATTTGCATTACTCACATGGGACAGATGTGGGATAAGCTATGTGGCCACCACACTCAACTGCCCAGCAGATACACATCAGCTACTTTTTAAACATGATAAGTGCAGGAAACCTCCTGTTGCACAGGACTTCAGTTGTGCCACAGAAAAACAGCCAAGCATGTCTGATATCTGCAGCTTTATTCTTGTATAAAAGGTTAAAGGCAAAGCTAGAAAAATGAACCTATTGCTACACATTCACTGAACACTTCTAGGACAACATAGGGCAGTAAAGCTTTTATTGCTCAGAAGAACCAACAGAAGGCTTTAAAGCTTATCTAGCACTCAATTTTTGTTTGTAAGTAACCCAATTTAAAGCAGCTTTTCAGTCTTTAAAGCCCTCGTGCCTTTCTGGAATGCTTCAAAAGGAAGATGACCTGAGGACAGTGTCTGCTCTCCAGAGGGACCAGACCAGCTCTCTGCATGAGGTGCAGAAATGGCCCACCAAAGAATGACAAATGAAACCCAACTGCCCAGTGGGCACTCCTGCTGACCATCAGACAAGGCAAAGCTGCACAGCACCCAAGGAGCTGGACCCTGCCTAGTGCAAAAGCAGCAGTCTCTGATGGCCCCATGGCTGTTCCCATGCCCCAGAAGCTGAGGCATAGATGGGCATCATGGACTTGGCCAAGCAGAGCCAGGAGCTGAGCCCTGGCTGTGGAGGTCCTGTTCCAACAACTGAACTGCCCTTCCTCTTGGAGGGTGAGGCTGCAGGCAGTGGGATATTGAATGCTCTTGGGATCCCTAGATTCCCCTGGATTATGCTGGATCAGAGCTGGTCACCCTTCCTGAGGACTGTTAGTGCAGCCACTACGGCCCTGCTGCAGTCAGAGCTGCCCCTGGGGGCAGTGGGTGCCTCAGTCTTCAGGGATGGGGGTGTTGCAGTTGCCATGGTAAATTCTGACCTCCCCTTCACACTGGAAGTACTGGTCAAACACATCGCTGTATCCATGGTCCCTCCACCATGTGCAAAGCTGCCGGTTCCACGTGCAGTCAAGCACATGGAAAAGCTCTGGATGCTCCATCCCCACCATAGTGAAGAAATCCTGGTCCCCAAGGTGGCCCTTGAAGTGGTACTTCTCTGTCAGCTTCTGCACCATGGTGGGCTCCAGCAGCTGGTTGTAGAGCTTGGATTGCCTCATGGCTTCCAGGTTCAGGAGCAGGACACCACTGTTGAAGCCTGGCAGCCCATCAGGAGGGGGCTCCCCCACTTTGGTTTGGGGGTTCTCACGGCGATACTGCCAGAAGGTGTGCCTGGAAAGAGAGAAAGAACAGGCATAGGGATGTCAGGGAAGGCAGCCTGAAGAGCAGCCACCTCAAGTCTGGGCAGGTCTGGATCACAGCAAAGATCTACCAGCCACCCAAGGGATCTCACCATGCTTGTCTTCTGTTTGGAGACACCCAGCCTCTCAGAACAGCCAGCGCTTCACAGGCTGCCTTTCTCTCCATCCCCCTGCACAGGATATTACCCAGACTTCAAACCACGCTGCTTTACCATCTCCCAAAGCCTCTTTTGTTTGTACCAGCATCATTCTAGTGAGTCAAGTGGACACAGGATCGTGTGACTGCTCACACGGCTGTGCAGAGAGACAAAACCACATCCCCAGCGCCTTGGGTGAACCACCACAAGTGTCCTAATTTCAATTACCTAAGCAAGCAGCCCAGAAATTTCTTTGGCTCCTTCCTCAGTCCTGTGTCAGAGAATAAACCTCACCATACATACACTGGCTACTTGCAGGAATTGAATTAATCCCATGCTATTCCCCAAGCAGCTGGATCTGCCCTCCAAAATTGCTCCCATTCAGTCTGAAAGTCTTCTTCCCTCAGACAGCATCCTCTGCTGCAAAGCTGAGCACCTGACAGCAGTCTGAGCCTGTTGTGTCAGAGGAGGGAAGGAGAGACCCATGACCCCATCACTGTCTCACAGCCCAGGGCTGCCAGCACTGCTCTCTCCTTCCAACCCTCACACTTAATGTAAAGTTACAGAAGGGGTTTTTTACACCTTGCTGTGAAGATGTCAAGGAGAAACACTGTTAGAAAGGATCAGGCAAGCCTGCCACTGGTTCCTCTTCAAACCTGTCAGAAGAGGACCACCCAAGTCTTCATGCAACTCAAGGCAACAAGAACTTGGTAGATTTAGCACCCAAATGTTTAAAGTGGTCCCATGCTTGGAAGCTGAAGCTGGACTCCGTCAGATGTAAGAAAATGCAGCGACATTTGCTCCTGGGACAACTCCAGAGGCAATGCTCTCCACTGCAAACATTTAAATTTAAATTTTTCTTCTAAGAAGCCATGTTGAGCTCCCACAGGCTCTTGCTCAGGGATCAGACTATCAAATCAATCCTTCTGGCCTGTGATCTGGATCCCCAGCACAGCGAGACTGGCCAAGGTGACAGCCAGGATTACACCAGCACCAGCAGAATTATTCCAGCAGAAATGGGATCTATTTTTTTTTCTATTTTTTTCCCAGCAGAAATGTGGATCTGTTAATGATGTCAACTGTGAATATCTTTTTTATTTCCTGATCTGGAGAACCACAAGCATCAAGCAGCATCACTTCCTTAAAACTTTCCATTAAAGCACAGATATTTCCCATTTCATTAAAGGTCTTCACACCACTCCCTTCCACCTGATTCAGAACGGAAAAGGTTTTTCCCAGTGCCAGTTTTCCATGGAAGGAGGGCTCAGTCTTGAAGCAGTTGTATCCATGCTTCCTAGGGAAGGGGAGTGGAGGACAGGCTGCCTCATCAGAGCTCATGGGCAGCAGTGCTCATTGGATCTAAAGGGTGGGGAAAGGATAAAGGGCTCTGCGTCTGCAAAGAGCAGCTGAGCTGCATCTTGAGGACAGGCAAAGACAACTCATGGATGGGTTGCTCCTTAGAAAAGGGAGGCAAAACATTCTCCATGCAGCATTAGAGGGAAGCTCAACCTGCAAAGACAAGCCCCAGCCATGTACCAATCAGCCTTCTGAAGTGCTCAGGTCCAGGGAGTGGCTCAAGCCCACCTCTGCATCCTCTGCCCATGCTTCTCCATGGCAGTGCCAGGAAAGGCATCCCCCGGCCCAGAACATTATGCTGGAAGCTGACAGGAGGGAGAGGGTAAGCAGTGCCACAGAGGGGAGCACATTTCCAGCTCCACAGCAGTGAAGCTGATTCCTTTCACATTCTTCCCTCCAAACACATGCTGCCCAAGCTAAGGTCCAAGATTACAGCCACTGCAAGCATCCAGGATAAAAAAATTGCACCCAGGCCCTTAGCATTGCCAAGCCATGGTGGGGCTAAAGCAAATCTGTATAACATGACTCAGTTTTTCAGCAGTGCTGTTCCCCAGATGACTTGTGGATGGCTGATAACGTGCCCTTTTCTACAGGAAGAGGAGACAGCCTGACAAGCAGCAATTGTTCAGCCCTTCCTCCAGTGCCGGCTGTGACAGGGCTGTCCTCCCCCGACAGTGTGTGGGGTGTGGGGCTGGCAGGGAGGGCAGGGCCATCCACAGGGAGCGATGCTGAGGGGAGATCCAGGATGTGATGAGCTGCAGGTGGCTCTGCAGTGCCCATGGTTTGGGATCCTGCTCACAGCTGAGCACAATAGCCTTGCCCCTGCTGACTCAGGCCAACCAAGGGAAAGGCATCCTGGCAGGGCCACTGGCAGCAGCTGTTTATAGACAGGATTTTTCTTGGCTTTTGCCTTTTAAGCGGGTTTTGGTCTCTGTCCTGCCAGGACAGAGAAGAGCATGGCTGAAAGGCACCTCCACCCAGTTAGAAGTGGAAGGAATGATGATTATGAGAGCATTGTTCTCTTCAGAGGAGATGGGGCTAGCAAAGCACAACAACCAGCCAAACAGCTGACACAGCCTGCACCCACTCCACTCTGTCCTGCCTCACATTGCCCCTTGGCACCCACCTCAAATTTTGGCAAAACATAGGGGCAAAACTCCAGGGGCTGGATGAGCTTGCTGCCAGGATGTGCCCTTGAGATAATTATCACAGAACTGAACCCCAGCTGGATGCAATGGAAATGTCTCCCTGACCCAGGCCCCTGGAGTGGCTGGGATCTCCCTGGGAACAGGCAGCTCAGGCAGGGCAGCGTGCCCTCCTCTCTGTGCTCCCAGCAGCAAAAGCCTGGGCAGGAAGGCAGCACCACCAGGATGCTTTGGAGCAGGAAGCTGTTAGCCAGGAGAAAGGGAGGAGAAAGGAAGAGGAGGCATTTGGGGCTTTTGTTAACTGCTCTAACCCATCTAGATGGGAGGGGACAGAGGTGACCTGTGGCCCCAGACCCCGTGCCATGGTGCAGGGGAGCCGTGCAGGGCCTGCCGCGAGCGCCCGCCTGCAGCCCCAACAGGCTTTGCTTTGAGGAGCTGTTTATAAACAGAGCCGGCGTGTGCTAGGAAACATCTGGAGAAGAGCATTTCCAAGCATTCAAAGGCCAGGCCCAGGCAGCCCAGATAAAAAACGCTGCTTCCAGCAGGACTTCCCTTGCTGGCCCAGCACAGGGCGCTGTGGCCATGCCTCCCCTGCCTCGCAGCCCGGCAGTCACGAGCCCCAGCTCAAAAGCTGCCATCACACACTTCCAAACCCCTCACTGAGGACAGCTGCCAGGCCAGGAGGGACCACTCCAACATCAGCTGTACTTTGTAGGGCCTTCTCTACAGCAAGAGGCAAACAAGTGGGGAAAGACTTTGTTCAAATCTTTGAGCTTCCACTCATTTACTTCAGTTCTGGGTAATGGGACAACTTTATGGGATAAGCTGGAAACCTCTGGTAAAGCAGCTGGGTGCCTGAGCTGGCAGGAAAGGCAAGATGCAGAGGTTATTGCCAGCTGGGAGACCAGCAGCAAGCTCAAAGCACTTGCCCCACAAGCAGCGGACTGGGCTTGAGTGCCTATACCCATCTGATGTTCAAGAGGCTGCAACCCTGCCACACCAGCTGTGCAGCTGCCACTGGGCTGGCTGCTGAGGATACGGACCTTCCCCATGAATCCACATCTCCAGGAATGCCTCTCTCCACAGGCATCTGGGGAATCAAGGAACCAAGTCAAAATTACACTAAGTGAAACAAGATGCCAGTCCAGACCCAGTGGTTAGAGGATGCTCCTGAAAGGTTGCAGGGTGCAGCCAGTGTGCATTGCATGAGCCTATGCAGCTGCACGGCCTCTCCCTCACCAAAGGGGAAACAAAGCCAACAGTCACAGAATAAAGCCACAAAAATAGGGAATCTGCAAGAGTCTGGATGCAATAACCATTCCAGGAACAGTCAGCTCCTTATGGAGCTCACTGATTTGCTCCTACCTCTTGTGAAGCGCTGCCAGAGTTTGGGCAGCTGTCTGGGAGAGCAGGATGGGCAGCAGCAGCAGGCCAGTACCCTGAGGATGCCTTTTGTCAGCAAGCCTCTCTCACAGGGGTCAGGGGACCTTGAGCCCCATCCTTGAGCCAGGCATGGGGCTCCTGGAGCAGAAGGGAAGCACGTGCTGCCAGCCATCCCTCTCTGAGCCACTCCGACAGCAGCCCTGCCAGCCCAAACACCAACTAAAACAAGCGCACGCTCCCGTACCTCCAAGTATGCTGTTCAGTTCCTGAGCCAGAACACGGATGGCTGCCGGTGTTATCCCCAGCTGCAGGCACTTGCCCAGCTGGCAAACACTACTGCTCCTGTGCAATGAGCAGAGGCACAAGTGCACCTTGCTCCCTGCTCCGTGTGCTGCCAGGACTCCCCCAGGGTGGCAGGAGGACACAGCACCTGGCTGTGGTCCCACCAAGCAATCCCTGGCTGAGCTGCCCACCTGCTGGTGCCTGGGACCTGCAGGGCCCCACAGAGGTGCTCAAAGAGGCAGATGGGATGGGAGCCCCAACGTAAAGTATGCAGTGTCCTGATGGGGACAGGGGATGTGCTTGAAATGGGACAGAGCAAAGGGGAGACTCTGATAGCAGCTTCTGTCCTGCCTGGAGGGGACGGTGTGGGCAGTGGGGAGGGGAGAGTGATGGGAATGATGGCATGGTCCATTCAGGGGGTGATGGTGGCTTTTCCCCTTCATCCTTAGCACAAAGTAAGAGCACAGCAACGAAACTTCCCTGTACCCTTCTCCTCTTGGTTAATCCTCACTGGGGAAGGCAACTGTCAGATCCTTACAAGCACTGTGTTCAACTGAGATTAACCTGCAGGAAAAGGCCAGCTCCCCTTCCTCCCTCTCCTCCCACCTCCAGAAGGCATTGCAGCAATGAAGCAATGCAGATGGGCCCTTCCAAGTTTCTGCCACACAAAGGGAGGCAACCACCCGGGGCAGCATCCAGCCCAGCTCCCTCCTCCTGCCCTGGCAGCCGGACCTTGGCCTGGTGAGCTCAGTGGCTTTGCAACAAAGCAGCCCTTGTTGCTAATTGCTTACTTTCCATGTGCAATTGCTAAAACCCTTAAGGAGCCAGGGCAGCAGGTTCAGTACCAGCCCATGCCACACCACCTGAGCTGAGGCTGAACAGCTTGTGCAATCCAGGAAATGCCAGCTCCACGCTTCTCAGGAGCACCATGTACCCAGTGATGTGCAGTGGCATCACCAACACAGCAATACCCCTTGCCCTGCAGGGGAAAATGTCAACCTGGGGCAAAACAATGCCAATTTCCATCCTGGGACAAAGGGCAGGACTTGTTGGTGTGCACACCAGGACCACCTTACCTTTCTCTGGGTTCAGAGTAAAGGTCCAGCTTAGGCAAGACCTCCAGCCACCCCATGGAAAATAGTGATGAAGCAACAGACTGAGCTCTTCACTGAGGACATCAGTAATTCCTTAATAAAAGTCTCACGTAATGCACAAATTATGTCTGTACAGTGCTGGTCTCTACCACAGCCCAGCCAACATGCCAAACTTTTAAAAGGCCTGTATTTAGAGCAGCAAATTGATTCTCACTGATGACATTTCTGCGTGGACTTAGTCCAAAAGTGGGAACTCTTAAATAGATGACAAATGACAACTTGTGAACACAGCTTGTGAACAAAACCTCTCTTTGGGACAGATTTTCAAGGGTGGCCCTCCTCACCATCAAACATTTGTACACCCCATGCCAGTGCTAAAATCATCCTCCAAATACAGGTGGGACCATAAATCCCTGTCTGGGTCACAGCAGTTTCCTTCCATCTATAGAGCAAACAGCACTGGTGACAGTGCAGAGCAATGACCTGTGTGAGACCATCCTCCATCAGCACCAGTACAGGAAGGGGGGCAACCCATCCACAGGGACACTGTAGAACACTGTGGCCCTAATTACTGCTAAAACAGCAGATTTCTATTAACAACTGTGAATAAATTCTGCTCTGGCAGTGTTCTCATGCATGCCTTGGAAGCACAGGCTGCCTGCTCTGGGACACCCTTGTCTGCCAATGGAACTCTCAGGAACAGGGGAGATGCTCTCCCTTCACAGAAGCTCACCTGCTGCTTAGTATTATTACTATTTGTGCTAATCAATGCACAGTTGTGTTTGTCAGATCTCATCCAATTTATTCATTGTTTTTAAATGACATTTCAAGTTTGCATCGTAGTGGGAATAAACTGGACAGGTCCCATATATTAATGATAATTCACAGCTGTAAACAACACAACCCTTTACCTTGTTTGATAATTTTTTTAATCAGAGGTAAAGCTGAATTCCTCAAATTAATTCTGCTTCCAATTCCTTGCAGGTTCTGTTTGTTCTGTAATTTTGGCTGCTTCTTGGCAGCCACTGCCAAACCAATTCCTAGAACCGTTTTCCCCATGCATCGAACAGCAGCACTTGCTACAAATCAAGTCAAAGTCTTGAAATGGTTTAAAATCCAAAGTGCACAGGGTTTGGGGCTTGCAGGACTGTGGGCAGGCAGCATTGACATCACAATGGCACAAATGGCAGGCACAAATTCTCCTGCCTTTAATCCTGAGGGGCCTGGGGAACAGAACCTTTTGTGGAAGCCAGCTCCCTGCTTCCTCAGGGCAAAAGCCCTTGGAAAAGAGTAAAGTCTCCAAGTCAGGGCCACCTGCCTGCATGAAAAGTCCACAAAACCAGGAAAACTCAGACAGGAGGACCTGCCTCTGGAGATGGTTATCTCCAGTTCTGGAAAGCTCCATTGCAGGCAGCAGCCCACCTGCAGTGTTACATCTTACAACCATCACTGCTGCCTCAGCCAGGGAAAATCCAGCTGCTCCTTGCTCGCAGCTGTCAGCCGTACTTTGGGGTTTTTTTTTAGATCCCAAGAGAAGGTACAGAATGTACCGTCTCAGCCCGGACTCTCTAACAGCCTGGCCTGGTTATGGATTTAGCATTAGCCTGCTCACAGTCCAGGATAACTCCTTTCCTCTTCCAAACATCTGACAAAGTGACTTAGCGCCGGTGCTGCTGCGCTCCCACAAACACCCAGCACTGCAAGCGCTGCGGCCCCGTGGCCAGAGCTGCACAGCCCTGCTTCCACCCACTAATGGGCTTCTCTGGCTTATTTCAGCAGCTCTCAAACAAACAAAACACATGTCACTGAGCACACAGCACACTTACAGCAGCTCCCACACGATCACAAGCAGAAACAAAGCCTTTCCTTTCTACAAAATAATGTCCTGTTTGAGTTCTTCCCAGGTTTTAGGCAGAGGCAAAGGTGAATGGCCTTGCAGCCACACAGGGACCCAAGTGTCGGCCCTTTGTAGTCTGTAGCTGTCCCTTTGATGTAGATATCCTTTCCCACTGGACAAACTTATCATTTCCAACACTGTGGATTCCCAAGATGCCTCAAGCTTTAATTAGCTTCTTGACACAGGGCACAGCAGTAAAGATCTCACCAAACAGCAGAAGTGGAAGCAGCAGCCACCCTTCCAGCCCCAGCTGTGTGCATTCCTGGACCTGTGAAGCTCTGGGACTTCTCCTGAGGCCCACCTTCACAGCAGGTATCTTCCTTCTGCCTGGAAGGGCTAAAAGCACCCATCTGAAAACCTGTGGGTTAAGTCCTCCCTGTTGCCAGCAGACCATTCCTTCCCAAGGAGACCCCCAAGGGGAGCATGATGGGGGCAGTTCTGAGGGCCCCAGGTGGTGCTGCCACACTGTGGGCACCCAGAGCCCACTGCCTCTGGCAGTGCCAGCAGCAGCAATGCTTAGGCAGAGAAGAGGCTGGGATGGGAATGGGAGCAGGGAGCATGGCATGGCACACGGGGTCAGGCTGAGGCTGCTGAGGGCAGCTGTGCAATCAATACCACTGCTCTGCTTCCTCTCACGTGCCACCAGTGTGACCGGACTGGTCTAGAACCAGGAAACACAGGAAGAATGGGGTTTAAACTCTGCCTTCAGTAATCTGAGAGCTTTCAGGACATTTTGGGGAGTGCCACGGTATTTCCTCACCCTGTTCCTCTCAACCACAGAGGCTGTTTTGAAATGAGGAATCCTATCCCTTTGGCACCTGGCAGCACTGACTTCATGTGTCTGGGAACAGGTGCTGAGCCAAGCCAGGCTGGCAGGGAGGAACAGGTAGGTCTGGGCTGCACTGGTGTGAGGATGCCATTGTCATGCCCTGATGGAGACCCTGCTGTGCCCCAGGAGCAGCCCCAGTGCTCACACCTGGCCAGCAGGATGAGGGGCAGCAGGCCATGCTTCCATCACCAGCCATGGCACAGCTACACTGCTGGGAGCACGGCTGAGCTGCTCTGCAGGGTCGGGCATGTACCCACACACCCCCAAGGACAGTGCCCTGCTGCCCATCTTGTCACTCCCATGCAGGCTGCATCTGCAATGCTTCTCTGCAGGTTTCTTAGCAGGGCTCAAGAGCACCAGAGAGCCTTGACTTCTCAATTTGACCAAGATCTGGCATGGAAGGCTCAGTGCAACATAAATATTTATACAAACCATTGTCACTCACTCTATGTAGCCTGGTGAGCAGGACTGGCCAGCACAACTGAGCAGCTGAAATGCTGCAGGGGACAACAGGACTTTAAATTAAGGTTATGACTCTGAAGAAGCACCTCCTTGCGTGGAAAGCCTTTTGGATGATGCAAACTGCAGATGCAGAGTCTAATCTTTACATCAAAATCACTCCTACTGAAGCCAGAGCTCCTGATCTTGGCCACAGTGTGAACCCTCTGCAGGCAGACACATGAGCAGGCATAAGCCAGCCTGGGAGGAGGCTCTTCTGCAGGCCAATATTCAAACAACAGCCTGGCAGGACAAATCCAGCACTACCATAGAAAGCCCAGAAGCATCTAGGAGGCTACTGCACAGTACCAGTGTCCTCAACAACCCCAACGCAGTGGCACCTTCTTGGGGGACGAAGCTCTGCCTGCAACCCTGTCCACAGAGGTGTTGACTGTAGCCCATGTCCCACACTGGATCCAACAGCCACAGGAAGGACAACATGCCTGACCCACGGACAGGGTGCCTCTTTTCCCTGCCACGGCTGGAGAGACGGAAACCTGATGTGACGCTGGTCATCTGAGACCTCGGACCTCAGATCACTTCCTGCACATGACATGGGCTCCTGCCACCTCCCCCTCTGCATCCAGGACTCCCTGCCAGACACTGCAGAGCAATCCATGTCCAGCTTCAGCAGGAGCTACTGCTCTCCACAGGCCACTCCAACTCACCCTGAGTGGACCTGAAGGACAGACCAACACCAGACTGTGGAACAGTTAAATCCCAGCACTGGCCTAGCAGGAGGGCCGGGAGATCCTGTTGCTCAGAGAAATGTGTTTGTCCAAGACAAACAGTGGCCGGGCATTGTTTCAGCATGAGTCAAGTGAGTGGAAACACTCCCGTGCCATCCTGTTTTGCTGTCTGGAGGTTTCCCCTACCTTCAGGATATGCAGACAGGCTCCGGGATGTTTCCGATTCGCTGTTCTCTTACTCCTCCATTTCCCGGAATGTCTGTCTGTGCCCAGCACCGCTCATTGCGCCAGTGCAGCAGCCTGACCCTTCTGCAGCCCCAACCTGTGCCTACAAAGTGCAGCCCACAGCCAGGCAGCCATCGGGCAGCTGATGGAAACAGATGATAGATTGATCTCCATCCATCTTTCCCATTGCTACACAGCAGGAAAGATGGCACCCAGACCCTTTCTGGCCACTGGCTTACCCTGCCCCAAGGAACTGAGTCCACAGCTCCATGAGCAAGCTCAGTTCAGCTCTGCTAACTCACCCCACGTCCTCTTCCTCTGATGATTTGGGGCAATGCTAGTGCTGCAGAGAGCTGTGTGAAATTGTGAGGAAAATGTGAGTGGTAACACAGAGACCCCACAATTACCCTGTAATCCTCCTGCCTCCCCACAACCCTTTTCCCAACTGATGCTTCAAGCCTGCACACATGGCAGGCAACACAGCTGGAGCTGACACCTGCTGTTTCACACCTACAACATGTTTTTTATCTTTCTAAAAGTATAAAAATAGTAAAGAATTTTTTCTTTTTACAAAGACATCCATGCTTTGTCAGCTCATGTTTGTGTCTGGAAACCCTTTTAGCAGTGAGGTGCAAGCCCCACAGGGTGCAGGGCTTGGCAGGAGGGCAGGCTGGAGTTTGCACAGCTCGCCCCACAACGGGTGATCTGGCGACAAGAAGGATCAAGAACTTGTTTTCACATGAAGATCAAAACAACACAAGAAGAAAAGCACAACATAGCCCAAAGTGACCCAGAATGTCAAAACTGCAACAACAAAAGTTCAGCCCAAAAATGCAGCCTGTGAGGGCTATTATTGCTTGGCATGTTTGTCCCCACCACGGGTGGCAGGAGGAGGAGAACACAGCTATGGCTTGGGTCAGGTATTCAGTGCTCAGCCCCATGATCCCCTGCCTTGTCCCCTGCCATGCTGAAAGGCTCTCCAGCGGAGCACCCTGAACCTTAATTCAGTCCCTTCCAGGCACACCCAGGCCCACAAACCACATCCAGGCAGCAGATCACCATCCCCACTCCCTAGTTATGCACTGAAATAATGCAAAACCCTGCAGAGACAAAAACAAAGTGATTCCACCCTGCACTAATTGCAGGCAAACAAGTGTTTGATTTACCCTGTTCCAGCACCACTAACAACAGGGATCTGCCCTGCTGGGCCCACCAAGGCCACAGCCCCTTGGCTGGGGCTCTTCCCTCCATCACCCTTTAAGCTCTAACAATTGCATACAATTAACTGGGGCTGGATTTACCATTCTGGGCACCAAAATCCAGTCAGGACACCCAAAGCAGATACAGGAGTCTTCTACTCTCCAAGCATGGTGTCACCCTATGGAGACAAGACCTCAGCATCCATGTTCCTCTAGTCCCAGCTCTTCCTGCCAAGAGTACAAATCAGGAAAGAGGTGACACTTATGCCACAGACAGAGAGATGTCTTTTTCCAACTCAGAAATAGTGGTGATTCTGTAGTTCGAGCAATCACATTCTGTCATATGATTTAGGCTTCCAGGAAGCAATTGGTGGTGACTAACAACCATCAATCCCCTGCTGATGAACTGTCTCTACCCTCTTCCCATCTGGATGCACAAGCAGCAAGAAAGGCTGGTCCAGACCTTTGCAGCTCAGGCTGTGCCCAAGAGTGCTGTTGGTCATGTCTTAAGAGGCTCAGCAGGGAAGTAGGCTTCCAGCAGGGAAGGAAAAGACATACAGACCTCTTAGGGTTTTTTATCTTTCACCATGAACTTTTCCATTAGGATTAGCAAATCTAGCCAAGCCATCTCAGATACTCAAACTCAGCTCTACTGAGATTCATTAAGGCATCTTGGGATAATTACCTGATCTACCCTGGATTAAAAGAAAACCTGAGGTCCATCCTTAGAACAATGGCTAAACAAAAACAATTTCTCTAAGCACCTGGAAATATCCGTGTCCCTGAATCCCACCAGTTGTGGGATTTGCATTATTTCCCATGAGTGGGAAGGACTGGGCCACCCCTTTGTGAGCGGCTTCCAGCACAGTCGGCAGTGGAGGGGACCAAGGGTCTGAAGAACAAGGGACCATGAGGCCAACTTCATGCTTGCAAGCCCAGGTCGGCAAGAGTTGCCCATTCAGCCTTCCCTGGGGAAAGCAGAAAGTGCACTCCAGGGACCCAGAACCTCACTGTTGCCCAAACTCAATCCCTACTCTCTGCAAAACTCTCAGCCAAAACTTCAGAGTGCCAGCACACAAACAATTACAGCACCTCAGAGGCATGGCTGGGCAAACATAATGTACATGATGTACTCTAGATGTACTAGAGTCCAGGCATGGATTTTGGCACTGATGATCAAGGATTTGCCTCTGAAAGTCTTGTGATGGTGTGTGAGAACAAGCAAATAAACCACAGCAACACTGAATGGTTTCCTCGTATCAATTTACAAGTTTCAGATTAAGGCCCCCTGCAGGGATGGTGGATTGGTCTCCACCATCTCCATCCATCTCCACAAACCACTGCTCTCCAGGTTTTTTTCCAAAGAGCAACCTGAGTTGAAGAGAAGCCACCAGCCACCTGCTGCCCACTCCCTGCTCCCCCCGGGGAGGGGGCTGTACCTGTACACTGGTTGCATTTCTCTGGCAATCCCAATGACTGCTCCCTCTGGGAAGTTGTCAAACTCATCAAACAGGTCTCGGATGTTGGTCTTGTACTTCAGGTCCAAGTCTACCTGGATGATCCGTGTTATTTCTGAAAGCACAAAGAGTCAGCAATGTAAGACGAAAGTGTAACCTGTGATTACCACCAGCTACTGGAGGACCTGAACCCAATGAGGATTTGATGCAGAGAGCATCCATTCTTGGCCCAACCTATCAAAGCAATTCCCATCATGGACAGCATCAGTTCACCACATGACACCTCCAGTATCACCTGCACAAACCCATTAGCTCCCAGCAGCTTGCCATGGGCTTCCCTGAGGAAGAGATCACAGAGATGAGAGCCCTGTTCCTGCACAGAACTGCTGGTGATCTGCAGCAGCCTAGAACACTATTACTGCTGGTGGTACCCTCTTGGAGGCAAGGGGGGTTCTAAAGACATGGAAGCATCTTCCATTTGCAGTGAGACATCAAGAGCAAGGAAAAGCTGGAGGACATCATTCTCAAGGCTGGGCCTGAGGTACTTTACAGGGTCAGGCCCCTGCTTGAATTCGTCCCAGTCTCCTCTGCAGTATGAGAAAGACTGAAAGACGGAGATGCTGCCTGGGAG
Organism: Emberiza elegans; assembly: GCA_024865655.1. Taxonomy (NCBI): domain Eukaryota; kingdom Metazoa; phylum Chordata; class Aves; order Passeriformes; family Fringillidae; genus Emberiza; species Emberiza elegans. The sequence continues at coordinate 12,431,749 of JALJVW010000149.1, forward strand.
AGTGTGCAGGAGATGTGCCTTGACAAGACTGCTCATCCCAGGTGGATCTGGGGATGGTGCATGGATTGCAGCAGGCCAAGTGCAATGCAGCAAGTGCAAACACTACAAGAGATCAAGCCATTAGATGGGATCTCCCAGCAACGAGCAAAGCCATGGTCATGTTCTGACCAGGCCAGCTCAGCCTTTCTCAGGGACTGTGAGTGGAGCCATCCCCAGGCATTATGTAATGCCCCCTCTATTTATATGTGTTATAAAAGCCAAGAGCAAATTGGCCAGGTTGCTTAGCACTTAGTAGTAATTGGATTGCAAGGCTGTGCCAATGTGTTTTGGTCCCACTCATCATGCACAGGTGCCCTTACAGCTCCCTGCAGGCTAGACCTGCCTGTCACCACCACTTCCAGAGCAATTAGCAAACCAAGCCTTCATCCTTCCTCCTGCCCAGCACCTGCAGGCAGGAGGACAAGCCCTGCCTGCCCTCACCTTCTGCTGTGCCTATGGGCAGGGCTCCCCATCAGGCTGGGAGTGCTGGGCAGTGCCACCATGGTTCCTCACCCCCGCACTGTCGTGCTTGAGACAGGCTGCTGGCTAGTCCTGGCTGCTGAGAGCAGGAGGCAATGGCTCTGTTTTCAGCCCCCAAAGCCACCGTGGGACTAGAGACCCAGAGGCACTGACAGCAGCCAGGCACCAGCAGTTATCCCCCAGCACAGGAGTGCAGCTTTGCATTTTCAAAAATGTTCATTGCTTGGTGTTTGTGTTTCAAGCAGATGCTGGGCTGTACAGCAGCTTTTAATTTTTTGCAGATCTTGCACTAATCTGGGACTCTTGGCAATTGGTCATACCTACCACATTGTCCTCATTTAAGAGCAAAAAGGCCCTGTGAGGTTAAGCAAGAAATATACTGCTTACACTGCGAAGCACCCAAGCAGAAATATAAATCAAGGAGAAACAGTATCTGAGCTACAACTTGGGCTGTATCTCAATTTATTTTTTTAACATCCATCATGCTCTATCTGCTAAAGGGAAAGGCCATGCTCCCTTGAGCTGTCAGTATGGCAATCCCCAGGCCTACCTAGTGTTTACCATCACCATAATCCTCTGTTTGCAAAGATTTAAGCCCCAGGCACAGTAAATCACCACAGGCTAAAGCAGGTCTTGACCTGAAAGCAATTTCCCCCAGCCTTCTGAACTGCCTCAAAAATGGCCAGTGCAACTCAAGCATATGAATCAGCAGAGCAGTGGATTTCTGCAGTGAGGAACAAGACAAGTATCCCACATGCACCCAACCTCCCCAGTGGCTCAAACTACAGTGGGGCAAACCCCCAAATCCAAAACATCACCACACTTGAGAATACCCAGACTGGTCACAAAACTCCAGGACAAGAAGACCTTGGACTTACAGCACAATCTCAGCTCCAGAGAAATGTGGGGAGCCTGAGCCCTACAAGAGACTGGGAAGAGGGGATGGGATTCCCAGGGCATCCCAGCTCCCAGCACCACTCCCCCTGGTACACAGCAGCCTCATCAGGTTTCAATTAAATCAACTGTGAGCCACGTCATCCGATTGTTCTCTAAAATTACAGCTGAACACCAACTGCAGTTAATCACAGTAGAGAATGAAAGCTGAGCTTGGAGGAAGCTCCAATCCCAACCCTGCCTGCCCCAGCACCTCAGTGGGTGAAAGGCTCTGGAGGGTCCCTGTAGCCCAGCCAGGTGACCCCAGAAGCACAGCTGCAGTGCCAGGCAGGGATGGCAGTGCCACAAGAGGCCAGCATGGACACACAGAGTTTATTTGCATGCACACCTTGGCTGCTCCATCCTGCCCTTCCTTAAAGGCTTCCCATTTTGGCTCACCCCAGCACACTGGTCCATGCCCAGCGTTCCCACAGAAAACACTCACCAAGAAATTAGACCCAGAAGGCACCAAGTACTTTTTTTTGCTTTGATTTTTTGAAATTTAAAATTTTTTGTCAAAGCAAGTATGAACTGCAACACTGAGATGTAAGTGAGCATGGGTGACATGAAGCATCACTTTGCCAGATGCAGCTTGCACGCACAGATTAATGGCTGAGATGATTTCTCTGCCTGGGACTGGCAAGGGGCCAGCACTAACATTTCTGATGTGTCATGCTCTTTCAGCCTTCCACCAAGCCTTTGTCCTGGCTGCCATGTGGGGGTGGAGGGATCGCGTGCTCTCTTAGGCACAAGCTGCTCACAGGGATCCAGCTTGAAATTTGGGAAAAGGCTGAGTGTTCTGCTCAGCAGGGAGTTTTCTAACTTTGCCATACTGTGTAGAACCCTCCACTCTGTTCAGCTCCAGCTCTTTCAGCCATGGCATGGAGAGGGGAGCTGTGCAATTCAGAGATGGTCTCCATTAGCAGTGACAGCTTTATAGGACAGGTTGGCCCCATTTAAAGCTCGTAATCTTTTACTGCTGCCTTGTATCAGCAGCTGTGCTCCAGGCTTGGCTCAAAACCTCCCCTGCCCAGAGGTGAATGCCAGGTTCAGAGATACCTCATCCCACAACCTCATCCAGTGAGGGGGCAGAGGCAGGCAGAGGTCATGTCCCTATCCCCTGCTGCCCCACATTCTCTGCCAGGAGCCAGTGGGGCTACAACAGCACACAGACAGGCACCCCTTTGGTGTACTGAGGGGCACAGCAGGTTGTCTGGATGCTCTGAAAGGCACCCAGGAGCCACTGTGGTAGCAGGCAGCTTCTGCAGCAAGTCTAACAGCCCTTCCCAAAAACTGCCCCAGGACACAGCAGGGATAGAGGAGGTATGCAGTGGGCCAGGCCACCCCACACAGGAATAACACTTAGGAGCAAATTTGGTCTAGATGAATCTGATTTAGCAAGTGACACACCTGTCCAGGGCAGGGGGGCTGGATACAGATGAACTTCAGGGTCCCTTCCAACCCAAACCATTGTAAGACTATGAAATTGCACTTCCCAGAAATGTCAGGCAGGATCATGAATGGCAGCAGGGGGCACAGGGAGGAGCTGAGCTGCTTTGGTGGACCTAACCAGAGCTCTGGGGATGTCATGCAGCTTCATGCCAACAAGGAAAGACTCCTCCAACACAGAATCATGAAATTATTTAGACTGGAAAATACTTTTAAGATCATAGAGTCCAACTGTTAACCTGGCATGTATCAGGTGGGAGCACCTTGACCTCCCCTGCATCACAGCAGTGACTTTTGGGACCAGAGGTGCTTCAAGAGGTCAGATCAACAGGGGCATTCATTGCTGGGATTGCTGTCCCAGCTGTGACCCAGGCACACCACTTTGCCTTTTCCCAGGGAGCCAGCACCTCCCAGTCCTGCAACACAGGGAGGGAAGACCCCACTCCATCCTTCAGGAGGCAGTGCAGGGTAGTGGCTGGGTGATGGCCTGGACAGGGCTGGGACAGGGAGCTGATAGAGGCAGAGCAGCTCAATGAGCCTTCTGCAGGGCCAGCAGCAGCTGCAGCCAGCATGGGTGACACAGTGCAGCCAAGTGACAGGAGTGTCCCCTGCTGGCTGCAGCTCTGGGTGTTGCAGGGCTGCAGAGGGCTGTGCGGAAGGGCCAGGGGGTGGCTGTTCATTTTACCACTTGACTGGACCACCAGAAGGAAGAGAGCCAAGCAACCAAAGCTCTTGGAGTCAGAAGGGCTGGGGATCTCTGGTCTGCTGGTTGACAAATGCTGGGCACATGTGGACAGCTGCCCTTCCACCTCTCCAAATCGCCTTTGAGCAATGTTTTTTTAGTCAGGATTTTTAGCTGTCCCCATCATGGCAGGAGAAGATCCCAAGGGAAGAAGGAGCTGTGAAGGACCAACAGTGACTTTTAGATGGCTGCCTTGGGCCATAAACCTCCTGGAGCAGGGCAGCAGCCGCCAGCTCCAGTGGGCAGCGTGCCTGCAGGAGCAACACGTGGATCCACAAAGCTGCCTGTGCTGGCTGTGAAACCAGAATCCTCCGCCCTCACTGCCTCTGAGAGATGTGTGGCCAAGAAAAACTCCACTCCCACAGCCAGCACCATGGCCAAGCATGGATGCAGAGTGGGTGACAGGCTCCAGAGGTCCCTGTGCAACCCAGAGGGTACTGCCCAGCAGCAGCAGCCAGCTGTCCCCAAAAGCCTCAGCTGCAGCAGGGCACGAGAACAGCTGCAGTGCCAAGCAGGGATGCCAGCACCTCAACAAGCCTAGTGTGGAGGCACACAGTTTATTTACACAAACATGCTGGGTTCTCCATCCTGCCCTTCATTAGAGGCTCCCTGGGTTTGGCTCACCCCCTGCACTGGCAGCTGCCCCTGGCTGCTCTCCCTGCTGCTGTCAGCAGGGTTGTGAGCAGCTTCCTCTCTGGCTGTGTGCTCCCCTGGCCAGGCCTTGTTTTCTCCACACACAGCCTCCCCTCTGTGCCCAGCATTAATCACTGCTGCCTGCCCAGCTGACCTTGGCAGCGCCAGAGAGCCTCGCCCAGAGGAAGCAGCCAAGGCAGGGGCAAATATGCACGTGTGCAAGCATAACACACTCCTCAGAGCTTGCTGCCACTGACCTGGCAGCTGGGGGGCTGCAGTCCCCCTTCCCAGGACATGGTGCTGCTCCAGAGCCCACCCTCCCAAGAGAAGATGATGCTACAAAGCCCTGCACCAGCACAGCTTGCCAAGGTGCAGAGCAGCTTACCTTCCAGCTGTGTGCTTCAACACAGGTCCTGCTTTCTGCCATCAGCCAAGGGTCCCCTCTGCTCCCTGGGACAGCCCAGCAGCCTTCTCCCCTCCCTGCACACAGAGCTCCAGGGAAGTGCAGGGGTGATGTGCCCCAGCAGCCTGGCTGCTAACCAGCTTTCTGCAGCACTGATTAGGCACCAGCAGAGCAGAGCAGTGGCTGAAGCACAGCAGCTAATCAGCCTATCAGCTAATTAAAAAATTAGGCTGTCTGCCAGGCATAGATGACAAATCATTGCCACCACCCACGCAGGGCAGGCACCTGGGTGAGCTCAGGGGTCTGGAGCAGCAGCAATGTTCCCAGGTATTGACAGCAGCATCACTTGGATCACCTTGCTCCACACCCCACAGCCATCTCCTGAGGGAAGGGGACGACTCAGCAGGAGATGGATGTGTTTTGTTCCAGGAAATTAATTTTTCCTGTGCATCCAAGTGTCCCCTTGTAATCCATCAAGGTCTGAGGGACTAATATTTAGCAATACTCAACACCTTGGCTCTTACCTGCACTCAAAGGCAGCAACATGGCTAAGCATGCAATAGGTTCCAGGATGGAGGTGGAAATGCTGTTTGCCTTGTATTTAATATATGCTACTGCTGGGGGAGGAGTGTGAAAACACTTTTTGGAGCTGGAGGAAGAGCAGCAGGAAATCTTTTAATCAGACAAAATAAGGTTTGATTCCAGATTGCTATAAAATACAAAATAGTGGATGGAAAGCTGTAAAGTAATGAGCAGGTGAGATGGAAAGGGAAACCAAAAAGAGATACAGGAAAATAAATTTTCTGGGCTCAGATCCCAGTTAACTGCACACACTGGGGGAAAGGGCTGCAGGCAGATTTTGTCCTTGTTTCTTCCTGCTAAACTCTAATGAGCTATGGCAGAGCAGGGAGAGGCTGTGGGGGAAAGCAGCCCTGGCATCAACACTGGGTGACCCCCAGCAGCTTCCAGCCCTTTGGGAATGGGGCAGCTGGCCTGGCTGGGGAGAGAGGAGGGCAGCACCCACCACAGCACTGGGTGATGAGACCCTGCTGCTCTGTGGGAGAGGGGGGAGCAGCCAGCCCTGGCCTGACAGATCTAGGACATCCAAAAATAATCGATGGTGACACTGCAGCAAGGGGCAGGCAGTGGAAATGATGAGAAGTGACACTACCCCCGGGGGCTGCGGGCCACATTGGCCCCAGAGGCAGCAGTGCCACAGGGAAGGGGTCTGTGCTGTGATGCAGCACTCCGGAGACTTCCAGGCACTTGCTGGGCAGCAGCCACATCCCCCTCATCACAGTAGCCCTTCCTGGTGCCTCCTCCACACCAGGGCTGGGGCCAAGGAGCTCTCGTGCCAGGACAGGCATGTCCCACAGGCAGAATCCCACAGACGGGATTAGCAGCTCCCCTCAGCACATGTGGACCCTTCTACAAGGCCACAGCCTCCAGTGTTTACCTGGGGTGGGCTTACTCAGAGGTCTGCTGTTGCCTGCTCCTAAAAAGCATCATGAAAACAACTCTCTCAGCACAACAGGCTCACCCCAGCAAGGAACAATGGCTGGCACAGCTATCCCTATTGCTTGCAAAATGATCACTCCAACATCTTCCCTTCCCATCACAGGACCTGACATAAGTGCATGCAGCTCAGAGACAGGCTGGGAAGGGAATCTGGCTGTTTTTCATGTGCTTGTGGCACAAAGCAGGGACGGAGGTTATGAGAGCACATCAGAAACTATTAATGCTCCCTCCATCCCTGTAAAAATGGAAGCATTTTTGCCAGGAAGCAAACCCTTCAGCTACTGCAGCATCCCTTGGGAGCTGTGGTTTGGGAGCACATGGCTATGGGGCCAACTCCCATGACTGCCACAGACCCCAATTTTCTGTGCCTTTTCCCAACAGCTCCCCGTTGGTAGCACACAATCAAGCCTGAAGCATGTGGGACACGGGCACTCTCCTCCCAACAGCTGCATCTCTGCATTCCCTGATGTGGTGGGGCTCAGCAGTGATGGCAGTGCTCAGCCAGCAGGAAAGGATCAGGAGTGACGCACTTTAAAATGCTCACTTATTACAATTATTACAGTGATTTGCTGAGTTCTGTGGGCAGCTGCCCTGTGCACCAGGAATTGCTCTGCAGCTGACACAAGGAAGAACGGGGAGTGAGGCCTCCCCACCTCCCTCCACCTCAGAGACCTCTGATGCCCTGTGTGACACAGGATGTGTGCAGTGCAGCTCTGCACGTGGGTGCTGTTGAGGGGACACACCACATGTGGGCACCTGGCACCCCACAGGCAAACAGAATCCAACCTGGGCAATCCTGTGCTGTGAATTGAAACAGTGCAGAGGCAATGTTGAGTCCTCACGCACGCATCCCTACAAAAGCAATCAACGTGTTCAGGATGTCCAGAAGGACACTAGCAGAGCAGTCAGTAGCTGAGGCATTATTCTAGGTGCACAAACTGCTTTCCTGGTACCTCTGTGCTTAACCCTTCCCCCAGCTCCCAAGCTCTCCACCTCCACAGCCAGAGGCAGGAGTGCTCCAAGTGCCCGGCCTCAGCACAGGCAAAGTGCCCTGAGAAAGCACAGCACAGCTCAGTGCCTGCTCCAACACGTCTCCTGGCTGGCCTTTGCCTTCCCTCCAGCTCTGCTTGGTGGGAAAGGCATAAGCTGATGTTCACAGAGGCCTCTGTCTCCGGGCTGGTAATCCCAGAGCAGACAAAGGCTGATATCAGTTTCGTGGGAGACCAAGCCGGAGCCAGCAGCTGGATCCTGCTGCAGGCAGCACCAAACCCCAAGCGACTGGGGCTTGGTCATTGTCAGGCTGCTTGGACAAACATCATTATAATCTGGTCTGTGCTTAACAATCAGTACAGCTGTTGATAATGAGCTGGAGAAATTGCCCTGTTCAGAGTCTGAAGCCAGGGAGACTACTGGACTTCCCATGATCCTGATGTGTCACAGGTGCTGTCTGGACACTCGCTATGAAGCCAAAGGCACAGCTCCCTGCTGGCAGTCCCTTCCCCAGACACAGTGCTGCTTATTCACCCCCAGCAGCCACCCCTGCTTCCCCCAGCACCCACATCTGTGTCCTCCTGACACTCTCCTGCACAGCTGGCAGCTCCAGGACACACCGGGCTTGCTGTCCAACACACAGCAGCTGGCTGTGATTCCCTCCTCCATGAGGCAGCATCCTGCAGATAGGAGCTCTACAGATCACCACACTCTGTTTTGAACATCCTTTTCACCAATTTTGATGTCTCCCATTGCCTGTACAAACTTCTGCCTTGTATGGCTTGTGGCTTCATGGACAATACCATAACTCCCTCCCAGACTGGAGGGTCCCAGTCAGCCAGGCTTGTCCCACACAGAAGCCAAGGCCTTCTCTAAACCTCTTTCATTTTTTACCAAATGTTGATATGCCATAAATTTTGGCAATACATAACAATTAGTTCTACTCTGTTCTCCTTCCTCATAGCTGCACACCTTTATTTAGTCCCACAGAGACTTACCCACTTCTCCCACTGCTGCCTAGTCCCCCTACAAGCCCCCTGTGAACAGCCTTACCACCAGCAGAACAAGCTCCTGAGTTTTCAGGCAGCAAGTACCCAGGTGCATCTTCAGCACCTGGAAGATGGAGAATGCTGCATGAGGGCTAACCTCACACCCTGCAGAGCCCAGGGGGCTGTGCTCATGTTCCCACCCTTCATCACAGCTTCTGCCTTCAGGCTGGGCTGGACAGTGAGAGAGAAACCCTGAGAACTCCCCCACATGCTGCCAGGGGAAGGAGATCACCATGCCCAGAGATGCTGCTACTCCCCATGGAGACAGCCAGCTGCTTCAGCAGCCAGGAAACTCTGCTGCCTCCAATTTGTCAAATACCATCTCCAGTCAAGTTCTGCTAAACACACGCACTCCATGTGAAGCACAGTACCATCAGCCAGGTTTCTGAGCCTCCCGTGAACTAATGGGACTCCACTCCTCTAAATTGGCAGAGATAAGCCACAAAGCTGCTTCTGTGTCATGTCTCATTTTCCCTCTGTTCCTTATTCTCCCACAGGGCCATCCTGCTGCAGCACCATCAGCAACACCAATGGAATTGAACACCAAATGGCAGTTTTCAAAGCTCTACCCTAGCTGGTGGATGCTGCTGGCTCTCCCTTGGCCCACCAGCTCCTTAGGAAGAACACTTGTTAAATAAATTTTTCTTGGAAACAACCTTGGGCCAAGAATGGGCACCAAGAATTCCCTGGGGAGCTCCCAGCTTTCCCAGGCTGTCCTTCTGTCACCTCAACTCCTCCTCTCCTCACCTGTGGCACCAGGAATCTGTCCCCAGACCTTGCCTGCCAGACAGACCTGCCCAGACATTACTACTTCATGTACCCACAGAAGGGTGATAAAAAGCTTGCTGGGCTGCCTGATTTACACAACTAAAATGACAAGTGATAGAGGGATCAAAGCCAGCCAGGAAAGAAGAGGTCCCCCCCTCTGGATGGGCCCACTGAAAAGGAAAGTGAAAAGATCTGGGTCCTTGTTCTCCCTCCTCCTCTTTGCACTGCTCTGCGAGTCTCAAGACCATTTCATGCTGGCATTGTCCTCATCCTGGCAGCCCCTTCTAAGCCTGAACCTGCTTGTCCTCTCTGTGTAACTTTCCCCTCACTTCCCCCTTGCAGAACCATTCTGATGGATCAAGCACTGCTCCAGCTCCCTGGGCCTGGCCACACCACATTAAATCAGGATTTATGAGCCTTGAGCACAGACAAGAGTTATGCAGTCTGCACTTCTGCGAGCTGCATACCAACTCCCCAGCTGGTTTAAATCAGATTAACTCCACTGATGTCAGACATTTAAGGCAAGAGTGTTCCATGATTTACACCAGCTAAGAAGCTGTTATACTATAACTTGGCAGCTGCAGGTTTTAGATGTGAAGTTTTTTGGGCAAAGATCCCAAGCAACAGTAAACGACAGAGCAGCTGAGTGGCAAACCCCATTTAACCTCAGTGCAATGTGCATGCAGCCAGCACATGGTCCACAAAAGTCCCTAAAAAAAAATAACCTGGTGTTCAGTTTTTAGTGCCACCAGTCTGCAAAACCAATGCCCCATCATAATCCATAGAATCCAAACAAATCACCAAATCATGATACTGTGGAAATGCCTCTCTTCAAAAAATGATATATTTGGTAAACTAAAGCCAAGCAATTTTAGTACAAAGGTTGCTTGCTACTGAAAAAATCCCTATAGACTGATTAATGCAAATGCAAATGAACACACCAGAGAGTTTAGTATTCAGTTCAGGGCCTTCATTTCTGCTAGAGGATGCTCAAGCTTCCAATCAAATCTGGATTTCACAAAAAAAGTGGTGCTAATGGTATGGAGCCAGATGTGCTTGGAGAGGCGCACAAAAAGACACAGCACGCAGGGCAGAACACAACATTCAAGGCAGAAGAAATGGCAAAGAAATACACCAGGAAAAATGGTAATACTGCCTGAAAAAGAGGGTTTGCTCCTTTCTCCCCCAGCTTAGCAAAGTGGCTTGTTCAGACCAGTAGATACTGCTTGTCAGAGTCACGAGGGCAGCAAGAGCCCAGTGCCATTCCCACCTGCAAGCCTGGGAGTGGCAGCAGAGCTGCAGCCTTTCCTGTGCCTCTCGTTCAGTGCTGGCTGCACAGGGAGGAGGCTGGTCAGCCCCACCAGCCCCATAAATCACCAGGCACCCAGCACAGCAAACCTGACCTCTCTTGCAAGGGAAATATAAATCAGCTTTACTAGCAGCTTCTGAAACAAAAACTAAACTCACGAAAGTGTAAAAATGCCTCTTTAAACATCCTGTGTCCTGAACAGACCATTGAAAGCCCTGTCAGACTGAGGGAGAGCAAACAAGCTTTCCAAAGATGAGGGCTGATGACCAGAGAAAAGGCATTTCAGACTGAGCAGCTTCTTGCTGGCAGGCAGCACGACAGGGATATCTTTAGTACACAGCAAAGACAGAGTAGGGAATCAGGAGGAGCGAATTAGCCAGCATTAATACCATCATTTGTATGCAGTGTACTTCAAAGTGTTCACAGTGCAGACAGCACCAGACATACACAAAATTACCCAAGTCTGGGGGAGAGCCATGTAGAGCACATTTGCTGGAGCCCACAGAGAAATGATCAGTGAGCTGGGATGGAACCCTCAGGGCCACCACTGCCCCACAGTTTAATGAGCTAGTGTGGGAAGGCCGTGTCACGAGGACAGGGGCAAGTCCACAAAGGACAGAGGAAGTCTCATGAAGCACAGCAGAGGTAGGAGCTCCTAAGTAGAGCCCAACTGGGACAGGACTCAGCAGGGCCACAGGGGAGGTGTATTGCTCACATCTCAGCAACAGTGCACCTGAGATTCATGGCAGGAAGCCTGCAGGGAGAATTAGAGCTGGGCAGAGGCTCCAGATGCCAAGGAAGCTGCTGCTGCCAGCGGTGCTAGCCCTGGGATCATGTACCCATGTGGGAACACGCCACCATTGCATGACATCCACAAGCAGCTTTGAGAGGCTGGTCACCTCCCCCTGGGGCAGTGTATGGCCAGCAGGGTCCTGGGGCTCCTTGCCACCACTGTCACCTGCAGCTTGCCATGCCCAGGGAGGACATGTGACCAGCCCAGGAAGGGATGCTGCCATCACTGGTGCATCAGGCCAGCCAGGCAGCTGGCAGGGAGAGCCCAGGGACAAGCAGGGCTGCAGGAGCTCCAGTGAAGGGGTTTGGAGCCCAAGGACACAAAACCCTACTTGTGCAACCAAAGACTAGACAGCACACTGGTTCCAGGAGAGGCAACTGCACACAGACAGGGGAGGAAAACAGCATCAGCTGAGCTGAGCCCCTTCTGCCAGTTGCTTTGTTTTCCTGCAGAGTTCTTGTTGTTTCTGCACTTGATAACAGCAGAGGCACAATAAGAAAACTTAAGTGATCAGTGGCTGCTAATCAGCAAAGCTTTCCAAAAGCTCCCTAAAGCCAAGAGGAAAGACTCAACAACTACTCCCTGCTGATACTCAAGAGTGCACAGCTACACCACAGACATACAGCACCTATTTCTGCTGGCACCACAAGGGGAAGGGGGCTGTAAACACACACAGAACAGGCCTGCTTGCTCCTGTCTCACCTCTCCTATCATCTCAGGGCATAAAGGCAAGGCCAGCTGCCATGTGACAAGGAGAACCTCCTGTCACTCATGCCAGTGGAGACCTGGATGAGGTCTTGGACTGATAAATCCATCACTCTGCAAAAAGGAGCAGAATCCTAGGAGCCCATCCCAAAAGTTTATTAACTTTGTATTTCAAATAGCACTGGCTAACATCTCTGTGCAGAAGAGAAACACAGCCTGTGTTGCTGGAGGCAGCAGAGCAGAGACCTACCTTTGGGCATGATGCGATGCATTGCAACTGACAGGAAGAAGATGGAGTCGCTGTAGTAGGTCCCTGATCCAGCACTGAAGTGTTTCTGCATGGCCTCAACGATGGGAAACAGCTTTTCTGTCAGCTCATTCACATCATGGACGATTACCTGGCAGAGAGACCAGAAACACCACTCAGCCACTGCTCCTGGGGACAGGCCCAGCTCCAGCAGGCTCTGCCCAGCCCCCACCAGCACGGGGTGAGGGGGAGGTTGGTAAAGCACAAACAGTGCTGCTGGCACTGCAGCTGCACAAAGGGGCCTGCCTGCCCCGGCCCCTGCACATCCTCTTGATGCAGGACCTGGCCAAGTGCAGGGAAAGGAGCATTTTCACAGCCATTTTGTAACTGTAAGATGGGCAGAGACTTGAATCCCCTCACACAACCAAGTGTGTTCCATGTTTTGGGCTGTTTCTCTGGTCTGTTCCCACTGCCTGATGCAAACACATATCTGGTCTCCCATATGGAGTCCATAAGAAGAGGCAACAGCTCGCTCCAGGCTCTGGTGTGCTGCTGTTTAGAGCCAAGCCAGACCACATCACTTACCCTGAGGACCAAGGCTTGCTCCCTCCTACAGAAGCAGGCTGTGACAGGGCCAGGGACACAGCCCAGATTTGCTGCTCCTCAGCCTGGCATGGAGGCAAGCTCTGCAGCACGTCCCGGCGGGGCTGCAGGGGGAAAGGGAGGACAGGCCGCAGCACGCCGACAAAAATCCAAACATCAGGAGCTACAGCACAGCACAGCAACTTCTGCAGATGGATCTCAGCCTGTCTGTGCTGGAGTTTTGCTGGTGCTCAGCCAGCCCTGCTCTGCATCCCTCAGCCCTGCGGGAGCCCACGCACCAGCAAGGGCCCTGGCACGCCTGTGCCAGCTGTGGCCATGTCCCAGAAACAGAAGCAGCCCCAAATGCACCTTGCCAGCTACTGACATTTTACAAGCTTCTAATTTATTTTGGTCAAAGTCCAATGGACTGGAACTTCCATGCAGCTTGTTATACCCACAGAAGGATACAGGTCACTGAATCACACAAGATAATGAGAGGGATTTTCAGGATAATTAAGAGAGATGAGGGACATGACCCTGGTGCAGATAAGGGGGAGTGCAGGAACTTGAGTGTGGAGACTTGGGGTCATGCTGCCTTCTCCAGATCACAGAAAGCATGAAAAGCCCTGCTGGAACTAAAGTCCAGCAAGGACATAACACTGCAGCAGTACTTGAATTTTGTACAGGGGAACCTATCGCCCTTGTTTGAGGGATGTCAAGACACTTCCACAAGCTGGCCCTGCCTTCAGCAGGGAACACAAACCACAAGCTTTGCAGCTTGCTTTCAAACTAAACTATTTCAACAGGTCTACAGTTTCACTTCTTTTCCCTACTAAAACTTCATCTGCTTAAGAACAAGGGGCCCTGAACTATATACTTAAAACATGCAAGATAGAGCACTTGCTTTAATTTTTTTTTTAATTAAAAGAAAGCCTAAACCAAGCCAAATACTTCAGAGGAGAATGTGGCTCTGGAGCCTGTGCTGGTGCAATGACCATCCTCTCCATGGGGTGCACAAGGGGCTGCACTGATGCTCAGCTGGTGCAGAGACTGAGGCAGTGAGCAGTCTGGAGCTTCTCCTTCCACAGCTTTTTGCAGAACACGTTGCTCAGACCAACACGCTCTTGTGGCAGCGTGGAGCTCGCTGGATGAGGGGTTGTGCTTGTGGCACCCACGGTACTGAACACATTGAGGCAAGGGGCCTGTGCTGGCACTGGCCAGGATGGCTGAGCCAAGGCAGGGCAGTGCTGGAGGACAGGCACAGCTGAGGCCCCGTGGCCTGTCCTGGGGAGGGCACCCTCCACACCCACGCTGGGCCCTGGCCGTCAGCCGGGTGCCGCAGGAGCCCCCGCGCAGGCTCCGTGGCCAGCACGGCCTCGGCGGGGTGGCCCCGCTGCTGTCCTGGCTGCTGGGCTTGGAGCCAAGGCCTGCAGCAGAACAGCAGGAAAAACACAGAACAACGCGTTCCAGGAAAGTGCATTGGGAGAGCTCATCAGCAGCCGCACCTGGCTTTGGGCAGCACAGCACAGTCCCCAGGACACTGCAGGGGAGGAAACTCTTGTTACCATTAGGCAGCACCTCACCCCGGCCCTGCACGGTTGTGCCATCGCGGTGACAGTGGCCACACCGAGCAGGACACAGCCAAAGGTGACCAAACAAGCAAACCACCACTACTCTCCAGGTGAAGGAGGCACTGACAGCCTGTTCATGAAACTGAGCACCACCAGCACGGGGATGTGTGATGCTCTGCTCCCAGCCCACCTGGGCAGGGGCAGCTTTGGGGTCTGGCTGGGCTGGAGAAGCATGGAAGAGAAATACAGCACCTGTAACCACCCTTCTGCATCCAGCAAAGGCTGCCTGAGGTGTGTAGAGTACATAAAAAAGGGGGAAAAATGCCAAACCAATTCCAGTCACTGCTGAAGGAAGCACACTGCCAAGCACCAGTGGACAAAATTTATAGGAGAAATACTGAAACTCGAGACACAGCATCATCTGCCTTTCCACTCCTGCCAAAGAAAACAGGAAAAACATGTCTTTTGCCCACTCTTGTACTTCTGCAAAGCAAACTCTGAGCAGCTGAACTTTGCTCCTGCAGCCACAGGCCAGGCAGCCTCTCTGGGACTGTAAAGGCTTCTTCCCTCCTCATTGCTGACTTTAGCACAGCTTGTTGATCTGCTGCTAATTTTGTACTTCGTTATTTATTTGTGTAACAGCTCTTAGTAAATCCCTGTAGCTAAATCCGACCACGTTTGCTGAGGACATTAAGAAAAGTTCTAGGGGTTTCCTGTGCAAGCAGTTTTATAAACACGTCACGCGGATGAAAGATCCTTTCTAGTGATTTACTAAGAAAAAACAACCTGCATTTCTTTTTCCTTTAACTTTCCCTCCTTCCCATGTCGATCATCTTCGCAGGTCTCCGTAAGCACGGCGTGATGGCAGCCCAGTTACATCCACCCCAGCAGCATCCTTCGTGGGGCTCATCTGAACAGAAAACCAAGATGAGCACAGAGCTGAACGTGTAGTTCGTGTTGTTACGGCAGGGAAATGGAATCAGTAAGAGACAGGAATCGCACAAGGAGTCGCAGCTCACAGCCTGGAGCGGCCGGAAACGGGGCGAGCTGCTGCTCTGTGTGAGCACAGTGTGGGCCGAGGCTGGCCCAGGCTCGCTGCCGGGCACCTCCCGCTGGCCGGGGGCCGGGAGAGGCCCCAGAAATGCCCCTGCCACCCGTGTGCGGGACTCGCTCTCCGCCACTACTGTCACCAGGCCCCGGCGAGAGCCCACCGAGGCCCGGGCGGCAGGACGGCCGCGGGCCGGGTCCGGCCTCCGCCTGCCGGCCGCACACGCGGAGCACGAGCTCCCCTGCCGCCGCCGCCCGGCTGCGCTCCCGCGGCACAGCGGGGCCACATGCGCACGGCCACGGGAGCGGTGACGCCGTGCAGCGACCGCCCCCGCCCGGACAGCCCAGCCCTGCCCTGCCCTGCCCTGCCCTGCCCTGCCGGGAGGGTCCAGCGCCTAAGCTGTTCCCACACACCCACCGCCTTCACCCCACAGCCCCCTCTGCCCTCACTCTGCACACTGGCCCCGGGCTGCAGCCGGCTGCCTCCCTCTCCAGGAGACTTTGAAAGTGCTGAATCTGCCTAGGGAGAGAGAAAAGCTACCCAGAACCTTCCCCAAAGGTTACGATCCATGTCTGACTCTGGGCTTCACTCTAACAGAGAAGCCAAGTGATCTCAGCTTTGCTAGGATCGGAGGACAACGGCAGCTCCAAAAGCTGGGCCTGAATCACTTGCTCATGAAGAAAAGGTAAAGTTCAGGATGTTTTATCAGTCTGGCCCTAGTGGCTCCAGCTGCCCCCTGAGCACTTTATCAAGCCTTATATCTGGGCCTGTGCTAGGAAAACAGCATAAGAACCAGGAGAGTGTTCTGCACACAGCAGGAGGAGCAGGAAATGAGAGGTCTCAGGATAGAGATGGGTTACTGCTGGAGCCAGCTGAGCACCAGGATCAATCATCTTCAACATTTTAGCAGGAGCACCAGAAGTCCAAGCTAGGCATAAGTCTCCTGCTGGTAAAGAAGAGGAATGGGGTAGGCTACAAAATAAAGAGATGCTGTCACCTGCTGGCGTTTCAGAAACTGGCACAGGATTAGGACAAGGCTGCAGGCTTGAGAAGCAGAACAGCCTCTGCTCTGTACCAAAAGCAGAGAAATGGACTGGTCCAAAACACACTGGCAACCATAGGCTAGCCAGTGAAACCAGGGTACATCAGGCTCTGCCAGGAAAGAGAGAAGCAGCTGTCCCACTGAGCAGATCTCAGTGAGACCTCACCTGAGGCCTCCAGATCATGCTGCCTGCCTACAGCCAGGTTCTGGTGCCAGATCAGTTCTGGTGCCAGATATACTCACCAAGCCATGAGCCAGGTTTCAGTGTGACTCCACAGGCACCTACAGATGGGCCAATCCACAACAGACAAATCACTTCATGCCTCCAACTCCAACTCCAGCTACTCTGAAGAAATGAGGCTAGCAAGGGTGCCTGCTGAGAAGTTTGTTTCCCAGAGGGGCAGATGGCAGTAAGGCTGCACCCACACAAAGGGGTGACTGCAAGGGATGTGCACACCAGAGTGGCCTGGGGGTCCTCCCACTCCAGGAGACATAATACCACAAACGTGGGTTAGGCACCACATCAGCACTGCACCATCATGGGGCAGTCAGTCCATCTTGCTGGGGAGTGCAAGAATCCTCCTGAGGGAGCTGTGCACACCCTCCAAACAGCCAAGTACTGCTGCATAGCGTGGGTCTCCCAGCATGGGTGCAGGACCTGACTGAGGGCCAGCACTAGGAAAGGACTTGTTTAAAGAAAACCAGTGGTGGAATTATTGACCAGGAAAGTGTATGAAAAATGTTAAGGTTACAATTCTAGTTTCATCTTGGCAGAATTCAGTTAATGTGAAATACAGGACTTATGAGCAATAAAAATTACAGGAGGACTAGAGGACTCTTCCAAGCAATGCTCTGCAGCAGCACCTCAGGACAGGAGAGTCAGGTTACCTGCAATCTCTGAACTTGACACCCCTCCAGTTTTCAGACACCCATTTGATGAGAAGGAAAGCCTGACCTTGCATAAACTACACTGGCTGTGGATTTGGGAGGCAGAACCATTTCCCTGGAAGAAGGAACATTTGCACGTGGATGCACTCCAGCCCCTGCAGGCTCTCCACTCCTGCTCTCAAGAGCCACTAGCAGCCGGCCAACCTTCTCTCCCGACCGGGAACCCATCGAGATATAAGCACACGTGGTCCTTGTGCCGAGACGCTGAAAAGCAGGACCAACAGGGCCTCCAGGAGAGCAGCACTGCTGAGAGCAACTGTTCCTCCCCAGCACAGGTGGTGTGCGGAGGTGCTCCCAGCCACGCCGGGCTGCACCGGTGGGGACACAGAACAAGCCCCTCAAGACTCCCGAGACCGGGGAGCAGTGGGAGCTCCTCCAGCAGAGTGGGAGCGAACTGCTCTGCTGGGAGCCGCACATGGGCCGCCAGCTGAGGGAGCTCCTTCCCGCTGCTCCCAGAGCGCCGCGGGCAGGCCCCGCAGGACCCCCGGCAGACCCCGCTCGCTCCCCGGGCCCGGCCCGCCCCTCGGCCCCCGCGCACCTGGTGGCGGAAGGCGGCGCCGCGCAGCATGTCCCGCAGCAGCCCGAGGCCGATGTCGCGGCTGGCGCCCTCGGTGACGAGGTGGAGGTGCAGCACATCGGCGGCGCCCAGGCGGCCGTGCCGCAGCAGCGAGCGCAGCGCCGCCTGCGCCTTGTCGCGGAGCGCGGCGTTGCGCTCCGCCTTGGTGAACATGAACAGGAGGTGCAGCCCGCGGGGCCCCGGGCCGGCCGGGACGGGCGGCGTGGCGCGCAGGCGGCGGGTGGCGCTGGAGAAGGTCTCGCCGCCGCCGCCCAGGTAGTAGAAGGCGCAGACGGCCACGGCCGCGGCCGCCGCCAGGGCCGCGGGCTGCGGGCAGCGCAGGCAGCCCCGGCGCGCCGAGCCCCGCAGCGCCGCCATGGCGGGGCGGCACCGCCCCTGGCCCGCCCCCGGCAGCAGGGCGGGGACACCGGGCCGGGCCCGGACAATGACACACCACACACGCTACAGTCAAGTTTTAGATACAAACTCTACAGCCGTACATAACGCGAAGGAGGGCGGAGTATACAGTCTGTACAATTACAGCTTAAGGGGGGGAAGGGTTTTTTTACATTTTACTGCTGGAATGCTTAAAAAACACCGAGTACAGAGGAACGCGCGGAGAGGAAAAAAAAAGTTCATGACTTCGGAGAAAGTAACGTCTCTGCTTGAGGAAACGATGATTTCATGGCGATTTCTGTCAAAAAACGGAAAACTTCGGCTCCTAACAGAAAAGTGAGTGGAATTTTTCCTCCTCTGTCATCTCCTTCCATGGGAAGAGAAACAAGAAAATACTGTATGCAGAAAGATAAAGCAAGCATATGAAAAGGTATATACCAAAGTGGTACACTCATCCTTTTCCCCAGTAGTGCCTCTCCAGAGTTGTCCCTGTTTTAAAGCTGTGCCTTTGTGTAAGCACAGGAGCAAGGCATGCTGGCTGTCAGAATGCACAAGCCATAAACTCCAACTTGGGAAAAAGCGTCCATAATGAATGGGGCAGAGATTGTAGCCTGAAAAATTGATTCTCAAAATACTTTGTGTATTGAAGAATCAGATTAATCAGCTAAGTCCTTTTGACACTGTGAAAAGATCATGTCCTTTGTACTTACATATTATTATTTTCAGTTTCATCAAAGGGTCGTTTCATAGTCACTGTGTTATTTGAGATTCTCAAGGTGAAGCAGCAGAGGTAACATCCACAATTTAAAACAGATGGCTGCAGAGAAGTACCAAAGTCCTGGAAACATGACAACAACCCCCCACTTGTTCTAGTTCTCACCTTTTTAGTTTAGTGCTACAAAGTTTATGCTCTATCCAGGAGACCTAGTAATTTGGACAACACAGGTGTCATAATGCAAAACAGGAGAAACTTCCTCTTGTACAGGGATTTGCTGACAGCAGTTGGAAGGTCTGGTTGCATTTTCTAAAACTATTTCAGCTCAGTATACAAATAGGTAAAATATAAAACCCCACAGAGTGAAAAATGCAGTATTAATACAGGACCCTTTAGCACTGTAACATTAAAAGCCACGAATGGTACAATCCAAAATCTCCAAAATCAGTGGAAAGACTGCCACTGATATCAGTGACTTGCTGGATCAGGTCCTACTGGGCAGAGAGGCTGAAGTCCACAATGTACTAATGAGCACCTGGAACATGCATCCATCTGATTGCAATGTGGGCTGTTTGTGAAAGCAAAGAAATACCTCTACAATCCAAATTCACCTTCACCCAAATCCTGTGAACAAATTTCAACTAACACAGGTAGTGACATAATTCAGTATGATCATTCAGAAATTTAAGTTTATATGCACCTGAAAAAGGCTTTAACAGAGTGCAGTTTATACTGGACATCCTATCATACCCAAAAGGACAGGGGAACAAGGCTGAGGATCACAAGTGACACACCTACTACAGGGAAACAACTTCTTAGTCTAGAGAAATCATCCTGCAGAATTTGTCACAGAGATTTTGTGGCCAGGGAGGAAATCACTGAAGATTTGAAATGAATCTCTCAGACCTGTTCTCCAGCAGCCTGGACTGAGACAGCAATTATGCCACTAAGCTTTAGGCAGCTTTACATTCCAGTCAATCCCACTACACGCTGCCTGCCAGCCAGGCTGGGAAAGACAAACATTTAGAAAAACCTGTGTCTAAGGTGTATATTCTGCAGCCATATCTTACATTGTCCCATCTGTACACCAGGAATCTTACTTTCTCTAAGATCTACTAAAACACCCATTTGCTGGTAAACACTGCTGATTAGGAAGTATATTATCATTTCATAGGCAGCTATTTAAAAACCAACTTACTGCTTACAGGTGATATCCTTAAGTTTCTTATTATTCAGACTAAATGTGCACTTTAAATGGGCAGAATCTGCTTTTCCTACCATAATTAGACTACATACAAAGCAAGAACTGTCTTGTAAGGTTATTCTGCTTGGAAGTAAAATCCACTGGACAACACTACTAATTTTGTAGCAATAATAATATGCAGACTATTATATATTTGATGCAAAATTATAAATGTTTGAAATACCTTCTTACAACTTAACATGCCAGAAAGTTTAACTTCACCATGGTTTACAGATTTCAATTTGTTTTATCCCAGTTTTGGTTATCTTTCCAAGGAGAAAAGCCAATTCATTTCCTAAATATACTTAAACAGCAAGTTAACAATGCCACAGCTATTAGGATTACTGAAAACTCACATTAATGCTATGTCACCTAAAAACTCTGCTTAAGCTGTCTCCATAGAGTAGACAAACACAGGAAAAAGAATTGCATCTGCTGGTTTGAGGTTTAGGAGGATTATTATCTAGGTATAAATAACCTGATACATAAGCATGTATCTAGAGACACCATTTATACATGCACAAGGGCAGGGTGGGGCTCACTACTGCATAAAGCAAATTGTCTTGCTGCCCTCACAACACAGTTGGAGACTGTGCTCATTCATTACTTGACAGTAATATCCACTGAAATTCTAGTTTTCCTGTGCTCACCTTAGTTTAGACAACACATAAGCATACACATCATTGCAAATTATACAAGGGCTACTGCTTCCTGATAGAAGGGATTGATTGCCCTAAACTTAGAGTGGCTGCAAGACATGACACTTTTATACTGAGCTTAGGGCTTGTAGTGAGTACAGCAAAAAGTAGAAATAGCCTTTGGACTATTCCACACCAACTTTGTTGACTCAATATTTACTTTCATGTCTCAAATTTCAAGTTTTCATGTCAAAATACTACAAACAAACCCCACATCATGTCCAAAAGGATTAAGTTTATTTTCATGAAAGGTTCCACATGCTCATTTATAAGGATACTTGCTGTGCTGAAAGTTTAATTTAAGAGGAAAACAAAAAAAAGGAAAATGGACTGCTCTTAGGAATTTGGTCCCCAGGATATATCCCTTTGTGACTGACCTGCAGTCACCAGCATAAAGGCCAGCCTGGTGCTAGAGCTTCCACTGTGAAAGAGCTTGCAGAAGAGCAGGAGCTGTCACATCTGTGAAGAACAGCCTACCTCTAACCA
Organism: Emberiza elegans; assembly: GCA_024865655.1. Lineage (NCBI taxonomy): Eukaryota > Metazoa > Chordata > Aves > Passeriformes > Fringillidae > Emberiza > Emberiza elegans. Next base: position 12,453,092 of record JALJVW010000149.1, read on the forward strand.
GAGTCACCACAGGAACAAGAGAATCTGTTGAGCTGCAGTCCCACAAATGGAAGGACAACTCAGTAAATCATTGCCCAAATTCCCTTCCAGACAGTCCCAGAAAATGCAACCCAGACCTTCTGTCAGAGGCACATTGTTTATGGCGACAGGGGGACAGATGCCAGTGATGGCCCTGGGCAGCAGAGCTGCTGTGAGCACCCTGCAGCTCTGCCACCCCCGAGCTGCAAAGCTGGCCATGAACAGGGGCTGCTTTACACTCAGCTAGCAGGGACTCAGGGGCTTGAAACATCTTCAGCTGCTGAGGTATATGTACTGGAGAACATAAACCAACTCATACACTTCCCCAGCTACCACAATCTAAAGCTACATTGGAGTGGTCATTTTATCCAAACTATCTAACAAAATGCATACAATTCATTCTGTTAAAGTAAAAAAAGACTTGCACTATAAGCTTCAGGTTCTTTTCCTTCTTGACACTTAAGACTTCCGGGAATCTGACTGCTGGAAGCGGTTTAACTTCTCTGGATTATTTGATGCCATTTGAGAAAAATCACGAAAAATGTCTTGATAAATTTCATCTCCTAGGTAGAAAAGAAAAGAGGAACAGTTTTAAACATTTGTAATAGTCAACAACACCCACCACTGCACAAATGCCCTACTGTGCTATCAATTACTGTGTAACACTTAATTCATGTATGAATACTGCCTCTAGATGGAGTGATGCTGATGTGAACTCTGAGGGACTGGGTACTTGCATGCATGTTCTGTAGAAGCAAATTAAACAAAGCCAAACTATACCTGAAATAGTACCTCACAGGCAGCCACACAGAGGAAAGTTCAGAGTTAGAAAGGAAAAGTTAAAGCACTTTAAAGCAACTTAAAAAGAAAAAAATATTTATTAGCCATTAAAGAATAAAATCCTTGTTTTTGCAAGGAACTGCTAACCAAGATTCTCTACAGAAAAAAAGAATTATGGCATAAATAAAGATTTACTTGGAAACAGAGATCAGAATTCTTACAGCCAAACAGAATTCTCCATGAAAAAAACAATCAGCAAACAATAATATAAATATTTTAAAAAGCAATCTTAAGTAGATAAATTATTGTTTATAAATTACTTTTGTCTATTACTTCAGCAAAAATAAAATTTCTACATTCATTTCATCTACATCTTTCATTACATTTTTCAGTTTGATCTACAAGAACAATGTACTTCTCCTAAAAATCTTTTTTTTTTTTTTTCTTCACCCTTTGTGCTTAAACGCAACCCTACTACTACAATATATTCCAAAATGTGTTCCTCCCCTTCCCTGTCTACACAGGAAAACACATTCAGGAGTGATTACTTCTTGAGTCATTGCCAAGTCATTCTTTTGCCACTTTAAAATGGACATTTATTCATTCATTTTCATGTTCTTCCATCTATTGGAGCATTCTGGGCATTGAGCTCAAGTTCTGGTTTAAAACACTAACCATACCCTTTCCTCTTCAAAAGGAATTTAAACATTGGGTTGGGTTAGGAGCTATGCAGCCATCCAAATTTTAGTCTTCCCAACACAGATGGCCACACAGGACACAAGATCCCAGCACTACTGTTTCTTGCTGACAGCTTGATTAATAGCATGACAAAGAAATCAACCCAAAATCTCTCTCATCATGTATGTCCAATATGAAGATTTTATTTTTTTTCTAACATGATTGTGGAAGAAAAGAATGTTTTTGTGCTTAAAAGTTTACACTACTGGGAAAAGTTACATTGTTTTGTTTTTCAATTTTTTATTGCACATTTGCAATGTTAAAACTATCATTCTTTTGGAGATGAGACTGCATTCTTTTAAAAACACTTTCACAAATAATAACTGACCTTCCAGAAATATTTAGCAGGCCAGTAACACAATTCTTCCCAGACTTTAAAAGATGAATACATTCAATACTGCTGTACTAGGAAAAGTCAGTTCTAGAGAAATTCCCTTTTGGTTTTCAGATTTAATTTCAAGTATGGTGTCCCTGTCCATGGCAGGGGGGTTGGAACTAGATGATCTTTAATGTCCCTTCCAACCCAAACCATTCAGTGATTCTGTGTTCTAGAGATGAAGCAGGCACAGGACAGGTTTTATTGTAACAGCCTGTGAGAACTTCTTGCTCTGGGAGACTAGCACAGAATGGAGCTGTAACATTCACCAAAAGAATAGCTATGAAGGGCAAAAGCAGAATTAGGCTTCTGTGATAAAAGCAATTATGCTTTTAATACAGAAGTGGGTTCCACTGGTGAACGAGAACTGCAGTTCAAGTTGCCACAATTGGTTCTTTCAAATTAACTTGAAAGAAGAAAAAGCTATTTTTGAAAGATACATTGTGGCTCTGGCTTTGTCTCTATTACATAACAAAAATATTACATACAAAAATAGACTAAAATAAAGTGCCCCTTTAGTTTGTATGTTGCATTAATATGCTTGATACTGTAAACCTTATAATTATTTTAAAATTCTATGTAAAATTGAATTCTGGAAGTTCCCTTTCCAAGCAATGTTTTCCCTAAAGTGCAAATTATATGTACAAAAATACTGTAACACTGCTTTACCATTTCACACCAGAGTAACTCAAAAGGCACACATCATACATTCAAGAAAAGGTAGGAAGAAAAAGTAGCAATGCTAATATCAAAGAGTTAGCAAGACATCTGTAGCACCAGGAGATGAGCACTCAAGTATTATACAGAAACAGCACTACTGTGCATATGGCTTCTACCACCAGAAATAACTTTTTAAAGCTGGTTGCAGCTAGTTCCCATTCCAGGAATGCTTTGGAAGACCAATTGTACCTTGCAAAGCAATATATTCATTCTCTCATTAGCTCAAACCAGCCATATATATTTAAATTATTAATTTTGATGCCATTAGCTACATGAGCAATTGTTTATCAGCCACACTGCTAGAGCTGAGAAGTAGGCAGTTGGCTTCACTGTGATGACAGCAAACTCATACAATGATATTTACCCTCACACAGCTACCAGCAAATATACAATTGTCTTGAAAATCCCTATTTTCTTCTAGAATCATAATTTTGGAACACTGGAGTTCTAAAGTAAGGGCAGTGCAGATAATTTAACATGTAGGATTGAAAAAGACGTGCATCCCTTAAAACCACAGAAAGTTGTGACACCTCATGACAGCAGACAGGTTCTGTGCTTACACTGACACAACCCTTCCACAGCAGACAAAAACATTCAAAACACTCAAATATTGACTCCAACTTTTAAAAGAAACTGCACCAAGTACCAGAGTGAAGGGGGCAGAGCTGTGCTATACAAGACACAGTAAGTTCTCTGGCTGGGACTCTGCTCCAGCTTGTGGCATTAATTTCAGAAGTTATTCTAATGAAAGCCTCCCCCTGATTTTGGGCAAGCTCTGCCTGTCATGGCAAATCTGCTCTTCACTGTCAATCTCACCTTAGCAGCTGTGAAGTGTCTGGATCAGATTGCATCAGCTGCAGTCTCTAGATTCTACTGCTCCAATCTGGTAACATCCCCCCTGCCCAGTTCCTCAGTGGAAAACACATAAGGGCTTTATAGGAGTCAACTGAGAGTACTCAGCACTCAACCTGAAAAATAAGGTTCACCTTTCACTTCTGCCAGGAACAGCAGGGTGTTTTTAGCTGTCTAACCTCTAATCAAGTGTGCCTTCATTATTGGTATTTGCCTGATATTAAATTACCTTCCTATGGAAGCAAATATCACATCAGAACACGGTGTAAATTAGGTCTGAGTGCCTGAGAATAAAGTTGCACATAAAATATAATTTGTTACTTTCCTGCTGGAGTTGGCTCAAGTATCTGCCAGCTTCTATTTGTTTTTTAACCAAACAGAAAGAAACTCTGCATACAAAAATACATACTTAAGAATGACTGCTTTGTTTCTTATTAGTATCTTAACAAATAAAATATTTAAAAATAAAATTTAAGGAAATAATACTTTCCTATTTTTGTCTGGAGGCAGTTTGAAATATTTGATGTACATTTTTTACATTGGTGTGCAAGGGTTTTATTTCTTAAAAAAAGAAAAAGTGGACCATTCCACAGGAAGAAGAATGGTGTCCTGGAATAAGATGAACTCTTCAGCAGTCTCTAAGCAAGCTGAGTCAGAAAGCTGCTACTAAATAATGTCAGGTAAATCCTAACATGACACAAATGTCAATGGAACAGCAATAGGAGAAAACTGTGGACAACTACCAGCAAAATAGGGTGGTCATGGCTGCAGTAACACACTGCTGTAATGATGCTCTTTAAACAGTCTCCTTTTAGGTTCCCTAAGCACTCTGACAAAGTCACACCACTGAATTTCAATGAAGCTCTAGAATGTGTTGGTTTATAAAAAACACTATTGTATGAAGCAATCTTAAATTTCCCTCAGACACTAAGAATCTAATTGTAAACTGATAAATTCCTGTATACACTTCTTATACTGCATTTCAGTGTGGTTATTAGAGGAGTATTGACCTGGCTGCCCATAGAGTCCTTCTGATTCACGCATTTCTTCATTCATCCTTGCTAAACGCAACCTGCCATGCAGAAAACAAAAGGAACAACGTCATCTTTAAAGCACAAAAAAGACTACAATGTAAGACCTACAATGCTCTCCTGAATCTCACATCAGAGAGGTCATCTAAAGATAGAGTATTTTGATTTTTCTTTTGTTCCTCCCTGTTTTTATGTACAGGAATTTTGACATTTATTTTATTTTTAACTTGAAACAGAATAGCAAAATTTAAGTTATCTAGTCAGAAAACAGAATGTACAACTTACAGTGTTACAATATCTGCATTTGCAGCTTCCACTGCTATACTCAATGGATCTTTCCCATCTTCATCAGTGGCATGCTGGTTTGCTCCTCGTTTTAGGAATAAGCACACTTGTCTGGTTAGAAAAAAAAACATTGAAAAATACTTTTGACAATATAGGAAAAAACGAATAAAGTCAGGCTAGATACAATGTATTTAGCTTAAATCATCAAAAGTCTCATACATATCAAAATAGTGCAGTTCATCCAGAACACTTTAACAGAGTAGTAAGCAAACCATTTATTTAATCCACATTAGAAAACATATGTGTTTTGCTAGTGGATGAGACTGCTAAATCAAAATACTATTTCTTCTCTCCCAACCAGAGCTTAAGAAAAACTTGTATCACCTGAAATAGTATTAAAATATCAGAATATCTGGGGCAATGAAGAAGCTTCCCATGAACCACTAGAGTAAAGGATGGCCATGTACAAATTGTGGGGCAGTGAGTTACCCAGTGTGTCCTAGAACTGTGGCATGGTGCAGGGGCCCCCTTCCTTTCATGTCTCGGATATTCACGTTGGCCCCATTCTGCAGCAAAAATTCACAAGTAACCAATGAACCCTACAGAATAAAAACAAAGAAACAACTCAGCACCAGATCTCTAGAATCAAACCAAACCTCTTCTGCCTTCCCACCACTGAGCCACACAGCAAAGGAAACTAAAGGGAGTTGCTTCCAACTTTAAACACTACTAGACATAGAATTCCAAACAAAACATTAACAGGAAAAAATATTTCAGAAACAACTCTAAAAGAACACTGTAAGCATAACTTCAACATCATATTATCATTCATTAGGGAAGCAAGCAGCTCAAAAGGAACAGTGACACAGAAATATCATTATTTCCCTTGCTCTCCTCCCCCATCAGCAGTGCTGTATATCACATACCCCTCGCACGGCCTGAATGAGTGGTGTTGCTTTGTTTTCTTCCACGTTGACCCAGTTTACTTCAGCTCCATGAGCCAATGCTTCTGCCATGTGAGGAAGATTTTTCTCAAAGGCAGCTTGATACAACTGCAATCCTGGACTAGGCTGCTTGGAGTCACAAAACACTGGAGACTCTTGCTTGTCTCCTTCTGAAAAGAAAAAAAGAATTGTTTACCCTATTCCTGTTTTAACAAGGTACCTCTTGGAGTTCTGATCAAAACATCATTTCTCCGGCAAGAGGTAGCTCAGTTTTTGCACAATGCTATGTTATTGTTGCCCCATTCTGCCAGGGGAATTCACAGATGCCTCTAGCTCCAGTATTCAGGCACAGTCTCTTCGCAGAACTATTATTGCACAGAAAACATTTTCTCCACATTACTGGCACATGTGTATAAATTTCAATCTACATATTCCATGTCATTTCTAAGAAATTGTTTAAGGTCTGGAATGTGTTTTACTGTAAACTGCAAGATATTAATAAAACTCATTTTCTGCAAAGATGTATTAATACAAATATATCTTTATCTGAAACACCTGATTTGAGGCTAATATCATTCTGTCCTAATTTTTGTTAACAGATACCACTGTCATTTACCAATTACTTGCTGTGGCTATAATCTTTTGCACTAAAGCACGGTGTTTCTCTTCATCTCAGTAATGGTTATATGGAGTGAAGTCAGGGAGATAAAGCTGTTGCTACATAGAAACTTTTGTAAGTTACAGCTTCATAAATATTTCTACAACATAATCAAAAAAGATCCAAGCCCTATGCTGCCTGTCTTCAATAACACCTGTGAGCTACTGGATTTAAAACATACCTTAAAAGAGTGTTTTCATGTAGAATAGGTCTGCTTTATAAAGAAATGTTTTGGAAATTTTGAGAAACCATACTCAATATATCTGTCAGAACAGCATGCTAAAATTAGCAAATAATTTCATTCACCAACTTACAGAACTTCTGAGTTGAAGGAACGATGTTTAAAGACTTAATCAATTTCACAAAAATAAGAAACAGAAAAATTAAGCAAGAATGCACAAATAAAACATAAAAGCCTACTATCTGTGACTCAAGAGGAATTCTATCTCTTAGAATGGATAGATTTATTTATTTATAAAAGGATCTTGCATTTGGGCTCAGCCTCATCTGACTGGAAAAAACCACAGTTCTTTGAATCCATTTAGAAGGATTAAATGTCATTTTTGGTAGCAGGACCAAAAGAAAGATCACTCAGGCAAATTTTACCCTTTTTTGCCAAAAGCATTTCAACCAGGACAGCAGACATGAATTGTATCACCAACACTGGTCATTTTTAGAAAAGGAAACTGCTGCCAAGTGATTAAATTTTCATCTTACAGTGCAAAGCCTAACACACCTGGTTCATACAAACTGTTGGCTGATATAGTAGAGGCAAGGTGCTCTCTGCTGTCATCAGTGCTCGGCTGGATCCCACTGTCACTGCTTCGGACTGTTTTGGGGAGAAACTGCAATTACTATGCAGAGCTGAAGCTAGCTGCTCCTCACAGATACCATGATAATAAAGCAAGCTCTTATACTTGGTCCTGAACATAATTTAAAAAATGGCTTGTTCTTGTTCAATATTCTTAATGCATCCATAGAAAAATATGAAGTTATATTTTGTAACCATAACATTTACAATAATAATAATAATAAATGTCAAAGATAACTAGAAATGAAAAAAAATCAGGATAAGTAAAAAAGCTTAAATTATTTCATGAAAATACTAAGCAATGCAGCAGCCTGGAGACAACAGATTGAAGCAGGGAATGGCCACAACACACAATGGATCACTAGTGCAAACAGTGAACACACCACAGCTGTAGTACTTACTACTACGGAGTTTTGAAGAGGTATCAAAGTAGGAGAAGAGTGAATCAAGCTCATCAGGACAGAACAGAGACTCCCGCCTCGCCTCGTCGCTACTTACAGCAACCGCTGGGACATGCAGGTTAGCAAAGCACAAAGCAGGCAGTAAGGAAGGGACAGGGCAGGAGAGAACGTTATTGGAAAAACCAAAAGAGGATGAAAATACCGAGGAGAGAAGGTGGTTAATATGACTCTGAGTTATAAGCATCCCCATTCCAAATCCTTCCCCATGTAAAAAAGCACATGTCTGAAGAAGTCTTTTCTTCCCTACACTCTACACTAGGCTACAATGCATTAAAAAACAGATTCCATAGTCTCTGCATGAGGTAGAAGTCAATTAATATAAAAATATGTTACCTTATAAAGAATATGGGTAATACAGCTAAGGAGAGAAGTGCGTAAATACCTTTGTGGGATGCTGCACCTTGTTCCCCTGCCAAAAGGGACTTTTCAGGGCCACTGTGCCTTTTCTCTTCCTGACTTGGAGGCAAAACTTTTGTTCCAGGCTCAGGCAGAGGTACTGATGCAGCTTGCTTCTCTACAAACTTTCTTTCCACATATTTTGCTCTGATGTATGCCTCCTTCTCCTGCCTGTCATATACAAAATTCCTGGAGTTAGTAAGCTAATATTTTAATATTTTCATGTATTAAAAGAATATCTACTTTGTACTAAAGTCAGTAACCAAAACTGTAGCTTGGCATTGCACATAAGACACACCTATAGCACATTGTCAGAAAGATGCAAAGCACACCGTCACTTTCTGGATTCATGATTAAATTTTGCATAAGGCTCAAAAGAAAGTAATTTTGTTAAGTTCACAAACATGTATTGATTTTCAGACAGAGACTTTGGAAAATGGTATGTGGAAGAAATAAGCATTAGTTACTCTATGTTACCTGTATTAAAGCTTTATACAAGTTTACATTGTTAATAACTTAGTAATAAACATATATTTAGTATCTTACATAAATATAAATTGCAGCATCTGTTACAGGAACATTAAGATTACACAAGAAAACAATAACAAACCCTAGGTAGGCACAGCCATCAGTTCCATATCACATACTGAAGTATTTTTCCTTGTAACCTGAGGTTATCAGCTTAAAACACAACAGCAGTTGTGCCAAACTGATAAAAGGGGCTGTAATTATTGCATTGGAACTGCTGAAAAGCAGTTACCACTAGAAGGAATATCTAGCAAATCTCCTACTTTGTTTATATTATCATCACTGTCTCCAAGTTGGCAACACTTCATAAAATGCAGTTTTCTATACTATAAAACTACTGGGCAGCAAGCAGCACAGAACTGGAAAGGTAGTAAAAAAGCAAGTTTTAAGAGCCTATACAGCAGCACAAAGCATTGGGAATCTACCTTCAAACACAGATTAGCATCAGAGAAATAGAAGACAGCAGTACTATGATTTAAAGGCTGCTGTAAAGCAGCAGAGCTCATGTACAATGTAGGTAGGAAGATGAGAACATTCTGAGGATCAGGGAACAAAAGTCAAATGGAAGAACAAAGTCACTGTAAACAAAAGAAACAGCCACAGGCTCCTTCCAGGAGCACTCACACATCAAGTACAGCTGGCTGAGCTGGTACCCAGCAGAAAGGAAACAAAATCCACATGTCCACAGTGATGCTCTAGAGCTGTCATCAAAAGGAGGGAGTGAGAGCACAAAAAGAACAAATGAACAGCAGAAGCAGAAGGGACCAACAGAAGGAATGCCCAATAAACAGAGAGAATGAGAAAAGGGAGAGATACAGGGAAATGGGTACACTAAAGGAGTGTAACACAGTTAAGTGGCAGCAGCTTTTACAGAGGGAGGCTAAGGGAAGCAACAATAAAAGGAAGCAACAGGCACTGCTGGTAAAATACTACCTTTGACTTCCAGACTGTGGCTTCTTTACTCCCACTTTTTCCAACTTCGCTTCATATATTCTATTTATAACATCATTTCCCAATTCACACATAAGCTATAAAGCAAAATGAAAAAACTCAAATATAGTTGCAAAAAGCTTTATCTATCTATTCAGTTGTTTTTAACCTCACTCAGCCTATATTTACAACTTAGTAAATACAAAGTACACTAACAGAAATAAGCATGGGTTTATATGAGAATAAAGAAACAATCAGTGAATAGAGAGACCAAATTCGGAGTAAGGTAAGAAAAAAATCTAGTCACTCTAAAGTGCCTGAAAAAACAACCACCAGAATGACACCTGCAGGCCTCATTAACAAAGGTGCTTTTCCACCAGCTTTGCTGGGAGCTGTTCTTAGACCAGCAGCAAGAGACAATTCAATCAACTGTATTCCTCCTTACCCAATGGACATAATCTGATGCAACTACAGAAAAGGAGAAACAACAAAAGCCTACTTACAGGAGAATTTAACCCTATTGATTGCAATGAACAGATTTCTTGTTTCTAATACCAGGTAGAATATTTAGTTCTGATATTTACATGAACAGTACAAGAGGTACAGCTTTTTTTTTTCAGTGGGCATGGGGATTGGTTGGTTGTTTTCTCAGCATGAGCACATTGATAAAAAATTATTTAACCACAAAGCACATTTTCTTTTGATTGTTCAGAATAGAGAAGCAATTCTTAAGTGCCAGAACATCACAGCTAGAAACAAATGTTTGCATGAGCTATCCAGTTGCACACATGCATTCACACATGAATTCCTTTTTCAGGATTTCAGTGTCACATGACTTTTATAACCATGGCTCAAGCCAGAAATTTGGCACACAAAAGAATTGCATGAGTATTCTCCTATAGGCCAGAAGCATCTCACTGTTAAGAGCTGACATTCAAATGTTTGAGTATGATCATGCTTTAGGCTGATGTATCATTTCCAAAATTTTCAGCCCACTGAAAGACATTATTGGTTTGTAAACAGATTTGCCTTTTTATATGTTGAAAGTATCAGATGAAACTTGCTACTCAGAGTGCACTTGGGAACCTGAAGGTGTTGTAAGCTGTTCTGAATTGCAAGTTTGTAGCACAAATTACTATGGAGTATAAGAAAGCATGAATTAAAATAAACCAACACACAAGTATAAACATTTTCTGCTCAAAACTGCAAGACAAGCTGGGTAAAAATGTGTTTCCTGCATTGAACCTTCTGATGCAGATGCTTTAGAACAACAATCTAAGTACCAAGCAGAAACCTGTTTCAAAAATACTGTACCTTTAGGAGCTCAGGTTCCCATGAATCCAACGTTAAAGATCTTACTTTTGAAAAGTGGACTCCCAAGCTCCTAAACAACATGGGAAAACACATGAACCTGTAACTACATGTTATATCTTAACCTCAGACAGATTTACCATTAATTTATGCAAATAAAGCAGTTACCTTAATTCTATTTACAAACAAGGGTCTCTAATTTTCTTTCAATATACCTTTGAAGAGGCAAACACCACTCTTGCTAATTAAGCCAATGCACAAATGAAATGCAGCTGTGAGGAGCTCCCCAACCTGTGTATCCCAGAGCACTCGATGCACAGTGTGATCCCCAGGTTGATACTGGCCCAGCGAGGATCTGCCAAACCACAGTCACAGCAGGCAGCATTGCCAGCAATGCACTGCACTCGCTGCAGAGCACTCTCTCCTTTCAACAATTTCTCTTTGGTCTCACTCCCAGATTCTAGGCTCCCAGTAGAAGGGGAGGATTTCTTTTCTTGTTTCTAAAATAGAAAAGACACAAACAAACCAATTAAGAGACATGCTAAACTAAAGAAATTAAAGTCCCACAGATATTGACTGTACACTAAAATCCAAGAAAAGTCTCTTCTATCAAGGCCAAGGAAAGCCACAGAATCAAAAGAAAGTTCAGCTTTTTAGAAGATATATAAAACTGAATATAAGAATATCCTATCATATATCCAATGTAATGTGATTTTTAATCACATTACAGAGAAATCTCAAAAAAACATACAGACCACAGTAACATTAACATGATGAGTGAAAGACAGATCAGATATAATTCACAGCCTTCAGAATTTCATTGCATTTCCACTGAAGACAAGCAATGGATTGTTTCTTTCCTTCTCTCTCATTAAAAGAGGCTTTATGAACTTAAAATTTTCAGGATCTAAAGGGAGGTAGTTGTTTGGTGGATTGTTAAACTCACCTCAGATTCATCCCCTTTTTCTCTATATGCTGTGGCAATACTGGTCTGAACAGCCTTAATCCACGCCTGCCGCAGCTTTTCCGAGTCAGCCTGAAGCATGCAGCTCCTGTGACAAATCACAAAGTGCTCAGAGACAGTGGCCAAGCAGCTGACATCCAACAGCACATTGCTCAGGGGTCTCTTTTTATGGAGCAAGTTTCTTGCTATCACAAGTTTAGTAGGCATCATCTAATAAACACATTTATTTTAAGATAACAAAGCAGCTGAGCCTTTGTGAGCTGCAAACTCCTTATTTCAAACTTATTTGCAGGTAATGATAATATAGATACAGAGATGACTCTTCCAAAAACACTGACAATGGCTTAACTTCCTATTCCTTTTCTTATTCCAAATTTCTCTTTTTTATATCCTCAGATGCATTTTACACCTGTGACGCAAGTCACAGGTATCACTCCTTGAAAACACACTTTCATTCACTGACATCAAGAGAGTAACTTAAAAACTCTACGACAAAGAATGAACTACTTTGCTCATCAACACTAAAAGAAACAGGTCATGAAGTATAAAACTGTTCCAATACTTATGGGCTGAAAAAGCACAGGCAAGCAAGAGCAAAATGCATGTTAAAGTGAACCACAGCTGGAGATGCAAACATCAGGATGGGCAGCAATCTACTCAAAAGAGAAATCTAAGGAGGAGTGAAAAGTGTAGATAACCTCCAAACCTAAAAGCGAGTTGACCTTGTATCAAAAACTTAAATATGGTCACATCTCACAATCACTAATGAGGAATCCATGTCCTGCCCTTGCTGTGGCAGGATGCCAAAATTCCCTAAGTACAGCCAATGCACTGCTGAAAAATAATTTTATTTTTCATTTAGCAGTTTCATTTTTAGTAGTTTCACTTAGTGCATTCTGAAGTATAATTTAACATCACTGAGACAATAACTTATTTAAGTGCTTCTCTCTCATTGCACTAATCAGAAATGTGGAGAAACTGAGACCTATTTTCTACATTACTAAGCAGCTGATAGTATCAGCTACTACTAAGCCCCAGCAGATCCCTGCACCACAAGCCATTTATGCAAAAAGCAGAAGAATGCATGTTTATTTTAATGCCAAAAGTAAACTAAATACCAGGGACACTTCTCACAGCATCACTTTCTCTCAGCCAAAATTTCAGAGAGCAGAATTTTTCAGATACTTTTCCTGTTTTGATCTATCCCAAGAGAAACACTAATCTTACATTTTAAAACAACTACATGTAATTATTTTTATTTTTAAATAAACATACTCCACTGCTTCTCCTTACTTTGTTGGAGAAACCACCTCAAAACAGAAACGTCTTTCTATGTCTTCACAGTGTTTAACTGTGCAGAGCCGCAAGTCTTCAACAACCACTGTGGGATTATCCTAAGAGACAAAAGTTAACAAGAGAGTCACAGAGAAAAAATAATATAGTTGATAATAAGAGAATAATTCAATCCTGATTAATCATTGAATTCTATTTGCCTAGTTACACTGATTTTTCCCTCTAAAAAAAATAAAATTTGAACTCAGTGGATTTGGAGATCTACAGTCCAATCTACTGAATAATCAACACCTCAAATTTAAACAACAGTATTTAAACTATAAAGTTACTCTAAGAAAGGCAATTAACTCACTATTAAATCAGAAAAATTATATTTAAATCAGCAGTATTTCAAGCGCCTCATAAAAAACCCCCAGAAGCTGAATGCAGTGTTTTGAAAATTTGATTCAATTCATAAAAATTTAATTCTGAGCTATCAGCATTTTAAAGGTGCAGTTAAAAAAAGAGAATGAGAATTCACAAACACAGAATGCCCAACCAAACATGCTCAATCAAACTCAACTGTGTTTTCTTTCCAATCACAGAAATGAAGCTGCTTGATTTGACAGCATCAGACAGCAAGGAACAGCCTCTGATCCCAGTCTGTTTGCAGCGAAGAGGAATTAATTGCCATAAGCTCTTTCCTCTTTTTTTCCCCACTATCTCCATACAGCCTCTGTCTTTTCCCAACTTGAAGAACAGCTACAGCTCCTTGGTGCAAAAGCAGATTCTAGAACAGCAAACAAAGGAGCAGGGCCCCAAAACCTGACTGAAAAAGCTTCTATAGCTTGGGGCTGAGCTGGACTTGCTGATTTAACATAAAACAGCTGCACTTTCCACCAGCAACAAGGCAGATACTGACTGCTGAACTAGTGTGCATTTTCAATACTAAGTACATGTATTTAGCAGCCCTGACTGCTTTGTAACAAGCTTTCATGCTTTTCCCCCCCAGTTGCTGAATTGGGTGTGTGGATCAGTAAGTAACTGGAGAAGCAAGTCCTCAAAGAGTTAAACAAAACTGCTCAGAGAACAGCATGGAATATTTGACTGCCAGCAAGTGAGCACAAGCCTTTTGGGACCAACAACTTTTAAAGCTCTAACTTGGTTACAAAACCCACAGCAAATAAAAGTATGTGTGCAATCGGTGCACAGGAATCTCAGAATCTGTCAGTGTAGCTATTAGTCTCATTTTACAAAGGGAAAAACTAATTTAGAAGAAAGCAGTAGGGTGTTGAAGATCACACAGGATCTTCACATCAGCAGTTTCCCCAATCAATCAGGAAAATCATCCCCCAAACCCCAAACTATCCCAAGCCAGTTTTCAACTCCTACCTTAAATTTCTTCTGGTACACAAGTTGGTTATTTTGTATTGAGAACCAGCGCCTATTCAAATGAAGAGACATCCAGAGAATACATAACTGATTTTACAGGGCTTATGTGACTGAGATGTGCTAACATACAGTCTACAAAGAGACTGCATGAAAGAATTCAGCAAAGTAATACTGCAGTCAGTTTTGGCAAATATTTCATGACAATAATGAAAAAAGGGAAAGCAGAGACAAAACAGAAAAGAAAGCAAAGTTCAGATAATTTGAGTCATAAACAAACACATTCATGTTATGACAACATTAGTTAAGCTATCACACAAAACACTTTCATTTTAAAGAACATTTCCTTCTGCATTTTAGCAGAAAGTTATGATTTTAAGTAGTTGTTTGATAACACAAATCCAGATAGTTTAAATAACAGAAATACTTAAACCCATGTAAACTAATCCTGAAATATTTCTGGCAGTAGAACTAACTTACTAAAGCACTAAAAATGCTTTGGTGTTGATATCCCATGCAGGTTTAATATCTGCATTGGGCATGTCTGAAATAAAAACACTGCATATAAAAACTAAAAAAAAAAAAAAATCCAGCGAAAACCTTTTAAGTAGGATCCTAAATTAAGCCTTAGCTTTGAAGAAAAATCAAATAAATCAAATAAATGCTTTTAAAAAGGCATCCTGTAACATCTAAAAGATAATATATAATGCTTAAAAACTCCTCTGAACTGCATCCTTCCTTGTCAAACTCACTGTTCATACAGGATACGTCTCAGAGAATGGAAAAATCACTCACACTTTGGGGAAAAAAAACCCCTCAGATCTCTAACAATGTTTTATCAGATCATTGAATGAAAAACAAAACAAAACCAGTAGACATAACCATGCCTTTCTAGCTCTTCTGGGATGCACATAACAAAAGCAAACCAATAATCACAGTTTCATTTTCACTGACAAAAATGAAGGGAATGTAGACAATTCAGTGAAATTTACACATTGTTTTGTTCAGGCTTATAATGCAAACCTGTGTTTACCACAGCATTATTCCCCAATCATCTCCAATACACCACCTTTACCACACGTCACTTTTTCCTGAACTACCAGTTAGTTTAAATGGTATCAGTACACAAAATATTGTGTTGCAATAGATCTTGTAATTCTCCACAGGCTGTTGAGCTTCAAGCTACAGTTTACTACAATTAGTAACAAGAGGACCCCATGTATTTATTCAACCACAACAAGCCATTCCTGGAAAGAAGTGCACAAAGATGGTTAAGAAAAATTAATATATACAAAAATGTTAGATCCCAAACAGAAAATCTAGTACTTGTTAGAAAGATTAGTGTTTCATAGACAGATGAGATTCTACCTTTTAACAATCTTTTCAAATGTTGTGCAGATATGTTTAATTTAAAAAGCAACAACAGGATCTCTTGTCATTCTTGATTTTTTAAATTTATTAACAGCAGTAGTTTTAGTCACTGCAATTGAAAAGGCATCATCTTTACTATCTATTTACAGATGCAGTAAGTGTGCCCCAAATATAAGGCAGGTTATTGCTAATATTCATATAGGAAACTTAACAAAAAAGCAGACTTGAAAAGGAAATAAACTCATGTCATTTTTCATGTGCTTTTTGCAAACATAACACAAAAGAGAACAACATGAAAAGCAGTGCCTAAGTGATAAAGGGAGTGGTAAAGGGGAAAAAAAGCAGCCTTGCCCCAAGACAACGAGCAATGGAGCAAATCCCTAGTAAGAGCCTTAGGAAGTGCAATTAACTTCATTAATGCAATGCTTCATTTGTTCTACAGCTAAATATTTCATGAGTTACTCTCGTAAACAAGCTCTAATCTCATCAGTTGGATATAAGTGAACACACAAATTGTCACACAAATTTGTGCCATCTTTAAAACGTACTCTAGAAGTTTTGAAAGTATTTTGGTCCTTTTTTTTCCTAGTGGAGAAATTAAATCTGGTAAAAAACATTTCAGTCCAGCCACAAAGGGTGCAGGTTTAGGTGCTTTTCTAAATAAACTTTTAGTGAATGAGACCAACAATTTACAATTTTTGATAACATGTAAGTAGATGACAGAGTTAATACATTTTATTTTTTTCTTAACAAGATCAAAGTGTCAGACTGCCCTCCAAGGTGTCAGCACCACAGCAGTTTTATTCAGGCCAAAAACTTGGGAGTTATTCCTCATTAATCAAATACCATCAACAAACTCTTCACTTTACTGGAGTAAACAGACTGCTGGGGGTCTGTACCAGCATCAGCAAGGAACTCCTGAGGTACAATCTCTGTACTGAAGGTGCTGCTATAGGGTAACCCACATCTATCAGGCTCTAAGAAAAAATTTAAAACCTTCAGGAATCATGTGTGCAAGAAGTACTGATTATTACCAAAGCTTCCTTAAATGTGTTATTCTGTCACATGCAAGAGAGAAGGATGGTGAAGGAGAGAACATTCTTTGGAATATTAAAAGTAGTTTACACTGTCTCACTTCATAGTGGTTAAATACAGTTGTTCCCATTTAAAAACTGAATGTTTTCCATCATGTACATCTACACAATTCAAAACTGTATTTATTAAATAGGAAACAATGAAAAATCTATAGAAAAAAATCTAATTTCTGAAAACTGAGAGTAACACTGAAAAAAAATTAAATTTGAGTTTTACATTAAACAATGAATTGTGCTTTATGAGTCTCAGAAACAGCTTTCTCCTCTAGTTGCTAGCAGCACCATATTAAAACAGAGTAATTAATAATGCACAACATTTAAAAGTACATGTCTATTCCCAATGCAGTTGATAAGAAAAAAAAATCTCATCAACTCCAATTGGAAAAAGGCAAGACATTGATTTTGTATGCTCAGAAGTTTGAGTGCAGAAACTTGGCTTTAATTCCTTTTTTTAGCTAAAAACCAGCTCAATCTTTCTGAATCTTTTAAAGGAATTGAGCAGCAGGTATACTGGCATCCCAGGCAGAATCCTTCTGTTATTTTCTTAGACTGAGTCACTTATACATCCATTGCAAGTAATCAAAATTAAATGCAGGGTTAATGAAGAGCTTTTTGCGTGCCAAGGAAACATTGGGAAGGTATAAAAGAAGCTGGTTGGTACCTGATGTGATCTGGCTTTTTCCTGTCATGTGAAAAAATGGGGTAGGATTAAAACATAAGGGAAAGGAGGAAAAGGAATGAAAAATGCAAAATGAGCAAAATAAGAAAAGAATTAGCATGATCTGAAAATACAGCAGAATTAAAAAGGAAAACATCTACTGCATCCAATCTAAAACCTATTTGGAACATACTAGTGGTCTGACAAATGCTTTTCTCCCTACACACATTTATTCTTTCTTTATGATATGGACTTATTTTCCATTTGAATTTCTGGGAACCAAAAGAGCTGTCCAGCTACTGTTCCACAATAAAGGCACCTGACTCTTGTCCTGATGCCTCAAGAAAACTGGTGTACAATAAGGAGTATCATTTACCAACAGACAGACACACATTCTAAACACAGGTGTCCAGCCCTGTTATCCTAAGACTTTGCAGTACAAGGATGTAATTTTGATTCCACTGAACTGTATTATCTGAAATATTTTATGTGCATTATGTCCTTTTAGTCACAACAAAAAGAGATTACAAAAACTCCATCTCTTTCAAAACACAGCGACACTGAATTGCAAACAGCTCAGGGTTTACTTTGCAGCCTGCTCAAACATTTATTTGTTTCTAAAGTCAGTGTCACACAGAACTGTCCCAAGAACAGGAAACTTGATGCAAAAGCCCAAATAATTAAAGTCTTGAGACGATGAAACAGCTGCCAAGTGCTGCAGGAAGAAATTTCATTATGCTAGCAAGACATTAGTTTGGACTGGAAACAAATTTTCATTCACCACAACAGATCTGCCCCCCTTCAAAGGGCTGTATTATACAGTAGTCTTTTTTTTTTTATTTCCCCAGCTACCAGACTTTTCCCAGGATAACACCACTTTGGGGTCCATGGATTCACTGACCAAGACATGCACACAGAAGCATCGCATTTCTCTCATTTGTCAGCTAGAATCATTCTGCTGTGTCAAACTCACACAAAACCTATAATACCCTCATCTCTTATGCTTTTAATGTTGGCAAGTATCTGCTAATAGTGGCCATTAGGAAGATTTTTGGTGCCTTTGATTCACTCTTGATGGAGTTCTTAAAAAGGTCTAGAACCAACATAAGAACAACTGAGACCAAGGAGGGTACAAGAGAAGCCTCCATTTTAATCCATATTACTACTGACAGTGCATTTAGCAGTCAGCAAGGAAGAGCAGTGCTGTCACCTTTGGCTCAGAACAGCAGGAAATTCCAGTATTTCTAGGCAAATTCCTCTACTTTTGTTTCAGCTGGTTGATTTTCCACCCACCTTCCCCAGTGATGAGGATATAATAAAGGAGCAAACTGCTAATCTGTAAGAACACTAGAAGTATCTTGTCTGTCTTGACTTTAGCTCAGAATTCCCTAAAATAAAACAGTTTAATGCAATGAAAAAATCCTTTCTTGTACTTTAACGAGTGACTGGAAAAACCCCATAATCTCTAGTATATGGTAAACTTCAATCAGTACAATTCCCCACAGCCGAAACAGCTGAAACTGTAACACTACACAACTAAAATTTTCCATCACAAGAAACAGGCAGTGACCACTTCTGTGCCTACAGTATAGCAAGCAATTACAAATGTATTCAGAAATAACAAAAATACTTCTTTATTTTTACTAAGACATAGCAAAAAAATGGGTGAGATTCAGAAATTAAAAACTGTCTTCATTAAGATCTTAAATGTATATTTTTTGTATGATAAATGTAGTTTAATAGCAATTAGTAATGGTTTGTGAACATGTGGAATACAAAATTAAATGACTGATTCAATTTCAGAACTGTTTATAGATAGCATATCCAATGCTATTTTTTTGCCTAAATGCATCCAACTAGTTTATCTGAGTGAGATAAATTATCAAGAATCTAATAATAAAAAGGTTAAAGGTTTTGCTTTATTGAATGCTCCTGTGATAAACAGAAGAAAAAACAATAAGTAAATATCAATTATGTAATAAAAGCAGGCAGCTCTGACTCATTAAGGAGCTGTTTATCTTTACCCTCTTAAATTATTGCTTGGATATACTTTTTATTATATTTGTTCAAATCTGTAACTTAATCTGAAGGAATGTCATTGGGTATCTTGATTTAATTACAACTTCTCCTTATTGACTTTGTGTCCATTTAAATTACCCACATACAGAGGTCAGTTTTAATTGAACCCTACTCTTTAACCACTTTAAGGCAAGAGACATGGACAGTATTCCTAGGAATGACAGCATGTGGAAGCAGACACTCCTGTTCTGCTCCCTCCTGTCACCTCCCTAGCAGAGCAAGGCCTTCCTGCTATTCAAAAGAGGAACCCAGAGACAGAGTTTCACCATCAGCAATGGCAAAAAGGACCTTTTAGCTCCTTGGGAATCCAACAAAGGACAATCCCTGCCCTATAACTGAGATTTTTCTCAGTATGCTAACACTAACATTTTACCTCACACCAGGAAGGTGCCTTTGATGCACATTTCCCGGTGTTCTCCCTTCACCATCCTCTGATGCTTCACAGATTTGTCTTGGAGAACTCTGATTTCTGCTTGCATGAAACTAACCCAGAAAGTACATTACAATTACAGATGAATAATCAGGCCAAAGGACCAGACCAGAATCAGTCCAAAGCAAAATCCTTTGTAATAATTACCCATGACTTGCTAATATAGGTACAGTCTTATCGACACCAGAGGCCCTTGCATCAGTCTATGGATTTAATTGAAGTGATCCCAATTTCTTACAAGCTTGTGGTATGCTGAGATGCTCAACAAAGTACAGAATCATCCATATTGGAAGGGACCACCCACTCAAATGCACATTCTGTCCTTTGAAACACAGCAAATAGTTTAACAGAGGCACCACTGAAAAAATAGCAGAACATGGACAATAGAGAGCTCTTTATCACAATAAATTACATCTAAAATTCAAGAACTGTATCCAGCTGTGCTGTAAATGCTCCAGCATATATATTTCCTTGAAAAAAAGCACACACCCTTGGAAATGCAAAAGAAATCCTGTTCAGGAAGAAAAACATTTAAATAGTAGTAAAATATACATTGTTAAAGATATATGACTAACAATATATTTTGAATTCCCAGAAGGGCCATCAAAACTACTAAGCAAAAGTCACTGCATAGGACAGGAATTTTAAAGGATAACAACTACATTGCTTATCTTTCAGGAAAAATAACTTGAGTCCTTGACTGTGTTTCTCTGCTTCCAGTGGCTATACAGCTTCTATTTTATTCTGTTTTCTAACACTTTCCTAGCATATGCTTTCACAAGGGAAAGGTTTGCAAACAACTAGTACAGAAAACAAGGAAAATGGCTGTGAAGTGTCATCTCTAAGTTAACTAACAGAGTCACCCCAGTGTTCTGTCAAAACTATGGACTCAATGAGTTAGAGATTATGAATCAGATGAGAATTCAGGTTAAAAAGCAGTATTTTTATTAGCAGCAAACAGAGGTTCTGAATAATTACCTGTTCCAAGTCTTGAAGGCATTGCTGGCTCGCTTGAATAAATAACCTTCCATAACAATGCCATTGGCTGCATCTACATTGTATTCTAGTTTAGTATCATCACTGGAATAATCCTAGTACAAAGGAACAAGAAAAACACACTGCAGTTCAAATGAAACTTCAAATATGAACAGTACTGTTGTCAAAGAGTAAATACCTAGGAATAAGTTTTTGCTTGCAACACTTGTTAGTCAAACCATGACTCTCAGCCCCTGATGGCTTTTTTTAAAAAAGCAATTTTAACCAATGAGAATGTTGAAGATTTTTACTTTACCTGCAACAAGGGGAATTTCTTGTTCAGGTATTGGTGACCTCTACAGCCAAATAGAGGGCAAACACTGCTGACAGAGCATCTGATGCTTCAACTGTCTGCTCAAATGGTCTCTCATATATTCCCAAGAAAGGGGATAGAAAAGCAGAGGAAAAGAAGCCATGAAAGTTAAGAGTCAAAACTGAGAACAGTTGCAGCCTGTTGCAGATGTGTATAAAGTCAGTTGTGCTTTAGCATTTTCTTCAGCTCTGTCATGTGTACAGCTGAGCTGCACAGGAACTTAGAAGACAAGTAATCAAATAAAGATGATGCTATCAGTTAACTCTAGAGTAAAGCAATCATGGTGCTGACATTGATGACAAGACCTTAGCAGTAATCTCTTTATGATCTTGGATTAGATTACAAAATTACAAGTAGGACAAGGGAATATGCATTTCCATCAACCTAATATCAACTAAACCCAGTTAATAACAATTAATAGCAGCTTTCTGAGCTTTAGAAAAGCTGACTGCTTATCTTATTATCTCATCTTTAGCAAAGGTAAGTTAGACTAAGTAATTACACATGTGATGATCACTTGCTTTCACATCTCATTGAGAACAGCATGGGCTCTTCCCAGGGAGGTAGAGTTCAGATATTCAGAGAGTGGGAGGCTAACATCTACTAAGAGTGCATGAAAAAGCACACATGGAATGACATAATTTCTCACAACTTTGTCCAGCAATGAAAATAATATCCATGATGTAATTTTATTTCACTGTTATTAAAATATATATCTTTAAAGTAGACTAGCAACATATGGCTTCTTCCCCTTAACATGGGTGTAAGAGACACATTACTGAAAATTAAATTTCGAAGAAAAAAACCAAACAAGTTAAATACTAAAAATACAGAACATTTTGTATTATGATTTTCCTGAACCTACAGTAGTTACTTTTCGTAAATTGCAAACATCAGCTTTGTGTAATAAGTATATCTGAAAGTCTCTGCTTTGTACTTTGCTTCTCAGGATTTGTCTATACATAAAGGAAAAGAGGCAAGAAATATATATATAAAAAGAGTAGCTTCAACACCAACATGGTCATTACCCCCAGGTAATAGCCCAGGATGCAAACAACTTTCGTGCTACACATGATGTTTACTCTTGTACATGCAGATGGTTTGGTCCAATCCAAGGTTAATTACACATGATAGTGAAATGGTTGCAAATATTAAAATGGGCCCTTTAAGCTTCCCACTCAGAACAGCACAAATTCCTTAACATTATTCACTGTTTTCATCTTTTACTAATCTGGATAGATTACCTAATGTTGAAATGTTAAATCTAGATTTTTATTATTGAATAGACAGATGATCAATGCAAGAGTTCTGAAAGAAAATGGAACTATCACTACCATACACAGATCTGAATAAACATACTAGTTACAAAAGAAAGCTCCATCAAAACAAAATCAAATTTTTAAATTTATAATTCAGCAATTAATAACTTTATTAATATTTTCTGCCTGTTTTCCAAATCAGAACATGCTGAACATAAAAGACTTCATGTAAGCCCTCAAAATAAAAAGAGAAAACCACTATTCACAAACTTAGACATGCTGATGTCACATGCCCTACATTCCCCAAAAACTGATAAATTACTCTAACTTACCAGCTCCCAAACATAATGAAATCTGCTAAAGATTTGCATCTTCCTGCCTCAGTGATGCCTGCAGCTCCTTGTCTAGTTGAAGACAACATACATTTCCCAGTCTTTTCTGTCCAACCTACTGTGTAATCACATTTTCCTTTGGGTCTGGAGAACTGCTGCAGAAAATGCAGCTGTCTTTTCCAATGACTCCAGATCTATGCTTTGAAGGTGCATATGGACCATTTACCATGCCACACTCTAACTTAGAACTATCTAAAATACTGAGCCTTCTTATGAAATGCATTTAGTGTCATTTTTAATTACTTCCCTGATTGAATTCCACTTTTACAGAGCAGAAAGAGACATTAAGGGTATAGAGGCAAATGCCAAATATCTCCTTAACTGAACATGGCAGACTACCAGCTGGAAGGGGGAGGGAATAAGGCTTCCATGTGCTTTATCCATAAAACTTCATTGATAAAATTGTGCTTAGGAAAAACAATCAGAAAAAAAAAATGGCCCATTTCAATTCCATGGATAAAAACAGAAAAAAAACCAAAATTAGCTGTGTTCTGATCTTAGTCTCTGCTATTCTACAATGAAAAAAATAGGAGCAAAGCAGTCATATTATAGTTTATTTTTATCTTGGTGCATGGAAAAGTTTAATGAATCATGAAAAATAATCTGGGGTGGAGAAAAATCCACCCATATCTTTCCAGTGTCCTGCATAAGAGAATCACATGTTAATAAACTCAGTCACTGTATGTGATTCAGAATTGTCTATTCTGCCAGCAGGCACATAACTGATAAAGACTTCCTTTTAAACATAATTAAAACTAATTAGGTGTCAGGACTAAAGTAGATTTCACCTAACCAGAACTAAGAAAATTTAGCCAGTACTATGTAATTTTCACTAAGTGCTACATCACACATTTCATTCAGTTTTGAAAGAATAAACATCTATGGCTTCTATTCTGACACTGATTTTTCACGGTTGGCTGCTACTTGAAGAGAAACATGTAGAAGTGGGTTATATAAGTGAAGCACACAGCATGCCTTCATGCCTTTTTTTCCACCCTTTTTCTTTAAATGTCCATGGGGTACAGCAAACCAGCTGGCAATGGAAAAACAACTTTCATCTCCAGAAATAATACTAATCTGGTGTGTCACAGAACACTTAATATTCTTGACAGTGTTTCAGTGAATGCATTTTTGTATGAACATATCAATTCATCACACATCCTTGATTCATTTCAGAGCATGTTTTCTGTTTCTCTGTGTATGATTTTTTGTTCCCCCAAAACAAAACCCCCCATTACTTTTCAGTAGCAGAGCTTTTGATTTACTTTCAAAATTGCTCTCAGGCCATGAAAGCTAATCAAACCATTTTACCAGTAAATCTTAGGAACTATATTTTAACATTTAATGTGTAACCCAAATTATTTTTTACTTTAGAGACTCAGCATTTTAAAAGTTTTTTAAGAAGGCAGTAATTGGGAGAGCATAAGTACAAAAGAAAACACTAACCTGAAAAATTAGGCCAGCATATACTAAGCAGGAGGCACTAATTGTGCAAACCCCCCATTTAGAAAGCTGCTCCCATTCCCTTTCCATTGGCAAGCAAGAAATGTTTGTCACACTTAAGTTGAAAAGTCCCTCGAGGAAGGGTTTAAAACAACAGACACCACAAGTAACAAGGTTTGCAGCCCAAGACAGAGTGAGAGAATGTGAGCGCGCCATTGAGCAAACAAGTCATTTGAAATACAAGCACATCTCTGGTTTTGGAGACAGGAGTTAGTCTGCACAACTTCTCAACAGCAGCTCTGGTTTTTGCCTGGTTTGTGATTGTGGTAGTAGCTGGTTTCCTACCACCTTGTTTACTCAGTATGTTAATTTTCAAATCGTTCTCACTCCAGCTGTTTCCTGAGCACTTCTTTGGAAGCAGATTTTTACTTTAATGGAAAACAGATTTGAATACAAAAAAAAATATTTGAAGTTCAATGTAAATACTTTTCCTGTATCATCTTCATTTTAGAACAAAATATTAGGTATGACACAACACCAAAAAGCCATGAAGCTGTTTGCAGGTGCAACTGATTTTTAAAATATTTCTTAATGAAACATGTTGCTACAGCAATGGGCTGCAAACTGCTCAGAAAACAAGAGTCATGTCTAATGCATTGACACTGTGACACCACTCTTTTAATATCAATCTTTACTTATAAAAATATATTACAAAAATTTCCCAGAATGATAATGAAATTTCTAGATTAATTCACAGCATGTGTTGCTCCAGTTTAATACAGAAAAAATATTTTCTTACACTGAAAAAAATAAAGAAAAATGTTTCCTGCAAATTTGCTGAGTAAATAGACCACAAAACTTATAAGCAATTAAAAAAAGTAAATCAGATTATCAGCTCTGCTAAAAAAGAAATCACACTGTATTGGTGACCAAGCCCTTCCATGACACTTTTAATAGCCTCTCCACCAACAGCCTAATTAAGGACAATGATTATACAGAAAAGTGAGATGGGTTATTTAATTAGTGCAATTATTCTGCATGCATATGCACATATATGCAAACACAGGTAGTAGGTGGGTAGGTGTGTGCACGTATGCACTTACCTATACATTTCAGAAAAGGAACTGCTCTTTATCCACACAATGAAGGAAAGGCATCATTCTGAAGCATTAGATTAGAACTTCAGTATATTAAATACATATATACCTCACGGAATATTCAAAACAATAAGCTTCAGAAGTTTCAGTTGGTAAAAAACATGGAAGGATTTGGCACTGGAAGATTTGGGAACATAGTGGAAAGCAACATGACAAGACATGAGAAGAGAACGGGGAATAAAGTTGCCATCTGGGACAGGGTGACCAGATGACGAATAGTGATAAAAAGATCCAAAGTCTAAGGCAGCTCTGAAATCCTGATCAGCTGGAAGCTAACTTGGTGTGAAGGTTGGGAAAAACAAGTAAGATGAGCAAAACCAGACAACATGATTTGAATAAAGAAATAAGAAAATTGTTGGACAAGCTGTAAGAGGAATCTCCAATAAAGCAAAGTCGAGGTATTAGCACAAAATGAGACAGTGACTTCACTGATAAGGACAGGAGACAACACTTACAACTCAAACCACAGAACTTAAGAGGACAACATACAGTACATTCTGACTAACCTGATTATATTTTAGAGACAGCATTAAATTGTCAATTAAAGTAAGCAACAATAAAAGTAACATTATTGTGCTTGTCACTCCTACTAGAAATCAAGAATATTTATATTACACATAGATATGGCTTATCAAGTTTCATGAAGCTTAAAAGTTTCAGTAATAATTGAAACTAGTAGAAATAGTTTACCTGTAAAGCAGCCTTAAGCAGCATTTGAAGAAAAAACAAAGACTGTAAACACCATTGGCAACAGCAGTGACCATAATTAATGGTAACTAGTTATTATTTCTATGGCAAATTAAAAGATATGTATATCCTTCAGCAAGCACCACTGTTCTCTTAACAGAGAACCTCTCAACTACTGTCCATTCCTGAAACTGAGCCTTTAAGCCAAAAAAACTTAAAATCTGACCTTCAACATTAATTCTCAAGCTCCATCTTTCCCATTTCCCCCATTTCTTCCCCTTCCTTGCCTGCAGTTATCTCCTGACTCAAGCACAGCATGTCAGCTCTGCCCTCATCATCACATCTGCTCAATTTCACAGCAATCCTAATGCTTCCCACCAACTCCAAAAGGGATGACAGGATGCACCAATAAAAATGTTTACAGCAACCAAAGATGTTCTCTTTTCCCATGAGTATTAATATTGGCTCCTACTAAGGCTACACAACTTATAATCTCAGCATATTTTCATTCCTGAATTTATTTAGTTATCATATTTCATTTCTATTGGGTGGGATTTTTTAAAATTTATGCCACTTGAACAGATCCAGAACATATTTGAATTAGAGTAAGGAGTGTAGCATTACCTTTAAACTGGTATCTAATCCCTTTCAAAAGTGCCTGTAGCTCACTACCAGAGTTCAGTGGAAATATTTTTAACTTCTAGCATTACACCTGCAAAACCAATACTGATCTAGAGCTTCTGAAACATCCAAACAACAGAAGTCATTCCCCAACACGAATTACCTAAATTTTTCTCAAGAAGTAAAAAGAATTATTGCACAAATCTTTCCCAAAACACCAATTAAAAGTTCTCAGTATCATATCTGTGCACAGTTGAACCAGTACATTAGACACTCTTTCCAAAGTTTACTTTTGTTCTTCATATGCAACAGCAGCTGCCACACAGGCTCCAAGTGCTGCACTTGGATTTGGCACAGTCCAAAGTGAAACTTATTGCTGTAGGGCTGTGCAGCACATACACCTCTTGTACACACAGCATGGAAACACAAAAACTGTACAACTTAATCAATTCAAGAAGTAACAGGAATCAGGAGTTCTACTGAAATGCCAAAATCCCAGCATTCAAATAAATTCTACTGTTCTATTTATGTTTCAGTAAAAACCAAGCATAATATTTTGTTCAGTAACACAAAATTAGTATCTGCAATCCAACCTTACACTTAATGACATGTCAGTCTGTCTCTCCACACTAAAAATACCATCCCTTGCTGTTCTGATGCAGAGATGCTGGGGAGAGATGCTACAGATAAAAAAAAATGTGTGCAGCCTGCCTTTTTACATTCTGTCAAGTACCTTTTGCTGAATAGTGGAGTGCTTTTGCTCCATATCTCTTCTCTCCTTCGCAGCATCTACAGCTAACTGATCCAGCTGTAAAGAGAAACAGAAAATTGGATCTTTCAATTATCATAAGAAATTTGGGTCAGTAGATTTCACAATGCTGACCAAAAAAAAAAAAAAACTAACACATTATGTCTAGACATTGCAAGACTTTTATTTTATTTGCATAGCATAATTACTGCTTTGTCACAAATTGTTTACCTTGAATAACCACTGAAGTCTCGTTAAAAGCACTGCTCTGCCACCCTGAATTAACCTCTACCAAGGTGTACATTTCTTGTAAGCATTAGGAGAACTGTCTCAAAGAACAGCATGGTGCCAAGCATATGCGACTCTGTACCGCATTGGTGCTCAGTCTCCCAGGAGGATGACTCATGCTTTAGCTGCTCTTGCTGGCCTATGCAGCAGCACTGGCAGGAGCAGCAAAAACTAGAAGGAGTAAATGCTCTGGATTTTTCCCTCCACAAAGTGGGAGAACTGTCTCAACCAGGATTTTGTGTCGATAGTTTTGATCAGCTGACCAGCAGTACTCGAGCAAGACTGCTTGAGATCTTAGGTAGAGACAATCAAACTGATTTTGGAAATAAAAACATGGTTTTGAACATAACTGAGATTGTCACAGAGAATATTTAAGGTCATATCTTTACAAAGTCTGTGATGATGAAAAAGACAGTAGCCAAAAAATTTCCTTTTACAATCATAAAAAAAAAAAAAAAAAAAAAGAGAAAATTTAAGATACCCTGTACGAGAAAGTTTAATCAGGGTTTTCTTCTGTGGTTAGTCGCTTGTTTTGGTTGTTTTTGTTTTACAGTTTTAATTCTTTTGGTTTTGCTGTTTGTTTGTTTTATCCAGGCTTTCATGTTTAAGTTAGAAATGCAGTGGGGAAACAGATGTTGCCTGAAAGCCCAGCTGGTTTGGTACTTAGAGCCTGTAACACAAGGCTGCCATTACCGGGCGTGAGCACGCCGTGCCCGGCGGTGCAGACACAGCACCGAGCCCACGGCTCTCCCTGTCTGTGGGACAGGGCTGCCTCTGCTGCAGGCACACAGCCAGAACAGCAGGAGCAGCAGCACCAGCTCCCAGCTGGGGCACCCATTGGCACAGGGCACAGTGACTGCAGATCCTCTGATCCACCCACAGAGAGCATCCCCTCCACCCGCTCTCAGAACCACAAGTGGCAGCCCTGCCAACTCTGGCTGGTTCCCCAATCTTTTACTTGCCCTGCTTGACATTATATAAATAACAAAAACGGGACAATAACAGGCCCTTACACCCTTGTGCTAGACAGACATTCTCCAACAATTATGGAGCCATCAGAAAACTGAAACATCTGGATCCAATTCCCTACTCTGTTACTTTTTTAAACTCTTCTCTCCGTCTTCCCCTCTGGCTCAAAAGGCCTTATCAGCACTTGCACACCTTTACAGGTATTTGTGAACAGGAACACATTGAAGGCTGAAGTTGCCAAATGCCGCATCTATGTAGCTTTAGCATTTAAAAATAACATGAGCCTCTAAAACAGACTGGGCTCAAAGACTGTTCTGCATCACCAACCCTTGAGAAACCCTTTCTCTTGTGATAAAGATGAGAACTGGGTCAAGTGCTGTTCAAAATTTTATAGGAATCAAGTTTCTTGCTAAAACTTCATATTCAGGAATCGGCACACAGTCCCCAAGAAATTCTTCCTTCTACCCCATTAGATGAAACAGAAGGCAGTCACTCAGGGTAGGGCAATTACCTCTAATTTACCTTGAATACAAGCGTTTGAGGCTACATTTACCAATTCCACTGTTCTCTTAACAGAGAACCTCTCAACTACTGTCCATTCCTGAAACTGAGCCTTTAAGCCAAAAAAACTTAAAATCTGACCTTCAACATTAATTCTCAAGCTCCATCTTTCCCATTTCCCCCATTTCTTCCCCTTCCTTGCCTGCAGTTATCTCCTGACTCAAGCACAGCATGTCAGCTCTGCCCTCATCATCACATCTGCTCAATTTCACAGCAATCCTAATGCTTCCCACCAACTCCAAAAGGGATGACAGGATGCACCAATAAAAATGTTTACAGCAACCAAAGATGTTCTCTTTTCCCATGAGTATTAATATTGGCTTCTACTAAGGCTACACAACTTATAATCTCAGCATGTTTTCATTCCTGAATTTATTTAGTTATCATATTTCATTTCTATTGGGTGGGATTTTTAAAAATTTATGCCACTTGAAGAGATCCAGAACATATTTGAATTAGAGTAAGGAGTGTAGCATTACCTTTAAACTGGTATCTAATCCCTTTCAAAAGTGCCTGCAGCTCACTACCAGAGTTCAGTGGAAATATTTTTAACTTCTAGCATTACACCTGCAAAACCAATACTGATCTAGAGCTTCTGAAACATCCAAACAACAGAAGTCATTCCCCAACACGAATTACCTAAATTTTTCTCAAGAAGTAAAAAGAATTATTGCACAAATCTTTCCCAAAACACCAATTAAAAGTTCTCAATATCATATCTGTGCACAGTTGAACCAGTACATTAGACACTCTTTCCAAAGTTTACTTTTGTTCTTCATATGCAACAGCAGCTGCCACACAGGCTCCAAGTGCTGCACTTGGATTTGGCACAGTCCAAAGTGAAACTTATTGCTGTAGGGCTGTGCAGCACATACACCTCTTGTACACACAGCATGGAAACACAAAAACCTGTATAACTTAATCAATTCAAGAAGTAACAGGAATCAGGAGTTCTACTGAAATGCCAAAATCCCAGCATTCAAATAAATTCTACTGTTCTATTTATGTTTCAGTAGAAACCAAGCATAATATTTTGTTCAGTAACACAAAATTAGTATCTGCAATCCAACCTTACACTTAATGACATGTCAGTCTGTCTCTCCACACTAAAAATACCATCCCTTGCTGTTCTGATGCAGAGATGCTGGGGAGAGATGCTACAGATAAAAAAAATGTGTGTGCAGCCTGCCTTTTACATTCTGTCAAGTACCTTTTGCTGAATAGTGGAGTGCTTTTGCTCCATATCTCTCTTCTCCTTCGCAGCATCTACAGCTAACTGATCCAGCTGTAAAGAGAAACAGAAAATTGGATCTTTCAATTATCATAAGAAATTTGGGTCAGTAGATTTCACAATGCTGACCAAAAAAAAAAAAAGAACTAACACATTATGTCTAGACATTGCAAGACTTTTATTTTATTTGCATAGCATAATTACTGCTTTGTCACAAATTGTTTACCTTGAATAACCACTGAAGTCTCGTTAAAAGCACTGCTCTGCCACCCTGAATTAACCTCTACCAAGGTGTACATTTCTTGTAAGCATTAGGAGAACTGTCTCAAAGAACAGCATGGTGCCAAGCATATGCGACTCTGTACCGCATTGGTGCTCAGTCTCCCAGGAGGATGACTCATGCTTTAGCTGCTCTTGCTGGCCTATGCAGCAGCACTGGCAGGAGCAGCAAAAACTAGAAGGAGTAAATGCTCTGGATTTTTCCCTCCACAAAGTGGGAGAACTGTCTCAACCAGGATTTTGTGTCGATAGTTTTGATCAGCTGACCAGCAGTACTCGAGCAAGACTGCTTGAGATCTTAGGTAGAGACAATCAAACTGATTTTGGAAATAAAAACATGGTTTTGAACATAACTGAGATTGTCACAGAGAATATTTAAGGTCAGTATCTTTACAAAGTCTGTGATGATGAAAAGACAGTAGCCAAAAATTTCCTTTTACAATCAAAAAAAAAAAAAAAAAAAAGAGAGAAAATTTAAGATACCCTGTACGAGAAAGTTTAATCAGGGTTTTCTTCTGTGGTTAGTCGCTTGTTTTGGTTGTTTTTGTTTTACAGTTTTAATTCTTTTGGTTTTGCTGTTTGTTTGTTTTATCCAGGCTTTCACGTTTAAGTTAGAAATGCAGTGGGGAAACAGATGTTGCCTGAAAGCCCAGCTGGTTTGGTACTTAGAGCCTGTAACACAAGGCTGCCATTACCGGGCGTGAGCACGCCGTGCCCGGCGGTGCAGACACAGCACCGAGCCCACGGCTCTCCCTGTCTGTGGGACAGGGCTGCCTCTGCTGCAGGCACACAGCCAGAACAGCAGGAGCAGCAGCACCAGCTCCCACCTGGGGCACCCGTTGGCACAGGGCACAGTGACTGCAGATCCTCTGATCCACCCACAGAGAGCATCCCCTCCGCCCGCTCTCAGAACCACAAGTGGCAGCCCTGCCAACTCTGGCTGGTTCCCCAATCTTTTACTTGCCCTGCTTGACATTATATAAATAACAAAAACGGGACAATAACAGGCCCTTACACCCTTGTGCTAGACAGACATTCTCCAACAATTATGGAGCCATCAGAAAACTGAAACATCTGGATCCAATTCCCTACTCTGTTACTTTTTAAACTCTTCTCTCCCGTCTTCCCCTCTGGCTCAAAAAAGGCCTTATCAGCACTTGCACACCTTTACAGGTATTTGTGAACAGGAACACATTGAAGGCTGAAGTTGCCAAATGCCGCATCTATGTAGCTTTAGCATTTAAAAATAACATGAGCCTCTAAAACAGACTGGGCTCAAAGACTGTTCTGCATCACCAACCCTTGAGAAACCCTTTCTCTTGTGATAAAGATGAGAACTGGGTCAAGTGCTGTTCAAAATTTTATAGGAATCAAGTTTCTTGCTAAAACTTCATATTCAGGAATCGGCACACAGTCCCCAAGAAATTCTTCCTTCTACCCCATTAGATGAAACAGAAGGCAGTCACTCAGGGTAGGGCAATTACCTCTAATTTACCTTGAATACAAGCGTTTGAGGCTACATTTACCACAGCCAAAACAAAACTCTTAACAGCAGCTCATTCCACCAGTTACTTTTTTTACTATGAAGACAGCATTGCACCATTCCTGTTTTCAAGCTCAAACCAGAGTTTCTTCCTTTTCACTCAGGTGAGCAGCACATCAATTGTCTTAGAAGAGACCAACAGCATATAACTATCAAAAGCTGTAGTAAATCACTAAACTATCAAAATCCCAGTCATTATAGTATTACTGAATAATTTTCAGAAAATTAGGTTTTTCAAACTACTGCATTTACTGGCAAATGTATTTTTATAAAAATAATGCTCTAACTGGCATTCTGAGGAGAATTAAGTCAGTCTAAAATACTTAGCTTTTTGAGTAGTCATCTCAATGAAAATTCAAACGTTTTCTTTTTAAGCTAATACCACATTTCATATGAAAAGAACCAAAAACCATAGTTTCCATGCAAAAGCTCCTATTATGCTTGCACACTATTAAAGATTCCCATACAATGATTTGATTCCCAAGGCATTCTACCCTGACCTGAAGTATCCAGAAAGCAAAATTGCTTAATTCTATTCCATCACAATAAAAGTTATTTTGAAAATACAGACAAAAATAATTCAAAACTATAACTACACTATTTAAGATCAATTTTATTTCTTCAGCTGCTGTTAACCCTTGTAATTAAGATCATACACAAAATTCACCTAGGAATGAAAACTCACTCACCAACAGAAGGAATCTAACAGCATTTTCACAAAAATCCAGCAAATCCCCGTAATGTCACAACATACTTTGTTAAAGGCAGAAGCTTCACCAAGTAGAAGCTGCAAAGCCATCAACTGTTAAAACTTTCAACAGTTATTTAAAAATATGCTTCTGTCATGAAAAACAGCCATTACTTAAATGCCAAGGTCTGCTACAAAAGAACAATTGCGCAAGTTGTACAACTTTAGGGTCTTCAGTCCATCTTGCTCCAACTGCAATATATTTAAAACATTCTTAGCTATGGATTTTCTAAATTTAACTCCTTCAGTTGCTATGATACCAGCACCAAAATGAATGCTACACAGTGCTCCTTACCAGATCAAGCAAAAGCATGACCAGACATTCAAAAATAACCTTGTGTTTTCTTGCTCCAATCACGTCAATGAAATGGAAACACTGAAGCCTGGCTGATGGCATAACCCACTATTAACTCCACAGTTTGTCTCTCCTTTCCCTATCCCCTCTCCACAGCAGTACAGGACACATGTCACACAGTCAGACACTACAGTTCAACACTTACAGCTCAACTAGAAGGGTGTTGAAGAATAAAGGGCACAACTATGGAAGAGTAACATCTCCCTGAACTGTTCAGATGCCCCTATTACACCAAGACCTGACATGTCTCTACACATAATTAAGACCCAACTGGGGCCTAGTCTAGCAGCAAAATAATTCTTCAACTATTGGGTTGTTGGAGTTATTTTACAGCTCCCAATCTGCTCCACTGCACAGCTCAGAACAATTTAATCTCTTATTCATTCAATGACACTCAATGAATGACATTCAATGAGACATCTACTCAAGATGAATGTAAAAGTTTGCTGTAAAAGTTTGCTTTTTTACCTGGACAGACACTTAAAAATTTGGTTGGCCCCTTTGTGGATCTGTTTGGGAAGCGGCAATAGATGGGTTTGTATCAGAGCATTTGTTGCAAGGCCTCAGGCAGAGGCAAATGCAAAGTGCTCATATAACTTGCACTGAAAAGCAAGTCAAGACACTGCTGAGTCTTCTTCCTGCACCACAGACAAATCTTCATTTCAACAGTGTATGTTCCAATCTATTTGCAAAACCATTTTCAATGTCTCCTGTGTGCAGCTGGCAGTGGTCTATCTCAGCTTTTCATGAGTCCCTCACTGAAAACATGGAATTTGTCTGTCCTTAAACAACAAAACTGGGTAAGAAGGATTCCAGGCAGGAACTAAATTTTGCACTACTTATTAAAATCATACTTCCATTTCATGGTCTAAGTTGCTAACATCAAAGTTATATTTACACACATAAAAATTTAATTATACAGACTGCATAATTTATACAGTAAATAAAGTATACGAGTAGAAGGAAAATCAGCCTAATCTACTTTTTATTATTAGGTATATTTATAAACATGGGTCATACACAAAATTTTTGAAATCCAAATAGCCCAGTATCCTGAATATCACAATGTACCTCACAGAGCAGTACATGGCTATGCTTAGTATGTAAATCCTAAAGGTAGCATTAATTTTAGTAAACAGACAACTTTCAGTTTGTAACTAGTTTCATTCCTTTCATTACAGCATATTTTTTATTTTTTTACCTGTATCATACTACAACTCTCTTTTTGTTGACTAAATCTATGAAGTACCTGATATGCAGGCATATATCA
The DNA here is from genome assembly GCA_024865655.1 of Emberiza elegans. Taxonomy (NCBI): domain Eukaryota; kingdom Metazoa; phylum Chordata; class Aves; order Passeriformes; family Fringillidae; genus Emberiza; species Emberiza elegans. The sequence goes on from JALJVW010000149.1 coordinate 12,488,087, forward strand.
AGATTTCTTCATTTTCAGCATATAATTATGCATTTTCAAATAATTTGTTACCTGTGCACCAAGCTCTTTCATGTAGGGCTCAAGTTCACTAAACAGATCATAGCCTTGATGGAAAAAAGCCAGATGTGCATACATAAAGGATAACATCTAGAAGGAACAAAGTAAATATTTATTCTCTTAAAAATGGTATCACATATCACATAAATATGTCACTTAATTCACATAACCTAAAATTTCAGGTTTAATTTCTCCTCTCATGTCCTGATAGTTTTACATCAATAAGTCATAGAGCTTCCAATGTTGTAAAATAATCATGCAAAGTAAAGCAAGAATAGAACCAAGCCAAAAATTTCAGAAATCAGTTGATAGCATTAGCTCCATGAGCAAAACAAAAGAAATCTACTTAATGGCAGAAAACTAATTCTAATTCATGTCACCTGAAATTTTTGTTATCTCTCTTTAACCGAGAGATATAAGGTACAGAGGGGCTATAGAATATTTTACTAATGATTCAAACCCATCAGCTTTATAACATAGCTGAAAAGACTGTCTGGCCTTAAAATAGAAAACAAATTGGGAAGGTGCAGAGCAGAATAGCAGGCAGTTATAAACCAGCCCAAGTAAAGTTCCTGCTTTTTAAGGAATTAAGAAAATTATGGGAGAGCAACTTCAGACATTTGAAAGAACAGCACTGTTTAATTTGTCACTCTCCATCTCAACAAACTTTTAACAGAGATAATGTGAAGTAGAAAAGGGAATACAGTGTGAAGCAAATTGGCATGCAGGTATAGCTTTATATTAATTTAGCAGATACCATACTATTCCAATTAAAATTTGCTCTGTTAGAAAGAACACAATTCATCTTAGAATAGATTATAAGTAGCACTTACTGTTTTCAAAGTAATAAATCAGACCTAAGCAGCAGAATTCTCAGCAAAGTGATTTTAACCATGGAACACATACCAAAGGATCAAGAGTAGTGAAAACCTACAAGTTTCAAATCTCAACCAGAAGGATTGTCAAAAATAATTAAACATGTATGCCCAGCTACAGTAAAGGCCAAACTGACAGTCACCAAACTGCCAAATGTATTGATAACATTCTGATCAATAGAAGGACTAAATTTTTAACATATTGCTTTGTGGTCATATTTTTAATTTCAGATGGATTAAAATATTTGATATACAGAGGATAAAGTATATCTTACCGATTTTAAGATTTCTGCTCTCCTTTTAGATTGAAGAACATTGATCTAGGAGAAAAGAACAAACAAGCAATTTCTTTTATTCTAAACTTATTTTATTTTCAATTTTCCCAAAAATAATCACACCCAAGCTTAAAATATTGGAAGAAGACAGCTCAATATCAGACTTCCCAAAATACTTTTAAAAGAAGATGCACTCTAGTTCGGTCATGACAAAGTGATGCAACCAGAGAACACTTGCAAAGCTTGAGCTTCATGGTGATAGTCACAATTTTCTTATATCAGTAGGGAAAATACAGGACACCACTTGCTTGCTAGAAGTAATATAATACAACTTTCAAGGAAAACTGGTTCTCATTTTCAAGAGATTGAATTCAAGATGTTTCAAGCAGATGAGCTAAGCCAGCCCACCAACTCCTTGCAAGACTTGCACTGCTGCCAGGGCAGAGTGAAGGATGAGAGCAGGGTTACTTTTCCTCTCAGACTCACAGTATTTAAGTATCCCAAAAATAGTCCCAGGCAAGCAAGAACATAATCGTTTCAATAAGTAACTTTCTGTGCATACCTGGGCTTTTAAGCTAGCTGAAGTCACTGATTAAAGGTGTTGCCCTAGAATCTGGGGAATTCCACATTACATAGAAAAAAATTACCATTTTTTCACATTCACCTAGTTCATCTATCTTCTTTATCTAATCTTAAAAGGTTGCCATCCAGAACTACAGATTTTACTTTAAAAGACCCACTTAGCAGAAACAGGCATGATTCTGCAATTTAACACATCTACGTCAGTTTAGAATTTCAGCAAAATAAACAAACTTGCTTCAACTATAATCAAAACCAGATTCTACTTCTATACTTAAGTGGTCATTATTTTGGGAAACTTTCTGCAGCAAAAATAATTGAAATTTGTTTGTATAGAATAAACCCTTGGCCTGTGAGGCAAAGAAAAATAAAAAGAAAGGAAAGGTTTTGAATTACAGTTTAGAGCAAATCTAGCTACAAGGAGACCATAGTTGTGAAGCCATTTCCCCAGAAGAACCACTCAAGCAAACACAATTCCTAAAGCTGAATTGATTTTTGTCCATGTTGAGAGATGCTGAAACTGTTCCCAGTTACTCTAAATGCATCTTTATCCCAGGAACTGCTCATACTTTGAACATACAAATTCCAGGAGGCAAAACAACCTGCAGTTCAAAGCACACACAAGGAACTGGCCTACTACAGTAGTGGCTGCCAGCTGCCCCCACCATTTAGTGCTAGAACTAATAGTCCTGTGGGGAATAATTCACACCCCTTTTTAAACATCAAAATGACCTTAGTGTTTAAAAAGCTGGAGATCAGAGTTGCCCACTGACCACCATGTCTGTGAACATGCCCAGGCTGACAGGCTCCACTTCATTTTACAACTCATAATGCAATTTATAGAGAAGTTAATTAAGCTTTAAATAACTGGTACTGGACTGTTACAAATCAAGATGATAATGTCTAATATAAAACCAGCTTAATTGTAAATAGCTGCTCTGGTTTTGATCATAGGAGAAGCTCAGACCCATTTGGGAGCCCCCAACATCTCACACCATCTGAGTTGCAATAATCCTGGTTTTGCTGTAGTTGTGAGTTAAGTATGAAGCAAATGAATTTTAAGTATCAAAAGAATAATACAGAATACAAAGCAGCATGACAAAGAACACCTCTCAACACCCTCTGGGAGATCTTCAGTAAAAAGGTAAAAAATAGTAAAGTTATTGACTCCCCTTATAGCACAATGCCAAACTCTGAGGCATCTAGACAAGCTGAATACATCCCAAAGCATACAGCTAATATTGCAGAAATATCCAATATCTTGTATCAGAATTATTCAGACAATTTGCATTTCCTATGCTAGGTTACATATATAAGAAACTGCAGCATATCTAACTCATTAAACATTTAGGTAAGTATCAGACAAATACTGGTGTTTTTCTTCAAAATTAATGTTCAACTTGAAAATTAAACTGTGTCACTGCAGCAAGGGCACTGAATACCAGAGCACTAAAGCAATAGGAATGCATCAATTAATTTTCCTCAGATTTTATTAAAAAAGAAATTACTTGCAGATAAAGTTCTTCCTTTTTCCTTGAATGTCCACAGCTTCCAAGAAGCTTACAAAAAGAACTTCTAACATTGTAAAGGACATGTCACTAACCATATGTAACAAATGGTTTTGAAAAGTAGCTTTTATTGCTGTCCTTACCTGAAGAACATAATCCAGAGCTATGTGTCGAAAACACTTCCGAGTTGCAGTCAAAATATTGGTTGCTTCCTCTACCTCATGTTGCTTATTCCTTTGAACTTGGGCATTTTTCACCAGAGCATTCTCCTTTTCTTCACTCACTTTTTCGAACTGTTTCTTTGCATCTTTAAATTTCCTAATATCTCTATGGAAAAAGGAAATATTATTAAATATTAAATTAAAAAATTAATTCCAAAGCATGAAAAAGAGTTTAAAGCTACACCAGAAAGACCAAGCTTGGGACTGCTATAGCTGGTGTCTATTTCAAAATTTATATTCTTCAATACATGCTTGGGTAAAATGGAAATCCACAAATTATCACAGAAGCTTCTTGTCTTTCTTTTCCAGGGAAAGGACAAAATTGAAATGTTACTGAACACATCTAATGCCTACTGGGAAAAAGTTTTGTCCCCAAAGCTTGGACAATTACAATACGTAATTAGATCAGTAATTCATCCTATTGCTACATTTCTGCAACTGGATTTAAAGCCTCAAGTGACTTGGGGTGATTTTTGACAAAGCCTTAATACACACTTCTCAATTTATGGGTGGCAATTTACAAGAAGGATGTTTCACTTACCCACTCAAATCAGATTTTTAAAATTCCATTTTATGTATAATTTCCCCATTACAAGTGCAAATTAACTTACTCTTTAACGAAAGTCTGAAGCTGTGTTTTAATTGATCTTTGGATTTGGTCAAATAGAATCTGAAAGAAAACATTATTATGTAGGTCAGTAATTTAGACTTATTCATACCTTCTGATTTCAGAAATACCAATGGTAATTATGCAGAATTACATGAGCATTACTATTAAACCATTGTATCTCTAATATCAAAATATAAATCCCTTCACAGTAGTTTTGAAATAAATAAAAGATGAGGAAGAAAATAAGGAAAATAACTCAAACCAAGCATCTTTTGCTGCCCTTTTCTTAAAGACTGTGGTTATAAGGAGACATAGGACCTTCTGGCATCTTATTCTCTCATCCTGACATGCCTGGTTTCATAGAAGATGTTTATTTATGTTAATTGTATGGTAATGTTCCTGAAGAAACAACTTTGAATATTAAGGAACTTTTTTTTTTTTAGACTTTCACAATTTATCAACAATTAAAAGACAAATGAAACCATAGAAAGAACATGGTCTTAACTTCTGGCAAAAACCCCAAAACAATGGACTGAAATTAATGCTGAAAATGCAGCCTACATGAGTATTCAGTACCATCTCCTTTACATGAAATGTTTGTAAAAAACCACCCACTGTTGGACTACTAAAAGGAATGGCTGATTCTTTCTAAGAATAAGTAATCTAAGCAATGGTTCCAAAATATCTTATTATTTGGGAAGGCTGGAGGCACAAAATATAATCAATTCACTTGAATTGTAAAGTCTAAGATATTTGTTAAATTTTTAAGGCCAAAGCACACCTGGATGTAAGATAATTTGAATGTTCTCTTATGATCCAAAAAATTCTAACTGGAAAATGAAAACACACATTCCTTCAGCTTCACATCTGCCATCTGAATTTTAGGATGGAATGGAACAGGTCAATGACTACTGGATAAATCCTTTTGTCACTTATTGTGGAGACAAAAAATGTTGCCTCAATTTTCAACCCTTTTACACCTCCAATTCTGCATAACAGAAATACACAAGGCAGCATCACAAAAATAAAGTTGGCCCAGTTTAACAAAATATCTTATAAAAGGTAAAGATCTTGAAATATTAAAGAATTTTCTTGAAAAAGCAAGCCAAAACATCAAAGTTTAAGGTCAAAAAATGTTTTCTTTAAATGTTCTTAGTCTTAGAGTCTTTATTAAGATTTGGAAATGGGAAGCTATGTAATGCCAAATACTGACAGCAAAACCTTTACCAGCTCATCTCTCTTTTCTAGAAACACTCATGGGAAACATGACTGAGTTAAAGCCTCTCATTTGCAGTGGTACTGTACCTTGCATCCGATCTCCATGCTAGGAGCTTTTCAAGACCAAAGCAACCTGCTCCAACCTCATTTCTGACCCTGATTTAGGCAGGCAGTCAAACCATCCACACCTCCTGAGGACCCTTCCAACCAGAATTGTTATCTACCAGTAGCACATGGAAGAACCTGTTTGTATTCCCACTTTGGGAAACCAGAAAAGCAGACAACTAGAATAAAGAACTTCTTGACAAACTGGAAGTCAGGCTGGGACTACTCCCACTGCTGACATTTAAGCTTGCCAGTGCCTGGGGAGTGCACCAATCAAGATCAATACCAAAAGACAAAACCAGATGGAAACTCAAATGTTTAGAGGGCTCCCAGAAATAAGAGCCTTGCATTCTGCTTACAGTAATGAACAGAAAAAAATGTGCTGGGCAGAAAAACACATAGGCAACATTTCCCTTAAAAAAGCCAGAAAGAAGTGACCAGACCATGATCTGATTAGATTTACAGCCTTGTCAACATGCTACCTTTCATACACTGCAAGTCTAAGAAAGCTGCTATTTGCCATAAGCTGTCACAGCTACTCCCCCACTGCTGAATCAGTGAAGATGCTGCATTAGGCTGGTCCCTGGCCGTATCTGTAGCAAAGCCTCACACAAAAAACCTGACAGTCATCCAGAACTCGGTGGGAACATCTCCTACCCCTTCCATCCTTCCTTTCCTCTTTCTTCCTCTAGCTTCTCCCTCCTGTTGGCTCTGTCACCTTGGTTAGCAACAGACCTGTCACTCTGAGCCAGGAAGGCCTGTTGAACCCAGCAGATTCACAAAAAGCAATGCAGGACCACAACATGTCTGGCAAAGCAATTGTGCCTCACTCCTGATGTTTGTGCCTTTTGGTAAAAGCCACTTTGTTCTCACAAAGCCTGAGCACAACAAGGACATGGAGGGGGAAAAAAAAGCAGGGCAGAAGCCAGATGGGTCCTACTTAGATTTGAAAAGAAATCTTTTTCAATATGGTTTGTTCTTTGCTTTCTGCCTTCAAACTGCCCAAAGGGAAGAGTTGTGCTATGCCAAATTTTACCAAAGCAGTGCAAGCACCATCATGTAGAATAACAGCAGCAATAACACAGGACCTATGTCAGAGGTGTCCGAAAGGGCAAACCACAGATAAAAGACATGGTTAAGAGGGATCCCAGCAGCAAGATGTGTGATGAAGAGGGACAGCTGGGTTCACCTGCTCCATCTAATCTGCAGAAATCGTTGACATGAAAGTTGCTCCAGAACTCCTGCTTTGAACCTTGGCACTCCCTTCTCTCTCTAACCCAAAAACCACTGTTCACTTACTCCCTTCTTTCCAGTTTTCATTAGATTAGGTGCAGATATGTACAATCCGTATAATGGAAAGAAGATCAAACACAATGCTATTAACCTGCTTTGCTTTGCTTCCCTTCCATTCTAAAAGCATGCATTTAAAACAAAAAAGCCTAATCAGACACTTTTAGAAAGCTAAGTTAAAGCTAGCAAACTTCCATTCCATTCTATCCTGTCAATTTTCAAACTCCCAGTGGTATGAAAAACCCACATTTTAAGTGTCCTGCATATTTTCAGCACTTTGGAGACACTTCAGTTTGTTTCCAGCAATTTGCTGGGAAATTAACAAAGAGCAGTTGGGCCAATGAAAGAGGAAAAAAAACCAGAAGAACAAATTTCTGAATACAAGACCAAACTCTTTAAAGGAAAAGAAAACAAATTAGTTTTCAACCCAGGGAAAACTGAAGTTTCTGATTAACTCTGACATGCTAAAAATTACAATTAGTCTTAAATTCTAGCATTTTCTCCTTTCTCCACACTTACCTAAATGTGCTATCCTTCCAAAAAGAAAACTATATGCAAATCATAGGTGCTTCATTTTGTGTATTTATAAAGGATAGGGGAGAAAGTAGCAACTATGGAAAAGGCAATCATTATTTCAGACCAGCAAAGGTATAAGCTCATAGTCTGTAACTGTTACCATCAGTTTGATTCAAAAAGATTAAACTATCCAGTATTTACTGTCTTAGAGCACCAAAACTTATAAATTCCAAATGAAAAATAAATCAAGATGGAAATCTGCAGAAAAGGGGATATTTATAAATACCTTGTAAACAAAACATTATTAAAATAATTATAAAGTGAGAGTTATTTAACACCACTTAAACCATTACTTTGCAAATACTATCAACAGGAAAGGTTTTACCAATTATCTATTATCAAAAATAACTGAAGGTGAGTTAACAGTGTCATGTTGTAGCTAGAAATACTCACATTATGATAATTGATCATTTCCTGTAAGGTGTCAGAGAACTTCATCAAATTGGTCTGTAAAGACAAAATAAAAGTGGTTTAAGTTAAGCCCTATTAAGAACACAGCACAATAGCAACAGTTCAGAGGTTTACAGCTTTTCAGTTTTTACAACTTGGAAATTCATTTTCCTTATAGCACTATTATGAGACTAAAACCACTAGGCTAGAAGGAGAACACAGCTGTAATAGCAAATAAATCTATTCAAGATACAAGCATGAAAAATGTTACTTCTATCTACCTGTACATAAAGCACCAAACTGAAGAAAAGCAGGAAAAATTCAAATTGACTAAGGATATGGGAAGTTCACATAATCTAAAACATTAATTTACAGTATTTAATATGACACTAATTAATATTTTTCACATTTAATACTCTGACTCAAAAAAAACAGGTTAACGTGTTGCAATCACCAGTGCACACACTAATCTAACACATTTTCTGAAATTTGGCAGACCCATGTCACTAGTGAAACTAAACAGCACAGACACCTGCAGTGCACCACAGCTGGGAAACCCCCACTCTAAAAGAGACAGCAAAGAAAAAGGAGCAAAAAGGCAAATAATTCTATAAACTTCAACTACTTATCTTGCCAACTGCTATGTTGTACCTTTTTAAAGTTATGTTTCTCTCCCTCCACTTTCACCTCAAAAAACTTACCTCAACCAATGTATCTTTACAGGAATATTGTGCAAGGTCTCGAATTCCATTCATGAACTGCTTGTTGGCTGTACAAAATGCTTTCCCAGTGTCAATCATTGAAATACAAAGCTTCACCAGCTAAAATGAGTATATAAATAGAGAGAAAGCAGAAGGCTTATTTGGATTTGGTTTTTACACCATCATATAAACATGAAAACGCTGAGCTTAGTTAAGGGTACAAAATAAAAATTTCAAAAGTTACATTCTCACCCTCAGATTCTATGAAAAGCTTTCTACTGTGTAGTAACAGCTATAAAAATACTACTCTAGGTCATTAGATATGCTATTGGGAAAGCTAGCACACTATAAACTTTTAAAATTAGCTTTTACTTGCTTTATTGTTAACTGACATGTTGCACATATTTCAAGGGAGTTTTACACAGGCAAAAAGTACAGCAGCTAAAACATAACCCAAGCAAATGATGAGGTTGATGTGGTTTCTGAGGAAAAAAAACCACCACAAAACAAACAAAAACTAAACCCACACCAGTTGTTTCATCCTGAGACACTCAGAATACAGGAACAGGAAAGCAAAAGGCTCTGTGCACAAAGCACAGCTGAAGAGCCATGGTAACATCTCAGAAGGTGAAATCAATCATGTTTCCACTCACAGACTTCTGTCTGATGGCTTTCCACCCCTACCACTCACTGCTTCAGTCAGCACCTCAGGCCTCATGGTACTGCAGTCTGATAAGAAGGTCCTCAGTATCTTGTGATGGATGTTTTCCCACTTCTTGAACCATTTATGCACTGGGCCATTAATGTAACAAACAGGGATTACTGCAATTGCCATGATGCTCTCTTGAGATGAGTGCATTATGACCAATCTCCCCACCCTAAGCCAAGCTGAGAATAAAACCAGAAGATTGAACTTGCATCTCTGAAAGATCTTTGAAGGATGGTAAATAAATTAGCATGAAAAGCAACACAGAAGCACTTGGTCCTATGTTGGGGCAAAGAAACCATCCAGGCATCCTTCCTGCCTTAGTTACCCAGTAATTTTTATGTTGACTCAGATCCTTAGGGGAAAATGGAAAGCTAAGCAAGATCTTCCACATTCTGATGAATGTCCAAGTTGGTTGAACAATGGACAGAAAAAATCCCCACTAACAACATTAACCTTTTTCCTTTACCTTTGCTTATAAGTTCACAAGCCTGAACCGGGCTTGCTTCCTTCCAGAGAGTACAAAACTGCAAACAATATAGCCCAAAGTCAAAACTGAGAGACAATAAAACCAAGTTTAGTATGAACAACTGATCAGAAAATGTTACCGACCAAGCCTAGACAATTATTACCCTCAGGCCACAGTTGCTTCAGCTCACCCAAGAAGCTTGGCTTTCAACTTTAGTATTGTATGTACTACAAGGCCCTGAATAATGCCATTTAAGGAATATGAGAATTCTTTTCCCCAAAAACGTTCAGACTGGTGGAAAAGCCAAACTTGCAAGTTTGATTTTTCAGATCTTTTAAATACTTACACTGGTTGATCTACCAAAACAGATTCCACACCCCTACAGTAAAGAAGTGTGTTATATCCAAAAGTTTCACCAAGATTCACACCAAATCAAAATTAAGGATCCTGAATTTATTTGGCAAGAGTAAGTTGCTAGATTATTAGCTACTCAAAACTAGAAATACTATTAAAAGTAGTAAAGAACGAGTCTTCAGGCTTGACACCATTTTTTATTTGTCTCCAGCTTTCTGCAGCCCTCTCAACAGCTGCAGGAAAAAAAGGTTGTATTCAAAATGCAGTTCAGGAGGTAAACAAACGACATCTGCCTGCCATGTGAAAATGCAGACAAAAATAATTTAAAACATTTAGCACAAATTAAGAGAAAAGAAGACTTTATAAAGATGAAAACCAAAAATAAGCCACTCTCAAAACAATAGCAAAAAAACCCAAAAGTTTCCAAAGGTGTGAGGAAACCAATAAACAGATAAGGAGTTGAAAAGATGCTACATATATTTTTTTATATACATGCACAAAGCCTGACAAAACGCAGGATGAATTTTACAGTAGTCAAGTCCTCCACACAACAGTGAAGGATATACATACATACATATATATACACACACACATATATATGTGTATATATATATATATACATATATATACATACATATATTTATATACACACACACACACACGTGTATATATACACACACACACCCCTGACTGCTGTGCCTGAGATTACCAGTGACAAACAGCATGGATTTTGAACCTCCAAAGCAGAAGGTACCCAGATGTCCCCAGTGCATGCCATTGTGATCAGCAGGCTCTGGGTGCAGCAGTGACCAAGCCCTGGCTTTTATCTCACTGAGAGCTGAAGGAGTTTGCAGCAGCTCCCCGGGCTGAGTCACAGGGGCTCAGTGAGGGCCACTCCGGAGGGAATTGCACAAGCGAGGCCCCCGCCCAGGGAAGGAGCGAGTTGAGCTGCCCGGCGCTGCTGTGCTCCAGCCCAGCCTCCGAGGCCAGCTGGGAGCTCCCCCTGGATCCCTTCCCTCTGCAGAGCAGGGTGCTTGGTCAGCCACTGACACTTCCCAGCTGAGAACTTGAAAACAAAACCGAAACGCACTTTCTGATGTTTCTGAGACAAACATTGTTGAATTAAAAGCTTACCTTGTCAAGTTTCAGTTCCAGCTCTGCCACATCTCCTTCTACCTCTTCTAAAGCTGCCCTGTGTGTATAAAAGAGGTTTTCATTTTAAATTTTACACAAAAATACTCTGAGTCTGGGGAGAAGGGGCAGACACGCATTCATTTAACTCATTTATTGCCATCACAGTTTTACTTAAATTTCAGCTATAAAACAGCATAGATTTTGAAGAACCACAAGAATTGCAGGAAATTTGACGGTACAAAGAAGAAAAACTACATCACTGCTAAAATGTGGTCTATTGATAAATATGTGAGATCAAATTTTATCAATCCTGATATCTGTCACACTAAAATAGGTTTCTTCTGTTCTTGTATAGACAATAGTCTATATGTTTGAAGCTAACAACAAAGGAAAGAAACTGAAAGTTGGAGGGAATTTTCTTAACTCTTTTAGTGACCTCCTGGCTCAAACCTGCAAATAGGGCAGCTATTTCATGAATAACCTTGCAATGAGATTAGGAAAAAATACAGCACTTGCCATGTGTCAATTACCCTGCAGGGAATTCAGATGGCACATTTGATTAGATCATTTACCTCTGGTCTACAGTGGTCAAATCTTCCAGGCCAGTCAAATTTAACTTGCCAGTAAAAGCTGCTGAAGCACAGCTTTTTTTTTTTTTTTTTTTTTTTTTTTGCTTCTAAGCTCATGTTTCTTTGGACATCTCCTTCCTTAATGCTACATGAAAAAACCAGGAGACTGAGGATGGATGACCCTTTGTTCAGAGTCCATGAACACTGCTGCTTCATCAGGCTATTGCCCTGAGAGCCAAATGGACTCATTTCTGGCAAGGAGAGCCCCTGCTGCCATCACAGGGTGCCCATTCTTTCAGTCATTCCAGCATAACTGCTCATGGAGCCACACTGTTTACCAGTAGCAGCCTGCCTTGGGGAAAAAAAAGTAATAGGAAGTTTTCTGAAATGCTTTTTGGAAAATTGGATCAGACATTTCACATTTCAGTCCTACAGAAAAACCAAGTTCTTCCTGGAAAATGTTATATAGGCAAGGAAGAATGATTTGGAGCAGGAATTTCTTAAGCCAACTTTATACCACTGAGGAGAGACTACACACAACCACAGTTTTACTGTCTCTTGCTAATTCCATTCTAGTTCACATGAATACAAGCCAAGAACACACACACAAAAAAAAAGACTGGATCAGGCCCCAAGTTCAGGAAAAGCAGTTTTTTTACAAGAACAGTTCTGAAAAATGCTGGCAATTGCTTGCAGATCTCAAACACTGAGCATGACATTCCCAGCTTTTGCAGATTTCACTACACATAGTTGCATTCCAATTCTTGTACCTCAATGCATTCCCACAGTTTTATATCCAAGCAATCCCTGTACCTACATTTTGGCTTCTCCCTCTTTGCTAGCTTCACACCATGAAGGATTTCAGGCAATTTCAATTTCTCTTTTACTTTCTTTATTTTCTTTCGTAACTGATTCATTTCCATTTAAGTCTCTAGTTAATCTTGTTTCGGAAAGCATTAAAGAGAATTTAAAAAAACCAAAACCCAAAGGAAGGAAAAGCATCTCAATATTTAGACTTCAATTTTGTATTCGTTTGTTTATAATCACAGTGCAACAAATTTTTATTTGTTTCTTTGGCATTAACATAAAAGCATGATTAAGAGATTGTTTACAGAACTGCAGCAAGATCTGATAAGAGTATTATTTTTTTTTGTGTCCTTAACTGAGTTCTAGCTCCACAGGACTTAATGAGCTAAAAGTCTAAGATTCAAAATGAACAGAGATAAAGGCAGTTAGAGCAGGCAGAATGAAGACAACACATCTGTTCAGTAATTAAACCTCTATTCCAAGAGGCAAATTTTAAGACAGAATAAGCTCAAACGGAAGAAGTACCAGCAGAACATTAAAAACTGAAACAATGAAGGGTAGATCAAGCAAAAAGAAGTATAAAGCAAAGCAGACAGAGGTCTGAAATGCCACAGGCCCCTGAGGCACCAGCTGGTTCTCTGGGCTATTTCTCACCACTGACATATGATAGAGGGATGGCATATCTGGGCCCTACAGCTGGATATGGATTGAACAGCTGTAGGGTTCCAGCCAAACCCCACTTTAATTCTATGTTTCTTTGCATAGAAATGACTACTTTACTGTTTCCACCACATAAAATCTAGTAGAAGCTATTATCATGCAAACATATTTACAGGTATTAGTCCAAAACTGGATTACAATTACAAAAACAATGGAGAGGATGCCCTCAGACTATCAGAATATATACATCCAATTATGTACCCCCTAGTTTACAAAAATTGTCTTCATGTTTTCATCCTGGGCTAGCAATACATGAAAAACAGCTGATCTGAGTTGTGCTATGTTACTGCTACCCTTGTTTTTCTTAATTTAATACTTTTTGAAGCCACAGAATGCAAAGGTGCATTTCTCTCTAAAACATCTGTGTCAGGCATAAAGTTCACAGTAAACTGCCATAATTCTGGGTAAATGTCACTGTCCACAGCCAAGCCCCACTGTCCAGCTATAAACACAGGAAATGGTGGTGAAACAGCTGAGGATCAAGCGCCAGACCTGACATGTAACAAAACTGTTGCTCCTTAGTGAAGTGGGAGCTGGGAGCAAGATTTGAGTCACAGTGATCTCAGCCAGAAGGCTCCAGCAATAGGAATAAGGATCAAATCAGGTCCAATGTATGAGTCAAACATCTGTGGCTTCCCAAGATGTTCAAATACTGCATGGCAATGCACAAAACCAGAACAGCTGCTTAAGGGTGGAGGACAACTTTTATAAATGAGCAGTCTCCCATACTCTTCATGCTCTGTAATGAGGACTCTCAGGAATGTGTTTCTTTCCTCTGCTGTGACTTCTCTCCTCCGCCACCCCTTAAAACACAGTTCAGTTTTCTAGACACAGCTTCCTGCACAGCTGTAGTGCAGGAGGAATACAGGAGATAATGGAAGAAAACTCAAGACCTGACTTTGCAGCCTTTTAAAATTAGGATAATGTCACCAGTTACCCAGCCCAGTGTATGTGAAGGACAGCTGAACTCTGACATCCATCACAGCACTCCCTTTAGGTGACCAGTGAAAGACTTTCTTCCAGGTTAAGGTACTACAAAAATCCCAGGAACCAAAGAGAATTATGATGGATAAATTCTCCTCTAAAAAAATGGGTCACTACACATTGCTGACCAGAACACCACACACACCATGGCAATGGACAGGGGTCTGCAGGGCCTGTTTGCTCCCACACAAGAGTGGTGATCACCAGTGCTTTTAAATTTAGCTCCTCTTCAAACAAAGTCTAACTGCCATTGAAGCCACACCCTGCCTTTAGTCTTTTGCTCATTCATTCATCATATTCTATCTTGCATTTTCAGATTGTGTTCCTGAAAAGGAGGAGGCTGGAATCAGTGGTCACTCTAAATCAGATGCTGAAAAACTGGAGAGGTCAAAGGTGCTGAGGTCATGGACAACAAACTAGTAATTATTAATTCTAGAAATAACATATCACTATAAAAATATTCAGAATTATAAAAGCCCAACAATAAAATATTTTCCAATAGTGTGTGTTTATTTTTTTCTTTTAATTGAGAAAAGTTTTGATTCATTTATTGAATATACTTTCAGAAGAACAGGAACATGTCACAAAATCAATTGCTATTCATTCTGAGGCTTTTGAATACATTAATATCTTTAGACTCATGAAATGGAAATAATGGATTTTTACCACTGCAGTTTCAATGGAATTACTGCTAAAGTCTTGTCCTCAAATCTTAGAAAGACAGAGCTCTCTTACTTGCACATATTCTGTGCAGAAAAGCTCCTTAATGCACAGCTTACACTTCACTAGAGATGACATTCTTTCAGCCAACTTCCACTACACCTTCAAGACAGATTGAAAAAGAAAAGGTACTACTGAGTGTGAAAACCTGGAAATGAGATGCATAATTGCAAGATAAGAATATGAAACTGATGATTTACATGAATGTCTCCTCCTCTATGTCAGAGCCTATCAGGTGACAGATAGCAAAAAGGATAGTAGTCATTAATCAGAGGATATACTGTGACCTGTAGTGTGATGCAAAAGCAAATTAAAATGCAGATGTACCACAGAAGATATTACACTTGCTCAGCTGCTTGTCTGGTTTGTCTCTTCCTCTGCCTCCCTTTTCTCCCACAGCAGGTGCACCTTGGGATCACCCTTGAGATGCAAAGCAACTGCTCACAGGTGAGTTCAGAAACAGCCACAGACAGCTGAGGGCAGCCTCAGGCCAGGGGAGCACACACAGCACTGTGACTAATGGCACTGGACACTGCCACTGTCACTGCTCACCAAGGGCCATTTGCTGTCACCAGGCTGCAAAGGTCCCTGTCCACCAGCACAGCTGCACAGGGCTGCCACTTTTCAGAGGAAGCCTTCCCATTTGTCTGGGTTAAACTTAAGGAGCTTTCTACCTGTGCCTTCCCCTACCTCGCTAAGTCCTGCTGGGGGGCAGACCCACCCTTCAGCCTCTCAGGGTTCCCTCCAATCACTGCCTACTCCATTTCATTTTCTTCATTTATAGTGAGCTGTACAAAGGTGTCCAGAGGCACGTTAACCAGCTTGCCAAGAAGGAATACAGTTGGTACATGTGCTACGGCATCAGACAACCAGAGACTAAAAAAGAAACATGACATTACTGAGGAACAAAGAAGGCATACAGGGAACAATAAGGCCTAATAACTTTGGATAACAGCATGGACAGATATAAGTAGAGTTTTACAACTTATGAGATGTGTCATAACCATAAATATGATCTGAAGAAAGAACACTGTGGCAGCCTGTCATAGAGCCCATTGAAGTCCTGGTTTGGCACTGCAGAGTTTTTTCCCCACTGGCACAGAGCCCCTCCATACTGAGGAACAGATGATGAACTCTCCTGACACACTAAGATAAAATTCCTCATTCATGCTAGTAACCCCTTCATTATTAATTCTTCAGTCATTGCCACACAACATTTTATCAATAGCTTGGAAAAACTTCTATGTGCCCTACATGAACAGTAGGGCTTTTAACCAGAAAGTTGAACCTCCCCCTGAAATCCTAGAAATTTTCTATGAGCCTGGGGGGACTGAAATATGGAAATACATTTTCTGAACAGAAGATTATGATGTTGATGAATAAGCCAAGTTTTCAGGTACATAGCAAACACTGTCTGCATTTCAAATTTCCCCAGAGACACAGGAATCAAGTCCTCAATATTAAAAGGACCATTCCTCTACTCCTCTCAAGTAAGACTTAGAAAATAATCAAATTAAATAAAGCAAGGGTATTTATTAAATTCATAAAATTGTTAAAGCAAAAGTCTACTTGTAGCTATCACTGCACCTACAAGGTTTAGTTCCTCCTCAATAATTCATATGGTCTAATATAACAAGTAGGACAAATCCTTTAAGGATGTACACTTCACTTAATTTGTTCTTGACTGCTAGACTACACACAACTCAAAGATAATGAACATTATAAACAAATCAGTCTTCAAAAAGGAACAAGTTCTATTGCCCTTAACATACACCTCTGGAAGCCAAACACATTACCACGAGACTTGCACTAGCATTTAACAGTCTATATGACCCAGTCTATCACACAGACTATAAGGACTTCTGTGTTACCTGCTGGACTGAATTTTTAAACTTTTCCTCTCAATACTCTTTTGGAGTAAATTGCCAGAGATACCTAGCAGTGCTATTTTCCCAATGGTTTCCCCTAATATTTCTCTCCTAAGCTTTTTCCATCCCAGGAGAGCCTGACAGTAAGCCTAAGCAGGAAATCAGCAAGGAGTTTCTGTTTCCTCCACAAAGAGTCTGAAAAGCAGGATTTTCTTCATCTTTCAGTTTTGTTCATCAGAAGACAGCTGTTAACAAGATGAGGGCACAGTGGTGACCGTGCAAGGTTCATGGAAAAGAAGTTGATTACACTGCAAGTTGGGAAGAGTGCAACATATCCCAATACATGTCCTGCACAACTCTTGACTAATGATTCCAACATCCAAGATTGGGCCAAAAGCTTTTTAGGAGGATCTACTACCAGATAAAGAAGGAGGACTACAGTATCAAGATCTTGCAACAAAAAAAAGGGCAGCAAAAAGGAGCTCAAGGAACTGATGGTGGACAGAATCCTGGCTGCTGAAAAGTTGCCAATATTACAGAGCTGCTTTAATCTTTTAAATCTCAGCAGCTACCCAGGATCTTCAACACAGAAGCAGCAGATGGAATGAAGGATTTCAACATTTGAAAACTCAAGTATGTAGTAAGGTCAGGAAGTGGAAGCATAAATATAACCATCAAGCAACCAACTGCAAAAGATACAAGATAGGATGTCTAACACACCCTGTTAGCCTCAAGATCTGGAGTTACCAGTCAGATGCTAAGGAGTCCTGTCAACTTTGCTTATAAAAGCTGTAAGTAATAACAGTCTGAAGAGCAGTGAAGATACTAATTTGGAAATATTTGGAAGGACAGCCCTTATGTACCTCACCTGCAGACAATGCAGAATGAGTAAATATCAGTACATAGCCCCAGCACAGCATTCTCAGGATCAATATGGTCAGAACTGATACAGCAGCACTTAACCACCAACACAGGAAACCCCGAGTAAAGTACAGGCAACTACAGGTCTGAGTGCAGTGCAATTAAACAAAAAGACACCATATGATCTTAACATGGATCTTGAGTTTGCTTCCATTTCAGAAAAATTAGGTAAACAGCTGTCCCTTTCTTTTTGTAACTCCCTTAGCTGCTAATTTAAACCTTACACCCCAGTTAGAGGAGCACTGCTGGGTACAAAGCAGCATAAGCTGGCAAAGTCTTTGTAACCAGAGCTCACCACGTTTCACAAGAGCTGAGGACCATTAGCTATCTACAATTCCAGGTTTATCAGGCAGATCTTCTTTACTGAAACCTGAGGGAAGTTTCAGATTTGCTATGAAGACTAAGTCCTCAGCAAGTGTTTACCCTTTTTATGCATTTCAGAAGTTGAATATTTCAGTACAAATGCTCTATTTGACAGTCAGAGAGAAGGCTGCAGCTTTGTTGCAATACACAAATTCTAAACCTGAATTTTTTATTTAGATATTAGGTGAATACATATATATATATATATATATATATGGATCTGACACTCAGTATCCTAAAGTGCATTTTACATGTAAATTAAGAGTTTTATTGTGCAGTTTTATTGCTCCTGCATACTGCAAAAAGCAGGTTTTTTGCCCTTTATGCATTCACACTGAAGCAGTCGGTCAAATTAATCCATTCTCAAACCAAAAGAGTGGATAAGCATTAAAGCAGGAAAATTGAGAAATATGGTATATTCATGTTTTCCTCAAATTTACTGCTCTCAAATTTGGAAAGGCCAGTTGCCTTTCCTCCTCATCCCTTTCTAATGATGATAAACTATTAGAAAGAAAAAAAAGCATTTGGAACTTTATAATTTAAAAACTACAAGATGCATGCAGTACACCCACAGCCCTGGAACTTCTCTGGGTACATTTAGTATCTTTTCTCCCACTACTTTTAGTCATCAAGAGATTTTAAAGACCCTGGGATTTCATTCATCTATCAAAGCTAACTGCAGGTAAGCTGTTTTTCAACCAAACAGAAGCTTACCTATCCTTTAATCATTACATGTTAAAGGTTTTTCATTTCAAATCAACTGCAAATATTTTCAAACAAAATCTTGCAAGATTGATATCTACAATTCAGTGGACATTTTATAATAGTAGGCACATTCAATGCTTCCCGTTGTCATTTTCCATCATTCTTTTTGGGATAAATCAAGTAGGATAGAATAAATAGGCAGATACATTCTTCAAAATCAGACACTTGACAAAATAAATGAAGTTAAATGAATACTTTTAAAAATCATTCTCCACAAACTGGAAATTCTTCTGAAGAATAATCCTGTAGATTCTTTTGAGGAATAATCCCACAGAGTAGGTGTGTAAATGTGTATAGTCTTTTTAAACAGAGTCCAACTTAGCAACACACAAATTCAGCCAGAGGATGCATCCTCAATGAAATATCAGATTCCTCAGTGGTCTTGAACAGTTTTTATCCTTAACAGCAACCCTGTCTGGCAAAGCCAAAGCAATTGTTCTATTATTGCTGTGTGCCTTATCTGATCAAACACTGGTATCTATGCACAGATACCCAAATTAGTCAGCTAAAGCACCTTTGGGAATGACAGAGCAGAAACATGTGATGTCCAGGGCACAGGTCACCTTATCCTGACACATATGGCTAAAACAAATCAAGAGCTGCTTGGGATCAAATCTTAATGAAGATCAATAGTTGTAAGGAGCCTAAGCCTAAGATCTGGCTTAAGAGGAGGGATGGTACACAGCAGATGAGATGCATTCTCCTTTTCCTGTTTAAGGAAGGGGCCTAGGTCATTATTTACTAAACACTTTCTATAGATAGGAACTCCAACTTAGATGGTACATGAAGCCTAGGAAAGATATAAGCTTCATTTCCAGCTGGCCTGTGAGGCTTTACAGAGCCTTTTGCTAGTGCCAGTTAAGAACACAAGGCCCAACACTGCTGCACCTACATGACATTTCTTCTTCATCTATGAATTCTTATTTGGGTTATCCTAACCCAAAAGTATAACAACAACAGCATGTTTTGTAGAATAAATAGCATTGTTGTAACACCACATGTTCTTTACATTGAAGTTTATCTCAATAATCCAGTCAAATGCTGAGTCTAATTACTTAAACTAAACCCTACACAAACTACATCTTTTTATGCCAAAAATTACCAACATTCAGAGCCCCATCAGTGCCCACTGACCAGTGGCCTGAGCAGCAAGGGAGTCACTGCAGACCTGGAATCTAGGAAGGCACCAGAGGGTGGGACAGGACCTCCAGCACAGACTCCCACCAGCCACCACCTCTGTGCCAAGGACAGGGATCCCTGTCTGACCACAGGACAGGGACAGAAGAGGCTCAGTGCCTCCCTGGGTAGAGTCCACAGGAGCAGAAACCCAAACCCATCTCCCAGGTCATATTCCACATCTCTTTTTTGACAGACAGAAGGGATAACATTCCTGGTCAGAACTCTGAATACCACACACTTTTCCTTTGTTCCAAAGGATTGAATTCAAATTTCCATTACAATGTCATTCTGAATATCAGGACACTAAAATCTGTTAAGTGATCTCTGGCATTACATAAGTTATACATATTTTTAACAATAACTAAAAGATCACTAAAAATTGAAGACTAGACTATTTCAAATGCACAGAAATTTGTGTTTGATATGCATGTGTTGCTACTTAACATCTGGCACACAGAAAGATGGAAATCTGCAATTGTCTTGCATAGAATACGGTTTTTTAAATTTTAGCAAACTGAAGACATTTCACTACATGTGACTACTTGAATTCTTTTGTATTATATCCAACTTAGAAACTTCAAAATCACACCATGCAAATTCTCACTAGCTCTGCTTTATGTTTACCAAGACAAAACCACAAGCAGAGGTCTTCCTTTAACAGCTGTTGCTGAAAGTAGATCACAAACTCATGAAATGAAAAGGTAGTTTGTGCATATGCACCTACTGTTAGATTCTTGTCCAAAAGCACAATACAACTATTTCAATGTCCATTAATATTGAAATGTGAACTACAAAAATTATCCAAGGGTATTGTGCCTGAATACTGCAGTCTTAAAATATCAAACAGATAACTTAAAACATCAAAAAGGAATCCTGATTTACAGAAAGACTCATGCTACTAGTATGCCACCTAAACAAGTAAGTTTACCAGAGATCTTCTCTGTTCAAAATCCCTCTCATTCATAAAAGGAACTTGAAGGAACTGTTTTGCAACAAATTATTTTCTTAGTCTATCACTGTGTCTTGTCAATTTGAAAATGTATACATGAGATCACTCCATAAATTAGATTTCTCCTCACACAGTCAAGTGCATCACAACAACAACTGATTTACTCTAGGTCTGAGGCCTGGCTACTTCTAATAGTCATAAAGTAAACATTAACCATAAAATCCTTATTCTGCCACATACAAAAGGAATCCTCTTGAAAAGATTATCAGGAAGGCAAAACAATGTTTGAGTCTACTGGACTGCTTAAGTTGTCCATTTTATGATCACAATGATAATACCAACTCATGTTCATAATCTAATCTTTTAGTCATGTGAAAGAGTGACAACAAAATCAGGATTTACATTGCCTCACACAGAAGTATGGAAAACTCCTGCATGTACTAAAATAACATTACAGTTACTTATCCACACACTAATGTGCATGTCCTCCCCATGGTCCTCCACTGCAGACAGAAACTTTAGCCCTTATTTTTGTTACAAATCTGCCATTAGCAAAAGACAAAGCAGCTAAATCACTACCTAAACTCACAGGAACATCAGTATCTGCTCACAGAGATCACAAATGCATTTACACAGTTTAAACTTCTACATGTGTTCTTAAAATTAATTCTGAATGTACAAGCGAGAGGCAAAAAAAAAAAACAACCAAACAGCCAAACCCTGAATTACTCAGAACTTATTTTTCTATTTCCTGCCTATGTAAACATAACACTTCTGCATTTGCATCACCTGGAGATACTAAACTGATTCAGGCAGCAAGGCCTGCATCAAGTTTAAGGCAAAGGGTTCTTGTCTGTAAACATTTTGTAGCCAATGGAAATGAGACGTTTTCCCTTCCTTTTTTCTCCCAAAACAGGTTATAAGAACAGAGTTTGCTTTGGGAAATTTTTAGAATTATTTACTCTAGTAAAAAGTTAGCAATAATTGAAGCCATATTGTTCACTGCACAAAATAAGAAAGGGAAAAATGCTGACTAAATAATGTGGTTCTAAGTACAAGGTTGTCAAGAAGCTAAGCCTGAAAAAAGATCACAGGACACTGTAAACATTGCTGAAATCAGCACGTTTGCTATTCAGAGGCCAACAGTTTCACAGATATGTACAGTGAAAAAACAGAGCCACCTAGAAGTCCATCTAGCCCAAGACACAGGTTTCTATTTTATAGTTGCCACCTTCCCAATGAATATTCTATTTACTGACCTTCTTTTCCAGAGATTTTAACATTACTATTCCTCCCCTCCCAAAAAATATAAAACTACCACCTCCATAACTTTGGTTCTTAATGTAATTACATGAGATGTGCTTAGCCAACACAAAGGAGACACTCCAGGCTAAAGAACCAAACCTCTTCAAATCTATATTTAAAACCTGAAAGGCCATAAGGACTTGTATAATTACAGTTCCATTGCACACACACATAAGCTGTCCTCTAATTCTGCAAGTACTCATTAAAGATCAGTTGTACAGGCTTAATTAACATCACTTCTCCAGCAAGCATCCTGCTGCTGTGCTAGAGCAATGTTATGATAACGTGCAGATTTTGTCACTACTTCCACTATAAGCTCCCTTCTCACTGTGGGTTTTTTTAAACATTTCCAGATAAAAATGTAAAAAGACCAAAACTGAGGAAGTTAAAATGTTAAGTTCCTACTAGCAATTTGAGATATAGTTAAGATTTTTTAGTTTGCTCTTGTTAATATAAATCATAATCAAACAATAAAGAAAAAGAATCACCATTAATAACCCTATCCTTTGTTATTCATAACTGTTCCAGGCAACTTTTTGTTATTTTAAAAAGGTAGGTGCACTAAGCAAATGAAGACATCCTGATTTCAGGACATTTCTCTAATCTCCATTAGGAAGGATTGTTAACAATTTACTACTAAATTTTTTCAGATATTTTCATATATTTCAGTGTGAGAGATTTTTCAGAGATGTATTTGAGAGTGATCTTCAATTAACCTTCTTTATTCTTGAACAATTTCCCTCAAAAAAATGCTCTGACATTGCACACTGCACTCAAATATATCCCCCTTTCTTTAGGTGAATCATTTCCTTAATGTACATTTGAAAGGCATAGTTACAAATTTAAAAATAAATCCATTGACTAGAGCCTGAGTAGAACAGGACAGTCACTGCAATCCCCACAAAAGTGCAGAATTAGAAACCTAGAATCAGTTTAACTAAGTTTAACTCCACCAGACTCGCAGCAGCATGGACAGGGATGTTGTACACGTGTAACTTATCGACACCCCTCCAAGACTGTGCTCCACGTCACTCCAGCTACAAAAAGTGCACTTCTGCAGTCTCATACAGGAAATTATAAACGTTAACAACCACGTAAGTATGAAATATGCTGAATGCAAACTCAAAAGGAAATGCTTGGCAGCTTTTTCTTTTGACTTATTGTATCTTTTTTCCTATTCTTCTGCAATAGTTTCCATCCTCCCTTGCCAAGCACGTTACAAACTTGCTTTTCAGTCCCAAACACCAAGGGCAGAAAGCCCAGACCAAACATTTCTTTGGAAATTTGTTCTAAAACAGCTAGGTAAGTCTGAGCAAACCAGATTTTGTACGCAGAGTTCTTGGTCTCATTCCATTTCACACTTGCCATGCGGCTGAGTTCACCCCCAGGAGCAGCCCCGGTGATTTCAGTGGAGCCACATCCACGCTGGGCTATAAACCCAGGCTGAACACCAGGGCTTTGCTGCCCCTCACAGCAGGTTAGGAAGCAGCTGCCCTCCAGCACCCTTCCCACTGGAACTGAAGGGACTGCTCTCCTGATGTTCCTATCTTTGCATTTTCTCCAGAAGGTAACAGGCAGACCAAAGCACATGGGTTAGGCACTTTTGATAATTTCTCTGACTACTGAACACAACATACTCCAAATAGGTTAAATAAGTTACTTTCTTATATTATTCATAGTTTAAGTGACAAAACATTTACTCCTATTTGGGAAACAGATGCTTAGTGACAAACAATTGGTTACACTGTGCAGAAGAAGTGAGAAAAAATACATCATAAATCTAGAAAGCCAGAAAGTGGCACAAGTGACCTCTTCAACCTGCATTCCTTGGATAAGCATGAGGTGCAGCTCATCTGGCCCCACACAGACAGAGCAGGGCCAAAGAAGGAGAAGAAAGCCAGCACCGAGCAGGGAACTGCAGGGACAAGCCAGCCTCACACACAGGCCTGCCCCCAGAGCAGGGCTTTAGCTCCGGCAAAATGGAAGACTCAGATGAGTCCCTTTGAAGGGAATACACTGTAACCACAGTTATACCCGAAACTACACAAAAACACTTTTACTAAGAATGGTAATTGACAACCGTTTCATTTATATTTTGATCTACCTCATTTACCCATCATCTGTTCTGCAGCTGGGGTCCCAGGAAATGAGTAGAAATTTAAATGCAAAAAAATTTAAACTTTGGCAACAGTGACAGATAAGGACAAAGAAATTATCTCAAAAACACAGAGCTTTTTATTAAAGCCCGAATCAGCCTGAATGTTTTTGAAGAGAGTTCTACAATTGCATAGATTACAAGCAATTGAATTTTGCTTTTTCTATTATTTGTTGTTTATCAAAATTGTTAACTGCTACTTAGAGCAGCTGTATTTCTACACCACTTAAAATTGCTTCTCCTTTCTAGTAATTTAGTTCCAATGATTCATGTGGTTGCTACAGTGATACCTCATTGAGAAAAAACATTCTATAGGCAGAAGAAGAAAAAATGAAAATGAAACAGCAATGTAGAAGCCTGTTCCATAAAACTCTGAAACTTAAAC
Organism: Emberiza elegans; assembly: GCA_024865655.1. Lineage (NCBI taxonomy): Eukaryota > Metazoa > Chordata > Aves > Passeriformes > Fringillidae > Emberiza > Emberiza elegans. The sequence continues at coordinate 12,512,845 of JALJVW010000149.1, forward strand.
TCTCATTGTTTAAAGGAGAAAGAATTATTTCACAATGCTATTTGCATATTTAAAAACTACTGCAGGAATGCATGATTATGTACACAGAACTTGCCAGCACAGATCAGTTCTTACTGTTCAAGGGCTGCTCCAAAACCCCTCCTCAGCCAACTTCTTCATTTGATGGGAAGTCATTGACACGAACTGCAAATGTGTTTCCTCACCAGATCTTTGGTGTGTCCATGTTTTGGGAGAGGGGATCATGACAGAAAAGCATGTGATTTCAGCAAGACTATTTTCAAAGCAAGTTTAGAAAAAAACATGACTACACATTTGCATAAGTGTGCCTGAACTCATAGCCTTTCCCATTACCTCAAAAATCAGTTTCTAAACATCAAGTCTCCAACTACAAACTGATTTGGCATATTCTAAGTTTACAAATCTAGTGATACAATAAGCCATTATTGCTTCAGATTTTGTAATTCAGAGATTTCTTCATCATTTACTGTAGAGTGAAAAAAAAACCTGGGGTGCCTTGCTATGAAATAACTCACCATACTTCTGATGTGAACCTTTATAGCCATTATTATCATATATCAGCACCTCAACAGCTACAAACCACCATCCCTCCACAAGCACTTTAAGCAAGGAAACAGACCTTAGGTGTTGTGATTTGGGGCCCAATTAAATCTCTAAGCCAAGAAATATCAATATGAACTTCCCAAGAAATAAATAAGCAAGAATGAAAGCCATGTGGCTGAAGCTGCCTGTGGTAACATGTTTTGAAAGATTTAAATAGTTCCCCATGAAAACAGGGATTCAGTGACTCAGGAACTCTGATTCACCCGTGTCCTCCCAGTTATCACCACAACCATAAGAAAGTAACCTGTGACATTTCTATTCATTACATACCTCCCCACAGTTTTATTTAACAACTCTGACAGGTATACTGACAGGAAGGACAGAGACTACACCCTCCTGCTCAGCAAGGTCAGGAAAAAGCTGCAGCTCAGCTTTGCTACAAGAACACAAAGCAAGAAGCTGCTTTGTGTCCACACTACCCCCTGCAAGAACACAGAACTTTGTCATGACCTTGCTCTACATTAGTGTCTCAATCATCCCCCAGTAAAACCACTGCAGTAACCTTCATTCAGAAGGTTTCTACTCTTTGGGTTGGATAATTTATATGAACATTAAGAATAACCAAAATTATAACAGCAAATATTGATTCTAATAATGAAAGATATGGAACCTTTTCAGAAATACTACAGGAATTCTGCCTAGCAATTTTAACTATTTCCTATCAATTAAAGGTTGGAAGGATGTTTTGATGGCATCACGTGATTACACCATGAGGTTTTCTGCAATTTATTCAAAGGTAGTAGTATCAGACTGGGAAAAAGACCATGAGGCACTAGAAGACCCTAATAAAGGATTTTCTCCAGATTCTTTTCCTTGAAGGAAAGGAATCAAGATGGGCAAAAGGAAAATGCTACAAAACGAATTCAAATGAACTAGTATGGCTTACCTTGAAGAAACAGCAGCACACTTCTGCTCACAAATTTTAGCCACAACTTCTTGTTTGCTCAAGTGTATTTAGTACTTTAGCAGATACAAGTAACTAAAATAATGCAACTACTGGTATAGCTCTGTGGTTAAATTATGCTAATCTACAACTGCATTGCCACCAAATGGGATGGTCCAACACTAAATACAGTTGTCTCAGAATGTATATACACCAGCAAACATGTCCAGCTCAGGACACAGTTCTGTGAAACAACTAAGCCAATGTAAAGTTGCCTGCTGCCCTAAGGGAAGTCTCACTCTCCACTGCCTTCCTCTAGCCTTGCTTCTGGCAGTGAAGTTTCCTCTCTCTACTCCCCATAAGCTTTAGTAGGTTTCACACCCACTGAGACGCTGACACAACTCACTAACCTGGCAGAGAACCATCCAGTCTCCTCTGCCAGGGCACCCAGCTCACTGAAGGATCCAACAACACACGTCACAGCCACCAAAAAACCCGTGGGAGAAGCAGCCAGCGACAAACTGGCAGCACAGGCAGGAGCAAGGGAGGGAAGAACAGGAACTCCAACTTCTGCCAAGGGTAAGCCATTCAACCAACCTTCCTTCTCCAACTTCCTCTACATCCCAGATACCACAGGATTGCTAAAGCTGATACAAAGAGGAGGCGTGAACATAGGGCCAGAGAGCAGAGGAAGAGCAGCACTATTTCCCTCAACAACCAGAGCTCACCACAGGGCCACAGACGCTTGAGATATGAGCTCGGCATGGGACAGGACGGGCACAGCAGTGACACATCACGTCATGGAGCTGTTTGTGTCTCCAGCATCTAGCAGGGTAATACCAGGCACAGAAACTGGGTGAATGTAGGCACAGACCAGCCACACATCCCAAAGAGAGGCACAATTATATGTTCATTAGATACAACAGTGTAAAATACATATATAGAATGGGTAAAAACATAAGGGAAGACTGAGGGAAATGTTGCCTGACATAAGCAGAAATAACCCTACAGCAATGATAGGCAACTGGTCACTCGACTGGGGAAAAACAAAGGAGTGCGTGCCTTGCTCTGACAACAGGAAGTAAGACGATACTGAGCTTGTTTGCTACTGGCACCCCAACAGTGGCCACACCGAATCCGGACCACGCAATAGACTCAGGCAGGAGACACTGGGAACTGAAGTGTGAGCACAACTCTGAAGAACCGAGGACAGACCACCAAAGAGTTCACCCTCTTGAGCCCGAGTCTCAGCTGACATTACTCGGCTGACCAGCATTCCCTGCACCGCCACCATTCACCCCCATCTCCTCCAAGGCGTGACCCCAGCAGTGCTCACGGCGCTGCCTCCGCAGGAGCCCAGCCCGCACCCTGCCCACCCAGCCCCGCACACGCTGCCCCTCTTCCCTGCACTTCCCACAGGCGCCCTCCCCTTCCTCCTCTGAGCCCCCACACCACGGCAGCACCCACACAGCCCCTGCCCGCCCCTCCACTCAAGGCCGGCTGCCCGCAGCTCGCCAGCACCTGTCACCCCCAGCGTCCGCACAGCCCGGCCCGCCCCGCACACACCCGGCCCCGCTTCCTGTCCCCCGGCACGACCCCGGCCCGGCCCTTCTCGGCGGCACCTGAAGCGTGGCGAGTCTTTCAGGCACTCCTCGAAGTCCACGGTCACCTTCATGGTGGCGGGGCGCGCCGCTGCCTCCGCTGCTGCGGCTGCTGGCGGTGGTGGCGCGGCGAACCCGGACGAGGCGAGACCGGGCCAGGGCCGGCGGGCGGGGCGGGGTGGGACGGGGCGGGGCGGGGGCGGTGCTCGGGGCGGGGGCGGCGGCCGGAGCGCCCTGTGCCCGCCCCGCCCGGGCGCGACTGACGGCCCGGGCAGCCAGCAGCGACCGCCCGCGAGAGCGGGGGGCGCGCCGGCCAATCACAAGGCGAGAGGGGAGGGCTCAGTAGGCAGAGCGCCCAATAAGAGTGGCCGCTCGGAAGATGCAGCCAACCGACGACACCGCAGCGATTGCTCCCGCCCCAGCGAGCACAGAGTGACAGCCGCGGCCGCCAATGGGCAGGCGGCCGCTCCAGTCGGCAGCTGCATCACCGCGGCTGCCCGGATCGCTGCGGCCACAGCCCGGCCCGGCGTTCGCCGCCTTGACGCTGCCTGGGGCGGACCGGGCTGTGTGGCGCCGAGCCCCACTCAGCCCGGTACCCGCTTGGTGGTTTTAAATTACAGCTCTTCATTAAAGGCGGGGATGCCTCCCTCGCGGCTGAGACGCGCGGGAAGGCCCGGGCGGGCCCCGGAGCAGTTGTACCGGGTGGAGAGCGGCCTCTTCGCCGGGCGGCTCCGCCCTCAGCCCCGGCCCCAGCGAGCCCGCGCCGTGCAGGGGGCGGCGGGACGGGAACGGGTCAGAAGGGTGCCACCAGTCCCGGGCTCTCCAGTGTGATTCACTTCCAGATGGAGGAAATAACTCGTGCGGGAGACTCAAAGGAGTCTTTGAAGGAGAAACGCAAACCGCACGTTTTCCTATCAAGCGTCCATGCTTGGGTTTCTTACCGAACCTTTGTCCGAGAATACTTTTTGAACTAGAGCAGATCATATTTTGAAGTAGAGTGAACAAGACCATGTTGCAGTCTCTAGTTTGCAGTGAAGAACAGCAGAACATTGTAGATTTCTGATCGTTTGAGAGAACACAGAAAAAGATCTTTAACTGGTTAGGTGCTGCTTAATGTTCCCAGATGTAAAACTGACAGGAGCACCAGTCATGCCCACTCCTCTCAAAAGCAGCGACAGAGAAGTAGAAGTTGCTATCCAAGTTAAACTTGTCAGAGATGAAGCAGTCACAGGTCACAGGCTCCATCCCGCAGTCACAGGGACTCCGATGAGAAGCTGACAGAAGTAGAGGATGTTCACTCTTGCCTCCTCCTGGAGCTTGAGGAGCTGCCATACCTGCTTCAGCGAGACCCCCTACCCCCTGCAGCTCTCACACCCTCCCTCACCCCAGCATCTGCACTAAGTTTCACCTCTTGTTTTATCTCTTGTTTTTTTCATATTCCTCCCATTCTCTCTCCCCCACTTCATTCAGTGCTACAATGAGAAACAGTCAACATGGGAGGAGGGGAACATAACTTCTTTCCAAGAAGCTGAATGCCTGCTGTAGCCTTGCAGTCCCTCCCTCAGTTAAGGTGTCCTTTCACAGAAGCAGAAGGACACTTGTTGGTTCAGTCAGTTGTGATTTAGAATGTCAGGGGTTTTTTTCCCTAACACTGTCAGAAATGTCAGAACAAAACTACAAGTTACACAGATGTAACAACTGTATATTTTTGTGAGCTGTCCCTCACCAAAACTAGCCAAACTACTACTATTTTGATTAGGCATTCAAGTCACACCCACTCAGGAAAAGCAGCATGTTAATTATTTGTATCACTGGGGCTGTATTTATTTTGTGAAATCCACTTTTGCCACTGAAGTGTGCAATTGAAAAGAGCCCAGCTCTGTTTTGAGGAAGAGTTTTACTTCCTAAGTAGCTGCTGTTAGTCATTTTCCATTACTCCATGCTAGTGAGTGATGACTCAGTGTTGACCATGAAGAGATACATCAGTTGTACTTAAATACTACAACACACAAAGAAAAACACCTTGAAAAATGCAACCTTTTCTGTGGTACTATCTCAAGTTCATGACTTAGGTTACCAGATCTACCCTCAGGTCTAGGCAAGCCAGCAAATCTGTGCGAACAAACCAATTTACATCAAAGTTACAATAAATGAGAGTCATGAGGAAATTACAATATTGGTTCAAGAATGTATCTGTGAACACACCTGCAAATTTTAGCTGCCAGTTTCTTCTGAAGAGCTTCAAGAAACCAAACATTAGATTAGTATTAGTGTCATAAGGTAGTAATGAAAACAATGGTTTTATTTATGTTGTGACACTTAACACTGGTTTCAAACAAAATAATTACATTGGTGATGTGGCATCATAATACCACAAAAAAGCATGTTACAGAAACAAAGAGTTCTGGTAAGATGTACAAGTTTCACATGAGACAGTGAGCTGTGGAAAAAGTATCTGCAGTTTCCATGAATTGTACATGTTGGTGGGAAAGAAACTATGGACAGAAAACATAAAATCTATACATGAGTTAAGGCTCTTATTTGTAAGTGATCTTCCTAATGGAAGCATGTTGAAATGCTTTCTCTAAACAGGATACAGCTTGAGGACTTAAACCTGTGCAAGAAGATTCACAATTATGGTGCTGTGGAGCTCACTGTCCACATAAGTAAGCGCTGTGTTTTCCTCTTTACACCACTCTGTATTGTACACATGAGCATTTACCTTGTGCACCTATAGGTTAAGATGTGCAAGCAAGCTAAGTCCTCATCAAATGCAAAAAGAGAAAACACATTTCTTCTCTTGTCCCCATTCAGCAGGGAACTCTGATATTTCTCAAGCACAGGGAAATCAAACATCCCTTTGTAAAAAAAGCTATATGGAGTTCCTGGAGCTACTGCAAAGTAAAACTTGCCCAATTCAGCTTTTAAAATGCATCAAGGTAAGCACAGAAAACCAAGTAAACCAGCCTTTCAGTTAGAAACAGTGTCAGGGACATTGGGTTGCACTTCTGCTGAGGAAGACAAGCACCTCAAGCACTGAGGAAAATGCATAGAACAAAGCCTTTTAAAAAAACCCCAAACTAAATCAAGTTTCAAAATAGCATCAAATTTGGAATTTAAGTGCTTGGTAGCACAGGAAAAAGGGAGATCACCCAAGCAACACAAAATCACCTGAGTGATGAAGGGCCTATTATACATTATGTTTTTCATTTAAAACCATCTTTATGCATTTGTGTACTTCCCTCAAAGTTACATACTAATTTTATTTAGGATTTTGGAAGCCATTACAGGAAAGGTCTTTATTGGAAGTAAGCAAAGTTTGTTTGTTAAGCAAAATGCTTTCTGGACCTTGTAAGGTACAAAGAAGCCGTGGTGAGCACTAAATGGCCTTGGACACAAGAAAGTTGGGGGTCAAGGAGGGCAGGACATTAGCTTGGGTAAGAGCTGCTGCTGGATTCTACCTTAACTGCAGGTCTGAAGTACCGTGGGTACTCAGCACAAAGGACAAGTGATCTGTTCCACAGCCCACAGAGCACACTGCTGTTACCTGCACACACTGCTCACCGTGTCCATGCTCAGTCTGACAGCCACACGGCTTTGCTGAGCACTGCCATGCTCTCAGCAGGGTTTCTGTGCCCTGCTGGGGCAGGCCAGGCCAGCAGCTGCTCAGCCTGAAATACAGCTCAGTGCACACAGGCCAACACTCTGAACACTGCAAGCTGGTTATAAAAGGTACAAACCTGAAGTTTTGAAATCCTATTCTTAGGAGCCAAATTAAAAGCTACAGTAAGTGACTTGACGAGTCAGAAGTATCTAAATGCTTACCCTTTGCCCCTGTTTACTCTATGAAGTGACCACATTTGATACAAGAAGAAATAACACTCTGCATGTTGAAAAACTAGCATTACCACACTAGCCAGAATCAAGAGTTCAACTCTTTCTCGTGAAAAGACCCTATTAATCTCAATTCAAGAAGTTAAAAGATTAACCAACCCAAAACTGACTACCCTGTTACCTACTAAGGAGAGGAGATTGTTGGGAAAGGCACACTACAAAACACAGTTAGCACAACTCACAGGTATCTTTGGCAGTGAATCCAGTCTAATGAATCATTTCTGTAAAAATCTTTCAAAGGACAGCATCCTATTGCCTTTTTCACTCTCAATTTCTCTGGGACTCCAGGAAAGCTCACACTTGAGAATGCATGTAACTGTAAAATAACTTTCATTCCTTTATTCAAACTTCACATATACAGTGGAGAAAAAGACATTTTAAAATAGATCCATATAATTATATGGATTTTTGCAACATATCAAATTCAGATCAAAATTAAGATATACACTGTATTTCATAACCAAGCTAAAGCTTAAGTGTGTACTTTGTTTGTGTAATAAAACCCAGGAACTACTCTGAATACTGGAACATTCACCAGTCAAATTCCACCCAGTGGGAAGTTTTTACAGCAACTTGGAGGTGCAGAATCCCTCTTTACAGCTATACAACCACACTGTAAACAAGTATTTGAATTAGGCAGTTTCCCTTCTAGCTTCCAAAAAGCCTTCATTTTACAAAAGCAGTTGCTCTAAGTTGCAATGGACACAGGAAGATTTAGACCCGTGGTTTTCAGTATGGAAGTTGCCAACCCCAAAAGAGTAGATCAACAGCAGTTATCTTTAATAAAGAACAGCCAGAGCCTAAGCTCAGCACATCTTCAGTCCTGATGTGTATTTCCTCGTGGCTGGGTGTTTTTCGTCAGGTGCTAACAGCGCAAACACTGTTCATGCAACTGGAAAGAACCAAATGTTTGAAACAAGAGCCAGAACAGTAACAGTGGATGTGATTTTAAGAGAAAAGCTGGAGGGAACTTGCACGTTCTCACAATAAGCCAGAGAGAGCTCCACAAAACAACCAGTCCTGATGGAAGAGGTTATGACAGTTAAATGCAAAGTTCAAGTTAGCCGTTTCCAGTGTAAAAACACTCCCTCCACTAGATGTTAGTACTGCTTTAGTCAGAAACTAACAACCAATTGCAAACACCGCTCTTAAGAAATAACACAGCTCTTGTTCTAAAGACTGGGAAAGTGCAGGCAAAAACGTACTGAAATCTAGATTAACAGGTCAACACTTTACAAAAAAAAAGTTATAGGACTTGAATAATCCCTTTTTAAACTGCTTAACACATCTGATAAATAGCTTACATGTCAATCTGATATACGCTGTACCGTTTGGCTCTTGAATCCCAAAACTTTCATATGAGACACCACATCTAGAACACTCTCAAATAAATAGTGTAAAACCAAAAGATAGTGAGTGTTTCAAAGCAAGAGTAACAGTACATCACGCAAGATAATCAGCGCTATACATACAGGGAATGCCATTCTGGTTGAACAAATTATGAAGCAGTATTCTCCATGAAATACTAGGCACAAGAATAAATCAATTAGACAGAGTCTTCTGCCTAATGGACAAGTCTAAAATTAACATTCTTGGCAATACAACATTGTAACTGATATGCTTCTTAACATTTAAGAGCCTTAATTGCAAAAATCATGAAGCGATGTTTATATTTGTGTCTTTGACAAGCAGTTACAGTTCTGGACAGATTTCTTCTATGCTGTGTGCTCCACTTTCCAGCTGGTCACGAGTAACATGTGCTGCATAAGAAAGATGACAAAAAAATAGGTAATTCTTCACATCCATTGAATATTTTCACAACACACACAAATATCCTCCTGAAACCATCTTAACTTCTCCAAAGATGTTTGCCAACCCATCTTAGCAATGTATAAGCTTTTGGTTGGACAGTGCAGAAACATCTAAAACAGTTATTTGACCCTCATGCTCTAAAGAGAGGGCCAACACCACTGTTGAGCACTCCAAGCACTGCGTGCTCAGCCCACCAGAACTGGGAGGATTTAACTCAGGTGTTTAGAACTAACACATGAGGTTCTTGAAACACCAGCAAACTTAGTACTTCCCAGGTCAAATTTCAGCTCCAGATGAGGCACTTGAAATAAAAAACCCCCAAGTTTATACATGAAGGAGTACAGTCGCGTGTTTTCAGGATGTTGTTAATTCATGCTTTTGAGCAAAAGCACTGCAATAAATTGCAGGAAACAACTCCTCAGTGCTGATCAAAGAAGACCTCATCAAAAGGATAATATTATTTCTTAAAAGCCAGTTAGGCTTGGGCATGAGTTAGATTTGGTAACATGCAGTTTAACAAGCAAATAGCACAGTTAACCAGCAGAGCTGATTGCTGTGCGCTCCCAGCCTTCTCACTCAATTCATCTTTAGGGTGATACTTGTCCTGGTTAAGAAAGCACAACATATTCTCTATCTACCAAAGGCCAAAGGGCACACCCAGTCAGTGACAGCTCAGCTGCTGGGTGCCATCTGAGCAGGGTTAGCAGAGCAATGCAGCTAAATGAACCAGAGAAAAGAGAACAATAGTCTTACTGCTTGTCAATTGAACTGCTACAGACAACACCCTCTGGTTGATACTTTTGTGTAGCAGAAGTACTGGTATGCACTGAAATCATCATGCTTAAATTTACCTACATCAGGAATATTTCCTTCAGTGATGTCCAAAAGAATTTCTAAAGGGAAAATTTTTATGGAGAGAAACAAAGGTCACTTCTGCTGGCAAAGTCTATTTATGTTATTCATGGAGTCATAAATACCAAGTAGCCAGAGAAGGCGAAATGCTGAAGCAAGCAAATGTAGAATCATAGACTGGTTTGGGTTAGAAGGAACCTTACAGGACATCCAGCTCAAATCCCCCTGCCATATGCAGTCTGTTACAACTTATACTTTGTTTTCCACAAAAGAGCTTGGCTGCTGGAATCCATACAGGGCAGTTTGAGGCAAGAAAGGAATGATCCATCCATTTAAAACACTTGGTAGCCACAATGGAGACAGGAGCAAAAATATACAAAGAGTTCTCACCATCACTGACTGGACTGGCCATCTTCATTTCAATCAGCAAGAAATCTCAGTCTGTAACCAAGAAGTGCAACTTTTGTTAGTGGACCTGGTGGAATCTGACAGGAGCCTCCTTAAACCTGTCCTAAGTAATTTTAGCCCATTCTTTGAAAGCAGAGTGTAGAGATTAGAAGTGTACTGTTAGTTTGACTCAAATACAAACCAGACAGAATTAGAGGGTAGAAAGAAACATCAGATAAGAGAAGCACAGAATCTGTAAGGGATCTTCACAGATAGAAAAAATTCCAAGTGAAAAGAGATTCTCAAATTGGCTGAAAAACAACCCAGGAGCCAGTGGAACCCTAGAGTCACAACAGACCACTAAGAAATGCCTCTTATGTCACATTTTTACCTGCACCAATTGTCAGTACTACAGAAGTCATGTTACTCCATTGGAATAAAAGGACACTGCATGGCAGCTCTCACTCACATAGACTGACTGGCATAATAGCTGAGCGGCAGCCACATCATCTCATGATCTCCACAACTTCCCAAGAACTCAAGTCAAATGGAAGAATTTATAAAAATATAGCTACAATACAACATGCAGGATATTTTCATTGAAGTTAAAAGCAAGCATCAGTGCTTTTAGTCAATTTAACAGAATGATGCCAAAATGAGCCATTCCAAAAATCAACTCCTCTATCACCCAGTACAAGAGTAAGGAAACCCTCCCTTTTCTGCTCTAGACAAAAGCACTTTCAAATACAATTTCAAGTCAAAGAGTTCTCTGTAAGTTATCCAGGTGAAAAATCTTTCAGTATACTGTTCTCAGGAACATGAATAGTAATAGGATTTTGATTTCCTTCTGCAAAGGAAACAGCCTAATTTTTAAATACTCAAGTGCTTAATGTAACCAAAAGCACAGCATGACCAAAAGTACAGTGACCAAGAACCTCAAGTAGCAAGTGTTAAATCCATCCATTTGAGAAACCTTCTGTAGATCAAATTAACATTTATTAATAAGGAGATTCTTCTGTGCCCTCAGAATACAGATGAGAGCAATAAATAATGTAACCTCAAAAAAGTTATTTCAGTAAAACTTAGACATTAACACAGCTGTGTGCTGAACATTTCTCATGTCAATGTAGGAATTTTTTAAAATGTGGGCAGTGACAGAAGACTGGTTTATTAACATTTTTGTTCATATCCCATCATCCTTTGCCCAACCCTGTCTCATAATCCATCTGAAGGCATTCAATTCACCACCTGCTACAAAAGTGAGATCAGTACTTAACCTCAGAAGAACTGATCAAGGACAGGGATTAAAGGCTGTGATAGCTGGTATAGAGATTAGGAGATAATAAAACATGAAGGTTTAAGCAGAATGATAGAAAGTGAAGAACTGAGAACTACATCAGCTTAATGGAAAGCATTTCTATATGCTATGATGTGGAGGTGAACCAGTTAGTTAAGAGGTTGCTACACTGGCAGACAGTTACATTTATGGAATCTATTAGCCATGAGCAGTCTAAAATTGATAATTACCAGTTGTGGCTCTGAAGCTGGTTATGAGGAAGGTGGAATGGACTTCAACAATAGAGATGGAAAAATGCTGCAAAGGTCTGCCTTCTTTCCAGTGGCGAATGCAGCTGGGGAGCGGAGTTGCCTCTGTTTTACAGCAGAGTGCAGAGAGATGGCAGCTTCAGGCCTTGCAGAAGGCTCATACGGTTGGCTGCTGCAGCCCTCCTTTCCCCTGGAGAGTGAAGTTCTAGTAAATAGCCATTATAAGGCCTATGTTCAGTTACTGGATAAAGTCAGTCCAGTAATGGGTCTCAGACACATAGCTAATGACCCTTTCAGAGCAATTGTGAAGGAATTAGTCCTCCTGTAGTAAATAACAGGACAAAAAGGTGCAATCCACAGAACTTAAACACGCAACTTTGCAAATCTCCTTTTTATTGCGTGGGATTTAAATGAATTTTAGATGAGTTCCTGGTTCACATGGTTGTGAAAAGCAGATGTGAACCAAGTTAAACCCATGCAGCATCTTCCCAAGTCTGCAGACCATGCTAATATCTCATAGCTTTGCCAACCACAGATGAACAAGGCTTACAGACTTCACTGCCACCAGTCTCATGAGCAACAGATGTGTGATTTGTTTGTGCCAAAAATTTATTCAAAGTGCTGTTACATAAAGAGGTGGGGAGTGAACTGTAATTATTCACCAGAATATCATCATAAAAGTCTAAGACTTTTCACCCTGAGAGAAGTTTAAAGATGAAAGAGAAGGTGTCAGCCTCTACAGCTTTATGAGTTTCCTGTGAAGAGACAGCCCTGAAACAGGTTCCAGCAACAGCTCCCACTTAAACATCCCAGACCTTCTTACAGTAGCTGCCCTAAAAGCAAAGTTGAGAGTCTTATCCCATACTAGAGCAATGAGCATTTCTGCTCAAGGACAAGTCTGTATTGAAAACCTAACAGCAGTTTTACATTACAGTGTTTTTCCTCAGGAAGATAAATACAGTCCTCTCAACAGGGAGGAAACACTGATGGTAATCTCCCATTGCTGGCTACAGGATGGATTGGGAGCAGAATAGGAAATGACCCACAACAAAAAGTTAGGCTCTACCATGTGGTCATTAAAGTGTTCAGTACAAGACAGCTCCTCATTTAAAAAGGATGCTGGCAACTTCACTACACAAAGTCAGCTATGCTGGGAAAATGGTAAGAAGCAGAAATGTTTGATTTCTCTTATGCCACAACAAACAAAAGCCTACATGTTGTTTATCAACACAGAGTTTTTGTTCCATGCTATGAATCTACCTATCAAGACAGAGTGCAACATTACTCATGGAGTGTTACATACATCCTGTACTCCTTCCAGTCATCTCACACCTGAGTATATTCATTTCCAACAGCTCAAAGGGCCACCAGTATGTAGCAGTGCTTTTTAACTAACCAGTGGCTCACCATGTTCGGTAGCTTCTGTATTCATTGTTTCTACATCTGCAGCATCACGCATCTCTTCATCCTCATCATCTTCTTCTTCTTCACCATGTAGTTCTTTTGCAATGAGCTGCCTTGCCAGTTTGATGTTTCTTCCTTCATTGTAGTGCATTTTTCTCTTCATTTCAAACTGTTTCTTTTTCTCTGTGGGCAAACAAATGGAAATAGTTATTCCTTCCCTTAAAAAAAAATTAACATATCTTCTTCAAAGAGGAGCTCACTGAATAAAAATTATTGTCTTCAAGCAGTGGAGTGTTCTTTTAAAATGAATCTGACTTAGAAAAAGGATAGTAACTGGAATCTCAGAAACACTTTAATAAGAACCTGTTTGCAACTAAGAACAAGTCTGAACCCCAAGAAGCATCTGGTAGAAGTACACAAAACTCTGAAGTTTCACAAGCCTTGTTTCTAAGTAAACTCAAGGACAAACTGAGACATACTGCTGGGATAGAAGATGAACTTTTGCAGATGTGTGGCTTGACTCCTGGCTAGTCACCAAAGGTCAGTTATGAGAGATATATTTACCACATGTAGAAGAAAATATTTTCCACTTTCCCCATGGCCTGAAGCCAGCTCTGCTCCATATACTAAACATCAGCAGATCCGGCAGTAATGCATTATAATTCAAGTAAATTTTGCTTACTGCCACCCCCAACACTTTGTTCTTTTCCTTCCTTTAGTATAGCACGGTTTCACACTCAAAGTTAAGGCCAGGAAATTTGAGAAGCACCAGCTAGATAATACAAGCCTGAAACCTTAGAAGTATTGTTGTTTCACTGTTCCCTGAAAACGTTGTAGTCCAAATTAACATGAAACAACATCTCTGTTAAAGATGCTATTTGCTTTGGAATAACTGTAGCCTTCCTATTGCATCCATCTACCAGTTGCTTTGAGAAGAACAGAAATATCATCTGTACATTTGCAAGCAATTAGCAGCATTTTATTTGTAGTTGTACTCATTGAATTACATCTACCTGAAATATGTTCAATTTAAGAAATATTCCTTCAACCCCAAACCAGAACTTCTTATTTAGGGTGTCTTAGCAGGAATTCCCATACCTTAAGCTTGTATACAGGGAGGCAGCCAACAAAAGCAAATTCCTGTTTATATGTAGATCCCAAACCAAACATTCCAACTAGAGACAAGCAGCTATTTGTTCAAACACTGTTTATCTCTATTTTCAAATCACAGCATTTTTCTGATAGTACTTCTTCTTTGCAAATATTACTTACAGAAAACCTGAAACTATTTGTAGGAAAAGAGTCTAAACAAAAGAAAGACAACAACTTATGCCTACCCCGTTCTTCAGGTGTTAATTCTTCATCCTCATCCTCCTCCTCACTGCTTTCTTCTTGCCTTGCTATAATCTTGGGTCCTCTACCTTCAGCTGCAGCTGCCAGTCTACATAAATCATGCAATACAAAATGCTCAAACAGCAAGTTTTTCACTATTTAAAATACATGACACTTCAGAATACTCATACAAACAGCTTTGTTCATTATTTTTGCCATATTTGTATGCAGTAACAACATGCAAGAGGTTTGAATTACCAGTAGCACTATCAAACACTGAAAACCACTTAATCTGACAATAGCAAAAATGCAGCTTCTAGAGAAACCAGCAACAGCTTTCCATAAAGAAAATCTACCCCAGGAAAGAGCACATTATCCTCGCATCTAGTCAGTTTTTATTATTACAATACTTACTTTTTACTCAACACATCTGCTCTTAAGGGCTCACATTCCGAATCACTCACTGGATCCTCATCATCTTCTCCTGTCATGCTTGGAGGGCAAACAAAAGTAGCCTCTTTTAGTAATTTGCTCAACTTTGCAGTTTGCTCAAGAAAACAGTCAAAACCTTACAACACTCAATTAAAAGACTCATTTATTGCTTTAAAAGCTTTCCAAATCATATGACATTATATTCCAGTACTGAAAAAAAAAAAATCAATAGAAGTCAGACTTATTTATTCCATTCAAAGGCTAAAGCCTGCTAGAACAAACCTTCTAAACTCTGTCCTTCATACTTTGTCCTTTCAGACTGTTCTCCTTATTTAGAAGCTTTGTAGATCTGAGTATGTTGCAAACACCCAGCAGGCCTGCACAGTAATACTACATCACCCACCAAGTCAATTTTGCTCTAAACCCACAGTTCCACCTGGCAGCACACAGACCAACACTTTAGCAAGCATACCTGTGGTAAGGAGTGCTTGGCTCATCGATTTTCATCAAGCCATAATCTTTGCCTGCAGGGTGGTATGTAGCTATGATGTTCATTTCATCCCACTTCTGGGATTTTTTACTGAAATAAGAAAAGAAAATTGAATTTTCTTATATTCTAAAACAATTAGTTCTGCTTTACCAGAGAAGGAATTTTTAAAACATTATCTGATCTCTACTACATACTAAGCACAAAAAATATTGTTATGACACACAGACATGTCCAAAGTACGACTATTAAATACTGCTCTGAACATACTTAAGTCATAACAAATTACCAGTGCAACTTAATTTCCCTAACAAGTCACAATAGCTAACCAAACTCAATTATCTATAAACATATCCTTATTAATATAATTCAGAGACTCCTGGTCTCGTTTAATGACCATCTTGTGAACTGTTTGATTTTACAGTAACTTGTAAAAAGAGAATTCTTCTCCCTATTACAACCCACAAGACTTCAACAGAACCCAATACCTTTCAGTTCACCTCTGCTGAAGAAACTGGAATGATTATTAGCAAAAATGTTACATAAACAATAGCAACCAACAAATCCCCTCCTGCAGTGAATAAGTAGCATAGAACAAGCTGGTTATTAATACTGCTTTTGTCATCCTAAATTGGAATAATAAGCCAAGTGATTCACTGCTATAATTAAGCCGAGGGAGTTTCACATTTTATACAGACAGGCACCAGTGATGCTACATTATCTAGAATTTTCTTAGTCAACCAGAAAATGTACCATTTTATGTATATTTGAAGAAACTAAATCTCACCCACACTGGTGCTCACTGACAAAATATATAAGCCACAAGAAAAGCAATTGCCTTGTGGCCAGAGAAAGAGCCATCCCTCCACTGATCTAATCAACACAAACCACCCTGTTACACATTTTCTCTAAACTTCATATAAGGTGGTCTTTCCCTTAGATTAAGCCAATAAATTTAATTTCAGACTAATACAAAAATTTGACTAATTAATATATTCTTGTTGTAAATTATTAATTAAGGAAGCAAACACTACAGAACTTAGTGGGTTTTGTGGGGGTTTTTGTTTGGTTTGGGGTGGTTGTTGTTTGGGTTTTTTGGGGGGTGGGAGGGGGCAGTTGGCTGGAAAACTTCCACCTAACTGCTCTTGTTCAAACACAGACCACTCCAATAACAGATCTGAAAGATATATTCAATCTCAATAACACAAGTGCTTTTAGCCAGAATAATATCTGTAAAACAAACTTGATAAAGCAAGATTTCAAGCACAAACTACATTCTACTTTTACAGGATCACTGCATAATACAATGTGGGGGAAAAAAACTAAGGAGAAAAAAAACAGATGTGGGGGTTGATGCTGAATCCTGCATGCCACAGGCTTACACTCCAGAAATTAATACAAACTGAATGATCTTAATCCCCTCAGCACACAGTAGCCAGTGCCAAGGTCTCATGTTTGAGGCTTCAGGACCATTGAATCATTTTGTGCAAACACAAGGACTGCAGCATAAGCGGACAACACGTGAGTCAGATCGCGGCTCTGGCAGGGCGGGGAGTCATGAGCTTCGTGATGACAAAGCAGGAGCTCCGCTCTAGGAACGCCACTCATTCAAAACTGTCTGGTTAGGAGTCGAAAAATCCCCAGCTTACCCAGTTTAATACAGCCTAAAGTTCCTCCATGACCCACACAAGATGCTCACTGTGTTGCACAGCGAGGAAGTTTACCAGCCAGAGCTCTTAGGCAATGGTACATAGGGTACACAGCCGCTGTAAAGTGACAGAGCTGAGCTGACAAGGAAATACAACAGATGGAGACATTCCCTTCTCATGCCTCGTGTTCACTTGCCCCGAGCACATCAAGGTTTATAGCCCAGGCTCCCAACTCCACCTAATAATAATACTGGCAATCTTGGAACAATCCCTTTGGCATGCACTGCGCTGGAAATCAGACAGCCCACACTGAGCAAGTCAGTGAGTCATGAATAAAAGACTGAACAAGTTTTTAGTGGCTTAGTTTTTCACACTTATTTTTTTTAAACTCAGATTCCAGCACTAAAAGCCTTGGCTGTGGAACACCTCCCAAAGCACAACCTGAAGTTCACCTAGGGGGGGAAAAGCCATTAGTGGCAAAGAGACAAACATGTAATTTCACCCCTGCTTGTAAAAAGCCCTCACAGGAGAATGACTAAGTGCTCTGAAAACGCACACCTCCCCTGTTTGTTTCCAATTTTGCATGCTTAGGCATGTCTGCACAGCACAACACTAATGACATGGCTTAGGACCATCACAGAAAAATGCATCCTGACACCCCTTCAGACACAGAAATAGGAAATCTAATCTTCCTTAGGAAAATGAGATTTGAAAAATCTCATAAGTGCTCATTTGTATGTTCTCACATCTTTAAAAATATAGAATAACTTCATTTGACATCACACCAGGCAATGTGGACAGGCAAGAAGTTTCAGCAGCAGTAACAGCCAAGGAACACCTCACACCTCCCTTGCTCCTGCCATAGCAGACTCACCTCTTCCAACACAGCTGCCCTAATTCCTTCGTAAAATACCACATCTGCTCACTCACAGGCTCTTACAGGGGTCTGAAGGAATAAAATACTGTAGCCCAGTGTGTATGCCAAGAACAAATCTGCATTAAACCATGATCTCAGCTCTTAGGATGCACTTCCAGTGGTGTCCCAATCTCTCAAGCTTCATTCTTGCATCACATTTTCATTAAGGAAATTTTCCAAACAATGTTACCATCACTAACAGCAGCACAAGGTCAGTAATGATGCAAGTACACGAGAGCTCTGAACATCGTGCTTTGAAAGATGACAGCTGACACAATGAGCTCTTTCATCTACAGATATTTTTAACGATCTTCAGATCTGAATTTCAATATTAGAAATAAGCAGAAGAATTAAGAAAACAGATACCTGAATTTATTAACTAATCTTCAATCTCAAAGGAAAATCACAACTGTACTACTTATCATTCTTCTAAAACCAAAATTGTTTAGCTGAAATCAGAAACAACACTGATATATTGAGACATTGCCAACCAAAAATAATACCTGCACAGAAAGCAGCTTTATACCCTGTGCTGATCTTTCCAGGAAATTTTCTAATGCAGCCTGCCAGGTTTGGCCAATATCTTTCAACTTGCAAGGCAATTTCAGAATTAATCTGACTTTATTGGCTCATGTTGGTAAACAGGAAATAGAAGCTGGACTCTAGCCCACTAACTGCTACCCAAGAAATTACTGTGTGCAATAACCAATACACCATACACTCATCAGTTCATACTCCAATTTCTACTCATTTTTCAAGATGGTACAAAAGAAACTGCAGAATTAATTAAACACAGGCTACCAACAGCCAGTTGTAATTTATGTCTGGTGTGGTGCTAAACACATCAAGCTACATATTAGAACTAAAGAAAAGGAAAATAAAAAATCACATTTGTGTAACATATTGCTACTTACACTCACCTGTTTCAAAAACATCATCTCATTCATTCAGTTGAAATTTTTCTCTCACAAGCAGGAGCAGCTAACACAAGCAACACTGCAACCCAAAAGCTCTTCTTTCTTCCCTTGCTGACCTTAGACTACATTCATGACTTAACGAGGCAAAGATGAAAGCAGTACTACCATAATAATAAAAAACCAACTAGCATGACCGTTTTATTTTATCATTCTCTCCTTGTAATACTGAAAAAGGTGCCGAAAAAAGAAAACTGTCCAAAGCAAATTTGTAAACACTGAGTTCAGGTCAAACGTTGCTCATCGTAACTTGATGGGGAATCAGAGCAACGGCAGGCAGCACATGCTGGGGGCATCAGGAAAAGCGTAGGACTCTTAACCATCAAGGACAAGTACTGGCCAGCTGAAGACCACTTCTGGCATATCTGGACTAACTAGGCACGTTACAATTAAACCAAGACTTTAATGTCATTCAAATAACAAACCACAAGGCTGTGCACATTCTCAAGTGTGAGATTTTTAGGGATGGCTCCTGCCCAACCGAGAATACATCTTGATCATGTTTCAGCCCAGGAGAGGTCCCGTCTCCAGAGACATGCTTTTGATTACAAGAAATGAGCTGCCTATGAGAAGGCTGAGAATAAATCAAGCGCATTTCCCAAACTGTGAACTATCCTCGTAGCATCGGTAAAACCCGTTGTGAGCTGCCACACTCAGCAGGTGACATCCGCTCCTCGGCAGGAGCCACGGCCACCGCTCCCGCCAGCCTCATGCGAGCAGCGCTCCCCGCCTCCGCTCAGGTGCACACCCGGCATCCCCGGGCTCCCAGCGGAGCTCCGGCCCGGCGGGAGCTGCCACTGCCGGACCCGAGGAGCCGAGCGGAGCCGAGCTCCGGGCCCGCCGCCGCACGGGGGGCACGGCACGGACCCTCCCGGTCCGCGCAGCATCCCCCGGGCACGGGGCGCAGCAGCAGCAGCCCCGGCTGGAGTCGCCGCCCGGCAGATCCCGCTCCGCGGGCCCCTCGAAGGAGCGGGACGGCCGGAGGGAGGCCATGCGGGACCCGCCGCCGCCCACCACTACCACCACCACCGGGGCCTCACCCTTGTTCGTCCTCGTCGCAGGCCTGGCTGGGCTGTCGCGCCCCCACGGCCGCTCCCGACGTAGCCTTGCTGCCGCTCTTCTTCAGGATGCCCTTGATGGGTCCCCGCCGCGTCGCCGAGGCGTCCGGTACCGACGGCTCCTCCATGGCCGCGCCGCCCGCCCGGTTCCGCCGCCGCCGCCGCCGCCGCCCCGCCCCGGCCGGGCCCGCCCCGCGCCAGCGCCTCAGCCCGCGCGCCTGCGCCCCCTGGCGGCCGGCGGACCGACAGCGCCCCCTGCTGCCGTGAGCCGGCGCGACCGCGAGGGGGCGCTCTGCGCGCGCGGGGAGCGCGGACACGGACACGGGGATAGACGGACACACACGGACACGGACACGGGGATAGACGGACACACGGACACGGCACGGACACAGGGATAGACGGACACACGGACACAGGGGATAGAGGGACACACAGACACAGGGATAGAGGGAAATACGGGCACGGCACGGACACGTACACAGCGATAGAGGGACACAAGGACACGGCAGGGACACAGGATAGAAGGACACACGGACACGGGGACACAGCAACACAGGAGGACACAGGCACAGAGATACAGGGACACACAGGCACACAGACACAGAATCACGCAATTAGATGAGAAGGTCACATTGCACAGGATTGTGTCCAGATTGCTCTTGAGTATGTCCAGTGATGGAAACGTCACGGCCTCTCTGGGCAATCTGTTCCAGTGCTCCATTACCTGTGCAGTAAAGAAGTTCTTCCTCATATTCAGGTGAAATTTCCTGTGCATCACTTGCTGCCTATTGCCTCTCATCCTAGTGGTTGGCACTACTGAGACGAGCCTGGCTCCATCTTCTTGGCATCTCCCATTCAGATCCATGCCTCCTTTGATGAGGGCACACGGACACAGAGCTCTGGCGTGTGCACGGGGCCGGTGTGTGCTGCCCTGGGGGCGTCTGCACATCCACGGAGCCCTTGGCCCCGTGTGGGGCTGGTGCCCGTTTGGCGCTCCCACCCACACCCGAGGGTTTGGCACGTGCAGGGTGTCCCACGTGTGTGCTGTTGTGCTGGGGACACGAGCTGGCAGGGGCAGGGCAGGCTGCAGCTGGGCTGTGGTGTCCCCGAGCTCTCTGTGCTGCCATGCAGAGCTGCCCCCAGCACACCGTGTTTGCCAGGGCAGCCCAGGTTTGTCACAGTGTCTGTGGCACAGCAAAGGAGCCAGCGCAGTCTCCAGAGGGCCCAGGCACGGCAGGAGTTTGTCTCTGAGTGAAACATTCCCATTTCGCAGCCGCACCTGGAGATCCCAGGTTCCCACCAGATCCAGAGGCAGTGCTTGCACTGCCCATGGGGCTGCAGGTTCCCAGCCCCAGGGCTCAGTACCTGCACAGCCACTGTGCCATGGGCTTGCATCACACACAATGAGGGCTACAGCAGCACCATCCATGTAAGAAGGGAAATAGGAACCCAACGAAGCAGTGATGAAATGATTACACCCAGAATCTGACACACTTGGGAACAATTGTGCAGTTGTTTGTACCCTGGCATGTCCATCATCTTTATAGCCTGAAAATTTGGGTGGAGTGTTTAATTCTGTGTCACAGGAACCGTGGCATTAGGATTTGAAAGTTTAAAGGGATAATGACTTCAACACGGCAGTTACTTCTGGTCCCTCCCATCCTGGCCTCCTCTGACTGGTAAAGATTAGTGACATACTGGATCCTGCTCAGCTCCTGTAGTTCTCCCAGGGCAAGAAAGCGCTTTGCAGCACACCACACCACCAGGGTGCCACCAAAATAAGTGTAGAATGCTTCCTGCAGATTTACAGCATTCTACATCCATGTCATTATTTCTTCATGTCAGTAAAACCAGCAGGAGATGGGGGTCACTGTCAGCCAAAGCCACAAGACAAATTTGCTGGCAGGACTCAGACAACGGAGAGTGCCCATGCATCCAGCCTCAGAGAGCTGGAGAGAGCTCCAGGCTCCTGGGACAAACCATTTCCCTTGAGCAGCGGTTGCCATGTTCACTGCAGCCCTGCTGTGGTGGCACTGCTGGCCCAGAGGAGGGGCAGGCCCCACACACTGAGCCCCCCACCCTGCTGGCAAAAGCTGTGCAGCTGGGAGGGTACAAAAGGCCTGAAGCAGGTATTTTTATTTCATTTTTAATGAGTTGCGTGAGTGCTATCCAAGCAGAGTTGTCGTGGTGCCTGCTGAACACCTGCCAGGGCAGATGCAGCGCCAGCGGGCACTCAGCACGTGCAGCAGCAGTGGCAGGATGTCAGGCAGAGCCTGCTGGCTCCTGGCGTTCAGGGAAAAGCCTCTGGAAGGCAGAACAAGGGAGCAGCCCCATCTCTTTATGTCTGCTTACAAGCACAGTCAGATCTGGCCCACTGGGAGGGCAGGACCAGCCTCATTAGAGGCAAGAGAAGGACACATAGAGACATTGGGGATGGAGTGATGCTGAATCTCTGGACATTTTTAGATTTAAAATACAAAGGGCAAGGTCTGATTTCTGGCAAGGAGGTCTGCTGACTTACATATGCCTACAGCCCTGCATTGGAAAACTTTCAAGACCCCCAGCCTCAGTTCCCAGGCTGCAGGACTGACTCACCATGTCTGGATGTTGCTCTGCTAAGGCAGTGCCCAGTGTAGCTCAGACACTGTAGATTCCTGGCAGGCCCAGAAGCATCACGACAAAATTTGGAAATTAACATGGGGCTGTGTGATCAACGACTTTTCCCCAGGACTAATACCTGCACGTCACAACTCATACCCTTTCCCTTCCACGTACTGGAGGATTCACAGCAGCAGCAGAGTTTCGGGTCTGCACTGCAGGGTTTCTTTCTTTCACCCATTAGCACTGACTCAGTCAGTTATGCTACAAAAGTCAGAGAAAGACAAAAAGAGGGGGAAGAGCAACACAGGGAATGGCAGCAAGGAGTACATCTGGGCTGGCACACTACTGTTAGCAAAGAGGAAACTACTGTTATTAAAATTCTCAGGTACACAGAGAAATTCTAATGGATAATAAAGCAAGCAACAAAGTTTATCTGTGGTCTGGTGGTGTGTCACTGCATGCCAGGAGTTACATCTCAGCAGGGCAGTTGGCCTGGTCAGTGGGGATCATTTTATCGGTGTCGATCTTGTAGGACTGGAGAACGCTCTTCAGGTTCTCCACGGTTTCTGGGTGCATGTCAGGAGCTCTTGACAGAATCCAGGCATAGTCCATGTGGAAGAGCCAGAGGATGTTGGTGCAGGAGTAAACCAGGGAGTAATTTTCATAGTCAGTGGAGATGACCCAGTAAGGGGCAGCAGGCATGACTAGGAGAGAGGAGGGCACTGTGATTGCCATGTGTAACCAGCTCTGGACAGCTCTGCTGCACCCCAGCCATGGCTCCTGGGACTGCTCCCACTTTGGCTGCTGTGCACTTGTGGTCAGTACAGGCAGCTATAATTTACAAAAGCCTACCAGGACTCCTTGTTCTGTGCAGAAGAACTTGGGAAAGGCACAAAGCCCTGACTGTGAAGGTCTTTCTGGAAAGTTAACGCTGTGACCTGAACAGCTCTCTTGGGATGATGAAAGCCAGCCCAGCCTCACCAGTGTGGGGGTGCTGGCTGCCAGGAAGGAGCTGTAGTGCTGGGAGCTGACACTGGTGACAGGAGGAGCACAAACCACCACCCACTGCCATGGGGAGCCCTGCCTTGGGGAGCCAGCTGAGCGCAGAGCTGCTCCCTGGGGCTCACACCCGGTGAAGGCAGCTGGGGCTGCGCATGCTGCAGGTGAAATGGCTGTGGTGGTGCTGTAGCAGCACGGAATTCAGTCCTGGCTGTGCTCATGGAACAGTCATTGTACTGTCTTTGCAACTACCCTTCCTCCACCCACTTCTCCAAATAACCTCTCTGCAAAAGAGAGCTGTGAAACTGCCAAAGAAAAGGTGTCAGGGAGCAGAATAAAACACGATCCAAGGGGACACTGCAGCTCACTTTCCAGCATGGCTGCAGACAGAGGAAAGTGCTGTGCAATGTGGCACAGCACCTCAGCAAGCCCCTGTGGAGTGCTAGAGTGACAAGGGAGGGAACAAGCTAACACAACCATATTATTAATGGTTATTAAAAGCCACTTGTACATAGAGGCAGCGTGGGCAAGTAGCTGTACCACAATGTGCAGAGAAACAAGCTTATTCTTGGGTCTTGCAGCACTGCAGGGCTGCCTCCCCCAACTTCCTGTCCCCATCTGTGAAATGACCTGGAGGGACAGCAAGGCTGCTGATCTCTGTTGCTTTGAGACCAGCTGGTGAAGAGCTCTCCACCACTGAGGGGGCTGCTGCTGTAAATGGCTTATCAGTGCCACCAAACCACTGCCTGCTGGCCACAACGTCTATTCAATGGCCAGAGCACAGCCCTGCCCTGGGCACCCCCAGCACACACTGGAGGGCTCCCAGCACACACTTACACCAGTTAAAGCGCACGCCCAGCTTGGCCGGCTGCTTCACATCCATGTGCATCAGTTCTCCTTCAGCTTCATTGATTCTGCCATTGGCACTGAGGGGAGAATGACAAAGGGGAGAAATAAAGTCAGGAAAGCGGGAGATCTCTTTTCTTCACTTCCACTAAACCATCCCTCCTGACACAACTACCTGCCAAGAGGTGGCTGAAATAGGTACTGGTAGACCCCAGCACCCCTGAGGATGTTTTCAGCAGCACTTGGGGCACAGCAGGTCCTGGGCCAGGGGCAGCTGGGTAGATGGTCACTCAGGTTAAACCACCCCAGCATCCCAGGCTGCCTCTCCCCAAATATCCCTGGCAGCTGGATGTCTCTTGGTTCCAGGGTGACAATGACAGAGGGGAAGGAGAGCAAGACCACTCTGCACTGGGTGGGAGGAACCCAGCATGGGAGGATGGGAGGATCCCATCCATGATCTTGGATGTGGCAGGGAGCAGCTTAGCTCCTGGTGGTTGTGGAAGGCATGTGTTCACTTCTGTTTAATCACCTGTGCTTTTTCCAGGTTACTGCACATTCCTCCTCAGGCAAATTACCTGTACCTGCGTGGTGAGCCAGGGTTTCTTTGGCTGCTCATTCAGAGCACTGCCCTGCTGGCAGCAAGCCCCAAGACTGGAGCTGCCCATCTCATAACAGCATTTTTGCACAGATGCCTCAAGACCTGGATGCTGCCTATCAGGCAGGAAAGTTTCACACTTTCCTGTAAAACAGGAACAGCCAAGGAGGCAGAAGTGAATGCTGCCAGCAGCAGAGGTCAAGGGGCTGATGCTGGAGCCATGCACACCCAAAATATCCCTAATATTTCAGGTTCCTGAGCTGCTGCAGTAGTGACAGCAATGACTGGATGGATCTCACACAGATTAATGCAGACACAAATGAACATCCAGCTGTTTGCCAGGCACAGCCCCAGCTGTGGAGCTGCTGAGACAGTGCTGGGCACTCTGTGAACAGCTCTGCCCCGGACACAAGGGATGTGTTCCTGTGCTGCTGTTATTGTGAGCCAGAACAAAGTGCCCATGCCATGCCAGGAGCACAGGGGACAGCGCTGCGCTCGCTGCCTTTCATCCATTCAGCCCCTCACAGCAGCAGCTCACAACAGCACAGGCTGGTAATGGAAACAGATTAATTAACACCTGCATCTCTCTGTGTAAAAATCCAGGACTCAGGATAATTGCAAACTATCCTAATTCCCTAAAAAAGGGAAAAACATTCACTTCGCCACTGATTTAAACTGACAATGGTTTCTGATCCCCTTGCACAGCAGTCACTACCTGTGCAAGGTAAATTCTCCAGAAACAGGCTGACATATATTTAAGTAGAAGTTACTCATGTGCTTCACCTTCCCTGCCCCTTTCCCTTGTGTCTTTTTACTCTGGAGCAGAGAGGAGCACAAGGCACAGGCACTTCTGAGCATGCAGGGGCACAAGGTGGTAGCTGCCATCCCATAACCAGCCCCATGACCCCCCAGAACAGGACTCCCTGACAAGCCAGTCAGAGGGGAGATCCAGGCTATTTTATGCTGAGGTCACCATGTACGTTTGATCTATTTTCTTATCACTCACCTTGGACAATGAGACAGAGACCTGATGATCCTCAGGTCACTGGCAGGAATCAGAAACCCGTATCTCTCAGAAGAGCTACTGCAACCACAGGCTGCCTCCCCCAGCACCCTCAGCCCCAGCCACTGGCAATTTAGAGAAACATGAACACCGAGGACAGCAAGAGAGATGACAGCAGTGCCACTGCCACAGTGAGGACATGGCCCGAACACAAACACTTACAGCATCTCCTTGTTGATCACCTTGAACTTCCCGTTCTCCTTCAATGAGTAATTTGCCTGGATGCAGCTTCCTTTCTCAAAAGTTGAGGGCAGCTTCTCTATCTCGTACCATTTCCCCAAATACTGACAGAAGAAAATTTAAAGAGATGTTTTTAACATGAGTGAGCTGAAGCAGAGCACAGAAGCTGTTTTTGTAAGCACAGTTTTTGACCCTTGGTGGGTTGGGGAGAGCAGAGCTGCAGACCCACACTGGCATCTGTGGCACAAGGTGTGACCAGAGCTGCCACCACCCCCCGCACCAGGCAATTGCTGTCAGTCCCATGCCCACTTAGCTTAACCAGCTACACCCTATGAGATTTTTAGAAAACTTCTCACACCTTGTTGATATCGAATTCTTCTTGAACTGATGGATCCGGGCATGGTCCCATATGAAACATCTGGCCTTTCCCAAGGCTGAAGAGGCTGAGCAGGACCGAGAGCCGCACTGCCGTGCCCAGCATGGCTGCACTGGGATGCAGGCAGGAAATGCACCTGGGCAGAAGGAAAACAGCTGAGCTGGGGCCTCCCTGGAGCAGAGCTATGTGTGAAAATGTGAAATGCAGCACGATAGATAGGGCATGCAGCAGGGCACCTCAGGGGCACAGCAAGGAGGAAGGAATCATTAGAAGAGTGCTAAAGAAGTCCCAATCCCAAAACAGCCTTAAGCCCTGCCTGTGCTCAGGCTGTGCCCAGCAGCTCCAGGAAAAGCCAGGCAATGCCTGGTGAGAACAGTTGCCCTCATCACCCACATCTGACACCTAGCAAGGTACAGGGGTGATAAATGTCCAAGGACCCACAGGAGCGTCATTGTTTGTCCAAAGCTAAGGCAAGGGGAAATGCAGAATGTTTGCTTTAAAATAGTGGAGCACAAGGAACATACTCCAGAGATAGTGGAGAGCTGGGGCCCTGGGACATGGATGTGAGCACTGTACACCTGCATGGCAGGAGGGACATCCCCAGGTAAGCCAGGGCTGCCTGACACGGCAACAGGGTGGGAGAGACCGTGCAGCTGCCTCTGGAAGGGTCTTTTTATGCCAGGATATACACAGCACTGCAAGGTGGGGAAGTTGGTACAGATTCACATCAGCACCAAATACAACATGAACAGACCCCCGAAAGCATGGGGTGAGGAGAGAAAGGACAGGCTTTCCTGCAGAGCAGAAGCAGGAGCTGTGCTGCTACACCCAAAGAGTTGCTGGAGCCAGGATGCTGCCCACATGCTTTGGGCTCTGCTTGGGGCAGGTTGGCATGCACAGACCCTGCAGCACTGGGCTGCTCTGCTTCCCTGGCTGGAAACTCCTGCACAGCAGCAGCAGCAACCCTTTCCCCAAGTTCAGAAGAAAAGCCCAGTCTGTCTCCAGCTGCAGGCACAGGCCCTGCTGCAGACATAGACAGTTCCCAATTTGAATCTCCCAATTCAGACATACCTTGGTGGGCGAGGCGCAGTGATGCTCCGCAGAGGACCAGGGCGGCAAGGAACAGCTCTGGTGAGCTCTCTGCTTCTCTTTATAAGTGTTCTGGGATTATCATTATTCAGCTCTGGCACAAGCCACTCCCTGGTCCTCGACGTGTTTAGGTTTTTTGGCAGGCCAGTCAGCTGCCTGGGATCTGCAGCTGGTACGAAGCTGGAGATGGGCTGCAACTTGGCTGCTCACCCAGGCAAACAAAGGCACCCCACGTGTCTGGGTACTGCCTGCAGCTGCAGAGCTCTCTGCCTTGCAGCCACTCACTAAAGCCTCAGGCCTGGGTGCAAGTGGCAGGGGAAGGAGAGAAATGCCCCAGCCTTTGAGAGGGGCTGGGGACAGCATCTGCTCCCATCCTGCACCCTTTGGTCCAGCAGCAGCCATGCCCATGCTCCAAGGGGGGACATGCTGCCTCCTCTGCCTCCTACTTGAGCCCTGGAGATCCTCCAGGCCACTGCAATGTCCTTGTCCCCATCACAGTCACTTGCTGTGAGTACATGAGGAGCATGAAGCAGTGGGATGCATCACAGTTTTGTCTGAGGAGCTGTAAGACCTTCCAGCAGTTTTCTTCTAGACTTTTAAATCCTATTACAAGGAAAGATGCTGGTGCAATTAATTCCCTGCTGACCCAGCACTTTTTCCAACAGGTGCCCAGCAAATGCCTTTGACAGCAGAGCAGCCATCTGTGAAGGCAGGCGGTCCCAAGAGTTATACAAGAGTTGAGTAATTGACAGGAAGCTCTCGGTGTTTAATTACATTTTAATCTAATCTCTGTTGATACTTTCTCTCTCCAGATGTGTTTTTACATGCTGCCCTGCATGCCTTACTCACACATGCACACACACGAGTTCCTGACTGCCCAAATACCACCCCAAGAGCCACAGACAGCTCAGTCCTGTCCCATTCTGGGGCCATGCAGCCAAGGTGTGCCCTGAAACAGCACAGCCAAGGTGTGTCCTAGGACCTCCACAACCACCAGAGCTGTGCCTGGCTCATCCAGCACAGAGCCAGCAGCACCAGCTGGAGGTGAATGGCCCAGGGGAGCACATGGTCCATGGTCTGCCACAGTGCCTGCCCATAACTGGGCTGGCACAGTCATTTTGCCAGAGTGCCAAGGTGCACACCTAGCCATGCTCCATGATGCTGCCATCTTATTGCAGGGGTTCCACACTGTTGTCACCTTGTCACAAAAGTTTCACACCTCCTTGGTGTTTCTCGTGGGCAGGTCCTTAGAGCACTGACTCTTTCTTCTTTACAAAGCAGCCAACTGACTCCAGTTCCCTTCTCAAGGGGCCACCCCACTCTTTTATAGCACTCTTCTTCTCATTGGTCACAGCTGTGGCCTGTTAAAGTCAGGCCAGCTCCTAGTTTTGATAATTGGCCCAGCTGCAACTCCTTAGGGAGTAAGATTACTTTCTACACTATCTTTATTTCCTTATATTCTATCCCCCTACACCATGGAACTCCTGCTGCAGGAGTGTGCAGGAGTGGGCCATGGCCAGGATGCTGAGAAGTTGGGAGCCAGCAGCAGCTGACACTCCTTGAGCCCAGAGCCTGCTCCATGTCCCACCTGCCATTAGCCCACAGCAGGAGTCTGCTCTGAGCCACTCCAGAGCAAGGGCTTGGGGAAAAGCATAACCTTATAATTGCACCTAATTGTGGGGTGGGGTCTCAGTCATCCCCACCTGGTAAGCCCTTTGTGCCCTGCAGCAGAGGAGGGGCACACATCAAAGGGCAGGAAGCTGGAGCAGGGGAGGGAGGACAGGAAGGAGGAAAGCTGTGGAGAAACCAGGGCAAGGAGGGGGGCACCAGACACGCTCGGAATGCTTCGTGCAAGAATGAAACCTCCCCACGTTTCTGGGCAATGAGGCAGCTGCAGGGCAGGCTGCAGGGCTGGGGCACGCTGGGGTCCCACGGGGGCTGCAGGAGGATGGAGCAGTGCTGCTGCAGGGCAGGGGGGCAGCGAGGGGCTGGGCAGCAGTGGGTGCAGAGCACACACGGGCTGAGGTGGCATGAGCCACACGGCACGTCCAGGGGTGACAGCGTTTACAGTCAGACTGCGTTGGCTGGGATACTCTCACGCTGCCAGTTGTCGGTTTCAGAGACAAAGCTCATCTGGCTCCAGTGAGACAATGCAGCAGCACTGAGTGCCGCCAGCAAAGAAAACCCCCTTGTTAGAACAAGCTAGAAGTGCAGAGAAAGTTCAGCCAGCAGAGGGCTAGGACAGGGCAGTGCCACCCCACCAGTGACATTCTACCTGTAGCAAACCTGGCTTAGTGCAGGAGTGAGATTGTCCTGCTGCACACCCCAGGTATCAACTCTTGGCACCTGTAAAACAGAGCAGCTTCAGCCAGCCAGGCCCGGTGGGGACCTGGCTCCCCAGGGAAAGGCTGTCCTGCCACACTGGGTCTCCAGCTGGGATTCCAGCAGCTTGAGAACCAGGATAACCTGGGAGTGCTGAGGGTCCCACCATGGAGACAACATTGTTTGCGTGGACAGCTCTTCCTTTTTGCCACTGCCTTCCATTTTGTTTTTCTTCCTCTTCTCCAGGAAATGGGGCTTTGTGCTGGCCAACAAGTTGCAACACGTGTATAGAAAAAAAATCAACAAGTAGGAGACAAGACAGAGTAAAGAACAGCAGGTGGGAATTTTCCTCTGTTTCTAGGAGTGGCAAAAGGTGCTTTGAAATCTGTTTATGCAGAATGGTGTAAAATTTTTAATTACACTTACGACAGCAAAGGAAGTAAACAGACTCTGGATGCATGAACTGGCCTCTGGGAAATGGGAACTTGATCCCATGCAAGTGCACAAAGATGTTGTGATTAATTTATGTACAATTAGTGAGTAGCTCTCCACCTTGGAAGTTATCCAGTTATGTATTCAAACACAAAAAACCAAAGAGAGAGCATTTAGGCACTTAGAAAACAAAAAAGGGTATTATTATTTAAGGGACAACCCCTATCATGCAGGACCAGCAGTGTTTCTGGCTGTGCTGAGGAAGGCTCCTCAGCCCAACTGGCATTGCTGCCAAGATCTGAATCCCTGCAGAGAGAGGCCAGAGGGATATTTACTCTTCAGAAACTAGAAAAAAACAAAACAGAGAGAAGGAAAGCAAGGTCACTGTATACAGAAATACATTGCAGATCTGGACCAGTGACAAAGCTTTGGCCCAGGGCCATCTCACCCCTGTAGATGTGCTCACCATAAAAACTGGAGTATAAGCAGTGCCCATAATCCTGGGGTTTTGCTACATTCCAGTGTCCCACATGAAGGACTGCCTGATCTGCTAAATAAGGTTTAAAAAGTTTTGTTGATGCATTTGCTGCTGGGTTCTCACAGCAGACGCTGAGTACAGGCAGAGCAGGCATTCAGCCAGGTTTGTCCTCAGAGAGAGGAGCGAGGAGTGAGCAGCCTAAGGGGGCAGAGGACATCTCCAATGGATGTAGGAGCAGATCCCATGGGCATTTACCAGACTCCTGTGGGCCCTGTCTGGGAATGCCCACTCAGATTTGAGCAGTGTGGGCACTGCAGGGCCCTGGCTGTGTGACTCAGCTCGGCACAGGGTGCTGTTCCCGTCCTCTGTGCCCCCCTGAGCCCAGCCCAGAGAGCCCCAGCTGCCCTGCTCTGCATCCCCTTCTCAGAGGAGAGCTCCCACAGACCCTGCTGGATTCATTATGCTTTTTTCTCAACCAGCAACATTTGTCCTATTGAATCATACTGTAAATTATCTAAAAAATGTCATTAAGCATGTTCAGAGAGCTTTTTCTGCAAAGGGATTTTCTATTCTCAAGGAGAAAGCACAGTGATCACAGCATCACCAGCTCTGTCCAAGAGATGCCCAAGTAAGGCTATTTAAAGCCCACAGCCCTATTTTCTGAGGCTAAGCCATATTTCAGCCCTTAGCCCAGGCATGCTTTAATGCAGTTATACAATTATATTTTCTATGACCTATATACAACCTACATCTTCCTCACGACACAGATTTATAGTGAGTGGGTAATCGCAGCTCTGCTCAGGGAAAGAGAGAACAGCCCCTATTATATTAAGGAATGCAATTAAGAAATCTCCTGCAGATTATGCTGTCCTGCAGCCAAGGAGGAAGCCCTTTGGCAGGGACGTGGGCTCTCCTGCTGCCAGAGCACTTTGGAGCCTGCTTCAAGTCAGCAACTTGCATTCCTGGGCACCAGGAGCCCAGGAGTCACACAGGGAGTTCAGGGGTGGCCTCAGACTCTCAGATATCCCTCACTCTTAGGCCTCAATACTGTTTTATATATGCACCAGGAAGACCCAAGGGCAGCATTTTGCCCCTGAAGGACTTCTTGACCAGCCAGCCCAGCATTTCCATCCCATATCTCTGAGTCCCCCCAATCTCACACAAGTCAGAGGAGAATTCTAAGAATACCCTTTCTGAAAGAGCAAGTCTCATCCACACAGGCTGAGAGCACAAAGACACTGGCATATGTGTTTGGCTTTGCCTGTGAATAGCTGCATTGAGGCCACCGAGCCCAAGCACACACAGCTTGCATTGAAACACAGGCCTAAGTGTTTGCTAGACTGGAATTTACATTGTACAGAAAATAAATACATAAATTCAGTGGTCAGTGCTCTGACTTGGGTGCAAGGCATGGTTACAGTATGAAATGGCACAGAGATGCCATTTATGGTGAGTTTCATTCAAACCAGTTGGGAGATCTTAGGAATTATTAGTTTAGACAGTATTAAAAATGCTTCTATCTGTGCTGCAGCCCAGGAATATTAGTCAGATGTGTATTTCAGTGTAAAGAGACCCTGACTTGAGGACATGCATGCATTTTCCACATGCCACACCTTGCATTCCCTGACATAATTATTCTTGAGAAATGGTTGCTACCCATGGACTAGAACAAAAGCTTCTTGCACCAGGACAGATGTACAGAAGTGTAGGAGCTTCCTTGGGAGGCAATAGATCAACCTGGGACTGATTTTGATTCTGTAAGTGCCCATGCACAGACAGAGCTGGAAGCCAGCTCTTGCTTTGTGCCTGCAGGAGGGAAAGCTGCCTGAAGCAGGAACTGGGCTGGCTGGGCCAAGTGCCATCCCTGCCCAGAGGGAACTGGGGGCTTCCTGCTCCTCTCAGTGCCTCTTAGTGCTGCAGGAAGGGAGCAGCCACCCCCTACAGGTGTCCCCAAGGCCTGAGGGAACCAGGCAGCCCATGTGTGGTTCAGGGCTGTGAAAGTGGCAGTGGTGCAAAAAGAAGATCCAGATGTGCTCTTGGGCTACAGAGTCTTTGGGACTTGCTTGTTGATAAAGGTGTACAGCAAAAGAACATGTGCAGGGAGGAGGTTGTGACTTAGTGTGTGGGCTGAGAGTATATGGGAAAGATGGGGAGAGGAGCATTTCCTGTGTGTGCACATGGTGTGGCAGCAGCTCCCAGTCAAAGCACTGGCTCCATCCCCACACCAGTGCTGGCCCTGAGAAAACTCAGTGTTGGAGTCCCTTGGTGGGATGGACAGATCACTGCACCCACTGGCTGACTGTGTCCTGCAGCTCTTCAAAGCCACTCATGCCAACAGCCAAGCCACCACACCATTTCACCCTCCTTAAAGATGGCCACTGCTACCTTGAAGCCTTTTCTGAGTTCCCAGGCAGATTTTCTGCAGGCGCTTCCTCATTATCAAAGTGCACCTCAGCTGTATTGGAGTACTTCATCCTCATTTCTTCTCTGGAGGGCTGCCAGGCTAAGTACGTGCACCAGCTTTCCCCAGGGAGGGGAGCTGTACAGCCATACTCCAGACACCCACTGGATGTCTCCAGAGGGACACAGGGACTGACACATCCCTCCCTGCAGTAAGTGATGGAGCCATGGGGCCTTTCCAGGGTGCATTCCCTCTCCCAACAGCTCCCTCCTTAGTCATGCTTCCTGGAGCAATGGTTGCCTCTCATTAGAGCTGGAAAGGGAAGGTGCTTTGCTGTGCTCTGCATGCTTCAACACCTCTGAGCAAGGAGAAACCAGGAAGGAGATACAAGGGCAGCCTGCTGACTGGTTGTCATAGTAACCCTGGTTAAAGTCTGACCAGGAAAATGACTTCTCCTATAGCACTTGACCCCAAAAGGTGATAGGTACCACCACACCCCTGGAACCCAATTGCTCTGGTGTGCAGTAATAGAGCATGCAGAGCTTTCCCCCAAGTTGCTGTTCAAGGTCCCTGGGCAAGGTGCCTGTGGGGTGATGGTTAACCTTGGTGCCTGTTTAAGAGCGGCCCTGTAGTGTTAATGCCTGCCCTCACCCCTGGCACCTTCCTCCCTGCAGCTCTAACAACTCAGAGGACTTTAAAAGCCACTTGTAGCAGCCTTCATGCAGAAGACTGGAGTCATCACATTTATTATTCTACCACAGAAAGTAATTCAGTCTGTGGGAAGGGGGATAATACCTATTCTGGCATCAGTTATAACAATACCTCCAGCATGGGCAGGGTGGTGGCAGAGGCAGCTGGGAAAGTAAGGGAGCTTGGTGCAGGTAGAGTGATTTATTCAGGGTATTTAGTGAACCTGTAGCAGTGCCAGGGCCAGAAGTGCTTCATCTCAGTGCCCACTAAACCATTAAAACAGACCAGCTCTTACCTGGTTCCTCTACTGAACACTCTTTTTACAATCAAAGCAAGAATTCTTTCATTTTTCCTGTTTTGACTTTTATTAATGTCTTGGCAAACACAGTGAAGGAAGATCTCAGGTGACCACATCTGTCCCATCTGTGTGCTGGAGATGGAAACACCACTGCCCTTCTCAACATCATCTACTAGGTCCTGCACAAGAAAGAGTTTTCATACCAGTGGCCATGCTCAGGGGGATGGACAACCTTGTTCCATGCTGGCTGGGGAATACCCCCTGGCCATACATATGGGGCTCAGCTTCTCTGCAAGGGCAGAGGAAAGCAACACTGCACACCCACACCAAGGGGGTGGGCAGGAACCCCTCTTCCACTGCTTTGTTGGCAAAAAATGCTGAGAAAAAGCACCTTGAGGGAACCAAATTAAGCTGCCCTGCAGGCAGTGAATTAAGGCATGTTCAGTGCACCATGCTGTGATAAACACACTGAACCCTGGCTCAGCCAGGCACTGTGCCCAGAGCTGCCTTCGGCACCAGCAGGATGATGCTGCCAGCCGTCCTGCCAAGGGCTCTGGAGAGCTCTTCCCTTCAAGACACTACAGGAGAAGGCCCTGGATGCTGCAGGACACCTGTACACACAGCTACTTTGTGCCTTCTGATAAGCTGCTGTCAGGGCTGAGGTATTATTTATCAGTGTTTTGAGGTGAAAACACAGGTCTGCTCTTGCCTCAAAGAGCACCAGGGGAGAGGATGATAGGGCTGTATCAGTACCATCCCTGTGGCCCTTCCAACGCTGCTGAGAATGAATTAACTGTATCTGGCTCCAGGCCAGACCCTGGAGGTGGAGCCGCCTCTCTTACAAATTCTCTATTTGTAGCATCTCTCCAATCCCCAGAGCTCAAGCTGCTGGCTGAGAAACCTGCTGGTATTTGCTTGGACATTTTTCAGCATTGTGGTTACACAAGAAGTTGTAAACTTGTGTTTCAAAACCTCAGCCAGAAGCACAGGTGCTGCTGTTGCTATTTACACAGCACCAGCATGTTTAAGGGGGATCTTTAGGCTAGGAAGATAAACCCATCCTGTGTTTCTGAGGTCTTCAAGTTTCCAAAAGGCTTCCCAAAAGGCACTGTTGCAAGCCTCCCAGAGCTGGGTGGCACTGTTGCAGAGCTGGGTGCGCAGGGAGGCACACTGTTGCAGAGCTGGGTGTTGCAGAGCTGGGTGGCACTGTTGCAGAGCTGGGTGCTGCAGAGCTGGGTGTTGCAGAGCTGGGTGGCACTGTTGCAGAGCTGGGTGCTGCCAGGCAGAGCTCCTTGCAGAAACCCCAAAGCCTGCAAAGGTCCCACAGCCAGGCACTGCCCTGGCCACTGGCAGAGGGCTGAGCCAGCACCTCCCTGTGCAGGGCAGGACCTCATGCAGAGGACTGACCACCTCTTGGTTCCTAGTGCCATCACAGAGAAGCTGTCAATCTGAAGGGAAATCCAGGATCACTTCACAAAGGCTAAGGGGTGCACTAAGGAGCTGGACCATCATTGCCTTCCAAAGCACTGTGAGAAACATGCAGAAAAAGGTGGGACAGTGCCACAGCCTCAGCAGCTGGTGCTTGAAAACAAAAAGCCATGGCAAGAGTTGGCAGTGTAATTCCTCTGTGTAGGATACCACAGCAGCAATGAGTGTGGACTTCCATGGGATTTCACTGAACTTCTCTCTTTTGTCCTCAGGCTTTGAAGGTCACTGTCAACTGGAATTGAGTTTTCTTCCCTCTGTTACTCACCAGCAGAACAAAAATCTGCCCTCAATGCCATATTAGTGCAACTATATGGCATGAAACATGTACTCTTCTCTTCCCCAGACATCCAGAGCTCCCCTCCCAGGCAGAAACCAGATCAGGCACTAACAGCCCTCCTGAACACCTCTCAGGGGGCACAGGAGGGGACTGGGGCTCACATGCTGTGAAATCCTAACCCTGGCTCAACCACGAGGTCCTCGCATGGCCTGGGACACTTCTTGGCTTGCCAGTCTCCGTTCTGTCCGTGAGAGGAGCTAATCCTTATTACCAGGCAGCTGTAGCCCTTGGATTAGTTACATGAAGAGTGCTGAGGCAATGAATAATGCACAGCACTGTTCTAAACCATCTCCTTCGAGGGAAACCACACAAAATACAAACATTGACAGTGCCTCTGTTTACAGAGAGGCCTCTCTAACTGCCTTCTGCTGAGGAAATGGGCCATGCTGCCCATTCTGCTCCAGGCAGTTCTCACTGAGCCTCCACAGTCCCACTACCTGCTGAAACATCATTAACTGTTATTATTAAACCACCTCCTTAATTACTGAACCTAATTAAATCCCAACCTCAGATTCAAAAGAGGTGGGAAAACAAATGTAGAAATGAGCACTGGAGCCAGAGACATATGCTTTAAAAATCTTACAGTTTATTTTTCTCTCTGTGCAAATCAGAGCTACTTAACATTAATCACATTTCACGGTGCAGGGGGCAGAAGTGATTACTGTTTAAGCTGCAGTTCAGTGGGATCCTTCTGGGTCCTGAATCCCAGGAAATCTCCATGTGCAGATGATCTGGAAAAGACACAAACTGCACAGCAGTATTTCTAGCAGTTGTTACTTGTAAGACAAGCTGCCTTGACAGCATCTCCAAGGGAAACCTGCTTTCCTCCTGAAGGCATCACAGCACTCATGGCTGGATGCAGACTCCAAGAATTTGCAAACAGTGGCATACAAGAACTTTAAGGCACAGTTTCCAAGTCAGAGCTAGCAGAGACAGACAAACAAAGAGCAATCAATAAGCTCTTTTCCCACCCACTTAATCTCACATAAGGCAAAAGAGTGGAAAGAAAAGCTGGTCCCTAAGAGTATGAGGCTCAGGTCCCGGCCTGGACAGCAGTGCCTGCAGCTCACTGGCTGCTCCACCAGTGGTCACCACTGGAACACAGGGAATGGGGCACGGCAGGCAGCCATGCACTTGGAAAACATAATTGAAATCCTGCATGTGGCCAACAGAAGGGACCCTTTGGGGTACTGGGCAAGATATATCATATCAGTTATCAGGAGGTAGATTGAGAAGATGATTGTGTGACATGGAGATTTCATTGTGCAATATTAAAAATAGGAAATGTGTCCCTTAAAGCATCCTTCCAGAGCTCATAGTCAGGCCACACTAGCTGCACAGTGCCCCATCAAATGCAGAGGATAAATGAAAAAACTGATTTGGAAAAGCCAACAGCATCTCCCTCACCAGCCAGAGGAAAATGGGATGGCTGGACAATGTCTGTATCACAGTTGAGTAGTTCAGGTATGTAAGATAGAAGTCCAAGAAGCCAAATTTGTTTGCTACATCAGCTTAAACCCTGTCCTACAAAGCTCAGCAGCAGCAGGTGGAGAGGTGAGAGATGGCTCAGACTTCATTATTAGTAGGGCTTTTCAGTGCCCATCACATGCCCAGTTGTTGGCTCTGGCATCTCCTGGCCACAGTGCTGGGAGGGAAGAACCCTTCTTTGCAGCTAGGTAATGAGGCTGTTTAGAGGCAGTGTTGCTGTTTCCCTGGAAAGAGCAGACAGTCACAGCAAGCAGAGCTTCTTGGCAGTATCAGGAAAACAATGGAAGGCTGTGACTGACCCATTTTCAACCAAATGGAAAACTCTGCTTTTGTTTCCCATTTTAGTTTCTCCCTTCAAGCCATCTCATAGCAACAGCTTTGCTCTGCTATTAGCAGTTTGCCCTTGTAAGGAAAAGCAAGAGCCCATTAATAAGCCAATTTTATCTGCTGACCTAATTACACTGGCCACATATTTGACACGTTATATTTACCTTCCTCTGCTTCCTCCATAGTTAAAAGGAAAACACCTTTCGACTTTAATCAGCACAGCAAGAAATACAAACAACAAGAATGAGGGGGAAAAAAAGAACCAAAAAACCATGCAGTTCTAGCATTCCACAACACACTACTTGAAGTCAGAACTCAAAGTGGAAGCATAAGCATCTCCAGAGGAGACACAGCAGCAAGGAGTGCAGAGGTGAGCCCTAGCCTGTGTGTGAGCCCTGGAGGGATGCCTGAGGGATGCCTGCTTACAGGGTGGCTCCGGGGATGTAAAGCCAGTCAGCAATGGCTGTGGGCAGGTGGGTCATGACCTGCAGCCTCACCCACCAGTACATCTCCATGGGGTTGTAGCGGTTCCTGGGGCACGGGGACGTGAGCGCTTCGGTGATGGCATTCAAGACCAGAGACATGTCCTTCAGGCCGCTGCTCACGAAGGACTTCATGGTGGCCACATGGCGAGCGAAGTGCTCGCTGCCATAGTCCTGCTGCACGGTGAGGGTGGCCCCGCTCCACAGAGCCTGGGCCTGCCTGTCGATGCCGGCCGCCGTCAGGATGCCCGTGGCTGCCACGAAGTTGCTGGGCTCGATGAGGACGACGCGCACACCCCAGCGGTACATCTCCTGCCTCAGGCAGTCCGAGAATGCTGCCACCCCAAACTTGGACACGCAGTAGCACGAGCGAGATGGGCTTGCCATGCGTCCCAACATGCTCGTGATGTTCACCACACGGCCTAGAGAGAAACCATCAGGGACAGGGGATGAGCTGCAGAAGCAGCAGCCAGAACATCCCAGTGAAAGGTACTTAGTGGGATGATGCTGATTTCTAAAATCTGAATCTTGAATATACACACCCTGTCATGGAGCTTTTCTCTCCTGCCTCAAGCAAGGCTAACCCCTGGTCTCCAGGGGATCGTGCACATGCCTACCTCTGTATCAAAGAATTTACAAAGCATACAAGAAATTTCCCTCCTCATTTCCAAGCAGGGAAGTACCATGATCTTCAAGACTGTTAGCTGTGTGTTCTCAGGAGTGTGCCTCACCCATGTGACTTGCTAGAGAAGGGCTCAAGCTCCCAGCCTGGAGTGTCATGAGCTGCAAAGCTCACAACTCTGTGTGATTTCATACAAGTGTTCTAGTTCTTTATGCAAGCTTGACAGCTCATCTGCCTAACACACATGTGTACTTTTAGACCTGAGCTGGATGGCAGAGAATGAGTAGAGATTGCTCTGCACCTGCAGCATGAGCAGCACAACCCACTCACCCACCTGGTCAGCCACAAGTCTCCACAGTGGCCATTCCGGGACAAACAAGAGGAGACTTGATGTGCTGCTGTTCATGAGGCAGTGGAGAGCAATTGTCCTAATTCCTGCCAACAGCCCATGACAGCCCTTGGGGCACTGCCTCAGGGCAGTGACAGCAGTGGTCACTCCTCCGTGTGTGTCTCAGCACTATGTCCGCTATGGTTTCAGATACACTTACAAACAAGCCCTTGAAATTCCACCAGCTATTTTTACAGAGAGCATTTTCACAGCCAGGGAGCAAAATACCCTTCTGCAGCTCGAAATTTCAGCTGAGAAACAAGTGGACAGCTCTACTGTCTCATTCCAGACCAAAGTGTAACTTAGAGGGATTGTGAGATCCACCTGCTGAGCTGATGGGTAAGATACTTTTTGTAGTGAGATAGAGCTTGTTTAGTGGTTAATTGCTGTCTGGGAATGGCATCTGAGCAATCTTCTTAATATAGCCTCCTTTTGTCCTCCCAGAACACACACCTATACCATCATTCCCACACATGCTAAATAAAGAAGCTCTTCAGAGTTCTCCTCATACATATCTTTTTTCAATATAAAACAAAGAGTTTTGACAATACCATTGTCTTGTAAGACATCTGAAATGGCCGTCATTAAATCTCATTTATTCTGTCACTACCTGAAGTCATCTGTGAATGGAATAACATGAAGGGAGAAGATGCAGTTATCCAAACATGACCACTCTGTGGACTCTGGATTATCTTGTCTGTGTGATATCTGCCAACACTGCACAAAAGTCTCTGATATCTTGGATGTTTAAGATAGCACCTGCTGTGTAGATGCCTGGCCTGTCCCAAGACTAGCCTGTACTACCAAATGCTTACATGGCATCCTCAGAAACCTTCCTTGGACTGTACAGGCATTCCCCCAAGTACAGCCTGCATTTCCAGCTACATCTCTTTGCTGTGCTACAAAAGCTCTGAGCCTTACCCCACAGCCCAGCATGTACCTTTAGCTCTGCGAATGAGAGGCAGGAAAGCTTTTGTCACCCTCACAGTGCCCCATAGGTTGACCTCTGCCACCTTCTTGTAGTTGTCTAAACTTGCAAATTCCACCTCTCCAAAGGTTGAGATGCCAGCGTTGTTCACTAGGCCCCACAGACCTGCCAACAAACACATGATTAAAGAGTGGGACAAGGAAGAGTGTCACAGAGAAAACACTTTCCTTGCTGTTCACAGTAACCTAAAACCTTAACAAAGAACTGGGTACTTTAATAGAAATAAGTTGTAGAGAAAAATCCAGCAAGGAGATGAAATATGGTCTTCCTATACCAGGAGCTTGTTTGGAACATCAAGGAAAGTGATGGGGCCACACAAGTATTGCCTCTTGACCATCTCCTGTACAGTCAAATGCTCCTCCAGGGCTTTATAAGGCTGCATCTGGCTCTCTTTTAAGCCTCCTCTTAATCCCAGGTTTGTCTCCACTCAGTGACTTTATAATGAATTTTGCAATTTGGAAGGGGCTGGACTTTCTCCCACAATTAGGAAGGGGAAAAAAAGGAAAGAAAACAGGTATTTTTGATTTCTTAATCCCCTTCACAACTCTGGCTTGCTGTTTGGAGTGTGCATGGTATTGATCTGTACATTCATGGCCTGGTTAACAGCTGCTGTGTTTTAGTCAAAGTATTTGGTTTCCCTCAACCCTAACTTTATCAGGAGCTAGCAAGGTTACAACCAACCTTTATAACTACTGGAATTTAAAAATTAATGTCTTTTGCACATGCAGTCCTGTCAAAATTAAATTGACTGCACTTCCCAAGAGCTTCTGTGATGAACCCTTTACATGTCAGGACTTAGCGGGTCAGCAAGGACTTGACCCTTCAAAGCAATTACAGCAGGACTCCCAGTGGCAAAGGTCTGTAGGGCTGAACCCATACTGTCCATACTGTCTGTAGGGCTGAACCCACACTGTCCATACTGTCTGTAGGGCTGAATCCATACTGTCCATGCTGTCTGTAGGGCTGAATCCATACTGTCCATACTGTCTGTAGGGCTGAATCCGTACTTTATGGATTTATTGAAGCATGGGACTATGCAGCCATAAACTTCACGAGGAACAAA
The DNA here is from genome assembly GCA_024865655.1 of Emberiza elegans. NCBI lineage: Eukaryota > Metazoa > Chordata > Aves > Passeriformes > Fringillidae > Emberiza > Emberiza elegans. Next base: position 12,554,245 of record JALJVW010000149.1, read on the forward strand.
CAGAGGAGCTGGAACAAGACAATAGAGTTGCTCCTCATTAGATGTCCTGCCATACACCATGGTTATTTTTCACTGTGTTGGAGTCAGGGCTGGACTGTTGAGGCTGCATTAGACTCAGTTGAAGTTGGGGCCCCTTTCCACTCCAGGACCTTCCTCTTACCAAGATGTAACATAGGGCTAAGAAGGAGTCTTCATGGCCAGGGAGCTTCCACATTGCTATCAAAAGCACCAATGTCATGCCACTCCATTGATAAAAGTTATCAAGCTCTCTCTCAGAAATTTTTGGGCTATTTGCCCTGCCTCTGCTCCATGGCTTCCCTACTCTGATGCATGAAAGTCTTTTAACTTTCACCCTGTATTGATTCAGTCAGTTAGTAACCATGTATTTTACCAAACATAGTCTTGTAAGCAAATTGCAATACTCTGCCAATGTGCAATGGAGTTTATCCTCCTGTTGCAGTTAAAAACATCAACATGCCCTTGGCAGACAACTCTGAGCTCTCACACGGGCCCCAGTAACCCTGCCCTGTTCCCAGCTAAGGTTGTTCCCCATGAAGGCTGTTTCCAGCTGTGTACAGCTGTGTACTGAAGCTCCCAGTTTTAGTGAGTCAAGATGACTGAAATTCATACTGATCTGTATCCAGCACAGCATCTCAGCCTGAATGAGGTCCCTTTGTAATTTCAGAGTAATTTCACCACTAACAAAACAACATTCTGATAAAATTTGGCAGGAATTTACCAAAGACAAACTGTCGGTCACAAACTGATCTCTGCATAACATTCCTTACCAAATTCCTGTAAATTTCTGTACAATTTCCCATCTCCTGGGTTGTGATGTTATTTCTCATGAACGTCCCTGAATCATTATTTACCACAGTTTGTTGTTGGAATTCCATTGCTCACAGATCAGGGCACGTTACAAACAGAACAAAGTGCTGAGGGGAGCCCAGTCACAGGGCTGTTTGCTGGACAGCAGTGTGTTTATTGAGCAGAGCCTTATCACTATTACATTTCTAGAGTCAACAATACAGTGGGAACTGCATGAGACCAAAAACAAACGGGCACTCCTATCAAAAGAGTTCAGCCTTATGTGCATAGCACACGGAGAAGAGGTATAAAGAACTGCACAGCCCAAAAACTGTTCTGCACTAGCTCTTCTGGGGCCACATTCAGTGTGCAACCACACCTCTGTGGAAGGCACCTCAGTCTCAATAGTCTTTATGTTCTAGCACCTATTTATTGAGCACTATTTATTGGGAAGCCTCAAACCTCAGTCACACCAATGGGCCTAAAAAGAAGCCTTTGTTTCTTTGCACACGGTGCTGAGGCAAACAGCTACAGGAGGAACCAGTCCAACTTGCTGATCAGGGATGCAAGACTTCTCTGTCCCTGCTACACACACAGTTTTGCAAACACTGCTGCATTTATAGAAGCAATAGAGCTGCTCCCTTCCAAGCTTTCACTCAGTGGGAAAAGGCTTTCTGCTACCAGTGCTGTTGCTGGGCTCTTCAGGAAAAGCTTAAGAAGCTGTGAAAAGCATGACAGGGGCTGGGTGATTGTGTAGGAAGAAAAATCATGCACAGAGAACATGTGTGGGATCAGAGCTGGTACATTACTCAGTTACATTTCACATGCTTGTTTTAGAAGGAAAGGTGTGCTCACGTAATCTGCATTAAGATTAGAGCTGCTGTTATTTACTAGCTTCATACTTGCTGTGAACAAAACCAGGGTCATGGCAGACTCATCCAAGCTCCAAGATGAGTAACCACGTTCAAGTCACAACCCTGAAGTCCTGAAGCCACAGATGTCAAACTTCAGTTCACCCTCAGCCTGTGTCTACAGCTGCTGGCCAGCTTGCTACTGGCACAGAGGCTGCAGAAAAGCCTGTGCAGGGCAAGAAGTCTCACATCATCACATGGGAAGAAGTCAGGTGGTGTCACACCAGGCTCTGACTGTAAACTCACATCCCACTGCCAAAGCACTTCTAAGAAGGAAAGAATTCTTATCTCCCTTGACATGCCTTTGGGATCCATGAGTTGGACTCATGCTTAAGGTGACATGTGGATTACGGTCATCTCTGCCAAGCCTACCCTGGATTCCGCTACACATCACCTCTGGGATGTTGCATGGCAAACTGAAAACATGGATTGATCTGACTGAAGATTAATCCAGGTTTGGGGGCAGTTTAAATCTGTGCTCCAGCTCAGCACTCAGTTGTATGCACACAGCAGAGGGGACAGCAGCAGTAAGCAGCCAGGGCCCATCACCTCTTCATTAGTAGGGTCACTTGCAAGGTGACCCTACTAATGAGCTAGGAGCACATGTGGCAGGAGTGCAAGGAAGGGATCAAGCTCTGGCTGTTCTGTGCCCTTCACAGACATTCAAGGACAAAGATACAGATACTTGTGGGCTAGCTGCCACTCATGGCTTTTTATGGGACGTACAGTTAAAGCCTAATCCTCCAGCCAGTCTTGGTCTCTTTCCATGTGGCAGCCACATCAATAGCAAGACAATTGTCCTCACTGACCCAAGTACAGCACAGCCTGACTGTCAGCCACATACTGTCACAGGCCTTCAGGCTTGTTAACCCTCTTTTGGTGGTGCACAGAGCAAAAGACCTGGTCAATGCATGGCGTGCTCTGTAGAAAGGATTCTGTGAGCAAAAGATCCCTACATACCTTCCTCTGGCTCCTTCAGGGTCCTCTTGACAAAGTCCACAGCCTGAGCCACCTCCTGGTCACTGCACACATCCATCTGTAGCACTTTCATCCGGTCAGACTTCATGTTCCTCAGCTCCCTGGCTCCATCTCCATTCTCATCCTGTTCAGCAGAACAGAAGGGTGTCCCACTAAGATGGACCAAGAACAGCAATGCGGCTTGGGGCCAGGTATATTGACATGGACAGGAAATAGAAGCTACTGACATTGCACACACAGGTGTAAACTTGGTACACAAATATGCACAAACCAGTGTGCCATCCTCCTGTTCCCTCCAGCACCACCTCCAGAACTGCATCAGTGACACAGTGTCCTGAAGCACCAAAAGCCCATCCTGCTCTTGGCTCCTCGTGGTGGGTTTCACATCCCTAACATGCTAAAATATTGTGCCAGCAGGGGAGAACCATGGGTGACTCTCCACTGCCTCGGTGTCTGTGCTCTACAGGTAACATAACTTGTACAGAAATTGGAGTCAGATGTTCAGGAATATCTGTTCAGTGAAGATCTGCTACACAGCAGCACAACTACAGACATGAGGCATGAAAGGAGATCCTGGCTAAGGAAGAAAGAACCTTTTTTTTCACTCCATAGGCAATAAGAACTCCATGGCTCTGCTTTCCTTTCTACCCTTTTCCTTTCTTTCCTCCCCATCCCACTGCTATCATTAGAGATTCTGTTACTACTGTGGGGTGGTTTTTTTGCTTAGTTAAATGTAAACACAATTAAAATTCCAAATTTTACCTGCTCACTTCCAGGCAAGATTGCTGCCTAAGCCTTAGAGCCTCGCTCAGGTAGTAAATAACAAATAAAAGTGAAAAGAGCACAGATTAGCTACACAGTTCCACAGCGGGCTTGAGACTTAATTCACAAAACTATTCCCTGAATCACAAGCTCTGCCTCATTAGGGAGGAAGAAGTTATGAATTGGTGAGTCACCATGCCTGGCTGCCACTCTTCCTTTATCACTTGATACCACCTCCCACAGCACAAGGGCAAACAAGGTGAGCAACCCACCCACAGTCACCTGCTCAGCAGCCTCTGCAGCCAGGCAGATATAAAAAACATGTAACTGCTTGGTATTTTATAAATATCTCAAGCTATTTAATTCATATAGTACACAACCTCTCATCTCCACCTTCAGTCCAGTGAACAATGACACATAATGAAGGAAAAGAGCTGAAATGTCCATCACAAACGTGAGCAAAACAAGGCAGTTCTCTTAAAAATCAATATATAGTTACACTGGCATTATGACAATAGTAGGAATGAGTTCTTGGCCCCACAGCTGCATGTCATTTCACAACTGACTTCTTTCCCAGTACAACAAGAACAGCAAACAAAGTTGGAAGCTTTTCTAATGCACATCAAACGGGCTGTGTGTGACAGGCTGTGTTGGCCCTTTTATCTAGCCACGAAAACAATCTCAAAGTGGTGTTACAAATAGTCAACAACATGGTCACCAAAATATTATATTCCTTTTGAAACAGAATAGTCTTGTATGATACCTCACTGTATTTCTGGAAGATGTCCTGCATCTCACAAAGTTTTATAAAGCAAATTTCTACTACTTAACAGTGTATAAAGTGGAGCAAATTCAACTTGCAAAGAGAGAGATTTATTGTATCTATATAAAAAGCCATAACTATATCTGCATGCAAGTGCCAGTTGTCATTTGAGCACTGAAAAGACCTTTCCCTGCATTTTTTCTCTAATCTTGTGTAATACTTATAAAATAAAGAAGAAATATTTCCACTGCTTTTTGAGAAACAAAGTCATAGGCTGGCAACTTAAAAATCCAGTAAAAATTGTTTGTATTATTCATATGGAAATTAATTTTCCCCTACCACCAATGCAATTCTATCTGCAAAGTTACTTTCCCAGCTACAATTTACTCATTATTGACAAAACATATTGATTTTGGAAGACTGACTTCAACATGCAATATCAATTGGGACCACTTTTCACCACTTTTTATAGTTGCACACACCACCTTAGCCACTATTTAACTGTAAAACAAAGTGCTTAATTCTTTTGTCCAGAACACCTCTTCACAAATGAAGCAGCTACAGATTTTTATGGAAGCAAGTGAACATAATCTTATATTCTGTGGTCTTCAGGGGCTTTTAGTACATCCCTTGTTAGGTACCACATGGTACTTCCTCCTGGTTTATTAAATGGTAAATTTGTTGGCTGGGATAACACCTAGAGCAGTTCCCATGGGAGCAGCCAGACTGTCCTCCCAGGGATAATCTTCGTGATCTTCACCAGCAGGAGCCACACAGCAGCACAAATCAAGTGAGGTGCTGGCAGCAATGGCCCAACTGCTCCTGCAAAGCCTCTCTCCACTTCCCTTTGCTGTCTGATTTTTCTCCTCTCAAATAATCTCCCAGCTTTCCCTTCCCAGCTCCATAAGAGTTTAAAGCCATAGTGCTCCAGCCCAGCCTGCTGCCCAGGTTCTCTCCATAGGTCTTCAATGGGATTGTGTGGTTTCCTCCCAGCTATCTCCTATCCCCTGGTTATCCTGCCTTGGCAGCCCTGCAGGCTCTGCCTGCCCTCCCCACCCTGTGCCTAGCAGGGGCTGCTCCTGGCTGAGAAGCCCAGCAGCTCCACAAATCCTCTCTTACCCAGCTGAGGAAACTTGCTCCAGCTTTTGGCTGCCTCCCCTTCCCTTCTTTGCTCCTTTCCCCTGTTATGGTTTGGAGGATCCCAGTGCAGTGGTGCTGAGGAGAGGCAGATCACACAGATGTTCATTAGTGGAGAGCCCCCCTGTTACAGACACAGTCATGGCTTTTTCCCAGGGAAGCTCCTGGGATTCAGGATTAAGTCCTGGCAAGCACTGGGGCACTGCAGTGAGATGTCAGGGGGAAGCAGGAAGCCATGAACAATGCTGAGCTCCATGGATGCAGCCACCTCGCTCTGTGTGCGCCAGTTCCTTCCCAGCCTGCTGCCAATGCAGGCGCTGCCTTCCTGCGTTTCCTGAGCGAAACCCCTCGTGCTTGTCCTTACTGCATTCCACGGAACTGATTTCAGACTCCATCTGACCTGGCAGGATCATTTTCAACCCTGTTCCCCAAAAGGCCTATAATCTTCTCTGCATGGTTCTATGCATATTTTTTTTCTGAGTGCAAACTCTCCTCGGGGGGGTACTTCCAAGGATATGGTCCTGGGACTAAACAGCAGTCACTGAGAGGATGAGTTTGCTCACGAGACTATCATGAGGGACTGTAACAAAGTGTGACAAAACCCTTACTCGGGATACATTGATTCCTTCCCCTTTAGCCACTCTGCTGCTTAGCCAAAATGAGATTAGATTGACCCAGCACAGTTTGTTCCCAGTAAACTTATACAGGCAGGGTGCATCACACTATGATGCAGTCATCTGTAAAACTGACAGGGCAGTGTGTGGCAATTGCATCGAGTGCACTGAAGGTGAGCTGCCTGGCTGGCAATTCCAGAGGTCTATCTCCTTTGGGAAGGGAAGTATGATATCTGTCCTCTTCCAGGCTTCTGGAAATCCCCTGGCCTCCAGGTGCACTTGAAAATATCACCCATGGGACAGAAATCACAATGGCTCATCCTCTAAATGCCCTTAAGTATATTTCGTCAGGCCTGGTGAACTTGAGCACATTAATTTATATAAACATCCCTTGTTCTTCTACCTTTTGTTGCCTACAGTCCTCATGATAACAGCTGGCACTAGGCACACAAAAAAATTATTCTTTTTTTCAATAAGATCAAGGAAAATAAAACAATTATTATTTCAACTTTTTCTGTAATTTCTACTTTTAAGTTTATTTAATAATATTTCTGTGTGGTTTTTCCATCTTAGTCCTAATAAATTAACAGAAACTTTCTCAGTGGACTTACTTGCCCTTGCTTAATGGAATCCCTTTTCCATTTGATCCTTTCCAGTTCTATCCCAGCCTGCGTGCAATACTCTTTTTATTCCTGTAACTTTATATTTGATCTGTCTGATCATTATGAAGTTCCTGATGCACCTCACAGTCTGTTACGCTGTATTTAATACAAGAGCTGTCTGTGGTGGTGTAGTACATCAGGGATCCTGTAATTCTCTGTCTAAAAGCATGTAAGTGGTGATGGACTAACTAGGTGTGAACTAAGAGCCTGGCATCTGCTTCATGACAACTGCCCCCACACCTGCTCTGACCCTGCTGGGAACCTACAGCAGCTCACAAGCATGAAGCAAGCAAGCAAACAGGCCTCACTTCAGGAGCGTTTCACTTCTTTATGGAGTTTCCAATGGAGCCTGTCCCTCTCTGCTCAACACTAGCATGTGCCTTCCAAACAGCCCCCTCAGCCACCCTGTTTTCCCTTTCCTTTCCATTCCCTACATCTGCTGCTCTGCAGACTGTCTGACTTGCCATCAGCACTGAAACAGGCATCCCAAAGCAGCAAATGACATGATCACTAAAGGAATTGCAGAGGCTCATTATGGAAATTTCCAAACAGTGGCAATAATCCAACAGGACTCTCTTGCTCTCAAGTTACACAATATGTCAGCTGATAATAACTTTCCCTTCTGGTGTGGTGGAAGAACGTAATGTCTGCCACAATCACACAGGCAGAGAAGGCCACCCTTGTTTGTTTTCACCTTCCACAGTACTCAAAAATCTGTAGTCATCACGCCCTGAGCACCTGTGCTGATGTGGTCATCTTCAAATGGAGAAATTTTGAGTGACCATTAATTGATTTTGAACAATTCAGGTCAGAAATCACACCAGTTTTAACTAACACAGCAAAAATTCATAGTAAAGGTAAAATCCCAGCTGACATGGAAGTGGAGCCAGCCCGGTTCATAAAAAGGGTTTCACAACACTAAGTTGTAAGTCCTTTGCATGAGCAGGGATTGGAATGAGGAGTCTGCAACCACTTCAGATTTAGTGTGTCTAAACTTATCTCTTACAAGTGATGCCACCTGCTAAACACACATGACAGAAGTCAGACCTAAAGATGTCAGAAATGTATGGTAAATTTGTTTATTCAGCCACCAATAAACTGAACAGCTTGTACAGAAGCTGCAGAAGCACAGTTGCAAGACATTTTGGAAACAGAGCCTTAATAATGCAGAAGAGGCAACTTGGAGATGAGTTTTGGGAGTGTGTCCACAAAAAATGACATTGTGAAAGACAGCAACAGGGATGCCATGGAAGACAGAAAGCCACAGTGCCACAGCAATCTTGGCCTATCAGATTTACGGTGTTGTGGTATTTCTGAGAGGCTTCCAGCATTGAACAGGGCCACACTGTACAAGCTACTGTACAGACATGTAGTTGACAGATGAGCCCTACCCTAAGAGCTCACAATTACAGGAATGAGGTACAAGATACAACAGGCAGATGAAGCAATGGAAAAAGTAACAATCCCTGCCCACTGCACCTCTCTCAGGTCTTGAACCAGGGTAAATAGAGGCTGCAAATGAAGATGCTTTCATTTGAGAAGCATTTTTCTCTAATCAGAAAAATTTTGATTAATTTCTCCACTCACCATGAGCAAGCATCCAGCAAAAACAGTAAATCCCTTTGCATGAAGGCATTTTGCCAAGGCATGTCCAAAACCTTTGTCACAGCCTGTTATTAGCACCGCCTTCCCTTCAGCCTGTGTGGGGAAATCAATCATAGGTTACCATGAGATATTACAGTGCAGGCTCCATCACCACCCTGCCCCACAGCACAGGAGCCACTTGCAGTCCTGCAGCCAGGGCAGGTACAATTCCAGCTGCAAGTGACAGTGGCACCTGTGTACACAAACACAACCACCTCCCAACGACTGTCAAATCAAATTTTTGCAGATGCTGGTCTGTAACAATTTGTGTTGCCTTGATACCTCAGCTGGAACAGTAACTATGTCTTTCAAGTATCAGTGGCCAAAGCAGAACAGAAACATTTCAAAAGAAGTTAATGGTCCACTAGTTCACAGTAAGAAAAAGCAGCATAGAGAACATCCAAATGGCAGGATGTCACTGGCCTGAACTGTACGGCAGCTCTTTTAGCTGCTGAGTGACTGCTGTCTGTTCCCCACCTACTCCCACTCTATGCAGCACTTTCCATGCTGTATTTTAGCATGCAGGAATGTGACTACAGGTTATAACGAGCTTCCTCATGAAACTCTGCAGTCTTAAGAAGAACAACTTATCAAATCCTACAGTTCTCTCCTACATTATCATTTGACTGACAGGTAAATTGAGAAAGAAGACTTGATATTCCATCTGATATGACACAATATCAGAGATAGATAGAATCCCAAATCCTGAAGAGCAGCTATAGCAAAACACTGCCCATTCAACTTCTGTGTTAGCTTGAAAGTCATCTCCTCCCCACAGGTGTGAAGCAATGTGAGCTAACAACCCAGCTAGAAGGCTGCCAGCTGCTGTGCTGCACAATGCTCCAAACAGAAACTATATCCATGAGGCAATAACATGATACAGCAATAAAAATGCAGAGGATGCAATAAGGAAGTGAGGTCAGTTAGATCTCTCTGGAGATATCAGCAGCTAATATTGCCTGTTACTGTATTCACAACAACTGGAATATGAACACACTTATGTATGAATTGCACTGGCTGGTCCAGACACATTTTCAGAGAGAAGTGGGTCAATCACCAGTGCTCCCTCATCTCTTGCTTTGCTGACATGTGGTGTAGTAAAGCAGCAATAAGGAATGATTGCAGGGTGATAGTGATCGGAGCATTACTGCACAAACTCAGGGTGAGCCTCAGCAGAGAACAATAAGCAAATAAAGCCACACCCTGTCCTATAACTCATGTTGAAGTAACTACTCTCAAAGGGGAGTTAAGATCTGAAGCTGAAACAAGAACTGATCAAAAGTCTGTCCTGCATTTATAATACAAACACCCACAGTAACATTATACTATAACCTATACTCAGACAAAGAGCACCCAGGTACAGACTAGCTTCTATTAAAGCTCTAAAGATAGCTACAGCTAAAGGACAAAATATGAGTGAGAATTAAATATACAGTGCTCAGTCTGAATTTAATTTAGAGTGACATCACTCTGAGAGAGGTGAAAATCAAACATTAACCAGATCACAGAAGTTGTCAAGGTCACCTCCTGCAATAACTCAGCAAGCTGGCCTGTGAAAAAAAAGAAAGGATTTGACTTTTTTTTTTCTTTCTCCCACATCCCTAGCGTATTTGCCTCTGAATCATGAAGGCAGAGGACTTCCCAAAAGAGCAGGAAGTGTGCAGGAAATAGGCAGCTGTAATCACTTCCAGAACACAGGTCAGGCAAGCAAAGAAGATATCCAATCCTCAACCATCATCAGCTCCCTAAAAAAAAAATTCCCCAAATCAAACAACCAAAATGCAGACAGAAATGAGGTTTAAAAATCCTCTCATCTGCCATTAATAGTAAGGAAAGTGAGGGACAACTTACAGTCTGAAAAGGATCTTGTGATTGTTATTTGCTATAACCCTAACAGCTGGCAATAAAACACGTGACTACAGCATCATGGCTCATAACAGACAGGGGCCCCAGCAGCACCAAGGAGCATGCAAAACCCCAAGGGAGGTACTGGATCTCACATCTGTACCTGTGCCTGTCTGTGCCATGCTTGATGGACAGAGAGCTCCCAGGGATGACAGCAGGGATCAACCCCATCCCCAGCCAAAGGGACCCTATGCCAGAAAACCTTCTGAACACAGAAAAGCCCAATCACCCTTATCTTTTGAAAGTCCTAAGATAAGGCGTAATGGGCCGGTTCCTGAAGTTTGATAAGGCCAATCTGCAGCTTAATTTGACTCAATGCTGGGACAAGCAGAGAGGATCAGTTATCAGCACAGTGACCTTAATGAGCATTCTGAGGAACTCAGGTGCCTCCCTCACTCGGGGTCACACAGGGCTGCCTGGAAACACTGCATGGCAGACAGAACTCCAGTGCTGACAGGGTGCCTGGCACAGTGTGCCTGGGGTCTGCTAAGAGCACTTCTTGTACCAGAGGTGCTGCTGTGGCATGTGAGCACAGTAACACTGTGCTTGCTGTGTGATCCACAACACTATTCCTCACAGTTCAGGAAGCCCTAGCAGAGCAGCCTCATTTTAACCTGCAGTCAGCTCAGATGTACACAGCATTTCCTATTGGGATATGGCCAGTTTATTAAATAATATAATTAGTTTACTAATGCAGGTGATCCATGAGAATTAGACATTTACTGCAGAACAGACTGAAGAAATTGAAGCTACTTTTTCAGCCTGTCTCTCTAGACAATGTGGGAATATGGCATGCTTACCTAGACCTAATCTATTTCTAATGTGCCATTGTTTGTTTGTTTTTTTATCCTGTTCCTATTTGTGGCTCCCCTGACCATTCCCTGATGTTATCAAACAGATTGATTTTAGGATAAGTGCAGCTACAAAGTAAACTTGGCTTGTTCCTTTTTCCAGGGTTGGGAAAGTTGAGGTTTTCAATCCCAGGAAAAAGAACTGAAAATATTCACTAAAGGGAAGGTATTTTCTCAAGTGGAACAGGGATGGAGAAAGTAAGAGAAGCAGAGTGGATGAAGGAGTGAAGTGGGAGGCTGCAATCAGACTACAGCTGTTATCTGGCCATTCCAGGGGGGAGGACTGAGCTGGAGGTCCTGAAGCAAAAACATTGGCTCAGAGAGAAAGTCATATTCTGGGCATCCAAAGCAGCACGGGCAGCAGGTCAAAGGAGGTGATTCTCTCTATCCACTCTGGTGAGACGCCACCCGCAGTGCTGCATCCAGCTTCAGTCTCCCAGCACAGGAAAGACATGAACTTGTTCGCGTGCATCCAGAGGAGGCCACCAAGATGGTCAGAGGGATGGAGCACCTCTCCTATGAGACAAGGCTGAGAGAATTTAGATTGTTCAGCCTGGAAAAGGCTTTGGGGTGACCTAATTGAGGCCTTTTACTATCTGAGGGGAGACCCTTTACAGGAGCATGTAGTGACAGGACAAGGGGGAATGGGTTTAAATTGAGAGTAGGTTTAGACAAGATATTAGGAAAAAAATCTGAACTGTGAGGGTGCTGAGGCCCTGGCACAAGTTGCCCAGAGAAGCTGTGGATGCCTCATCTCTGGAAGTGTTCGAGGCCAAGGTGGACAGGGCTCTGAGCAACCTGGTCTAGTGGAAGGCGTCCCTGCACATGGGAAGGGGTTGGAACTGGATGATCTTTAAGGTTCATTCCAACCGAAGCCATTCTATGATTTTATGAACACGTTTTCCCTCCCATTGAAGCACTGCAGGGACAGAGCAGCCGCCGCACCGCGGGGTCCGAGGGCAGGGCCGAGCCTCGCGGCAGGGGCCTCATCGCCCCGGGCCGTGCCCGGCTCGGCGCTTCGCCCCCCTCACAGCGTCTGTCGGCTCCACCAGCCCAGCCCGGCCCAGGCAGCGCGGCTCCAGCCTCGACACCTGCAGCGCCTCTGCCCGGCCCGGCCCGGCGCCATTTTGGGCCTCGGGGGCGCCTCCGGCGGGCTCTGCCCCGGGCGAGCCCCGGACCCTCGCCGCGGTACTCACGGGCAGGGCGCGGCGGGCGCGCCGCAGGAGGAGGAGGAGGTGGAGGAGCAGCACCCCCGCGGCGCCCAGCGCCAGCAGCAGCCCCGCGCCGCTCCGCATGGCCGCAGCCTATCGCCGCCGCCGCTCCGGCCCTGCCCCCGGCCCGCCTCCCGCCGCGCCCGGCACCGCGGCCCCGGCCCAGCCTCATTCAAACGGCAGCAGCGCCCGGCTCCCGCCGGCTCCAGGTAACGCGCGGGTAGCGCGGGGCGGGCCGGGGTGGGTCGCGGCGGCCCCGCGGAGCTCTGGCAGCCGGCTCGCACGGTGACCTTGCCCGCGGGAAGCGCGGGCATCTCCTCTGCGCGGCCTCTCCCGCAGCCGCCACCAGCGCGGGCGGCCGCGCCCCCCGCTGCCTCGGCCGGGCCCTGAGCGCGTGTGGGGCCGCGGCAGCCGCGTCCCGGAGAGGGGCTGGGCTGGGCCGGGCCGGGCCGGGCCGGGCCGGCGGGACCCGCAACGGAGCTCCGGCCTCGCCCTCTCCCTGCAAACCTCACCAAAACCCGCGGGGACACCGGCCGTGCTCCCGAATTGGATCAAAGCACCGGGATTTCTGAAGATTAGCCGAGCTAGCGAGCCTCCTGAGCCCTGTCCGCTCCCTCCCTCTCTCTCCATCTCGGTGCCCACCGCTGCTCTTTCTGCGGTAATTTCACTGCTTTCCAGCCCGGGCCTGGTTTCCAGCAGGCCCCGAAGCTGCCGCGGTGGCGGCCCAGCCTTCGGCAGAGATGCAAACCACCCCTAACAATTAGATACCGTTTCTCAGCTTCAATAAAAGGCACTGGGAGATGTTTTTTTGTGCCTTGGGTTAGTTTTATCCAAGATAAATATGATTGGAGTTGACTTTCCATAACAAAGTCTCGTTCTTGAGATATTTTCACTCGGTATTGAGTTTATTGGTGGTTCCCTGTGCTTAGTCCAGCATCACCAGCTACTTAATTATCAAAAAATGTATTTTTAACTGTGTGGCTGTACTAGCTATAAAGCCAAGGATTGTTTTGGAAACACGTCACATAACATGTGACAGTCATAACATCACCTGTGAAGTTATATTTTTGCTCAAAGGTATTTCATACAGCTCATTTGAAATAATATATTCCATATGAGTACCTTAATTTTTACCTGTTTCAGAGAAAACAGTTAAAGATGTATTAAAGAGGAGAAATTGACATTTTCTTTCAATGTCTCCCTGCTTGGTAGTTTACTTATAATGCTTTTCCTTATTTAAAAGCATCTTGGGTGGCTGAAGGTTGAGCTGTTTATCTCTGTGTGAGGGGCTGCAAGGGGAGAAGATGAGTTCCTTTGGACTGTATTCTCCTGTTGAAATACATGGAGTCAGCATGTCTTACAAAATAATTGAGCAACTAAAACAGAGGTGCTATCTTGTGTTGCAGAGCTAAGGAAGAATAGTTTTGCTTTTGGTAAAGTGTGCTAGTTGAAAACATGTTTGCTACCAAGCTGTCCCGCCCTCTCTTGAACTTCTCTGTGAAAGCCCTGAATTTCAAGGACCCAGGGAATGGCTTCAGGTAAGTAACTTGGTGGAAAAGAGGAAAGAGTGACATGTTGAGTAAAGCACGTGTCAAAGACTCACTTGATTTCAGTGGGACAGTTTATTTACAGAGTCACAAGGTGGTTGAGGTTGGAAGGGACTTCTGAAGGTCGTGTCGTCCATCCACCCTGCTAAAGCAGGGCCTCTCTGAGCTGCTTGCCCAGAGCTGTGTCCAGGTGGCTTTTGAGTATCTCCACAAATGGGTACTCTAGAAACTGCCTGGACAACCTGTGCCAGGACTCAGTCACTGAGCTGAGCACAGCAGAGATGGACTCTGTATGCAAGGAGGGGTTGGCAGCATGTTGGATTTTTTTTTTTTTTAAATTGCAGTTAAAAAGAACATTAATTCAATATCCATCAAGAGGATTTTTTGGAATATCAGCAAGTAGGCCTTGCTTCAGTGCAAGAAATTGTCATATATTTCTGTGACATCCTGTGATTAAAGAGGCAGCGAATCCCATGAAATGAAAAAGTTGAGAGGGAGGGTTTTACTGAGAAATGGAGGTGGGCTGAGTAATTAAGCTGGTTCTTTTCTGCAAATGAACAGAAAATTGCCTATCTAATTCTGATTTCTAGCTCTGAAAAAAACCCAACATTTATATTGCTGTATTTGGAACCTATTAATCCAAATTCAGAGCAAGCTGAGTGCTTTCCATGGCTTTGTGTTAGAGCAGGGTTCCCAAACAGCAGTGTGTGCACCACTAACTGTACATGAGCTATTTAGAAGGGGCTCATGGCCTGTTAAACAAGAACTGCCACCTCCAGTGTTGCTCTACTGCTGCTGATAGTGGTGTCCAGCATCATCACGGTCAAGGGTGGCTCTGGTAACTGGGTGGTGGAGATAGCTAGGCTGTTAAGAGATTTCCTGTGCAAACAGACATAGGTCTTTTATCTCCTGTTTGCTCCACATACACCAGAGTTCACCTGCAGGAATCTGCTGTGGCCTTAAAAATACAAATTAATGTTTTATTAACTTGAGGAAAGAATTTTCAGCATATTCTTGTTTTTTTTTTCTTCCGTCTTCTGTTTTGCTTACTGTGTATTTGTGCTTTGTGTGTCTTGTACTCAGGGCAAATCTGTGTTGCATTTACAAATCCCCACAAGTTGTTAAACCTGCAGTGGAAATCCAGCTGTTCATTGAAAGGCAGTGCTGCCACTATACCAGTGTCTTAATGCACTGAAGCAGCATTTTTGTACTTGACTCTTCAAGCTGATGACTTCTTTTTTTGGTGTAACTGAACAAAAGGCAGTGCATGATTACAAAGCACAAATTCAATTTGAGGACCATCTGTGCATTCTAAAGTCTCTGTTGTGGTCCCTAGAATTCAATGACGCGGAATGACAAAAATGGCTTATGGTACATTAGTGTACCATGTGGGGGCTCACATCACTTCCTGGCTGTTCCTGCTGATGACTTTCCTGATCAGCAGCAGCCAGCATCTCTTCTTCTTTTGCCATTGCCTTCAGGTCAAGATAGGCAGAATGTCTAGTAAGTATTCTCTACAGATTATTGTGAATTGAGTGCAGCCAATCAGTGCTCTGCAGTGAAATAACAGGACCAAACATGACACTGAAAAATAAAAACCAGGTTCATTCAACTGTAAGAAATGTTATGAACATTTCTGGGCACTTTAAGATACAGAAAAAATCTTACTGTTGAGGTAAGTTTCAATCCAGGATTGCAGGTCAGTGATGTTAGCACACACTGCCTGGGGACTGACCTTTGCAGCAATTAAGTTTGCTATAGCTATTTCAAGAGCTGATTTGGCTTGCGACACTCTAAATTAGAAAAACAGCTTAACTGTTTCAGGAGGGTGTGAGTGAACACCATTGCCTGAATGTGTCATCTCCTTTCTCATCTGGTTCAAAGCTTCTGCCTTCACAGATCCCTTGATTTCCTGAGATGTGGCTCAGAGGCCAGAGCATCTGCAAGCTGCTGTGCAATGTAGCAGGTCACCCTGCCTGTGATGTCTGAGCTGGAGATAATTGTGAATGATTACGCACATTTGCCTAGAAACCGAAAAGGAGCTGGGAAGATAAGCTCTGGGAAAGATAGATGCTGTTGGAGGAGCCAGACAGCAAGTCTAAGGGAAGGCCAAAAGCTCCTGGAAGGCAATGTCAGTGCCCAAAACAAACATGAAAAAGCTGATGAAAAAGTCCAGAGAGGTGATTGACAAGGACAGGGGGTCTCTCTGATTTGTTGCTCAGGCCCAGTTTTGATGAATGATGGCAAGACAGAGTGATGCTACTGGGTAACATAGCTTTTCTAAATGGAATCTCATTTCCTGGAAAACATTGTTGCTTTGCTCTGGTCTGTCTTTGTGAATATGTTTTGTCTTCTGGGAGTCACACATACTATGAGGAGGAGCTTCAGATCTGCATGGCAGGTATTGCTCAAAGACAGTGTTTCTTAGCTTAAAAAGGGGATGTAAAATCTAAGTGTATTTAATGGGTAGACACTGCAGGGGAAGAAGTGTCATCCAAGATGAAATAAAGATGGAGCTGTGTGTAAAAGGAGTGAGACAAATCCAAGCAAATTCAGCCTCAGGCTGGTGTCAGAGACAAAGCCACAGCAGAATACCTTCATCAGACAAATTAATAACTTCCCATACCCCAAATTTGTGCACATCTTAAGTAAGGGTGTTGCTGCTTTTGAAAATGCAAACACTGCGCTGCCCGTTTTGTGGGTGAAAGCAGCTCTGTGCCTCCAGACCAGGAGCTATTTTAGAATACTTTGTAATACCCAGACAGCTTCTGCTGCTGGAAATAGCATCAAGGTCTTTGTAGAAACAAATGTGTCATACTGTAGGAAACACACAGGCTCAGAGTAAGGAGAAGTATAGACTAGATTCTGTCTTCCCAAATGACAATCTGCATCATGTATGTAGGCAGCACTACATTCCTTTTCATGTGTGTGTTGCTGCAGCAGGGTATGGATAAGATATTCCACATCTGACTGTTCTGTTGGTTTGGCTTTTTTTAACAGGCCCGTGCAGAGATTTTCCCTCCCTCTCTTGTCCCCATGTGGAAGCCGCTCTTATGCAAATGAAGTCGATCAGGTGAGTGTGACTGTGGCTTCCAGGAACTAGTTCTGCTGAGCAGGGGTTTTAAAATCCCTGAAGCCTGGTGACCAAACTCATCTTTCCAGTTTGCCAGAAAGACTGCAAGCTGGACCTCTCAAGCATGCTCCACATTCTTTCCTAGCACCGAGCTTCCATTGACGTAGCATGGTATGTGCTGCTAAGCATGGAAATAAACAATCATACAAGTGGGTTTTTTCTATTTTTGGAACTCACTCGGCAGATTAAATGTTCCACCTTACAGTGGAGGGAATCTGCATGACAAATTCTTAATAAAGCACTCTTTCTGGAGAGTAGTTGTTTAAAGACATGTAAATAAATCAGTGTGTCCTCACCACTTCATCAAGAGAGTGGCCCTTTTTAGCAGCCCTCCCTTGAAGATACTGACTTGCCAGGAGCAGTGCCAGGCAAAAGGGAGGGGAGTGTTTTGTCATCTTGTCTGTCTTGTGGCATAGAACTCAGCACTGAAGCAGTGCTAGATCATGCACAACTTTCTCCATAACTCTGGAACAGAGTTTCAGACGAACTGAGATGTGATCCTTGCATCACTGCGGGCTTCCAGTGTGAGAAGCCTTTGCAGCTTCCACCCAGCTTCCACCCTGATCAGTCCTTGAGTATGCTGGAGAAAGCCAAATTTATAGCTTGTTAAAAGAGATGAGTTGGAATGAATTGCAGGCAATTATTATGTAATCACACCCACAGCAGCACCTTGGATGTGCAATTGTTGCTGTTGGGCTGTCTGATGCACCATTTTAGCTTGTTATTTAACTGCTTGTTATTTAACTGCTGCCTGTCTTTGGGTTAGAAAAAGGAATTTGGATAGGGAAGGAGGTATACTTCCATTTAAATTGTAAGTTGGAAAAATAGGAAGACCAAAAAAGCCCAACCAGACAAGAAGAGTGATGACCTACTGGTCCTAATTTCATATATTAACCCCTTTTGAATCTTCTTAGCTCTTACAATCCAGCTCTAGAGGGCTTAGATGCTAGAGAGAGAAAGATAAATGAGCAGTCAGAAAGATTAAACTATATCCTTTCTTCAAACTGTCTTCTCCATGCTCTATGGGCTACATGCACACAAGAGTGGACTCTTGCCTGCTTTGAACATATAGGAGCAGTTCCTGATGAAGGGAAAATGTCTTGGGAACTGTCTGGTATATTTTAAGATTTCAAGATGGATGTGAACTGCCAGAGCATGGTGGTTTGCTTGGTCTGTTTGGTCTGTTTGCCAGAGGTGCTGAGCTCCTCCATGTTGGGAGGGCAGTGATCCTGCCTCACTGGAGTGAATTCTGTATGAAAATGTCATTCCTTGTGTTCAGGAGGCACTGGGTGGCAAGAGGCAGTGAGTGTAGAGAACATCCCTGGAACATGCTGCTCCTGGCCAAGGATGTGACTTATGCTGTGTGCTGCAAATCACTGATATCAAATACTCAATTCCAGTGCATTTTGTTCTTGTTTGTTTTGCAGATTGGCAGCAGAGCTGTGCTTATAACAGGCTGTGACTCAGGATTTGGATTTGACTTGGCCAAGCACCTGCATGACAAAGGTTTCATTATTTATGCTGGCTGCCTGCAAAAGGTAGGGAAAACAAAAACTGTTCTTCACCTGTGGCATGTGCAGTGACACATAGCAACTCCAGTCTTCCCTCTCCACTCTGAACAGCTTTCTGCCAAGGAGAGGGAGGGTGGTTGCTACCCAAAGGGAAAGACACAGGTGCTTGAATTTCACAGAGCAGAACCAAGATTGAATGGTATCTAGGGAGGTTCTTATTTAAGTCACAACATCGTGGTCTGTTCCATGTCTGAAGAACTGGAATCACAAATCTAATTTTATAGGCTTAACCATAAGCAAAGTTTGGTGCCAGGCTGTGGTCTTGACCTTTGGCCCTGCTCTCACTCTGTATATATTTATGCAGGGCTTATTTTGATTATTTTGAAATACACCAAACCACCAGGGATTTTATGGCATGTGTTCTGAGCATATTTTTCTATATTCATGAGCACAGCCATGAATATAGATGGTGTGTATTGGGGGTCTCTTGAAATAGTTTGGTGGGTGGTGGAGTCCCACTAGTGCAAATGAGAAGAATCAGGCCACAAACAGCTTAGTGACACAGCCTTGATATGCTCTGAAGGAGATCTTGGTGTGGCAAAGCATTGATGGTCATGGAGAACAGGAGGGAGTTTTAGTCTCTCTCCTTATGGAGCACTGCACTTTTTTTAGCTGCACGGCCATTTCCTAACAGAAACAAACGTACTCCTCAGGATATCCTGGGGTGGGTCAGCTAGTTTGATCTAATCTTTTAGCTCACTCATCACTATAAACGTATCTTGAATAGTGGTACTATTTAAAGAGAATTTGCCAGGTATTCTTTAATGTTATTCGACTTTCTACTATTATTTTTTTGCATTATTACTAAGTTTTGCTTAAATTAGTAGTTTGTTTCTGCTGCATTTTTTCAAAATAGGTGTCTGTCTCGATAGCTCTGTCTTCTGTCCCAGTGTTGAATCAAAGATTTATTTGTTAACCTGGGCTCCCTCTACAGGCGTCACAGCAGAACAGGACACTTGGTACAAACTGCTGCCTTTTGAAAGGGCTCCAGACAGAGGGTAGAGAAGTACTTTTTGATAGATGTTTCTACTCAGCTTTTGTAACTGAAGATCAACATTAGAGAATATAAAAACACTGCAAACTTAAAAAACACTGTTTAGAGTAATAGCCTGCCTCTAAAGTCAAAAACCTCAGAGTTGCAAAGTTTCTTACATGTTTAATTTCTTCTGTCTGAGCTGCTAAAAAGCCACAATTTCCAGTGGACATACCTAACAGTTACTGAAACCTTTATTCTATTTTTGTTGTCTTCAGTACTTTTTCTACTGAATGCATGTTCATGGAAAATCTTGGCCTCTGACAATTTCAGCATAAGCTGACATGCAACAGCATGCCAGAAGTCTTTTGGACTTTGATCAATATTTATTTCCTCAGAAAAAATCAGCAGAAAGCTTTGCAGTGTCACTCTGTAATTAAATACTGCTTCTTTAGCTGAACTCACACTCCACGTTCCGAAATCTGTGTGGCCATGCCAAGAATGGTAACAGCAGTTGTCATCAGAAAACACTGGAAAATGCCAAAGCTCTTTAGTTAGCTGAGGGACCTCCCATGTATCTCCAGGCTATTATACTTTCTGTAGAACAAGAACAACTCCAGGAGACTGAGCTGATTTTTCACTGTGCTACAGGCTTCTCTAGCAAAACCATAAGCAGAATTCTGGTCAGAGTATAATTATTGCTGATGCTGACTTTAGCAGCAGAAAAAGCTTGATGTTTTTAGATGCTAGATAAAAGTGGAGGTAGAAATAAGGCACATAATCTTTGGCTGGATATATTTGACCTAGCCCTGACATAGAGGAGATGACTCTGAAACTTTAGTGTTACTTCCATGCGTTTGTTTTTCACAGCACACCTGCACATCAGGAGCAGACTGCTGCTTGGGGAGCCACTGTGTCTTCAGGGCATGTACAATTCTTAGGAATGCCATGTCCTTACTGCAGAATAAAAGTGCTGGAGCTTGTACTGAGCAGGGGGCGCTTGCTGGGTGCCTTGCTGCACCTCTGGCTGCTTTCTTGGTGGTTAAAGCAGTTTGTACCAGCTGACTTGGTACAGGACTCATGGTCAGATGGAGATGCTTGAGGAATGGTGTTCTGCAGGACCAGTCCTGTCTGCTCCCCTGCTTCCTAGGGCTGCAGGACTGTCCTGAATATTCTGTGACTGCCCTGTGCACTCTTTTGCTTGGTTTGATAGTTGGTTGGCATCTGATACTCTGCACAGCTCTTTAGCCAGATTGAAACCAGCCCTTTCTTCCCCACTAGGACAAGGGAGAGGGTGGCTCCAAGGAGCTGGATGCCATGAAGAGTGATCGAATGAGAACCGTGCAGCTCAACGTCTGTGACAGCAAGGAAATGGACCGGGCAGTGGAGCATGTGCAAGGCAGCCTCGAGGACCCAGAGAAAGGTGGGTGTGTGCAATGGGCTCTAAGGCTGCAGAGGGACAAGAGCTTCCTTGGCTGGGCTCCCACAGCATTGTCAGGGCATATTTCAAAAGCTGAGCATGTGATTGAAGGACACGAATTTTTGAGGAGCAGCAGGACAGAGCAAACGGCCTGTTTGAATATTGTACCATATCAGAAAGGAACTTCCCACTTCACACAGCATCTACAAAGGAAACTGCTTTGTTCTCCACTAGCTCCTGTAGGGACACTGGCAAAAACCAGAGTGGTGTTCAAGGCTCTGGGATTAGTACTTTGTTCCTGTGAACTGAGGTTCATCGTGACTCCCTTTCTGTCATAAAACCTGCCCCATGCCCAAAGATTGGGAATTACAAATGGAAATGTCCCCCACTCTTTCAAAAGGCAAAGGAAATGGAGAGGTTTTCCAAAAAATTTCCCATGAAGCCAGCTGGATATCATTAATGATATTGTAGATACTACCATTTAGAGTTCAGGGGGTAGCTGTACTGGTTTTCTTAGCCTGCCCACTTCATTCTACTGAAGTGAGCAGCAAATTCTGTCCAGTACTGTGAAAATTGCATTTGCTCATACATTTCTGAAACCTTTCCACCCTTTGAAGTACATTTTCCTTCTAAAGGATATCCACATTCAGCAGAAGGTTGTGTTAAAGCAGAACAACCAGTAATGTTTTGGTTTGGACTTTTGCAAACCAATTTATTTTGATTTTCTTTGTATTTAATTTTTACATATGGATCTTCTATATAAATTAAGTTTTCTAGCTCTGTATTCTCAAGCACAGGCCAGAATGAAGTTGCCTTTCCTGGGCTTCTTCTGATTACACAGATCTGGACACAGTCAGTCAACAGATAAAAGTGAGTTTTTCTAAACAACAGACAGAAGCCTTTCTCAGACCTTTCTCAGCATGTTTCCTGTACAATTGGAATATTATATTAAATTAGTTCATTTTATTCGAAATTCCTTTCAAATCTTTCATTTTGTTGCCAAATGAGTAGGTAGCTTCAGTTGTTGCCTTTTTGGTTGCAGCAGAAATGAAAGGGAGAGGCCATGACATGCATGCTTGCCCATGCCTACACCCTCCTTCCCAGCACTGCAGACACTCTAGTTCTTATGGTGACAGAAGGGATGTTACTTTGAAAGAATTACTCTTTTGTTTCTTACAAGGTCATTCCTATTCTTATTATGTGCATTATATATTTTGCTTCTTTTAAAAAGTTATGATGGATAAAAAAAGGGTGGTAAGGAAAACAGCTACTCAAGGCTGAAGTTCTCTGCTGGCTCAGAACAGGCAGATCTCCATGGTGGTTCTGTTTTCTCAGCAGACTGAAGTGCTCTCTGGACTCTCTTCTATCTGGTCTTCACCATCACAAGTCATAATGAAAAGCTCTATTGTGTGGTTCAATAACCTACTAACAAAACTAATGGTGCTTGATTTTGTCTTGTAGGGCTCTGGGGACTGGTTAACAATGCTGGGATCTCCACATTTGGGGAAGTTGAATTCACCAGCATGGACACCTACATGGAGGTAGCTGAAGTGAACCTGTGGGGCACCGTGCGAACCACCAAGGCTTTCCTCCCGCTCATCCGGAGGTCTAAGGGTGAGTGACAGAGCTCCTGACTGGCTCTCCCTGTAGCAGGCCCCTCATCCTGCCACATCTTGCTGTGTTAGAGGCCAGAAGGTCTGTGGCACTTCTCTCTGCACCATTGACACCTTCCTGCCCTCAGAGATACAATGTGGTCCCCAGCAGATGCACAGATTGCCTCACCTCTCTGAGTTACACAGCAAGGCAGCAGGCCTGAAAACCAGTTCTTTCTCTTTTCCATATGTGCTGCCTTCTCCTGCAACATCCCACACAAGATCTAATCCGTTATATCTTCTTTACCTGTTCAGAAACTGCAGTTCACAAAAAATTACAGTGCCAGGAGCATTCCTCCCTGCTATATAAAAATCAGTTGTGGCAGGGTGGGCAGCAGCAGTGCAAAAAGCTTCTTGCAGGGAAGTTGTTATTTTGCCCTGTTACTCTGGGAGCCTGTGATGTAGGAAAAGAGGGGGTTGTACACCAAAGGCATGCAGACCTAGAGCTTGCATGGGTCTCAGCATAAAGGGGCAAAAGCTTTCCTGTGCTAGGGCCTACTGCCTGACTAAATGAGAGTATTTTTCACTCTTGAGGCATCCACAGGCATTAACAATATTGCCCTGTGCTGAAGACCTGGGCTGGATGTGGCCTGGGCAGCCCTTCTTCCACCAGGGAGGGCTATCCACTTCTGAGATCAAAGTTTCTCCTTCTAACACAACTTAGCAATGAGCCCTTGTAGAAAGTGCAGAGAGCTCCAACCTCTACCTAGACTACAACATCCACAGCCTCTTACCAGCATTTTCCCCAACCCAAATGGTTGCTTCTGGCAGGGAGAAAGGCCTGTTCCTGGAGCCATAACCCAGTTGTCACATGGAAGAGTGCAGTGGACTTAAGCTGCTCTGCCCATTGGTGGTACAGGAACAATTTATTCCATTTTGAGAAGCAGACACTCTGAGACACCACTGACCTTTGATTTGCAAACAAACAAGCTCAACTTTGGTGCCAGAGCCTTTCCTTATTCCTGCTTTTTACTTGTCTGGGCTCAGCCCAAATTTCTGATGAGCAATCCTGTTTCCCCCTGTGCAGGCTCTGTCAGGAGCACAAACCTGAGGCAGAGCCATGAGCAGGTCTGCCTGGCAGTGGGCAGGTGGGTGGGTGCATGTTCAGGAATGGGTTGGGTGGTGTGTGCCAGGTATCTGCTCCAGGCCAGGTACCACAGCTCAGCTGTGCTCTGCCCAGGTCGTGTGGTGAACATCAGCAGCATGATGGGGCGGATGGGCAGCCCCGCCCGCTCTCCCTACTGCATCACCAAGTTCGGCGTGGAGGCCTTCTCCGACTGCCTGCGCTACGAGATGCAGCCGCAGGGCGTCATGGTGAGCATCGTGGAGCCCGGCAACTTCATCGCGGGCACCAACCTGTACAGCCCCGAGCGCATCAAGGCCATCGCCGACAAGATGTGGGACGAGCTCCCCGAGATCGTGCGCAAGGACTACGGCCGCAAGTACTTCGACGAGCAGGTCAGCAAGATGGAGTCGTACTGCAACAGCGGCTCCAGGGACACGTCGCCCGTCATCGAGAGCGTGGCGCACGCGCTCACCTCCACGACCCCCTACACCCGCTACCACCCCATGGATTACTACTGGTGGCTGCGCATGCAGATCATGACCCACATGCCCGCTGCCATCTCAGACCGGCTCTACGTCTACTGAGGCCTCACGCTCATAAGCTATCCAGGTGGGAAATCTGTTTTAAAGAGAGCTTTGTACACACTTCCCATTAGTCCTTTTTAAATTTTTCTAACCTCATTTCAGAGTACTGTATTTTAGCTCTAAAGGGTTCATTTAAATATCTGACATAACCTAAAAGGCAGTAATTTGCAAGGGATGTTTCATAGGCAGGAATATGTTATGTTTGTGCAGGGACAATGATTTTTTTGCTATTTATTTCATGTAATCCTTTCTTTTTTCACCTCAAATATGAAGTTGTAATCATTATTTAAACTGCAATTGCTCTGAAGCTTTTTCAGAATAATTTCTGCTGATGGCCAAACACAATCTTCACAGTTCCTGCCTAGGATGCAGCCTCCACACCATAAAACAGAATCCCTCCATGCTCTAATGGCAAACCACTGCTTCCTCATGACAAAGAATGTCCAACTGACTTTTCCAGGCCTGGTCACAGTAGCCCAAGGCAGAGCAGAGACTTCTTTAACTTGGGGATCAGAACTCAAAATGCTCAAGGTGCTGAAACTGAGCAACTGACCCCATCCCTTTCTCTCTTAGAATTACACTGATGAAACCCTAGAGAAAAGGAACCAGTCTGCTTTTCTCACATGCTTTCTTGCAAAGGAGTTCAGCGACCCAGGGACTCAACCTTGCAGACTTTCACCACAGGAGTTCCTTACTCATATGAGCATTCCCATAACTGTGAGCAGCTTTACGCACAGGACTGCAGGTGTCAGGATTGGCCTGCAGTGACATTTCCCTTTCCTTCACAGTATCTGAACATGAACTCCAGAGTTAGCTTGGAGAGGAGCTTCCCTTGAGCTCCATTGTGGAGCAGATGGAGCAGAGAGGGTTACAGTCACATCAGTGAATGCCCTTCTCTCCAGGGACCTCAGTTACAGCCAAGTATTTGTACAGCAGCTTGCACAGAAGGGCCTTAACCCTGACCAGGCCTCCAGTACTGCAGCACAGGTGATGATAACAATCATAACTTCCATTGAAGGAGTCACTGAGCTGAAATACTTGCCACATGACATAGATCTATCAGAACATCCATAACAATAATGTTAACTTTAGGAGCAGTCTCATTTCCATGATGGTTGTTTACATATCTGAGAAATATTTGTTTTGTACTTTTAGAAAAGAAAAGGAAAAAAAAAAGAGCCTTTCATGAGGAATTCAGAAAGAGGAAATTTTTTTAAGCTTGAAAGGCAAAAAAATAAAAAGTAATTAATGACCATTGTTAGTGAAGTTGAAAAGAAAAGATTTCATGTGCTCTAGTAACATACTGTGACATGATCAAACTCCTTTGGCTTAATAAACGTATACATAAATGGTAACAAAATTCAGAGGCTCCCTCTCTTTATTTTTGAAATATATAAGGTGAAGGCTCATATTCTGTAGTGGTGAGGCTCATGCCTGTTACACACACACACCTTTCAGAGGCTCATTTGCAGTCTTGAGCCCTTCATGTCTGTACTGGGGATTGCAAGGAGTACCAGCTGTGTCCTGCATCTCGTGACAGAGATGCCTGGACTCTGTGTATTCACAGCTCTTAAACCTGCATTTGGAGTGGACTCTTGCAGATTACAAAGGATTATTATGGATTATTCCTAAGGGATCAGGAAAGGAAACTGAGCTCTGAAGAGGGGAGGGTAGTAGCAGTGATTCAGCAGGGTAGCACACAACAGGTCACTGACAGATCCCAAGTAAATTCCAGGGAGAGACTGGCTGGTTTCCAGACCTTTCTGATTTTCTCCAGAATCCCAGCAGTGGTAGCTACATCTCGAGTGCAGGGCATATTGCCTTGTTTTCCAATACAAGGACTCTTCTCTAGGACAAAACATGAGTATGATCTACCCAGCAGGCACAAGGACTGAATTGCAAAGCAGAGCAAAACACCTGGATAACACTGTCTGTTGCAGATGACACAGCAGAGAGAAAAGCCTTTACAAGGGAAGTTCTTGTAGTCTAAAATTTAGCTTTTAAGATGCTAAGTAGCATAAAAAGTTATGTAATTCCACCTGGGATGCTAGCTCCTAGTTTTACTGCTGGGTTTTAATACAAATCAGTGGAGTTAGATATGGAGGTGTCCTGGTTTAGGGCAAATTTGGGAGGAAACTTCCAAAGGACTTCCTCTAGAAAGCAGATTCAAGTGGCCCCTCCTCTAATTGGTTCAGGGAAAGATTTCCTTGGAGAAAAGTGAAAAAAACATGTTTATTTAACAAGCAAAGTATTCACAAACATTACAAATGAATACTATCAAACAATAAAACCTCTCACTGTTCTGAAGAGATGGCAAATTCAGAAAGTCCTTCATGTGGCATGTAGCTCGGCTCGCTCAGTCTCTTATCAATCCCTCCAGTGCTGGAATGCAGCATCCCAGCCCCAATGAGCCACAGGCGTGAGCTCCCAGTGTGTTTCTGGGATTTCAGTCCAGAGCAGGGCCAATCACTTCCAAGGAAAAGGAAAGCCACAGTCCAGGGAACTTCTCTGCCTCAGCTAGATCAAAAAAGCTAACTAAAAGCGAAGGAGAGCTCTCTCCCACTCTCTGTGCTGCAGACAACAGTCTGTGAGAAGGAATGCTGAACACTCTTATCTTTGTGCTTTTGAATACAACCACCTCAGACATTCCACCACTTCTCCCTGTTTTCACTCTTAGATCTACTTTTAAAGGTACAAAACTTATTTCTGATCTAAACAGACCAATGAGGATCCGATTCAGCATCATAAAGTCACCCCAGGACAGGAGGAAACTGAGTGCACAGCCAGGTTATCTCAGTTTAGCTCTGAGACCCCGGGAGCAAATGTAGCAGGTGTTCAACAGCACTGTGTTCATTCCCAGCCAGAGGGATAAAGCTGAGCAGGGATAACTGCACTCACATGTACATGGCATTTCTCCTGGAGGCTCCTGAACTCTCCCATGAGGTGGCCTCAGGGAGCTCTGGAGCTGTGCCACTGCACCAGGGCTGGAGGAGATGTGACTGTCCCGCTGCCCTGCAGTGCAGGTCACAGGGAGCTGTGATGGGGAAGCAATGGCTGGGGTGCTCCTGTGCATCCACAGCTGTTCCAACATTTCTGTGTGAGTTTTCCTGACTCTGGGAGAGGTTGGCAGCGGATTTGTGGTCAGAAGGGCAGAAGCTGGCAAGGTTTCCTGCTGGGATCTTGGCAATCCCCTGATTTCAGGGTTTGCCCTGAGAAGCTCATTAAAAGCTAATCCCCTCTGGGTTTGCATGACTGTCCTTTTGACTCAGAGCCCTCGAGGTCTGCCTGCACAGTGCCACTGCAGCTCCTGGAATGGCTTCAGCCCAGGTTTATTTGAAAACTGAAAAGAACAAAAGAGGACTTGGCCAGGCACCTGGTCCTCTGTACTCTCAAGGCTGCCTCAGTGAGAGCTTCTGCTCCCTCAGGAGGAGCTGGGGAACCTGGAGGGGTCAGTTTGTAGGGTGCACACACCTGAGCCCCAGTCTGGTCCCAGCCAGCTGGAGGAAGGGCTCTCTCTTCCCAGATTTCCTGTGAAGCGAAGACCCTTGGTGATGATGGAACAGATCTCACTGTGTAGTATCCCTTAGGCAACCTGGAGTTAAAAATAACTTTGCCTTGGCTGGTGGGAAGTAGCAGTGCTGGAGTAATTTCAACTACAGCTGTTACATCTTGTTCTGAGCCTTAATGTGGAAATCATGAAGTCCTACCCACTTTTTGCTCCTGGTGATGAGGGTAGTGAGCACCAGCATTTAGTGACTCTGACTCCTGTCACATGGATGGCCACCCTTTGCTTATCACCAGCCATCACCTGAGCATCACAACCCTCTCTGGGAGTGGGTGAAAGGGATGCTGTGAGTATGGCCCAATGCTGGCAGTCAGAGGGGGCAGCACATCTCCTCTCTGTGAGCTGCAGGGACAGACTGCCCAGAGCAGGCTCAGCACTGCCCCTGCCAGCAGGGAGGGTGGTGATGGCAAACACGGGATGCCAGCTTGGCCTGTGTTTCTGGGGACCTCCACCCCCACCATGCAGAGAGGGACATGCAGTGGCACAGATGCCATCCTGCAGCTCTCCTGCAACCAGTGAGGAACAGTGGAGGTGGTTGCCTATCATTTTCTACCTTCCAAAGGGTCTCAGGACCTCAGGGCTGCCTGAAAACCACAACTCAAGCTGTTCTGCTTCCACAGCCAGCAGGCAGCTCCCTGTGGTCTGTGGGGAGCAGAGGGGTGAGGAGTCTGGATAAGGTGTAGGTTGTTATCTTAAAATAATTTTTGCTAACATAGTGTTTTGTTTGTGGTTATTTGAAGATGCCTTTTTGTCAGCATCTATCCCTGATCACATATGAGTGTTTCTGACTTTCTGGAGCTCTGCCACCATAATGAACTGGAAGAGGGAGTGAACCTGGCTACAGCCTCCTCCAGTCATTCTCTCCCTCCCTTCCCTAGCACAAGGTTGTGCAATTATTTGTGTGATGTGAGACACCTTCAGCAGAAAAGCTTGGGAGACCTGTGTCACCACCCACACGAGTCCTGGGGAAACAGAGCTCTCCCAAAGTGGGGTGCTCTGGTTTCTCAGCTGTGCAGCAATTGGGTCAGCCCACCCACAGACCACTCAGGCTCTGTGATGCTAAGGAGCTGTGCCCTGGGAATTGCAGCCTCCCTGCAGCCTCCTCAGACAGGTGCAGGGACTTTGGCCATCCTCCCTTTGCTTGTCTGACAGGCTTCAATGTGCTGATCCCTGGGGTGTTTGCTCCCCTCACTGCTTACATCTCCATCAGCAAATGGGGCACTAAGAGAGGGCTTGTCTTTCCCAACAATCTAGTCCCATGACTTTAGTCTTTTATGTCCAAGGAGGACATAGAAAACTAAAATCCCCCTCCTGATCTTGTGCAGGCATTCATCCTTGAGCTTTATTTTCCAGCCAGAGTAGCAAGTTGGGAAGGAACCGGAGCCTGCTTGCCTCCTCTCTGAGTACCCACACACCAAAACCCCCAGAAAGCTCCTTGCTGGATCTGGGGGTGAAAGTGTAAATGTTCCCATCCTCGTTTCTTCCTCTGCTGTGAATGTTAGAGCAGTAGCCTAAAAATGCAGTAATATCTGGAGCAATCACTGGGGTGGTATTTCTGACTTTGCCTGGAGCAGGATGAACCATAAATCTTATGAGATAACGTGTTGCCACAGAGACTTGCAGCCAGTTTTTCAGGCCTTAGGAGCCAGAGAATCCAAGCCAGCCCACCCAGAGCTGGGCATTGCTAGCACAGAAAGCAGCAGCTTTCTGTCATATCCATGAAAGCAGGGTGAGTATTTGGTGCTTCCCCCATCTGAGATCTTGAAGGTATTGTGGGAAACTTTACCAGGATCCAATCTACCACACAGTGGAACTGGAGTATTTGTTGTCATGAGACTGCAAGTGTGACTGGTCTGAAGGAGAGACCAGAAAAATTATAGATTGGTTAAGCAAAACTTTGGGTTATTCTTGATGTCTCAGCTCTGAATCTGCACTGAGTTTAAAACCAAAGATCTTACTCCCTGATGGGTCATCAGGACCTTGCTGGTGCCAGCTGGGGTTCCCCACCCTGACCATGGCTCAGGACCCCATTTCAGCCCTGCCTATGGCTGTGCACTCCATCTGGAGTGGGGATGGAGGATGCTGGTCTTCAGCCCCGCTGGGCTGGCTCATCCCTACATACCTGCCTGGCCCCTCTCTCCAATGGACAGAGCCCATGGTCCTGCTCAGGGTGAGAGCAGCCCTCTGGGACAAGGGCTGATCTGCTCTGGGGGATGGCACTGCTCACACCCAGGCTGCTGTGCTTGGCAATGGTCCTGCTGGCACCAGGAGGTCAGCACCTCCCTCTTTGTCCTGCCTCTGCCTCTTGACCCTCCTGCTGCTTCTCCCTGTGGAGAGGTCCCTGCTGTCCCCCTGTAGCCTGTGTCTGTGGTGGATGTGGCTCTGGCTGGGTGCTGGCACACAGCAGAGGGTGCTGGATCAGCAGGAGCAGAGGGAGCTGCTTTCCTCTGGCTGGCAGTGCTTTCCCTGAAGCTCCTCTGGATGCCACCCTGCTCCTTGCCTCTCTGAGCCTGCTTTGTGGGGATCAGCTGTGCTTGGCAGAAATCTTTGCAGAGCAGGGAATCACCTTCCACCCCACGGAGACAGGGATTTGCATTCCCTTTGCTGATGTTTTGGGACAGCCCTACCTCTCTGTGTTGCTATCAGGAGTGTCCTGTAGCACTGAGTCCCTCAGTAAGGAGCTCACCTGCTTGGAGCAGCCCTTCCCACAAGGAACACCACTGGAAACCTGGGCTCTGCTCAGGAGAGAGGGGGACAAACCCCAGCACAACCCAGCCCAGCCCTGCTTGGATTGATACTGCCTGGACAGCATTCCTAGGGATGCAACTCTTCCTCCTCATCCTTTGAGTCCTTCTGAACTCTTTCCTTGTTTCTCAGCTCCTGGGAGATCCCTTGGGCTAATTTTCAACAAGATCAATGCACTTCCAGCTGTGTTGTAGGCACCAATGAGCGAGTGGCTGGCAGGGTGAGTTGGGGTGGAAGGGCAGCAAGAGGCTCCCAGGCTTTCAAGAGGTTGGTAGATTTTATTTTCTGCTGTTACTTCCAAAAGCAGGTTCCCTGTGCAGACTTGGTGCTGTCAGATGTGGGTGGGTGTCCTGTGGGGCAGCAGGGGATGCTGCAGGATGAGATGGGCACACAGGGATGTGGCAGGGGTGCCAGTGGGGACAGTTGAGGAGGTTACAGGGATCCTGCCATAGGATGGGTGTGTGTCCTGCTCTGGCTGCCGCTGGAGGGCTGGGGGGTGGTGGTTGGGAGGACAGGCTGTCCCCATGATGCTGGCCCTGACCTGAGCCCCCCTGGAGTTCTTCCAGCCACCTTCCATCGGTGCTGTGACCCAGCTGTGTGTCCTGAGTGCTGGGTGGAGGTGAACAATCATCCCCAGACCCTGAAAATTCCCTTTCATTCCTGGCAGATGAGAACAATGGGTGACCCATCTGCAGAAAGGATTCAGTGCTGGCACAAAGAGCACACAGAGCTGAGCCATGCACCAGTGCTGCTGCCAGGCACAGGCTGGTACCACAGCACAGGGCTGAGCCCCAGGCACCACCCTGAAAGGCCCTTTGTGGCCCTGGCTGCTGCACCCAGACCCTGGCCACAATATCCACTCCCAGCCTCTCACTCATGGCTGCATCCTACACACAGATGCCTTTGTGACTTTGTGACTTTGTGACTTTGTGACCTGCTGCAGTTGTGCTCTGGTTTGCACCAGAATGGAAAGCCAGGCCAAAATCCATCAGAAATTCCTCTAAGTGGAGTGGGAAGCAGGAGCAATGTGAATTTTTAGGGTTTCCTCTAGATGTGGCCACTCAAGCTGTGCTAAGCAGAAGGGCTCATGTGGCACTGTCTGGGCTGTGGTGCCCTCCCAGGACATGCATCCCATCAAATGCCACATGTCCCACATGGCACTGAGGGTCCTCAGCTCTGTTCCTGGCCAAGGTCCATGCCAGAGCTTCTCACATGACCCCAAGGTCAGTGTGCAGGAGCTGACCTGGCTCTGGGGGCCCTCTTGCACACAGCTCTGCCAGCAGCACTGGGGCTTTGCTTTGCTGCTCTGTCCCTCCCTGGAATGGAGAGTTTGCTGCTGATGCTGCTCCTTGGGAGCAAATGGGGCTGTAGGTGGCCTAGGCTGGGCTCAGGCGTGTGGCCTGGCATGGACATGGGGTCACACCAGGGAGGCAGGAGTGGGCAAATGTCCTGGTGTCTGACAATAACATCAGGCATTTTTCTTTCCTGTTCCAAGGGAATGTTGGGGCCCTGGAGAACTGCTTCTTCTGACTGCTGCTTCCCTTCTTGTGTAATTCTTTAGGGAAAACATCCAGGCATGCTAACTCCATCCCAGAAATGGAAAAAAATGCACCAGAATTGCCAGCCCAGCTGGTAGCCAGATCTCTGAGAAGGCAGGACCTGATACAGCCTGGCATCTGCAGGGGATGCCCTCCAGGCTGAGCTCCTGCTCCTGGAAAGCACCACTCTGGCACTGCCTCCCTCCCAGCCATGCAGATGGGACTGCCAGGATTGCTGAGATCTTTTTAAAGTGCTTTTTGACAGGATTCACTGTGGTTTGACACAGCAGAGAGAAAGGGAATCCACCAGGAATTACCCAGTGCCCTGTGGATGTCTGTTAGACTGCAGTGAGTATAAAAGCAGATGAAATTTTTTTAGGGCTTGGCTGAAACATTCTTTAGGCTCCACTCTCAGCAGTGCTTTGAGCAGAGCTGGCAGCTTTGATCCCTGGAGCAGTCAGGGGCAGTGGGAGCTCCTGAGGCCCTGCAGTGGTGAGCAGAGGGCAGGCAGGGATTGGCTCAGTCACAACTGCTCTGGAGGATTTCTGACAGCTCCCAGGCAGAGCTGGGTTTTAGCCAGCTGGTAACCAGGGGGGGATGTGTCTTCAGCTGTAACTGGACCAGTATGCTCTGCAGCCCCACAGCAGAACTTTTAAAACATCACATTCCTTAAAAGACATAAATTTGGAGAAGTGTGAGTGCCATCAGTGGCAGCACCTACTGAAGTGTCTGCAGCAGTCCCTGGGCATGCAGAGGGAAATGCAGGCGTGGCTGTTTGGAGATGCTCCTCCCAGCCTGGGGGTGTCTGCAGTTGGGAACCAGCTGTGGGTCCCCCAGCAGGGGCTGTGACCCCTCTGACAGACAGATCTGTCACCCTCCTGCCCTTTCAGGATCAGCCCTTTTGCAGCCTGATCACAGGCCTGGCTGGAAATGCAGACACTGGTTTTGGTGTGAGTCACAGAGGGTTTGGTGGCTTTTCCCTCCTCACAGCTCCCAGGATCAGCTCCTGGCCCCAGGGAGCAGATCTGCAGCCCTTCATTTGTGGGGAGAGGTTTGTATGAGCGCTGAGCAGGCTTGGGGGAAGCAGCTAAGAGTGCCAAGTGTTATTCTGGAGCTTTTTCATCTTTTTTGGTATATGTGACCCCAGAGATGGGTGATGGGGAGTCTGGACTTCCCAGAGATCCTCAGTGAAGGGGGACCTGCTCCTGTGGGCCTGGAGTTGGTGCCTGCCATGCTCTCTTTCCTATCCCTGAGGCACCCAGAGCTTCTTGTCTTTCCTGGGAGCACAGAGACCTGCCCAACTTGCTCCTCTCTGCCAGCAGGAGTTCCTGATGTGCCTGGTTTGCAAGGAGGGGTGGGTTTTTAATTAAACTGAGTGCTACAGCTGGGGACACAGACAAGTGACAGATAGGAGAACCTTTCCCTGTCAGATAGGAACAGCAGCAGCATTTTTGGTGCAGCTCCAGAGGTCACATAGCATCTGTGAGGTGAGGGGAAGCCTGACTGGGCTGCAGTCAAGGAGCATTTCAGGGAGGGAATTTCTTATCAGTGTGACATAAACTGACTGCTGCCTTTTATTTGATGTGCTCTGTGGGGAGGGCACAGAGCTGCACCAAGGTGGGGATCCACAGCTCAGCTGCTGGGAACAGGCAGTGCCACCAGACATGTCCTCTGCTCACCCATCTCCTAAACCATGACAGGCACGTGTTTGAGCACCACGTGTCTCAGGGCTGTGGTGGATCCTGGTGCTTCCAGAGGCAGCTGCTCCACACAGGCTCTCACCTGGAGTTTGCTCAGGTGTGGCTGTGACTGGGCCCTGCGGTGTTTGCAGCACCTTCCAGCTCTGCAGCAGGCAGTGACTGTGCAGGACCCAGACATTCCTCATCCTCCTATTTGTTATCCTCCTTGTCCTCCCTCTGCCCTCCCCCTGCTGTGAGCCTCCTCCCTGGGCTGCAGCTTGGGCATCCTGGGCTCTCCTGAGCTCCCTGCTCAGATTCCTGCCACCTTCACCAAGGCTTCTGCACCATCCAAGGCTGCTCCCAGCCTTCAGAAATGCTGATAATGCCCCACTTACTACTCAAAGGCTTACAGAGCCTTGCAGCAGCTGTAAATTGTCTTTTGTGTAGAACAAATGTTATTTTGTTTGTACCAGAAATAGGTTGGAAGAACTGTCATTGAACAGCTTTGGACACGTCCCAAAACAGTATGAAGGATCTCAGGGTGCATATCCACAATGGGCAGCACCAGTGTCCTGCCTGAGAACCCACTGGCTCCAGCACCATGGTTTAAAACAGCTTCAGCATCAGTTCCTAACATCAACACAAGCCTCTGGTGTAACAGCAGCCCTGTCATTTGTGCTCATTTATCATCTGTCTGCAGTATCTCTAACCAATTATACCATTATTTAGTGGTATAAAATTGGCCATCCAGAGCAACTGAAGGCTGCCCAGGGTCAGGAGGAACATGAACACCATTTTCTAACTCTGACTCTGAGGCTCCCCACAGTGAAGGCTGCCAGTACTATTTGCAGCCATCACTGTGCAAGGGGAAGACAATTGCTGCAGGAGAACCACTTCTCCTGGCTGAGTGATTCACCAGCCTGTGTGGGTGCCATGAATCCCCGTGGGAGCGGGGGCAGGTGGCCTCACAAACGTGATATTCCTGATGGAGCATTGCAGTAGTGCTGGCAATGCCATAGAGAGGCTCCCCCTGCTCTTGGGGAACCTTTTCCCTCCAGAAAAATCTCAGAGAGGGTTCAGAACTGCTCATGGCACATTAGCTGGACCATGCTGTGGGCTTTTCCTGTGGCACCTGCCATCCTGCAGGGAATCCTTCCTTGCCTGGCAGAGTCTTTGCCACCGAGCCTTTCCCTGCAGCAGCAGCCGTGCTGTGCACAGTGAGGTGAAAAGCTCATCATATTCACTCACCTTATAGGTGTTCAGGGAGCTCCTAGGCCCTCTGTGGTTCCCCACAGGAGTGATCACAGGTAACCTTCCTGGGTGGAGCACCTTGAGCCCTGCCCTCACAGCAGCACTGTCTGTGTTGCAGCCCCTGGGCAGCTCCTGGGCCCTGCTGGGGGGCACAGCTGGGCCACTGGGGATGCTCCTCTGTGCCCTTGCACCCTGGGGTGTCCTGGTTTTGGCAGCTGGGTCCTGCACCCCTCTGCACCAGGTGGTCTGAGCCATGGACACACAGCACCTGGCACAAGCCATGGAACAGTCAGTTTGTAATGGAAATGTTGCCTGCAGAACCCTCTGTGATCCTCAGCAGCACCTGGAACCCCTGTTCCTCATGGTTTGTATGAAAACATGGGTGATATCTAGGCACAAAAGGCACAATTAAAGATAGAGTGATACACAGAGGAACCTACACAGGCGTGCAAGCTGAGGAGATTCTCCTTCCCAGCAAATGCTTGTACATGGGATTTACTGACTGCCTTTGCAGAGGGGAGGCTTGTAGGGAAAAAATTATCTTCTTTTTCCCCAAGCTTAAAAAGCCTGATAAAAATCTGTGTTCATGTGTTATTTATTGCCAAAAAATATTTGTCTGACAATTATAATCACTGCTAGTATCTCCAATGTGTCTTAAAGCTTAATTACCTGATCATTTTTGTTAGCAGTGAGATAATTCTCGCCTCAACAGATAATTATCCCATAGCAGCTTATGGCACCTGTGTGCAGCAGCTCTGTGTGCTCAGGAAAGGCCATTTGCTGCCTGTCCTGTGAGCCTCCCCAAGGCATGGCAGGGACTGCAGAGCTGTGCTGGAGCTGTTGGACATGAGGAAAGCTGGGGAGGAGCGGCTGTGGGACCGGGAGGCAAGCAGCAGCACAGGAGAGACACGAACATGAAGAGTTAAAGCCGCGTGAATTCCTCTGCCACAGTGAGCCGCTCAGAGAGTGGTGAAGTGCCCATGGGCTGGTGTTTAGGGGTTCCCTGGCAGGGAGAGGAGGTGCTGCTGCAGCTCAGCGCAGGGCAGAGAGGGCTGCACCCTCCTCACCCTGTTGCAAGGATGCTTTTGCTCATCTGAACCCTGGGGGGACCAGGTGCTCACACAATCCCTGCAGCAGCTCCATCTCGGGCCTCCCTTGACAACGGCGAGGCCTCAGAAAGGAGGATTTGCCCTCTAACTGCCTCTTGTTCCAAAAGGCAGCATGCTGTAAGATTCATTACCTCAGACTAGTTTTAGCCCTCCTGTGAAATACATTTTGTGTCTAATCTTGGCAACGCGCGGTCCCCGCCGCCAGCCCGGCAGCGCGTTCGCTGCCGATGAGTAACGAGAGAAGCCTCGCTGCGGCTGGCGAGAGCCGCCCCGCTTGGCAGGCGCATATGGCGCCCTGTTCCTGGAGACGTTTCCAGGCTGTTTTGGGCTTTCTTGAAGTCCCCAGCACTCGTTTTACAAAGCGTCCCGCGGCAGGTGAGATGCCGGCTCTCTGGCTCCGTGGGAGGATGGATGTGCCCAGGCATGAGGGGAGAGCTGAGTCTGGGGTCCAGCCTGGTGCACCCGGGGCTTGCATCCTCCAGAACGGGCTGTGGGAGCTGTGAGAGCTGTGAGAGCTGTGCCTCACCGGGACACGGCCCATTTCTCCTTGTGGCCGCCTACAGCCCGCTCAAACCCGTTTGAATCGGTCCGCGGAGCGGAGCATCCCTCAGGCTCGGGCGCTCTGCTGACCCCGGGTACAGAAAACCAAACATCTCCCTCTCTCCGCCGAGGGAAGGCGGAGGAAACGTCGCTGCTTAGGGGGAACCTTTGCTGAGCAAGGAAAGACAAGCTCTCGTGCCCTGCATGGCTTTACAAGGAGGAAGCCACCCCCGAGGGCTGCAGAGCAGCAGAACCGGCGTGCCCGGGGCCGTGGCAGCAGCTCCTGCTCTCTGCCCTGAGCCCCGCTGCCTCCCGGGCCCTCCTCGCCTGCCCCGAGACGACCCCAGCCACAGATTCCTCTTGGGTTCCCGGTTTGCTGGAGGGGAGGAGGTGCTGGCGTCCGCCTTTCGCTCCCGTCCCCGCTCCAGGATGAGTCACCGAGATGACGGAGCTGAGCGAGCAACAGGCGAGAGGCGACCTCGCCTTGTGACGGTGATTCAGCCCCGCGGGGCGGGGGCAGCGTGAGCAGAGCCATTGTTTCTCCCCACCAGCTGATGACAAAAGTGCTCTTGCCCCTCTCACTGTAGAGGAAGAGATAGGAACAAAGTGATGTGTAAAACAGCGATGAGTGATGTCCCTGCTCCCGGGAGCAGCCTCTGGTTCTCAGCCTGCTCTGCACGCAGGGCGCCTTGCTGTGCCAGCAGCCGTGGGGTCCCTGCCCCTCTCCGGCCGGGGTCCCTGCACCGTGGGGTCCCTGCCCCTCTCCGGCCGGGGTCCCTGCACCGTGGGGTCTCTGCCCTTCTCCGGCCGGGGTCCCTGCACCGTGGGGCCTTTGCCCCTCTCCTGCCAGGGTCGCTGTCGCTGCTCTGCCGGTGCCAGGAGCAGCTCAAGGCGCTCACGGGCTGGGCTGGCCCGGGCTCAGCAGGGACAGGGCTGGCTCGGTCCGTGCGAGCGCACTGAGGCAGTGCCACGCCAGCCGCTCCTGCGGAGCTGTCGGTGACACACACTGCAGCTGTGTGTGTCACCCAGCGCCATGGAGACACACCCAGTGTCCCCTTCACGCGGGGGTTTGGCCACGGCGCAGCCACGCCCTGCGAGCGGGAGCTGGGATTTGGGCAGCTCTGCAGAATACAGAATCACTGAAGTCTGCTAAAACCCCAGTGCTGTGACCAACAGGGAGTGGTGATCCTCTGCCTCTTGACAAACGAGGTTTGAGGGCATCAGGTGACACTAGCAAAAATATGTTCACCACAAATGAGGAAAAACTAAAACTTAACAAAGTTTCTATTTAAGTTGTTGTCTGTTGCATGGCAGAGAGACCATGAAAATTTTACAAGGATTCAAAAAGTGATTGATTCACTGTATTAGGAGAAAATAATACATGGAGCTCACTACTTCAAATACAGCCCCTCAATTAGGAATTCCTTGAGCCAAGTGTCAGTAGATGTGGGGAGGAGATGCAGGGGTCATGTTTGCCAGCTCCCCTGGACATTCACCCCCCCCTTGGCACGCACTGGGGAGAGGTTCTGCCAGTCTGACTCACTGTTTCCACATACCTTTGATCAACATATGTGTGAAATTTACAGGTTCTTGCATAAGTTATATGTGGACTTTAAACAAATGCTCCAAAATCTGGCATGGCAAAATTAATATGAAGCTGAACTGGAAAACCATAAATCATCTTTTACTGACTTTAGCATTTTCTTCTTCCAGTTATTTACATTTTGCTCATTTTGAACTTGCAATTTAGATGAAGCCCAAGGAGCTGCATGTCAGATTAATGCATGACTGATAGCAGCTTCAGGATATTCAGACAACAGCAATATGTGTATCATTGACACTGAATATTCATAGGGATAGATCAGCTTGGAGGATTAAAAGCCACATCCTAGAGGGGTGAATATAATGAAAACAGGAGTAATCAAGTAAATGAAGCAGAAAAGGTGTAGCTTTATTGGCTTTTTATAGTCACTGTCTCAGAGTCTCTTTCAGTCCCTAATTACTGTTGCTGGAAGATAACAGCTATTAGCAGTGGCTACAGATCCTGGGCTCTTTGAAGTCCTGAACAATAGAGCACAGGAGGTGCTGCAGGACCTTCTTCATCTTCTCCCTGGTCTACAGCACCCCTGGGTCATGCAAACTGCTGATGGCTGTCCCCACCAGCAGCGCTCCCAGTCACCTTTGATCACAGCCACCCTTGCAATAGCTTCAAGGAAAAGGCTTTATTTTGGGGGAATAAAAATTATTTGTTGCCTGATCATATCAAAACAACCCTGAGGAAGGCAGTGCCTGTATCTGCCTGGGCAGGGAGAAGATGCAAATTGTTTTGGGCAGTGTTGAGATCTCAGCAGGGAACCCTCCTCCCCCCTGACCACCTGGTTCAGCCCGGTGACAGCAGCACCCCAAGTTTACCTGGGCCATGACTGTGTATGAGTGTGAAACAAAGCATCAGGCTCATTGTCAGATCCAGCAGGCACAGTGAGATGCAGAGTGCACAGAAGGTCAGCACTTATCTCTCAATTAAACTTGCAATCTAAAGATAAATACAAAAATGGCTCTTTCATTCAAGTGTAATTTCTAGGGACTCACAGATTCCTCCTGAACACAAGAGCCGTGGATACATTTACATTTCTCCACAAGATGAAAGGACCTTTTAAATGTTCACATGTGGTTTTGCTCCAGTTTCACACCATGAAGATGTTAGAACACACAGCCCTGTTTCCACACACCACATGGGTACAAGCAGATGTTTGGTTGCCTTGTCCACTGCCAGCTGATTTCATCTGTTTTGTCTAGGGCTTTGCAGCATCAGTAATAAATTATTCATTCTGAGCATGGGGTTTTTGTGCTTTCCATGTGCAGAAGCCAGGGGAAGGAAGGAGCTCTCCCTTCCTATGTACCTGGCACCTGCCAGGTGCTGCTCAGGACTTTCTGCAGCATTTTTGCACAACCCTTGCTCCAGTCCAGGAGCCAGCACAAGAGACTTTGCAGAGGGAGAGGTTGCTTTGGTCTCTTTACAGGTGCTCTCTGAATTATGCAGTTCTGAAAGGGAAGGCAAAACCATCCTCTCCTTGGATCACAGAAAATAGGTTAGGAGGAAATTCATGGATCTTCCAATCTGATTGCTTATTACCTCAGGCAACCAGATGATATAATCACCTTCATAGACACTCTTCTTATGTGGAAGCTGCTTCAGACACTCACTGTTCTGATGGATAGAAACCTTGTTTTATAAAAAAAGTACCCAAAAGTACAGCCCAAGTTTTAATTGTGGCCAGCGGATACCAATTTGTTCCTGTGACAGCACCAGCCTAGGCAGCTGCTCTCACTCCCAGCTCATCAGGTTCCTGTTAAATTATAATAACTTCTGCTCTCCTCTGCTCTTTTATAAGTGAGGGTATGAGGTTAGTAGGGGTTTTCTTTGGACTCCTGGTTTGCTGTTTGTGTGCCAGTGTGGTGGGCTGACAGCAGCATCATGCCATGCTGTGAGTAGATGGGAGAGGGCTCTGCAGCAGCTGGGGGTGGCTGTGTGTAATGGGGATGTGGCAAAAGCTCTCTGCCCCCAGAACCAGTGCTTTGTGGCAACCAATGTAAGGCTGTCCTTCAAACAGTACCAAGACAGATCTCCTACATGAGCAAATTCATTTTAGACCTTGTTATTTGATTTATCACCTCTTGTTGTGTCCTGAGTAATGGTAGAAGGCAATTAAACCCCAGTCTTGCTGTCAGCTTCAGGGATTTTGGGTTGTCCTCTGATGTTGCAAGAACTCTGAAATAAGCTCTCTGGCTTTTCTAGAAAATATCTTACCTGCTCCATATTTAGGGAGGGGTTTGGCTGTTTCATGCTGTGAGTGTTACCTGCTTCCTCAGGGTCTCCTAAACCAAGCCATGAATTGGGAGATGGTACAGCTGACCCTCTGCCTGCTCTGTGTCCATCCTGAAAGCTTTGTGAGGCTGAAGGGCTCAGCTCCTTTCCAGGGCAGGGCTGCCTCTCCCAGCAGTGCTGCTGAAGCCCCTGTGTCGCCTGTGCAGCTGCAGGCTGTGGGCAGAGCTGTGCTCTCATGCCAGGGTTGTCCCCCTCCCCTGAGCCTCTCCTGCACCTCCCTGGGCCAGCAGGGCTCGTCCTGCCCTGCCCAACCCCGTGGTGCCCCTGTACTGGGGGCTGCCTCTGTGACAGCTCTGCCCCAGCCCTGCTGGGGAAGCAGAGGGGCTAGGGAGCTGCAAAGCAACCCAGCCATGGGAGGCACCAATCCCTGGATCTTGGGAACTTCAGGATAATGCAGGCTTTTTGTTGGAAGACACTCATCTTCCACTATTCTGACTTTATCCTGTGTTTAGCCTGCACTGATGCTTTCCCAGCCCTTTGATGGGATGCAAGTTCATGCTTCTGCTGGAAATCTTTGCTGTTAGACTTGTGATTCAATGTTCTGGCTTCCAGCTGTCCAGAACAGCTGCTGTTTGGCCTTCCCTGCTCTAGCAAGCTGAACTACAGGGTTTTCCTTCTGCCTCCTGTGAGATCATCTCCTCACTCAACAGCCTGTGCTGTTTCCTACACATACCACTGTTGTTTTAGAGAAAAAGTAATTTAAAATGCTTCCTTTTCAGGGACTTGGAAGATTTCTACTTCTGCCCCACCATCAGTGTGGTACAGCCTCATTTTTTCCCTTGCTCTCATTCACTTGCTTGGCCAAAACTCCTGGTGTTAATTACTGATTAGCTGTCACTCCCCACTGCTCCACCTCTCCATCTGGCCCTGGGCTGAGCAGCGTCTCAGGGCTCCCTCCCCCAGGAGCTGGAAGAGGCTGTGTGGATTTTCTTGTGCTACCAGCAAGTCTGTTTTTCTCTGTGTGTGGTTCAGCTTTCCCTGGGCTGTGCAGCACAGAGCTGCCTGGCTGCTGCTGGTGCTGCAAGCTGCCCCTGTGGTCTGGAGCTGCTGCCATTCTGCTGTGTAAGAGGTTTCCTCACATCCTGAATTTTCCCTGAATTACTCTGGATTTTCCCTGCTCCTGCTGCTTTGCCAGGAGCCTGCCTTGCCTGGGAAGGCAAGAGGCTTCCCTCTTGTCCCAGGAAGCAGGACAGGGGTGGCCCAGCTGTGTGCTGGGACTGGCTGTGCCCTGTGAATGAGCTGGATAAGGCAGCTCTGTGGGAGCACATGAGTGAGGAGCTCTGGGGAGGGCTCTGGGCTAGGATGCGTTTTATTGCTGGCCACCCCTTTGGCAGCCCACACTGAGTGTTCCCTTTTTTAAGCCTTTTAATCAAAATCTCTAGGTCATTGTGATTTCTCAGCACTCTGTGGCCTTGTGTTTCAGTTTCTGATGAGTTGTACGAGGCTGGTTTTTGCTGAGGAGTTTGAAAGCTTTCAGATGTTGCAAATGCTGCTGCTGCTGCCCAGGTGTGAAGCCCTGATCTGTGTTGGGGATGGGGAGCCCTGCCCCAGCTCTGGGGCTCCATCAGAAGTCTGGCTCACAGGAGCATGCCAGGCTGACAGCAAGAAGGATGGGAGGACAGAACTGGGGTTCAAAATAATGACAAATTGAAGAATTCTGCAAATCTACACTGTATAGCAATGGACTTGTGGAAACATCAACTTTATTCAGATTTTGCTGACATAAGGTGCTGTCAAATGACTTTTCCTCTTTCTCTCTGCAGTCCTGTATTGCTGTAGGTGCTGTCCTGCAAGCAGAGAACCTGTCCCTGATGGCAGCACAAGAACTCTCTCGAGGGTATATTGTAGTGGGTGGCTTGCTGTGCAACCACCTTGAGCTGTCACAGGTGTTATCTTCTGCACAATGGTTTGTTTTGTTCTTTTTCCTGCCGTGATGAAGACCTCCAGGTGTCCTGATCCTCTTTGGGCTTTGTTACAGTTCTCACCCTTCAGAACGCTCTGTTTCTTTCAGGTGAACCATCACCTCCCAGCCCAGGTAATCAGACTCTCATTAGCTTTGGTCCCCTGCTGCTTTTCCCACTCTGCTGCTTTAATCCTGCTCTGATCTGACAAGCAAGGCACATGGAAACAGTGGCTAGGATGTGCTCTGGAAATAGTTCTGCCCTTTAAAGCCCTCGGTCATGTTTTTCTCTTTGGTCCTGAAATCTTTCCATGCTGCCCACTGTAACCTGCCACCAGAAACCTTCCCATGGAAACCATTGGTGCTGACACCCTCCACGACCTGTCCTGGGAACCCGGGGGGAAATCACATTATCTTGGCTGCAGTCAGGATGCAGGGGAATTGTGTACTGCAAGGCAAACCCGTGCCATGTGTGCCAGGAGCTCCTCAGCGCCCTTCTGGCAGCTCAGACCTTGGCTCGTGGCCAGAGCAGTGGTGGCAGAGCATCCCAGGTGGGGCTGGGGGCGGGAGGAGAGGGCAGCTTCCCTGGAGGAGTGCTGGGTTGGAGCCCTCAAGGGAACACCTGGGAAGGAGGGAGGGCTGAGGGGAGCACTGAATAGAGGCTTGAACTTTACAGGGCTTTAGGATTTTGCAGCTCTGATATTCAGTCGGAGATTAGTGTTCATTCACTTGATAACTTAGAAGCTATTGATGAAAAGAAATATTATATGGAGTGCTGCTTTGCTTGAAGAATAAGTATTGATGTAATAGTGAAAAAATTGTTCTAGCATCAGCTGACATATGCTAGTTAAAAATCAATGACGTGGAGAATCCAGTGCTGGTGCCTCTGTCACATGTGGCATCCTGTTCCTGCACATTCATTTTTTTCCGTGCTTTTGAGTTTTCATTCTCTTCAGTATCTGATGTGTGATGTAGGAGAGAAGGGGGAGAGATGAATAAATCAGAATAATGAGC
The DNA here is from genome assembly GCA_024865655.1 of Emberiza elegans. NCBI lineage: Eukaryota > Metazoa > Chordata > Aves > Passeriformes > Fringillidae > Emberiza > Emberiza elegans. The sequence continues at coordinate 12,597,663 of JALJVW010000149.1, forward strand.
AAGAAATTTTTCTCTACTTGCAGTTCAGAGTTCTGAACAGCCTTTTTGATGAAACTCAGAATGTATGAGTGCTAGTTGTCAGCAAGGAACAGACAATTGCAAAATATTCTTTCCACAGGAAAGGGCCTTGCAGCCTGAGGCAATATTTCCACAGTTTTCCAGTGTCTCTGGTCACTTATAACAGGTTTGCTCTGTTTTATGCAGCTGTGGTCTGGCATGCTGTATGACAGGGAAAATTTTCAGCTTATGGTTTGCAGACACTGGATTATTAAATAAGTCCTGTGCAGACAGAATAATGGCTGCCTGTGGGGTTTTTCTGGCTTGGCTTTTTTTTTTTCTTCCCTGAGTTGGAACCATTTATTTCTCAGAACAGCTCTGAATGTCTTTGCCTTTTCTACATGCAGGATTACTCTGTCCTCTCTGGTGTGTGAAAACACGCAAAGAATCATTCCACCTCCACTCCTAGCATGCAGGGCAGGGTGGGAAAGGCTCCTGGATTTTGACTTCTGCAGAGATTACATAACTAAGTCCTCTAGTCCTTTTTTTGTGCCTGTTTATGCCTGGGACGTTTACTTTGCTCATGTCCTAAAGGCAGCCCTGCAGAAGCTGGGGCTCCTGTGCTGCAGGCATAAAGAGCAAACAGCTGCTGCTCTCTTGTCCTGGTGGTGGTGTGGGGGCAGGATGGGGCTGCTCCAGCAGAGCCCAGGTGCTGTGCCCAGAGCTGATGCTGGCAGTGTGCACTGTAAGGTGCAGGCCTGGGGCTTCTGCTTCCTAACACTGTACAATCTCTGATTGTATTTTACATCTTGGTGAGCAGAGGTAACTCTCCTTCCCAGTGCTCCAGCCAGCAGAGCACAGATGGATGCAGCCTGGCCATGGCCAGGGGGGCCAGGCTCATAAAGGGGAGGTATGATTTGTGCAACACTCTGCACTGACAATGTTCTTGTGGGGTGTAACTGCAGCCTCAGAAAATGCCTCATCCTACCAAGAAAGAGCCCTAGGCAGTAATGCAGACATAACAGGTCTGCATTGATCCATGAAGAGGGAGCTCACCTGCCAACAGGCTGGGTTTAGCTTGTGCTTTGCCATGGCAGGTGTTTTCTCCTGATATTTGCCTCCCTCGTGTCTGGTTCCTGGATCCCACCTCAAAGTTGCACAGATGTAATAGTTCAAAAGGTTTGTGTGAAAGAAAAATCCAAGGAATGAATAAGGTAGCAGGAATTCCATTAAATCTTTATACTGAAATATTTCTTGGGAGTAACTCTCATGCATCCTTAAACTCACAGAACAGCCCTGGGTGTTATTGGGGCCAGTGTCTGCCTCTAGAGCTGTCTTGATCCATTTCCCAGGCACTGACCCTCTCCAAGGCCTTGTGTCTTTGCCAGCAGGTTTGGATCTGAATGGAGGCAGCCCCTACCATCCCTCTCCAGTGCCATATTAATGTACAGTGACTGGCAAAACTGTGCATTAATAGCACTGAAAATGCAAAGCAAAACATCCTGAAGAGTGTCCAGTTTCCCTGGTGCTGGAAAGGGAATTTTTAAATCAACATCAGTGCTGCTTGTCTGGAGTGAAAAAAGAGCAAGTTAATTATTCCTCGCTTGACACAGAACTGGTTTTGCGTGATTTGCAGATTCTGATCCTTGTCTCCTTAATCAGCCTCTTTTCTCTCTCACCACCCACACAAAGCTTCTCTTTCTCCCTCCTTCTAGCTCCTGCGTGGTTGCGCTCGTTGTTGCCCCCATTCATGGTGCCAGGCTCACCGTGCTGGCAGCAGCCCCGGCTGGTGGAGGCAGCCCTGGGAGAGCATCCCAAAATCCAGGGGCTGTCCTGACCTGCTGCATGGCCCCAGGCACTGGTGGGCAGCAGGACCTGTCCTTCCATCAGCACAGCCATGCTGAGGGTCCTGCAGGCAGCACGGCTGTATGGCCATAGACAGGCAAAAAGAAAGGTGATGGACTTGCAGTCCAGAGGGTTCTGCTCAAACCAAACCCTGGAAAACCCATCTGACTCCAATGGAGACTTACTTCTGTGAAAATTCTTTACAACACCTCAGTTGCTCCTCTGTGTGCTCATACCTGGAGGAACATGACAGTGTCTGCATAAATATGCAAAGGTACAGCAGCAAACAAATTTCAATATGAGTAAGAATAAGATAATATTGTATATGTGAATTTTTGCTGGTGTTTGTCTTCAGCCAGGGGTTATACTATTGGCTATGGCTTGGGTAACCTGTAAAAAAGCCCTTGCTGTGGATTGCAAAAATTCATTTTTCATGACGAAGCCATATCAGAGATTTCTAAGAGACAATTCTACAGCTACTTTCTGTACTCAGAACAGCTGAATAAACCTGTTTTACCCACAATATAAAGCAGTTCAGCAAGTACATGTCATCTGGAAAACAGTTTTAAGATGTGGGATCATGAGGCCACATTTCAGGAGCAGGAATGCTGATGGTCTTGTAGCAGGACATTTTGTTGGAAGATCTGTCCCCACCTCTTTGCTTCCTGAAAAAAGATGTGATGTGATGGATTTACAATAAAGGAGAACCTTATTCAGATGCTCTGACTTTTCAGAAGAAGCCCTTCTAATCTGGCAGTCAGATGGGAAGGGGGCTGAGGTGGGCAGTAAGCACCCAAGTGATGCTGCTGTAGGAGTGCAGGTGAACAATCTGCTGCTGCTCTTGGCCCTGGAGAGCCAAGGCTGGATGGGGGAGATGTTTTAGTGTGAAAGAAGATGAGGTTATGCTGACTGTGGGGTGAAGAAAGTCTTGACTCAGATTTATCTGGTTGGAGACTGTGCCAGTTGGCACCATCTCCTAACCTGAGTCCCCAGCTAGCTTTGGATACCCACATGGTAGTCTCAAAAAGCATCCACCCTCAGAGATGATAAACCCTCAGCTCCTGTTGCCTCCAAACGTGGTTGTTTTGAGGGTTTTTTTCCTGCTTGGTACACTGACTCATATTTCAAGTATTATTAGCATGTACTTAAAGGGTATTTTCTAGATTCTACTTTTAAGATCTGTCCCACTGAACCAGTATGATCCTGTTGTGTTTTTTAAAGTCAACTGGTAGAAAAGTTTTTGCATGTGCTCATGATGTCCTTGGTTTTTCTTTGTGTTTCTGGTAAGAGGTAAATCAGGAAGCTTTTGGTGATTCAACTCAAAGCTGTTTCTCTACCTGTTCCTTTCTCATGCAGATGACAGGCCAGGATCAAGTTGTACTGATTACGCCAAGGAATTGCTGCTTCAGACAAAAATTAAAAAGAGAATTGGGGGTAAAACTTGAAGTTATTAACGTGAATTTACATATGAAAACTTGTTTTTAATAACTTTCCACATCACAAAAATTTTTCAGTGGAGAAATAGGTCACTTGAAAAAAATCACCTATTTGAATATTTTTCTGGTTCTCCAGGAGGTTTGCTGTTTTGACACTGTGCAAATATTTCAGTGTTAATTCGGCTGGCACTGCAGTGGGTTTAACCACTGCTGAAGTACATGCACAAGAAGGGAAATAGAAGAACAAAAATGCTTTGAGATATGCAATTCTGTGAACACAATTACTAGAGGAGACATGAATATAAAACTGAACTTCTCCATTACAGTGAGTGTTTATTATTTCTCAAGATCGTTCTTTCACCAAAAAGAACAACCATCTATCATTTTGCCACCCAGATGTTTCCAGAGGTCTCTGTCGAGGTCATTCCTGCTGAGTGCAAGGCAGGTGCTGCAGGGAATTAGTGGGCAGCAGAACAGAGAAAGGCTGTGGTGCTTGCAGGGGAGGATGATGACCCAGGACAAACCCTTGCTCTGCCCCAAATGCTGCACGTGCACCTCCCCACTGGCTCCTGAAAAGAATGGCAACTTATTCTCTTCTGAGGAGTGTTTATGTAATTGCTACTCTAACTGAGAGAAATCTCATCATGGATTTAGAACCAAATTGTGATTTCCAGTTTCCCCCTGCCCTAGCCTCCTGTGAGAAAAGTTCAGGCCTGTTTGGGGAGCAGGGACCAGATTGCTTTGGTTTCTGGCTGTTGCTGCAATAATGCTCATCTTCCCCTCCTCCCATCCTGTCCCCAGGGAGTCCAGATGGAGCAGGTGGGACGCTCCAACCCTAGATCCATGACAGGCAACAACAAGTGCACTACAGAAATGCAGAGAAGGTGTATTTTTTTCCCTGTGGAAGTCTTTTGGCATGCCTGAGCTCCCCTCTGCCTTTGAATCCAGCACTGCTCCTGCAGGGTGGGTGCTGCTCTGCAGTAATGGCTGGGACAGGGGTGTCTCTCCTCTGATATGTCCCTGGATGTTCAGCCACCACTCCATCAACACTGGTTGTAGTGTCCCTGGTGGGTTCCTCTGATCCCTGCTGCAACCTTTCCAATTTTGTTATTTGGCAGTTTAGCAGTGACTGGGAAGGATGGAGACTGCTAGCCTGCAGGAACTGGGGCTTTACCAAGAGACAGGATTTGGGAGGTAGAAAAGCTTTCCAGATGCTGCGTTTGTAGACTGTGAGCAGCATTCATTTATGGATTTCAATGTGGCTTCATTCTTTTCCTGGGAGAGCTGAAGTTGAGTGGTATCACAGGCGTGGAGAACTCTGGCAGATGTGGAGAGCTTTGGGGGCTGGTGCTTGAGCTGAAGGGCTTGAAGGCCTGCAATAACTGAGGGTTGAGTGCCACAGGCACACACAGGTGGTGACCAGAGCCTCCTCTGCTGAACTGCCCCACTGCAAGGGCAAAATGTCCTGGTGCTCAGACCCTGTGGGTCATCCCTCACCAGCTTCAGGAGCTGAATGCAGCCCCTCCATTTATGTCCTGTGCCATCAAGAGCTGAATAAACCTGGTGTGGGCAGCACCAGGGAAGGCTGGGGAAAGCTCAGCTCCCCTCCCTGGGCATGGTGGTGGTGCCAGTATTGCTACCCAGGCTGGCTGAGCTGCAGACACTGAGAACTCATCGTTGTAGGAGCAGTGCAGGAGTGCTCTGCTACCTTGACAAAAGCCACACTGGCTGAGCAGTACTTGGTGTCCTCGTGGCTGTCTCCTAGAGCAGAGGAGCTGATTTTTTCATTGTTATTACTAGCAGTGAAATGTAGCGTTCAGCCTCTGAAAGGACCAGTGCTGGTGGAGCAAAAACCCAAGGGGCTGGTGCTCCTGCTCTCAGTGTGGCACTGCTGGGGTGGCTGTGGGACCATGTGGGCACACCCAGAATGGCCCTGCTTAGATCAAATCCCTTTCTAAATGTTGGGGTTTTTTGTGGAACTCTGCTTTTCTGCTCATTTCTGTAATTCTGAATTGCAAAGGCACAGTCGTGACTGACTACACTTCTAAATATTGTGATAGCAAAAGTCTTTTCTGCTGCTGGCCTGACACAAAGCGCTGCACCACTAGCAGGCAGCAGCAGCTTAAAATGAGCTCTGCAGACTCTCAGGGACAAGGTGATGGCTCCAAAGGGGATATAGCTTTGGGATGAGGGCTGGACAGTCTCTGTGACCTCATTAGTTAAATAGTGATGGGGAAATGGCTGGTGAATATCTGCAGCAAGCCGTGAAGGAAAAGGACTGGGTGGGTAAATGTGTTGGGAAGCCTGGTCTCTGAAGGAGACAGAGATCTCTGCACAGTTCCCACAGTTGTTTCAAATCAAGGATTTTTAATTTTCTGGCTGTGCAATTAGCCTTGCTGTGAAGCCTCAGCAATAGATATTTTACCATGTCCCTTGGGAACATTAGTTCATTAGTTAATTAGTTTACCATTTTAATTAAAATTGTGCTGCTTAATTTCTTTGAACTGTACTGACTTCAGTGGCTTGGTGCCATTATCTCACAGAACAGAGGGACACACCTGATGCTGGCTGGCTCTCACCATGGCAGGGTGCAGTCCCTAAGGGAAGGTCCAGGCACTTTTAGTGCTTTCAGGCACTGGTGTTTCTGGGAACACTTCCCTGATGCATGCTCATTTCACCTTCTGCACCCAGCCAAGGCACCTTTGGGTCCCATTGCTTTTCCCACCCCTGCTGAAGAAGTCATGGACTTCCTCGGTGCTGCAGAAGTCTGGGCGTGTCTCCAGTGGTGAGGAGACAGGGTAGAGATGCAAGGGGCAGAAGGACAGGCTGGGTTTGTTAAATTCCACTGCATGTTGCTGGCTGTGGAGATGGCAGAGAAGAACACATGGGTAAAGAGCCTCCTGTCCACCTGAACTGGGGTGCCTGGCTGGTACTCAGCCACACCAGTCACAGCCTTTGCTGGAGATTAACAGGGCAGAGATGTATTAAGTGCTCTGCAGAGCCTGAACAATGTAATTACCCTCCAAGTGAGGCAAGAGTTTGTGCCAAGAGATTTTTATCTTCCATGAATGAGCTGGAGGGTGAAGGGCTCCTGGCTTTTATGAAAGGCAGGAAACTCCAACTTTCCAACTACGGTTTTATGAGCCAAGAGATTTGACCACCATGAAGCAATGTCTGTGTCATTAACTTGGCCAGACAGCCAGAATATGTCAGGACAAGGGTGGTGACTAATGCTGCTAGAATTGCTCCCGAATTACCCTGAGCTGCTGCTCCTGGAGCACCTGCTGTCACCAAGGGTCTGTCCTGGCAGCACCAGGGCCCCTCTGCCAGCTCCCAGCTCTTCCTGGCAGGGCTGCAGGTACTGTGGCCATACAGGCACCTTGGCACACTCTGAAGTGGAGCTCCAGGGGAGGAGAGCAGCAGGCAGCAAGAGAGGAGTGGTGTTTTTAGGGAGAGGGAGCACTTTGCTGGTGTGGGTGTCTTTTGACTGCACCCATTGTCCTGCCCTGTCTGCTGCTCCTCACAGGTGAATCCCTTTTGATCTGGAAACGAGTTTGGCTTCTTGCCCTGCTGCCCCAGTGCTGGGAAGGCGGCTGCTGCACCCCAGCCAGCCTGGCTGCTGCTGCTCCTGGTGGCTGAACTAGCTGTTTCCTCTCTGGTGTGTTCTACAGAGGAGTGAGGTCTCTCCTGTTGTGTTTTGCAGAACTATGCAGCCATTTAGTCCTTGCTAGAGCAGGCTGGTTTCCTGCTGGTGTGCTCTTTCATGGCTGCTGAAAGTAGTCCAGCTCTCCTGAATGTGGGCAGCAAGAGCAGACCTCTCTTGTGCCAGAGAGACAAACCACATATCAGACTTGACAGCAGACCCTTATGGACCTGTGACAGTGATTCCTCTTCAGGCTCATCCTGCCTCTCTCAACACTTGTTTCTGTTTCCTCCCTTGTAGCCAGTTCATTTCTGTTCTTTGTCTTTTAGCAGAAGCATCTTCAGTTGGTTAATCCTCCTTTGATGGCATGTCAGCTGCTTCTCTGAAGTCCAAAGGGATGAGCTCCAAGTCTTCATTTGACTTTCAAAGGAAGAAAGAACAAAGTCTGACAAAATTCCTTTTTGCCAAGTTCACATTTATTGCTACTGTGTTCTTCATTATCTTGTACTATTTCAAAATTTGTTTTAAGATCTGGCTTTCCACTGCAGTTAAACCACCAAGCCTCAACGTTTCCTTATCACTTCTCCCTTCTTAAGATCAGATATTGTTTTGCATTTCCCTTATCGCATCCCAATGTCCCAGATGTGCTCAAACCCTGCTCTTTCTGCAGCCTCTTATGTCAGTCCACACCAGAAAGCAAAACTATGGTTCTTTCCCCCTGAAAATGGGCTGAAAAATGGTGAATTAGTGTTTATCACATTATCCATCTTGCTTCTTACATCATATCCAGCATTATTGGTTCTATATTGAAAAGTAAGGCAAAGAGTTAACTTGGCTTGGGGCCATCCTGAGATTAGCATTTACCCTGTTTTCTCTGTAGAAAGACCCTCCCTCCTCCTTCCTTTGATCTGCTTCTTCTCATGTAGCTGACTAAACTTGTCTGTTTGTGTATTACCTCCTGTGAGGTGTCATCTGGTCTGAGGATTGCCGCAGGTGATAGCCAGATGCTTTTGACCTGCCCTGTGTCTTGGTGCCTTTGCTCCTATTCCCTATTCCATTGGAATTTCTGCATGCTCCAACTGCTCTTCTGAGGGGGTTAAGTGTGCCTTTGGCTGCTGTGCTGCTTCAGACCCTTTACCTCTTTTGCATGAGCTACAAGTACCACAGCAGCTTAATAGCTTTTCTTCCATTTTTGGTCTTGAATTCCTCAGCTTAGCTGATCTCTTGTTTCCTAGAGATGATCCAGTTGCCTTTTGGAATGGGGAATTTGGGACCATATTTCTTAGAGGTTTGTTGTAAATTAGTATGTGCTCAATTGATAATAATTTATTTTTATCCATGGTCTTTTCACAAGCTCTGCCAGCGTATGCTGGTCTCACATCACCACGTGCATCTCTGAAGGGTTCCATGTATCCCATGGCACTGCAATCTCCTGTCTCTGCTCTCCCTTCACTCTGTAATCATCCTCCCTTTGTCTCTGCTTCAGAGGCACATAAATCTCTGCTCTCCTGTTCACTGGCTGGTGACAGCTTCAGTCCTTGGCTCTCCTGCCTCCGTCAGCCCTGCCCCTTCAGCCAGGGCTCAGCAGTTCATGGTCCAGCAGCTGGGAGTGAAGCTTAAGGAGGAAAAGGCCCATTCATGCGGATCAGGTGATGGGGCACTCCTACAAAGCCTTGCCTGCAGAACAAAGCGGTTTTGGGGCTTGCCAAGTTGCCTCTAAGGATGTAAAAACCACCTCCTGTGCAATTCCTTCCCTTAACGGAGGGAATTCAAGCCTCCCCACACAGCCACGTGGTGTCTGTGATTATGTGGGCACAGTACAACCTTAGTGGCTGCTGTGTCCTTGGAGGAGCTGGCAGAGAGGATCACAGCTGGTTTTAGCCTCCCATCTGTCAGCTTTAGCCAAAAATTAATAGCACACCAGCTACCTCGAACCTGGACAGCCAAAGCCTTCCCTTGTTGCAGTTTGCAGACATTCACATTCTGGTTAATAACATAATTGAGATGTTTCCAGTGATTTAAAAGACTTCTGACTAAGCTCTTGGCATAAAGAGGAAAAAGTGAAAGCCGGAGTCAGGGGGAATCAAGAATTCAACAGAAGCCTTTGAACAGCTTTTGATTTACATATGAATAACATTGATCTGCAAAGGGAATTGTGTCCAGTCATGCCCAACAGAGGCGCCAGGCAGGAGCTGGTTCCATGCTGGGAGTCTCCCTCAGTTCCTACTAGGATTATTTTCTCCACCATGCTTTTGTGACTGTGCACTTCTACCTACTCACCCAGGATCTCACACAGATATGAACTCCCTTGGTCTCAGGGGCAGTGAACCACAGAGTCCAGAGTGACTGTGTTGTGTGGAGCAGGGATTGATGTGCAGTCCTGGAGGTCTGGGAGCTGTCACATGCTGATGCAGGAGCAGAGTCAGCAAGCAAGGTGTTAAAGTGGCTGTGCTGGTGGTGGGACAGCCTGGCAGGGACATCTGCTCTGCTGCCAGGCGCTGCCTCTGGGCTGGGTGCTGACCCTGTGACTTGCGTCAGCTCCTTGCGTGGCTTCTTGTCAGTTCTGCTCCTGCAGGTGCTGGAGATGAGGGGTTCTGTGGTTTTTTATTTAGAGGCTTCTTGTCAGTTCTGCTCCTGCAGATGCTGGGGATGAAGGGTTCTGTGGGTTTTTACTTGGAGGAGGCACTCGAGCATAACGTGCAGCCCATAAACTGCTTAGAAGCCTCTAAGCTTTACTTACCGCTCCTTCTGGGGTAACCAGCGTCATGTGCCAATCTGACTAATGCTTTTTAAAATGCAGTAGATTAAAGGTGAATGTGTTGTTTTGGATTTAGCATTGGAATGACAGCATTTCTCACTGCTGTTCACATACAGCTCGGCGGGGATGATGAGCACTTCCTCTTGCTGAGCTCTGCCACTCATCCCTGAACGCGACAACAGCAGTTCAGTGATTTCATCCCAGCCCTTTTCACACACAGCATAAACCACACCTGCATGCTGTCACCCCAGCTTCATGTAAGAATATAGTAGCAAGTCAAACCTTGAATTTTCATATCTAGATGTTTTTTGTATTTTTTTTTTTCTGAATGTCAGCCTGCACAGGTTGATGATCCATCCCTGCAGGGGTTCTGCAGCTGCACACCCTCACTCCCAGCTGCAGTAATTTTAGCAATGACTGTAACTGAGGATGAAACTGTACTTTGATTCCCAGTGGAGCTGTGTGAAGCCTTATTTGTATCTGGGTGTCACTCCAGATCCCTCTGATTGTGTAGAAGGTAGCAATCAGTGCTTTCAGAATACATCAGGACCCTTCCTACTCACTTGGCTTCTTTCCTGTCTGGTTACAGTTCCCTGTGTTTTACTGCTTCAAAACTTACCTTTTCCAATTGCTCCAAAATATTTTCAGTACCAATAGCTTTCAACTGAACAAGACTTTGATTTGGGATTTCTTGATTTGGTTGCAGGGAAAAGAGGGGAAATATTTTTACTGATGAGCCCTCTGCTCTCTGTGCCTGCAGTATTCTGCAGGACACCTCATTCCTGTCTTGCTGGAGATGGTTTAGACCAACCTTACATTCACAGCAATTTATATTTAATCTGCTGTCCAGATCTGGTGCTTCTGAGCCACTTCAGTCCACGCGCCTCCTTCTCCTTCCTATTTTGGGCTCCTGGGTGCTTTGACGCTTCCTCTGTGTGGCTCAGCCTTCCAAGCTTCAGCTTTGTGAAATCCCCAAGACAGGCAGCTTATGTCACCATCATCCCTCAGGGACAGCCACAAAGAAATCTGCAGATCAGTAGAGCTGCTCTTGCCCACGTTCCTCTGGAAGGGACAGTGTGAGTTTAGGGAGAGGGCAGGCATGCTGCAGAGCTGCATGTGTGATGTAATGACATCTGAATCACAGAAAATAATGTAAAACTCAATTGCTACAAACCCCATCTTTGAGTATATGAGTGTTACATAAAGCAATCATTCATTGTGGTGTTAGAATAAGGAACTGCCAGTCATCCTGTACAGATGTGATAGTTCTTCTCTCAGCAATAGGAAATGTCTCTGTTCACAGGATGAGGTGAAAGAGAACTTGTCAAGCTTGTCTGAGCATATGTCCAGGGTATCAAAACCCATAGACAATGTATGTCTCCTGCCCTGCTTTGGTGCTGCCTGAATTTATCCCATTCCCCTTTTTTGTCCTTCTGGCAGAGCTGTTGGAGGCTCTAACTCAGGAGTTGCAGTTTTCTCTTGCTCTGACAGAATTTTGAAGGGTGTCACCTGAAAGGCTGTTTTGCATAGAGGCTGGAAACTTTTGTCCAGGTACAAATGAGCTGTCCCTGCCCTGGAGGAATCCTGGGGCGCTGTGTCCAGGTCTTGGTCATGCATTCCATGGAGCCTGGCAAGTGGCTCTGCTGCCGGCCTGGCTCAAGTCACTTTTTCACTCAGGTCACCTCTTTCCTGCCAACACACAGGGACAGGACTGCTCCTGCAGTAAGATGAGAGACAGCCCAGAGGTTCAGCTGCACCATGGGCTCCTGAGCAGGGCACAGTACAGCAGCTCTTCTGCCTGCACTGCCCAGAGCAGCAGGGACCTGGCCCTTGTCAGAGCAAGCTGCCACTGCACAAGATCTGATGGAGTGTAACACCTCCTGTTTCTAATCAAGTAGCTGTTATCTGTCTCTCCAGCCCTCCTGGCCCTTACCAGGTGTGCATCCTATTTGTTTCTTAAACAGTCCCCTCCCATGCTGTTCAATAATGTGACAATTTTGTGCTTGAGAAGCTGGATGCAGCACTGCTCTCTTTAATGCTGTTGTCCTGTGCTGCAAATTAACAAGATTGAACCGGGTTTGTAATCAACAGCAATTAACTTGCCACAGACGTTGCAAGAGAAATCTTTTGCCCACATCACAGGCTCCTCTGATCTTTTCACAGCACCCAAAGCCACAGTAGCAGTGTCTTGCCCAGACACACAGAGCACTTTTCTGTGCAGCAGCAGGGCTTGGGGTGTCTGCAGGGCTCTGTCCCCAAGCCAAAGTCACCACTGGGGGTGCAGAAGAAGACAGCCCAGAGGTCCTGGTGTCCCACAGAAACCTGCCCTGTGTCCCATCCATCCACCCTGCCCAGCCTGCCCAGCTGCAAGGTGGGTGCTCCTGGGCTGCTCCCTGCAGAGTGAGGTGCATGCCAGCCTGAACTCCCCACAGGGAGGATCACAGCCTGCCCACTGCCTTTCCACCCCAACCTGGCATTTCTCTCACTTTTCCTCATGATGGAAAGAGCACCTGGAGCACCTGAGCCTCCATCCATTTAGTAGCCTCCACCAACTAAACTTCAGTTGAATTTTCTTCTAAAAAGATCTGACATCCCTTCTCACCCTCCACTTCTGCCCTTCCTGGGCTGTGCTGCTGTAGTGAAACCCCTCCAGCAGGTCCCCATTGCACTGGGGAGGTCTCTGACCCCTGGGATGCCAGGTTCTGCTTAGGGAATGGGGCACCCCTGGAGCAGAGCTCAGTGCTCTGCCCCTCCAGTGGAGGCAGGGATCCAGCTGACCAGCCAGCTGCTTGTGCACATAATTGCAGTATCAGTGAGATGGAATTAGATTACATTTATTTCATGATCAGTTATGTTCAAGCTCTTACACAGACATCTTTACCACGTTAAATTCAAATTAATTAATTGCTTATTCTGGGAAAAGATTAACATCTAAAAGCTACACAAGACTTTCAGGGCTTGTCTATTTAGCAGTGCTTGACTTGCTCCTACAAGGCTTGATCTTGCCAAGTCAGGAATGAACCATAAAGTGCATTCACGACAAGTGAACTGGATGTAGCTTGTACTCACTTCACACACTGCTGGTAATTGCCTGCTTTGTTTTTGCTGGTGTGCCTGAAGTGTCCTGGATATAAACTGGCCCAGATGGTGGATGACAAGGACATCTGTGATGTGCCAGAGAAAGGCAGCCAGGAGACAGTTCCTTTTGGGACAGGGCAAGGGATAATACATGGCATAGCATCTCTTTCCCACACCAGAAGTGCTTCTGCCAATGAGTATTTCCCTCATCCCTCCCTGCCCACTGCTGGGATACAGGTCATGTCCAAGCAGACCTGTGAGAAAATGTCTCCATTTTTACCTTAATTGTCCTGAAATTTCAAGGTCTTAAGGTGCCATAGTTAGTGGTCCAAGTAGCTGGAAGAGAGACCCCCTAACCCCTGTTCTCTACATCCCCTAGCTGAAGACGGAGCAGCAATGCTCTGAAAGAGTCCTGGCAATGCAGTGCCAGCAATATATCTCAAAGTAGAGAATGCTGCTCCTGCAGAGGCCAGCAGGATATAGTGGATAGGCATCCAAATCAGCCTCTGAACATGGGGCTCACTACTCAGTGTCTGTACTTTCTGAACAGCTTCTGGAAGTAGATTTTCATGGTTGATCACAGTTTCTGTAGCCTGTTCTCCCTCTGCTGTCTTCCTGCCTGTTCCCATATCAGCATAGATATTCTGACAGCCCAGAGACTGGTGTTTTATTTCTGTCATTCCAGTTTTCCCCATGTATTATTAGATCAAGATGGTTGTCTCTGTCTTTTACTTCACTGAAGCTGCTGTAATGTAAAAGCAACACTCCCCTGCTCTACATGTGTTTATCAGGAAAATTCTCACCCCAGAACAGAGTATAACTTTATGCTCTCTGTGTTTCCTCCACTTTGGTGAGAAGAGGTTTTCCACTTTGAAAGCCACAGAGATGGACATGCCCTGGGTCAAATGCCACAGGCAGATCTTCTCTTTAGCACCGATCTCAAAAGGCAATTTGCATCCCACTACAGAGGCTTTCCCCAAGCTTTTCATGCTTCCAGGTGGAACAGGCCCCATGTTTTGTGGGTGTTTTCTTTGGAGAGGGACTCCAAGGACCTGTGCTGTGCAGGGAAGGTGTGACCCCAGCTCTGCAGCAGATCAGGTTTGCTGTGAGCATCAGTAAGGATGTCCCACCTCCTGGCACTCAATGCCATTAGATCCAAAGCAGGATGCAAGCCCCTTGTCCCCAGGTACCTCTGGGTGACAAGATAAACATGAATTCATTCTGGTTTTCTCACCTCTCTCCTGCTTGTGTCAGAGGTGAGACTGAAGCTGTATGAGCAAATGCACCGTGTCCACCACGTTCTGTGTTGCATTGATACTGACTGCTAACTAAAAACAGTCGCCTTTTGAGTGTCAGAACAGTAGCTGCTATTTAACCCCACCTTTTCAGTTTCTTTTTGGGCTCCAGAATGGGGGAAGAATCTTGGGAAAAATATCCACTCTTCAATTTTCTTTTGCCTTGCTGGAAATGAATGACAGGCTGAAGCTGTCAATATGACACTCACAAACACTCAAACACACTTTTACACAATCACACACTCAGACACACTCACTCTTACACACACACATTCACACTTTTGGTTGTCAAGGGTCTGCCCTGCTCACACTCCTTGTGTAAAGCCACAAAATCTCACAAAGTCTCTGTTTTACCTCCTTGTTCCTCTCCCCTGAAGGAAAACAACCTTGTAAATTCTTGTGGCTCTTGGGAGAGGTGGGAGGTGGGTACTGACTCCCTGGTGGTGTAGCTGCTTTTCATACTTCCCTCAGCCTCTGCAGAGAGCGGGTCTGGAAGGGAGAACTGCAGCATGGCCCTTCTTGGGCTGGAGGAGTTCACCTGAACACTGAATTGCAGTATTTCACAGCACATTTAGACACAGGCAAGCAGGTACAGCTCCTTTGGCTCTGTGGGGTGGCTGTCTTGCTCTGGTTCCAAGCTCGGCTGTGCATTTTTAAACATTATTAGAGTTCAGATGAAATTGCTTCCAGCTGCTTTCACAAAGCCCAAATATTGCCAGGGTCCCATATAATGCTCCTTTCCTGCCAGATTGTGGCCTCCTATAGAGAGGTCTTCAAAGACCAGTTTCCACAAAATCAAATTATTTTGGAATACAATTGCCTCTCACCCCCTTAAATTTCATTGTGTTCTAAGGAGTTTCCTGTAAGTAGATCCACTCTTTAAAGGAGCCACACCATTCTGCAGTGCTGGTGGGAGCCAGCCCTCCCCAGGCTGCCCTGCATTAGCAGTCCTTGGACAGACAGTGCCTTGTTATGTGATAAAACATCACTCTTTTTTTTCCTCCCCAGCACTGCTTGTGCTGATATTCAGCTCCTGCAGGAAACCATATGGCTCCCAGAGTCCTTCCCACATACCTGGAGTGCCCACGCACTCCATGAGTCACATTCACTGTTTGGATGCCCCTTGAGTCATCTGAAAATCTGTGAAATTTCCACCTCTCTTTCCCATGCAATCTCCTAAGAACTTTAGACAGTTATGCATGAGGATTTACATATGTATCTTTTTTCTATTCTGTTTTTAGTTTCATGGGTGGTAATACACTGACACTTCTTATTTTGAAGGAAGTTGAATCTTGATGAGAGCAGAGCCCTGGCTGCAGCTGTCTGGGGATGGGATTAAACTGAGAAAGTGAGACCCTTTTGAAAGCAGGGCTTTAGGAGCAGGAAGTCCAATGCACTTGGGCTTCCACCCTTTTTTCTGCTCTGCCAGGGCCATACCTGATCACTGCTGACCTTGGGGTGTTTCTGTGTCCAAGGGCAGCTGCAGTGCTGCCTCCAGAGGGGTGGGAGGACTTTGGGGGCCCCTGACAAGACTTTGCAGCGCTGAGGGAGCACACCTGGGTCACTCAGGGGGGTCTGGGGACTGTCCCAGGGCAGCAGGGCTTGGGGTAGGTGTCTGCCTTCATGCTCCTTCAGCTCCTCAGCTGCAGAGACTCCAGCCTCAGACAAGTCTATCTGCCCTTTATCAATCTCATGACAAGATAATTTTGCTGCCTCCGGACAGCACAGGTGATGTGTAAACTTTGCCTGTTGCTTTTGCTGACAAAATTAGAGAAAACACAGTTCTTTCTCTTTCCTCTATGATGGGCAAGCCCTGAAGATGCCTTACAGCCCAAATTAAAAACAGCAGCCCCAAGGCTTGCTGCAGCAGCACGGGATGATGCAACCAGCCAGCCAGAGACAGCTACTTTTGCAGCTGTAGCCCAAATGCAGGCAGTGTTGGGTGTTTAACAGAATAATCTCACAAGCAGTTCAAGGGGAAGGAATGTGTAGATTGGCTGTTCTGCTGTGGAGTGTGTGATCTGACTGTTTGCACTAAAAAACATCCATGTCTTCTCATAAGCATTCTGCAACCAAATGGTGATTCTGTGGCCTTATAGAGCCAGAAAAATTGCCAGAGGTACCTATGAGTGTTTTGTACAGCTGGAAGCAGCAGTGTGAGTTTGTAGAGAACTTCTTGTTGCAATTTAGCTGAGTAAAATTGCCAATAATGTTCATTAGAGCAAACAGTCAGGACACTTCACCCTCTGTGAGAGAGGGTGCTGCTTCATTCACCCACCCCAAAATGCTGCCCAGTGCAGTCAGGGATGATCCTGTTTCTGTACTGTTGAGAAGCATGTGTGACCTGGAAAGCTGCAAACAAAAGCACTGCTAATTTATACCCTTCCCACCCTTCATTCTGACTGGTACTGTTTAAAAAAATTCACTCTCTAGAATAACAAAAGAACCCCATGATATTTTCAAAATGTGATAGTAAACCTGGATAACTTGCTGTATAGTGTTTAGTCAAGCAATATTGGTAAAATATGAGTTTTAATACTATTTCAGTGAGCTACAAGGTATGTATACTGGTATATAGTGCATGCAGCATGTACACATATACACACGGGCATGTATGCAAAATGTAGGAGGTGTGTTCCATAGAAATAGATCAGGAATGCGAAGAGCAGAGCTAAAGGAACATGAGAGGACAGGAGAGCTTCAAGAGAAGGCTTTACTGGAAGCTCCTTCAGGGTTCTGGGGTGGTGAGCCCCTGACACAGCACTGCTGTTCTGCCTGCAGATGGAAACTCACCCCTGAACAGGCAGCTGCTGGAAATCCTGGCAGCAGTGTGCTAGCTGATAAGAGGAGGAATAAGAAGTTGAATAAGTAGAGACAAAATTCCTATCTGAATGTATGCTTTTGCACAAGCAACAGAAACAAGCCTAGTGGTTGTTTTTAGGACTGTTTGTTCTGCAAGGGCTGCTGGAGGGAGCAGTATAACAGATCTAAGCCCATGGAACGTACCCCTTAGTGAGAAGAACAGAGTTCAGAGGATGTTTCTGGCAGAGTCTGTTGCTGTTGCTGCTTACAGCAGAAGGAATGCTCTGGTGTCCCAGGAAGCCCCTGGCAGTTCCCAAGGGCCCCTGCTGCCCTGTCAGCCCTGGGGCAGCTCTGTTCCCAGCTGTGTCTGTGTCATCTCAGCACCTGCAGCCTGCCCAGCTGTTCCCAGCTGTGTCAGCCAGCACATCTCAGTACCTGCAGCCTGCCCAGCTGTTCCCAGCTGTGTCAGCCAGCACATCTCAGCACCTGCAGCCTGCCCAGCTGTTCCCAGCTGTGTCTGTGTCATCTCAGTACCTGCAGCCTGCCCAGCTGTTCCCAGCTGTGTCAGCCAGCACATCCCAGTACCTGAGCCCTGCCCAGCTGTTCCCAGCTGTGTCAGCCAGCACATCTCAGTACCTGAGCCCTGCCCAGCTGTTCCCAGCTGTGTCAGCCAGCACATCTCAGCACCTGCAGCCTGCCCAGCTGTTCCCAGCTGTGTCAGCCAGCACATCCCAGTACCTGAGCTCTGCCCAGCTGTTCCCAGCTGTGTCAGCCAGCACATCTCAGTACCTGAGCCCTGCCCAGCTGTTCCTGTGCCTCAGGGGCATGCTTGAAGCTGCCTCTTGTTCAGCTTGAGAGCTTCACTGATCTTGGCTGTTTAGGGGAGCTGGGTCTCCAGCTGAGCCTCTCAGGAACTCCTAGGGAATGGTGGTGTCTCCTTACAGTTTTCCAGGGTGAAGAGGCCACCAGGAGCAGCGAGCTTGGGATAGAAATGATAAGGCTGGGCACTCAAGGATCCCTGCTGGCTTGTGCTGTTCCATCTACAGACTAGCAGGGACTCATTTGCACTTCCCAAATGCCACCTCATCTTTCCTTCTATCAGAGTGGTGTTCCTCAGTCTGTGGATCTCTGTGGGATGGACTGCTTTTGTAAATTTTTGTATGAAAAAAGTGCACTAAGAAGCCAAACCTGTTGTTTAATGAGCTTAGAGATGACTCCCCAGGTCTGCACAGATATTGAAAAGATTCTAGGGTTCTATAAAATGAAAACCACGGTCCTGCTTTCAATATATATCACTGCTGAAACTGTCATGGACCAAGGCTGATGATTTCACTCTGACTGTGGTGATTGTGGAGTGATTTCCCCGGTTTTAGCAGAGATGCTTTTGTGAGGCATTGGACTCTGGCTGCCTGGGCCTGAAGTCTGCTTTCCCCTGCAGCCACCAGCAATGAAATGGAGTTGGTCCATGTGTGGGATGGTAAAATCTGCAGGGGAGTGTTATGTTTTCCACATTTTCAAAAGTACTTTCCACCCATCCAAAGAGTTTACAGAAATAACCTGCTGCAAAATTTAAAAAAGCAGCAAGTGTTTGTGTGTGGAAAAGTTGAACTCACTGGGAGCTAGACCACATAGTTTGCTCACCATACTGCTTGGGGAGTGACATTTGAGCAGCACAGTGAGGGCTGGGGGCTGGATGCCCTCCTGTCCCCTCCCTGTGGCTGTGGCCCTGCATGGACAGCACAGGGCTGGGGCAGTGAGGAGCAGGGGAGCAGCAGAACTGAATTCTTCCTGACTAAATGCAGAAACTCCAAGGAGTTCACCTAAGGAATCAAGTGAGAGCTGAGGTTGCTTTATATTCATTCAACATTGCTTTGATGCTTGCAGTTCTCTGGGCCTGTACAAATAAAACAAACACAATGGGTATCTAGCAGCTAATTCTAGCCACAGATACAAAAACTAGCACACCTCAAATGCTAATTCCTTGAAGGTATGGGTTGCTTCTGATCTAAATATGGGCATGTGGCTTGCTCTGCAGAGACTAGCCACAAAATTTTCATTTTTAGTTACATTTAGCTGAAGCAGACAAAAATAAAATCTGCAGAGGCAAAGATGCATCAGAAATTCACTGGAACTACACAGAAGTTGTACCCTGCATAAATAGCCTTAGCAAACAATAATTAACACAGCCAGCATGTTTCATAGTATTGTTAAAGAGAGTAGAAACAGAGATAATCCCTTCTGAATTGTAATGTAATGCCATACATAATGATAAGGATTTCTTTCTTTGGACTGCTAGTTTTGTTTTCCATGATGGAATGTCTTCAGAGAGATTAAATGAACTGTTTGCAATGAAACTGGATGCTTCCTCCAGCATGTAATAATCATAACCAAATGAGATTTTAATTAATAATTGAATAAATCCTTAGTGAGTTTTTGAAATAGGAGGCATGCTCTACATCTGCATGATGCCAGGAGATCTGTGAGGATCCTGAGCTGTTTCTGTTTAGGAAGCTGAGAAGTTGCCCTGAATCCAGACCAATAATGGTGGACTGAGTTCTTCTCTTGAGCCTACTCTTAGTGCAGAGGCCTGGAATTTCTCAGCTGTCCTAAAGCAGAAATGTAAATTCAGCAGCTTTGGTGAGCAGAATACTGTTCTTTGTCAGTAGCTGATTTCTGTTCCATTCTTGATAAGACTAAATATAAAACAGTAAAAAACCAAGGCCAAACCTATCAAAGGCTTTATCCTGTCCCCTCCCATTCACCTTGGAGGAGCTTACCTAGTGTTTTGCTCTGTTAGAGATGTCCTCAGCAATGAGAATAATCCTCAGGACCCCCGACTTTCAACAAGTTGTCTTGAAGCTGCTGTACACCACAACACTGTCCAAACCACCTACCAGAGGACTTCAGAAATATCAAGAATAAAGGCCCAAGAGAAATTCTTTATGAAAAAGAACATGCTGGAATGAAGCAAACCCAAAATCTAAATCTTTGTACCCTGTTTTCCTTCAATATAGAACAATTTCAATGTAGTTGCAGCCAATATCTGGCTGTGAAATTGACTTTTCTATTTAAATACATGGTCCAGTCCATGAGTACCTGAGGCGAAAGGCACCAAGCCTTCAGGAGATGGAAATGAAAGGACACCAAGTCCTCAGAGAGGAACATTTTACTGTGTTCACTCTATAATGATGTGTGACTGCCTCAAGTCCCACCTTGAAACCAGCTCAGTGAGTTGTCTTCGCTTTTCTAGTTGGAAGCAGCCCCAAACCTCACTGCTCTTGTCCCAGGAAGCTTTCTGGGGGACCTTTGCTCTTTTTTGCTCAATAGCCTTACTGGCCTGATTGTACCCTGTGAAGTTGTCCACTCTGCAAACCCCAGATTTCCTGCTCTGCCACCTTCCAGTGCAAACTCACCTCAGCTGAGCGCAGATGGCCATGGTTGGGTACTACAGCTCTATCTGCTGTAAATCTCACTGCTGAGCCCCCTGTCAATTATTCCCCTTTCATGGCCTTGGGAAGGGCTCACAGTTGTCCTTTGTTGACTGTTTTTGTTTCTTTCCTCTCTCTTCTCCCTGCTATGACTTTGATCTCTACACTACTCCAACTTCCCGGTGTTTCTTTTTGCTGTAGCTTTTTGTGTCATCTCATGCTTCTTCTATAAGCTTGTCTCTGTGAAGTATAAAATATTTATTGGTGAAAGAAAAAGGAAAATATTTTACCTCCAAGTCTTAGTCCACATAGTCTCTGCATCCATTTAAAGAAACTTTGCTGATTTCAGCATTAAGCAAATACATAAATACAAACCATTCCAGGACAGAGGCCTGCACACCACTGAGTTAATGTTTTATTTGGCCACATTTCCAAATTATCAGGAAAATGGCACAAGAATTGCAAGCATACACCTGTTTTCCAGCTTTTCTTGTCCTTATGAGCCAGTTTTGGTATCAGACAGACTCGTTACCCAAAGCTTTCTGCTGTTGCAGGGGGGCAGTTCTGAGCAGGAGTGGGGTACAGCCTCCGGGGGTGTTGCTTCTTACCTTCCAAAAATCACAATTGTGGTAAGGGGAAGATTTCTTTCCCCAGTAATGAAAATCTGAAATAAGGAAGGCTGATGGATTGCTTCCAGAAATGCTGTATTTTGAGGACAAAAAGCAAATAAAAGGAATAGAAGCACTGGAATATCAGTAGTAAATAGCGTTACTGTACGTGTTGTCTCTGAGTGTGCATGTTTGATTATTGCAGCCAGGTTCCCTGTAGCTTTCTGGGGCATCTAGCTGAACCCTTAGACTCATCTGGAGAAGTCAGCTGTCCATGTAGCTTTGCCAGCAGCAGCAGAACACTCAGTGCATTCAGAAGTAGTTCTGATTCTGGGAATCCAGTGTGAGCTCTTTGGGAACTTACAACCAGCACATGTAAAAATTTTCATTGACCTTAATTTGCAACAGTGTTTGATCAAGAAATTGGGACAAGATAAGTGATATAGAAGCAACAAAGCTTAAATGAGTTATCTATTGCAGAGAATTTACTGAAAGGACAAACAAGAATCTGCTTGTGAGCCAGTAACAGGACTTTGAACTCTGATAACTTCTTTTAGAACTAGTAGGAGTAGGCAGAGAGGCCTTTCATGAAAAAAAGAGAAGGTTTACAAAGATATTTTTCACCTAAACACATATCAATATATATCAGAAAAGCTGTGTGGACACTGCAGAATCTCAGCCCCACTGAATGCTCACTCCTGGAGTGAAGGGCAGGATCCATTAACTGGGGGCAATTCCTGCAGCCCCCCAGGTCCTCTTTATCAGCAGATCCCTGCAAGCTGGGCAGTTTCCCAGGTTTTTCCACTGTCTCAGCTCTGCAGTTTTTCAGTGGGACACTGGAGGACTCACCCCTCAGCTTCAGTCACTGGCAGCCTCTACCTTTCATTATTCATAAAATTCTAAACAGACTAAATTTTTTTTCTTGAATTTTCCAGCTGCATTCCATTTTAACACCACTCTTTTCCTTCACATATCTCTGGTACATACTTGCTTTTATCCTCCCAAAGCTTCTACACAAACAAGGAGGAAAAAAACCCATTAAAGGGAAGGTGTGCCTGATAATTCAATTACCTGCTCACCACCAGTGAGCCAGGAGGGCCAATTTATGCTGACTCCAGTAACTCCTCCTCTCAAGTGATCTCTGCAGAAAACTTCCACAACCTCAAGGAGCAGGAGTGTGGCAGGGCAGCAGATGGGAAGCTTGGGCCCTGTGTACCCATAGCCCAGCTTGTAGCCAGTAAGAGGCACAATGCCACAGATGGAGGCACGATCTGTGAAGGGCAAGCCAGCAGCCAGCTGGTCGTGCCCCTGCTAATCATCCTCAGACATGTGTTTCTCCAGTTATTGGGTGAGCTCAAATGTAGGTGTTAGCACAGGAAGAAGGAATTTTAAGCAAGTTTGGCTGTCTGTCATTCCAGGAGAGAGAGGGGTTACTATAAGAGCTCCACACACTCAGTGTGTTTCTGCAGTGTTCAGAAATACTCAGTGTTTGGTGTGAAGTAGAGTGTTTTAATACATTGCAACAAAACTCTTTATTTGGGGAGTGACTTTTAGCTTTGAAACAAGGTACTTTCTGACAAGTATGATTTTGATTCCCATAAAAATCACTGCCTAACTCCCTTTCTATTTTTCCCACTCACCTAATCTAGGTGGTACATGTGTCTGTAATCCCAAAACACAAAGACTTTTTGTCTTTTCAGGTGCACAAATGATGGACAATGTGATGGGAGCAAAGCACGTATCTCTCACCCTTGTGCAAGAGGCACAAGGCCGGGCACAGTCCCATGCTCCCTGCCACAAACACCACATTGTTTGGGGTGGGAAAACAAAAGTGTCTTGATGTGATATGCTGTGATGTCATTTTGCTGGGCTGCTGGATCCCGTGGTTCAGGCACAACAGTTTGTACTCCAGGGGTGATGAAAATGAGCAGAGTAAACCAAGCCATGGATAGCAGCTCTGTTTCAAGGCGTGCTGGGGACTGTGCCACAGAAATAAAGAAAAAGCATGTTATTTACTCTATTTCCATAGAAAGGGCTTCTTCCCTTTCTGGGAGAAGGGAAAACAGCCTGTGTCTGAATCCCATGGTGAGGTTTAATAGCCCTCTCTTGTGCTTTGTCTGGAGTGCCTTGCTATTTTCGGGGCATCTGTTACACTTTCATAGGATGTGAGGAGTTTAATTTATTTTTAGTAGCTGTTGTTTTAATTAGGTAATGTGATCATACAAAAATCCACAAATTTACTTTCTTAACACTCTCCTTAGCATTTGGTAAGGTAAACCCCAAAGCAACTGCTGCCTTCCTCCCAGGAAAACACTTCTCAAGAGCCTCTAACATGCTCTTTGAAGGTTTATTTCTTGCATCAGGTTTTCACACAGACAAAGTCACTTCATACAACACACCAACCTCTCTGCTTAATTTGACTGGGAAAGTTAAAATAGGCAGGTTATATAATGATGTTTATCTTTACATCAGGAAGTCAACTAAGAAGCTGTTAAGCTGATATTATATAACACAGCCCTGATTATAGAAAGTGTGGAGGAAGATGGTCTGGGTTTATGCATGTTATATTGGCAGTAATTGTTAACAATTGTAATTAATATTGTTTTGTATGCTTTTTGTTTTTGATGTTTTGTAGCCTTCCAGAAGGTGTTGGAGCATTAGCAGCCAGGCGCTGAATTTTAATTGTTTATAAAAATTGTAATTGCACTCTTCTATACATTAGGCAAATATATTTAAAGAAAACATTCTAAATAAGGAAATAGAAGTCTCATATTTCTCATAATGCTCTAGTTCTTGAGGTTACTGGAGACTGAGTTGTAAAGCTTAGTCTTTTGTAGGATTGTGAACTCTCCCAAACCCAACAGATAAATGTTATTACTAGAGCAAAAGAAAGAAGAGTTTGCTGTATATATGTGGCATACAATCCCTAATTGAACAAGACCTCAAACAACATCAACACCCACAAACTGCACAATGATTGGGGAAAAAAAAAATCTTTTAGACAAAAAGAAGTCCAGTTTTCTCTTACCCTCCCTGTAAACAGGAACACGTTCATCTACTGGCCATGCCCAGCTGGACTCTCCAAAGCTAAGAATAAAGACATCCTTGTGTTCTGATGGAGATCAAATTAACCTAAGACAAGTTTCAGTTATGAGGACAAACTGGATACACAGTTCACAAATGAAAATTATGAATATTGTATTACTGGGGAAACTGACTTCTCTGTATTAGAAAAAAAAGATTAAAATTAAGTAAGCAGAGATATGTAAGAGGATCCCATAAGAATTTCATTGAGTAGGCTTAATTAAATTTGCTGAACAGCGATTTTTCAAAATAAAACTTTGATTTTAACAACTGAAGATCAGATCCTTCCCCATGTAATAGGCAGCAACTTATTTTACCCATGAGAGTGAAGCTGATAGACAAAAGTGAGCTGGTATTTCAATGCTAGCAGTACCTATGACAGGCACGTGGCTCATGGGTTGTGGGACAGAGCAACTGCAGACTGTATTGGAAAGAGTGCCTTCAGTCTTTGGTGGCCACATGAAAATTTTCCATATATAATAGCTTTTGCAGGGAAAAAAGGACACTTTACCATTCCATGTTTTCATTCAAATAGAATGTTTCAAGAAGTTGTTTGCATCTCTTATAACCCACAAAATTACAGATGATAAGGAAAAGGTGCTCTTCTGACAAGACAGCTCCTGGAAGGTGAGGCTGCGGCACACGACCCAAACTTTACAGACATCAGAGAATCCAGATGAGTGGATGCATAATGGGCAAGCCAACTTCACTCAGGCTTCCTTCCTTGTTCAGCAGGGGAAATGAGGCTTCATTAGTTTCATTGCTTCCCCAGTTAGCTGTGGAGCATTGCACCGAGTTTGCAGGGAAGTGGAAGCTTTTCTGCAGCTGTCAGAGATCCTTTCATGAGCATCAAGTCCCAGTTCTGAATGAATAAGGGAAATCATCTACTTTGTATGTTGTAGTTAACATATTTCATAAGTCCTGTACCTCTCTGTAGTTGTCTTGGGGGCAGCAGATCTTCACAGCTCAAGATCTTCCTTAGTCAGGGCTCCTCCAAGGCTCTGCCTGACTGGCCAGCCCACTCCCCTTTTATCCCAGTTACCTTGACAAACCACAGCTGCAGCCCAATGAAGAACATCACAGCTGCAGCCCATCAAGGATAACTAGGACCAGTCAGAGTAAAGATATTCAAATATAGTACAGGTATATTTAAAGCCTCCTACATTTATAATACATATATTCAAGGCCTCCTACATTTGTATGGTGACTGCTAATAGTATATGGTGACTTTGGATACTAAAGCTGACAATTAAGAGAGAACCAATTTTATTGTTCTTGTGTTTTCTTTCATTAGTAAGCCCAACATAAAAAAAAAGTCTTGAGTTTTACTCATTATTCTTCAACAGTCAGCATTTCTTTTTACTAAAATTAATACTATAATTATAGTATTCTAGAAATATTCCACCTTATACACCAGTGTCCATCTTTAATTATGAACATGTATTTATTTAATAATCTAATCTACACCTTCTGTTGTAATGGAATTTGTCTCAGCTTGTAACTACTGTATTTTTTTGGCCATACTAACTGTAAATTCTTGCCATGTGATGATGTCTGCAGCCCTTTTTTCCTTGGTGTTCTTGTGTTGATTGACATTGTATGTGAATCCAGGGAATGTTTTTTTTTGAAGTCTCCTGTTCTGAGTTCATTATCCCTGTGCAGTTACTGTGTGGGACATCATCTGCCACACATCCACTGCCATTGCCAGTTTGAGAAGTCCACATTGTCAGCTGGTTCCAGTGGGATTTAGGGGTTCACAAGGTAGCCAGCATGAAGTCAAACCCCTCCATGTCCTGCTGCCCTGCCTGTGGCCAAAGTGTGACTGCCCCAAAACATCAGAAGCCTGACAGCATTCTGGTTCCCTGGTGTGCTGCCAGCTGGCCAGGTGATGTTTCTAAAGCAGAAAGAGCCATTTTCAAAGTGGCAGCTGGAGTGCTTTGAGGAGTAGGAGCTGCTGTAGGATCAGGTACAAATCTGTGGCAGGGCTCACTACTATGATCCCTTGCCAGAGCAGGCAGCTGCCAACAAGTTCTGGCATAGTTTCCCAAAGTGGGGAAACATCTTTTCTGTTTCACTACAGTTTATGAAACTGGGGTTCTGAGGCTCTGACACAAAGCTGCTTTTCCCCCATGTACAAATGGCATGGGCTAGGATCAGGTGGCTGTACAGAAGGTTTTCCAGGGAAAAAGCTTGTGCTGTGCTGGCCTCCCTGCTGCCAAGAGCTGCCTGCTCCTGTATCACACATCCCCTGAGCACTACGTGCGCTATAACCAGCTGCCTGTCCCTGCCAGAGACCATCCCAGGCAGAACGCCCCAGACACGCTCCTGGCAGCAGCTGCAAAAGGGATTTGAAAGGGAACTCTGAGGGCAGTGAGAAAAGGCCATTGGTCACATCCTCAGATGCATCTGAGGACTAAAGTGGCGATGGGCTGCTGCCTTGTGTAATTGTCCTGGAGTTCCTCTGCCAAGGGTCATTTTGGAGCACAGCCAGGGCGTGCTAAGCACAGCGTAATGCTGACTTCTACACTGACCACATCAGTCACAATTTAAGTACAAGCTTTTCTGTATGCTGCCTGTAGTGGTTTGATTTAAATGATATTGTTCAAGTTGTGGCACAAATGATGCTCTGCTTCACACTCAGTTTTCCCTCCCTCCAAGGGAACTACCCAATTTCCTGAAAGCTGGAGACTGAAAAAGACGATGTGTAACACAGGACAATTCTGAAACACTGGCTCTAGCTGCAATGGTGCTAGTAAAAAAGTCATTTGCCATTCATGGGATATTTTCTAGATGTGCTGGAATTTCAAGCCCACTTTTCATACTGAAGTTTAATTTTGTGCTTTCTGGTTCAACTGCTTTCAATCAGCAAATACACTCCTAGCACAGAAACAGAAGTGCCAGGAACCAAACATCGTTCTCTGAGGTACAATAAAGCTCACCTAATTGCTTCCTGACTTGCTGATCCATCATCCTGACCCCCTCTTTGATGTTTTCTTCTTTTTTTTTTTTTTCCTAGAGCATTAGTACCAAGTGAGAAATGCTGTCCCAGGGTGTTATATATGGGATTATTTCTCTATCCCCAGCACAGTGACCGTATGTAATGGGATTATCGCTTATTTAAAATAAAAAAAGACTTTGAAACATCAAATACCGTGTATGAAAAAATAGTTTCTTTATGGTGGTTCCTTTAATAGTAAAAAACCAAAACAACCTTTTATTTTTTGTTTTGTAATAATACATTTTTGTCAGTCAGCAAAACCAACCAAAATGCTGCAGATGTTTCTTTTCTGCTAGCTAAATTTAGATTGTTTTTCCTCTCCCTCTGTATATATATTCCTCTGACATCAAGAGGGCTATTGCCCCTTTATAGCACATTTATTGCTGTTGTAAACACTGAAAACTGATGAGGCCAGATGATGGAGGTTTCTGCCAATGTCCCTTCTTAGCCTGCTTTCATTTCAAAACATCTGAACTGGTACCAGCTGGTGCCAAAATTCTGAGATATGAAAATACAACAAGAAAGGAAGAAAATGGGCAATGTGTGTCAGCACTAAATGTATGTTCTGCTTGCTTCAGTGAGATGTGTGAGCATGCACTTTCACAGTACACAGCTCTGTGAGCAGGAGAAACTCCTGGCACAAATCAAAGAACAAAACACAGGACTATTGGGAAGGGAAAAGAGAGAGGCCTTTTCTAGATCTGGGTTAGATCTGTCATGGTTTAAGTTTTCTTAAGATTAAGTCTTTGCCAAAGAGAAACCTGGTTCTGATTTTTAGACTTCAAATTTGTGAGACTTGCCCAGAGACTCTTTTTAGGTTCTTTGGATAAGTTCTTGAACATTTTCAGTTGTGCTTAAATCTAAAAAGTGTAAATGGAAATGTGAGCTTGAATTAAAAAAAAAAAAAAGTCATATCAGCAGTATTTGCCTTAAACTTTCAAGTCTCTTTCTGCCTCTCATATGTGTATACATACAGGGTTTGAAGTGTATCAGATCAGAGGCTCTGTCCATCTGATTCAGAGATAAGTTAATACTCCCTCTTAGAACAAGAATTAAACCTACATCCACCAGCTTAGGTACACATTTCCTTTTAATGGGTATATAGAATGTGCTGCAAAGACCATTTAGCTCACATGTTTCTATCCAAGGCCCCCATTTCTATGCTCTGTTACCTCTTTGCCATCTTACAAAGAAACAAGCTGTTTTGCCTTTGGAGGTAACTCCTTACCAATTTCCATGCCAGTTTTGAGAAAGTGACTATCATGATTCTGACCAGTCCCCGATGTCAGCCTATACAGCCCATTTCTGAAACTTTCCTGGAAGCACGGCTTTTCATGTTTTCTCCCGTGATGTCCTTATGCTGACCTTACACTCTCCGTTAACTGAGGCAAAGCTATTTCTTTATCTTTCTTCGAGTCCTTCCTCCTCATCCTAGTCTTCCCCAGGATGACTGAGGGAAAGATCCCCAGCAACAGGTGGGTGCCAGTGCTCCGTGTGTTATTCTAGAGGAGCCGACAGGGTCTGCGAGGTGTCTCTGTCCGCCTGTCTGTCCCTTGCCGTGCCGTAACGCGGCTCCGGGCTCCCCGCAGCCGGCCGCGGCTCTACCCGCGCTTCTCCAGGGCAGGACCGCTCCGTTCCCGGCACTCCCACAGCACCATCACTGCTTTGGTGCGAGCTGCCCAGAACCTCCCGCGGCGGAACAGGGACAAGCGGTACCGCAGGTACGCGGCGCACCTGGAGCCGCCCCGCCCTCCCGCAGCCCACGCCGGGCACCGCCAGCGGCGCGCCGGGCACGGCGGCGATCGGCGGCGGGAGGCTCTGGGCGGGTTCCGCCGGGGCGGGTTCCGCCGGGGCGGGTTCCCATTGCGTTCCTGGTGCCGGTCCCAGTGCCTGTCCCGGTGCCGGTGTCCGGCACGGGAGCCCCGCGGCGCGGGCGCGGCGGGCGGGGCGGGGCGGGGCGGCCCCTTTAAGGCGGGGAGCGCTCACCTGCCTCCTCCCCCCCCCGCCAAGGTACCGGCCCCGCGCCGGGCGCTGATTGGGCGCCCGCCGGGCCCGGTCACGTGGGGGGGGCGCGCTCCCCCAGCCTCCAGGCCGCCATTTTGGCTGGAAAGTTTGGAATTTCCGAGCAGTGCGGGCGGGAGGCGGCGGGAGCGCCCCAGCCCCGTCCGGCCCGGCCCCGGCCCGCCGCGCCGCCTGCCCCGCGCTGTCCCGCCCGCCCGGTCCGGCCCGGCGCCGCCCGGCCCGGTTCGCCCGCGTCGCGCCGAGGCGCCGCGGCGGCGCCGGCGGGAGCCCCGCGCGGAGCCGCTCGCTCGCCGGGCGGCGGGGTCGGTCCGGCGGGGCGGCCGCCCCCCCGCGCCCGGCCGGCAGGGGCGCCGCCCCCGCCCTGCCCCGGTCCGCGCTCCCGGTCCGCGCGGCGGAGCCCCGGGGCAGCCCCGGGCGGGGGCGCGGGGCGCGATGCCCGTCAGGAAGCAAGGTGAGCGCCGCACGGCTGCGAACGGAGCCGCCGGAGCCGCCGGCTGACAGCCGCCGCCGCGGCGGGACGGGCGGGGGGGCGGCCGGCGGGAGCCGCGGGGCTGCGGGCGCGCCGAGGGCACCGTCCCGCCCGCGCTCTCCCGGCTGCGAACAAAGGAGCCGCCGCGGCGCGCCGGGGCGGTCCCGGCCCCGGGGGCTTGTTGCATCCCCGGTGCTGTGCCCGGTGCGCCCCGGTCAGCCGTGTGTCTGCTCTCCGCTTGCAGATACCCAGCGAGCCCTGCGCCTCCTGGAGGAATACCGCTCCAAGCTGAGCCAGGCGGAGGATCGGCAGCTGCGGAACTCCATCGAGCGTGTCATCAGCATCTTCCAAAGTAACCTTTTCCAGGCTTTGATAGGTAAAGCTCGGCTTCTTTCAGTTTGTGCGCAAGTCGGTCGGTTCTTGCCGATGCTGTCACTTGTGGTGTTAAGAGCAAAAGGTGTTTTACCCGTGAGTTAGAAGCCATGTGCTTCTTGTTGTGTTTTTGTTTTGCATAGTAACACACGTGTTGTTAGAGATCAACAGTTCACTTGTTACACTTGCTTTCTTTATTTGAGGCTTGTAAGTGGTCCAAACTGCTTAAAACTGTGGAATAGTTTTTAATTGTGACATGTCCTAGATTTCTTTAGATTGTTTCTTCATGCATCTTTGTTCACCTGATAAATTTCTAAGGAGGGTGGGGCTTTTTCTGTCTGTATGTAACAAGTTAGTGAATTACTTGAAATATGTTTAGTATAAGGAATCAGGCAATTCCTGTTGAAGAGTCTCTAAAAACATCACAAAGTGTGTAACTGAAGTGCAGATTTAACCTAAAGTAAATGAGAAGAAGCCTCTAATGCTTCAGGGAATACTGCAGTCATCTCTTCTCCTTTGTTGCATGTTAAAGTATAGTGAAAGCACTATTAAATCTCAGCTTACAGTCCTTATAGTGCTTGACTTGATATGTTCCCATAAGTTCTTAGAAGCACTTACATGTAATTTTGAATTTCCTGCCGGTCTGTTTGGGAAAAAACCCCTGAGCATAAATAGAACTTGCAGAATCCTGTCTTTATTTGGAAACTTCTCCAGAGCAACAGTGAGAAGTGGTTTCTTCTTGATTGATTGTCACTATCTTTATGACAGCTACTGTTAGTTTACCCTCAAGAATAAAATTTGTTCTGCATCCTTGTCTTTTAATAGTAACCAGTATCTGAATTGGACTAATGGCAAACATTGTAGCTATATTTGTTACTGCACTTACTACATGGTTACTGGGCTAGGGTGCACATCTTCCTTCGCAGGGCTGCAGCTTCTTTGAACCTCTGTTGTGGTGAAAGCACGGGGACTGGCAAAACGTAAACATGCATTGCTGCTGAATGCTTTCTTCTGGAGTATTTACTTCATCTTGTGTAGATTTTCAAAAGACAGTAGTTGTGCTGGTTTCTTTTCTTAACATGTAACTTCATGAAGGGTCGTTGTGAAAATAGGTCACTTAAAAGACTTCTCCTTATGGGAACTCTGCATTTCCCTCCAGTACACAGCTGATGCTGATCAACTCCATGATGAAAAGCTAAACATAATCCTTATGGGGCATGTGTGAATGGATTCACTCTTTGGCAGATTGGAATGTTGAAATCTTGTGTCAAATATTTAATGTACACCAGCAGCACCTTTTATTTTCACCCAGAAAGCATCAGTGTTGACTGCCATTTTTCTTGTTCTGGGTGTATGTATGTGTTTTTTATTTTAAAACTCTACAAGGTCCATGCAGTACTGTGTTTTCTCCCCTTCATTGAGAAGATACCAATCTGAGAGCCTTTGATATTCAAACTGCAAGGTGTAGTTTCTTCTCATATCCATGTATGAATCTTCATTGGTGATAACTCTACACCTGGTAGTAGCAGTGGACTTGAAGGAGCAGGCAGCTCCCATCTGCTGGCTTTGTTCTGCAGGAGCAGAAAGGAGGAGTGGGTTGTTGCCTGGGTGGGCTGTGTGACCTGTTTTCTGGGCTTGTAGGAAGCTGCACATTGCAACCACAGGACCCTTGTTCTTGCTGAGTTCAGTTCATCTGTGCATGCACAGCAGGTGCTTCTTGGGCATGTTGCATTAACTTTGCATTTCCTGGGTCCCTGTATGATGGTTTATTAGGCTGCATACATATGTTCCCAAACCATCTGGCAGAAGGCTGGCACTTGCCATGCCATTTATGCTGTCAACTTGGGTCTTTCTCCTTTAACCTGCTACTTTCTGTGCAAATGTCAGGGGAGTTCTTGTTCCTGGCAGGCTGCTCCTGGCTGCTGTTTTCCTGGAAGCGCCTTCTTTTATGGTGTGATTGCTGCATGATGGGGGTAAAGAGTGGGGAGACTCCCTGGAAAGGATGTGATCTGGAGCATGGCTGCGGTTACTGGGAAGGCCTTGAGCTGCCTCCTGCTTGTCTTGTTTCCATGAAGATCTGGGAGCAGGCTGGATGAAGTCTTCAGTTGTGCTGGGGGTTAGGCTTACCTGGAATTCTCTCTTGGTCATTGCTTTGTAGCTGAATTTGAAGTGTGCATTTTATAGAAGTTGTGATGTGCTCCCAACTGAAATAGCCAGTGCTGTTCTGGCAGCAGGTTTCAGGCTCAACTATACCAAGTTACTGCTCCTACAGATGCTTCTTCCAGAAAGTGTGCTACTTTTAGTTTCTGGTTTGGGTCTTTTTTTTTTAAAAATTTGAACAACACTAAAAAAATCCCCACCAAACTTCATCAAATTTATTTTCTGCTTTTTCTCCCAAGTTACTGCACTATATCCAAGACTTGTTTGCCCATAGTAGGTAGGTTTGTGAAGGTTGTAGTCAGGATCTGCTGTCAACTTCATGTATCTTTTTTAGTATAATTTTTGACTTGGCAATCAAATGCTGTTCTTTCAAGCAATAAATAGCAATATGCACAGAAATGCATCTTTGAGTTTATAATGGAGGAAATTAAATATTCTTGAAAACTACAGCTTTTAAAAGTTTTATGTTTTTAGATATTAAAAGGTTTTAGAAACTAAAGAAGTTTTAGAAACTGAAAGGGTTTTTTTTTGTAATGTCCATTTGGATACTGAAGAATAAGTAATATTAATTTTTCATTTGAACTTTTTTATGTTCCTCTCCTTTTAGTCCTCTCAATAAAGTTTTTGTTTAGCAATCTACAAGCTTGACCTTGTTCTTAAATTATGGCTTTAAATGGTTTGAATTTGACCAGTAACCAGGCAGTGTGAACAGCCAGCGTCACTGGATCGACATTGCAAGTGTTACATTTTAAATGATGTAACTGTAAGAACTTTAAATCTGTAACAAAAGTTGTAACCACATGTGACCTCCTTAAAACAGTCTCTGAAAAAGCCCATTTTAATATTTTCTATCTTCCATAATGTGGCATTTTCCATTGCTTCAACCAGCTATGTGTAATAATGTCTAGAACCTTAATTAAATGAATACCAAGGGCCTGTAATTGAAATAAACTTGAGAATTGTGTCAGTTTCAAGTCAATTTCCTTCAGTAAAGGCTCAAAAATGTGTGGTATCTTTTCTAGTTGTTGATTTCTTGTTTTCAGTTAAGACAGCTTGTTCCCAATATTCTCATGTTGGTGAGCCAAATTATGAAGACAGCAAAGGAAAATATCCATTTATGGAACCATGGGGTAGACTTAATTCACTTTGGTAAGGCATTTGATATTTTTCTTCAAATAGGGAGATAATTATTCTGCAGGTGAGTTCTCTGCTCAGCTTAGGTACTCTTTTACCTTTTCAGAAGCTACAAGTTCTTGAAAAGGTACAGATAAATATATCTTTTTGAAAATATAGGATGTAAAACCCTTACATGCAAAAGTAACACTTCTGACAGAAAAACATATGAAGCAGACTTCTGTTTATACGCATAATATTTTTGTTTAATTAAGATCTGCTTTTAATGGGTGTCTTGTTGAGGTTTACCATATTAAAATAGACTTCTAAAATTAAAAATATTACAGCTATAGCTAGAGACATAAGGTTGTTTGCTACTTCAGAAGCATTCATTTTCCTGACAAGAACTAAC
Source organism: Emberiza elegans (assembly GCA_024865655.1). Taxonomy (NCBI): domain Eukaryota; kingdom Metazoa; phylum Chordata; class Aves; order Passeriformes; family Fringillidae; genus Emberiza; species Emberiza elegans. The sequence continues at coordinate 12,631,183 of JALJVW010000149.1, forward strand.
TCCATGTGCACTGGTGCCAGAAAAAGGGAATTCTAGCAGTCTCTACATATGCTGGTAATGCAGTTGGCTGTGCTACTCTTCTTGCTTGAAGTAGGGTGGTTCTTTATCTATCTCTCTATCATCTATCTATCTATCTATCTATCTATCTATCTATCTATCATCTATCTATCATCTATCATCTATCTATCTATCTATCATCCAATTTTTGTAGCTGTGCATATACACAGGCTTTTTGGTATAAAATGGCAAATCTGACCAGGGAAGGTTCAATGTGTTGACTTTTCTTGTGTAAGCAGTCTCATTTGTTTCACTTAGAGTCCTTTTCCATTAAGACCTGCCTTGAAAATTGTGCTTATGTGCTGGCTCTTCCTAGCACTAAACATCCAGTGTAGGAATTTTTAAATTTAAAAAAATGTAGTTGTTTCAGTAATCCTTACCAAACCAAAGAACAGCTTCTCCCAGTAAACATGAGGGTACTTTTAACCACAGTTTGGATGAGGCTTATTAATTGAACAAAACATATTACAAATGCTGTTAATACATTTTTACACCTCAGAAAAGTAAGTCCTCTCTCTGAAAATTTTGAAAAAAGTTGATGATTCCATAAAAGCTCTTTGTTCAGGTTTCTCAGCAGTGTGATTCAGACTGAAAATTCTAGGAATATAAAACTCAGTCTGCAGATTTCTCATCTCAGTCCACATTGGCTTTCTAAACTAAATTAGGAAAACAACCCTAGATTTTAGACTGAAGTAGATTGGATTGGGTCAACACTCCTCAAAGTTGGTCCACTTTGGAGTGGACTGCCCACATTCCTGCTGCCTGGAGTGTGGTCTCAGCTCAGCTACGTGTGGCAGCTCTGGAGCCCTTCTTGCTCCTTCTCACTCCCCTCTAAGCCACCTTGGCAATATTTCCTCTACTTGCTGGCTAACTGGAAATCAAACACAGTTAAACACAAGCTCCTCTTCTGAACTGAAACCAAAAGTACTTGCTTTTGGGGAAGCCTCAGTTAGAACTTCTATTTCAGCAGTATGTTAATAGAGCACGTGCCATGATGGCGCAGTTAACTCTGCCAATCAGCTCAGGCCTTCCCATTTTCAGAGGTTACTGAAGCCTTAGAGCCTTTCAGACTCTGCTGAGTAAGATTTACCTCAAGAATGCAAAAATTCTAGACAGTAAGTTGAGGATCTTGTTATAGTCAGTGAATATTGCTGGGGTTTATTATTATTATGTTTTTATTAGAGGAAGGTTTAGGGACAATTGGATCTTTTGTAACATTGCATAGTACTGAAATTGTTGCGGGTGCTAAATAGGTTATTTTCACATCAAAATCTTATCCTTGCTACATTTTTGTGACTTTTTCCCCAGACTGCTACTTCTGTGATACAACATCTTTATCATATTTGAGACTGAGGCATCCATGCAGTATAATCCTTGCAACTTTGAGGTGTTCATCTATTTCTGGACAAGTTTCCTAAGGCTTATACTGTGGTTATGCTTGCTTTGGTCTCCTTTGAATACACAGATGTTGGTCAGTTTTACAGAAATTTGACTTAGGCTTGTGTTTACAAAGCTTGTTAAGTTCTCGATTACTTTCATCCAGCTGGGGGGAGGATAAATATTTTAGTTGGTGTCCAGATGACTGGAATGTTAGTTCAGTCATTGTTAGTATGTTTTTGCTGTTAGTATGTTTCAGTGCAGTTTGTCTGAACGTCCCAGTCTTTGGAAGAACTTCATGTCTTACTCTTCAAGGAGCATAATAATAAGTGAAATAGTCCCTTTTCTTTTCTTTTTTTTAATTTTAAGAATTACTTACTGTTTTGTATGTATTGCAGTTTGATAGCTAGCTTGCTTTTTAAAGTTTTTTCCACCCTGTATTGCATGTGTGTGTGACAGGGCAATGTATTGAATTTTTGGGATTAGGTGCTGCTTTTGGTAGCCTAAAATAGCAAGTAAGTAGTAAGTTGAGCAGCTACTGGTATGCAGATAAATAGTATTGTGGCAAAAGTTTATCCTTGTGGTATTTCACTGACTGTGTGTTCAGTGTTGAATAGCTGCACTGTAGAATATATCAATTGCAGTTTTCTCTTCCCAGGGTTACCATTGAAAGGGTCTGCTGACAAAAAAACCCCACTTGTTAATAAATCTGCTCTTCATCCAGGGACTGAAAAGACTGTAGAAATTTTGAATAATTGGTGTAGTTTCCAGGTTCTGGGAAAGTTTGCCCTCTGGCCTGTCCTTGCTTTATTTCCCATGTTCTTTCACCTCTTTTCCCTGGGTGTGCTGCCTACCTCCTCTCCTGCTTCTGTCTGTGTTCCTGGATTTACTCCCAATTTCCCTCATCATTTCCTTCAGTGCTGGGTACAGTGTAGAGGAAGGGGGAAAGCATGAGAGAGGGTATTTGTCCTGATCTTGTTCCTGCTTCCATGGTGGTCCTAGCAGCAAGGGCAGAACACCTTGTTCAGCTCTGCAGCTGGAATGCCATGTGCCCCCGTGCATCTGCTTTGCCTGTATTTTGAGAGATGGAGCTGGTTTTGGTGCAGGGGGAAGGAATCTTCAAAGAAACTGAACTGTAGCAGCTGACTTGGAGTCTCCTGGCACAGATGGTTTCCTGAATTATAACTAGGCCAAATTTGCAAGATTGTTAAGAGACTGCAGAAGGTGTAGGGCTGACACTAGAATAACCTCCTTAGCTTCGTGTTCTTTCCCCAAGTTAGGGGAGGCTCTAGAGTTCTTTGGTAAAGCTTTTATAGGAATCTTGTCATGTGTGAGTATCTTCCCAGCCATGCCCTCAGAACAGCTGATTTATTTTGGCTTGGAATGAAAAAGTCAGCCTAAAACAGAGGAGCAGCAAGGAGAGCATGTGAGCAAATTGCAAAAGCACTGCAACTTTAGGCGGTTTTCAGAAACTGGGGTTAAAATTTGGCTGCAGGAGACGCACAAGTGTTAGTGCTGGAGGAGATGCTACTCTGTGGCACACCCAGCCTTGTGTTGCCACCACTGCCACATAATTACCTTGGAGCCTGAGCTTGCTGCCGGTAGAAGAAACCAATGCTTGTGCTGTCTCATGTGAGCAAAGCTATGCACCTGTATGGAAGCTCAGCTTGCAAGTTTAAGTCAACTCATCCCAAAACTTGTTTGATTTTTTTTTAATACATTTGTCTGGTGAGAAGCATCAGTCCTATATACTGACATTATCTAGGGAACATACTACAAATAAGGCTTAATAGTGAGGTTTTTGTTGCCACTGAAAACAGTAGTAAATGCATCCCTTTAAGAAAAAATGACATTGTTCTAGTGGCTGCTGGTTTGCAACTGGTGTTGAGATATTTGGGGAGGGTGGACAGTTGGGAGTTCATTTTTAGGTTGGATACTTGTTCGTTTGGGGGGGTTGGGAGGTTCTTGGGGTTTTTTTTTAGGCTTAGGCTGGTGAGTAAGTGTGCATGAGGCAATATTAAATCAGAAAGTTTAGACAGCAGAATATTCTGTCAGTTTTCATCTGTGTGTCAGTTTTTCCTACCTTAATTCTGGACATAGAAGATGCTGTGGGTTTCTGAAGGAAAATTGGATAGAGACAATGTGAAGCACTTTTTAAGGGAAGACTGGATGTGGCACGTCGTATAGTTGACATGGTGGTGTTAAGTCATAGAATGGACTCGATCTCAGAGTTCTTTTTACCAATTGATTCTGTGGTTCTGTGTAGATATGGTGAAAGAAGTGTTAGTAACCAAAGAGGAAAATATGAATGAGTAGTTTGGGAAGTGGTCAGGCTGGTAAAGAATTGAATTTGTCTGAGTGCAAAAAGCAGCTAGAGGAATAAAAGCAAACAATTAGATTAAGCAGCAATTAATGAGAACATGAAGTGAGAAGTAGAAAATCACATCTCCTGGAATTTGAGGTAAGCAAAGAAGTGTGTGCAGAAAGGATGTTCAAAGGGTAGGACGCACTTACTGAAGCTGGTAAAAGAGCTGGGGATCAGTGGCAGCTGCAGCTGGTGGCAAAGGATTTTGTGGAACAAAATGTGTAGTGAGAAAGCTGCACCTTGAGTTGCTCCTTAAATTTTTAAGTCTTGATTGTGTGTAGCAGTTTTAAAGAAGAAACAGATCTCAAAACAGCCAATCCTGAAAGGGGCTTTACAGGGGTTGTGATGAGGCTGTTTTTCACTTCTCATAGTACAAATGCAAACATTTATTTTTGATCAGACACACACCATGACAACACAACCATTAAATACACAAAGAGAATGCTTACTTAACTGTGGTCATTGGCTTGGTAAATGGACATGAAGCTTTTCTTGGTCTTTGTATTTTTTTTGTTGATCACTAATTATGCACTTTTCGAGCTGTGCATTACTTGTATTAAACAGATATTCTTAGCTTGACATAGCAGATGAAATAAGCATGCATGATTGAGCCTTCCTTGGAGTTAGTAGGAGTTGCTTTATGACTGCAGAATGAAAGTCTGTAGTGTTGGCAGACTCCTTTGCCTGTTCTGACAGTGATCATGACTCTGTTTTGTCTATATATTCATTATGTTGGGCTGTTAAGGATTTGGCAGATACCATTTATCTCAAATTGCTGTGAACTGAAATAGCATGTTGACCTTTGTTTTCATTCTAGTAGTTTTAGGACTTAAGTTTTGAAATGCTTTGGGTGCTTTGGCAGGAAGCCCTTAGAAATAAAGCTGTCTTTCCCTCCCCTCCTTGATTTGGAGAAGTACTTCATTTATAATGGGATTGCACCTTTTCCTGGACAACACACAGGTAGTCAAGTTCTTAACAAACCTGTTTTTTCAAATGTGTGTAACACCATAAACAAAGCCAGGCATTTGCGTGTGCTCCATTTAGATGAACAAATGTCTGAGAAGAGGCAGACCAATGAGAGATGACAAAGGAATTGCTTGCATGGACTAAACAGAAATAGGGCAATTTCTAATGGAATTCATAAGCTCCTTCACTGCTTGCAAGTCTGAGGGAGGGCAGTGACTTTGAGAGGTTCTCCTGAGCAACGCTGGTATTGAAAAACTTTGTATGGTAAAGGCTGTATGGTGAGGTAAAGTTATCTAGTGTTTTGCTGCCTTGCTGTCTTTGGCTGAAATTGGTTTGTTCTGCTGTTGAAGATCAGAAAAGGAGCACCTGCTGAGGGTGGGATTTACTAAGTAGCTGAAGCATGTAAATCCTGGCCATGCTGCCATGCAGAAGGACCTTGACAAGCTGAGGAAATGGGAACCTCATGGAGTTCAACAAGTAGAAATGCAGAGTCCAGCTCCTGGGTAGGAAGAATCCTATATACTAATATATACTGTGTGTCACCCAGGTGGAAAGCAGTGCTGCAAGAAGGGATGTGGGGCTCCTGGTGACAAAATTTGACCATGAGCTATAAGTGTGCCTTGGGGCAAAGGTGGTGAATAGTCTCCTGGGCTGTATTCCACAGCCAGCATTAGAACTGCCAGCAGGTAAACCCTCCCCCTTTGCATCTTAGAATGCAAAACATGAATTTAGATTTTATAAGAAAAATGAACAAACAGAAAAGAAACATAACTTCCTAAATTAATTCTTGCTCATAAGCAAAGCTGAGAACCTTCAGATAGGGGTTCAATTAATACAGCATACACAAATAGGATTGTTAAATCACAATATTTTGGTAGCAGTTTATACCTTTGTGTAGTGCATGATGTAAGGACAACAGTTCACTGGTTTACATGGACAGTTCCAAAGCAGTCTGTTATAGTAAATGTGTTACTGTTTAAGTTCATGAAATGCTAAGCTTGTGTGGAATTTCCTGGCATTTATTTAAGAAAAAACATCTATAACCCACAAATGGTAAAGATGCTTAAACTAAAAATGCAAAGCCCAAAACCAGTAGGTTACTGTGATCATTAGAGTAATGCTTTCAATGTAAAAAAAATAAACCACAGAATTATTTAAGGTGCAAAGGACCTTTATGATCATTGAGTCCAACCTTTAACACAGCACCACCATTAAACCATGTCCCTAAGCACTGCACTTACAAGTCTTTTAAAGTCTTTGAAACACCTCCTGGGACTCTAACATTCTCCTGGATATTTCCTGTTCCAATGTTTGACAGCCCTTTCAGAGAAGAAATTTTTCATCGTTTCCAATCCAAACCTCTCCTGGCACCACTTGGTCATTTCCTCTTGTCTTATTGCTTGTTACTTTGAGGCAGACACTCACCTCAACTAGAACCTTGTTTCAGGTAAATAGCAAATGCCAATGAAATTTAATTGGTTCCCTCTATACCATAATACAAAGGTTCAGTATCAGAAATCTGAAACTAACATCATATAAAAAAATTACATGGAGTTGCTTGATGCTTGTTTGAAAACCAGAATATATTAAAAGTTGGTCAGAAAAGAACAGGGAGTGGGAGACTGAGTAAAGGGAATCTTTCCCATGGAGGTGTGCAGTGCTGACTGTTTCTTTCTCCTCACTGTTATGTTTTGTTGAGGTTATTGCTATTTGCTGACCTTCTATGCTTCACTCTTTCTTCTTACTTTGCAGTTGCATTTGAATTTCTTATATATACTGTATATTTTATATATGCTGGATGATATTTTTTCTGTTACACTGAACTTTTTTTGCCCAGTTCTCAGGTTGCCTTCCTTTAACCAGTAATTAGCAGCTGCTGAGTTGTTTGTAGCCTTAAGGACTCTGATACCATCCTGCGTCTTTGTTTCCAAGGCCTCTCTTGTCATGCTATGCCATTGCTCTTCTATGCAGCTTTTTGTTCTGGGATCATAGGTAAACCATTCCCTACAGAATAACCCATTTTTATTGGTATGCATTAGCTGTTACACACACAAATGTGAATTTGTACATTCAGTCTGTGTGTGTGCACGTGTACTTGTATTCATGTACAGCTTTTCGTTAGCTTTAGACAATTGTGTGATGTAACACTGAATGATTTCACATCTATTTATGCCTACTATTTATGGAACATATGTAGCAGATACTTATTTGTGTGTTATATATAAAAATATTTATAGAAATAGGTGTTAGCTCACACAAGTATCTGAAGCTAAGTAAAAGCCATACAAGTTAGATGAGTCACCGATCATCTGGTCTTTACATAGTTGGTGGTAGAGTTGGACAAGCTAAAACAAAGCTCTGGGCAGGCCAGGACAAGTGCAGAGGCCTGGTTATGCAGTGAGCACAAGGCCCATGGCCTGTTAGCAGCAATGCCTTGTATGTAGGGTTACACCATTCCCTTGAGAAACTGCTGTTATAGCAATCCCATCTTTCACTTGCAAAGTCTCAGTTACCAAAAGGTTCATATATAAGTGAACACAGTGAGGTTTTTTAGAACATGTACTGATTTTAAGTTATCCTGATTACAAGTACTCCCCACTGAATCTATAGCAAAAAGTAGCAGACGCTGCACATAGCTGTACAAATGATAAGCAGAGGCCTTATGTTGGATTTCTAAGAGCAATTGATCTTAGAGTGGTGTCATGTTGCTGGTTGGAATCCTTGTCCTTGGAGGCAATTCTTTAGTCAGAATTGATGTAGTCTCTTGAAGTGCCCTCAAATATACTTTAGAGAAGAATTTGGTTTTGCAGTTATGCTCTTCTTTTAATTACTGTGTTGTGGTTTTTAGGGAAGCTGGATCTCCTTTGTAAAGTGGATTTGGGTTTCAGTTTGTATTTGGCAGATGACTCTTGTTTGCTTTAAAAGTGAGCAGTTTTAGCTTCTGGTGTATCATGTTACTGGTGTACAAGCCCGTTCAAAGAACAAAACTAAGATGAGTGAAGAATATGAGAAGGGGTGAACAATACACCAGCGAATTTCTTTTAGAATAAAAAACCCCAATTTGTCACCATTCCTTAGCTCTTCACACTACTAATAGGCTAAGAAATATAATTTTCTTTTGTGTAGGAGTCCCCCATTGCAGAACTGGTGGTCTGTCACTTGCTTTGTATAGGCTTTTATTCTTTGTGCTGTCAAACGTATTTCTGATTTGGTTATTTAATGTGGTTTTTCTTGTAGGCAGACCAAATTCCAGGATGGTTTCCTCTTTTGCCTACCATTCATCACTTTTTGTCACTTTGGGTTCCTAAAACCCTGTGCTCCTATTTTTCAATGCTCCTTTTAGTGTTCCCCTCTAGTTTCTAAATGTTCCCCATCTGTGTTCCCTTTTAGTGTTGTGTGATACCTGGTTTGAATCAGTTTTCTTTAACTTAGTTTGAGATATAATCTCTCTTGGAATTAATATGTAAGAAAAATGCTGTAATGTAAAAATAGCACATCCTAGTTTGAAGAGGGATCTGACCATAAATACAACTAAAAGTTAGTATTTTACTACCTGCTATTTGTAATAATCAGAAAAATGTTAGAACTTTTCATGTGCTAATGCATTCTCACATCATTAATGTGTTCAGTACATATTCAAGTATGTTGAAATGTTTTTGTGAGCTGATATATGGTAGACAATAGGAAGGAATTTTTAGGTTTAATTTAGTATGGTCTAGGCTTTATAGAGAGTGTAACTGTCAGGTTTTATTCTTGTGGACAATCTGTTCAGGGTTTATAGGTGGCTTGCCTATACTTGTACATACTTAATGTTTGCATTCTGAGTAGTAAAAATGGAAACTTTTTTTTTTAGAAGGTAGATATTATCATATAGACACCAAGTTTCTAGAAACTTTGTGGATTTGGAGCAACTCCAGGATAAACATAAACTAATCCCCTCATTAAGTGGTGCATATTATGTCTTGCCATCTTTCAATAGCAAATCTATTGTGGTGTCCTCCATGGAGAAGTGGAGGTGAGGTATGGGAAATGCTGTGCTTTTTGAAATGAGAGTTGTGCAGGAGGAATAAATGGCTACCTCCGCTGGCAGGGACTTAAAAGAGTAGTAGCAGAATTGAAAATCAGTGTCCTAGATTTCTGTTGCAAAACAGTTGCACAAATAACCCCTTCCCATAAATAATGTAGTGATCTTCCTGGCTTGGTTGCTGTGGATTGCAGCTATAGAATCAACTTAAACCACTGCCTATTTTAATACACAAAGTACTCTCTGTCAGGGGGGGAAAAATCTTTACTGGGTGTGCTTGATTGATGTATTGATGTTAATGCAGCTACAAGACAAATTTGCAACTGAGGGAGCTAATGTGAAAGATAGATTTAAAGGCAATTTGTATCTCTTAGGCTGCTTTGCTCCTGTATATCTAGGTCACTTAACGTCTTCTGCAGCCCTTGCTGCTCGCTCTTCCAATCAGCAGCTCTAAGAGCAAGTATAACTTTAAAAATTAATGTAAGCTGTTGGTAGGAATTTGACTCTTGCTCAGAAGAAAGATACAAATGGAATTTGAGAATTTCAGTTTTCTGCACTGGTAGAGAGCAGAAGTGCAATTCTGTAAGAATACATAAGACTGTGCCAGCATCAGTAGTTGCAACTCTTAGTTGTGTAGTCTTTCTTTCGTGGGGTGGCTCTATAAAGGAATTGGTTCTTGTGCCTCTGTTACTGACTCTGGGCTGTTTCTGGAAAGCTGCAACATTTCAGCTTAGACTCCTTACTCATGGCTGGGTCTTATTTCCTTTGGCTTACTGTGCTTGTATGTTTATCTTCTATAAAGTTGGTGCAATTAAAAATCAGGAATTTGCAAATCTGTTTAGCAGATTTTTACTTTGAATAAGAGACTAAAAGCTTTACAGGACAACTTCTTGCCCTTCCCTTAGCATATACCTTTTCTGTTTTTTTTTAATGTATGTGTTTATGGATGTGATTGTAGTTGTGGTAGCAACTTTGATACACCTATACTTCATAGGAACACCTTTGGTGCTTCTTTATAGTGTGTAATTTTTATTGATGCTTCATGGAGTGAGTAGGATGTCAATAAACAGTATAATACAGCCAAATTTTTGTTTCCCAGAAGTTTCCAGCTGAGTCTTCAGGGTTATAGAGAAAGCTGTTCATAACTATGACTGGTAATTCATACTGTTAAGTTTCATGCTATTTCTGGTACTTAGACTGAAAAAGCAGATGATGACCTATCCTAATCAATTTTCCCTTTCCTAACTTCTTGCAGCCTCTCTCTCTCTTGCTGATTTCATCAATATACTTCTATTTCTGTGGCCATTTAATTGAAACATGTACAAAATAGACCTTCTAATATTGCCCTTGAACAGTAGATTTCAGCTAACTAAAGGCTACATTTGTTGAAATTATGTATAGCAGAACTTGAAACATAGACACCCATCCCTTCCACTATTCCACTGCAGTTATTTCATGTGCTTTTGCTGTTCCTGCTGCAGCCTGTGCTCCTGGGGTCGGTGGCAGAAGCCCAGAGTGAGTGGGGACAGAGGAGCTGTGTGCGCAGTGGGGGAGGTTCACATGACTGTGGTGATCCCTATGAATTTACTCATGACAGATTAAGCCATATCTCATTTGTTTTGCAAGAGGAAGATGTAGTTAAAATCAGAATGTTAGAATAACTATCAAGCCTAACAACAATTTTTTTTACATGTTTAGATATTCAAGAGTTTTATGAAGTGACCTTATTGGACAATCCAAAATGCATTGATCACTCTCAGCCATCTGAACCAATACAACCTGTGAATACCTGGGACTTCTCCAGCCTTCCAAGCACAACAGTGACATCAGAAACATTGCCGAGCAGCCTTAGCCCCAGTGTAGAGGTATGAGAGAGAAATCTTTTTTCTTGTTGAGACTCTTCGTTCAACATTGTTCTCTAAGTTTCCTTTATTTTATAAAATATTAATTTTCTAAGAAAATGTACATTATTAAGATCAATAGTCATAGGGGATTTAATTATTGAAATGTTTAATAACATGTATGCATTTTGCTTAGTCAAAAATTTATAAACTCGTTTGTCAAATGTACCATTAAGTGACCATTAAATTGGATTTATGCTTTGATTTTGGAACCTCGCTGACAGGTTTAGTACGCTTCTGCTTATCCATACTTGTGACTCTTGAGTCATTACTTCATTAATTATTTGGGAAATCTGAGGCTGTGTCTTTCTGATTAGTAACCTTTTCAGTCTGGTCAGAAGTTCTCTGTTACTTCTTTATCTATGTTCTGGAAGGACTTGTTTTTGAAGAGTACATGCAGCCAGTTGTCAGTAGTGAGTGGTGAGAAAACTGATCAGGAAAATGCACATTCATGTACTTTTTTGACTAAAACAAAATCTCCCTGCTCACTTTAAACTTAAAATGTTCCTTGAATATTTTTGCATCACAGCTATTATTTTTCCCCAGAGAGGTGAACCTAGTTTGAAGCGTGCCCTAGAAAAAGTGCAGATTTCTCAGTAACTGAAGGCAGTGTGCTTTGCTGATCCATTTTCATGAAATGATTGCAGAGCTCAGGAGGAGCACCGGGGAAGATCAGCTGGAGGACTGGAGCACATAGGGAAGCTCAGGAACTTGCACTGCTCAGCAGGATAAAGGGGGGATGCCTTAATGAGTGAACCTTTATCAGGGGCTGTTGGGACTGTGGAAGAAAGTTCACTTAGCTGCAGATCATAAGTGTGTGATGTGGTAATGAGTTTGTAGAGCTAAAAACATTCTGATTAAATTAGAAATTGAACCATGGGAAGAGAACAGTATGTTGCTACTTCACCAGCTAAGACTAGAATGAAGCCTTGGGCAGTTGAAGTAATTAATGAAGTAATTAATGTCCTACATTTTGGCTAAACTAATGGAAGTCAAATAGTTAACTGGCTTCTAAGAAAAGGTCTGGGTAATTTTAGAGTCTTAAGGTGAGTCAGCCATGACATGTTAATAGATGAAAAGAACACATTATTGACATAAGTGCAGCGTAAAACTCTTTTCTTCTACCTGGTCTGCATGAGGCTTTGCTGGAGATGTTGTCAAATTCGAGGTACGGTGGTGTGAAAAAGAGATTTAATTTCAGTGCTTAGAAGAGATTTACATGGAGGATCTAAAGCCTGGAAAGAAGTGCAGATGGGGAGGGTTTGGTGCTGCTTGAAAGGACTGAACACTTCATTGGGAAAGAAAAGTTTTCCCTGTATTTATGGAATGTGAAAAAGATAATATTTTGCTTTTATACAAGGTGTGCTAGACTTACACTATGGAAATACACTTAAAAAAGCATTTAAAATATTTTCCTGAGCACCAGAATAGCATAGTACATGGCCAGTCTCCCTTATTGAAAGTCTTTTGAGGCATTATAGTGGTCTTAAAGGGCTTAAATGTTTTGTGGGTTTTTTTTCATCCCTGTAACTCACCTAGAAACAGTGTAATGGAATTGAGGATTCATGTCCCTACCGAAACATTTTGTTACTAGTAAATATACTCTAAATTCTAGCAGACTGGGCTCGAAGCACATATTTGTTGCTATGAGATTTGTCTTACGATGTTGCCACTGTAGGATGTTTTGTGCTCCCCTGTAGGAGAATTTCTGAAGTGGGGAATAGTGTATGATGTTAAATCCAGGCTTTGTGATTATTCTCTCCCAGCCCCCTGCAGGAACTGTTTCAAGCTCTATACAAATGTAGCATTGTCCTTGGATCTTTCTGTATTGTAGATGAAGGTGTAACTTAATTACAAAGTTTCATCTTTAGTTTTTTTCCTCATGTGCAGTTGAACTGCCAGGAACACAAGGCCCTGTCCTTGACACTGCACCAAAGACAACAGGCACATTATCATGGCAGGGTCACAAATGCATTGAGAGGAGGAATTGCCTGATTTGGGAAAGCTCAGCAGGGGTGTGAGTGTCTGTTCTCAGCTGATCTGTGTGCTTCTCCAGTCCAGTCTGGTAGGCCATGCTGGTGTAACCTAACAGAACCTGATGTGGTGTGGATTACTTTGTTATTTTTCCAAGTGGCCTGGACTTGAACATTTATGACAAAGTTGCCTGTCTTCCTTCGTATTTTTTGTCTTGAGTATAGTGTGAAAATCACAGTTGTTTGACCTTCAGTATATGAAGGTCAGGTTTTAGGTTTACTTCCAGTATTTAAAAGCATAGCTGCATGTATTGCTGTTGATCCCAGTTCATGTGAAACCGAAAGCAAGCTTTTCTCCCAGTCTCTGTCACTTACAGTGAACGTTACCTTGTATTTCATTAGTTAGAATAATGTTTCCATGTCAAGTTAGAAGATGAAAAATTCGAAGAATGTTTGTTTGGCATAGGTTTCATTGTCATTTTTCTAGAATATCTGAATGTCTTAGTTTAGCTTTCAAATAAATATGAAAATTGTTACATAAGCATACATACGTTTTTATCGACCTTAATTCTTTCTTCTTCAGCAACTGTTTTTTTTCTTTATATTCTTGCTAGGCTATACTTTTCCCTAATATTTCAAAATTTATTTAAAATTACAAGGAGAAATTCTCATGCATTCACAGTTTATATTCCACATACTTGCTATGTATATTATGTGAAAATTTATGTTTTAATACTTAATGCATTTTGGTTTCAGTAATGCTTTTTTTAGCTACTTAGGATATTAAAAAAGTTGATTTTATATTTGGTTTTAATAAACCCAAGGGCATAATAATTCCAGTACAGCATGTGTTTAATCGAGTGATTTGTTTTGCTTGCTGAAATTTACTAGAGAATGGGGGGACTTGGGCTTAGTATATTGGATTTTGTTCATAGCTAGCTTTTTAAAAATAAATTCTCACTTTTCAGACTTTCAAGGCTGCTGCCCAGTTCAGTGTTAGTTCATTAACCAGACACAAGAAGATTGTATGTGCTTTGAGTTTCTTTTAACTCTATTCTGTGTCTTGCTGGGCTGGTGAGTCCACAAGTGAAATGAATGGAATGGCTTTTTTCTTGCTCAGACTTTGTTAGCCTTTGAAGTAATGTATTTCAATCCCATTTCTTTTACCTTGTTGATATTGTTTTGCTGTAATTACTGTGGGCCAAATGAATATTCTTCCAGCTGACACTTTGATGGTATATGTGAGAGTTGCTTGAGAGTGGGAATATAATGCCCCACTAAAGAGATTAAGGATTGAATTACAAGAACTTTCTACACAGCTGACTTTGGGAATGACTTTTTAGCAATGTGTGCTTGTGTATATACATAGAATAGTGGTATACAAGCTTAGGTTGCCTGAGGACTTCTCATGGCACGTAGCCTACTTCTGTTTTTCCCTTCCTGCTCCTGAATCCAAAGACTGAAATCCCCATAGGCTGTGTATTAGAGAAAGTTGGAACTACAGATTACAAGTTTTCCTGCTCACAGCAATCTGTTTTCTTTTCCATGCTCTATATTTCTTGGAACATTATTTAACAGTTTTATTTGTTTCAGTCTCCAGTACAAAATGATGGGGGGAAAAAAAACCACTAAAAAAAAAATAGAGTGATTCAAGACAGTGATAAAGCAGGAAAGGAATGTTAATCCTTTCAGTACTAGGAACTAGTTTAAAAAACCAAACGTATGCAATCTGAAAAGGACGAATGGTTCATCCCTTTCCTTGTGTACCTTAAAGACTGAGCTCAAGTGTGCCTGGCAAAGTGAACAAATGTGAAACAGGATCTGGGCGCTGTGTGCGAGCAGAGCCGCTTGCTGTGATCTGTGGTGCCATCTGTAGGTGGGACACTTGTGTTCGACAGATACACGGTGAAACTCGAATCACTGGGAGAAATCTCTCACTTAATTGAGTAGTGTATTGCTAGGGAAATAGCCATGTGGCATTCTTTTTTATCTTTAAATCTGTAGGATCTGTTTTAGTATTTTAATTGTTTTAAACCAGAGCAGTTGTTTGCTGTTTAGCTTGAATTTAACAGTAGCCACAATAATTTGATTTTAGAGGCTGGAAAAAAACCCACTGAACAGTGTCTCAAAGGAAATTTTTTTGCTTTAGGACATGGAACTCAATCTGGAGTCTCTTACAGTTGGATGAGGACACCTTTGTATTTAGTGGGTAATGGTTTCTGAAGGACTTTGGTCTGACCTGTGGTTTTCCCATCTATCTGCACATACCTGTGTGTTTAGTGTCTGGCATGTAGAGACTGGCTAGCTCACTCTCTTCTAGGGCCTTTTGCCAAATTCTTTCTTCATACAAAGAAAGCAAAAGAGGAAGTAAGGAAACAGCTGATATATCTGCAATTTCAGCTAAAATTTGATGCCAAGGCAGAGTGGAAAGGAAACTTGCTGACTATCTTGCAATTACAAAATAGCTCAGTATCACCTATGACGTGTGAAGGATTTTGACCAGCTAAGTCCTGCAAATCTCAAGAACTGGAAATGCAAAACTTTTCCGGTCAGTCTGTTCCAATGCTTGACTATCCTCATGGTGAAAAAACTTCACACTGCTTTTGATTGAAATTTCTGTTTCAATTCATTTGTAATTTCCAGGGGTTTTCCATCATGCGACATGTCCCTGGCTTTGTCTTCTGGCTAACCCCAGTGTAGGTACTGGAGGGCTGCTTTTAGGTTCTGAGCTCTTAATTGAAGCTTAAACAAGCCCTGTACCCTCATCCTCTCTTTAAGGGTTCAAGGCTTCTAAAAGCATCTCACCATCTTAATGCCTCCTGCAAAACTTGCTCCAGGTTATCAAAATCCTTGTATTGAGGCCCCAAAATGAATGCACTGTTCCAGATGCCCTAATTAGAGTGTCAAGCAAAGGGGAATAATAGTTCTATGTTACTACTGGCTGTGTTTCTGTTAATGCAGCTCCAGTTCACCTCCTTTGCTGTTAAGGCCTGCTGCAGGCCTGAGTTTGCTTTGGTCAGTATCTGTCTAAAGGAATATTTTGAAAAGGGATAAAGTTAAACTAACCTCATTTTCACCTGATATATGGCAATTGCCTTTGTTTACAAAGCAACCAGTAATGTCTTCATAACCTTTTAAAAATTGTGATGGTTTTGTATAACTTCTTAATAAGATAAGCCGATGTTGTCTGGAGGAAAGAATTTTGGATGTCTGGTTCCTAGTGCAGTGAAAAAATCTGTGTTGAATCAGTAGCAGTTTGTATTCAGGATGGAATGGTACCTCAAGCAGTTAATCAGGATCTTAGTGGGAGTCTTGTAAGGAGATATCTGCATATGTAGAGTACATTATTAAAGTGCAAGATGCTCTGGTTCTGTTTCTGAATTTTAACTCCAATATCTTGCCTTCACTTTACAAAGTCATTCTTACCTGTTGTATTAACAAGCTGTTCCAGTGAAAATCCCTGACCTATTGGACTATGTTCAAATACCTTCTTTGCCTTAATATTTATAAAGATTCAGTGCTGGTTAGTTTGATGATATGCTGTGTCTGATTGTTGTGCTCCTTGGTTTTTTTGCACTGGTTCTTTATGCCCTGTATGTGTGTATTGCCCCTTGTTTATATCAATTCCTTCTCTGCACATGATGTGCTTGTTTTATTTCAGCAGCTAGCATAGTCCTGGGTTACTCAGGAGCTTCATGGCTTTCTCTGTGTTAACTTTACAGTGAGGAAATGGTATTTGGCTTGCTGTGTATTTTGCCTTCAATAATTGAGATCCAGACTGTTTGTACAAGGAAAAGAATGTAAGTCTTGAACCAAAGCTGAAAAAGTCTTCCAGGGGCAGGCTCCTGGTCGAAGTGAATTCAAAAGCAAATAAACGACATCCAGATGCTCAGTTCAGGATGTATACATAAGCAATACAAGCCTGCTGTTTCTAAATTTCTCAATTTAGAAGTAAATAGACAACTTAGAAATGCACTTTTAAAAAAAATCTAATTTTTAAAAATTAACTTGTAATAATTACATCTTGCAGCCAGATTCAAAGGCAGCTATATAAATGATGACATCTTACACTTCTAGTGCTTTTTTTACTTAAGTAGCTAAGAAAATGCTTGCAGATATGATAGTGCTTGATCTTTACTGAGTCTTTAATATGTCTCCTCAAATGTGCTGAGGTTGGGCATTTGACATTCCCTTGTGAGGCTGAGCTGAGCCTACTTCTCTGGTTACACCTGTGACAGCTCTGCTTTGTGTGGCTTCTCTCATAGAATCCATGAGCAAATTAGCATTTAAATAACCACATGTACTTTTAGATTTGTGGATAGATGAAGAAATTATTTATCTGCAAAATCAGTATTTTCCAAAGCATTGTTCTCATTTGCATGATTTATTTCTATGCATAGTTTATCTGTGCATGAATTTTCCTTTATTTAGTTATCTGGTGGCTTTGTAGATAGAATCTGCCACACTGGAAAAAGAATAAGCCTGTGAAGGCACAAAAAGTGACTGGCAAACATAACCTGAAAGAATTCATAAGTAATTCAAGGAAAGAAAAACCCATGTCTTACCTTTATGTGAGAAAGAGAATAATTCTTTGTTGTTTTTAATATTAATGCCATGAATAGTGGTGAATGGAAATGCATTTTTGCCTTCTGGCCAAGCTGTATGGAACAGTTGTTACTGGTTGTTACTGAGATCACTTGGAGCTGACAGGACAGAAAGATTTATTTTTAATAAGAATGAATGACATTGAAGAAATCATAATGTTTTCCACAAATTCAGTGGAATAATAGTTATTTTAATGACTAATAGCACTACGTGAAAATGTCTTACTCTTCGGTACATGAAAGGATGACTGTTCATGCATTTCATGATTGTGATTCAGGTTTTGGTGTGTTCTTTAGTATCTTTCTGTTCCTTGTCACGATACAATTGAAAGGAGAGAAGGTTCTAAGTTATTTTATGAAATTGTTTAATTACAGTAGTTTTACTTCTGGGTTTTTTACCTATATCTCATTTTGAAAAACTTTCTTCTCATATCCAAAATTTACACATACTTGCTCATTCAAGGAGTTTTATTATTTGTTTTCAAAAAGCTGTATTATTTTTTTCTTATGAAAATGCTAAACCTCCTGAATGTTTGAGTATTGGTCAATATTTGTTGAACGTTTATTTCATCTATATATACAGTTTTTCCAGTGAAAAGGCTGCAGAAACTGCTTTTGGGCTAGGAAATACTTTTTTTATCCACAGTGCTCTTATCTTTGTGTGCTCATCTCTGTACACTATATTTATGAAAATGTGTATTGGTGTTTGCCACAAAATCTTTTGGTCTGCTGGTACGGATTTTTTTGCCCTGTGTGTGGTCATTGTTAGCTGAAGATGGGTCTTGAGAGAAGCATGTACAGTTACCAGGAGGACTTTTAATCCATCATAGTGGTGCAGTGCTTGGTAAAGGGCTCTAATATGCCTTGGTTGTGCATCCTGCTCTGATTTGTGCAGTGCATGCATTACTACATTTCAAACACTTGTTATGAGATGACTTTCTGTCTGCTCTGGAGTGTTTAGGGTGTTCATGATGAGCAGCTTGATCACAGATCCTGAGCAAAGAAATGCCTTTTCCTCACCCCTCTGGATAGGTCTCTTCTACATCTCATAGTCTGCATTGGGGCTGGAAGGAAGTTACTTGCTTGCTGTGACAGGATTAATGGGTCCTGGGTCTTGTTGGAAGAGTAGTGGTGGCAAGTGGGAGAGGAGAAAAATGATATGATAATGACCCTTAGTTCTAAAAGTGTCCCAAAGGAGGACACGAGAACAAAAAAATTTAGAATAAAAGTGATTGATTCTTGACATAACCTAATTGTAGCCAGGATTAATCTGCAAAAGCTTAATCTTGTGCCAAGGTGGCCGAGTGAAATTTCAGTGGTGAGCAGGATTGTTAATCTTTGCCCTTCATGGACAGAGCATGAGGGACAAGCCAAGTTTCCATGTGCTGTTGGTGTTCCTAGTGCTGTTTGTGCAAGAAATGTACATTTGGAATGACTGCATGTCTTGTATTAGTCATTGGAGATGTTTCTGGCCTAGACGCTGGACATGTGCCAAGTTACCTAAAAATGCATTTCCTTAACTTTTTGGATACTTGCACTTAGTTAATTTCTCTGAACCTTATAGTCTTCCCAAAAGAGTACTTGGGAAATGCAAGAATTTCTTTGTGAGATACCTCATGTGCATTCAGCTGTGAAGGTAATCCCTCCCTTCATTTTCTGACACAGGAATGTTTCATCAGCCTAATTTCTTCTTTTTTGTTTTTTGAAGTTAGAACTTTTAGCCTTCTGTCTGGGTTCAGCCAGTTTCAGCAGTTTGAAAAATGCATATTTTTCCCACTGCTGCTTTGTAGCAGTGAGAATTTCACCTAGGTGGTCACAGAAATTCTTCACAGATTTTATAGGCAGTGTAAAATGAAAATATCTTTGGCTTGTCAAGGTGTGCCAAGGTGGCTGAGTGAAATTTCAGTGGTGAGCAGGATTGTTAATCTTTGCCCTTCATGGACAGAGCATGAGGGACAAGCCAAGTTTCCATGTGCTGTTGGTGTTCCTAGTGCTGTTTGTGCAAGAAATGTACATTTGGAATGACTGCATGTCTTGTATTAGTCATTGGAGATGTTTCTGGCCTAGACGCTGGACATGTGCCAAGTTACCTAAAAATGCATTTCCTTAACTTTTTGGATACTTGCACTTTGTAATTTCTCTGAACCTTATAGTCTTCCCAAAAGAGTACTTGGGAAATGCAAGAATTTCTTTGTGAGATACCTCATGTGCATTCAGCTGTGAAGGTAATCCCTCCCTTCATTTTCTGACACAGGAATGTTTCATCAGCCTAATTTCTTCTTTTTTGTTTTTTGAAGTTAGAACTTTTAGCCTTCTGTCTGGGTTCAGCCAGTTTCAGCAGTTTGAAAAATGCATATTTTTCCCACTGCTGCTTTGTAGCAGTGAGAATTTCACCTAGGTGGTCACAGAAATTCTTCACAGATTTTATAGGCAGTGTAAAAATGAAAAATATCTTTGGCTTGTCTTGGATATACAAGGTAAAAATCCTCATCTTAGTGGTTGAATGGTGTAAGATTTATCTTAAAATTCCATTCAAGTTTGTCCTATAAAGATATCAGCTGCCCATAAAATAAAATATGTGATTTTGGAAAGATTAGTTTCCTTATATACCCCCTTCCCCCCCTCTAACAGCCCCCCGCACCCCACCACCTCTCCCAGTCTATATGGAAAAGCTGGGAGCAAAGTTGCAGAAAGTTTAAAGGGAGTGCTCTAGATACACAGTATATTCTAGAGTTGTTTTGGTGCAAAATACAGTCAGTTGTACGTCTTGGGGTAAAAGCAGAATGATACAGATGAGATTTAATAGCTTGAAATTACTCATTGAGTTTTTTTCAATATACTTCATTGTGTTTGCAGCAAAGGTGTTAGTGGGGGACCTAATAGGACAAGACAGTGGGAACTGAGTTTACAAGCTGCTTTCAATGCCTCTTGTGGGAAATGAATGTAATAAGGTTCTTACCAATGGATGGAACTGTCAGGTTAGTGTTTCAGAGTGCACAGGAGGTTGTTTTGTGCCCAAGAGTTAGACTTTTCCCAGCTGTGCTAATTAGGCACACAAGACAATGCCTGTGCATTCAAACTTTGCCTTGTCACAGCATTACAGCCTTACAAAAGGAAATGAAATTCTAGGTTAATTCAAGGCTCAAAATAGCATTTCTCTTGCAATATGCATTACTCTTTCCTTGCCACTTTCTCCTCTCCCTGATCTACATGGAATATTCCATTCATTACTGCTTAGGAAATCAGTTATTTTGCAGTCTGCAAATGCTGAAATGACGTTAGGGGAGAAATACTTGTTTGCAACCAAAACTATTTTTGAACAAACGCTTCATTTTAGAAATCTTAGCCAGCTAAGAAAAGCTGAATTGAGATTTTTTGCTGTAAAATAATTTTGTATTGCATTTCATCAAATGATTCCCTGTGATGCTCATGTGTTAGGTAATCCTGACAGAGGAGTATTTGAAATAGAATACGAAGAGGTACTTAACTGGGATGGAACAGGATTTGACATCTTTTGTGGAATATTTGCAAGGATACATTTAACTTTTTCAGACATAGATAACCAAAATAGGCTAAGAATTTTTCATGAAAGTTAAAGCATTTGTATTTTAGCCTGCTGCTTTTTCTCCACGGTGTTTCTACCTCTGAATGAATCCAAAGGGAAAGCTGGCACTCACTCAGCTGTTTTGACTATTAAACAAGTGTGCTTTTTCTCATTCTGTTGAGATGGTGTTTAGCTGTGACTGAAAATAAACCTTTTAAATGTTTGGAAATATACCTGCTATGCTGAAAGGATGGATTGCTTATGCATTGTAACAACAAAGGTAAGACGATAAAGCTTTTGATTAATGCCTACAATCTTGGAAATTCTTATTGAATCTTTCTTCCAGTTTTTACTGCCTGTAATGAAAATGCTTTGATGGTTTTCTAGTGTTGATCTTTTTTAAACTTTAAACTGCACAAAGCATCAAAATAAATTCTGTAGTTGTTGCTAAGAACAATCATAGATGTTAATGCTTTGAAGAGGTAATTATGCACATATTGAAAAGTGTAGTAGAATGATTTTTCCCCTCATTCTGCAGTAAGGCTCACTTTTGTAAAAATTCACTCTCTTTAAATGTGCTAAAATAGTGGCTTGCTTTTTATTCCAGAATAAGAATTTCCAAATGATGTTTTACATAACCTTTATCAGGACATGTTTAAAATAATCATCAAAGAGAAGAAGATGAATCTGGCAAGTCATGTTAGGGATGGATATATTTCAAGATGCTTTATTATTTTGACATCTTGCTGCTTTGAGATGAAGACACCCAGATAACTTAGAGTCATTACTTATGTGCTAGGATAAAGTTTTATGTAAGTTTGTTTTTAATGCAGTCCACTTGTAACTGCTAAAGATAAAATCTGATGCATAAATGTAATATATTAGTACTGTGCTTGTGAAATATGGACTTGGTGAGTTTGGTTTTTTGGAAGCTTTTGTTTTCCTTCAAGTAGTAAAATTGTTCTGTATTGCTCCCCTTTCCCTGGATGTTGAGATAGTTGCTAGTTTAATTTTTTTTTTTGACAAACTGATTTAACTTCTAGCATTCTTCTGGATAATTTGAAACCCTAAAACTTGCTTATACAAACTTCTTCTCAAGAAGTAGAATAAAATTGAACATCTTTAAGAATATTAGGTGAATTTAATGATAGCTTTTACAAAAGAAAAGATGCTTTCCGGGTTTTTTGACACAAGGAGGCAAAGGCTGACTGGAATGAATGAAATTATCTTGTCTCTCACCAGCAAAGGAGTCTGTCTGGTGTCTGAACTGCCACAGTTCCTTTGGAAGTTAAATATACCCTTTAAAATCATGTTTGAGTGATATTAATTTGTGGCATTTTGGCTTTATTTATTTTAGAATATTCTCTTTTGTACAGTAAGATTTGGATTGGATATTGATTGCTTCATTTCAATTATATTGATATGTATACCTTAATTTTACTGTACTTATTTTAAAAAAGGCAGAGGTAGAGCTGTCATTTTTATAACTAAAGTGCTTACCTTTAGTTTTATTTTGTGTGTTTGTTCTCCTTCACATATCTACTTGTCTAAGAGCAGAAAGACAATTTATATGGAAAGTTAAGCCAACAGAAAACATTCTGGGAAAAGAGAGTAATTTTTAATATGATTACCTTAGCTCTTTACTGCTAAGAAAGTAAGACTGCTCACAGAAATGTTGCACAGGAGAAGGAGATCAGCTCTGCACAGCACAGACTTACAAGGGTTAGACTGATGGTGCATTTCCACCTGGAGTTATCAGCACTTCATCCTTCCTGCCTGCTTCTTGTGAAGTTTTGGCCTCATTTAAATAAACAGCTTTAGTTGAAGCTACAAGGTATTACAGCAGCATTTAGTTGAAGTGGGGCTTAGAAAAGAACTGTGGGCTTCCCTATGTGCCTGTGTGTATCTAATTACTCACAAGTTGTAGCCTAATGAAAAGTAAATTCCTTGGTTTTGTACATAAACCTTTATTTCAAATCTCAAGAAAAATTAATGCATGTAAGTAAGACAATTTTGAAATCAGCATTAATGTAATGTAGGATAGGATTAGTAAAAATGTTAAATGGTTCCCCTTTCTCTACCTTGAGTGGAGGCATATTTGAAACAATTCATTGTTACTGTTTTCTAACTAGGGAAGAGAAGAATTTGGCTAGTGAGATGAATTTTCTAGTGGATTTCAGAAGTCTTTTGTAATTTGATCTTTGATATTTCTGTTCTGTTTAGTTCAAAATTCAGATCTAGTCACAGTAGATGAACAGGTCATTAAACTAATTTCTGTCCTGTCTTCAAAGGTTCTAACTGGTTTACTTTGCCCAAGTCTAGTGCAAAGAATACTGATTAATACAGTATTTTTTCCTCCTTATGTGGGCACATTGGCTTGATGTAGGTAGGCAAATTTGCATCACTGCAACCATGGATACTATTAAGAGCAGGCACGTGGGCTGAGCTTACAGTAATGATTTTTATTTAAGTCACAGTTTTAAATGAGTTCATGGCACTTAAAAATACAGAATATGAAAAGTCGTTGATTCTTCCAGAAAAAACAATATTTAGCAGTCATTCTTAACTTTGTTCCATTGTATACTTCCAGTAAAGGAGTTGAATTTAAAATGACAATGATCTAGAATAGCTTTAAATAAAATATCTAGCCTGACAAGTGTGAAAAAACAATTGTTTTGTACCATTTTTATTTCAAAATCCTAAGAAGCATCCTGCTTGGACTGCTCCAGAGCAGTATCAGTGTGGTGCAGTCCTTGTTTCTGATAGTAACCAAACTCCAGTCTTTCAGGAGAGGAGAAATGTATAATGCATCAGCCTGTTACTATGGGAGAAAGGAAAAAGCCCTAAATTGTAAAACTTAAGCCATGAAACCTCATAAACTGGGGGTCTGAGCTCATGATGTGGCTGCAAGGAGCCTGACCACAGGAGCACAGTTACTGCTGGCATGGCTCAAGTGGGAAGGTGACACTGAGTTTGTGTCCTTCCTGCAGCCTTCCTCCTTGGCTGTGCCTTTCACTGCAGTTCAGTCCCATTGTTGTTATAGTCAGTTTTTTGGAATTTGCCTCAGCTTAAATAATTTATGCATAATGGAATTTGCACTGAAAGTGATTTTGCCCAACCATCTGCTTAAAGAAGGGGCAGTATCAACTTAGATATTATTTTGGTCACTCAGGGCTTTGGTTTGGTTTTTTCTTGCTGTGTGCAACAAGGTCCCAGTTTTGTTTTCTTAGTGTCTCCTCTTAGGCACGAGGAGGCTGTTACCAGCTCCTGCCCAGGGCCCTTCTCTGGGTGAACAAGCCCAGTTCCCTGAACCTTTCTTCATTGTACCTCAGCCAAGTGACCATCTTGGTGGTTTACCACTATACTTGATCCTGTATTCCAGGTCTAACAAGTGTTAGAAGAAACATAGAGGTTGCAATGCAGGTTTTAGCCTAATGTATTATGTACATACAACCTGAAATTGTGTGCATAAAACCTGAAAACCTCAATGTTGGTAGGAAATAAAGTGTGAGAGGCAATTGTGTGAAAGCAGAAATAGTGAAAAGCTAAGCTTTTATGAATAAACTTGATGGAGAAATTACTTGGTGGGCCCAAAGGAATTTGTTTTCTTAAGTGGAGAGCAAAATACAGAATTTTGAATTTAAAATTGTTGATGAGATGTAAATGAGTTATATAGGCAATTTTTACACTGAAAGCTTAAGAAATACTTTCAGTTCTTAATAGTACACAGCAGCTCTGCCAAGTTGGCACATGTGAATGATGTGTCATAATGGGTTTTGGCCAAAGACTTAATTTTGCCAACATTCCATGTCCTCACTAAAAAGCAAATTGCTTTCCAAACATACTTGATTGGATAAATCATAGTTACCTGGTGAGCCAGTTGAATAATACTAATAATAAATCATTTGCCTTTGCTATGTCATCTGGTTACAGTGTTGAAGAAAAGGGTGCAGAATCAGTCTTAAAAGCTTTGGGAAGTGAAAAAATGGTGCAGCTCTAATGTTGGCAGCATCTGCAGATGGTATGATACTGCTCTTGCATGTAAGCTTGATGTATAATGCAATGCTAAAGAAGCAGCTGCCTACTAGATAGTTGAGAAGTGTCAAAATCAAGGATGGTTGTCTGCAATCTAAAGGATTGGCCAGCTTTCATGTGAAATAGGAGACCAAGTGTGTGAGGAATGTTTGCCATATTGGATTTAAAGGGTATTTGACAAAATCAGTGAGGAATACATGCTGAGAACATTGACCTTGTGGTCATGCCAGGAGAAATGATGTCTCAACTGCCTGTATTTGTGAACTGCCCTTTAAAAAGTTTGAAGTTTTAATATACAGAATGAACTTAGGCAGTGGGTCATGCTTCTCATCTCTGCAGGGCAAATAAAGAAACCCAGTGCAACATCAGATAGCTGGTGGTTGTAGCTAAAGGAATTAAGAAATACTATGTTTTGGATTCTGTGGATGGAGCTGAAAGTGGTTTCTCAGAGTTTTGAAGATGAATATGTTTCAAGGTGATTATTGATGACACCAAGAGTGATGCAGGTGGCAGAGAGTGATGATGGAGGAAATGATGAAGGGACCTGATGTGCAAAATCTGAAAAGCTGTATGGGGAAGTAGGAGAAAACTTTGACTAACTTAAAGCAAATCATTAATAGAAGTTTACATTCTTACTGTAGGTGGATTACAAGGATATAATGAGCTGTCTGCATTTAACTTCTTTCTAAGTGAGTTCTCTGGATTTCCGAGTTCTCTTTCTGTTAACATGTTATTTGGTATTCTCCCAGCTGACAGCAGTTTAAGACTCAAGAACTTCCTTAGCCAGAGGCAGTTGCTCTGTAGTATTCTTTGGCTCTCCCTTAGGTGGGTTATCTAGTCTCATTAAAATGTACATAGAATAGAGACCAAAGGTATAAATCTTTGGTGTTTGCTTTCTATAGAAGCATCTTCTAAATTAATCTTTGTTTATTGTGTTTGCTTACTCTCTCTAAATGGCTGCAAGCATACAGGGCTGTTTAACCCAGGAGTTAATAGGATTGTGTAGTTATGCATGCTGGCATCAGTGATGTTGGTATTTACTGGAGTTTGTGTGCTCCAAGAAACTGAATATCAGGCTCCTGAGATGTTTATATGAAGCTGATGAATTTATCATGAAGCTCTTGTGTTATTGCGTCTGTTTGTACTTATTTCTCCTTCTGCTTTAAATGAAAAAGCTGCTAATTAATACTAGAAATAAATGGCAAATGGGTTATATTTGGTTATTGCACTAGGGAGTTGGACTGACTCTGAGAACATGGTGTGGAACATGTTTAGAATGGAGATGCTGAAAACAGTAGTAAAAAAGGAGAATAACTTTTTGAAATCAATCCTACAAATAATACCCCTTCTAAGCATTTTTGTAACTCCATTTGCTTGTCTGGAACTGTGTGGATTTATTTCAGAGGAGCTGATGATCCTAGCCTGAGTAATTTTCCAGGTATTAATGGCAGCAAAGTGGTGAAGCATTCATTCCCGATCACCTTTGCTTTGCTGACCTTGTTTACTTTGGGAAAAGAATTCAATCTCTGGCTGCACGAGTGACTGTGAAACCCAGCTGGTGCTGCTGAGAATGCTTCTACCCCTTTTTGTTCACTGCCCACCTGCTAGGAACCTGCTAGAACTCTCTATGCTTTTCTGCTGGCTACTGAGTGAAAACAGCTCATAGAAAAGTCAAACAAACACCAAACCAATTGGAAGATAGCTGCTGGGATGGAGAGTTGTTAACTGTTGAGAAGTTGAAGTGATTCAGATGCCTGTGGAAAGGCAGGTAAAATGATAAGACTTAACAGCTCAACACTTTAGGAAGGAGAAGGTGAGAAGAGCAGTGAATCAATCTGTTTGCTCAGTTTGGCTGCTGCTCATGGAACTGGACCCTCTGAGTGAACAACTTTGGCATAGTTTCCTGTTGTAATGAAAACAGTGGGAGAAAGCAGTGGGTGAATAAATGTAGGGTTGTTCGTAGTTGGGCATATGGTCTCCAACACGATTCCTTCAAGAGACAGAGCTATTTGGATTTCTTGATGGCAAAAACCCCAAAAGGCTTCCTCTCTTATTTGAAGTGAGATTTCAGCATGGCTGAGCTCACTGGCTGAATATCTGGTATGCTGCTAGTCAGATTTGTTTTATCAGCCAGCCAGCACTGTGCTTGATCACTTCTTTTGTCAATGCAGTGCATTGCACCAGGGCTTTGTTAACATGAGGGGTGTTTTTACACTTGATTTGAGGCTTAATCATAGTCTGATGTTTTGTCAGGGGGTATTACTCATACTTTCATAAGTGGGAATAACATTACTTGAATCTCATTCCTAGGACTGGTATTTACCAGACCAAAGAAAGTAAACTTTTGAAAACATATTCAGGGGCAGAACATCAGTATTTAAGGGATATTCAACCTTGTTAGGTTAGTGTGTTTGTAGGATATGTTTCTTTGAAGACCATACACTGCCATGTCTTGGTTTGGAGGAGGGAAGGATGTTCTTTAATGAAATTCTAATGCATACTTAAAATATAACTGAGAGCTGCTGTCTTAAAGGTCAGTGTGGGCAGGAATCATCAGCATTTTCTGAATTCATCTAAATGCCCAACAAAGAATGAACAAGCCTTAGGGGGTTTTAGTGACAAACCCATATTGCCTGGAAGAATGATTCCCTACCCTCCATGCTGTGAAAACATTAGAACAATAATTACTTCCTTCTTTCAGTCTTTGTGCTCTAACAGTGAGTTTACTTGTGCCACAAATAAGATTTGTTGAGGACATTTTTGCTTTTGCCTTGGTGGGACTGCCTGTGCCAGCCTTGATTCACAGTTCTCTCAAATGTTCCTTTGAGATGGAGAACCACTGCAGAGAATTCTCACTCCTCTGGCTGTTCTTTCTTGCCTTTTGGAAACATTATGTGATAGTTGCATTTAGCCACCTGCATTTGGGGTGCCTTGATTACCTGGTGAGGACACCACTGCTGAGGAGTGCTTTGCACACTGTGTAGGTGACAAACCACTTGCACATCTTGTATCTCCAGAGCTTTTCTCTTAAGCAAACTCCAAAGCCTCTTCTGGCTTTCCAGCTGCTGGGGTGGGTTCGCCAAATGTGGTAGCACTGAATCCAGAATGGAGCAGTCACTTCTTGCATTCTTGGAAGGTTCTTGGACTTGGATAACACTCTATCTACAGAGTGCTATAATGATGAACTTGGTCCGGTTTTCTCCTGTAATTAAAAGATGGCCTTTCGCTTTTGTATGCTCATTATTTCTTTGAAAATATATAGTAATTCAAAACTGTACCTGTCTGACTTGTAGTATGTTCCTGTATGTTTTTGTAAATGTTTTACCCAGAAGGAGACTTCTGCCTGATTCTTCAGTCTGCTGTTTTTCTATTTTGAAAAAAACAACCCCAAAACCTATTCATATGTGGTAAAATGCAAGTATATCACATGACTGAGTCTGAAAAATCTACTGCTTTGGTTGCTTTAGCTTAGTTAATTCAGGTACAATTCTCCTCAAAAGAACTCCAGACTCAAAATGAAGAAGAAATTTTAATAGTTTTAATAATTCTGCAGTCTGAGGTGATGATGCTGTTGCAGTTCATTTTAAAAAGAATCCCCAACCAAACCACCTTTCTGCTACTATTTGTAATTAAATTCTATAATAACAATTACTCAAGAAGGTAAAAGGAGAACTGTTTATTACATGAAATCTTTCTTACCTGGTGGGTTTCATCTTTCTTCAGGCTAAGGAAATGACAAGGGAATACTTAGCTTAGTGATCTAAGTACTTAACTTAGTGTTTAACTTAGTGATCTGTTATGAATAAATGCATCTTGAGAGCTGTTTATAGAAAATTTCCTGGAAAGAAATGTCACTTGTATGGTGAGAAATTGATCAATTTCTTCATTTCCTAACTTCCTGATAGGTTGTTTACAGGATCTCATGTACACATCTGGTTTTATGCCAGGAGCTGTAATTCAGGTGACTGGAAAGAAGTCTGTAGTTGGGCTAGAAGCTGCATGGTCTTTATAAGTCTGTTCCTGATCTTATTTTGATTGATTGAAATACTCTTTGGAGGGCATCAGGGTATTCTGAGGAGATGGAAAAGTTCTGTTTTACAGTGTGTTATATAAGGGCCACTGCAAATTGCACATACACAGCTGGAAGTGCTGGTGAGGGAAGTGCTGTCTGGGAAGGAGGGGCAGGAAAAAAAAGTTGGAAGAGCTTGTCTTGATGGCTTAGAGAATTGTTTCCAAACTCAAAAGATGGTAGTGATTTTCAAATGAGATGATGCTGAAATGGGAACAATAAGAATTAAGCCAAAATAAATTAAAGCTGGAAATCAAAAGGATCCTTGCTGCTAAAGTAATTAGTTAATTAAAGACTTGTATAACAATAATGTAGATAACAGAAGCTCATTATGATGTAGCTAGATGATTTTAGAGATCATATTAAGTTGTTTGTTATGTGTTAGGTTGTGTGAGAGACCTAGCAGAAAAATGTCTTACTTTGCATTTTGAACAAAAAGCATCAGATTGGGTTGGATCCAAAAAGAAGGATTTTTAGTCATCTCAAATCCTTCAAGCACCATTTATAGCATATTCTAATGTATCTCTGCTGTCACAGGAATTGTAAAAGTACACATCTGATAACTCTAAACAGGAAAGTTAATTTTAAAATAGGATTGTTTCAACTCTGTGACTGCTAACTGGCAATCTGAAAATCTTTACTTTTTCTACCACAAATTAAAATATTTCTTCATCTGTTCGTTCAGGAACTGAAAATTTAGGTTCTGTGCATTGGCTCACCAGTGTTCTGCAATTTATAAACAGCACATTGAAACAACTTGGGCAGCAGATTGTGACTGCAACGAAAGAAATGAAACCTTTCCGATAGAGTCAACGTGTTTCTTCTCTGGTTTTGTTTTTAGCTCAGATCTGATGCATGCATATCGGAGTGATTTTTCTTTTGTCTTTGTAGAGAGTGAAGTGACCTTCTGTAAAAGGAGGACTTCGGAAGCAGGAATATACTCTCCTTTTAGTGATTTAAATTCTTACTTAAAGGCTGCTGCTGCCAGCAGGGAGACGCAGCCTTTGGTGGTGGAGAGCTGCTGCCCTCTGCTGTGCTCAGAGTGCTCTGCTCAGGGTGACAGCCCGGGACCATGCGGGATCTGCTGCCCAGAGTCTGCACAGCTTCCCTGCCCCTCTGGCTTTGGAAGTAGCTGAGGATGTTCTTTTGAACGGTAGAAAGAAATGAAGAGTTTACTACAGGTTACAGAGCTGATGGTAATTTGCTGACTTGCTGATCATGAAGCTGTAAAATCTTGTTGGTATTACACATTTTTTCTGTAGTCCTGTATTATTTTGGAAATTCCTTTATATAGTTAATATTCATCCACATCCCTCATACAAATATATGCATGTGGTAATTTTCATTAAAATTGCATTATCTCAGCCTTCATTAGCTTAGTTAATGATTTTCTGTAATATGAGAATGGGCAACACTAAACCGGTTTTATTTTCGTGATCTCTGTTTTTTTTCATGAAATGTCTTAAAGGGCTTTTGAGAACTCTGGCAAGTATTGGTTGTATCTCTTCCTTTCTTAATTTAAATTTGTATGTCCTCAGCAATCTTAAGTGCTCTAAAAGTGACTTCAGCTCTCCGTGATGACTTCCCTTAGAGCATGAAATAAACATACAAGAATGTGAAAACTTTCTTGCCTGCATTCTGTGTTGTATGGCACCCAACAAGGATGGTGCCCAGCACTGCAGTGCACAAGTGCATGAAGTTTTTTGTAGTTTTCATTCCCTTTGCCTTTCCCCTTTCTGTTTGTTGTTTTATCAGCTCTTTTTTTAACCAGTAGTTAAGATGCCCAGGGGAAGCCTTGAGTTGATCTGAATCTCTGATGCTGTGGTAGTATGTGATGCAAATTGAATTCTTCAGAGGATAGGTACTCATTAAAAATGGAGTTGGACTTGTGGGTAAGCTTTGTGGATCCTTTCCAGCTATGACTGGTAATTCATCTTAAGGTGAGGCTTAGGTTAGACATTAGGAAATAATTCTTCACTGAAGGGACAGTTGGGTATTGGAATAGAGAGCCTGGGGAAGTGGTGAAATCCCCATCCCTCCAAGTGTTCAAAAGGCATGTGGGTTTTGCACTTGGGGATGTGGTTTAGTGCTGAATATGGCAGGGCCTGGCTCATGGTTGGACCTGATGAACCTTGAGGTCTTTTGCAGTCCTAGTGATTCTGTTTGATGATTGTAAATGAAGGACAAGTGCCCACCTCAGTTGCTGGCCCACTCCTGAGATAGTGATTAAACATTTTTATTAGATCCTGGCTTGTTGATTTGCTCTGTTCCTTTTTGATTTTATATTTTTGGCAATGAGTTCTGCAGTACTTTCTTTTCTTTGCTTTCAAACATCTGCTGGGTAATTTAATTGTCTGCTAATGCCTCTGTTGTCTTAAATAGTTAGAAGTTGCCTTTTATGTGGCTTTTCTATGCCATTCATCTTTTCAAAGATTGAATGTCATATTCCCAACTCAGCTGCTTGCTTTTTATAAGATGAAGAGCTTTGTCAGTTAAGCTTCTCAAATAGAAGCCACTGAGTATCTTTATCCTTGATGTTATTCCCTATAATTTTTTTTTTTTTTGTGGCTTTTATCAGATGAGATGATGAGAAATGTTTCCACTAGGCAAAATTTATGATTCTCTCAAAATTATACAGAGAAGTAATACTTTCTTCTTTTCTTTCTTTTTTTCTAAACTAGTAGTTTTGTTTCACTTGGTGGTTTAAAACCCTTCTATAATTTTAGTTGAGGTTCTATTTTCTAGGTGTTTTAAAGGCAACAGAGGGGAAGAAGTGGAGAATGACCTACATGAGCTATAACATGCTGTCACATTCACTCAGGTATTTGGGTTCTAACTGAAGTAATTTTAAAGCTGAAGTAGGGTGTTATTTTCTGTAGCATCTTGCTAAAACATATTAAGAAGAAATATTCCATTTTGAACAGTTGTGCAATTAGTTTGCCAACAGCTGCTTGTGTTTTTTAAGGACTGGTGCCTGCCAGGAGTGTTGCCCTAGATTCCTGCTGAAATGCTGTGATTTAGAAACCTGTATTAATATGCAGAAGCTCTGGGGTCGATAAGTAACATTGAGGCCAGGATCAATATTTTGAAACTTTGCTTGTGGTCAGGGAAATGGCACTTGGTAATGATATAGTTTTTAATGCATCATTGCTTAAAGTCTTAGCAAAGTGTGGCTCTAATTTGACAGTCATTTTCACTGTCATTATCTAAATGCTCATTATGTTAATGAGCATTTAGATAATTCAACCTGCTATAAGAAAATGTGATCTGAGATTCCTTTGTGGAGCTCAAGTTCAGATCAAGTAGCAGTCCCCACACTTCTTCCTTAAGCTGTTCTGTCATGGTGATTCAGTTGTAATTTGTGGTTTCGATTTTTTAAAGTAATAACCTTCACCCCCCCAACGCTATTTTTCAGTTTGTTAATTAAGGTACTTCCTCCTTATTTGCAAGTTCTGAAACTGTTTCTGTACTGTATTAGTGAGCACTCCATAGGAGAATGAATCTGCTAAAAGTAGCAGAAATACTTTGAAAAATACTTTTGAAGAACTGGAGAGAAGTGACACTAACTTACTAGCAGTGTCAGTGCTACCCTAAACTGCTTATGGCTTCTCCTCAGCTCTCCCCTTTACCTTTTAGTTTCCCAAGAAGTGGCAGTAGAGTCAATGACCTGCAGGCAATAAGAGCCTTCCTTACCTGTTCTCAGTTAATAACAAAGTGTAAATCACCAGCACCCTTAGCATCTTGATTGGATGGAGATGGCAATTGTAGTCCTTGCCCATAAGAGGATCTGCATTTTAAGATGGGGAAAGTGATGGAGTTGCAGTGAATTGAAAATGTAAGTTAGCAAATGCTTTTATCCATTGGAGTCAAAAAACAGCATTATGGATCATTTCCCATTCAGAAGAAGGTGTCATCTCTGGTTTTGAAATGTTTAGATTCATTAGAATGATGTAAGAAATAAACCATTGCTACTTCTGCTTTAAGCATTGTACCAACTTTGTTGTATGAAAAAATCTTTCTGAAAACAATTGTTATAGAACCTAATGACAGTCCTCTGTGTATTCAGAAATGTATGGCAAGTATTTAAATGTCCACAGAATAGCTCTGCTGTTGAGATTCTGTCCTGATTTCAGCAGATTATTTTATAATTGAGATGTGATCAGCTTTCACTGTTTTTAAAACAGCAGGACTGAAGGACTGAGCTGCATTTGTCTATGGGAAGAACCTTCTCACTGTCTGCAGGGGGGGAAAACCCCCCACTGTTACGAGTATTGTGCAAGCACTGCATCTCCTGGCTATGAGAGGTTGTTAGACTCATCTCTTTTCTGCTCTGCTGCTTTGATGTAGCACCAAATATGTCAAATTACAGTCTCTTCTTGATGTGGTGTTAAAAAGCATGAACAGCAATTGAGATGAATCTCGAGTAGTTTGAGGCTTCACCAGATAAAAGACGTGTATTATTAATATTTTTTCTCTCACTCATTTTCACTTGTTTTTTTTACCAGTCTGCCCTTATTTTTTCAGGGGAGGCACAGATGCTTTATTAATTCTTTGTGAATTATTCAGCAGCAGATCTACTTTTTGTGGCTACTTTGCATGGACCATTTAGAAAGTATTCCACTACTGAAAACTGCTTCTCCTGAAGGGACTTGTTCAAACAGGATGGGATGAATCAGATTCTGAGCAATTTTACAATAACTGAAGGATCTTTACATGTTATCCGTACTGGAATAAACCTCAAAGGTGTTGTCCCTCTTTCCTCCCATCACACTCCCCCTCTAAAGAGTTCTGCAGGGCAGTCTTAATCAAACTAGCCTTCTGTTAAAGCCCAATAGATGCAGAAGGAAAGCCATGTTGTGGAGGCTGTGCCCAGCCTAGTCAGCCTGGGCCCTACAGGGAACAATCCAGAGTAAAATCACATCCTTGCTCCAGCCTGATCTTGACACTGTGGAGAGCAGTTCCAGCTAATCACATCCTGCTGGATTTCATCTTTTCCACAGAATATAGCCTTGAGAATATAACCTTGCTTGGCTGATAATTGCCACTTGAGATTAGAGTCCATCCACATCTCATACTGACTGGGTGAAATCTTCATTGAAGGTGTAGGAAAGGGATGAGGCAAAGCTGCAAAGCTTTTGGGTCTTTCAGGAGGGCTTTTATAGTTTAGCAGTTTTATCTTTGTTATTCAGTGTCTCTCACTAGAAATCTTTTTCAGAGTCCCATGGAACCATTTAGGGCTATATATCAATACTTCTTTTTTTCCTGTAGGGATAGATGGAATCAACACATCAAAGACAGCTTTAGATTAATCACATGCTTTTACTCAGAATGATTTCAGTAGTGTTTTTTGAATGCAAAGATCGCATAGTTTTTAACACTAAAGGACTTTTCAGGTCAGACTGGTAGCAGGTTTGGCTGGGATGGAGTTAATTTTCCTCTCAGCAGCCCATATGGTGCTGTGTTTTGGATTGTGACAAACTGTTGATGAAGATGCCAGTGTTGTAGCTATTGCTGAGTAGCACTCGCACCGTGTCAGGGCCTCTCACTTTCTCACTCTGCTGCCCTGGCAAGTAGGCTGGGGGCGGGCAAGAGGTTGTGAGGGGATACAGCTGGAGCCTCTGACCCAAACTGACTGAAAACATGCCCCATATATTTTAATCTCTTGCTCAGCAATAATTTAGGAGGAAGTGGCTGTTGCTGAGGTTGGCCATTGATCTGCTGGTGGTTAGTGATTTGGCTTGCCTTGCTTGTATGGCAAGCCAAATCATTTATACTTGTGTGGTTGATTGGGTTTTTGGTTTTTTAAAAAATTATTTCCCCTTTCACTTATTTATCTTGACCTATGAGGTTTCTCTTCTTGATTTTTGCCTTTCTATTGCCTCTGGGAGGGAGTGAGTGAGTGGCTGGTTAGATGCTTACCTGTCATCTAGGCTCATCCTTCCACAGATTGTTCCTGGACATGTTAAAAAGGTTTGAAGCAAGGTAGTACATTTTGATTTTAGGAATTTTCTAGTTGAGTTCTATTCTAATCACAGTACAGTTTATTCAGAGTAGAGTAATGTTTTTGGATTTTTTTCCTCATTTAGATATTGTTAATCTAATGAAATAATTGTCTGCAGTGAATTTAACAGAAGGTCAGATAGGTGTCTATCTGCTGCATGTACAGTGTATTTATTGGATCAAAATTCAAGTATTGCAAAAGGAACCATTTCTTTTCAGTCATTTCCTAGTCTGTATTGAAGATGTTCTCCTGGCTGTGGTGGTTTCCAGCTAGGAAAAAATAATGTTGACTTTTGGCCTTCATAGTAGTCATACTAGCCAATTCTGTGACCTCTCTCATTCTCAGGAACTTCTTGTGTGGAAACTAAAGATGTAAAGCAAGCTCCAGTAGTGCTAAAATAC
Organism: Emberiza elegans; assembly: GCA_024865655.1. Lineage (NCBI taxonomy): Eukaryota > Metazoa > Chordata > Aves > Passeriformes > Fringillidae > Emberiza > Emberiza elegans. Next base: position 12,666,500 of record JALJVW010000149.1, read on the forward strand.
TTTCACAACATCAGAAGAAAAGGAAGTTGTTTCACTCAGGGCATTTTTAATTCCAAAACATGCAATGGCTTCATGCCTGCCTTAGAAGACAGGACTACCTATAACTTTCTGTCAAGGTGTGCTTCTGTTTTAATATAAACATACAGCATTTTGCTAGACTCTCTCTCCCCTTTTATAATCTTAATCCTTTCTTTTTCTCATTATATAAATTCTGCTTGTTGTTGCTTAGGTAGCCTTACCCTCTCACTTCTTTCCTATACCTGTGGTGGTGATTTCTTGGCATTTATTCTATGCTTGCAACCTACTTCTGAGAAACTTGCACATGATTGATATCCTCAGAGACCTGTACTCCTCCAGTCAGTTTGGCTGAAGTTAAACTGTAATGTTAGAATTACTAAGAGGCAGGAACTGACAGATGAATGATATGACTAAATAGCTTTGAAATCACACTTGGAATATGTAGGACCTTTATTCAGTGGTAATTGTCAGGAAAGTCTGTTTTTCATGAAATTTTGCTTCTGAACACTCCTCAGTCTGTCACCACATATTTTGAAGTCTGATTATTTTTGCATATAGAGGACATGATAATGCAGACACCTCTTGGTTCTAGCTCCAATATGGCATTATATTTTCCTCCTCTGTTTTGGACTGAAAACTCCTAAAGCAAGCTTATACAAGTGCCCATAGTGATGGTCACTCAGCTGGGAAGGGAGACTGTCTTGTCTGTTTTTTGGCTTGGCTTATCAAGGCTTATGAAGGACCTCATCGGAGTGATGTCCCAGATCTGTCTTACATGTAACAATTTAAGGCTTGGGATAAACTGGGAGAAAAATCACAAACACCCACTGAAAAGTTTCTATTCATAGGATGTATTCTGGGCTTAAATGCCATTGCAGGGCAAGTTGAAAAACAAAAAAGGCAACTATTATTCAGCTTTCTCTTTCCAAAGTAACATTTCACATTCCTTCTGAAGTTAATAAGGCTGTGGTATTCTTCAGGGTTTTGGAAACTTAACACACAGGTGTATTCTGCAAATTTTTATATGAGAGTGTTAAGCTTGAAAAGGACATATTCACATCAGCATTCTGAACTGGATGTGCAGTAGTGGCTGCTGGTTTAACTCCTGCAAACATGTTTACCTGCTAAGCTCACAAAAACATATTTCTAAATTATGGAGACCTGTTAAAGATGCCCTTTAGATGGAAAATTTCAGCTCACAGTGTTTTGAGTTTATAAACCCCTTTGCCTGAAAGAATGGTGCAAATGATTTTTTGGCAGTTCAGGAGCATGCAGGAACAAGCAGTACATTTTTTGGCTACTCTCTGAAAAATGGCTTGGATGGTCATCTGATACTTCAGGGAGCAAGAACTGCAGAGCCAAAGAGCTTCCTGGGTGCTGATGGATGCAGTTTGTACCAGACATCAGTTGTTCTCAAACTAGTGTTCAAATTTCATTTGCCTTATAGAAGTTGCTTATAAAATTACTACTCCTTGAGTAAGAAATAATTACAGACATTACATTAGAGCTCTGTGCTAGTATGGGGTAATCTTAAACCAGTATCCAAGCTGTAGAGCTGTTTATCATTTTGGAATTCTGTGTACTCTTTGAAGACCTTACAGACTACTATTATGCAGAAAACAGGATAAAATAAGTTTCCTAGATTTAAGTAATTCCAATGATGAAAAGTGCATTTTAAAACAATTGGTTTGTATTACATATCCCAGAAGTGTACCAGCCCAGGCTTCTGGGGAAGGGGCACCTAAGCTTGAGTCCCATCAGCTTGACAGGTGCCTGCAGTGGTACTTGAGGGACCTGCTCTGTCTGAAGAATTATGAAGCCTTTTCCCCTTTGGCTTGGCAGTCTGAACAGTTGGTACATTTGTCAAGTTAGACCTTCACTACTCATTTCATTATAAGCTCCAGGTCGTGTTGCTTATGAGATTGCTGTTTCCTAACATGTGTTGAGGATACAGGTGGAACACATGGATCAATGAAATTGGTACTACTTGTGTTCCATTAAGAATAGTTGGCAAGTGCTGAACTGAAGCATTAAGTTTCTATGAAAGTCTCATAATGTGGTTTTTTTTGATGCTATATAGCTCTTGTTTCTCTCTATCCAATATTCTTAGTGCTCAGGGAGCTTTCTTATATGAAGACAACAAAATTAGTCTTGCTTACTAATTGAAGATCATAATGATGTGGGTATTTTTATTATACATGTGGGAGCCATACGTAAAGATGGGTTATTGTCAAGTAAACATTCAAACCAAACCTGAAATAAAGACAATTCATTTTAGGTAGTGTTTTTGTAAGGATGAAACCAGTTATTTTTCACTCAGAACACTTTTGAGGAAACATGGAAATGGTGAGCTCTGACTGTAGGAGCTTTTATGTGATAATACAAAATACAGACTAATGAATTGGCAATGAGAAGTGATAGGTAGTTAAGGCCATATTCTTCTAATTAATGGCTTAGTCATTGTGTTAATACATTATTTTTTGTGTTTTGAAATGTTAATTCAACCTTCAGTTTGAGTCGGAGAAATAATTAAGTGTGGATATGTTTCTGTAGAGCTCAAAAGTAGACTTGAAAAATCTTGTTTCATATGTTTCTCCATATGAGAACATACTCTATGTTCATATTTCAGAAAGGTTTATGCTAGCAGTTTTTTTTTAAGCTTTTGGGCACAAATAATTGTTTTGAACAAGTGAAACCATTACAGTTAAATCTCAGGATTTAGTCAGCAAAATATGTAAGAATATATTTTAATTTTATAAGTTTAAACATTGTATTTTTTAGCTTGTGGGCAGGCAAATATGTAAAAAGTTTAATCTTTTTATGAAGGTCAAGATGATTTTGTAGTGTAACCAATTTATTTATCTACAGCTGCAAATATATGGCTGAAAGATTCAGATGTTTTATTTGGTCTTCATCAACAATGTAGATGTAATTGCCTGAAGTTACTTAAGCTTTCTCTTCCTTATTGTATCTTACTGATGGAATCCTTTGTGGATGTGTAGCCTGTATCTTCCTCTTATTGATTCTTCTATGCCCACGGCACATTGAAGCTTATATTTTCTGCATCACAAAAAGCTATTTCTGCAACATTCAAGAACTGCTTTTGGCTCTTTGACTTTATTTGTTGTCATGAAATTGCCATGCATTTGGCTGTGTGTTATTTCACTGAGAAATTATGTTATTACAATGTGATTAGAGGTATGGAAGTAAGGTGGATTGTTGATCCAAAGTGCATAGAAAAGATTGTTTTGTGGGATAGGAACATTGTTATGTTTGGCAAGAGACAGCACTCTGTGCCTTCCCCTTGCAAGTGTTCTACGTGTGGTGTTTGAGTATGAGCTCAGTTATGCTCTGCCCTGTTTCTTCAGTCAGGAGTCCATTTACTGGGACCCCCAGCCAGCAGAAGGAACATAAAAGGGGTTTTAGGTCTCTGTCAGCCTTTCTACGTAGGGTTACCTTTGGATGTTCTTGCAACAAAGACATAATCGAACTTAGATTATCCTAACAAAGAAGGTACATTTTTGGTTTCTTTACACTCTTCGTTTCTTTTTAGTGACAATTAAGTTCAGGGTTAGATTTTTTCCTTTGGTCCTGCCCATATTGCTGCACTCAGATGCAGAAGATGATTTGCAGTGGGAAATCATGTCTAAGGCTATTTGGTGAAAAATTGTAGGTCACAGCACACAATGGAAAGAAAACTATGCTTATTAATATGGAAATACTGTCATTGGTAATCCTTGGAGAGTCTACCAACAATGAGGTCCTCATGCAAATGAAGTTTATTTTCAGGTTTACTGTGGGCTGAGTTACACATTTTTTCTCCAGACATCTTGCCTTAGTTTTGGTTTCATCAATCTGCACATTTATATAAAGAACAGTGTCTCAGTATAATTCATGAAGTTACTAGTTTCTGAGCTGGAAGTGTGGATGCAATTTTACACTACACTAAACTTGCTACCTCAGGGGTGCTTATCAGGTAAACCAAAGGAAGTAAAAGGGAGATGGCAAAAGGCTGCTACAGGTGAAAACTTAAGTGAACAGTTATGTCCTAATGAGAGTTCTTTACAATACTGCTTAATGCAATAAAAAATAAAAACGATGGCTATTGTTATTTTATTGATGTTTTTTGCAAAGCAAGTAAGCTTATGCTACAAGAGCAGTGTAAATGCAGAAGTAATGTTTTGGATCAATTTCATCAATTTCTGTAGTGCAGTTTATTAAAAATACATGAATAGATTAAAATCTCGCAGAGACCCCTGGACATGTAAAAAGGGAAATAAAGTTTGAATCTTATAGGGCTTGATTAAAAAACAAACCCCAATCAACCCATTGAAAATTTTTGCATCTTAGATTTGTTAGCACACAACAAAGAACAACAAATTCTAAGGAGACTATGACTGTATTTACCTCAGTTCTAAGGAAAAAAGCTTTTTTTCTTGAACTCTTTAAAGTGTTCCCATGTACAGTTGTTTGAAATACTTTACCAAGAGCTCTTCATAATCAAGTGGACACAAAGTCCAGATTGTTCATGATTTCATAGTGCTAATGGGGAAAGATAGCAGTTTCTGATTTTATTGTGTTGAAGTTGGAGAGTATTCATGTATTTCTGTACTGTTTCTTTATTATATTTGGTAGACCATTAGGAATTTTACTCAGCAGGTTAAAGACCATTTTTTTGATGTGTCAAATAACCTTGAATTTTTAATGTTCGAAAATGAGGATTAAATATCCCAGAGCCATTCATTTTGCGGTCTGCTGACACTTCCTTGAAAAAGCTAGTGTAAATTGCAGATCAGCAAATTCCCTGCTGTTAAGCTTACAACGTCCCTGGTTTTATAATTGCACCCAGCTGATTTCAAAAAGGGCTTTCACATGCTCATTGGTGCAGTGCGAAAGCACCTTGCAGGAAGCGTTGGCTTTCTCTCCATCGGGCCGTGTAACGAGTCCCTTGCTGCACCATCTCGCCCCTCCCCTAAGCAAGCAGCACACAGCGAGCAGGGGCTCTGCTGGAGTTGCTCTGTTTTCATGGAGGAGATAGCAATCCTTGCACTGCAGCAGGTGGAGCTGCCTTGGATCGAACCCGGGCTTCTGGCTGAGAGCATCTGAGTGTTACTTTGGGCCGGGAGACAGTTGTCACTTCAAGCTGGCGCTAACGTAATTAAATTTAAAGCTGACTCAAAAATTTTAAAAATGGACACGGGATTTTTGCTTTGCTTTTTTTATAAGGTCTGGTTTCTAACGTTGAAGCAACATTTTTCCTGAAGGATTCAACCTATTTATATAAAGGCTTATTTTTGAACACTATGGACCTAGATTAAATGTCAAAGACAGGCAGCAAGCAGCGCTTACAGAGGCATTTTTCTGGAATCTCAGTCACGGATCGATTGAAGTGCACAGGGTCTGAAAAAATGTCTCCTAGCATAAAAAACTTGGATTGTTTTTCTCCGATGCTATGCCACTGTAAAGTAGCATGTACCAACAACACAATATCTTTAATGTTTGGATGTAAGGTGGGTCTATAAAAGGACTTTCCTGGAAATGTAAGCTGCATTTAATGAATGATTGCCTTTGTGTCTAATGTAACTGTACCTTAAATTTCTGGTTAAATAAGTGTGTGTTTTGTTCCATGACTTACTCAATTATCCGAGCTCTTAGTGATGGAGACATAAGTAATGAATTATCATGCCTACTGTTTAAAGATCCCTTTGAACAACATTTTGAATTTACTGAATGCCGCATGTAAAATGTCGTCATTCTTCATTAATCAGCATTAATCATCATGTAATCAGTTTATTGCACTTGGCTTTCATTTTCTTCAGCTGTAGAGAATTAAATACACAGGAGACTTGCACTGAGATACAGGGCTGGAAATGCCTCCTGACATCATTTTGATGGAAGCAATTGTTAGTGGCAGGTTTGGGTTTAACAGTGCCCTCGGGCATTTAGTCATTTTAGGACAACATCAACTGTTTAGGTTTCAGAGGAATAAAACATACATAATTTGGTAATCATCGGAATGGTAAACAGCATATATTCGGTGTTGTGTCAAAATATTTTTAAAAAATTCCTTTTCAGTACAATTAACATGCAATGTCAAGGATATAAGGAGACTTTTAAGTACTGGAAAGCCACTTGAAAATTAAAGGGATACATGTATGAAGTTACTTTTGAAGCAGAAATTAGGAAATCTTTCTCTCTAAAACTTTCTTTATATATTCAGAGTTTCCAAGTCATGTTTGTTATTTTTAGCCAAAAATATTTCAACTAGATTTTATTTTACAAAATGGGATCGGTTGTGTGTATACATATATACTCACATATATGCATGTGTGATGCATTTATATACACATGTATATATACATATATGTATCACAAAATCTTGATGGTGAATAAATGTCAGGAGGGAGGAATCGAATTTTTTATGGCTCTTTTGATAGTATAAATAGAGAACTTGAAGTTGAATGCTTTATTTCCAGGAGGAAGCCTTTGCCTTGTTGTGAGTTTGTTTTTCCTTCCTGTGTCCCAAGCATTTTTCAGTTGGAAATATGTACCTATTTATTGATGCTATTTGGAAACTACTTGATATAACGCTAAAATTTCTTTTCTTCTTTCTTTCTGGAACTGCACACTCCTTATTTATACAATATGCTCATGATTAAACAGTCAACTTGGGAAGGAAGCCGTGGAATGAAAATACTCTGGGGCTGGATTTTGCGCGTTGAGCTGCAGAGCAGGGATGCTGTTCACTTTAAGAGCGAACTAAAAATATCCAGCGAGCACGCAGGCAGCACTTCGGGCATGGAGCGGCGGGGCCGAGCCATGGCGCCCCCCCCCTTTGCGCGCCCCTCCTGCGCGGCCGCGGCTGCCCGGGCTGGGGGCGGCCGCCGGGGGGCGCTGCAGGCGCCGTGTTCGCCTTCGCGGCGTCTCTGGGCTGCGCGCCGGCATCGGGCGCAGGGCGCGGGGCCGGGGCAGGGCGGCCGCGGCCTCCCGAGCGCGGAGCGCTCGCCAGGGGCCTCTGGGAGTGCCCTGGGCTGTTGGTGCCCAGGCCGAGTCATCTGCGGATAAACACGGCCCGCTGCCCATCCCCGGTGGGTGCCCGCGCTGTACCTCGCCACTGCCCGCATCCCGGCCAACGAAGGGTTTCTGCTTGAGCAGGGACTCGGGAGTGCAGAGAGGTTTTGCACCAGGCACTTGGCAATTTTTGAATAAAAGTTGTAGGGCTGGATAGTACTAAAAATAAAATGCTCTTGTCCTCTGAGAAGATACAGCCTTTGGATACTAAGTAAATATTTAGATGACAATGTGAAATAGTAATGCAGGGTACCCGTGCCAGTCCTTCATGCAATGAAACAATTAATTTCACACAAGTAATCACACAAAATAGTGTTTTCAGTTTTCCTTTTTTATTCCACATGAAAAGAACATTCATCATCTTGAGTGTTCCTTCTTTATTTTCTTTTCCTTGGCCTTCTGGAACAGGTGAACTTCATTACAAATATTTCTGGAGTTTTTGTAAATGTATATACTTATCTTCAACTGTTTTACTGTTTGTGGATGTCTGTGACATGAAGCATTACATAAATAAGTTTAACAGTAGCTGTGCATTTTGACATATGATGGAACACTGTGACCTAAATAACCATGTTATGAGCACTTATATTCAAGATACAGTGTCAAACTGAAACTGTTCAAGAAGGGTGAAATGCCTTATGTCTTTGTCATAGCTCTATTTACTAGAGAAAACTTAGTGCTTTTGTTTGAGAATGAAGCAGTTAGTTACTCAAAATACTGAGCTTATGTTTGAAAAAGCAAACCCAAAGATCAAAAACCTTCTTCCAATATTGCAGATCATTCAGTTTATCATTTGTTGATGCCTAAGTTGATAATAATACTGAATGTCCTATTCCATGATCAGTGAAGAAGTTCTAAAAAGACACAAACACTATCATCTTTTCTTACATTAAGCTTATTTTGTTTTTCACAGCCTTTTAACTTATCAGTCTGAATTGCTGTTTACCTGCAAAGAGATTTTATTTGGCTTTCATAGTCTTCTTGGTTTTCTACAAATAAGAAGTTTTCAAGATTATTTCAGTTCTGCAGTAGTGGAGCATCCCTTTAGTTTTGTCTCCTTTTTTCCCTTTGGGTGGAAGGCACTATTAGTTTTCTAAGCAGAAGTTTCTAGTTTAGCACTAGACTACAGAAAAGACTTGTACAAAATGCATTAGCATCTTTAATATATTATGAATTTTTGATTAATTTTGTTTTGGCAAGGTATGTAAAATTTTCTGTATTGTTGCTTTTGTTATTAGAGTTGTTGGAAGTTATTTTCTGCTGAATGGTGACAGAGTTGTGAAAGCTGGGGAGGTGTGAGAGCTGTAGCTATCCAGTCTTCTCTACCAGTTCATTTTTGACATTGCATCCAGGTCATTTTTTGCAGGAGTGGGAGTGTTGCATGTCAAACAGTGCTTCACAATAACTTCAGTTGCTGGAATGATCTTTGTAAGGGTCCTTTCAGATTTAGTTTAACTGGTACAATGGAGAAATGATTGAAAAAACCCAAGTATTTAAACTTGGGGAATTGTAGGCAAATGATCTAAAACTATTTGGTTTCATCATGCTGCCTGTTCATACTGCTTCAGAAAGGGTCTGGCCCTGTGAGCTTCTGCATATTTATCAAATTCAAATTGTTAGATTTATTTATTCCAGTTGTCTTTTATTCTTAACCTCTTTGTAACTATGGTTGGACCTGTACAGTGAAAATGAAAACTTTACCCAGGGGCAGACTGTAAGTCAGACTGTGCTTTCCTGGGATTTGTTGCATTTGTTGTTGAAAGGGAGCAGTGACTTGGGAGTTGTATGGCTGGTGGGTGGGGAGGACTAAAGTCTGGAGAAGGAAGGGAGTTTGAAATATCTTCTTTTAAAAATACAGAGAAGAGACAAGGAAGACTAAAATGAATCTCTTAGAATGGGTTTCCTAAAACTTTTCTGTTCTTTTCCTGTGAACAGGTGTTCTCTGTTTTGATAAATGGTGCTATAAAACGTACAGAAAATCCTTGGTTTTCCTGCGCATTGTTGCAGATACTTTGTTAGTACTTATTTTTTGTCTAACTTTACTAGGCCTGAGAGTTGAAGCAAGGATGTTGTGGGCCTGAAAAATTATTTCACTGTGGTGAATTGGGTTCATTTCTGAGTTTCATTTTGTGAAAACTAGCACTGATTTATTAAAGTAAATGGATTTTTCAGTAGTTTACACCAGTGACCATAGAGTTTGGTGACATTTCAAAACTTACTGAGGTTATAATTTAGCCTGAAGATATCCTGTTAACTATGTTGCATCAGGAAAGAAATGTCTTAAATTAATTTTGACACACCTGTGTTATACAACAGAATCCTCTGGGGCAGTGTCTCTGTCAGAAGTATGTGTTAAATGTTTTTACCACAACATTTTTTTTCCCTTTTAAACAAAATATTGAGATACTGTTCTATTAAAACTTTATATGCACTATTATATTATAAGCATTGATACACTCTATCATGTAAACATAACATCTATTAGTGAAATCTAGAGCCTGTTTGCATTCAGTCATGTTCAGGTATCTGTTTCTAATAGTACCTGTTTCTAATAAATATGTCTGGTTTCAGGAAAAAAAGCAGGGTAATTCTGTGCTTTGTCTAAAGATATTAGCTGTTCTGTAAAGGACATGAGTTTTGATTAACCTGTGACTATTTGACTAATTAGTGTGTTCAGGGTTTGTGTGTGGCTGTTGTTGTGTGTGCCCTGGCCCCCACAGTAAAACTGGAATGATCCACATCTAGTTTCTACAGGATGTTGTCTGAGATGATCTGGAAACTAAATCCACTTTCAAATAATTTTCCTGTATTTCATAAAGAAATCAAAGCTCCAGGTCTGCTAGGGATATTTTGGATCACAAGTACAGCCTTCATTAGTGGAGCAGGCTGCTTTAAGCTCACTGAAGTCCTACATTCGCTGATGCTGCAAGACATTTTCTCTGCTTCTTGGAGCTCTAATGTTTATTTTCTCTAATTGCCATGTGGTCTAATTTATACTCTGGTAACGTACCCTTGTATTTTTGGCCAACACTTTGTTTAAATTATAATTCTTCCCTGTTTCCAGTGTTTAATATGGCTGCTCTAGAGACCTAATGTCAATTCCTTTCAGGGATTTATTCTGATAAGTGAAAAACAAGTCAATCTCAGAAAAAAGATGAATGGCAGCAGTCTGAGGCTGAGCAATCCAACATCTCACTGCTGCAGGGAAAGCAAAGAAAAAGAACTTTTATCTTCTGGTACTAGTGAGCTATTAAGTTAATAATAATCATAAAGTTAATAATATCATAAATCCTCTCTGGTAAAAATTTGAAAAATTAGGGCTTTTTGAGTAGCCATTGCAAATTTTCTTAACTGTCAGACTTCACCATCTCTCCTTTGGTACATGCAGCTGAGGAGAAGGTCTGAAAGTTTTTGGAGTTGGTTTCTTGTGGTAACAGAAGTCGTAATGGTCTGGCTTTCTTCTTAGGAGTTATTTCTTATGGAAGAAGTGTGTCTTGTGATTCTCTAATTAGTATTTTTAGAGAAAGTACACTTGAATTGCTTCTACTTTACAGTTGGCTTAAGAATGTGTTAAGGAGCTGATAACTGATAGTTCATTTCAAGCAGTTTCTTTGTAGTTTATCCTGTATATCTGAACTTTGTAATGTTGTAGATGTTTCTGATGGAGGGAATGGATCTTTGTGGTAACCTGAAATAGAAATTGCCTGTAACTCTTGAGAGGGTTAAAGGTTATGCACTGTTTGTCAGATACTGCCTTGGTGTATGTTCTTGATTACAGACAAATGGGTTACTTGCAGTTATCTACAGGGTTGTGATATATAAAAGAATTACCAGGGAAATGTCTATTCTTGACTTAAGCTGTAGAATGTAGATCTTGGAATTTTGTTTAAAAGAAACCCTAAGGAAAGATCTTCTATCCTAAATATGCTTCAATAATAGGAATAACTTTTTCCAGGATTAAAATGAGTATGTGTTTAGAAAGTTTTTCTGTACCTTTAATAATATGACATGCTTTCCCTATAAGCTGTTGTAACCATTTATGTACTTGGGAGTAGAATAATGTGTGAAAGTGCATGTGCTTAGAAAATGTTGGGATGTTTCTTATGGACACAGTAAACCCTGCTGGGGTTTAGGTACCTTTATAGAAATCCCAGGTGGAACTAAAAGGGCTGGAACATTTTTTGATAGGATCAGTTTTAAAATAAAAATGCTAATTAAAATTTTTATTTATAGATTTTATTGCTTTGAAGTCAGCAAGGTCAGAAAAACAACTATTTCTGTCTGACTTAGGTTTTCTGGATTCTTTTCTCATTTCTGTGGTGGCCTGATCTTTTCCTGTAATTTTTTTCAGAAATACCGCTATCAGGATGAAGACACACCCCCCCAGGAGCACAGCTCTCCACACATTGCCAATGAGGTGACAGGTCCAGAGCTGGTTCATGTATCAGAGAAGAACCTGTCCCAGATTGAGAATGTCCATGGGTTTGTTTCCCATTCTCATATTTCACCAGTAAAGGTAGGCATTTTTAAATAGTGAACTGTTTTGGTATGCTGCTCAGGAATTTAATTTTGTGGGACAAAACAATGCACGCAAAACACCTCTTTCTGTTTTTTATGGAACTGCTCAATTGTGAAATTTACTTAGTATACATTAAAGCATTGTCTTAGTTCCTCACATTCTAACTAGAAATGCATGGTAATAAAATGCCCAGAAAACAACTACAGGTAACTTAAGATTTTGGATGTAGTTTTGAGGGGCACTGAAGTTTGGGCTGTCAGTTTAATTTTGGATTTTCAGTCAGAAACCTGTAGAGTCAATTCTGACTTTGTTTCTAGTAAATATTTTAGTTGAGGATCTACGTGCAGTATGTCATAAGCTAAGTGCCATATATGTCTCTGGAGTTTTTCAGCATGCAGCACCATTATTTGCAAGACTGCTTGAAGTAACTTGAAGACAGATTTAAAGATTTAGACAAACTGGTTCTGAGGTTTGGGAGGGGGTAATAACAGGCAGTTTAGTTTACTGTGTTAGTACATAGACATAGCTCAATCATGTTCTGAATAGCACAGTGTTTTTGTGTGTCAGGCTAAATGCTGTTTTCTGTAACATCTGAGTCTTTATGGCAAGTTTTGAGGGAAAAGGGGAGAAATTATTTGATACTGGGGAATGTTTGTGCTTTAGAGTGATGAGATGGGCTTACTTTATAGTGGGCTTACAGCTTGGTACTTTTAGCATGAATTGTTTGTGTGCTGCAGTGTCCTTTGTAGCTGCAAAGAGCAAACACTGTTACATTGAGAGCAGCCCTGGGGAGAAGGACTTGGGGATGCTGCTGGATGAGAGGCTGGACATGACCCAGCAATGTGCTCTCATAGCCTAGAAAGCCAAACGTGTTCTGGGCTGCATCCAAAGCAGAGTGGGCAGCAGGGGAGGGAGGGACAGAGGGAATTCTGCCCCTCTGATCTGCTGAGACCCCACCTGCAGTCCTGCATCCAGCTCTGGCATGGGTCCCTCACAAAAGGAGGATATGGACCTGTTGGAGCAGGCCCAGAGGAGGGCACAAAGATGATCAGAGTGCTGGAACAACTCTCTTGTGAAGACAGGCTGAGAGGGTTGGGGCTGCTCATCCTGGAGAACAGAAGGCTCCATGGAGGCCTTAGAGCCCCATAAAGCAGCTGCAAAAAAGCTGGAGAGGGAATTTTGGCAAGCTCATGTAGTGGTAGGACAAGATAAGGAATGGCTTCAAACTGAAAGAGGGTGGATTTAGATTAGGTATTATAAGAAATTCTTTCCTGTGCTGAGGCCCTGGCACAGGCTGCCCAGAGAATGGGTGGCTGCCCCATCCCTGAAAGTGTTCAGGACCAGGTTGGATGAGACATTGAGCAACCTGGTCTAGTGCAGGGTCAGGGAGTTTGATCTAGATGATCTTGAGGGCCCCGTCCAACCCAAACCATTCTATGATATTTTAAGAAAAAATGTTTTGATCCTTATATTTCCATTTTTTCTGTTATGAAGAAAAATTTTGTTGAACTATCACCTCTTTATCATTGACTTGTAAGGATTCTGTAGAAGAGCCAACTGTAGTGTGTGAGTGCATTTGGTAATTGTTTTCCAGCTTTTCTAGAAGTTCTAAAATGTATGCGATGGTATTGAACCAGTGATTTTTACTTATATCTCCATAATGAACTCTCAGTATTTTTCCATAGTCTTCAGCTAGACAAGCTGAATTCTTGAAGCCCTGATGAATAACCTTTTAGAAGTGGGCTATATTGCCCTCTGAAGAGCCTGCTGAGAATACTCATGTGACAAAGCTTTCATCTTTGGGAATGGCTAGAACTTCAAATTTTTCTTGCTTATGAAGTTAGACGCACAGTAGCACACTTTCATGTGTCTAATTCCCTGAATTTATTGATGTTCAGAAAGCAATGAAACACCTTTTATGTGCAACCATAGAAATAAATAAAAGTCCTCTTTCTCTGGGGGCTTAAGGTCAACTCTGTTTATTCACAAGCTTTTCCTAATTCCTAGAGCAGTTAGTCTTGCCTTTTAGAAAGCATAAGGGGATCAAAAAGGCAAAGAGGGGAGCTCTAAAACTGTCTGGAAGAAAGAAAACTATTTTTGAAATAGAATTAGGCAGAGTTAAGTATAGTTACAAAATATGGTGAGACCTTTTCAAAATACTCTCCTAGGTCTCTGAGGAGGATTACTATTATGTGTCTCACATTGGTAAATGCTGGGATATCATCACTCAATAGGGGAGAATGTTCATGAGGGAAGTATTACTACTCAGTTTGTATTCCCATTTTTAGCATATATCTGATTATGTTCAGGTAACTCCTCTGTTAATTTCAAAGCAATGTATGGTAAATTGAAATTGTTCAAAGCTTTGTTCATCTGAAAACTCATGGGGTGGGTGTTCCAGGATTCAGTTGTTTTACCAGCATTTTGTGCAATTTTGAATTCTGGTGCTAATTGACTGCTGGCTTGCTTCTCTCCTGAAGAAAAAACCCAAGGTTGCTGTTGTATTATTAGCATAGCTGCTCTGCTCTGCTTTTGGTCTGATGATCTGCCAGGTGTTCATAGTTTTAGCACAGCTTGTGCTGAAGATCAATTTAGCAACAACAGCTCTGATTTAAGAGTGCTTTGTGTGATTTATTTGGTAGGTTGGCTTGGTGCACTGTGCAAGGACCAGGTCTTGGCTGATGTACAAGAGCTCAATCAGCTTTCTTGAATGGTTCATTGATTAAGGAAACTAAACATAATAGAGAATGTTGTGTTTATGACATGAATAAAGTAAATAAGAGGAGTTTGGTTTTTGTTTTAAATATAAATGTAAATGCACTTAAAATTTCAAATACAGAGTTAGTAATTTGAAGAAATCAGTGGTTTTGTGATTATGATTTATTTATTATGTTGCTTTATAAGCAGTGCTGCAGAGGCCAATAGAATTGGATTTTGAGGAATACCTTCTGTTATTGCAAGCTCTCTTCAGTATGGAGCAATTATATAAAAGAACAGAAGAACAGAATTTTGTTCTTGAGAGGAGCTTTTGAAATTCTCTAGGACTTAAAACAGCTTTTATAACTTGCTTGAACAGGTGGATGCTATTTCAAAGAGTAGTTTTGAATGACCAAAAATACAAATGTGTATCCCAAATTTTTAGATGATGAATATGTGATTGCTATTTATCAAATATTAAGTACTGTAGTAAATGAAGGTAGTTTTTCTTCTTGACAGGGGAATGGGCTACCTCAGATTCCGATTGGGTTGAAATATTGCATGTTTGCAATAAGCATAAAATAAGAGAGACTAGCTGTACTGACTTTAAGTGAGGCTTACAGGTTTTGTCTTGTTAGAGTGGAGCTTTGTCAGTTTAAGAAGAAATGTTTGCTTCCTGTGTGTCGAGTAACAAAGAAGTGAACTTGGCCCGGGAGATTGTGTCCTCTGTTCTCTAGTACTGTGTGAAATGGAACGCTAATGCTGTAAAAAAGCTTTTAAAAAGTAATTAATGGTAGAGAATCATGAAGAAATCGTGAAAACGGTCAGACTTCAAATCCTTCACAACTATTCTGTCCCAAAGTTTTTGAAGAATCAGGTCAGGCGGGTCGGCAGTGGCACCGGCATTTCCTCAGAGCGGGGTGTCCAAATTCCCCCCGGGAGCGCGGGGTTCCCGTGGGAGGTGCCGAGTTCCGGATGCTGCGCTCTGCGGATCGGCCGCGAGGGGGCGCTGCCGGCCCGGCTCTGCTGCTCTGCGCGCCCGCATTCAGCGCGGCACCAGAGCGCGGCATCGGCCCCGGGAGGGACCGTCTGGAGTTAAAATGCGGTGCTATTGAACAGCTCCCCTCCGCTGAGAGCTGTCACAGCTAGGGTATGGGACCGAGCGAGCTTTTAAACTGTGGAGTGGAAGCTGAAGTTTTCTATCAAGGAAAAAATCTTTGAATAACATTATTACAGGGCTACAAAATAGTGGGTCATGGTGCAATAAGACAAAAAAAAATCAATAATCTTTATTTAGAGCAACCTGGGCATGACAGATTATTTATGTCATATATATGATGTAGCATGGTAATTCAGTATTTAAGTGTAGAACCTGATTGGGGCTTCCCTATACTTCTATAATATGTTTAAGTATTGTGTGTTGGTATTTGGGACTAATATTTCACTGTTAATGTAGAAGTGCTAAAGGAAACCTGTAATAATTTATAAGCTATTAAATATATCTTGTACTGGAAAAATATACCATGAGTAGTGTGATAAATCTTTTATCTTGCTCTGAAATAAATTCTTAATATTCAGTGCATTTCCATTATATCCATAATTCCCATTCACAATTTGCACAAGTTCTTAAAAACTTTTCAAAGTAGTTGATAAGTTTATAAATTGTATTATCCTGTGGCTGCATGTGTTAACAGGAAGCTAGACTTACTGGTTGGGAAAAGTTTCTGCTGTTCTTCTTCCTTTAATCAAATATTTTTCAGTGATCTATCTCTGAAGATTTTCTCCATAGCACCAATCTTCCAAAGTTATGGGGAAAATGCCTGTGCCTGGTTTGTCCCTTTCACGTGTCACAGATATGGACAGCTGAACAGAAATATTTTTGTTGGAACATTGTACTGGCTTTAGTCTAGTGAGAGGCCTAAAATTGCTTATTCATGCTATACATGAAAATTTTAATTACTGACTGAATTGTGCATCTGTAAGGAGCTAAAGACATTCTACTGGTTGAATATTTGGTATCTCTAGAATATCTTTGTGCAGTCATCAGTGGAGTAGCAGAACACTCTAGGAATTGTGAGAAGTAGGTTTGTAGTTAAAGAGCTACAGTAGCTCTTTAATTTGTAGTTCCATAATCATGGACTCTTGTCTGCATTTCATGCAGCACAGTTGGCCACTTTCCTGTCCTCCCATGTTCCCAGGAATGGTCATCCCTGTGCAGAGGGTGCTGGGGAAGGGCTGTGCAGGGGTTGGCCTTCCCATTGCTGGCTGCCTGTTCTACCTCCTGCGCAGACCCGTCCTTCTGGCTGGGGCTGTTGTATTCTGCTACAGCACTTGTGCTTCAGGTGATGCAGCAAAAATCCCACTTCCCTTTACCAAAGGGAACATGTGTATTAATGTTGTTTATCCATTTAAAGCACTTGGAGGACTCTTTTGTGGTTACATAAACTTATGTCAGTGAATAAAACTATGAGTTCATAATATTATGACATTAAATGCAAATGAGTTACTGTTTTCCTGTCTCTGAACAATGAAATGCTTCAAACTGAGGTGAAATACTGTTCCCCATTGAATAAAAGATTGAAGTTTTACCCCCAAATTCTAACCAAAGGAGTCTTTTTGCCCAGGGAATACCCTTGAAGCAGTAGCTGTGCCCGGTACCCGTGCCCCTGTGCTTTATCTCTGCTTACCCCTTGCAGTGTCAGATCTGGGAGAAAATATTCAGGCTCAGTTTGCATTAGAGTGCAAGTAGTCTTTTGTTAGAATAAAAGCAATAAGAGACAGTTTACCTTCTTGGGCTCTATGAACCTCTGTTGGAGCTTGTGGGCATGTATTAAGCAGGGAAGGATCACTGTACACCTTCTCAGTTCACTGCTGAGAGAGGCAGTAGGTTAGCTGGGTGCTTTATCTGACCTAGTGCTGAGTGCCTGTAGGGTGAGAAGCGTGTCCTTCAGCCTTTCCTCTGCTCTTGCTTAGAAGCAGCAGCTTGTGGTTTTGTGCCCCATATCCTGAGCTTTTTAAAGTGGACACATAGTTTCAGAAAAAAGTCTAAGTGTGTCAGCAGTACCCAAACCTTTGGGTACTGACAGGTTTGGTAATCCTAGCACAGCAGTTCTGCTGACTGCATGCACTGTCTGTGAAATAAATATCTTGTGCCCACTCGGTGTATGCCTGCTTTTTTCACATGTTTAGTCATCTTTGGAAAAGTATTTCCAGGACCTAATGGTACTTAAGCTTAATGGTTTTAAATTAACCCTGATTTGAAACTGCTTATCTGTTAGTGCTGCAGTGCTGTGTAATAGCCCACTTACCCTGACTGTGGTATCACAGCAATGAGATATGGCAAGGTGGTGCTTGTTCTTAAAATAGCTTCCAGGAGAGAGAGGAGAAATTGGAACTCGCTCTCATTTCTGTACTGCCAAAACAGGGTGAAACTGTTCTGAAGAGCAGAATCAATGAGCAGGTGGCGAAATGAGAGATGAGAAAGCAATGAATACATTGCAAAGACAATTTCTGCTGCACAAATCCCTTAAAACATGGGCTTAAAGATCATCTTGTTGATGTAGGTTTCTAGGTTTCCTTAGATGTACACAATGGACGCACTCAAAAAAAGATCAGGGAGAAACTTAAGCTGTCATGAAATAAGAAAAAAAATTATTTTGGGATTTAGTTGTTAAAAAAACCAAAGCAAACAAAAATTCTCCATCAAAACTGAACCAACAATAGAATGAAAGTACAGGGTAAGGAGGAAGATTGTTAATCATGGATGGAGGTTACCAGAAGGCTCTCGGAAGAACCTGTGTTCTCATTGCATCATCTAAGAGGAATAAGAGCTCAGGGTTATAACAGATTAATGGAATAATCATCTCAGTACTCAATTCACAGTCAAAAAGGCAAATAGAATACAAGGAATAATCAGCGAAGCAAATGGGAATAAAACTGCATTATCTTATCACTCCAGAAATCTCCACCATTCATTATCTTGATTAAGAAAGCAAATTTAGATACTCAAAGAAGAACAACAAGAATGGTCAGAGATAGAGGGCAGCTGCTGTGGAATGAAGAATGAACTAGTTTGACCCCTCCATTTGGTAAAGAGTTGACTCAGGAGATACCAATGAAACTACAGTCAGTAATGCTGAATCTCTAAAATGATGTACATGACTAGGGAATGGTTATCTCAGAAATTAAAATTTGTATTCAGAACTATGGCAGGTAATAGTTATTTTATAGCCTGTAAACACAGTGATCTACAGTCAGCCTCTGACTTTGAAATAATCTTTCAACTGCTGGTAGTCTTTTGGTTTCTAGCTATACCAACCAAGGCATCACAGCATACATTGCTTGTTTTGTCAACTGCAAACAAGCGCCTTTATTTAACTCCTTCCCATGAAGCTGTATGGAAATAGCTGTTATATAAATGTGCATATTTACATATCCTTCCTTCAATGCTAGCAATCTCCTTTCCACATGAACCCAAATCTTGTGCTGATAATATTGATAGGTTCCCTTCTCTTTATCTCCTGGTGTGTCTTCTTTCCAATCCCTTCTGTTTTCTCAAGTGCTTTCCCAGAAGTCTTTTAGAGCATGTGGAGCTGCTGTTAAACCAGCCTTCTCTGTTAATTGGGAGAGTTTTCCTGCTCTCAGGAAGGCTAATGGTCTTTATGATTTGAACTGTGTGGGTTCAGTGTTAGCCAACAGTCAAAGTAATTTTAACTTCCTCTTTACCCCACAGTAGATTTTCTTGTCCTGCTGCAGTCTGAGCAGGTAGGGGAGGTTAACCTGAAGATGGAGATACTGTTTCCATTTAGAAATCAAAGATCAGTTGACATGTAATTTGCAAGTTGGGTTATGATTGTGAAAAGGTTGCAATCTGTTACTTTTTTCTAAATTGAGAACTTTGTAAAGCTTTGCCATCTTCAGCAGAAAGTCAGTGCTTCTGGTGTTAGGAACATACATAGACTACTGGGAATCATAAAGAAAAACTTGAAGATACTCTCAGGCATGCTTATTTTTAGACTAGTATCATACTTCGGTGGTCACACTTGAGAGGAGCTGTTACGCAGTCTTTAATTAAAATGAATTACCCAAGTTGTTGATAGGTTACTGATTTTAAACTCCTGTAATTGAAGAATGTGGAAATACATGCAAAGGTGTCAGTTGGTGTTTTATAGGAAGAAGCAGTTGACCAAATCTGCCTGGCTCTCTGTAAGGATCTGCTCAATAAATTCTTGTCAACAGAGACAAGAAAGAAAAACTGTAACAGATGGACTGTGGATTAATCCAAACATTAGAACAACCTACGATACAGTAATCAACATCAAGTCGTCCTAGAAAGGGGTTGCACTGTTTTCACCCGAGATTTTCCCTGAGCTCTCGGTGCAGTTGGGTTCATTTTGATGACTGAAGCAAACCTAAGGAGACTTGCATTAAACACAAGATGTTTTTGTCAGTCTGGCGTGCCAAAAAGATGGGCAGGAGGTTCATGAGCAGGGTGCGGAAGACCAGGCAGTTTAATCTGCCCAGATTGGTAGGTTGTCTGAGGTGTATTGTGAGTAATAAGGTAATGATCTTTTATATTAAATATTTATATTAAAATAGCTCATTATAGAATAATTTTGCTGGGATATTTACTTAAGTTGGTTTCAGTAGTAAGATATGTACTTGTTATTGATTCTGTAAATGCCATTTGATCAAGAACTATCCTTCAGTTCTATCTGAACTAAAAGTTAAAATAGACTTTATAGCATCTCTTAGCAGAAGGAGTTAACATTTTTTTTTCCTCCACAGTATTTGTGTCCTGAACTCCTGGGCTTTGGTTTAGAATATTGCATATACTTGTTTATGAGACTTAGATTCATGACAGTAGAAGTTTGTTAAATCCAGAATTCTGAAAAGTGTAAGAAAGAAACATGAGTTTGTTTCTAAATTTTCAATATTGTTTTTGTTCCCATGCCTGAAGAGCTTAAGTTGCATAGCCTTATGTTTGAATATCGAAGTTCTGAACATTTCCTTTGCCTCTGTTTTTGGTCAAAACCTAACTGATATTGAAAATAAAATAAGTCCCTGCCATTGTTTTAGGCAATCCTTGAATTTTCTCTGTTAAGACAATCAGGATTTTTTCCTTTAGGGTCTGTGCTTATTTTAGCCAATACTCTGTTTAACCAAATGGTTGTAAAACTAATATAAGACACTTTTCAATTGCTTCAGGGGGACTGTTGCGTTTTGTTTAGAAAGGGTAATTGAGATATAACTGCTCTTTCTGTTCACAAACAATTTTTGTTTCTGTGCCTTTTTAATTTTAGGTATACATTCTGCTTGTAAAGTTATGCTCAGGAAACCTTTATCTGAGAGATTAATATACAGTATTATGTCGTGTTTTGACTTGTCTCAGAAAGCCGATAATACCAATTTGCTTGGATGTAAAGTCAGAGGAATTCTAGTCCAAGTATTTGATGTTGAATTTACATTTAGTAACCACTGTGATTACTCTATCTTGCTACAATACAAATAATGTTACTCTGCATCCTCTACAAATGCAGATGAATTTTGCAGTAAATTTCTTAACCTGTAGAGATATGTGTACTGATGTAGAAATCTTTAATTATGTGCTGTTTTGTTTTGGGGCAGGAACCTTTTCAAATCTGCAAATTCTCAATTCTTGCCTAAGAGTAAATAGTGTTTTTTGTTTTGTTTTAGTGTGTGGTGTTTTTTGTTCGCTTTGTTTCTCATTTTAGTCCCATCAGTTCAATATCCAGAGTATGAAAAAGGGGTCCTTTTGGAAGTCCTTTTAGGTAGTCCTTTAGGATGGAAGTCCTTTTAGGACTTCCTGCAGTTTCCTGATGAGCCCCCCTATTCTGCCTTTTCACTCTAGAGGCAATCATTCACAGATGCAATTTCAGCTGCAACATCTGTGTTGATGATTTTCCTTTCTCTGGATATTGCCTCTTCTGTGCAAATACAACTTTTTCCAGTTTCTACTTGTAGGTTTGACCCTCTGTTGAAATGCTCTTTGACTGGAGTGAACCATTGTTTTTACAACCTCCCACTGTTTTTTCAACTCTACAAGTGACCATTCTTCTAATCTGGACTCCTTTGTGCTATCCTGGTTTTGTGCCATCTGTAGAGCTGTGCTTTGCCTTTATCTTCAGGTTGCTTTGTAGCACATAAAAATCAGGGTTTTTCTCATCACCACAGTACCAGCTCCTTCTGCAAATAACGGCAACTCTATCTGCTTAGGCGTCAGCAGATCTTGCTCGATATCATTGCATCCATATGGAGTGTAGGTGACACAGATTGCTGCCTTGCATCACCAGCAGGATTGCATAACCTCTTCCTTAAGTACTTTTCTGGATTTCTCTCTCAATTGAAATTAAATCATCATTGCTTCACTTTCAGGAAGCTTTTTCTCCATGTGATGCTTTCCTGAAGTGCTGATTTCTAAAATCACTTTGTAATTGATGCCATATTGGATTGTTGGCTGTGTGGGAATCAGCCTTGAAAGAAACTGCCTTAAAATACAGCAGACATCTCTTATCTTCAGACAGGTTGATATAAGAGTAAAAAAAAATAGCTGCTTGGTACATTTCTTGTCCATATATTGTGGTGTTTTCTTCCAGAATTTTGCACAATATTTTTCTATATGACTTTGTTTGGAGCCTATGGGGACAAACAGAAAAATGAAGTCTTGAAGAAGTTCTTTTGAATGTTAGACAAATTCTTGTTCTCTAGGCTATCTAGTAAACTGTATAGCAGTGTTGACATTCAATGCCATGTGTAGAAAAAGATTGAAAATATTTTCACCTTGACACTTTAAAAAAAGACTTGGTACTCAAAGCATATCATTTGTACCTTGTTCCAAAATCCTTCAGTCATAGCCAGGGATTAATCCATTTCTATGGTAATAAATTCATAGCATTTTTCAGGCTAGGTATGTTTTTGTGTCTGGAAGAATGTAGGGCTCAGGAAGTGCTGCAGTCTTCCTGTGAAAAAATTCCCATTATGAGAAGCTTGTCCATTTGAAAAGTCCTATCTACTGTGTCTCAGGCACTTCTCAACTCCATTATCTATCTTATGCTCATAGCTTTAAGGACACTGCACGAGTCAGATCCAGTTTCATATGACTTACAGTGATAAGCCATTGTATTTTATAAATATTAATAAAGTCTGTCTGAAAGGTATGCTCAGAATATTGGCATGTGGTGTGTTATTGGGCTGTACTAGTGACTAGAAGTAAATGGTGCATTGATCTCTCTAAGACACATTTCAATTAATGTACTTCTTATTTCTGCTTGTAATAGAAGCCTGCAGGAAAAGAACTGTAACTCAGAATAGGATAGCTGTCAGTAAGAATTTGTTAAACAGCAGATTATGTTGCATCCCAAGAAGTACGTGGAGGAATTTAGTAACTCCACTAAAATGCACATCATGAAGCAGTGGATTTTTAGAATTATGTGGCTGTAAGTTGTGGCTGTGTTGTAAGGAATTTTTCTGCCTTTGTTTGTCATATGAAGACTTCTCTTCTTGTTTAAAATGTTTGCCCTGGTGCTATGATCATGACTGTAGAAATATACCACAAATTGTTTGGATAACTTTCCAGAGATGAGCTGCTACTGAAAACTTGACATTTAACTGATTTCCAAAATGATCCCTCTGATGTGAGCTGGAGGATTTTTTTAAAATAGTTGACTACAAAAAGTTGAATGGTGAGTTCTGTAAGATAACTTGAGTTCCTTATAATCTTTCAGCTAATTTTTCTGAATACTTTTTTGCTACGAAGAAAGCAGAGAAAACTTCTAACAGTAATACTTGTCATGTACATGGGAGATCAAAATAATCTTACTGAAAAGTCATTAGTGAATAATAAGAATATTTTGGTTTTGAATTATTCTTGTGCTTTTGAGAAGTAATGTTGAGTCAGAAATACATATATACATGTATATATTTATTGTTTTCCAGCAGATCTTGCTCGATATCATTGCATCCATATGGAGTGTAGGTGACACAGATTGCTGCCTTGCATCACCAGCAGGATTGCATAACCTTTTCCTTAAGTACTTTTCTGGATTTCTCTCTCAATTGAAATTAAATCATCATTGCTTCACTTTCAGGAAGCTTTTTCTCCATGTGATGCTTTCCTGAAGTGCTGATTTCTAAAATCACTTTGTAATTGATGCCATATTGGATTGTTGGCTGTGTGGGAATCAGCCTTGAAAGAAACTGCCTTAAAATACAGCAGACATCTCTTATCTTCAGACAGGTTGATATAGGAGTAAAAAAAATAGCTGCTTGGTACATTTCTTGTCCATATATTGTGGTGTTTTCTTCCAGAATTTTGCACAATATTTTTCTATATGACTTTGTTTGGACCCTATGGGGACAAACAGAGAGAAAAATGAATTCTTGAAGAAGTTCTTTTGAATGTTAGACAAATTCTTGTTCTCTAGGCTATCTAATAAACTGTATAGCAGTGTTGACATTCAATGCCTGTGTAGAAAAAGATTGAAAATATTTTCACCTTGACACTTTATAAAAAGACTTGGTACTCAAAGCATATCATTTGTACCTTGTTCCAAAATCCTTCAGTCATAGCCAGGGATTAATCCATTTCTATGGTAATAAATTCATAGCATTTTTCAGGCTAGGTATGTTTTTGTGTCTGGAAGAAGGTAGGGCTCAGGAAGTGCTGCAGTCTTCCTGTGAAAAAATTCCCATTATGAGAAGCTTGTCCATTTGAAAAGTCCTATCTACTGTGTCTCAGGCACTTCTCAACTCTATTATCTAGCTTATGCTCATAGCTTTAAGGACACTGCACGAGTCAGATCCAGTTTCATATGACTTACAGTGATAAGCCATTGTATTTTATAAATATTAATAAAGTCTGTCTGAAAGGTATGCTCAGAATATTGGCATGTAGTGTGTTATTGGGCTGTACTAGTGACTAGAAGTAAATGGTGCATTGATCTCTCTAAGACACATTTCAATTAATGTACTTCTTATTTCTGCTTGTAATAGAAGCCTGCAGGAAAAGAACTGTAACTCAGAATAGGATAGCTGTCAGTAAGAATTTGTTAAACAGCAGATTATGTTGCATCCCAAGAAGTACGTGGAGGAATTTAGTAACTCCACTAAAATGCACATCATGAAGCAGTGGATTTTTAGAATTAGGTGGCTGTAAGTTGGGGCTGTGTTGTAAGGAATTTTTCTGCCTTTGTTTGTCATATGAAGACTTCTCTTCTTGTTTAAAATGTTTGCCCTGGTGCTATGATCATGACTGTAGAAATATACCACAAATTGTTTGGATAACTTTCCAGAGATGAGCTGCTACTGAAAAACTTGACATTTAACTGATTTCAAAATGATCCTCTGATGTGAGCTGGAGGATTTTTTTTTAATAGTTGACTACAAAAAGTTGAATGGTGAGTTCTGTAAGATAACTTGAGTTCCTTATAATCTTTCAGCTAATTTTTCTGAATACTTTTTTGCTACGAAGAAAGCAGAGAAAACCTCTAACAGTAATACTTGTCATGTACATGGGAGATCAAAATAATCTTACTGAAAGTCATTAGTGAATAATAAGAATATTTTGGTTTTGAATTATTCTTGTGCTTTTGAGAAGTAATGTTGAGTCAGAAATACATATATACATGTATATATTTATTGTTTTCATAATATGCTTACAGCAGGCACAGAAATTTGGGCATAGGTGTTATGAATGTTACACATTATTCACAGAATAAGAACAGAGCGTGGACTCTGTTTAATCTTAGGCTTTGATTTTCTTGAGGATTAAACAAACCCGAAACCACAGTAGAACAACTTCACTAGGAATTCTCTGATCTACAATACAAAATTATTGTTTTGTGGCACTATGATTCACTCCCTCTATAGTTTTATGCACAAAAGAACAGGGAAAAACTAGAAGAAATTGGCAAATAGTTGTTTCTTAAATATTTGTTTTGAACATGGGGTTAAAATCATTTTGCTCTGTTGAATGTTTTCATAAAGGCAGAATCAGTAAAAAGTGCAGCTCTGCTCTATATTCCCTGTTTTGTTTGCTTCAGGTTCATAATTTATGCAGGCAAGGAAGTGAAAAGATGCTATTGGATATTTCTACAGGCAGTGATTGAAACTTGGTTATTTTTGATCTGTGCTTTCTCCACCCAGTAGCTGTTATCATCCACCACCATCCTCATAGCTGTGAATATGTAACGTTGTACTGTACCTGCTACCCAGTTTCTCTTAAATATCTGTTGGCCGCTAGGAAGAGAAAGCAAGGCTTTCATCCTGTGCATTCCGAAAAGGAAAAATAAGGAAAACCTTTGCTTGCTGCCTTTTTTTTTTTTTTTTTAATTGCTCAAGATTATACTCATCATCGTAATCACAGGTAGAGAGGGAATGTAAGAGGTAGAAAACCTTGGAGGAAAAGCAAGCAAGCAATCAGCTAGCAAGAATTTTGTTTTCCTGCTTTGTAAACGATGCTGCTGTAATTCTATCTGCATTTTTTTTTTTTTCTTGCTCATTCACCACTCAGCAGCTGGTAGGGAATTAAGACTGCCTGGCAACCACCTGCAGAGCTGCAGAGATGAATTACATTTTCGGAAATAACACGCTGCTCTATTCTCGCGCCAGTCGAGGCAGCGCTGGCTCCAGCCACAGCTCGGTAGGCCCCAAGCAGAAGCAGTGGGCAAAGAAAGGCTCCTCAGAGGAGCTACGGGCTGAGCCTTCCCGCTGGCAGCAGATTGTGGCATTTTTCACTCGCAGACATGGCTTCATTGACTGCATTTCTGTCGCTGCCAGCTCCTCCCAGGTAATATGCCACATGTTCAAGTGATTGTGTCTGCATGTTTTCTGGTTGCTTGCTAGTCAGAAAGAGCAATTATTTATATATGCATGATTTCATATAATCTCTTATTTATGGATGGCGTTTTCTGTCTGCTTTCATTTTCATATTTTAAAGAGCTCTGTATAATTTCTAGCATTAAAGCATGAAAATGGAAACACTAAATGAGGTCTGATTTTTATTTATTTTGCAAGTGATGAGCCTCCAGCAATTTTAAATATGAGATATCCTAATGAAACAGTGAAATATTGAAAACGTAGTTTGCATTCTGCTGCCTGGCTCTGGAGGGCAATAACGTAGTTAAGAAATATCAATTCCATAGCTCTAGTAAGATGTCAAATCAAATGGACTATGTATTTAATGGTTAAGAAATTTTAAAATAATTTAAAACCTTAACTCTAGGTAACACAAATTCAGTTCTGTAACAGCTTTCTAGGTTTTTTGGCTACTAATAATACGCAGATGAAGGAATGTCTCCCTTACATACAGGGTGTACATTCAATAGTGCAGTCTGTAAGAGAAACATGACATTTTTCAACTTCACTGTCCATCTGCTCTATGTGATATTTGTGTTAATCATCATTCAAAGTCAGGTAAAAGCAGGCAAGCTAAATTTTAATTGTGTAGCTTTTGAATAACATCTTAAGATTGACACTGAGAAAAGTTTAAACTTATTGGCATTAGAAAATTAGTATCTCTTGGGAAAATATGACTAAGACCTATGGAACAATGCTGAAATGTCAGAATTATTTAAACATGGGAGATTAGGTTTGTTTTGTTACTGTCAAGTGAAATGCATCAGTAGTCAAGATGTCTTGAGTGATTTAACCTGAAATGCTACAAAAACTTAGAAAAGAAGGAAAAATTTGCTACCCTCAGACACTGTAATTTTATTAGGATAATTTCTATCTGTTAGTAGTTCAAAGATGGTAAACTGGCACTTCCTCTGGAGTCTGCTTATTATTACCTGTTTTTTTTGCCTATGAATTTGGAGTAAACAATGAATAGGAGAGCTTGGGGGGGAATTTTGACTTGCTTGTTGCATCTTGTACATGATGTGGAAGTTGGATCCTGTAGTTTCTCTAATGGGTCATTATACAACTCCAAGTGATGTATTAGGTAGACATAATAGCTTTTAAATACTGGGGTTTTTTAAAGGTAAAAATACATAGTATTAACCTTCTGAATAAAAATTATAGTTGCTCTCATTTGTTTAAAGCTTGAAGATGTGATATTGGAATGTGTGAAGCTTGCAATCGGACTGACTAGTCAGGCCTAGAAAGCAGCTCATAAATAAAACATGGAATACCCTCTGGTTTGAGTGAGGGTTGGACCCGGTAAAGTTCCTGAGATCCCTTCAATCCAAAGCCATGATTCTGTGAATATCACAGTGTTTGTTCTGGTTTTCTGCTATGGAAAAGATTGCTTACCTCTGGGAAAGCCTGCCAGATTTTTTCATAGCTCTGACAGTTCTTCATTAAAAATAACTGCTTATACATGATCATGGCCAGAAGGAGGGGAAAAAACCATAAAATATTTTGAAGTGGTTGTTAAAAATACCTTAATGAGCATATTCAGAAGTCATGCACTAAAAACATAAGAGCTTGTTGAAGCCACTTCCTCTGGAAGGATGCTGTACTGTGCTTGCACCTTATCCACCCATTGCAGCTGTTCTAGCCTCAGGAGAGAAAAAGGCACTTGGAGATTGTTCATTGTGGTGCAATTTTGTTTTTCAGTTCTCTTCAGTTTGTGTTCTGTGTTGTAGCATTCTGAACATTTTTGTTACCTTTTATTTGTTCATTTGAGATACATCACCATCATTTGAATGTAATCCCATTTGCAGAGTCCAAATAAGATTTAGATGTGAAGTGCTTCTCTAGCCTGGCTGGTAGAAATTCTGCATGCAATCGTGGGCTTTATCAAATCTTATTGTTGTGACATCATGATTTTCAACAGATACAAAGTCATGTGGTGGTTTTTAAAGTAGCTGTCTCCTGCTTCCCTGTGAATCTGCTACCAAGCCCCCAGTTTTATCTGTCCCTTCATTTCCTTGGATTTCTTGGATGGCATAAATTGGTCATACTAGCTTAGTTCCCTCCATCTCCAGTGAAAGGGAAATGACCCTGGAGATGGGACATGCCTGTCCTTCTGTGGGACCTGCCTGGGTCACCCTGCCCCAGCAAGGTGGTAAGAGGACTTTGGATTTTTGTATCCTAAAGAAGCAAGGCTGAAGGTGATGATGGATATGGTAGCACTGCTTTTTGCTGTAGTTAGCCCTTGGTTTATGCCCAAAAGAATGCACACATCCTTAAGTGCATGGTGCCCAGCTAACCAACCAGACTTCTTTATGAGTCCTGGAAGCAGATTTAACATGCTCAGGAATTCAAGGCCTTTATTGTTTCTTCCTTCTCATTCTCTGTGATGTTGTGTTAGTCACTCAAACCGAAGAATTAAGGAATTTTATTAGGAGCTGATATATCAATTTTTGTCAGCAAATTTTTAAATTTCTTTAATAAAAGCCAAATCTGTGGTATAATATAGAAGGTAACAGTAAAACCAAGAATACAACAAATTTATACTCTCACAAGGGTGAATAACTGTGCCATGAGCTTAGTAAATACACCATTATGCAAATGACAGATACTGGTTTGTTTCAAGTGCTGTCCTAACAAGAGATATGCCCAGTGCATCAAGGATGGTACCTGTATCAAGATCACTGCTTTTCTCTGAAGTCTTCTCAGAGCTCTGAGAAGCCCCTATTTTTGCCAGTGAATCCAGCTCTCATGCCTCAGAAAGCATTTTAACTGCTGGTATTTGGCTCATGGTGCGCTACAAATGCAGAATGATTTGTCTGAATTCCACATGTCATTAAACTGGTTCTAACAGCAATCACTGAGCCTTTTCTTAGCATGTAACTGAGCATACACTTGCAGCATGTGATACTGAAAAAATGTTTAGCTCCTTGAATATCCTGTGCTCGTTTTTACCTCTGTTTTCTAGGACATATTTTAGGAAAAATGAAAATGACAGGACAGAAAAATCATCCTAAATCCACTTAGCTATTTCAAAAACTTAATTTTAAATTTCAGAGCTTATCAACTGCTTTTGTGAGTTGCTTGAACCCAGTCATTTCTTGACTTAGTTTATCTTCCTTTTAAGTTCTTGATAAAAGTTTTACTGTGTCATTAGTCCTAGACTATTGCTCTCAGAGTCATTGGGGTATTATGGACATAGTTCTACCATGCACAAAATGCTATGTCTAATCACACAACAACATAGAGGTGTTATAAGGCAGTTAAGAAGATAATGATTTAAAAAAAGTCAGGTCTCTACCCTAATCCCTCTTTTACTGTATTTCTTGAAAAACTGATTTCTTAGGGCAATATTTATTATCCTTCTTGTATTTTGATATATATTGAAGTATTTATATATTGTTGCTGCTAATATTGTGATGAATGCAGGAGAAAGCAGCTTTAGTTTGTACTTTGGATGATTTTCTCTATAACAATGCACCTTCTGAAACTTAAGCATGAGTTTAATTGTATCAAGTTTCCTTCCTATTCTTGATTTTAAGCTATGTAAAATCACACAATTGTAAAAGCATGAGTTTATTTTGCAGATTAGTTCTGCCACTGCTTGGATTTTCTGTAAGATGGCATTGTAGCAGTGAAAAAGCAGTATGAATTATTCTGCAAGAGGAATGCATTAATATGTGTTCCAGTCAATAGGCCAAAAAGCAGGAAGTTCTTGGTGGTTTAACCAAAGCATCAAAGGACTTTCTCTGGAACCTTTGGTTCATTTTGTAAATTTTCCATGTACAGTAGAGATGAAAACTTCTCAAGACTGTGGAATTTGCTTGACATTTTAGAGATAGGCAATTTTATAATCATAATAGTATCAATAAATGTTAGGAATATCTGGCACGACCCATGTAAAGCCATGTAGACTTTGTCAGCATCCCCCTGGTTCCCTGCTGTGGGCAGTGGTCCCCTGTGCTGAGGTCAGGCCTGTGCAGTGATGGGGCTCTGTGTGTCCCCCCAGCCCTGTGTGTGCCTGCAGTGCTGGCATGTGCACGTTGTTACCTCAGCTAATCACCTGCAGCAGGCAGTGCTGATAAGAGCTGAGGGAGTGGTGATAAGAACTGAGCCGTGCTCCAGCTACCTGCAGGCGCTGCTTCCTGCCGGAGGGGTTCACCTTCCACTTCTCTTTCCTGTTCTGTCGCTGCTCTGTCTCACTCTGAGTTGGTAACATAATTTCTTCATATTTCTGTTGCATTGTATCTCAAGAAAGTTACTTTTTTCCAGAATGAGTCAGAAATCTGGTAAACAAAGAAAGAGACACAGAATGTTTTGCTTGTGGAGTTCTGCTGCTACTACTGGGGCTTTCTGCCTGCACTGTGCTCGAGAGTCTGAATCTTCAGGCAAGGCAGACACTGGATCCCCTCTTAACCCATTGTCTTCAGCTAATAACTCAGGTGGACTAACAAGGTCTTGCTGTATGAAGCCCAGTGCATGGAAGCCTGTGAAAAAGGTAGGACTCTTTAGGGCTGTTACATAACTTTTCTAATTTATTTTATATTGTGATAGTTGCTCTCACAGTTGAGGCTTGTATTGATTGACAAAGTGTTTTGAAAGTCAAATACAGGCCAGTCTGTCTTTCACCAGCTGTCAGCTTACTGAACAGCTCTAGCATGGCTCCTGTAGTATAGCATTTCTGCTTTGCTGCCAAAGCTGCTGTGCATGTTTCAGTTAATGCAATTATTAGCTAAATTACTGTCTGACAGAACCACTGAATCTAAAGTGAAAATCGTCTTCTTCCTGTTCTTCTATTTTGGTCCACAACATCAAGAGCACTCTCAATTATGATTAAGATGGGCAGGATATTTCCTTTACTTTGAGGACTATACAACAGAAGTTTCTTAGATGTTTTTAGAAAACATGACCTTGTCTTTTAGAACGATCTCTGCATCCATGTTTGGGAGCTGACGTGGTATCCTGTTGTGCAGTTTAAGACTTCTAGTTTAGACCCAGCTCAGAGTCCTGGTCAATTCTGAGATTTATAGTAACTCAAGAAGAGAAATTATTTTGTTAAACAAGAGAAATTGAAATTAGTATGTGCACACCAGCTATGCAGTATCCTTTGAGAAAGATTTGGTTCTTTTTCCTAGAACCTCTGCTAGGGCCACTGCTTTTATCTGTTTTCCAAATCAGAGAAGGAATTCAAATTTCTCCTGATGAATAACAATTACTTTAAAAATTTTTCAGTGAAGAATTTAGGCTCTTGAACTCCCTTATTTGTTTCCTTTTTTAACATGGGCATGATAGCCTGAGTGAAGAATGTGTCCATCACTCCTCCCTGGGAGAGAATTCAAACTAATTCCAACATGCTGCTGATTATTAAACTTCAAGCATATTCCTACTGTGAAGCATTTCCAGTACAGTTCAATTTTGAATTACTTTGACAGATCCACAAAAGATGACAATGCAAGGAAAGCATCAACCTCCTCATGTACAATTGAAATGAAGTGCCTCATTCTTGTTTATTGGTATAACCACATAATTCACATTTTGCATATCATGTAATGGCTCTGTAGCAGAGGGGTCCCAGTAGATGCATTCCTCCCATAAGGAAGGATGCTTCCTTTATAGCTGTTTCTAAAATGTCTTTCTAAATTTAATTCAAATGAAGATTGCATAGTTCTATAGATGATTTCAACAACACTCTACAGGCTTCTCCAGTTGGAATTTAGGAGAAATCCTTCTGATCAGTTGGCACTGTTCCTCCATTTCATTCCTTACAGAATGGATAGGAGCATTCCTGTTCCACAGCAAAGGCTGATAACCTTGTGCCATCTGTCATGGAAGCTCAGAAAATGTTATACAGAGGCCAAATTTAGTACTGAGACTTGACAACTTGTTAATACCACACCACCTAGTGAGGCGTCCCTGAATCCTTTTGAGGATCTGCTTTTTCTGGTCTTTCCCAAAATAGCATTAGCAGCAGTCAATTCTATACAGGTCAAAATTTATTACATCAATCTTTTCCCTAAAAGTAGTTTGTCATGAAAAAAAGAGAAAAAAATATTCCCTAATCTTTGATATACTCAGCTGCAATATCTTTTAAACTATACCTTTGTTTACTTGGGATCATGAACAGACCTCTTAAGTGGCCACCTCTTGTGAGTTTTCCAGGAAGTGCTTGGAGTCCAAGACAAACCAATAATGCTTCCTGACTCTCCTGAGCCACAGCAGTTTTCTTGTACCTCATTAAGGTTTGCCAACATTACCTGCTGGAAACTGCTGCTGCTCAAGTTGTTAAAGTTCTAATCCCCACTTGACCAGCCTGGTCACCTGACCACATGGTGGTTCATTCCCTAAGAAACTCAAAGATGCCCAAACTGGTGCAGTTCTTACACTTGCCTTTTGGAAGACCTAAGGTTCCCTTCCATGTACTAGGTTTTTGTGGTTGCACACACAAGGTTCAATATCAAAAGAACACATTCAGAAGGACTAAAAGAATCCTCTGAAAACAGAGCAAGGATTCCCTTCTATCTGTCTTGAATGATTTAAAAAAAAAAAACCCTTGCCACCAACCAAAGCACTTCTGGACTTGTTTTCTGGACTTGTTTTTGTTTGGTATTCCTCAGGGTATCTCTGTGCAGTTTATTGCTGTTCCATGTGACTTGTTGTCAGTATTGAATTTCATCTCATTGCCTATAACCCACTTGTCTAATACATCAGCCTTGCTCTACAGCTTGTTTCTGTTGTGCATTTGCTGCCTTTCTCTTTTTGTTGGTGTTTAACTGCACATTAGGATGTAGTTAAGCTGACGTGTTCTCCAGACACATAACAGACACTTATGACTCATTTTGTCTCTTGTAAGCTGATCTTGGCATTTATGAATTTTCAGTCTGTTGCTCTATTAAAGTGTTTCCTTTGTATATTCTTGTCCTTTGCAACAGTCTTTCTGGAAATGATACATTTAAGCAATGATTTCCTTAAAATCAGATCACCTTTTGCATACTTTTTATAGGAAAAAAAAAAAAAGAAAAAGTCAGGACAAAATAGTTTAAGGTATACCAGAACACTGGTAAAATAGAATTGCCTATTAATTTTTTTTCATGTCCTTGTAATCAGCTTAAGTTTTGGGTTGTTTTTTAAGTTGCCAATATTTTTTAGCTGTATGTAAGTTAGTATATTATTGTTGTTGTTGGAGACTAGTATCTATGCAGCTGTGTCATTCTTCTAAATAGGACTTCAGACATTTTATGGGATGCAGGTATAATACAGGAGTTTTCACTTATGATGAACTCTTCACTTTCTTCCCACTGCTTTGTGTGGTACTTCCTGAAAACTGCTGTACCATGGGAATGTTTTGGATGAGTCTGCTGGCTTCTGGTCTTCTATTCTCTTTATCAGCGCTGCCTCACAGTG
This sequence comes from Emberiza elegans, assembly GCA_024865655.1. NCBI lineage: Eukaryota > Metazoa > Chordata > Aves > Passeriformes > Fringillidae > Emberiza > Emberiza elegans. The sequence goes on from JALJVW010000149.1 coordinate 12,700,077, forward strand.
TGTGTATTTGCTTATTTAAAACTGTTTCCCTAAGACTGATGCCTGCAGAAGTCAGTTGAGGAGCCTGTGCTCCATTGCTCCAAGGTAGTAATGTTTGCCTTTCATAACAAAGTAGGGAAGGGAGTAAAGATTGCTTGTGCTGCTGGGGTACAGTTCTACTTCAAAGCAGATTTATTTTACTAAGTAAATAGTACTTGTTTTCCTTAGGTAGCTAACTGTATCTGAATACCCAGTGTGATATAGCAGGTGAGAAGGGAGTCAGCTTTCAAACTGGACAGAGAAGGAACTCTGGATTCTCTCTGGAGTGTGTAGGGTAATCAGTCTGAAATCACGATAAGTGACTGGAGTGTTCACAAAAGTGTTCTATAACTGTAGCTGATATTCAGGAGCACCTGCTTTATAATGAAAACTCAAGAACCTCTGCTTAGTTCATCTGAGGGAAAGTCAGGAGATGATATGGTCACAGACTATAAATATGTAGGGATTGATTTCAGAAACTAGAAAGCTTGTTTATTTAGTAGAAAAAGGCATCTGTATTCCAAGTCAGATAGAAAACTTAATTTTAAAGATTGGTACTAATGTAATAAGCATTTTGGAAGCTTAGTGGGACATGATTTAGTTGACAAATCAGGGTAATAAATTAGTATTTCCTATGTAAAAAGTATAATGACAAATAAAGTTTCTACTTGAGAATGTCAAAATACATCACAATCTCTGATCCATCATCTAATATAATAGCTTTAAAGTGCTCTTTGAAAGCTGTAAACTGCTGGAAAGCAATTTATATATTTTTTAAAATCCCTCTTTTTATTGCACTTCTTTGCTACTGCTTTTAATTTCCCATTTAAATTTGTAATTTAAAAAGATGAATGCAGGGAAAATTCTGTGTACAGAATTCCGTGTACAGAAAAGCTTTTTAGACTTTGAGCACACTAAGCCTCGTTACAGAGCAGCACTTGCAGTTAGATGCTAAATCAAGAGCTATGCAAAGTGACCATGGAATACTGCTGATGAAGGTGGTGATAGTACAGACCTAAAACCACATTCCCAGATAGGTGTGGAATGCCAAAGTAGATGCCTATCTCCAAGCAGCAAACTAGCTAGGGCAGTCCCAGCTTTGAACTCACAGTATTTCCTATTACTCATTTTACTGTACAAAAAATTAGATTCAGATGCCAATAAAACTTAGATTAATGTGTTAAGAGGAACACATAATCAATAGGAGATGACATTTATTCAGGATTTCTTATGAAACTTACCTTTACTATGGCTGAATGGTTTTTTATGTTCTGTGTGACCCTTTTGTTTAACTGTCTTAGTTACTAGAATAAAAATTTCGAAGAGGCACATATGATTCTCTTTTGAAAAAGAGCAAAGCTGTGCTTTCTTAGGCTGCACCTAAACAGTCTGATTTCCTTACTGTATGAACTTTGGGAAATTCTCTATTATTACAAAATAATTAACAGATAGAGGAATAAATAGATATTCTTAAGACAAGTCAGTTTCTTTTTGTAATGAAAAAATAAGGATTTGCAGATCATCCAGACATCTTTGAAAACAGAGACCATGTAGATCAAAATCTGCATGGGAACATGTGGTCATCAGAATGTTTTTATAATTACAGAAGTCTTTGAAAACTATGGTTTTTGCATCAAAGTCTGTTAAAATTAATGTTGCCATGAGATAAAAGGGATATGATAAGCTACAAATGAAGTATTTCTATTCCAGAAAGAGACTTTGGAGTTACCACTGATGATTGTATGAGAATGTCACCTTAGTGCCATGCAGTAATGAAAAGGGTAAATGAAATGTTGAGTGTTACTAAAGAAGTACTAGCAAATAACCTAGAGCATGATCTGAGTATATTTATTGTGTATAATTCTAATTTTGGGGGAGTTCTTTTTTCCTTGTTTTAGAAAGGATATAACATAAGTAAAAGGACAAGAGTAACAAAGCATCAAAAGGAACAATCTAGTTATCTATAAGGATAGATTACTTAAAATAAACCAGAGGAAAAAGCCTGAGGGAAAATGATAAAGACATAAAATGAAAATGAAGTTAAGAGGGTTCTCAACTAAAAATTCTGCAATAGAAACCTAGTTTTAAACCTATCCAGTAAAATTTCTTCTAAAGTTGTGAAAGGCACTGACACAAAACATTGCGGACAAAATGCTCTTTTTGAAGGCTCAAAAAGAAAATTACTTAAAAGCAGAGTTAAATGGATTTGCAGAGAGCAGGTGGCACAGAGCTGTTACAGAGAGTGGCTCAGGAAGCTCCTGACTGTCAGGTTCTGAGATGGTTTTCTGGGAAAATTACTGGGCATATGTCTAATTCCTGCTTGCCCATCTGTCAGTTTTTACTGCTGGTAAGACTCTTGACCAGTTGGGCCTTTGCTCTCGTCCAGTATAGCAACTTTTACTGGTTGTGTGGAGCTATCAGAATAACTTATGTCTCTCTGTAGTGCGCTGTGCTATTTGATGTTTTTGAATAAATTACACTAGGAAAAAAAAAAAGAATGAGAGTAAATGTCTAGAGGATGTTTGGAAGCCTGGCAAGAGTGCAAGTTAAATGCAGGGAATAGAATCTCAGTTTCTGGCTTTTAGGTGTCACTCAGCAATCATGATCACCTGAGCTGGAAATCTCCAAGTCTCATAAGGAAATGCAATCTGATAGATTCCTCCCCTGAGTGATGCGTCAGTCATGAGATGATCAGAGTGGCAGGAATTAATCTTGAAATGTACCTGGAAAGGACTAATGGTTAAATTAATAGTCTCAGAGAACGTGATTAATGATACAAGTAACAGGTGAATTCCCAGCTGCTGCCCTAAGGCATTTCTGAATTAGAAATATTCTTGGGGTTTTTTTGCTATACAGTTTTTTTTCCTATGTACAATACAAGATACAACGCTGCCCATCTTGGAACCACAGATGGTTCATCTTGTGTTCTGGTGCAGTTGGGAAATGGCAGGAGTGCTGGCAGGTTGGGTTTTGTCTGGTGTTAATTTTTATACTATACATTACTGCTGTCATTTAAATTCAAGTAATGAAGGACTTGAAAAACTTAATTGACAATTGCTAATTTGGCTTTGAGCCTCAGAAACCAGCACAAAAGATACATTTTGTTTTCTGGTTCTTGAAATTCAGAATAAATTACACTAGGAAAAAAAAAAGAATGAGAATAAATGTCTAGAGGATGTTTGGAAGCCTGGCAAGAGTGCAAGTTAAATGCAGGGAATAGAATCTCAGTTTCTGGCTTTTAGGTGTCACTCAGCAATCATGATCACCTGAGCTGGAAATCTCCAAGTCTCATAAGGAAATGCAATCTGATAGATTCCTCCCCTGAGTGATGCGTCAGTCATGAGATGATCAGAGTGGCAGGAATTAATCTTGAAATGTACCTGGAAAGGACTAATGGTTAAATTAATAGTCTCAGAGAACGTGATTAATGATACAAGTAACAGGTGAATTCCCAGCTGCTGCCCTAAGGCATTTCTGAATTAGAAATATTCTTGGGGGGTTTTTTTATACAGTTTTTTTTCTATGTACAATACAAGATACAACGCTGCCCATCTTGGAACCACAGATGGTTCATCTTGTGTTCTGGTGCAGTTGGGAAATGGCAGGAGTGCTGGCAGGTTGGGTTTTGTCTGGTGTTAATTTTTATACTATACATTACTGCTGTCATTTAAATTCAAGTAATGAAGGACTTGAAAAACTTAATTGACAATTGCTAATTTGGCTTTGAGCCTCAGAAACCAGCACAAAAAGATACATTTTGTTTTCTGGTTCTTGAAATTCAAAGCAAGTAGTTTATATATTTATAGCATGACCACTTAATTTGTTTTAGCCTATCTCTTAGTTCACTTTCTTCTTTCATAGTTTTCAGTGTTAATTTTTCTCTTGTTTCAGCCTATTTCTTCACCTATTCATTTTTACCTTTGTTGCAGTGTTCAATTTTTAGAAATTTTTGTCCTTTTACTTCAGAAACCGTAACCAGATGAAGTAGAATGTACTGTAAAATACAGTTTTCTACTTGCTTTTTTGCTTATTGGAAAAGAAAAAGTGCAGAAGAAAGCTACTGGCATGTCAGTCAAGCTGGTGCCCTGGTTGCAGCAGCAGCCAGAGCAGAGGGCTGGGGAGGAGTTTAAACCCAGGCCAAGAGCTGTGATATTTCCTCTGAGAGCTTTCAGAGATTGCTGCCTATTTCAGTACAGGGAATCCAAGAGCTGGAGGTGACTTGTGTGTTTCATAATGCTGAATCCATGAGTTTTCATGAATTTGGACAGCATTCTTTTAGTGGCAAGGATTCAAGAGTCAAAGAGCAGCTTCTGCTTGTTTGTAGCCTAATGAAGGGGAGCAGAGTTGGGGTTACGGGAGCTGTTCTTCTGCATTTTGTTCAAAGTTATTTTAAATACAAGACAGTGTTGGAAAGAGAATTCAGGTTATTTTTTAAGGAAATAGCCTTCCCTTGGATCGAAGAGTCAGATTTGTCATTTCTGTTCTGTATTTGCCTCTGTTTTATTTTAGTTCCTTACTCCATAGAGGCAGGCAGGGACTAGGCCAGGTTAGAGCAGCTTGGACAGTGGCCTGGGAGGGGAAACTTTGGAGCATCACTTGTCAAAGTCAGCCTGAACCTCAGAACTCCTCTCATGGCCTCCCCAGTGTTGTAACAGTGTGGGTAAGGGTTGGTATCCTCTTGTTCTGAGGATACAGGAAAGTAAGTGCTTTTTCAGTAATTGTGGTGGGGAGGTAAATAAATGCAGGCCATAACCTCGCTTCTTTTTTTCCTTTAAACCGTTGAAAGATATAATTGACGTCTCTTAACTTCTCAATGTTTTAGGACATGAAACATTAGTAGAAATGTGTTGTGTAGTATTGTTGGTGTTAGAGATTATAAAAAAGGAAACTGCAGAACTTTCTTGCAATAGTTGGGACTCTTGAGGGTCTGATTAATCCTGTTTTGCTTTTTCTGAATTGAAATTCAGAAGTCAAATCCCTTGTGTTAGTCCTTTCTACAGACTTTTTTTTGTAATGAAGAATTTGAAATTTCAACTGTATTATAGATTAGGTGCTTTAATTACCTTAACTAAATAGAAATTGGCAGAATGATTGTGTAGCTAGTATGCTGTCACAATTAGTCCAAAACTTAATGGAAGTGAAGTCATAACTCAAGAAACGCTTGCATTGTTTCATATACTTTATGATAGTCTGAGAAACTTAAGCTGCTACTTGTAATATTTATTGTTCCTCACTTTTTTCAGGTCAGTATAGTTGATATTCCTTTTATCCAGAGTCAATAAGTCAAGGAAATGCCATGTAAAATGGATGTTTTGGTCAGTTTGATATGAGCACAAAAGGCTGAGTTTGCCATCCCAGCTTGCAGGGTCTCCATGGTGTAAGAATGAGAGAAACCAGCTGAGGAACAGAGCTGGCCCCTGTGGGCAGCAATAAGAAGCCATCAGGGCTGCAGTGAAGGTAGCAGTGCATGTTTGTGAAAATTTCAGCATGTGTCAAGATAAAATTCTGCCACTGATGTGTGCAAAGCCTTTTGTAAATGAAGGAGTGGCTTTAGTATAAACCCAGTTTAAGTGTAAATCAAGTAATTAATTTCCCTTTTTTAATTGACATGTATATCCTGAAAACTAATGGATTTCAATTAATGGGTTGTTATAGATGACTTTCCCGGTGTGGTTTTCTGTTTGCTGTTCATTAATGTGAGGTAAATTCTGTTCTGCTCATGCTTAGTGTTCTAGGGCAAATACATCTATTCTTAAAATACTTTTAGATAATAGATTGTTCATAGATTAATACAGTTCTCAATAAAATAATAAATACTTATCTTAAAATGGGAAACTCTAGCTATGATTCACTGACTTGCTTCAGATCACTTCACTACTCCTTCTTTTTAGACTGTCCTTCAACTACTTTGGGCAGTGGGGTGCTGTAAGTAAGCGAACCTGAATGTTTCTTATCCTAATTGTACTTTAGTTAAGATGACATTCACATGCAAAGTTTTCATATGTTATGAATAATGGTTCTTGAAGATTTACTCAATTTAAAAAAATCCAATTAATTAACTTTTGTGAAGAGAGAAGAATAGTGAGATAGTTTGACAAGTAATTGACATGTTTCTAGTATTGAGTGAGATCACTTTTCAGTATCAGAACTAGATAGGTATAGGACTTCTTTGATATTTAAATTAACTAGAAATAATAGAATGGGCATTCTGTCTAGGTTTACTGATTTCCTGAATAATTGAAAAATGATTACAAATTATGTGTTCTGAGAAACATGTAAACAGTACCCAGCCTTCAACATTGTATTTTGATTTAATAATGTTCCTAGGAGTGAACATTAGAAGTTTATCACATCTCAGTTTCTTAGCACAGCATACCCTTTTCTACTGTGAATATCAAAACTAAAATATTGACACCTGAGAGCTGCTATTATCTTTCTATAATAAAGCCTTAGAATATGTTTTTTCTTTGTCTTGGCCCTTTTTGATGCTAAAACCCCTGCTTCTTTTGTGGATGCATTAGCATTATAATGAAAGCTATTATTCTTAAGGCTGATGTTATTTAAAAGGAGCTTTCTAGGCCTGCTTTAAGTTGCAAATTAAATGCATTAAATTCATTCTCAATAGCACTTATGAATTTAATGAGGAGCCTGCAATTCTGCTTTGAGCTGGGAGTATTGAGATGCTTGGTGAATGCAGATGGCTTGACCTGCTTCAAAGGGGCCTTGTATTGGTCTTTGCTTAGTATTTGAAAGACAAAAGCCCAAGTTAGTTTTACTAAAACTAATATTGACTTTGTGTACATATTATGGATCTGGAATATGACTGAGATTAAACTTAGTCCCTGAGAGATGGGACAGGACAAATTAATTTGAGCAAAGTCTTTCTGAATACCTCACATAAAAAGGCAAGGCTTCAAGAGTCCAGTTTTTGATTCAACAGAGAGAGAAGGTGGGTTGGTTTGAAACTTTTGTTCTATTGAGACAGTTTGTATTTGCATGAGATTCTTAGCACCTGAAAATTTTACTCATTGAGCATCCATAAGATACTGTGGTAGCATTGTAGATAGTTTTGTAGGTCCAGGTTGCCAATTTAAAATACTTTTTAGATAATAGATTGTTCATAGATTAATACAGTTCTCAATAAAATAATAAATACTTATCTTAAAATGGGAAACTCTAGCTATGATTCACTGACTTGCTTCAGATCACTTCACTACTCCTTCTTTTTAGACTGTCCTTCAACTACTTTGGGCAGTGGGGTGCTGTAAGTGAGTGAACCCGAATGTTTCTTATCCTAATTGTACTTTAGTTAAGATGACATTCACATGCAAAGTTTTCATATGTTAGGAATAATGGTTCTTGAAGATTTACTCAATTTAAAAAAATCCAATTAATTAACTTTTGTGAAGAGAGAAGAATAGTGAGATAGTTTGACAAGTAATTGACATGTTTCTAGTATTGAGTGAGATCACTTTTCAGTATCAGAACTAGATAGGTATAGGACTTCTTTGATATTTAAATTAACTAGAAATAATAGAATGGGCATTCTGTCTAGGTTTACTTATTTCCTGAATAATTGAAAAATGATTGCAAATTATGTGTTCTGAGAAACATGTAAACAGTACCCAGCCTTCAACATTGTATTTTGATTTAATAATGTTCCTAGGAGTGAACATTAGAAGTTTATCACATCTCAGTTTCTTAGCACAGCATACCCTTTCTACTGTGAATATCAAAAACTAAAATATTGACACCTGAGAGCTGCTATTATCTTTCTATAATAAAGCCTTAGAATATGTTTTTTCTTTGTCTTGGCCCTTTTTGATGCTAAAACCCTGCTTGGGCTTCTTTGTGGATGCATTAGCATTATAATGAAAGCTATTATTCTTAAGGCTGATGTTATTTAAAAGGAGCTTTCTAGGCCTTGCTTTAAGTTGCAAATTAAATGCATTAAATTCATTCTCAATAGCACTTATGAATTTAATGAGGAGCCTTGCAATTCTGCTTTGAGCTGGGAGTATTGAGATGCTTGGTGAATGCAGATGGCTGACCTGCTTCAAAGGGCTCAGTATTGGTCTTTTGCTTAGTATTTGAAAGACAAAAGCCCCAAGTTAGTTTTACTAAAACTAATATTGACTTTGTGTACATATTATGGATCTGGAATATGACTGAGATTAAACTTAGTCCCTGAGAGATGGGACAGGACAAATTAATTTGAGCAAAGTCTTTCTGAATACCTCACATAAAAAGGCAAGGCTTCAAGAGTCCAGTTTTTGATCTTAACAGAGAGAGAACAGGTGGGTTGCTGAAACTTTTGTTCTATTGAGACAGTTTGTATTTGCATGAGATTCTTAGCACCTGAAAATTTTACTCATTGAGCATCCATAAGATACTGTGTGGTAGCATTGGTGATAGTTTTGTAGGTCCAGGTTGCCAATTTCTGCCTTGTGGTTGTTCATTTGTCTCATACACAAAACTCTAGCTTAGCTACAGTCTGCCTCAGCAGGTAAGAGTCTGTCTGACACTGCTGCTTTACTTGGCTTGGGTAACTGTGATGCACATTGCTCCTCACTGGGCTGTTTTTGTACATAAAGATTGCAGTGAAGAATTGAAAGAGTAAATACACATTATGTTTGTCTTCAAATCAGTTCAGGTCATCCTCACCATCTGTGATTTTACTGATATTCTGCTGTCCCTGTTTTCCCCCTTCAAAGCCATTTATTTATATTTTAAGTTCAGAGTTTTAAGTTCATTTGAGTTCATTGTAAAATGCTGTGGGGTTTGAGGAGGAAACTAGGTTAGAGAATCAATTTGTTGACTGAGTTAAAAAAAACCCAACAACACAAAACAAGCAACCAGATAACCCCTACAGTTTAGAATATCTAGCATGCTAATGGTTAGTCTTTAAAATAGTCTGCTCACAGAAAGAAGATTTTCAAGACCTGTAGTTCACTCTGAAAAAGGTGAGAGCCAAGGTAATGTCACAGGCATTCAGACTAGTCCTTTTAATCCACAAGATCTGGGTGGGTATGTCTTTTCCTTTTGGGGATCCAAAAACCTTTCAACCTTCATATCTTCATTATAGTACTTACTTGAACTGATGTTACAGCTCCAAGGTGAACTTGCCTGTCCTCAAAATATCACTGTTAAACCATTGTGTACTAACTTACCCCTCCTTATGTGGGCAGACCCTGACAGGCTTCAGACTCAGATTCTTTGTTGCTGTGCTTTCTGTCCAAACTCTCTTTGGAGACATGTGGATGTCATCCAGGTGGAGGTCAAGGGGTTTATTCCTTCATCCTTGGGACACCGTGGTAATCAGTCTTTGCTCTGGCATGGCAAGGTACAACAAGAGCCCCTGAAAGGGAAAGGAGTCAGTAACACAAATCAGAACCCCAAAGTTATCTTTGCATCAGTGCAGAATGTTAGGAAGCCTTAATCCTAAGCACCCATGGGTTGGTGCCATCCTGATTAAACTTATGATTTCCCCTGGTCAGGTAATAGTGAATTGTTCTGTTAGTGGTATTGTCTCGTTTGGCAGTTCTGCTTCCCATTCTGTGTATTCAGCATATTTTGCTCTCTAGACTGGCTTGTCAACAATGACAGGACTCCTGCCTGGCCTGAGCTAGGATTTGTGTCTGTGCAGTTCTCAAAATTCAGATACATTCTTTAATACCTGACTTGAAACATGATTGCTTATGTTCAGATAGTTCTACATGGTTTTAATTCTTATGAAACATGGTAGTTTTGATTTGATTTCTTTAGAACTCCAAAGTTGGGGCTGTAGGAAAGTACTTGTGTTATGTATGTTTCATTTTCAAATGCTCTTGAAGCCACGTTTAGTTTAAAGTAGCGCAAAAGTACACTCAGGAAAAATATGCATGTCTTTAAATTTATAGCTTAACAGCACAAGTCACTGACATCATGGTACTATGGACCTGCCAAGGCCACAGGCTGGCACTGATTTAGGGAGGAATAGAGCAGAGGTGGTGCATGAGTTTAGTGCTAATTGTGTATTCGTTAGATCCTCTGGGCAGCACACTTGGATAGCATGGATTGGGAATGAGGATGAGTGGCAGTTGTGCTTTGTTCTTGTCACTATCAGACTCCATGACACAGTCTATAAGTCCCTGAAGGTATTTTGAGATGAGTATTGACTTTTGTGATTTTGAGGAAGATGGATGCAAAGTTCTGAAAATAGCACACTTCACTAGTGACATGTCCTGTGGCATTCTAGGATGTAGTTCAGAGAAAAGAAACAAAACTGCACTGGCAGACCTTAACCTATATATCTCTAGAAAGAATCTATGCCTTTTAAAGTCAACTTTGTCTGTGGGTATTGGATCAAAATTGTTTCTTACCACTTTTAATTTTTTGTGCACTTTGGAAGAGATTTTATTTCCTACTTTCAAGAAGAGATGATGAATATGGACTTGTTTTCATCAGTCAAGTCACATTAACAGAAGTTACTGATTTTGGAGTATCTGCTCGAAGGCAGTGGGAAGGGTGAAGTACAAAATTATTTTTGGAGTATTCTTCTGGCTATTAGAATTGCTTTTTGAAGTAATGAAAGTTGGTCATCAAAGCTTTAAAAAAGACCTTTGCAGAAGACATTGCTAGTGAAATATTGGTATTATTTTCCCTTTCTATGAGTATTGTTGTTACTCAGCTGTTGAGTGGGTGGTTGTGAATATGGCAAGAAAATGATTCTTGAAGAAAAACTACTTAGAGAAGATTGCTGGTACTTTAACAGATTGCTGCAAAGTGTGCACTGTATATTTGATGCAGTAATTTCTCCTCACAGGTTAGTCAGACAAAACAATCCTTTTCCAGCCTGAGAACCAAGGACACCATTCAGGCCCAAAAAGTGTAAACAACAGCAAATTGAGGAGAGCAAACTGAGAGGCTGGGACTTAACCTGGAGCTGTAACTGGACAATTAACCTCAATATGAAAATGGACCAAAACTTATAAAAGTGTGAAAACTCATGACTTGGGGTCCATCAGAGCCACAGCCAGGCTCTTGTACTGCCCAAGGTGCATCCATTGAAGGCCTTTTAATAAATACCTGCTTTATTCCTTTAACTCTGTCTAGCCCTGTTCCAGGCAGCCTCTTTAGGCATCAGGATGGCCAACTGCTCCCTCACACCAGGCTTAAAGTGAGATATAAGCTTTAAGGAATTCAGAGTTTTTAGAGGAGCTAAGATTTTAGTTAGAGATAAGCTTTATTAGAGTTAATTAAAATAAATGGGTAGGCCTTGATGAAGTTAAGAGTTAGTAGTTAACTAATAATTGATTGCTTGTCAACACAATGTTTGGTTAGCTGAATTTATAATGAAGAATCTAGAAACTGATAAATAGTTTTTAGGAACATCAGACAATTGTGGCCTCCTCTGTTCTGAAACCAATTGAAAACAGGGAATGGGAGTTCTACCCAGGGTTCATTTGTCAGATTTGCATTGAAAAGGTAGAAAGGTCAGAAAGAGGAAGACTTCATTTACTTCCTCATTTTGGGACCTCTCCCCATGAAAGGGACCACTGACGCGTTTCAAGGAACAAACTGCACATGCTTAATGGCTTTTAAACTATTACCATATGGAGTGGGGAATGGGATGTACCAAAGTGATGAATATGCATTTGTATTTTGGGTATTCACTACTGGTATAGATAAAAGGACTCTGTAACCACCTGTAAATCACAGTGTGTATTTGGGAGCTATCCTGCACACTGCCCTGCGTCACAATAAACATACACTTTCTAACTTTAAACTGTTAGAGAGTTTTTGTCTGTCACAGTTGGATATGGGTACTAGATCAATATCCATATTTTTTTAATAAATCACAATGCACAACCTAACCATGTTTTCCCTCCTCTGAGCTGCCACCAAGGTGCTCCCACTCACCTTTGAGGTGCCATTCAGCCGCTGCCACCCAGCTTGGGCCCAGGAACAGCTGCTGTGGGATTGATGCTTTAAGTTTTAGCTTTTATATTTTCCAGATTTTGTATACTGCATTAGTGTATAACTCTGAACTTCATATGAAGTGTTAGCAAGGTCTCCTTACAGGTTAGTCAGACAAAACAATCCTTTTCCAGCCTGAGAACCAAGGACACCATTCAGGCCCAAAAAGTGTAAACAACAGCAAATTGAGGAGAGCAAACTGAGAGGCTGGGACTTAACCCAGAGCTGTAACTGGACAATTAACCACAATATGGAAATGGACTAAAACTTATAAAAGTGTGAAAACTCATGACGCGGGGTCCATCTTGGGCAGAGCCATGGCCGGGCTCTTGTACTGCCCAAGGTGCATCCATTGAAGGCCTTTTAATAAATACCTGCTTTATTCTTTAACTCTGTCTAGCCTCTGTTCCAGGCAGCCTCTTTAGGCATCAGGATGGCCGCTGCTCCCTCACACAGGCTCCAAGGGTCTCACTACAAACACGTTTAGCCCACACGGCACAGACCAGATCCAGGCAAGGCCCATTTTCCCCTCATGGCGGGCTGAGGGGCATGAAGCGGCATCATGGAAATTCCCTCGCTTCCAGAGGGGAAAGGGAGTGCCAGAAAACACAGAGATCACCCTTTTGCTGCAGCATGTCCCTTATTTCCCTCCTTACCTATGTGATGGTGGCTGGGGATGAGGAAAAGCAAAGTAAAAACCCAGGTGAGCAGCAGCACTGCGAGGGGCAGCTCCAGCCCCACAGAGCCACGGAGCCCCTCAGGGCAAACGGGCCAAGGAACAGGGACAAACCGCCAGAGAAATGCTCTCAGCTGAGATTAACCTGCCAAAAAATTCAAACTGAACACTGCACAACAGCCTAATCAATCATTTTGCCTGTTGCAACTCATCCTTTCTCTAATATAGTCATTTCTGCCACCTTTTTTATCTTGGCTTGAGTTACCTGATCTTACCTGACAGCGTTCTTCAGTAATAATTATAACACTGACATTTAATTCAGCGTTTTATTATGCAACCGTAGCATAACTGAATAGCTTGCATTCCTGTTTGAGGTCTTAGAATTTATCTAAGTAAAATGCTTTCAATAGAGAAAATAAGAGCTAAAACAGACAAAAGGAAAAAAAAAAGGATAATGAAAAAAACCCCCACCAAACCATTAAAGAACATAAGAAGGGGGAAATACTCAGAGCACAAAGCTCTCATCTTTTGTTTCATTTATGTAAATGTCCATCTGGAAGTCAGTGATAGATCTCAGTCACAGCAATGCTTAAGAAACCCTTATCCTGTCTGGTGAAATTCCTGGCAGATTCCCAAGCTCCCATTACTCATGGTTTAGGAGGGAGAAAACTTGCTAGAATCCTGACATTCCTGAAGTTAACCTTCTAGACTGGCCAGCACACCTTGGTACACCCTAGAAAATAATGAGAAAACAGTCTTCCAGAGACTTGAACTTGTATCTCTAGAGGCCAAGCAACCTCCTAACTCACAGTCGAGTTTATGTGCTTGCTCTAGTCCCCGTGCACACAGACTGTTCACTCCCAGCTGCAGAGCAGCAGCAAACATATTTATTCCCGTGAGGTAGAATAAATGCACACACTTTCTAACTTGGCAAACTCAGTTCTCCTCTCAAAAAGAAACAACTTCAGGAAGTGGACTCTCCCTACAATATAAAGTGCCCCCAAAAAGAATTCTATTAAACACATCACTCTAAGTCCCTGATACAGGGACAGACACAGTAGTGATAAATTCAGAACATCCATTTTGTGGTGTTCTCTGATCACTTTCTGTTTATCCACTCCATGTGCAATTATGAAAATGCATCAATTTAACGGAGTGTTGCAACCCACCCAGGTTTTACTGCATTAGATCTGACCATGTACATGCTGTGCCAATACAAAATCACCTTCTTCTTAACAACAAAGTTTGGCCCTGGATCAAATCTGAGAAAAAGTCAAAACTGTGCTGTTGATCCACATGTGTTTTCAGAGGTCTTATCCTTTAAAGACACACGCATATTCCTGAGTTATGCAGTACCAGGAGTAGTGCCAATTTCACAGCATATTCACTTAAAAACATCCATAATCTTGTTTAAGATTGTCTCCTTAATCACATCAGGGCAAAAGGATTTTTCTAGAAGCTTTGTAATAACATACAAAGTGTTTATGTCATTATAGTCTTGTGTATTGCAAACCTCTGCACCCTAACATTAAGCTTTTTATCTAGAATGTCTGTAAATAACAACAGACATGAATCTAAATTACTTCTTAGAGAATCTTTACTTAGTAATTCCTTTGATTGTGCTTACAAGGTTGTTGATAATTACTGCAGGCCACAGGAGGAAAAAAAGAATAAAAATCACTTAGTCTATAGCATCAGCTGTTACACATTTCAGAAACAGCTCCCTTCTAACCTGCCTTAAACCAGAGCAGCAGGCAAGGAACAAACTTTCCTCCACCCAGAGAGCCACTGTTTATTTTCAGTGCAAAATCTAGGGGTGGGGCTTGGCTTGATTTTTAGATTTATTCAAATTTGTCATGAAGTTTAGATGCTGACAAAGCTGTGAACAGAAAAAGAGATCGAGTAGTTGGGGTATTTTTGGTAAGACTGAGTGTGCTGTTAAAGAAACCAACTAACTGAGGAGCTGCTTGCTATAACATAGCTCACAAGCTTTTATTTAATATGTATTTGAATCAATTTTTCAAGCTTAGTCAACTTATTAGGCAAGCAGCATGCTTTAGGGAGAAATAATTAAGCCAAAAGCAAAAAGAATGAGAGTAGCAACAAACAAGTGGATGCAATTAAAAAGTTAAAACACTGACATCCTTTCCTAATAGCTTTCCTCTGGAGTGAAAGCTGCACGTCTGTGCCTGAAATGATTTATGCCATGATTCACGCTGCCCATCAGTCACCTTTTACTATCCCTTCATGAAAAATGCTGCATCACTCTTTTAGGGAAAGGCAGCCCTCTAGGAGTATTAAACCTCAGCATCCAAAAGAGCACTGTAACGAGATGAGCTGGGATCTGCAGCCTCTGGAAGGGATCACAGCTCTCAGGGCAACTCCAGAGCAGAGGGGAAAGACAGAAAACAGGGTCAAAAAAGCTTGGCAAAGGAAGTGCCCCCGTGGCTTTTCACACTGCACCTCTGCTTGTGGACCACTTCATGGGCAGAGAAGCAAAGGGAAAGGTAACTTTGGCAAACTTGGCAAAAACTTTCCCTACTCAATACATCCCTGTTGCCTCCATTTTTGCCCTTCTCGTTGGGTAGAGAGATAATGGCTGGGCTCCCTTTGGAATCAAAGAGACTGCTTTTCTAAAAGGCTCTTCTAGCTTGACCAGCTCGAAAAGATGCAGATTGCTTTCCCAAAAGCTTCTACCTGTGGCCTGGTTTGAATTAGTTTCCATCATTACTGTTAGCAATTCCCAGCCTTCTGTTGCATGGCAGCTTTCTCACAGATGATTAGGAGCAGTGCTGTGGCATAAAAGAGTTTGGAAGAAAAAGTACTTGAGACTTGCCAGTTGGTAAATTCTGCTAAATTATCAAGGTTGATAAAGGAAAATATATAAAAATATAATTTGCAATAAGAGCATCAAACTAATTCAGAGTTCTAAATTAATAAGAAACCAAAGCATTACCTTTTCAAGGTCAGTTTCCTGCCAGTGTTTCTTTCTCACTTTTGGAGGCAGAGAAGAATTTAATGCTCTGTGCTTTATTTCACTATTGTAATGTTGAAAAATGCTTCCATCAACAGAATTAATGGAAACTCTTGTGGGAAGAAAGTTACATAAATAAATAGTTTCTTCACAGTTAGGACTAAGAGGCAAAGTCAGCAGCTGTGAATCGTGTTCTTCCTCTGGTGATCTCTGTAACCAGGTGTATGAGATAGAAATGGATTTTGGCTTCAGAAATTCCCTAGTCCCGTGATCCCAAGCAGCTGCAGCCCCACAAGGCTGTGCTCAGTCTGCCCCACAGGGCAGGGAGCTTTCCCCACTAAAAGCAGCCATTCCACTTTTGCAGGGCATTTCAAGAGAAGAATTTCTCAAGGTGTTAATTCTATTTTCATCTCCTGCACAGAGTTACAGACACACGTGCTGAAAGGCATCACCTCATCCACCTTGGGCTCAGGAAGGTACATCCAGCACAGATTTGTATAATTTCTCCTTGAATAGCTTCTACAACAGCTCTAGGTGGCTTTTTCTGGGGTTCAGGCTTCAAAAAGTATTTTGTAAAACACAACCCTCATCACTGTGAGTGCAAATTGCAAAAAAATTTCCCTTAATTTTTCACTCAGGAATATGGAGAGAGCTTCCCTCTTCCTTTTGTCTTAAAATCTTTATATATTAGATGGTTGTTACTAACACTGTCTTAACTTAGGCAGTTTTCCAGAGGCTTTTCAGAAGTCACAATCAAACATGGATACAGCATGTCAACTCAGACCTCACCAGCCCTAATTTGGAGTAATTACCCAATATTACAGACACAGCATCCCTCTTCACACATTCCAGAATCCATTTCCTCAGTTTGCAACAGCAGTGTACTGTAGACCTTGTTACCTGTTTTTCCTCTTAACAGGCATTGCCTACCTTGAATTTGTGTATCTAAATTCTTTTCCCTAAATATATCATGTGGCACTTCACTTAATTTGAGTTCTTCTTGCTGATTTCAGAGCATCTCTGCAATCTGCCAAGTTTATTTTGAATTCTGATCTGATACAGAAAAGCATTTTCAGGTCCTCACAGCTTGGTGTCATCTGCATACTTTATAAGCTACTCTGTATTCCATCCTCCTCACTGTTAATGAAAACACTGAACAGAACTGATTTCCTAAGCAGATTCCCAAACTGAAATGCAGTCTGTGGAGTTCAACCAAGAAGTTCCTGGCCCAAGTCACTACACTGGTTTGTATTAAAACCCACCCTTTAGAAACGAACACAATATGTTTTAAAACCCTAAATATAGGAAAAACCATTTCCTCTGCTAAATTGTTGTGATAGTTAATTATCCTGGTTTATTTTTGTAGAATTTTACTTTAAAATCAGGCCAGCTGCATATTAAACTCTAATTACTACACCAGAGAAAATATCCATAGAAAACACTGACTTAAGAGAATTATAGCTTGACTCTTCCATATTCTGCCCTGTCATTCCTCAGAATTCCTATGGATTAATCTGCACAGGCAGTATGAGTTGAGGATTTCTGAATATTTGTGAGAGAATCAAGTCATATTACTGTTTGTTCCTGGCTCTGCTATGGAATTATGTACAATCACTCACAGAAAATTATTACCCTCTTGGGCAAAGCCAAGCCCTTGGAGACCATGGAATTTCTAGAATGTTTGCTACACAATATTTGGTGTATTTGGCAGATGCTCTTCCCATCTTTCCTCCCCATTCATTGTCCATAGGCATTACAGGGAGGGAAGTAGAAGGCAAAGCTCTTCAAAACTGGAAAACAGCCTTAGAAAGGCCCACATCCACATAACTTAATGAAAACTACAAACAGGTCTCACAATTCCCTTCAACTTCAGCATGCACAGAGAAAAAGAAGTTGGAATAGAAGAAACAGAGACACTTTTTTGGGGAGACACTTCCAGAGGGGGGGAAAAGCTGAAGATATATTCCAAATGTTGTTACTAAGAGATTTACATTTTGACAAAACCCTGAAAATATTCCTTGTAATGCACATTGCCCACAAGGAACAATCTTCATGGTTGACTCTGCCAGCTGCTGTACATTCACATTGCCCAAAAATTAAACATGGAAAATCTTCATGGTTGACTAACATTCCTTTACCTCTTCCTAGACCCAAAAAATTATAACATGGAAATGCTTAAGTAAGGGAGTTCTAGCATTTATTAAGATGCATTAAAGAACTCTTACAAAGAGTCTGGAATAATAAAAACACTTACACATAAAAATGACTGCTGGTACTCATGAGTTTCTCTGACACCTATGGGAGCCTTACAGGCAAGCTGCAGGAATTTTCTGAAAGGAGTTATCTGAAAGGTGTCTTCATTCTGTTTAAATTGTAATGTGTTTCATGACTTACTGATATCTACAAAACAAACCCCTGAAGACTCAAAGTCATGCAAGCTACAAATTTTCAATTCAAATCATATTTAGAATAAAACACCTTTTCCAGAGTCATATCCAAATTAAAATGATGGGATTCCAGATTTCAGTTTTTACCCTTTGCTAGCACTTTCACACTCTGCTGCCATTTACAGACCTCAGATTCATGTTCCAAAGTCATTCTAAATCTTAGGACAGTCCCAACAAACTAAATGTTCTGCTGTGCCATGGATTTAACCTATTACAGCTGACAGCTTGTTGACAACCAGTATGTGAACATCTCAAAGATATTTGAGTCAATGTTTAGCTCAAAATGCTGTTTGGAATCTTATTCCCTTGCAGCTTAAGTGTCACTAGGTTCCCTGGTTATTATTTTAATGAAGATTCTTAAGACTAAAATTGTCCTGGTCTGTAGATGTTTGGTAAACCTGTGTGAAGATCTGTGAGAGATAAATTGAAGCTGTTTTAGCACCTTCCACACATATGACTAAAAGGTTTTCTTTGATTTTTGCTAAGTTTAGAAACCATAAAGTACTTCTGATTTTTCTTCTTTATCAAAGAGGAATGAATATTAGCTTTGTTGAGTGCTATTAACTTCAGTCCATTTCCCTGCTTTTGCACTCTGTTGTATATTGGTGAAGGGATTCTGTTGTGAAACCAACCCACAAAAAGCCTGAATCTGTTCATTGGCCTGAGCAGGTTTTTTGTGGGACCCCAAAATCTTTGTGCTGCAAGGGCAGTGCCTTGGTGTATGATATAACCCACCTGGGCATGTCCAGCTACTTTGGGCTCCTCACCCTCAGTGCAATGCTGGGAATGTGCTGCCATGAACAGTGTGGCTCACAGGGGGTGTTCTGCATTGTAGTTAGGCTCCAAATCCATGTGCTGGTTCATAGTTGTTTATGCTGTTACATTTGAGTCTTGTTTGTTTGAAACTGTTCTTCTAGTTTTCCTTATTTTTGACATTTTGTTGGTGATTTTTAGCCCACAGAAGCTGTTCCTTCCTCTTCTCCCATTGTCCCTGTGATCCCTGTCCCACCAGTCCCTGCTGAGACCATCCCATCCACCATACCACAGGTTTTTATTCTGTTTTGTTTTGTTTTATTAAACTTGTTCAACTTTTATTTTTTAATTTGTTTCGTTGCTTTGCTGAAATATGCCTTTTGCTATTCTGCACTCAGTTTTGAGGTGAGCTGTTAAATAACTAGAATTTCACCCTAACTTTTGTTCATTTTATGACAGCTTTTAGTACAATAAAATATTTATATTTTCACATAGAAGTGACTAGTAAGTTGTGAAAAAACTAAAGAAAAAATAACCAGAAGAATGGAAAGAACCAATAGGATATTTTGTGTTCACATAGTAACTTTTCAGAGCCATTGCATCCTTACTAATGCATTATTGCTTGATTTATTTCTAAAGAAATAAATCTCCTCTAAATACTTCATACATGTCATTCTTTGGTTGCACTTGTATGGTGTTTCTCATGTTCTGCACCCATTTATTGGTATTAGTGTATTGGGGGACATTTAGAATACAAAAGAGATTTCTTTACCTCTCCATTCCTAACATATTTGACTTGAAAAATGTTTCCCTTCTGAGCATTCATCCTTTAGCTCCCATTATGTCCAAACACCCTCCAAAACAGAAACCAAGCCCTGTCAAGATGACTGAAGGCAGTAACATGAGTTAATGTTAGTATTTCCCATGTAATTTGGAATATGGGACCACAGCATGGCAAGCTATGCAACAACCCAGGATAGCCAGCAGTTACATTTTTGCAAATAGATTGTCATTCTGCTCTTAGTTTTTTGTAACTTTACTGTAACTTTCAGTGCAGAAATCTGAAATGATGAGTCCACACCTTCTGAAAAGATGGATTAATTTTTGGAATCGTTTGATGACAGATATTTATTAACTTTAAAAGGAAGTTAAGCTATCCAGAATATTACTTGAAAATTTTTGTAGTATGGAAGTCAGTATTTTTTTTTGTAATTTTTACTTTTAGGCTATTTGAATAACCTTGCAACAGGTGGTAATCTTTGTCTTTGTTGAGTTTTTATTTTTTTTGCATAGTCCATCATTAGCAAAACTTTTTGCAGTTGCCTGTTTTATAGTGCAATTTCCAGTAGATGTGTGATGTGTGTTTATTTGAATCTCTCACCTATACTTCTTCCACCAGGAAGACCAGAAATTTGATTAGTTTTACAAGTACTCCCTTCTAATAGAGGGATTCTGCCCACATCAATATTTGAGGTGCACAGGCCAGTGCAACCATGTCCAGATAGTACCTTTGGAAACCCTAGCACAGCTTTTTTTCATTCATCATTAAAAAGGATGGTAAATTGCTGCTGCTTGATGGAGAGTTTGGATAAATATAGGAGTGTTAGGAACAATCATTTAACTTACAGAGGGGGTTTTACATTGGTTAGCTGATTTGTATATCAAACATACTGTTTACCAAAGCTCACCTACTAACAGCAACTTTGCTTTTAGTTGTCTTTTTTTTTTAACATGAAAATAAGTACACTTGTCTGCCTCAAAGATAAAAATAATGGGGAATCAGCTTTCACTGGCACTGTGTATGTTGAATATAATTGGATAATACAAAATCTTAATATTAAATAAAAATACATTCCAAAATGGAGTGAAAAGAACATGACTGAGCAATTAAACATTGCATTCTTCTAACCAAAACCATAAAAACATGTTTTTATTAAAACATATGGTTTTATTTATTGTAACCTTAACAATAAATTATGGTGATGAAAAATAGGTTGGGATTTTTAGTACAGGATCTTAATTTTAATTTACTCTTATTTTAATAGAACCTGCACTTGAACAAGAAGCAGAAAAGGAAATTTAACTTAGTGGCAAAAAATGGTTGTGAAGGATAGTGTTGTTTTGACAGAGATTTTTATTGTGACATTAATAACTAGTGCTTAATGTCTTTACTGCATGAAATGTGCCAATGCTTCTATTGAGAGAACTGCTGGGTGAGAAAGGCTTTTGATTGCATATTGACAGTCATATGTGTCATCCTTTTTGTTCCCTCTTACTTTTAATTGTCTGCTCTGTTAACGTGTGTAGGTCCCGCCTGCTTTTAGTACTTATTAAATCACACAGGCTTAATTTCTGACACTTGATAGCAGATTGATGGCTCCTGTCTAATGATGGGAGATTATTAATCTCAGCTTTTTGAAAGGCACTTCTGAGTCATCACTTCCTGTGTTTGGGAGCTTTTAAAAATCATAAATTCTTCAGAAGTATGTTGCTGTCATAGTAATGAAACAAAAATGGAGAATATGAATAGGTTAATGCATTTGTCATGTTTTTGCAAGTTTTAACTTTACCTTTGCATGAGTTTAATACTGGCTTCTTTTGCAGCCTATTAAACTATCCCTAAATTTATGTCCATGCACACACACACACCCCTAGGAGATTACAAAAAGGAATGTCATAATTTTAAAGATAATGTATTTTTATACATATTAAAAACCCACTCAGATTAATTAAAGCAATAAGGAGATTAACTTTGTTTAGTGCCACTGAACTTAATAATTAACAGTATTTGGAGTCTGGAATATATCTGGATGCTGTTTGTTTGTTTGGCTTATGCTCCTAGAGCAGGCTAGATACTGCCTATTTGAAAGGCAGACAGTTGATGGATAATTGGGAAATCTGTTTATTTGGAAACATTTCAGAAAAATGCCATCAGTTCCTATGTATTTTCTTTTAGTTGAAACGACATTTTTCACAGAAAAATTCTCAGTGTATGAGACTAAAAGTGTAAACTTATTCTACTGGTTCCTGGCTTGTAAAAATGCTAATACTATTTCAGCTTTCTGTGGCAATAATCTCTGACTGCTTATGCTTGTTAATCCTTAACAATTTTCTGATGGGAGCCTGTGCTGCTGTGGGGTATACCAATGTCTGCTGTGGGTTTGCTTTTGCAAGTCAGTTTTGTAGGTCCTTTCTTGCTTAAGTTGCATTTCTTCAGGTTTCCATTTTGCAGTTTTTGAACGGGTGGTTCAGTGCTCCTGATGGGGGGAAAGGGAAATCAAATCCACTGAAAATTGGTTTTGAGATACTGAGTGGTAAAACAACCTCTGCATATCATACCACAAGTACTGGGGCAACTGGCATCATGTCAAATGGTAGCATGACTCAGGTTTTCTTTTGAAAAACAAGGTAATAAATGTCAGAACTTAGATATTAAATATGATCTCAGACTTCCCTAACGGTGTGGGTTTATGTCAGGGAAGCAATTTGTCCAGGATAGTAACAAGTGTTTTAGAAGGTCAGTTTTGAGATTCTCAAGGTCAGCCTGCCTTTTAACAGAACTTTGAGAAAGCCAGCAAGTTAACTGCTGTAAAATTATCATCAGTAGTGCAATTTCTAATGCTGTGCATTTTTTGTTTTGTTTCATTTTTAAAGGCAAATCCCCCTCCAGTGCTGGTGAATACAGATTCTTTGGAGACTTCAACATATGTAAGTCTACACTTGCTTTCAATTATAAGTTTAAATCATGTTTTATGAATGTAGTTGAGTACACCTGTTGTTGCTGTTTAAGAAGACCTATTGTATCTCTCTGATGGAGCTTGATTTTGTCAGGTCTTGCGATGGTTATTTAAACTCCTTAAATAGCTGTTTCATGAAAAAAAATGTTGCAGATTTCAGGTGGGAATTTTTCTGTGTACCAGTGTCTGGCATGGCAAAACACAACTGAGATCCCAGAGGTTCAGTGTTCAGAGAACAATCTGTTTCTTCAACTGTGCAGGCAGATACTTTAATATTTAATGTGCTATTTCTGTGGCACTTCTCATAAAAACATTTCTTCATGCAGCGGCTATACTTAAGGTTTTAGTGCTATAAATGTTCATAAAAATGAGTTGGTTCTGTTTGAAATATTAAGGTAATAAGTGTAGTTATGTGGAGGCTGAGCTGTTCATTTGTCAGGCATAATTACAACATTTACTTATAAAGTCTTCTATCTAGGGGAAGGCCTTGGAAATAAAGCTTAGCTTAGTGGGTGTGAGATCCCTTTAAAACTTAGAAAAGATAGATTGGCTCAGTGATTTTTATCATGTGATATATTCTTGCTCCTGTCTCTGCTAATGCTTGGTTTGTTAGATGAATAAATTCAAAGGTAATTTTTCAAAAAAAGAGAGAGTATAGAACTAAGCTAAAGGAGAAGATAAAATGAGGGAGGTTTTTGTTTGCTTCTGTTTATCTAGATGATATTTTAAATTGGATTAAGGACCTTTGTACATGGAAATAAGAGTCTGCTCAAATATATGATGATCAGCTTTGTTTTGTGTAATGGCAATGAATAGGGAAATGATTAATCATCCTTGTTATTTATTTAATAAAAAAGAAAAGAGCACTGCATGCTGATCAATCATCATGAACCTTTTGCAGGTACTGTAATGCTGGGTGACTGCTTCAGTTAGCACATGTTGTCATTCCTGTAGATAATAGCTCAAGGACTAAGCTACCATCAAAACTTCTTGATCACAGTGGCTTCTTTTGTGTTGGTGTAGCAATAGATCCAGTTTCATGGATTCAGAAGGTCAGGACCTCATCCCTTTTTAATAGAGAAATATCATGTGTTAAAACCACTGTATCTTTTCCACTGGACAAACTGCTAAGGACATAATCATTTTTGAGGTACTTTGCAAAGATGATAATCTGTTATGTGTGGAATGGATATGGCTTCTATTGTCAGGAGAGATATAATTAGAGAGTGTGGGATAAAAGAGCTTGGTATTAGCCTGTAGAAGTCATGGCATTGCCAGCTTTTGGAGCATTTAAATATGTTAAATAGACATAGGAGGAAGGAAGTAGCTTGATCTTAATTTTATTTGGGGTGAATTAAATTCCCTTTTTAAAGTCTCTACTAGGAAATGATCAGATTTTAAAATGCTTTCTTCCATATATGTTTTTTATCTTTAGTGTGTTAAGACTACAGAAGTCTTTCCAGATATTCTATATCTTAAGGGTAGACAAGGTCCTTTATAAAGTAATAGTATAAATGCCATATTTTACCTTGTTAAATATTTCATCCTAAAAGGCTAGGAAAAGGGAGTTGTCTGTAGCTACTGTGGATAACTGTGGAGGAAAGAATTTGAGATCCAAGGTATCTTGGAAAGAAACTTACTCTTGAATATATAAATATGAATGAGAATTTGTTATTTAATTGATTTTGGTTAGTTTTCATATTTTTTTGCTTCTGGTATTTGATTCTTTCCTTATTCTGTAGCTAGCAAAGAATGTGGGTATCCTTTCCAACTAGAGGATGACAAAGCTTCTTTCTAGGATTTCAGTTTTTCATCAATCTTTATCAAGTATTCTTCTAAACTCTTCTTCTCTTTTTGTCCCTGTTTTAAACTGCTGAACTTTAGTATGTATGTGACATGATAAATAGTAGTATAAACTGTTGTTAAATATTATTTCAGAAGGGTCTTGCCTATTTCTCATGAGGTTATATAAAGCATCAATCTTTGATTTTTCTCTGCTCAGTGTGGAACAATAAGAGGAAAATGCTTCTCTGTTCTTCCTTACAATTCTTCTCTATCCCACATTCTCTTTCTTTTTTCTCAGTTTCAAGTTGCTGTATAGCCTGAGAACATCTGAGGATCTCCAGAGCATTTTTTCTTTCTGGCAGTCAGAAGCAGAGGGCCTGTGCCCTACAGTAGTTGTGTGGAACAGTCTGCTCTCTGAAGAGGAACCTTTTAAACTCGTACAAAAAGATTGTCTGATTCATAAATACAGAGTGGTGTGAAAATCACATGTCCCCTCTGAGCCCAGTGGTCATTGTGAATCAGCTGAGATTTGATGGGAGTGAACTTCCAACCAAGCAAAATGGTTTGTGTAAGGTATAGGATTCTCTGTAAGTCTCATTTCTCTTTTTTTTTATAGGTCAATGGCACCGATGCAGATTACGAGTATGAAGAAATTACTCTTGAAAGGGTAACATGCTTATGTCCTCTGTACTCTGTTTGAAATGGAATTTATGATACTTTAATATGTAAAATATCAATCCAAACTAATTCTTACTCGTTCCTTTTTTTTTTTTTTTAGGTAGATTATTTAACCTAATGAAAAAAGTACATTCAGTTGTTAAGCAGGGATTGAAAGTTTTATTAATATCCTTGGCCACTGAGAGTAAAATGGGGGAATGATCTCTTCTAAGACATCCTGCATTTAATGTTGCTACCTAGACTTGTAGAGACTAACAACACAGATTCTGATTTAATCTCCTGTATTGCTATGTTTCTCATAGGCTTTTACTTATATACTATTAAGTTTTATATTGAGATTACAAGTGACACCTTGCCACGTGCATTTTTTTGTTAGGTTTTGAGATCTAGCAGCTCAGTTCACTTGAGGTGCACTGTTAACAAAAAGACAGAAAAAGACAGAAAGAAATTGTTTTATACCTGTGCAGTTCTGGTGGTTACT
Source organism: Emberiza elegans (assembly GCA_024865655.1). Lineage (NCBI taxonomy): Eukaryota > Metazoa > Chordata > Aves > Passeriformes > Fringillidae > Emberiza > Emberiza elegans. Next base: position 12,725,584 of record JALJVW010000149.1, read on the forward strand.
GAGAGGGTGAAGAGGTCTTGCAGTTGATGGTAAGGGCAAGTAATCCTTGAAGAGAAAAAAGTCAGTCTGAATCTCTGCATCTGTGGGACTATATTAGAGGTGGGACACAAGCTAGTTTTCTCTGGGAAAAATAATGTGTCACTAATAATTTAATGAGGAGCAAATGTTTGTATGAGTAATCTGAAATATCTAGCACTTTGGAGATAGAAGATTTTATGTCGTTTATCAAGTTCAGTGAGAAAGCTGTGGGGCTGGAACTGTCACAGTTATACAGTGACTTATGTTCTCCTTACATGTATGTAAGTTGTAATTATACTTATTTTCATATAAATAAGTTATATATGTAGCATACTGCTTAAATTGTCTTTAAATATTTTTGTTTTCAATGAAAATGATGTAGATTTGGTTCTATAGTGTATCAAATACACCAGAATACCTTTTCCCCAGTAAATTCTTTTCCTCTTCTATCTTTAGGGAAATTCAGGACTTGGCTTTAGCATTGCAGGTGGTACAGACAACCCACATATTGGGGATGATGCAAGCATTTTCATTACAAAAATTATTGCCGGGGGTGCAGCTGCACAGGATGGAAGATTACGGTAGGATGGATTTCTTTCTGGGGTTACTAAATGCTGTTACTGTATTTTAATAAGTGAATAGAAAATTTTCTGTTACTTTTAATAGTTCTATCCTCCTGCATTAAATGTTAAATGGGTTTTCCTTACAGAAGTGTTTTGTAAATAACGAAGAATGTTTGAGTGGATCAATATGTGTCTCCCAAACTAATAATATCTGCAGCTTAGGAAAATTAAGTGAAATTTTTCTATTCTGTGGTATAAATTTATCATGCCATATGTTTCATAGTCCTTAATTCAAGAAAAAGCTTAGACAGGTAGGATGGGTAACTCTTGGTTATCCATATGTGGATTTTCTGATCCAAAAGGTAGCTGCATTATTGATAACCCTTTTTATGCTTGGTAATAATTCAGTGTCTTAATTTTTCAAAGATAGCCATCCAATTGTTTGTAGGACTATTTTTTTTCCTCTTGTGCTGCCAAGAACTTGGCCCATCATTTCATGTGCAAATACCTGCTGTATTATGGGTTTTAGTCCTAATGAGCTTACTTCATTTTAGCTTGGTGGCCATTGTCAGAGGTACATCTGGCAGGACACGGTGACAGGTGGGCCTGGCATTGCACTTAGTGTAATGAGGGCTCAGTGCTACTGCAGCAACATGTTAAATGGACTGGAAGGCCAGCACTTAAACTGCTTGTGAAAAGCAAGACTGACTTGTTCATATCATGGCTTAAAACTAGTATGTTTGTGTTGTGTTCCTTCTAGGTTTTAGTTTTTTAAATTCTATTTTATAGCTGTAAAGAAAAGATAATTTTGGCAAACAGCTGTTAAAACCACTGTCAAAATGAAGTACACATAATAAGATGCCCTCTTCAGCCATGAATGAAATATTCCTCTTAAATATTTTCTAGTGATCCTTGATTTATTTTTCAGCACTGATAATTAATTTTAGAGCGTTGTCTTGAATGAGTAGAACTTTAGAGATAAATCTGTGTTTTAATGTGTTAACATGTATGTTAGTGTATTATAGATAAAATATTGGGCTCCTGATGTGTGCACTCTGCTGTAACACAACAGCTGAGCATGACTGTTGCTGTCTCCAGGGTCAATGATTGTATCCTGCGAGTGAACGAGGTGGATGTTCGGGATGTGACACACAGCAAAGCCGTGGAAGCGCTGAAAGAAGCAGGATCCATTGTACGATTGTATGTCAAAAGGAGAAAACCAGTCACAGAAAAAATAGTGGAAATCAAACTTGTGAAAGGCCCCAAAGGTATGCTGGAAATCTAAAGTATCTGTTTCATAAGAATAGAATTGAAACTGTTCTTATAGAATGCCAAGTTCTTTTAAATTATAGAAATGTTTCTGATTGTATCTAGTAATTTTTGAATACATTGAAATTGGAGTAAAATACTTAATTGGATTACCTAGTAAAGATGTTTGAGAGACTAAAAATAATTTAGAGAAATTAATTACTGGGCAATATGGCTATAAATATATAGATGCTATAGCATGGTGATATTTGTAGCTCTGCTGTGCCCATACTTCACAAAGCATGAAGTAAATGATCTAGCTTTTAGTTTTCAGAATTGTGTATGTGTTATGTCTTTTCTAGAGCTTTGTTTTCTAGGGAACTATGGAGTTCACTTGAAAAGGCACCAGAATTACTTCAGCCAGACCCTGATGATATATATTTGTGTTATATAAGGAGTGTTATTATTTATGTAAGAATTTAAATCCAATGATTGCACAAAAGGTTTCTTGAGTAATGCCTTTATCTTCAAGCAGGTCTTGGTTTCAGTATTGCTGGTGGTGTAGGAAATCAGCATATACCTGGGGACAACAGCATTTATGTAACCAAAATCATCGAAGGTGGGGCAGCACATAAAGATGGCAAACTTCAGATTGGAGACAAACTTTTAGCTGTAAGTAAGAGCTGCATTTTTTAATGGTCATTCAGTTTTAGGCTCAACAGGGACATGATTCAATTTGTGGTTAAGCTGCCTGGAAATCAGTGATAAAATTAAATCTGCATCATTCAACACCATCCCATCAGGAAATCTGAAATCTATTCCTCAGCCCAATGTTCCATGCAAAACCTGTATAAATCAGCATGTTTATTTCTGATGCCTGCTATTATTTTTCTGGGGTCTGAGTGACAGAATTGTGAACAAACATACAATGGGATTGTTTCTTTTCTGAAAATAGAAGAATGGAATGGAACTCCTTGTACTGGTGGCTGGCCAGCCTTTAGCCAGCCTGTAGTGAAGCTGCTGCTTATATTGCATTTCAGTGTTTGTAATGCTTTTTAACGGCATTGTTATTTTTTTTTTAAGTTTAAAATAGCTTCAAAGTTGAATTTTTCTATGCACAAAGTAAAAAAGCCCTTTCAACTTCCTGAAATTCAATCCACTATTTTTTTGTCTAGATAGAAAAATGAGAGCCACAGCCATACATTGCAGAATGTAACTTTCTGTCTCTAAGTTGTACTGCACTTACCAATACTGCAAAATGACTTTCCAGTCTTCAGGAGTGGTAGGAATTAAAATCTATTAAAAAGATATCAAGAAAAGGCTTTTAGAAAACTAGTAGGAAACCTAGGGAATACATATGCAGGGAACAGAGTTCTTCCCCCACAATTAGCAATTGTCAAACCTGGTTGTTCTTACACATGAGGTTAAATGATGAACGTGTCTTTAGTCCGCTGGGTTCAGTGCAGTACAAGCTTTATTTCCTTTGCCTGGAACTATCTGCAGAAGTTTCTTCCCTTTCACACTAAGGGACTTTTGTAATGGGAGTGTTTCACACTAATAGCTATAGCTTAAAATAATTGCTGTTTGTAGTTGAACTAGTTTTGTTACTTGGCATGTAAATCAGTTATTCTTCTCAAGTTTGGACCCCTGGTTTTTGACATCATGCCAGAATATATTGTCCTGTTATAAGGTCTAGAACATAATTACGTTATGACAAGTTGATGTGGGGTTTATTCTTATTAGAAGAAAATTGTTTCTATGTAGTGCTTGCAGTAACACACTGTGTGTGTGCACACTGATCGCATTTTGAGTGTCCTATTTGTCCCATTAGCTCCCCAAAGTCATGTTTGCCTTCTTTACAATGTTGGGGTCAATACAGTTGATAATAATCTTTAATAGGAATACTTGTCCTCATACTTAACAAGGCATCTCTTATATAATTTCATGTAACCAGGTGTGTCTGTGGCATGTGAATCCTAATAAAGTCTCTCAATGCCAGTGTTCCAACAGCCTTCAGTGAGTGTCCTATGAAAACAGTACATTTTTCTGGGTTAAGAGTGTTTGTTTTTCTCTTCAGGTCAACAGTGTTTGCTTAGAAGAAGTTACTCATGAAGAAGCAGTGACTGCCTTAAAAAACACATCTGACTTTGTTTATCTGAAGGTTGCAAAACCCACCAGCATGTTCATGAATGACAGTTATGCCCCTCCTGACATCACAAACTGTAAGTTCATCTTATCTTTCTGATTTAATTAATTTTCCCTTTAAGGCATTAACATATTTCATTTTTAGTATTTTAACTGTTGCAAGCTTAAAAAATTATGAGGCAAAAATCCGATATAAGTTGATTAATGAGGAAAATTATATACTATACAGAAAAACATCATATAGCTTGTATACTGAAAAGTCTGCAGCAGCAGGGCTCCAGGTGTGTTTTTGTGGCCCAGTCCTAGAGACTCAGTGTTACTCATCACTTGCTGATGAGTAAAAGGGGAGAGAACAAGTGTCTTATGCTCTTGGGGTGTGAAGAGTAGAAAGCAATGCACTGTGAGGGTGTTCAGTATCCTGTAAACTAAGAGGATGGTGATGCTCTGATGTTTTTCCTGTTTTCCTGATTTTGCTTGAACTTGCATATACTTGAATAAACTGAACTGGGAGGAGTTCTTGCTCTGGTGCCTGCCTGTGAATGTGTTAAAAAATTCCATTTAACTTATTTGAAATCTGACTTCAGTTTTGACATAATTATGGACAATTTTAATGGAAAACCAGTGAATGCTGTATTAAAAAGTAGTTACAAGAATTTCTTGTTGGCATAAGGGTACTACTGACAAGAGTATTTTCAAAGTCAAACATACAAATCCAGAAAGTTCAGGGTTGAACTACAATGTAAAGAAATATATGAGTTGAGTATACTTAAGAGGGTTATTACCATTTAGTGGCTGGTGAAATGAAAGATAATGATATAACTGCATATTTCCAAGACTGAATAGACTGACTTTTCTGGATGACCCGTTTTACTCATGTTGTCACATGAAATGGTTCTAGGGGAGACTTATTTTAGGTATTGCTTTGTTTCCTGCCATTAGATTTGTGCAATTGATATGTAGCACTGATCTGTTTAGGTACTACTTCATATGAAAGAAAGGAACACTTTGGAACTGACAGATGTAATTGATAACAGTATGTAAAGAACAAGAAGCTAAAGTGCAGCACAACGAAGACTGAAGTACCTTATAAGCCCATCATTTATTGGCAATAGCTACAGTATCTTAAAATCTATTTGTAAGGTTATTGAATTACAATTTGGAGCTAATTAGGTTTTATCTCCACTGTGTTATTAGAGGTATACTCTGGAAGGCTCCATTTTTTGACATATCTAATTTTCAGCCTCCACTGATTCTTCCCCAGTTTTCTACTCATATATTTTATGGTTAGAGAGCAGCCATTTCCCCTTACTGTATCTAGTTTGTTCAATAACCTTTCTCATTGTTTCCTTGGAAAGTGGACTTCCTGTTCTCTCTCCATATAACTAGTCTTTTCATATATTTCACCTGGAATTCATATTTTTTTGGAAAAGAGAAATCTGATTTTTATCTAATGTTCCTGGTAATGTTGCAGTAATGCAGTTACACTGCTGTGGATTGGATGTGACAAACATTGGAGTATCTCATCTCTTACTGCTGCACCTTGACTCAATCATTGGAATATTTCCTTTGTTAATTTTTTGTGGGGTCAAAGACAAAACCTGTAGAATGTTTGAGGGGGGAAGGTAGAGAAGGAGCTGATTTCTGGTAATTTGTCCAGTGCTGATAAATCAATGACAATGGCAGAGGTGGCTGTTGGTTGTTGGACCCCTTGTCATGAAGAGTTATTAATTTCTCTCAAATGATGGATGAACTGGGGGCTCAGTTCATTGAAGGCAAGTGCCTGATAACACAGATCCATAAGAGAGTGCCATCTAAAAGAGTACCTTCTCAGCATGTCCAGTGGCTGGCCAGGTCAGGGAGGTTCTGTCAAGGGTAATCCCACATGACTGCCATGAGGATGTCCTCTGCCATCTTGCCACGAGTCCTGAATTTCTCACTAAGTGTGACCTGGTGTCACATCCATTACCAGAGACAAATGGCCTGGTCACCATTGTGGCTCCTTTTGTCCCATTGCCATCCTTCCTCCAGAGTTTCTCTCTGTTTGCTCTCTCTCTAAGGGTGATTTGAGAGATGCTGGCATTCTGTGCAGCCCAGTATCCCATCCTTTGTGGGATTTCTGTCCTTTTACTGAGCAGAGAAAAGCCAGTTTCCTGACCTTGTCATGTACCTCAAGCTCCAGCAGCTGCTTCTGGGAACCTTCCTCCTCCAACTCAAGTATTCTGAAAAAACAGTCATGAAGGTTTTCTCAGATTCCAGGCATCTTGCCTTTCTTTGTCTTTTAATGACCCTTGACAAGGTTTGTGGGCTGTCTGTACTTTTGAGTAGATTTTCTGAGTTTTATTTCATTTAGCTACAGTTCCCTTGAGTTCTCTATCTGAAGACACTGTTTTTCACTGTTTCTGGTAGACTAAAGAACATTCTTCTGCCAAGTGCTGGGTTCTTTGATGGAACTTCAGTCTGTTTCTTTTCCTTGCAACAGGAAAGCCTTTTCTACTCAAGGGTCCATGAGCTTCTGTGTCTGTTGATCAAAGTTCTGCTGGCTGTTATTGCAGCTGGTGAGGAGACTGAACCCACTGCCAGAATTTTGAACCCAAAGCAGACCTGAAGGTGTTTAATGGCTTGTTTCCAGGAAATCAGTTTAGTCTTTTCTTCAGTCTTTCATTTATGAAACACAACTGTATGTTTCTGAGCTGCTAAATGCTATTTTTCTAATACAGGGCAGAACAAAAGTTTTTCCAGTACCTCTCAGCATTTGCACATTTACAGTGGAAATGTCAAAGGGAGACATCAATCTCCTCAAAGGCTGGTTCTGCTTTTGTAACCAGAAAGCTTCTGCTTTCTGCAAGAAGCTGCTCAGATAGAACTCTTACCAAAAAATGGTGGCACCTGTATGTAGTATTTTATACTGCATTTAGCAGAGCAGTACAGGGCTCAAGAGCTTTAGATTGGAGATTCTGAAGTGCTTTTACCAGTTGGCAGATATTAAACAGGTATTTTCTAGGATCACCTGGATTGTGAGTCAGTGCTGAAACAGTTCCCAGGCTTCTTTCTTCACCCACTCATCTGCAGCTCTTTTGAGACATGTATTTGCAATCCTCCTTCCTGTTTCTGTCCATGAGAATTCTTTTAGCCAGGTTCTTAGGAGTTCAGTCCTACCACAAAGGAGAAGATGTGCACAGAGGCTCTCTGTCAATGTGTCTACTACAAGTGGTGTTAAGGTAGAAACTCTATTATATGTGAACTACTCACTTACAGAACCCTTGGGAGGGTTTTTGATTTGCTTATTTTATTTCTGGGGTGGGTTTTGTTTGGTTGGTTGGTTTTTTGCTTGTTTTGGTTTTTTTTAAATTCTCGTTTTATCAGAAATATCAAACAGCACAGTGCACAGTGCTTGGTACTGTGCAGAACATGCCACGGATTGCTCACTGTGCGAACTTCTGTGGACTTGGTAGTTAATTTAGAAGTCCAAATTTAGAATTTGAAAGTGGCTAAATTTTTTTTTTTGAGAGAGAGGACTGCTTTGATACAGTCCTCCTTTGAAGACATTATCAGTGATGCCTTTTTGACTCCTAATTAATATCAAAGTATTTTTGTGCTTTTGTGTGTTGCTACAGTATTTCCACCCTGCATTGAGAAATAAAATATTGGGAGGGAAGGAATAATCAGTTTCTTCACTAGACATGGATGCCTTATCATTTCTTAAATGGCCTAAGTACAGGAAAAGAAGAATATGTAATAGCAGGAAAAGACAATAAAGTTTTAATTTTATTGCCCATTTTAGAGATTATACTTGTGGTTGGTAATAGATAATAGGAAAATAATAGGAAATCTTCAATTTTTTTCTTTTGGTCTATAACTGTCTTATGTAAAGGAGAGGGTGGATTTGGATATGGAATTTCTTCTTAAGAGTCTGACTTTTTCTGTCAAAGCAAGTTGATTTTTTGCATGCAGTTTTCTGTTCATCCAAAAAAGAGTTCCTTTATCAATTCCATCAGTAATAATATTTACCTGGAAATAGAAGTTTAGACCTCATTTAGGATTCAAAAAGTGGTGGCTTGCCTTTTATTTCTGTCACATTCCTCATGAATATGCTTCAGCTATAATTTCTATCTGAAGCAGTTTCAGGAGAGGTGCAGACATGGTTTAGTGCAGGAGCTCCACAGAGAGCAGCCTCTTTGTGCCTTTGTAGCTTTGCTTTCATAGCACTGAGAGCACCACTGAGAAAGGACCAGACTGTAACAAGCAAGTAGCACATCTTTAGGAAAGATGCAGCCAGGGCTGTTGTGGAACTGTCCACAGGTCTGAAATAATAAACTGTTATATTGATCAATAGCTGACTTTTAATCATAGGGTGAAAGGATAAAAAATTTAAAAATAAGGTCATGTAAAAGGTGGTGTGTATGTTTCTGAACACAGTGCAGTTAAAAGCTGCAAGAACCTGAAAAGCAAATGAGAAGTACTGTAAGTCAATGAATATAGAATTTGTATCTAATCTTTTCCTATAAAATATGCATCATTATGACTACCATTGGCTTGTTAAAAGCAATTTCAAATTCATTTTGTGGAATGATATAATTTAGTGCAGGAACAGAATGTACAAATCTGCTATACTATGCAACAGTTGTTCAGATTTTTTAATCAACATCCATTTTCCTGTAGTTGGAAAAGAACTCAGAATGTCGTGCATTTAAATTTTTGTGCTTTAGCTTTAAATTTTTCTGAGAAAAATCAAAATAACTGTATTTGTGTGGTTTTGTTTTAAGTAAAACGTGTTTGCTTTTGAACTGCTGAAGCTGTTAATAGTGGATTTTAATGCTTGCTGAAATGTCGGCAGTGTTGACCTGATGCACATGATGCTATGTGAAGAAGTTACTGCACACAGGTTTACTAGGAATCTAGAACAATACAGGCACAATTCAGCCCAGATTGGGTGTTTTGGAATAAATATATATATATAAAAATAGCAAATATATCATGTGTGTATATATATGTGTATATATATATCAAGACTATTCTTGATAAGTTTGTATATGATCCAAACTTTTTGAGAATGGCTTAAAAAGGAAAAAACAACAGGAGAATGTGCAGATTGCTTCATCAATCTGTGTCATGTATGTTCAGTTAAAGAGCTTTGGGTTTATATAAATCCTCAAAGGTCAGCTACCCCATCAGATACAACAAGTAAGGGCAAAGAGTCTGGCAGCTTTATTAATACTGAATCTGTGAAGAGTCCCCACCCTTCATGTTTAAGCCTCAAAGTCTGAAGCACGTACACCAGAAAAAAAACATTTCCAATTGTAGAACATTCTTTGTAATAGCAAACAGTGGGTATGCCTGTGCCTTAATGAGCACTTAAAATTGATGTGCCTAACTTGGAAAAATCATGCACCTTCTTAATTATTTATTGGAACAATTCTCCTGGTGTTGTAGAAGATTTTCCATCAATTGTAATCATTAAGATGCTGAGTTTCTTCTGGTATGTGTGTTGTGGTTCAGTTAAAACTTTGCTTCAATCAAGTTAAAGACAGCTTTACAACAGATAAATCTCCAGACTGTTCCTATGGGCTTCAACTATCCACAGTAACTGTTTTTTAAAAAGTTTTATTTGAGACACAATGAAACTGAAAAATTGGCTTACTGACTTAGTAAGGAGGCTGGAGAATGTATAGATTTAACATGCTATTTTAGAACTAGGATATTTAAAATATATCATTTCAACTGCTATGATTTGTTTTTAAAAGAGGTCACTTTGTTTCATTTCCTCCAGCTCTTTTTTTGGTTTTATCCTAATGTCTTTTCTTGTTTTCCTTCCCCCTCTGTGAAGCTTATTCTCAGCCAGTGGATAACCATATCAGCCCATCTGCCTACCTGGGACAGTCCCTGCCCCCAGCATCCCCAGGGCGATACTCACCAGTTCCCAAGGGAATGCTTGGAGACGATGAGATCACCAGGTAATGGACAACCAAAGTGTCAGATTGATTAACCAGGGCAGCTCCAAAATGTGATAGTGGGCAAAATACTAGGGAATGCTATATTTTATTTCAAGAAATAGATGCTAGTTTTTAACTTTTGTAAACATTGTTGTAAGAATAAAACTATGTATATTTATATATACACACACACACGCTTTATTTATCAATCCAAGAATAGCATTAAAAACAGAAAGCCCTGGAAATGCTGCATGCATTGACAGAGATTTTTAGGATGGTAATATGAGCAGACCAGAGATTTTATTATTTTGAAGGAAGCAGTGTTTGGATTCTCCCTGCCCCCACAGCCAAGGGTTTGTTGTGATGGATTCTAAATCCAGAAGGGCTGGAGAGCTCTTAATCCTTTCCCATTAAGAGACCTTTCATTCCTTCACTGATTCAGTAGATTGCATTAATATTTTGTTCATCACTGATGATAAAGAGAAGCTCTTGTAATTTTGTTGCCCTTCTGTTCTGCAAGTATAGGGATGTTGCACTGCACTTTCAGTATGCTGTTGCTGAGTTCTGTGTCACACCATCATCTGATATGGCTAATGTCACTCAGATTCCGAGGCAGGGTCCACCCAGGATTGAAACCTAAGTGGCATAATAAGCTGGAGAATTGATTTTAGTGTAGTGAAAGGTAGGATATGTCTTTGTACTGATTTTTAACTTAGGGTTAGGTAGATATGTAAGCCAAAATTATTCTGATTAATCTGTCCTGTTGATGTCGTTATGGTTTTATTGCTTTCCTTTAAAATTACTGTAAAAGGCAGTTTTTAGATTTCCTCTAAAATGCAAGGCCTATTCAGAAAATGTTTACATTTTCTTTAACTTCTCATATTATACTCTCCATCCCAAAAAGAGATTTATAAATTTTGTGCTATTTTAAAAGATACTGCATCTTTTTGTTTTCTCTTCTGTTCTGTTGTTGTTAATGTATTGGTGTGATCCAGAGCAATATGTATTGAGATTTTCACAATGTAATTTATTTGTAATAGAATAGTACTCTGAAAAAAAAGAATATAATAGTTAATGGAGATGAAATTTAAGAAATTAACCTTAAGATGATTTAATAGTTAGTTCAAAAATTGAGTGACTTTTAGAGACTGGACTAGGTGATACTTTTTGTTTTGGAAAGGAAAGCCGCTTCTTACTTTAACCTGTAAATTAATAATTAATACCTCCAAATACCTAATGTCCATTAATTGTTCTTTAGTGCTCTCTAGTGATTTTTGAAATGCAGTGCACGGTTTTTCTGCTTTATTAGAAATGTCTGTTTCTGAGATAATTTATGCTTTGCTTGTATTAAATTGAGTAGTGGATAATAGATTTTTGGAAGGACTCTTTCTGCATTAGAATTTGACTGGCTTTATCAACATTTTTTCTTTCCTTCCCTCATTCAAGTTAGGAGGGGATCCTGTGAAAAAAAAGTGCAACAACTTGGTTTAGTTTAACTTCTTCAATTGCAGTCCCTTTGCTAAATTTAAAAATTGTATCTGAAATATCACAACCTACACTGATGTTCTTGAACAATATGGAAAATATTAAGTAATGACATTTAGTGCTGAATAGGATTGTAGCACAATAGGAATTTATTTATATATTTATTTATACATATGTGCATACTTACAGATTTCTTCAGTTCACCTAATGACAGGGGAGGGGATTTTGTTTTGCATTTAGCAGCTTTTGTAATTGTTTATTTTACTTTTACTCATACCTAGTTTCCAAGATTTTATATTCCTTTCTTTTCCTTCAGGGAGCCTAGAAAGGTTGTCCTGCATCGAGGATCAACAGGTCTTGGTTTCAACATTGTTGGAGGAGAAGATGGAGAAGGAATTTTCATCTCTTTCATCCTTGCAGGAGGGCCAGCTGACCTGAGTGGAGAGCTTAGGAAAGGAGATCGTATAATTTCTGTAGGATTCTTTGTTTCCTTTATTTAAACAGCAACAAAAGTTTCCCCCTCCCTGCATATTAATAATAACATTTTTTGTATATCATTAGTTGCTAACAGAGCTAAATTTGAGATAATGGAACAGATGCCAATATACTTCCAAACTCTCTTTGAGAACTTTAGTCTGCCTCAGTTTCTCATCTATAACCTGATTAAAATAGCACTTCCCTCTCTGAGCCATTCAGTGAAGACATTAACTTATCTTAGTCTTGTAGCTGAGGGCTGTATGAGTCTCAATTGGAAGAATACAGGTTTCAGAAATAACTCTTCTAATGAGATGGAGACACTTGGCTGCAGTGTCTAAAACTGGGTCATTACTTCCTGGAGTAGCTGCTGAACCTCCTATTAATCTTAAAAAGATCCATTTCATACCTCTCTAAGGGCTTCTTCTATACTAGTATTGCAGGTCATAAATATTTTGTGTTTCTTTGTGAAATTACTTAATTTATGGAGAATTATTTATTTGGGCAATTACATTGTATTTTGGGAGTTATCTAAGAGGAATTATGTCCTTTTAACAGCTGTTACTAAAACTGGTATTAGAGCACGTCTTTATTTTAGTTTGAACTATGAAAACTGCTCTTGGTATAAAATGTGGAACAGATATTTCTGCTTCATTTTTTTGGTGATGCTATTTTAAAATCTGCTGCATTGAAAACAATGCCAGGTTCACAGAGGGTGTTGCCTGTCACTGGGAGTGGTGACAGCATGGTCTGTAGGCATTATTTGGCTAAGAAGGTCCCTGAACCATCACAAAAGTAACCTTCTCTCTTTCTCCTTAAAAAGAAAAAAAAACCACTCTTAAACAAGAGGAAAATTGACCATTCTCTGTGTAATATACTGTGCTAGTCTCAGTAATTCTTAAGAGGAGTGTATGTGAGAGAGGATTTTATTGACTTGATTTCAGGAACAATGTTAGGAACAGGGGAAATACACATGGCATGGAAACTAGTTTGTATCCAGTTAATTTTTTTCCACAGATGTGTGTTCTGTGGTGATAAACACAAGCATTAATTTTGATGAAGGGCTTTTTTGTATTACTTGTAGGTAAATGGAGTAGATCTAAAATCAGCAACCCATGAACAGGCAGCAGCAGCCCTGAAGAATGCAGGCCAAGCAGTGACAATTGTAGCTCAGTACCGTCCAGAAGGTAAGGGCTGTTTTGTGCATTCAAGTTCTCTTGTTCAGCTTGAAACTCAGAGAAAGATAATCTACAGTGTTTTTCCACCAAACACCTCTTCTGAAACAAATAATGTCATGGATGTCATCACATATATGTTAGCATAATTGCAAGTGATCAGATTGGAATATCTGCAAGTGTTGCTGCCATGGCTTGCTACATTTCTTGCTTTCACCATTGCAGAATTTATTTTTTAGTAAATATTGTCACTGTCATAACATGAAAATTGATCCAGTAAATCCAGAATTTAATAGAAATACCCTGTTGTTCTTTTGGATTTCCAGTTGTCTTCATGCTTTAATATGGTGGTTTTATATGCTTTAATAGTAGGAAGATAGAAGACTAATTCCTTGTTTGTGGTGTTGATTCAGATGACCTGAGGAGGCCATCAGGTTTTCATTCCTTTGTTTCACACTGAGGTGTTATTTTTATTTATCCAGCAGTTTTTTCTGGTCCCGATTAGGCTGTAGCTGATGCTGATTAACCATCCTTGTGTGTTCTGCAGGACACTACATCATCAATACACATAAATGTCCTCTTGCAGCACATTTCAAATGCCTCTATTTGAAACTTTAACAATTTAATAGTCTAAAGTGAAATGCTTGAGTCTGTCAACTCATCTATTATTGGTGTTACGTATACTAAAACATTTTTGTTGTTTTATGAACTGTGATGATCAGCAAATTTCTCCGTTTTTGCTAAATTGGTTGGCCCAGAACTGAATCTTCCTTGCAGAGACTTGTGTGTTTGAAACTTTCCTTTGGCAGTACTGTCAAGGGGTAAGTGTCAGTGTCCATCAGGAGTGGACATGGAGCTGCCTTCATCTGTTAGGTGGCTGACAGCAGCGCACTTTAGTGGTTCTTTATTTCTTCTTTTCCGTCATGTTTCTTCTATCCTGACTGACTCAAATGTTTGAAGCATTAGCTTTCATATTCCCCAACCCCACCAACTGCATCCACATGACATTTCTCCCCTGACCCAGGAATTCTGTTCATAGTAAGGCCAAATGATTGGTTTTCCTGCTTCCTGGTCAAATCCCTGCAGCCAGCCCATGTTGCCAATGCCTGTATTGTCTCAGGGGCTGTATCTTGGTCACATATTTCATCTGTACTTTGCTGTGGTCCAGGATTCATTTTCTAACAGTGTTCACTCTGAGGCTGCTTTTAAAAATATTTGCTTTGGCTTTGTGTTAGAATTGTCAAATAATCAAATATTTCTGTTGATACTCATTTGGTCTATCCTCTGCATGGCTCTTCAGTGTTGTCAACTTTTTATGAATAAATGTGTGTGTGTGTGTGTTTTTATAATTATCCTCATTTTTTGTTTCTGCCTTGGAAACAGGTTAAAGAGTATTAAAATATTCATAAAGTTGTTCATTATTGGTGTTTCTCAAATGTCTCCATAAAGATGGAGAACATCAGTTATAACTGCTTGTATTGCATATGTATTTTATTTATATTTATGAATCCAGCAGGATTTTGTAAAAGATGCTGACAGCTAGGACAGATCAAGGAGATTCTAGACATCCATCAGGGTTCATTATAACTGAGTAAAGAGATTCAGTATGATAGGAGCATTTGGAAGACACTTGGGACTGGCTCACTTCACTCCCTGTTATTGTATATGACAGTTTGTGTGTTCATAGATGTGGTGGGGAATGCTAATTTATGGTTTTACATCCTATCACATTTCCTATTTTCCCATCATAAATTCCCATTTCTCTTTCTCTTCCTATTTTTGGGAAAAGAGGATTTTTTGCAAGCAGTTCTCTCATAGGAAAGCCTGAGTTAGGCTATAGAAAAATCAATCACTGGAAAACCCTTCTCATGCAAAGGCTTGAATTTTCCATGTCTCTCTCTTCAAATCCATGGTAACTAAACTCCTAATTACTGGGTTTGGGGTAGGCTATTATGACTGAATGAAATTGATTTTATTGAATTTGGGTTTAAATTATGTAACCACTGACTTTTCTTTCCTGTAAATCTCCACAATGTTCCTTGGTTATGAAACATTTTTACATTCTTTAAAATGTCTTTCTGGGCATTCCTTTAGTTTTCAGGAGTGTTCAGTAAATTTGAGGGATGCCTTAAAAAGTTTTTCTACTCCACTGAATTAAATTTCAGCAGCTTGCCAGCACTCTTTGGAACAGGTAAAAGCCAAACATGGAATGTGAGTGTGTTCTGCTGTTTACAGAGGTGGCTCGGGCATCAGGCACCCCCATAACTGCACTCAGTTGACCTCAGGTTTTCTCCTTGTAGACTCCAGGCTTTATCTTGCAGCTTGCCAGGACCTGATGTTGGAAGCTGGTCACCTGTTGGGTTGTGCTGGTGCATCCTTCTGTGGTACATGGATACCATGGGTGTCATGCAGAGTCTCCCTGTTGGACACATCAGTGGGCTTGGACCTGTCGGGGCTGGATGCTGCAGAGGGATCTATAGCAGGAGATGAGCAGGAGTTTGTGAAACAGGAATTATCCTGTAGAAATGTGGTTGGGAAGTCAGGATGTTGTTTTCATTTTCATCTTTATTTGGAAGCTTTTCCTTACTCCTTTGCTGGTACTACAAATTTCTACCTCCTTTCAAGACATCATCACTCATGAATAAAAAGGGATTTTGTTTTACTGTGAGTTCAACTGGAAAAGAAATACTGTGACCTGGAGCAGTTTCAAAGTAAGAAATGTTGTTTCAGTACACAAAAGTGTTTTGATAAGCCATTTTAATTCAGTGGCTTCCAATCCATTTAATTTTCCTGTTGCTCCCTGGCTCTGTAGACACCTCAGTGCCACACTGCTGTGTCTCTGGGTTCCTGCAGAGCTGGGATGGCAAGGGAGAATTGTAATGTTGGTGCAGAGGAATGAGAGGAAGCAGTGAGCAATCTGGATATATGTGTATCTCCTGGCAGTGGGGATTCAGGATGGTCAGAAGTGTGATGGTGCTGCATAGCAGGGACACAGGAACCTGAGTGCTTGAAGGGAATGTAGTGAGGGGAGGAGCAGCAAGGGGGAAGTATAGGACTGCACAGGATTACAGTTCTGGGAGGGCTCTGTGTTTCACATTGATACCCATTATTGCATTCATTCAAATGAAAAGGTCATCTGAAATGTAATAATGTTGCCTCACAGTTCAGGATTTCTGGAAAGTTATATTTTGCCATTCCAAAAAGGTATGAGGTGCCAGTGGGCTGCCATACCTGTATTGTAGTTTAAGTGCATTTAAGTGTTTAAAAATAATAAAATAGCCAAACAAATATATTAAAAATATGAAAATATAAAATATATTTGGTTGAAATTGGATAGAAAATAATTTAGTGGGTTAAGCTTTCTATTGTAGTTATGCTCTGCTAGATCAGAACTGAGCTGTGCTAAGGATGTGGATAACATTAACTGCAGTTATGTAAACTGTGAGCCCTGCTCTTGGAGGGCCTTGAAGAAGGCAGCAGGCCAAGTCTGTTGGCATCAGCAGTCATTCACTGGTCACCTCATCTTTCCCCAAAGCAGGGCAAAATTCAGATAAGCCTGTCATGACAGAAAAGATACTAGCCCTTTCTGTTTCCCAAGGATTCACCTGACATACCAAAAATAAAATTATAATTTATTTTTTGAAAGTGGTAAGATGTTTAAGTGATCAGATTAGCTTCATGTTCTTAGATGATCTGGTGGATCAGTGTAAGATTAGGAGAATGTGGAACCAAAGCATCAAGAGAAGATTTCAAAGTATTTTTGTAAAGCATCTGCTTCTGAACCTACATTATTCATGTAGGTAGTTAACACATATTCTTTCAGTTTTATTAATGGAAACTGTGTTTTCTTCATTCTCTCTTGTCTTTAAAACAAATGACTCAAAAGAAAAAAGAAGGAGGAAACACAAAAGTTTTGTTAGAGCTCTGCTCATTGGTCAGTGTGTGGCTGATTTTTCTATTTGCAATGCTGCATTTATGTAATACAAAAGAGAATAACTAAATTCTGGGAAATTGTGCCATTTTTGTATGTGTAAGCTAAGATTGTTTTCTGAGCATTAGTCTTGAAATACATTGTACATCTCCTGTCTGCAAAATCCTAGCTGGGGTAGCATGAAGCCAATAGTGCTTGTGCAAAACTTAATTTTCAGTAATTGTTTTTTATTGAGGCTGAGCTCCCCCTGCTTTCTAGATGAGGACATGGATTTTCTTAAATAAAGGTGATTCAAAAGATCAGTGCAATCCTGATTTAATAACATGAAAAATTCTTTTAAAAAATATCTCAAAAAAGGTTTGCCTTGTTTTTGGGTTTGTGGTCCCTGGTTTCCAGGTTTCTGTTCTTGCTTGTTTTGTACCTGGTTCTACTCATTTGCAAGTAATCTAGATTAGTCAATTAGAGTATTTTCAAAACTGGACCCATTAAGATTAGGAAAAGGGTTTTGCTATATATAGCCCTGATAGACACTATAAGGCGGCTTACACATGTTTTAATCCTTTAAAACCTCACTCCTACTCTTTAATATACTAAATAAAATTGCTTGTGAATGCTTGCTAAGCCTTCAGCAACATTTTTAGTGGATTCACCTCAGCAGTGAGTGGACCTAGTATCTTTCTGAGTTTTCCAGGGTGTGTGGGAGGTGTTCTTGACTAATATAAATGCAGTTTTTCTAATCTTTTAAAATTCCTTGGCACAGTCTTTCAAGTGATTAATGAGATACAAGCTCATTAAACATTAGAGTATATAAAAGTCACCAAGAGCATGTGGAATTCATTCTGGTCTGTCTCCGGCAATGTTCATATCAAATGACAAGCATTGCAGCAAAATATCTCCTCAAAAATGATATATGACATTTTTATTGTGGTCTATGCATTTTAAAAGAAAAATGGAAGATCAATACAGGATCAGTATGATGGTGGCCATCCTAACTACCAGACTCCATTTCTGTATTTGGAGGCACCATGAAAAGGAAACTTGAATATTCTGCAAGTTGAGAAAAGACTATAAATCAGTAGTTATATAAAATTGTCAGCACAAGAGTCCTGCTTAGACAGATCCAATAGGCCCTGCTAAAGAGGGCTTTCCACAGACAGATGGGAAGAGGGAAGCAAGGGGCATACTTTTTAAATGCAAGTGAACTTTTTCAGCTCTACGTGGGTTCGCTGCCTGTACGAGTCTCTGCCATCTGTTCCCTGTGCGCACATCCCGGCTTCCTTCAGTCCCTGCTCCTCCTGTGCTGTGTGCTGAATTCCCATCCCTTGTGCAGCCTTCTGCTCTCCTGCCCATTTGCTAGAATGGGTGTTCCAGACCAGATGCATTTCCATTGCAGCTGTGTTTTCCTCTTCCCCTGCCTGCACAGACAATTTTTCTGCGGATCTCTGTTTTGTTGCCCATGAGATGGGCAGTCCAGGAGAGTTCCATTGATCAGATCCTTTCTGGAGTTCTGATTTTCTGTCCAAGTAAATATTGACATTAAAAATATTACAGATTTCTAGGTAAAATCACTTTAGCAGCTTGGAATCAGAGTAATCTTCTAGGATTTGCTAATCTTCCCTCCTTTTTGTTTCTTGCTGTGGAATACATGCAGACATAGAGCAGATTTAGTATAGTTTTGCACCATCTGCTAATCCAGTGTAATTTTAAAGTTTAAACTTGAGCCCAGATGTATTCATCCTCTGTTCTTAACAACTGATTATGTGTCAACCTGAGTAGGCTTTGGGTTTTTTCCTTTGGGGATGGTGGGGTTCTCTTGGATAAATGCCATGAATTGAAGCAGGAGGTGCCTGTGTTTCCTCATCTCCTTGTTATGTCAGTATATGCTGTTCCCTCCATGCCTCTAAAGTTCCTGGAAACTTTGAGAAAATTCTAGTCAAGAAAAGATGCCCTTATTCTAATGCTCTTATTTTATTGTGTTTTATGGTAGTTTTGCTGCCTGTTATCCTTTATTTGATGTATATCAGGGCAGCTTTTCTAAAATTGAGACCTTAAAGGTTGATTCTGAGTGAGGTTTCATTCACTGCTGTTGCATATACATCTGGTTTTGGAGCCTGACCAAATTCTTACTGAAAGTATTGAGAGGTTGGGTTGTGTGGTTTTCTTTTGGTTTTGAATTTCTTTTTGTGTGGGTGTCTGTGTTTCTATGAACCACCACAGTTCTTATTAAAACAGTATTTCAGAATCTTAGTGTTTTGATGGCTGTGGAAATTCGAATACTTTGCTCATCCTTTGTTTCCTAAAGCTGATGCTGAACCAACCCTACTTTGTCAACAGGGCACAGGTGCTGATCCTTTGGGTATCAGACTAACACTGCTTTTCTGGTGCTATCAAGAGTCCTGCTGCTGTGTTATTTTCTGTCTCCAGCATTAGTTTCAGTAGCACTATACCTAATACTAAGGTTTCTTTTTTTTAAAAGCCTGTGCACTTTTTAGTTCCAAACCAAATGATGGTGAGAATTCTATTCATCCTGTTCCTCCCAAAACCTTCTGCTAAGAGGAAAGTACCTCAAATTTTAGCTAGCTCTACATCAGTAAAGCTTACCAGATTCTGACTGCACAGTGCTTAAGCTTCTCCTAAATATGAAATTTCTTGGCACTCCTTCTTTTTGAACATAAAGCCTTCTCAGTCCCAGCCCATTAGTTTCCTTTTTTTGCTTTATTCATATGGCAGGAGCCTCTGTGGTGAAATTATTCTCCTCCTTACTCCTACAGATGTCCCTGTCACTCATTCAGCACTTACTTTCCAGGAGTTCTGATGAGAAAAATTAAATAAGTTCAGGAAGCTGCAAGACCAGCAGCCTGCAGATGAAATATAGGATAGAATCAAGCAATACTGGAAAATAGCCTCCCTGGTAGCTCTCTTATATTGGTGTGCTGCACAGGAGAAAGTCTGATTCTTCGATAAAATGACACAATACAGAAATTTGTATTTTTTCCAGTAGCTATTACAATGAGCTGCAGATATTTTTAGTATTGAACACACTGTAGCACAAGAAAACCCTGGGATTATCTGATCTTTTCCATGCTTAATTTCCTTTCACACAGGGACATACAAAAACCTTTTAGGTTTGTAGTTTCTTGGTTACAAATGAGTAAAATGAGGTGACTTACCCAAAGCCCTGCAGGGCAGCAGTAGCACAGCAGGAGTGGGCTGTTCTCTCACTGCATCTGAGCCCTTCCCCTAAAGAATGCTGCTTTCTAAAAAATGTTGTTTTCTCACATTCCTCTTTGGTTACTGTCCTGTTATCTTACATTCTTTTGTTATTAGTGATAGCATCAGTAGTGGTGGAAATAATGGTTTTGATTCTCTTGTCAAACAACCTCAGCAGTTTGGCTTAGTGCCTGCAAAGCATTTGATCTCAGCTTTACTTGTAAACAGACACTTGGTGCTATTTTAGAAACTAGGGTATCTTAAAAGCTACTGGCTTTTGCTTATAAAGGACAAAAGTTAGGGTTATTGAAGAGACTGTTCATATTGTAATAATCTGGATAGGGTTAATTATAGGTGCTATCGCTCACTGTATGATGAGCGAGGGGAGAAAGGGCTGCAGAACATAATACGATAAAACATTCACAGTTTTTAAATGGCTGTTGAAGCAACCTTAATTTGGAGATTTTCTCAAGATTTTTTATTTTAGAGTTCTTTCTCAGTCATGCACTTCCTGAATAACCTGGTGCCCACGGGGAGTGAGGGTGCAGCTCAGCAGAGAGCTCAGTGCCCGGTCCAGCAGCTGCTCGCGGCGCACACGCCCTGGCTCTGCCAGTGTTGACTTGTTATAATCTGGCATCACGTGGTCTCTTGGGGAAGGTGGTGGCTGCACAACATTTCCTTTGACTAGGAAGGGTTTACAAGTGGATCTGTTGATCCTGAAGTCCAAACTATTCAGCTGAAGGAAAAACTTACTTGCTCTGAGTTCGTATTTTATGCTGATGGCATGTAAGTACCTCACTTCAGGAGATGTTTGTCCTGAAGAAGCAATTACTGTTTTCCTGGCTGCTTTTGTAGCTAAAATCAAATGCATTTAGCATAGTTTTATTAGTACACGGTGCTGCTTAAGAACACAATCCGTTTTTCCAGGATTAACATTGGACATAATTCTGTGGGGGCAATTTGAATCTCTAATGCCGTTTACAAGTGGATTGAAATTCATGCCAGAATTCTGGATATTTTTTTGCTTTCCTGAGCATCCAGAGGAATATGGTCTTATTTCAGAAGATGTTTTGCATATTTCCCACCTTGTAGTGTTAAATTCTTTATCTCAATCAAATCCAGTAATTTTGAAGTACAGACATTTTTCATTTCCATTTCTTAACATTTAAAATTTAAAAAATGTAGCTCTTGGTTATAAACATGTATTTCACATATATGTTCTGAACTTTCCTTTCTATCATGGGTTAAAATTAATCTGTAACTGCCTTTTTATTACTATGAAGTTGATAATTATTAGTAGAAATGTTTGTCTTAATTTGAAAAAAATAGTTACTGTGAACTATAGATTATAGTAACAGAGTTTTGAAGTATAATATTCTTGTATATTTTCTTTGTCTAATCAAAATTATTTCATATTTTCTTTCAGTTTAATTGCTGAAATTTGGCAGGAAATAAATTGCCATGCCTGTCTTTGTTACAGAATACAGTCGTTTTGAAGCTAAAATCCATGATTTACGGGAGCAGATGATGAACAGTAGCATTAGCTCAGGATCAGGATCTTTGCGAACCAGCCAGAAGAGATCCCTCTACGTCAGGTAATTATCTTTTTCATAGCGTTGCTACTGGGTTTTTCTGCTTTCTCTAGATTTACTCTTTTGGTATTTGGTTTCTGTACAATTATTTACCAAGTATTAATAAAGGAATACTTATATGCAAATATAATAAAAATAAAGCTGCATTTGTAATATAGGTGAAAAGTAGTAATATCCCTGAGAACTCTGTATGAACTTTGAAGAATGGTGCTATTGTTTCCTTTTTGTCCTTTGATTTGAGAGAGATGATAATCCTTCAGCAAAAACATCTATTTCTTCTTTAAGTCAGTGTATGTGAATTCTTAAAAACTTGCTTAGATCAGTTTGTGGTTTTGTGACAGTAGTTTTCATATTATCCCTTGTTCTCAGTACTTGAGTTCAAATGTTTAGTCTTTCTTAAGGTTTGACAGATTTCCATCTTATGTCCTTCAGCTTACTTTAGATGTTTTCTTGGTTTTATTAAGGAACCTTATTTCTCTGTCCGATTGAGTTTTGTCATGGAATATTTTTCCATGGTAACCAAGAGAGAAAATGCAAAGCAAATGAACTGAGTATAACTCATTAATTTATTCATATCAAATTAAACATAAAGGAGGCTGAAAGGAAGTGAAAACATAAAAGCATGAAGCAGATGAGAAAATAGGTGGTTTCACAAGGAAATTATGGCAGGGTGCAGCTTATTCATGTGTCACTCAACTCCTACATCAGTTATCGTGTACTGATAAAGCATAACGTTTCAAGTAGGGAACGTGGGTAAAAGGATTGCATTTTTAAAAATAAATTGGGTTTTGAGTTCTTCAAATCAGCTCATCTCCGGATTGAGTCAGTAGCCTCTTGGTAGGAGCCAGAATGTTTCAATAGAGCAGGAAAGTCTTCAAGTAGTTCTGGTGTTTGGGTTAAACATGATTTAAAATGTAGGATGTCACTGGTTTGCCTCCTTGAAGTAAGCAGGCTCAGGTGCTGTTGACCTTTCCCATCCAAAGCAGATAGTGTTTTGTTCATGGTGTGTTCTGTCTGCTGAGCTGTGGGAAAGGAAGCAAGTCATGCCCCAAGCAGTTCCCTGAGTAGTTGCATCGATGCTGAGGAAAGTCATGGTCCTTTGTAACTATTTCTAAATGCTTGACACAAATGTAGCTAAATTCTCACAGGGCTTCTGTTTAGCTTGACTCTAACAGGTAGTTTGTGTTTTGACATATTGTTTCAGTAGCTGGATTCTGTTTTCTCAGATCTGAGCCTACTTTTTTTCCTACTTCTGTTTGCTTTAAATATTTTGGGGGTCAAAATTTAAATCTCTAAAAATAAATGCCTTAAATAGTAAGGGTAAGTGCTTGATACCACAGTTATCCATATCTTTGAATTTCCACAGGTAGGTAAATGTCCGTATGGATATTGTGCCAAGATCTTCATTTCCATAATCCCAAGATCTATTGCTTTAGCTCTTATTGTATACCTCAGCCCAAACAATTCCAAATGCTTTTATTTTCTTGGTTAGCTATAGCCTGATTAGGTTCTAAACTGCTTATGTTCATGTTCACATATCTGATATTTTGACCCACTAACAAGCATTTTCTCTTTATGTAACTTTTATTCTACTGATGGAAGTTGTTGAGCTTTTGACTTTGCCAGTTGCTGCAGAACTTGCAGCCTTCTCCAGGCTGCTGGCAGAAGCCTTGTGGGGACTGGTTTCACTGAAAGTTTTTGAGGCTCAATATTCAGTGTTGGTATAAGTCAGTGCAAATATCTAAAATGCAAAAATTTCCCAACAAAAGTACTTTTCTACCCACATCTCTTTACAGAGGGTGCTGCTAGGGCTTTTGGGATCTGCTTGTGTCATCACACCAAAAGCTGCCAAATACTGGGAGGCAGCTTAGTATGCACAGAAAGGGCTCTCATCTGTTCTGTCTTGTTTCTGATGTAATTTTGACCCCATTGAAGTAACTTTTATGAATATTTTCACATACTGCTAGATACTGACAGAACATGTTAGTTACCCACTTTATTTCTTATTATAAGTCACTCTGGTATAGTCATACTGTACTTTAATTCAACTCAAAGCCAACTTTAATAACTTCAGATATCTTTTTCCAGTAGTGCTGGGGTTTTGGATATGCCTTAAAGGATGCCAGTTATGTAACAAAATGCTGAATTGAATGGTAAATCCACCAGTAAAATGTTTATAGGCATTCAATCACAATTTCAGAAAAGCTATTAAATAAAAATACCCTGAAAATCATCTCTGCTGCTTTCTCAAAATCAAATTAGGAAATAAAATCAGATAGATCATTGTACCCCTGTAAACATGATATCTTTAAAACTAGTCTGCCTGTAAACAGCATTTTTGGTATTATGTAATATTAAGGAAAAGGCAATTGTGTTTGCCCAAAAATACAATTTGGAGTGAAATGGCAGATTTTTCTTTGTAATTGTATCTATGTCAAAAAATGATGCACAGCAATTTGGAAAACAGCCCTTGGAGGGCAATCCAAATAGAGCAATTCAGCAGCAGCTGATCCTCCATTTGCACGTCCTACTGTTCCCCCCCACACCACTCCCCCTGTCCCCAGCTAATTCACATGTACTGATGTGTCTCCTCTTATTTTGCTTTATATTTCTTCTGGTCTTTGTTCTGAGACACATTCTCTCATACTGTTTCTGGGTTTGCATCTGATCTATATCTATGTAGATATATATGCTCATCTGGAGATTCAAAAAGCTCATGTGAGATACCTTCATGGTATCAAGTTTCTGTGATAACACATGGAGAGAGAGTGAATCTGTTCCATATTTAATCTCATCTTCTGTGGCAAGTCTCAGTCTGCAATGTGTGCAGCATTCAAAATCAAAAATTACATTTACCTTTGTGCATTTTTCTGACCAGCACAATACATTCCAAATTCAAACAATGGCACTGATTTGTGCTTGAATCACAGCAAAAAATGATTATGTCTCCAAGTTGAAGAAACATAACAGTTTTACAACGACTAAGAAATTTTAACTCAGTCCTTTGGAAAAATAAGATCTGCTATCTGATGTTAGCAGCAGGCTAAGTTACTTGTCTGCTGTTTAATTGGGCCTTCTTTATGGTATTCTCAGGGTTCAAACATTAAGTTTCAAACAACTTTCCCCAAAACTCGGAAAAAGAGAACCTCCTTTACAAGCTGACCTTTATTTATTATGAAGTGGTAAAATTAATTAATTTGTAATGAAATTAAACATAGAGCTGCTTTTGCTGAAGGAATTCCTGGTTGCTTTGTTTATTGAAGAAATGCTTCAGTAGAATTTGGTCAACAGCCTATGACACTGAAAGTAATGAGTGTGGTAGGTAAAAGATTCTCTGGAAAATTTGACATTGTTACACAGCCATTACATTTTTGGCTTTGAAGCATAAACACACATGAAATATGCAAGCTAATTTCAATTTCTCTAGACTTGTGGATGAAAGGAACTGAGTTACCTTTTTAGTGCTCTTTGGTTCCTGAGTAATACCAAGTGAAATAAAAGGGAGAACTTGGTCCTTTCCCTAGAAAATATTTTTTAGGACTTACCATTGAAATTTAAATAGAACTTTACTGTAAATATCATGGATCTGCATTCAAAGCAGTAGCTGATGAGGATTACTAAATTTATTTTTAAGTTAATTTGTGTTTATAACTTACAATAAGTAAATGTATACATAGCATTTTTAATCTATAATGAAAGTCCCCATGCAGGAAACTTAATAGAAGCAATATTTTTTATATTCCAGCTTGTAGATAAATGCATCATCTGGGCTGTGAAGTGAGTTCTTGGTTGATGATGTGCCAGGCATACAGGAAAAGCCATGTTAGTCACTTGAAATCAAAACAAATTCTTGTTAATTCTGTTTGCTTTTGAGGTCATTTATAGGATCATTAGCAGTTCCTGGTATTCCTATAAATGTTAGCTGCATAGTTTTGTCAGTATTATGTGACACCCTAAATGATCTTTTTATACAACTATCTTCATCAGCTTTGACTTTTTTGCCCAATAAAATTATTTTTCTTCAAGTGGCTTTACCAGAGAAAATGTGTTTGATGAAACTGCCTTTCATTGTGCAAAACCTGCTCTGTGTAACCATTTATCTTGTGGGAAAAGGACATGTTGGTAATAATGGCTTTATCCATTTCTGCTTCCATTTCACTCCTGAGCATCTTTTCTCATGCAGTCAACATACATGTTAATGCTGTTAGGCCAAGCTCACAGCTTTTATAAATTTATATGCAAACTCAAAAATAGAAGTAAAAAGTGGAGCTGGTAGAAATCATTGCTTGAATGCTAACAAGAAATCTCAGGAAAGAAATGTCACGATGCATGTAATTAATTCAGTGAAAATGTATACAACTTGAATCTGCATTGAAAGTACCTACTAGATTATGTGCAGTTTATTTTGAGATATGAAATTATATTTGTCCAGACTGTTTCTTGAACAAATGTGCAGAATAAATGTGGAGGAATAGCTACTTCCTATCTGTATAATTTTCTTACCTGCAATATTTTGGCTATTTAAAAAAAAAGTTCTGATTTAAAAAAAAAATCAATATCTTAAATATGCTGTGGAATTAACCCAAAAGATCTTATTATGAAGATTGCACTGCTAAGGAAGGTGGTATTTCAACCTGAAGCTATTTCAAAACTCGAAGTCTGAATTTGGTTATAAACTAAAGGTATTGCAGAGATAAGTATAAGGCTCTTTGTATCAAGAGAGCAAATATTTTTAAGCCATTAAAAAATTCTGTCTTTTTATAGATGTTCTAAAAATCTTTAGGAATTTTTAAAAAATATTTTATAGCCTAAGAAAGGCATGGTGTCTCAAACTGCTCTGGTTTTGCAATAGATGCTGAAGATGAATTGGTCTGACAGAATATTTTGAACTTTTTCCCTGTAAACAACTTGTTATTGGTTATGAACACATACAGATCACTCAGTGTTTGAGGAAGGCAAAATTCCCAAAGTTGAGGTAGATTTTGGAGCAAACAGGTTCTGACTTACATGGGTTAAACATTTCTGTGATATTAAAAATCTAGCAGAAAAAGGTATGTAAGACCAGTGTTCAGAATGAAGAAACAAGCTGAATTTGGACAAGGAAAATGACACCCATTTAAATCATAACGATGTGATCTCTTGGTACTACTTTGGCTTGGTATTGAATAAGTTGAATTTGGTATTGTTCAGAAAGTGCAGCACTGACAATACATGAGCTGACAGATTAAATAATGTTGAGGATTTTTTGGACTGTGTCATACAATCATCTATTTCATATAGGTGAGGTTCATGAACTATTTTCAAATGTAAAAGAAGTCCTTTAGAAAGCAGAACCTGAGCACTATCTCTTGCTGTTTTGCTAAGAGACTCCTGTCATCTTTCATTTCCACGTCCTCATTAAACCCTCAGCTGTGCCAGGCAGAAACAGACTGCAGATATCTTCATTTCCTCAGGGAACTTGTCCAGGTATAAAATGATCCAAAAGGCAAAAAGATATGACTTGTAAACCAGATCAGTTCCATATCATGGTGGACCATGTGCCTTTCCAGACAACGGTGCTTTCTTAAGCAAAAAGGGGAACGGGAGTCAGTTGCATAAACCAGTGTTGCTGCCAGAGGGAATGTTAATAAAACTGTAGTCATGCAGCTGCTGCTCAGGTATTGTGGGTGTCTTTTATTTGAAAACAGGAGTACCTTAGGAAGAAGGGTGAGATTCTCTAAAATGGTCAGGAAATTCCTGAAAGAATGTGCATGAGGTTCTCTAAGGCTTTGGGTGGTGAGCAGATCATATTTCTAAGTTATTTTTCCTGTGAGCAGGATACTGATGATACTGACTTTTATTTTAAAGACAGTACTAAACTGTACTAAATTACTAAATAATTTTAATTTATAAATTGATATGGAAGTGTACTTTACAGAACTTTTGACCATGCTCTATGCTTTAAATACTTGCTTGTCTTTTTTATCCTACACTGACATGTAACTTGCTCTGTGAATTGAATTGAATTGCAGTAGGTGTTTCCTGTAGAGCTTTTGTAAAGCACTAAAGGTTTGCTCTGGATGAAGTTTTTTCTCATTGATTAAAGCTTAGAAGTGTGTGTGGGTACTGTACTACACATTCTGTGTGTGTATGAGTGTGTTCAGCCTTCTTGTAAGTACCTGTCAGAATGATGCAATCATTTATGAATAGCACAGGCAACTTGCTTCATATTTTGTGCTATTCATAGTCTCCTGGTTTTTCTTGCTTTTTTTCTATGTTTAATTTTTTCTTTTCAATATAGAGCTCTTTTTGATTATGACAAGACTAAAGACAGTGGCCTCCCAAGTCAAGGGTTGAACTTCAAATTTGGCGATATTCTCCATGTCATTAATGCTTCTGATGATGAATGGTGGCAAGCACGGCAGGTAACTCCAGATGGAGAAAGTGATGAAATTGGAGTTATCCCAAGCAAACGGAGGTATGGCATACTTTATTGACTTGGAGATGTCTACTAATAAACACCTGATCTGATTAATACATATATTGTATGTGCTTTTCTCTTTCTTGTTAATTCTGTACCACATCCGCCACTTGTTTGATTCTTTTGTTTTAAAGTAATCTGTAGTGGATTCTCATTCACTCAATGAAATGTTCATTAAAACCCCATTTAGCCCTAGGAGTTGTGTGCTGAAGTTAATAAAGGTGGTCCACATCTGCCTCTGGTCTCACTGTAATTTGTGGGTTTAATATCAGATAATCAACCATTTATGTATGAAAAGGTGCAAAGTGTGAATGAATTTTATTCAAGTCATGACACTATCATGAATTCTTTCTACCCAGAACCTGGAAAACGGGAAAATCATTCTTTGGTAGCATCCAATGAAGATGAGGTTTTTGTTGACATAGTGGAGACTTAAATAAGAGTTTAGGTGCTCTGAATCTTAATATCTGCTATTGACTGATAATTGAGGCTGTTCACTTACTGTGTCGTGTTTCCTCTTTGCACTCTCTGGATTTGTTGAACATGTATAGCCATAAAATATTCCAAATAATTCCACAGAGCCTCAGTTGAGAAATGACAGTTTTCCATTAGCAGACTTCCATTTTCTAAATGTGTCATAAGCAATAAAATGTATAGTACAAAAGGTACACCAATGTGCTTCTGCTGTAACAAGTCCTAGCTTGAAGTTCTGGAGGTTTGCGATTTCTGAATTTTTTGTGTGTGTTTTTGTGGTAGAGTTGAGAAAAAAGAACGAGCCCGTTTGAAGACAGTGAAATTCAATTCCAAAACAAGAGGAGATAAAGGGGTGAGTTAATGAAGTGCTAATTACACCTGGCATTGTGAATGGTAACGTTTTTCAGCGATTTTGTGTGTGGAGAATCACTTTCAGATTTGAATGAAAAGAGTAAATTCTGTCAAATAGAAATGAAATAATTCTGAGCACCAAAGCAGACTTTAATTGCCAAAACACTGCAAATTGTTTACAAAATTAGCATAGAAATATACATGCTTCTTAATACTGTAATGCAGTAGGAGCTGTATATCCTAACCAAGTATTGAATCGTGCCATTTCTAACAGCTCTGCTCCAGATGTGATTTCTGTCGCAGTACATGTGGTGGGAATGAGTAGTGAGAAAGAAGTGAGGCTACTTAGGTGGTAATAGGAATATTTGTAGCCAAAATTATAGCCATTTCATAATGGCACAGCAGCCAAATTTTTTTATTGTTTTGAGGGTGAGGCTTTTTTGCAATGTTTTGGCTGTTTTGAAATTTGAGAAACAACTCCACAACCTTACAATTTCTACCAGTAGTATGTGACTAGTAATTTCAAGACTCAGGCCTGTGCATTTTAGATGTAAGAGTCTTCTAAATTAATAATATATTGCCATTTCAAAAAATCTGAAGTTTGCTTTAAGCTCCTCAGGAAGCTATTTCTTAAATAGTGATTATATTTTAGTTGCACTAATGCTGTAGCGTTGGTTAGTCATTATTTTAAATCCCACAAGTGCATTTTAGTAATTTATTTCACTTACATAGTTTTCATAACTTCAGAAATCTCATACCTCAAAGCTTCAGTACTATATCCTGATAGTGTAGGACTGCAAAGTATAAAGACTCTAAAATTCATATATACATCCCTCTGCTACATGGCAAAGGTTTGATTCATTAATGAAATGATGTGTTTTTCCCCTATAAGTATAAAGTATAAGTATAAAAGAAAATCAATATCTCTAACTACTTCCTGATTCACAATTATGGTACTGCTCTGGAGATTTACTGGATTATTTGGCAGTATTTTTCTGTTTTGGTGCTTTTGTAGTTTGGTATTGGAATAAAATATTATCAACTGACATGGTAATTTGAGTTTGCTTTTTAGAAGTCATATAAAGAGAGGCTTAAATACTTCAGATTCTTTTCAATACACTAAGGAATTTTTCAAATGTTACCATGTTCTTTGAAAGATAATTGCATGGTTTAAGAGGATGTCTGCCAATTAACTGCAAACAGTTAATTACTGATGTGTTTGAAGTAGCTTTTTGACAAAAGCAGAGTTGGTGCACAGTCCCTGTGTACTAACAGAGCACCAAAGAAATGCATGGAATACTGAGTGGAAAAGCAGCTACGCTTGCCATTGATGTAGAACTGCAGTTCCTTTTCTTTAGTAACATTTCATTTTGCAAACACTTACACTGTTCACAGGCTCTTGCTTCAGCTGTAAATGTTTTAACATCAGAGTTTCTCCTTGAAGTATTCCTCCTGTATTTGTCATGATACTTTTCCTTGTAAATGACTGCACCATACATGTCCTCATGGACCATGTGCCTTCCTGTGTCTGTGTGTGCTAATTCTCCATAAATAGAATGAAATACCAATTTCATACAGCTTTTGAAAATTTCTACATTAAGACCTTGAAGAATCCTAGTGATGGCTAACATTAAAATCTATGTTCCTTTCATTGTAAGGAAACCTAAAAAATCTGGAGCAAAAATAGTTACATTTTATTCTTGTTTGTTCCTTTCATATACACATTTCTCTCATTTTCTGTGCTGCTTCTGATTTAATATATTCCTGCTTATAATGACTGTCAATGATTGCCAGTGGGCTTATGAAAAATTTAATGCAATTACTATGCATTTTCAACTAATATGTAAATCCTTCTAGCTTTCTATAATCATGATATCTTTTAAAAGTAATCTTTTGGCTAATCTTTTATGCAAAATCAGTATAGTATTACTTTTCTCTTTTTTTTTGGCAATGGAACTGACTCTGACCATTATACATGCAGTATATAAGGTTTCATATTAGCTCAGGAAGACTTACTGTAAGAAAGTTAAAATAATTGTTATGAAATATTTTCAAAACTATAATGAAGAACTTGATTATGTTTTATAATCACAATAGCACAATAAATCAGCTAGTCCTTTTATTTTAGCTGTACAGATTCCCCATTCTCACCATTTCAGCTAAACTGAACCATTGTAGCTTTTTTACATTTGTCTCCTCTCACCAAACAGACAGACTTGCCCAAATGAAACAATTATAGATATGAATATTTTATTTTTTGAATTTACATTACAGTATTTTTCAGTATACTCAGGATGGATCTCCTTTGAACATATTTCTTTGTTGTCCTTATTCTCTAGATTACATTACCCTTCCTGGTTGTGAGAAATCATTTGCACTGACTTGACTTCTATTAGAGAAGGTCAAGAGGACCATAACATAGAAATTTTCCTGTGCCAAGTATGGTTCCTGCAGGCATATGATTGGCTTGAAACTTCATCTTTTGTCTATGTGTCAGATTGATAATCTACCAATTTTTACAGTGGAACAACAGTTTTAGTCGAACACAGATGCGAGGCAATTAAAGGTTTTATAGATTTCCTCCTTAGCACAGTATTGTTATTTCCAGAGCTCAATGTCACTGATTGTGCTCCCATGGTACTATGTGCCTCTTTAACACCTTGTAATTTTAAGTAACTTTTTAAAAACACTGGTAGTGAAAATATCACTGGAAGTTTAATATCTGCTATTGCCAAGCACATCTGGCCAGAAGGATTGTTAGTCCTGTAGCAGGATGCAGCTTTTGTGTTGCACTGTAGGAATGGAGCACAACCATAGACATTCTCTTCAGGAAGACCAAGTGTTAGTTTTCAATTGTGCCAAAAAATGTGGCCCATCATTTGAAAAAACTCTGTCCTGTTTGACCCTTACTTGTTACTGTCATTCATTCCATACTTGATGCTGGTGGAAAGGATAATACGCCTTTTTGCAACTCTGTTGCGTATAATAGAGAAATGTGAGCTCACATTAGCTGAAGAAAGACAAACAATTACTTGAAAGCTAACATGCTCCAAATCTTAGAAACACTTGTTAACAGCATCTTGAATGCATGATTATTTTTTTTGCAATACCTTTTAAAAGATGCTTCTGTGGCGCTTTTCTTACTTCCTGCTGCACATAGGCTCTGCTTAGCTTAGAAATAAATAGTCCCCTACAGCACAGGGTCTCAAGACCAAGTTGGGTGTTTTCCTATTTCATCATTCTTTCTATTGTAGTTTTTTTTTTCTGCACACCAAATGACAAAAATATGGCAAATTTTATGTCTTTGCAAAACTGGTCAGATGAGTCACTTACACCTAAAGATGGAAGGGAATTTCTGCTGACTTTAAGTTAGCTGTATTAGCTCTAGTTCTGGGCATAATTGCAATTAAAACATTACTGATTTATTTATACTTTAAGGTTTTTTATTGACTTGGAACACCAAATTAAAGGTGCTGTAGTTACATGATGTCTTCAGCAGAAGATATGGCATATATTAGTAAAATCTTTGCTAATTACATATAGACATACATATATAGGAATGAAAATGCATTGGTGCTCTCCACTTGAACAAACAGCACAATCATAGTCTATATTTATATGGATGTAAATGTCTATGTAAGTAACTCTAGAAATGCTTGTAGCAACTGAGATGCAGAAATTCTTCAGCAACACAAGCAGTTAATGTCAAAAGTTGCTGAACATGATCCTTGATATCCAGGGTTTTTCATGTAGTAATTATAAGTACACTCTTGAAAAACATAATTGCCTCAATAAACCAAAGAAATTAGCTTGTGTCTTTTCAAGTTAATCTTCGTATTAGGATGCAAAATTACATAGAACAGAGTAAGTACTTTAAGTGAATTTGCAATGAATTGCAATAGTAAAACACTGATACAAGTTTTGGACATTTTTAGTTGGATGGTAACACTGTCCAATACTTTTGATGTTTTGTTATAATATCAGTTGTTTGCAAAAGCCTCAGCTTGGATTTTTGGTTGTTTTCTTTAATACTGTAACCCCTAAATGAGATAATATCGGTGATTTAATTGGCTTTAAATCATTATGGTTTGGCCATCTTACAGCAGCCTAGTTTTCCACTTTTTTTAACACTCAGAGCAAGTCTAAATTTGTGAAATACAGGTCAGGCCCAATAGCATGAACCAGTTTTCTCACTACTAAGCATGTGAAACATGGAGGATCCGAGCAAAGTCATGATCCCAGTCTCTGTTTCTAATGAGCTGAGCAGATGAGTGTTAAGCTGAGATGTGCACTGCATAATGTGGTTGTAGGAGTCAGCTTCCGCAAAGCTGCTGCTCTGGGCCTTTGTTCACACAGACATTAGACATCCTTTGTTTTGCCCCTCCTTCTCTTCTTCAGCAGTCATTCAATGACAAGCGTAAAAAGAACCTCTTTTCCCGAAAATTTCCCTTCTACAAGAACAAGGACCAGAGTGAGCAGGAAACCAGTGATATTGACCGTAAGTATGTGGCATTCCATGGAGAGCGAAGCACAGTAGAAGGGCCTGCTAGACTGCACTAGGGTGTTACCATGGAGACAGTTTCATGAGCTGCAACAGGCTGAGGAGCTCCTGGTGCCACTGGCAAACCAGGCTACAAAACCAGGGCAAATCTTTGTTTGCTGTGAAAATCAAACTTAACACAAGAGTATCCCAGTTTGGAATAAACTGGGCAATACTGTTGGCTAACTGGAGGAGATAACTGCCTTCCAGTGCTGTCAGTGATGCTTCCCTGTTGGTGACTTGGAGGAGAAAGCACAGTATTCATGAAAGTATAATGGAGCTTACCAGCTTCTCAAATCAGTCCCTTTAGATTGGTTTTTCAAAGTCATTCATTCTAATTTGATTTCCCTAATGAAGAGAGCTTACTCTGATTTTCATTGTTCTTGCCAGCAGTTAAAAAAAGTGTATTCTCAAAACAGAATTGCATAAATTTGCTAATTCAGAGAAGGTTCAAAACAAACTGTGTTCTCTGCCATTTGCATTACTGACTGCACTTCATGTGCCAGTCAAGTCAAAGTCTATGGACTCATTTTCCCCTGTGATGCTCTAGGAACTGTCTCCTGTCGTAGCGCCAATTTTATATATTACTGACAATTATTTTCTTTGTGATTGTCTTTTTATTGCTTGCCCTCTGGGGACTACTCTGCAGGAGGTCCCTGACGACATGGGATCAAAAGGCCTGAGTAAGTGATCAAAATACTCCCAAGTTATTTTAACCTCCATCTGAAAAATTACTTCTTTTTTTTTTGGACAGATCTCTTTGAGATTGGTGCTCCACTGGCATAAGGAGGTTCACTAAAACTGGTTCATAAGCTTTTCCTAATTTGTAATCTTTTGGTGTTTTTGCTTTCAGGAACATGTAAAGATTATGTGACTGTCACGTTAGATTTTTTGTTTGTTTTCAGAAGCTTTCCAGTGCTTTCTTGTTTGTCCTTAACAGTACTGTGTTTTTAATTTGATGATTATTTTTTAATGTTACTTATATCTTGTCCTCGTATTTTTATTTATTTAAAAATAACCTTATGGCTCTTTACAGTAATAGCACAACCATTGCCGTGTTACTTTAACTAGTAACAGTTTTCACTCCTCTCTCTAGGCTACTGATGTTTACAGCTACTTAAAGCAAACACAACTTTTCCTTAACAAGTGCCAGGAGAATTTTTCTATTTTGAACACTTATGATGCTTTTAGATCAGGTGTAGGTCTGATAGAGGTGACTTGAAGCACTTCTTGTATTTCTATTTGAATCCAGTCAGATTCAGAAGTTGCTGCCTACTCTTGGCAGAACTGTTTGTGTATACATACCCCACCACTAAATGTATTAAAATAACAAATAAAAAAAGCCAAGACCTTGCTTTTTCACAGATATTTAATACATACACTGTTAGGCACTTATGCAAAAGAAAAAGGAGTCTCTAAAGGGATGTGGCTGAGGGTCATTAGGGGTAGCATTTCTTCCCAAGGCATAACTGTAAGGTACAGTGTCTGTGAAATTACTTGTAAGGGCCGGTGTACTTCTGTATCTGTCCTCAATCATGAAGTAGAAATTCTTGTAGCTGTAACATTCATTTCTCAATTCTTAAATGGCTTCTTTCAAAGGAATTCCTGGTCTAGACCAGAAAGCTTTAGCAACCTTCATGGCCTTATGGTTTAGAACATCAAAATCATAAGCAGCCTTTATGGCCTTATGATCATACCTAGTTTTAACTATGTAATATGATCCAGAAATATCTCTAGATGATTCTGTTCTATAAACAGAACATGTTTCTTGCCTGTTTTTCAGCACAGACTTTTAAAAACTGCCTTATCACACCTAATGCAAATTGTGTTACATGCTGTACTATATTTCCTCTAATATAATCCAGTATTTTCTCTACAAGAGACTAAATGTAATCAGTAAATTGCTTGCATAACAGTTGAAATGCATAATCCCAAGTTTTTACACAACACAATTCATCCTGCAGTGAAAATTTAAAAATTGTAGGGCTACATGTGAATTATGAATTAGTGTACTTTTTGTAATCTTATTTTATGCACTATTTAATGTTTTTCTTTTTATTAACATCAATTCCTTTCATATGAAATTAAGCTTGATCCTGAGAGCTATGAGAAGTACGTTAAAACTTTTATATGCAGTATGTATTGATTTCAGCACTTTGATATGAGTATTGTCTTTCATCTGGATTATTTTTTGTCGATTTTCTTTCTGTTTGATTCATGCCATTGGTGTATGTTCCTTATTTTTTCCCATTGTGTTGCAATTTCAGAGCATGTAACCTCTAATGCCAGCGATAGTGAAAGTAGTTACCGTAAGTGTTTTTAAGTTCTTTGTTTATTCAGAGCCTTTGTTTTGCAGCTCTTTCTTTGATTTTGTTTGTCTGTCTTTTCTGGGTATTTACCTGTTAAATAGAACTTCCCAGTCAGCTTCAGGTGAAATCTGTACTTGTGTATTTGGTGGAGTACTGCAAATTGTTCCATGTCTTTGTTTTTTAAAAACTCCCTAGAATCATTGCAAACCTCCTTTATGGATATTTTTTATTGTTGTCTGTGATTTTCTTAGTTCAGCTTGATTTGAATTGACTAATTTTTTTTTAAATTACACAAGCTAGCTAAACCTGTTAAATTTAAAGCTGACAAATATAGTTTTATGTAGCTGAGCCTTAATACTGGAAGTGTAGCCAAACTGTAATCCATTAAATAATGCCATCAGTATCTAAAGTTTTTCACAACTGATACTCAGATTTAATATGTATATGCTTCAATGAAAGTACAGATAAACAAACATGTATTTACCCTTGCTTTCAGCTCATTTATTTTGTCAAGTGTGGGTGCTTAGTATGGACTGTCTTCAAAGCATACGACACACATTCAGTGCTGGAGTCAGTTTTGATAAATCAGCATGCTAATTCTCTCTCTTTCTGGAGACATAGTGTCTTCTAAATAGCACACTCAGTTTGCTTTTACTGCTAGCATAAGCTCCAGCAGTGGTGGCTATTCCCCCAGCTGCAGTGGCACTCCATGCCCGTGGTGGGTAATAGGCTGCATGGTGCTGCTCTGCTGTGCTTGACTTGTCTGGAACCACAGCCAGGACTGGAATCCCACTCTTCATTTCCAGTGAACAGCTCCCCAGTAAGGCTGCAGTCTAGAGCTGGAAGCCATGGTAGGGCAGAGCAGGACAATAGGAAAGTGGGAGATTTGAAGAGAAACATGAAAAGAAGGAGCAGTGAAAGTCATGCAGTGGTTCAGTGCTCAGCTCCTGGCTGCCTGCTGTGGAACAGGCACTGCAGAAATACCTAATTTATGTCAGGATAATAAGGAAGGTGGTTCATTAACAGATATATTTGTTTGGCTGTCGATCTTTTCAGAGGTAATGAGCCACATATTTTCTTCCAGTTGATGACACTGAAGGAGAGAATGTGTATACATGTATGCAAAATGCTGGTGTTGTTGCAGACTGTAATTGAAAAGAAACTAATTGAGGGAGGCATCTGTGTTCCCTGAGAATAACACAGAATTGAGCACATACAGAAGCTGCCTTTGATAAACAGAAATTTTTATCGTTTTTAATGACACACCATTAAAACTATCTAACCATGTCTGTTTATTCATAAATTTGATGCTTCCCTCTCTTCCCTCACTTCCAAGGTTTTTCTGAGAGCTAGCTTTATTTACATTTAAAGCTGGTTATTGGTACTACTAGTTAGTTTTTTACTATATTGTTACTTGAGAAGCCATGATTTTATTATGGATGTCATGGATTTGTTTGTCTCAGTGTGTAATTCTGAGCACTTTTTATTAAAATATTCTTTTAATCTCTTCTTACTGCTGTCTAATATGAAAGTTATCTTGATTACAGATGAGTACGGTTGTTCAAAAGGTTCATTCTATTAATACTAATTTTTCCAAAGTATTGAAAAGCAGTGACAATATATACTTTTTGCCCTCATTCAGGGGATGCTCTTTTACTTGTTCTTATCTCTTTAGTAGTTTGTATAACTATTCTTTGACCTTATAGCAATGTGAACTTCTCTAAAGAAGTATCTAATTCTATGTGAGCTGGATCTTTCATAGATGAGTTGATAGTTGGTGATTCCCTGTTCCTTTCCCTAGCCTAAAAAGGGTTCTGAAAGTATATACTGTCCTTCTAAAATCCATTTGCATGAGTAACTTTATGAGATATTAAAATGTATTGGTTGCATGGTTTTGTGTCTGTCTTAAGGTATTCCTCAATTGCAACAATTTAGGAAATTAAAATCTTCTTTCATATATTGCTGTAGGACAGTTTGAATGCAAATTTATTGCAAAATAAGAAAAATATTTCTGTTAATGAAATGGTAATATTTCGATTTTAAATATCTTTTTGCATTTGTTTTGAAATAGAGAATAGATATATAGAAGCTCTATATGCACTTATAAAAGCCTTCATCTGCCTTCTGTTTCTACATAAACTGTGGTGTAGCCTTGGTGTGTTCCTTTGCCTGTTTTAAGTATGGCTTATGAACATGAAAGAATGTTCCAAAATTAGACAAGTGAAATATTGGAGGACTGTATTTTCTTCAGTTCAAAGCAATGTCATGTAATTTGAGCTTGTGTCTTCAGAATTATAAATTCTCTGCTGTCACATTAATTTTTAGTTATTTCATTAAAAGAAATTTTACTCAGAGATGTCATGTTAGACTAGAAGCAATCTTTTAGGAGATGGCAACTGAGGTATATTTCAAATGCTTTGACTAACATTTAAAAAGCTTACAGCTGTCAAAATTCAAGATTCTGTTATTTTAGTTTCATTCACTGCTAATGTGCTTCCTGGAGCTGAGAACAATCCAAAGCATTATTTGCTTTCAACTTTGTCTTTAAAAATTAATTTACAAAATAGTAG
Source organism: Emberiza elegans (assembly GCA_024865655.1). Classification (NCBI taxonomy): domain Eukaryota; kingdom Metazoa; phylum Chordata; class Aves; order Passeriformes; family Fringillidae; genus Emberiza; species Emberiza elegans. The sequence goes on from JALJVW010000149.1 coordinate 12,764,059, forward strand.
TTGTTCAGTATATACATTCATAGCTTTCTTGGCAGAAGTACAGTGGCTGAAGATGTTTATGGAAATGCCAATTCACAATAAAGTTAATGGAAGATCTGTTCACCTTGACATACATGGTTGCCATGTATAAATATGGAAAAATGTTCTTGTAAATGCTGCCTTCAGAGTGTGGAGAGTGTTCCCAATGCAGGAGGCATTGCTCTAGCAGTGAATGACAGCATGCATGCATTGCATCCAGGACTCGTGGGGAACAGCACCTCAGCAATGCTTGAAAATCCTCCTTGTGCTCGATGCCAGCTTGACATGCCAGCTACACCAGGAACTTCTTTCTACTCTCTGTGTCTTATGCTTTAAAGCTCAGTGTTTGGCTTAGCTTTGTGAGGTTTAGAATTCATGGCTCTTGAAAGGTGTCCCTCATCAGCATCATTGTAATGCATATTGCTGGGCAGTGTCTGTATCATCATAGTCCATGGAATGACTCCCTTGAAATATGTTCCTTTAGGAAAAAAATACATTGGTGTGTCTCTGCCTTTACATTTTAGGTGGCCAGGAGGAATATGTGTTGTCATATGAACCAGTCAATCAACAAGAAGGTTTGTAGCTCTCACTCAGTATGAAATAATCTGAACTTGTTAGAATGCTTTGCATGCCCTTATGTACTAAGCACCAGGATAAACTTCTTCACCCTTTTAAAGTTGAAACTTACTGTTATTCAAATGAATAAATCATAAAGGCATAAATTATTAAATAAAATCTCTGAATTATTTAGTGCAGAATCCAAAGGTGTGCTACTTCAATAATTCTTGTGTGGTTTATATTGTGGAAGGAAAGTACACTATGCTTAACAATTTTGTCAGTGAGAACCTCATAAATAATGGTTTTCTTCTCTTTCATATTGCTTTAGCATTCTCACTGTTTCTGGCACAGCAAAAAGCATGTGAATAGATCATTTGTCTATTTACCAACTTCAATTGAAATATCTCTAATCAGTCTCCCATTTCTGTGTGGTTTTCTTATATGGCTAATTTGGTTAATAATTGCCAAGGGATTTTTTTCCAGAAAAAAGTAAAATTTAATGAAATGGATATCCCTAGGAGAAAATATTTTCTCACACTTGCACTTAAAAAATTGCTTTTTACTGATTTCCAGTGGAATGGTTTCTCCTCACCAGAGGGGCTCACAAAGGGAGAAACAGCAGAGATGTTTGTTATTTAATTAATAAGTTAATAGATACTGGATTCAAGACATTCCTCTTACGAGTATGGTAATATAATAGAAAGGAAATAGCTCTGAGTCAAATTAAAATATATTTAATAGGCCAGACGTTTAATTAATTGGTACTTATATGTGGAGAAAGATTTGAACCTAAAATTAAAATTTGTACTGCTGAAATTACATGATCGTGGCAACATACTTAGGCATTATTGTCTTAAAGGTTCTTACAGTGTGATTAGACATAATCTGCTTAAACTTACTTTTCAACCAAAATCCCTTTATTATAAATAATTAAACTACTTTCAAAAGGTATTACACTTAATTTTATAAGGGTGTTAATAGTTAGAGAAACTATTTATATTTGAGTCATTTTGTATGTAAGTGCTTTATTGTGACCTTAGAGAAAAGAAGCTTCTCCCAACACAGACACAGAATTTTATGAACTGTGCTGCTGCTTAGGTGCCTCTTTGAATTGAAAAGATTTTCAAACCTCCCCTCTTTCATTTTTCCATTAGAATTTAGGATGTTAGTTTATGAGAAGTTTTTTTCCCCTAAGGCTTCATAATTTAAGACTCATTTTCAATCACTGAGAATGGTGATTTGAGAGTGAAAGTCTTAACATCTTACTCTGACTATGGTATTAACTGATTGATGTTCTTTAATGTGTTTCCATTCTCTTTAGAAGTACCTGCTCTTCTAAGTATTAAAATCATTGCAGTGTGAGAGAATTTATTTTGATGAACTCTTAAAAGTTAACAGTCGTATGAAACACAGCTGACATTATTCCTTTATGTTTATTAGTCAGTTACACTCGACCTGTGATTGTTTTGGGACCCATGAAAGACAGAATAAATGATGACCTGATCTCAGAATTTCCAGACAAATTTGGCTCATGTGTTCCACGTAAGTCTCAGCAAATACTAAAGCAATTTTAGATTATATTTTTCTCTTAATTTTTATAGACATTCTCTATATTTTGGGTTAAAAAAAAAGTTAATATATTGTTTAACTTTATAGACCTATCTTAATATCAATCTCTTTGTAACAATTTTGCTGTATAAATGGGAGGCTTTTTGGATATTGTAAGAAAAAAAGTTGCTGTTTTTTGTTTTACTTTAAAAACTTCTGGTTTATATTTAAAGATACTACTAGACCAAAACGAGATTATGAGGTGGATGGACGTGATTACCATTTTGTCACTTCTCGAGAGCAAATGGAGAAGGATATTCAGGATCACAAATTCATTGAAGCTGGCCAGTACAATAATCACCTTTATGGAACAAGTGTCCAATCAGTGCGAGAAGTAGCAGAAAAGGTAAATCAGTGCCACTTTCATTTGCTGAGCTGATTATATACCTGTGCTGACAGGGAGAAAGAGAAAATGGCAAGAAGCCATCAGGAACATTCTGACTTTTAAAGGAATTTGTATAAGGCTAGAAATAAAGTGTATTGTCACAGATGCATTTAGGAAAATAATGAAGCTTTGGAATAATGAAAGCGTCATGATTAAATTGTGGAAAAAAAGCAACCATAATGTTGTAAACCCTCTCATTTAAAGAGAATACAGAAGAAATAACTACAATTATAGGCTAATTAGCCTAGCTCACATACAGAGATCATTAACTAATGAAGAGTAGTGCTGGTGCAGTTAATTAATATGAGGATCCTGTTGACATAGACCTATGCAAAAGAAAAATTACAAAAATGTTATTCTTTGGGCTCCTCATGGTTTTAGCTAACAAAGAGAAGAGAGTAAATGTAAAGAATTCACTTTTATAACTATTTTTTTCTTTAACTACCCATATATTTTGAATATTAACCTTGCTGTTTCTGTCCCAAAGTGATTTGAATTAACTATTCATTGCAAATTCTAATTATTTCTAAAGTCTTACTGAAGTTGACTTATCTGTCTGAAAAAAAAATTGGGAAAAAGGAAGTGTATTTCTGAGGATAAGGTGCTTGTCTTAAAGAAAATCATGTGGTGAAAATTTTTTGCAAATGTTCCGTGTTGAGTTGATGAGTGTTCTGCTGCTGACAAATCCAGTGCATCTACAGAAGCCAATGTTCTCTGATCTCTATGAAAGTAGGGCTAGCTATTTTCTAGGTGGGAACTCACAACTGGGGGCACTGTCAGTCTGGACTTGCAGAGGGTAAGTGTGGGTGGTAACTCTGGAAGTCCTCTGGAAAACTCTGTAGCCCATTTTTTACCAAATGGGTGAGTATTGCTATTTCTGGCAACTGAATTTACTGGAAGCAAAACCAGGACAAACACGGTGAGATTCTGTGGGGCAAATGATGTTTTCTTCTCCTGTCTTTGTCACCATATGGAATGGAACCTCCCCCATGGGATAGAGTGAGAAAAGGAAAGAAAATAATATTAATTACAGAATTGTTCAAGTAAATGAACAGTATTTTTTATTGGAGGCTGAACAAAGCTGTGAAACAATCATTTGTGGTTAAATGATGAAATTATTGAATAGCTTAAACATTATAAATCTGTTGGCATTTGCTTTACTTGGTAGCACAAATACAATCCTTCAGTTCCATCCTGGACCTGAAATTGACTCTCTTCTTTTGTCCATCTGTGGGGATTAGTAAGGTACAAAATTGCTATGAATCTTGCATAAATGGACACAAAGAACAAAGTATTAGCAGATGTCTCCATGCAGTCAAATCTCTTGCATAGGCACCATGGGACTTTGGGTAGATGCAGCAATTTCTTAGTTGCAGCTGACCTTATTTTTCTGGGAAACAATGGCCTATCTTTCAGAACTGTACTTCAAAATCATGACAGGGCTGCAGACTGGTTGATCTGAAATTATTCCCATCCTTGTATTCTTTTCTATCTTGCTGAAAAGATGAGTCTTTTCAGTGGGTTTTATTGCTGGGATACAAAAGATCATTTCCAAGTTATCTGCAATCAGTTTAGGACAAGACAGAACAGAAGTGACTGTCATTACCCCAAAAGAACCAGAAACAGTATTCCTAAAATAGCCTTCAGTTGTGTTCATTTGCCCATGCTTCCAGCTGATCCCTGTCTCTCTCATTTCCTTACCCACAATGGACACAGCTAAAGATGCTTTCTGATGTTTCTTTTTGTTCAGTTATAGAAGGCACTGGCTTCTGTGCAGTGCTTCTCAATCAGATGCAGTGCAACTAAGGAACTAAAATATATAAAATATTATTCTAAATGCACTGTGCAACGAGCAAAGTAGCTTCCCTGGATGAAAACATGTTTGTAGCACGATGTACTTTCGTTTCTTTTCCTTGTCTTTCAAATCTTCACTTGAAAAGAATTTTCATATCCTCTTTCCTTTGGAAGGATCAGCAGTTTACAAATCTGTGTCTTGAGGCCACAGTTAATGCTCATTCATTGTTGATTTGGAATAAACTGTCATGGTTATACCCCATAAGGTCCAGCACAGGTACTGTGCTGGCTCTCTAGCCCTCCACCCTTTGGCTCCTGGCTTAAGCTGTTGGGCCAAACACAGCAAATAGTGTTTTACTTGATCCTTTTTTCTTTTTCAAATAATGCTCTTAATTCTCAGTTCTTGGAGCACGTGCTACATTTCAAGATGTGGACAGATCAGCACATGTAAAATACTCTGCTAGGGCATACAGACACCTTTTTTAAATGTTACCAGTTGGCATCCAGACTCATGGACTGGATTTGGGAAACAGCTACCATCATCTGAAAGCAAACAGGCATACATATTGTTCATGTGGGAAGAGCACTTCTCTTTAAAAATTCCTGAAGTAAAATTCTGATTTTGTTGGGAAAGAGACCAAATGTAAATGATCCCAGTTATTTCTTCTGCCAGGAAGCAGAAGCATGTCAGTAATTTCAGACATTCTTCCAGGAATGATCTCCCAGAAGTTCAGGAATGGTGTTGTATGATATGAGTAACCTTTGGTTATATGGTACTTGTGGGTTTGTATCCTGGCTCACAGATTTCTGCAATGCACATTGATGTCCTGATAAAGAAAAAGTTTTTCTTAATGTAGTCACCCAGGAGTGGTTTTCTGTTCCTCTTCCCTGTACCTTTCTAAAATGACAGTCTGCAAAATTAATCCTATGCTACTCAGAAAGGCAAGAAATAAAAATGTGTGAGGTGGAAATGAGCATATCTTAGATTTAAGGAGCTGAGAACAGGAGGAGCCTTTGAGATGAAGCTGGAAAATTCTTTTTAGTGGGAGAATAGAGAGTGGGAGGAAAGCAGCTTTACCACACTGTCTTCCAGCTGCCCAAGGAATGGTCAAGTTCTATTTGTTTCTCAAGAGATGAATGATAAATCAACACAAATAAATTGCATTCACCATCTCCAATGTGGGATTTTTACTGGCTGGTACCTGGGAGAGGAGAGGGCTTTTCTGCAGTTCCACCTGAATATGGTGGCATATTTCCCTGCCAGCAGGGGTGGGCACTGCCTCAGGTATGCCAGTTAAGTCATCTGGCTCCTCTCTAAATCATGTCTGTGACATGGCCACCCCCCTAAAGCATCCTCAAATTAGTACCAAAACAAGGAGCAAAATAAAAAATGTTGGTGGTGTGGTTGAAGTCCAGCTGTTCCTCTATATGGTTCTGCATTGCTGATTGGGCTGCAAGCTGTGATGAAGAAAGGAATGAAGAAAGAAGGGTCAGGAACATCTCAAATTATGTGGGATCCAGCAGAGGAGATTGGGGGACCTTGTGCCAAAGTGGTGAAATCACAGTGTCATTGATGCAAATACTCTCATTTTTTGGTTTCAGTAGAGACATGTTTTCTCTTCTAAATTATTATGCTATGTTACTTGTGACTTAAACTTTGCTTAGTGCCATATTCCTTTCTCTCTCACTTTTTAGGGTAAACATTGCATTCTTGATGTTTCTGGTAATGCGATCAAGAGGTTGCAGATTGCCCAGCTATACCCAATCTCCATTTTTATTAAACCCAAAACAGTGGAAAATATCATGTGAGTAAAAGTAAAGTACCTCAGGCTAAATTGTTTGAGACTGTTGTATTTGAAAAGCCAACCTAAAGTTATATGCAGACAATTGTAATGTTTGTGTTTTAAATAATATTTAATTTCCTGAGTTTAATTTTTAGGGACTTTAAGACAGGGCTTCTTATCCAAATTAAAGTGCTTGAAAACAAATGTCATTGTGTTAAATTCCATGCAACATAATGCCAGAACAGCTCATTTCCACTACAGTCTTTGCTTGGAGTCTTTGGGGTTTAATCCTTTTATTAGGATTAATATTCAAACAACAGTTTAAAACCTTAAAGACTCCAAGTATTTTGTATTGGTTTAAAAAACTATAATATTTGCACTTTCAGGGAAATGAATAAACGCTTAACGGAAGAGCAAGCCAAGAAGACATTTGAGAGAGCCACAAAACTGGAACAAGAATTTACTGAACACTTCACAGGTGTGTTCTGCTTGTCACTGCTCACTTGCCAGAGATGAAATTTTATGGCTTGCTGTAAAAATAGTACTTGCCTAACCACTGAGATAGTGAGCTATGTTTTTCAGATGATCTGTGATTACTTTGAGGTATAGAGCCATCTTAGTATCTCTACACTGATTGCACCTTGATCAGTTAATTTAATATAAGAAATAAACAAAAATTTGCCAGAAGCTTAATTTAGGTTTTAAAAACTCCTAAGACTTTCTGCCATTTCCCAGCTTCATCAGCAGGTTCTCTTTCCACAGACTTAAACTTTACACTGAAGTACATGAAAAGCACATTCTTCTTCAGCTTTGATGTTACTGAGGTTTGGAAGAGGTGTGGTTGAACTTAGCTGGAGAGAAGATGCTGAAGCTTATGGCCTATTTGCCTTGCAAAGTCATTTCTAATTCTTTCTCATGTGCTGTGAACATTATACTTGGCCTGTAACAATGGAGCAGTCTCCTCCCACAGGCAGTACAGCACTGAGCTGCAGATGGGGAGAAGGTTTTTAAGAGACAAGAATGGAATGATAGGAATAAAAGGGAGATAATTTGCACAAAAGCAAAACTCCGAAGCAGCGCTACTCTATTAATGCACAGAAGAGTGAGTCTGACCTGCCTCCAAAACTGTCTTTCATGATAAACTTCTTGGATTATTGACACTGAGATTGTGACACTAATTAAAAATAAGTTGCTATCTCACAGTGATTGCTCTTCCAGGCTGAAGTGTTGGTAAGAACAGCTCAAACATCTTCATTTTCACCAGACCATATTTTATTCTGATATGTCAGAACACATCCATATTGGCTCATTTCTAGTTAATTTCTAGCCTTGGCAAAAATACATCAACCAACATGATAGGAATGAGTACAGATTGTGCTTGTAACTGTGTAAGGGAGCCTCTTGTCTATAAAACTGGAATCTCTTGTCTGGACAACAAAGTCCCTGAGTTCCTCCTTATTTTAGCCAAAAGCAAAGGTAGAGCTGGGTAGACATCTCGAGGTCAGCCTGCCTTGCTGTGCAGCTCCAGGATAGAGCTGAGGAGTTCACCAGCCTGTGAGGACACAGCCCTGTGTTAGAAACACAAATGAAAGTTGGGCCAAAAAGAATAGGAGGATGTGAATTGACTCAGGCAAATTAGAACATGTAGCTAGAAAAAGGTTAAAAAACTCCTCAGTTGTGTGTGTATACTTGGTAGGACAGTGGAAGTTGCCTGTCCCCAGGCAAGTGCTTTGTGTGTCCTGCAGTAGCACTGTGTCCTTCAGTCCAGCACTGAAACCAGGAGTGTCCAAGGGAGTCTGTTCCTTCAGCAGTCAGAAATCCTCCTGCCACGCCGAGGGCAAGGAGCAGCCTGGCCTCTGCATGGAACGAGGAGGGACGATTGCTGATTGCCACGTTATCTTTTGCAGCTATTGTCCAGGGAGACACTCTGGAGGAAATCTACAACCAAGTGAAACAGATCATAGAGGAACAGTCTGGTCCTTACATCTGGGTTCCAGCAAAGGAAAAATTATGAAAACAGTTTTTTATTTTCCGTTTTCTAACTGACATCACCTACTACATCTGACGACTCTTAAGCCCTTCCAGTGGAGCCTGCCTCTAGTTCTTTCCAGCGTGGTTCATACCCTAACCATCACATTCTGCAGTTCCCATAATGCTTTACATTTGGTGTCTCTCTTAGTTTAAATAATTTGTATTATTGTGTGTTGTTGGTTTGCCATTTTTCAAACATGACAGTGGAATGGCCTGACCAGCTATTAGTTTAGGGTGGGGGTGGGAGGGAATTGCTGGGTAAAATTCCTTAATGTTTAAGGGAAAGTAACTTTCAAAGATTTTTCAAAAAAGCTTTATAGAAATTCTTTTAAAATTTCATAACAATTGAAAGAAAAGTTGTATTCAAGGAAGTTGTAAATTATGAGTAACTTTGCACGCTTAACTTTAATAGCATGGTTTGGTCAGGGCAATCAATTTCAGGTTTTATTTTTTGAGTTCAATCCTATTGTCACGGTATCTTTTTTTCTTTCCAGGCAGTTAGAAAGAAACTTTTAAATTTTGAGTTAGCATTTTCATTAAGTCCCATTACTACTCCTAAAGGGATATTCATTTTCATAATTTCATACGGATATTCTTATAATCTATTTTTTCATTTTTTTGCCAATAAAATTGCTAGGGACAAGGATGTGTAATGTTTTTAATCTTCCTCGTGAAACACTATTTATAGTGTGTTACAGAAATTCTTTATAGATAATGGTCATCACACTTTTTGAGCCTAAAAATATGTTTAGGTGCTAGGAAACCTTGTATTTTTCAGAGGAATGCCAAATTTGCATTGGCAGTAATTCAGAAAACAGCTGCAGAGATGGTCATTAGGGCAATGAGAGAATAATTCATAGCCTAAAAATGTGTGTGTTCTTAGGGGTCAGATTTTAATGAATATTTTACCCACAATAACTGCCTATTTTGTTATAATAAATATATATATATTAAACTTTCTTTAACTAAACTCTGTAACTATGGGAATTATTTTCTTTACATAGTTGCGCACACGTATAAATATATATATATAAAATATATATTTTTCTTTTACCACCTACTCCTAGCTTTTTGTTTTGAATAAAAATAAAAAACCAAATTAGAATTTACCTTCCTTAATCACGGAAAAATCAAATGGGCTGTGATGGCTGGGCATGAAGTCCAGGGAATATTAGTACAAGAAAAAAATACATGCAAGTTCTCCTCTTTTCTACGGAATTCCGGGTCTTTGTCTTCCCCTGTCCCCTTTGTAATATGCATGTCTTAACCAAAGGGAGAATTCAGAGCCAACAATATATTTTTTTTTCTGTACGTGTTCGTCTCAGATTGCACAGGCACAAGATCTTCCATTTGCAATGCACAAACTTCTGTGCTGAATGTTATGAATACGTTGTACCAAAACCTTCAATAATGAAATTCTTGAATTCCCGTATTATTTGGTACCTGCCATTGCTTGTTGCAGCTGATTGTTTTTTAGAGGGATGTACTTATGGCAATCATGGGGCAGTCACACAACCAAATCAGCCTTGGTTTGTAAAGAATTATCAACACTATCCATTCCATTTGTTAGAAAGAGGAGAACAGCTAATAAACTTTATTGTACAATATATTTGTCAAGTGTGTTTTTAATTATGATAAATACAAGTGTTGTAGCACTTTAGAATAATTGACCAAGACTGTAAACAAACATCAGGTGTTAGAGAAACACTGCTGGCCACACTGGGGCTATTGAAGTTACTTCATTAAAATCAGGTTTAAACTTATGACAGAATTATTGCTGATGTTACATGGGATGCTAGTGCAGCTTACAGGAAGTTAAAGCTGCTGGTGAATGCCCCAGCAGAGTTTCTGGTTTTCAAGATCTGGGAAATCAGGTGTGCCGCCTTTCTGAGAATTCCTGCCCATGAAAGCATATGGTGTACTGGATTGATGATGCAGCTTTTGATAAATAATGCCATAAATTTTTAAGGCAACTAGAAGTGTACTGTTGTCTCCCTCTTTGAAAGTGACTGATTGTTTGAGGTGTCTTATGAGACATCTTAAAAGAGTAAATCTAAAAAAACCCAGAAGGATATTAATCTCTATCAAATCTGCAGACACATCTGAGATCTCTATATTGTATACCCTTCTTTTTACGTCTTTTTTTAACCCATCAGAAAGAGCCTGTTCAGCTGAGGAGGTCTGTGAGGAATTGCTCTTTCATATGTTGGAGTGTGTGAGTAGCTGTCACCAAACTTTGCCCCCAGACACTTGTCCTATAGTAGGCAGGTGTCACCAAACACTCCACTCTGACTGAAGTCCACAGCAGTTGTCATGAGGGAGTGAAAACAAGTCTTGGATCAAGAAATCTCACAGGACTCTGGAATATTTGCTTTGCATTTTTTGTTTTGTTTGTTTCCAATGTTACCTTTGAACACTGGCAGAAAAATTGATTCTGAGAGCCCTGGTGCTCCTTGTTGTCTTATCTTGTGTAATTGTCAGGGTTTTGCATTCCTTAGTGTTTATCTGGTCTCATTTTTTCCAGCATCAGGTGCTGATATATCTTTTGATTCTTGGGTGCGCTTTTCTGTATTTTAGTTATGTTTTACAATACGTATATTTTGCTAAATGCTTCTAATTTAACAACTAGAGTAATTAGGAAATCCAAATAGCATCACACTGATGTATTACCACTCTTTTGAAGGCATCCTTGGTTTTCTTTTCTTCTTGCCTGGTAACCCAATTATTTGTAATTGCCATACAGACACATGCTTGATGAAATATTTGTTACCCTCTATTGTTATTCTAAGTTATATTATTTCTTTCTTGGAATTTTTGCTGAATTGTGATGAAAACTAGGTTAAGAAATTTTGTTATCTCCTAAAGCACAGATACTCAGAGTTAAGAATGAAATAGGAAAATGATTTAAATTCTGGCAAACTGTGCTCGCATGATTGTTTAGAGGGGGCTGTGTTTAGAACAGACCTCCTGTACAAAAAGGCTGCTCCTCTGCCTTCTGAACCATTCCCACAGAGGATCCACAGGAGAGCCCTGGTATCTGATTCATCTAATCCTGCCCTTGCAGTCTTAAGCAACTGATACTAGGGCTGCAGTCTTGTCATCTGTATATGAACGTAAACATCAGGGAGGGAGGGCTTCAGATGTTAATCTGGCCAGTTGGAAGGGCACAGGAAGGATCTGAGCAATGGGTCCTTGAGAACATTTGGAAATACTCCAGTGGTATCAGGTTATTCTTTAACACTTATGACAACAAAGGGACAATTAATTCCAGACTGTCTAAGGAGCCAAGAATCAGAGTTCAGCCATAAGTTTTTGGTTGGGAAGAAAGTCTGGAGGGATCATTTCATACTCTTTAAATTCTAAACTTGAAATAGCAATTAATTGACTCAGCTGTTGTTGTCTTACAGGTGCTAGTCAGAGTTAGAGCTAGCATCCTGCCCACCTGCAGTCAGGTAGACTGGAGGATCCTGCCACACTCCCGGCCATACAGGCTGGTGGGGATGCACAGAGCTGTGTGGCTGGTGCCTTCCCTGGGTGTGAGAAACAGAAACCTTGTTTCTGAGCAGCACTCAGTAACTTTTATCTAAACAAAGTGTTACAGGCAGCTGAAGTTCATTGAATAATAGGAAATTAATAAAAGGGCAGCACAAATGAGAGTTGCTCTGTGAAGGTTACACTAAAATTCACAGCAGCTTTTAACAGAGCTACTGTCAGCAGTTTTGATTTTCTGGGAGAGAATCCTTCCTGGGCCTTTTCTTAAACCTTAAGGTTTAAATAAGTCAGAATGATTCAGCTGTTTTATAGCAATTGCTATTAAATTTCAGGAAATGTGCACTTAGCATGTGTTGTACCACCTGTAGAGTGTACAGGCTTTGCTGTTGTAAGTGCCTGGGCTTCTGATGATGGCTGTAAGCGATTTGTGACAATGCTGAGAATGTGACTGTCTACTCTGCACGATAAACTGCTTACCTTGAATCTCCTCCTGCTCTCTGAGCCCCATCTATAGGGAATGCACAGATCTCAGTGAGGATGTGGTTCCACAGCCCTGCCCCACCCCTGAGCGCCGGTGTGTAGCCGTTTATTGAATGAACTCTGTGGGTGGTGCCAAGGCAGTAGCGACCTCATTGGTGCCTCAGATATGTTGCAATTTCCAGGTCTGATGTTTTTTTCCAAGTGTACAGGCAGTGTGAGGAGAGGAATGCTTTCTTTTCCTGTGGTCATTACGAGGTGACGCCTGCTGAGGTGAGCAGGGCTGGTTGGTGGACAGAGTGCATCGGCAATTGGATGCAGCTGATTTTCACCTAAGACCAGGCTGGAGAGAGCACTCTTGCAGGAGCCTTGATCTCTGGGAGTTCTGAAGGCTGAAAAAATCAGAGATCACAAAATTTTCACCATGAGGAGCTCCAGAAATGTTTTCTATCTTCTCTTCTTTCAAGCTGGTAAGTATACTCCAAAAGCTTTTGCTGTGCCATGGGAACTCTGTGTGATGTGAGTGAGCAGAAGGAAACTAGAACCACTTCAGAGCCAGTCTCATATGGCCAGGAAAATAAACAGAAGGAAGTAACAGAAAAGCAGTAGAAAAGGCTGTATTGAATACCATGTATATATCTAGACTCATTAGTGTCAAATGTTCTATTTCCTCAGCCCTGAATCAATATCTTGTTCAGTGGTGTCTGTTTTTCACAACAATGAACAGTTCTATGACACTTTGTAAAAATAGAAATAATTGCTTTATTTCACTTCTTATGCTCTGTGCAACATGTTGGCTTTTTCCTGTCACTCCCAAATTGTATTGGTGAGTGCTTTTAATTTCAGAGGTGTAGGTGCTGTTTCTGAAGCACTCTTCAGTTCTTCAGAAAACAAATGATCCAAGTTAATTATGTTCTTTTTTTCCTTCCATTTTTTTTCTGTTGAAAGCCCCTTTGATACTGTAGTAGTAGCTGTATAAATAGCCATTTGATGTTACACAATGTAGTACCCTTACTTTGAGGAGTTATTGGGATGTTTGTCAGTGATAGTTATGGGACCCTGAGCATATTTCAAATGGAAGTTGCCAGCTTCTGCCATTTCAAGCTTTATGTATATACATCTACTGATATACAGAAGGGCCAAAATTGAGAATAAACTTGGGTTCAGACAATGACCTGATGTTTTAAGCTGGTTTTCCTTGGCAGTAGGAAGAGAGGCTAGCTGCAGGCCTTGTCTGTGCTCAAGCCCATTTCAGATGGGCTAACTTGTAAGGAAGGAGCTAGGTATATCACCCAGATCTGACTTTCCTCTAACAACAAAATTCAGCAATTTGGAAAGGGACCAATAAAGCCTTGGTTTTGATGAGTGAGGAAAAAAACAGTGGATTAATGCCGTTTCACTATTTTAGCTGAAAAATAGAGCTAAAAGAATTTTATGTTTCAGGTGTATGGCTGATGATTTTTTCATACTTTTATGCTTTACCCCACCTGGGTGTCTGTTTGTAAAATCAAAAAGCTGAGGTTGAAAAATGGCACTTAACATACATACACGCTGAGAGGCTGAGTCCCCAGTTTAATTTCTCTTTGCTTATGTTTATAAAAAGAAAACCCCAAAAACAAACCCAGAATTTTTCTTCCACTCCCAAGGAATTAACGGTGAAAATTCCCCCCAGACAGATGAAGTAGTACAAACATTTGTGAGGAGTATTTTTACCATGACCTGTTGTAGCTTTCTCCCAACCCTCTTGGTTCTCAGAATTGCTACAGCTCAGAGGTGGGCAGTTGCTTCTCCCTTTGCTGGCATATGCTGCCACGAAAACTTCCTGTGAGCTTTCCAAGTCTGACTTAGTGTTTGTTGACAGTAGATTTGGCGCTGTGTCCCAGAGGAACAGCAAGCCAAACCCAGTGTTTCACTGTTGGATCTTTTGGCATCAACAGTCTTGTTTAGTCTGCAGCCAGGAAGTCAGAAGATGTGCAGGGAGCACTGTCGGGCACTAGTGGAGTCATTTTTAGCTTGCACAGTCACATGTGGCATCTCAGCTCCATGGCACTGGGGGGGAAGTAGAGGGCCACTTGGAGGTATTAGAAAACCACATGATAAATGGTTTACAGCAGACTCCAGCTTAAAAATGGAAATTGTAGACAAGCAGTGGAATGTTGTGTCCCTGCTGACGAAAATGACCGTGCCTGTTTGCCCCACGCCTGCGTTTCCATTTCACCGCACTGTCTGCACACAGTGACCTCTCCCCACAAAAGCAACCAAGTGTTTGTAGCTTTGGCACTTAGGAGGGTGACCTTTGGGGCTGCTGAAAGGCACCTTTCTTTGCTAATTAATGGAAATCTCCACTACTCAACTTGAGTCTTTTCATTCATGGCTCTGCCCTCCCCTTTTCCTGACTGTGGTTACGATCTCTTATGAAAGACTGTTTTGAAGGGCCAAGTTTACTTTTCTAGTTTTCATAATAAGCCTAGTGGCAAGGCTTTTGAGTGCCTAAGGTTGCTTTTTTAATTCAGACCAATAAGGGCTGGTGCAGGGCTCCAGATACTGACTAGTAATACTCAAGACAAGAGTTGTCTTCGGACAGTCTCTTTGGTTTTGTAGCATATAATTTTAAATAATAGTTTCACGTGGTTTTAACTTGATTACAGTGGTGTATTCTGCAAGACGTTTAAAACAGTCTGGATGCTCTGACCTATTCCAGGGTACCCGTATTTCTTATGTCAGAAACAAATGCCATTGGATTTCAGTATCTGAGTCTGATCTTGTGGTCAGTCAAAAAAAACTTCTGTATTCATGTTAATTGGAATGAAAGTGGGAATCACATCTAAGGACTCACAGTGAAGTGAGCCCTGATTTTTTTCTGTTTGGGGGGAGAAGCAGAATGAAAGTTTGTCTCTACATGGTAAACTCTGTTCCAAAAGTTCAGATGAGTTTTGTAATATTTTCTCTTGGTGCTGTGTTTGCAGCTCTCGGCCTGGAGCGAGTCCGGTGGTGCACGGTGTCTGAACCAGAACTTTCCAAGTGTAATGACATGAGCAAGGCCTTCAGTGAGGCTGGCATCCTTCCCCCTCTGGAGTGTACAGCAGGGGGGTCAGCTGCTAACTGTACCCAGATGATCAAGGTGAGCTGTGAGTGACACCAGTGTTGTTAGTTTAATTTCTCCATGTGCCTAATAATAATCTCCCTGGCAAGGTGCACTGTTCTGTGGTGAGTGTGTGGCCCTCCAGGCAGCTGAGCCTCTGCTTCCTGGCATTCATGGCTCCGACAAATCAAGGCAAATCTTTTTTTAAAAAGGCACAGAAGTATACATATGAGCTACAATGTCAGAATGACCCCATGTCATCTGTTTGGCTGCTCACGTATGGCCAGTCATTAGGAACACAACTAAGGTCTTAAATATTTCCTCCCAGATAGTAATCTTTGATTTGGGAATTGTGTCAGATTTATTTAGCAGATATTTAAGAAGGGATGGAGCTACAAGATGCAGACAGTAGTTAAAGCTGTGCTGCTTAGCCTCTAAGTAGATTGTATTTCGATAAACTCTGGATCAAACTCCCATTTCAGTGTCCTGTTATGGAAATTGCTGTATAAACAGATGAGCTGTGTGTAATCAAATCAAATCTCCCAATACTGAGTACAAGAGAAAGGCGAAGCAGCAAATGGGGTGAGCAAAGGACAAACCTCTGTATTAAGCTGTATTAATACAGCTGCCCAGAGTGTGCTCAGCTTTCAAAAAGAGTGTGCCTCTGGGGAAGGCTTTAAAGACTGAGAACCTGTGAATTTGCAAAATGATGTATGCAAAATAATTCCCTCCTTTGGAGGGGGTAGGAGGTAAAAAGCGGATGTTGGAAGAAGTGTGGAGGCAGGTAATCATGGTTGTGATCACTGGCAGGGTGTGGGGGAAGGCTGGCTGTGCTAATAAAGAATGTTCTTTGTAGATATGCCCAAGAACCAGGTTTCTGTGGAGATGCAGCCTGTCAAGGACAAGAGGTTCAGAGGCAGGAAAGGAGATCTGAAAGAACAGTTTGAAGGGAGATGAGGCTGATGATTATGTGGCTAGAAAAAAATGAACAGATTTCAAGAACTGATATCTTGTAATTTTTGTCAGTGAAGCAGAATGGTTGTCTGACTCCTAAGACTGCCTCGTTGCCTCTTGATAAATGCTGTTCTTGAGCAAGAGTGTCAGACTGTATTGAAGAATGCTGAGAGCAGATACTGGTACAGATGTGGATCTCACCTGGGGAATAGACAGGGCATTGTAATGTCAGATCTTCCCCAAACCACTGGGCTGATTGCTGCATTGCATAGAGGAAGCTGTTTGATTCTGCAAAGCAGATTATATAAAGGGCTGATGAGTGTCTGATTCTGAAATACAGAGCTCACAGAATTGCATTTGCAAGCCATTGGAAATAGCAGGCAGGCAGACAGCATGAGTAAGTTGCTTTCTGATAAAATGAATTTTCACTGTAAGGCTTCAGACAAGACTTTGTCCTTTAGATCTCCTTTTTGCTTTTTTCCTCTTGTGCTAATAATCTACTAAATATTCAAGCTGGCCTACTCTGTGTAGGACTGTGTGGAATCCCTGAGTTGGCATCTGCACTGAACTCTGATCCTTGAGGCCAAGAAAGGAGCAGGACACAGTGGCTGAAGGGGCAGATGCTGTTTTGTAACACTGCATAACTTGGACTTAGACCTGTGTATGTGTTAGCACATGGATAAAGGAAAAGACCTTTTTGATTGAAGGTGTGTAAAAATTAAGAAATACCTAAATATTTAACTAGAGAACCTGACAATATTTAATGTGAGCTGATTTTCAGCAGGTCTTTAAAACACTTATGTAGGTAATTTTCAAATGTTGTGACACACATAAATAAACTTCCTCTGAAAATAAAGAAGAGAGGATTACCATCACATGTATACTTATTAAAAAAAATTGTAGGTGAGTCTCATGCTTTTGCCAAATTTATTGGCAAATGCTTGCTGAAAAAAAATGCCCATGCTGCTGTTATGTCACCTCAGCAATAATTGTGTGTTATTTAAAGGAGAGATCTGCAGCCTGAAAAGTACTTCATGTTAAAAACAATAGACCTTTATTGTCTTGTGCTATTTTTAGAAAAGCTATTTATCAGAGGCTCTGTGTCTAAACTGAGCTCAAAGTTTCTGCTTTGCAGTCAGAAAAGTGCTAATTTCCTATGAAAATATGGCCATATAAGATACCTCATGGTTTCTGAGGCCAGCCCTTTCCATTTTATCTGCTCTACTTTTGGTCCACCACCAATTCTAGAAGCTCGTTTTGTTCTCCCTGAGGGTAAGAGCCTTCTAACTCCCACCTCCTCTCCTGTCAGGTGTCTCTCCTAAACCACAGATTGTATTTGATTCCTGCACTGTCCTCTGCTCTGACCCTCACCAGTGGAACATCACATCTAGTTATTCACAAGGATTGTGTCTGTTTTTAAGATGCAAATATCTCCCAACCCCAAGCCCACTTCAGGTTCCCTTGGATTTGTTCAGCTCTCATTCATGAGAAGCAGCTCTCAGGACATCTGTTGTTTCAGCTGATTAATGAATATCATCTTTTTTTCTCCTTCAAGCCAAACAAGTAAAAGATTTCAAATTACATGGCAACTTCGAATCTGGTTTAGATGTCAACATCAACATATTACCTGTGTTCTCACACAATGCCTTAAAAAATGTTCAAGTTCTTTATGTGGTTCAGCCTGTGGGAAGCTGCTGTGGTGTGCTAGGCAGTCCTAGCCCTGCCCTGCCCATGCTTTGCAACCTCCCAAGGCATGGAGAAACTAAATTACCCCCTCCAGGGCCAAACCAGAGGTTAAGCAAACTGATAAGAAACTTGGAATTAGCTTAGAAATGCAAAATGTCACACTGCTGATTATTTTCTCAGCAGTGTCTTGTCTGGGTGCGAAATGCCCTCTCCTGGCTCCCAAAGGTTCAGTACCCAGAGGGAGCTGGTTCTGCTGCCAGGGGTGTGTGCAGCAGTTCTGCTGGCCCTGCTGCTGGGTACCCCCATCCTGTGCTCTCCAGAGCATCCTGCAGATGTGGCAGCATCCCAGCAACCTTGGTGTTACAGTCACCAGAACACAGCTGCTGTTGCTGGGCACCTTCCCAAAAGGGGGTGCCTCAGATGTGTATTCTCCCAGTTTAAGCAGTCTTTTTACTTTCCTCCTCAGGAAGCCATTGCCACCTGCTCCCCCACTCACAAAATGCATGTCTGCCTTGTGCTGAGCTACAAAGGGTGTTTTGGAGTGCATTTTGGCATTCAGGTTTTGTAGCCCCAAAAATATTATTTTGACCTATCTGTGTATAATCTAAAAATGCATCTACTTTATTTAAATCTTCAAGCTTTGTGGCAGGCACTAGCTGCAGAATGAAACTTAAAATTGCTGGGCTTTAAGATCCAGCAGAGAGCTGCAGCATCCATTTCTAAGGTTCCTTTGAACTATTAAGACTGGTGAAGCCATCATTGTGCAGGGCTGGTTTCTGCATTGCTTCTGCAGGAAGGCAGTTTTGAAGGTCTAAAATCCCTCTTGGTAAGAGTTGTTCAGAAATTTGTGTGCCCTTAAAATAATTGGAAAAAGAAAACACAAATGCATATTAACTAAGGGCCTCTTCTAAATGCATGGGCACTCTGGTTGTTGATAATTACTGATAATTAAGCTTTACCATGTATTCTGCCCTTGTGTCTGCACAGGATGACTTGGCTGATGCAGTGACCCTGGATGGCCGTTGGATTTTCCAGGCTGGAAGGGAGCATGGTCTGAAACCTGTGGTCGGGGAAGTATATGATCAAGGTACATTCTGACTTAATACTTTTTAGATTCTTAAAATGCATAAGAAAAAGCTTGTATTTCCTGCTTGCATTTTATTTGGAGTCTTCTTGAAGACTCTAAACAGTGGGTAGCGGTCAGGTTCCCTCTTGGTTGCTCCTGCCTGTAACAGACTGTTTGGGGAAACAGGAGACAGGGCTGTGGCTGAGTCTGTCCTGAAGCATTTAGGTCAGAGTAGCTGTTCCTGTAATAAATTTGTTGGGTTGGTTTTTTTTGTTTACTGTCTCTCTGCTTTCTATGTTCTCTGTTCCATACTTTATAGATTAATGAATTGCTAAGCATAAATCACTAAGTTTATCTCTCAGTCCTATACATTGCAATAATTAGATTTTGTTTTTACTAATGTATGATAACCTGCTGTAAGAAAGGAAGTACTAGATTCTGCTTCTTGGCTGGGTGACCTTAAGCTTTGAGTTCCTTTCAAGGCAGAGACAATAACTCAGTGGTGACTTGTCATCTTGACCAAGAGCTCAGTATCAACATGTTTGTGTAGTTCAGAGCTGGGTGATGCTCCCATTAACTTTAAAATGCAAGGGAGGGGAGAGCTCTGGAAGCAGCTGGCTGGCAGTGCTGTCCCATCATGCTATTGTGAGATGGAGCTGGATTTGTTTTGTCGCTGGGTCTAGGTGTTACCTGGCCAAAGACATCTTCAGAAGTGGTTGTTGAGGTCAGTCCATAGGGTCTTGGATCATCTGCAGCAGCCCCCACCCTGTTAAACACATCACGACTCTGGTGAGGGACCTGTACTTTGGTTTCTCAAAACCAAATGGGCCTCAGGATCCAGAGACTATCTCCATTAGTCAGGCTATGAGCTCAAATCAGAGAAAAGTGGAAGACATTTAGTGATTTCTGATCTAACTAAAGTCAGATTGAATGACCTTATGATCACTTTGAACCCTCAGCTCTTGACTCTGAGTTATATTAAACTGCAAAACAAAGATAATGAAATCAGCTGGGATGCTCCAGAGACATCAGTTGACTCTGCTGTAAAATAAATTATATTGGTTTCAATTCAATCCAAATATATTTAGACTAATAGAAAATTTCTTTCTGAAAGGAACCTCACTTTCAAAGCAGAGTGACCTCCAAAGTTAGAGCAGATTGCCTGTGGACTAAGACAATTCACACTGAAAAAGTTCTGGGGTACACTGATGCACAGTCAGCAGGGTCTCAGCAAGGATGTGAACACAGTGGGTAGGGCAGGCACAGGAGTCCAAAAATCAGTCTGTGTCACTGTAATGCTGCTGTGGGGCTACTCAGGTTGCTTCTCTTTCTTCCTATGCTGCAGAGATTGGAACTTCCTATTATGCTGTGGCTGTGGTAAAGAGAAGCTCCAACATCACCATGGGGAGCTTGAAGGGAGCGCGCTCGTGCCACACCGGCATCAACAGGACCGCGGGCTGGGCCGTGCCCGTGGGGTACCTCACTGACACCGGGCACCTGGCACCAATGGGCTGTGACCTTCCACAAGGCAAGGCTTGCAGGGCAAACATGCCTTCCGCTGTGCTCTCCCAATGGGCTTGGGAGCCTCTGTGTGTGTACAGAAATGTGACTCGGCTGCTGTTTTGTTCTTTGACTTTGATGCTTCTTGTAGGATTCTAATGTAGGTCTGGTGAAGACTGCAGGGTTTTTGGTTGTTTTAAACTTGGAAACTATCTTTTAAGAAGAAAATAACTTGTGCCTTCTGGATGTTTTTAGAGATGTACTGTGTGGATGTGTTAAAATGAAATTGATCTTGTTTATTCATTGCTAAAAATGCCTCATTCTAATTTTGCATTTAGCTGTAAGTGACTATTTCAATGCAAGCTGTGTTCCTGGAGCAAATGGTGTGAACTATCCCAAATCCCTCTGTCAGCTCTGCAAAGGGGACTCTGAAGGACAGAACAAATGTGAACTAAATTCCCAAGAGCAATACTATGACTACAGTGGGGCTTTCAGGTAAAAATCATGTCTGTCAAATTTTTTATTGCTGTACCCTCTCCACAGTCATCATGTTCAGGCTTCACTGACAAGAAATTGAACCTACAGAGCTTCCAGTTGATCTTGTTAGAAAATCTATCATTTTGTTAGGATAGCCATGCTTTTAACCGGACTGATCAAAACTAATTCTTAACCCCACTGTTTCAGGTATTAATACCTGAATATTAAAACCAAATGGATATTTAGCACATATTCTGGGCAGGGAAAGCCCACTGCTATTTGCTTTGTCCAGCACTGTTAGACACAATCTGAGTGTTTCAGCAAGCTTTACTGACTTGCCTTTCCCCGTGAAACCTGATGATCCTTGGAGCCTGAGAGCTGAGCTGCTGCCCTACTTGGCTATTTCACTTGTCCCACCTAGGTGCTCTGAATTGTCAAGTTGCTTTGCCCTCCATTTTTGCACACCAATCTTTATTTTCCTCTTTCCCATCTGTGTGCTGCATTGCAGCTCCCAGGCCCCAAGTCATAGCATTAACAAGGGCAGAATTTGCTTATGAGAAGCACTTGCTCCTCTCTGTGCATTCCCCAAAAGACTGTGTGACTGCCTCAGACACAGAACTGTCCTGGACAAAGAAGGTCATGGTGTTTGTCCCAGGCAGCACTGAACATGTTGTTCATATTCACCAGATGACAATGATAGTTTACTTCATGCTCCAACAGCCTCTAGTCTCTGCCTTGAGCAAAACTCTGAGCACAAGGAAATAGGTCAGTGTCTGTGGCTGATGGAACGGAGCACAGAGCCCTCAGGCTGTCAGCTGGCAGTGGCCAGAGCACAGGGGTTTTGTAATGCCTCTTTGTGGTTGGATTTATATTTATTAGGTGTTTGGCTGAAAATGCTGGAGACGTTGCTTTTGTGAAGCACAGCACAGTGCCTGAATATACAGATGGTGAGTAATCCTGAAGCTTGTTGAATAATAGCTGCAAGGTCTGAAATACAGTGTTTGTAATGACAGTATAATATCAAATCTTTGATGTATTTTGAATTGAGCGTTTGAAAAAAATGCTGTAATACAAATGAAATCTGAAAACAGATGTACCCTCTGAGGTGCACCAGGAGATAGAGGTTTTTTAAAAATGCTTGATAGTTTCAGTATAAGGTGAAAGGTGGAATCTTAAGCTGCTTCTGGAAAGAGACTTTCAACAGCAGAAACCTCTTTTTATATAGACCTGGACTGTTAAATTGCTCCAGCCTGCCAAGGGATTCAGTGGAGACTAGAAGAGAGTTAACCTGCCTTATCTGACACTATGTGAAAACTACCTTGAGCATAACATTGCTTTAATATGTCTGACCCAGGGGGAAAAAAAGCCAAAAAATGTTATACATAGTCCTAAACTAGGGATGCTTTTGATACTGCTGCAAACCCCAGCACAGCTCAGTGCAGTCTCACAAATATTATGGGAGACTACAGGACCATAAGGATGCACAGGATAGGCTGTGCAGTCAGGAGTAGTTCAGAGATGCTCAGGAGATGTGTGTTCTGCTGCACGTGTGCAGGTGAGGCTTAGAGCAGGTTTGGAGCCAGAAGCATGAGCCCCAGCTGATGTCTGTCCCCCTCCTGTGGTTTCAGGGAGAAGCCTTTCCTCCTGGGCCCAGCGGCTGCGCTCCCGGGACTTCCAGCTGCTGTGTAGGGATGGCAGCAGGGCTGATGTGACAGAGTGGAGGAGCTGCCACCTGGCCAGAGTCCCTGCTCGGGCTGTGGTTGTGCGGCCTGACACAGATGGGACAGTTCTCTTCCAGCTCCTCAACCAGGGACAAGTAGGAGACCATTTCTTCATTGCTCCTTTGTGTTCTAGAAGGGCTCTCCCAGCTGTCTAAGCAGACTGAAAATGGGGTATCTGAGCTCCTTTGGTGCTGTGGGGTTTGGAGGTGTACGGGATGTCACACGTCCCACGCAGAGCAATGTGTGACAGGTGCTTCTTTCTTCTTTAACATTGCAGCAAAGATTTAATGGGGTGGGTGCCAAGTTTCAGATGTTCGACTCTGCAGTCTACGGCGCCCAGAATCTTCTGTTCCGAGATGCCACCACAGAGCTTGTGGCAATCACAGCTCAGAATTACCAGGCATGGCTGGGTGATGAATATTTTCATGCCATGCAAGCTCTGAGCTGCAACCCCAGTAGTAAGTTGTCTGTAGATTCTTCTTTATAACCAAGCAAAAAGATAGCTGATAACACAGATCATCTTGATTCTGGTTTATTCTCAGTCTTGGAGTGTAATGGCAAGATGCCAGTCTGATTTTGAGCATGGGCAAAGGTCGCTTTTTGATCTAGAAACAATACTGTATTAACATTTTCCTGTGCAAATTGTCCAACTTTGTTATAAAATGCAGGCATTTTCTACCCTTTCTTGGTGTATGAAAGGCATTAATCTGGTAAGCTGCTTCTGCTGCCTGGTACTTAATTTCTTACCTGCTGACAAGAGGAAATAATAATGTGCTGCTGCATAAATCCCCAGGTAGTCTATAAAAATGGATGAATGGATTCCTAGCAGAGGATTTCCTCCCTAAGCTGAAGGAACCCCTCAGTTGCTCTTTATTGAAGCATTATGGTCTTTCCTGCTATCAGAAGGAAGTAGAAATTACTTGATACACATTCTGGGAAAGTCAGAAACACAAGTTGCAAGAGTCTTTGCTTTAAGAAGCTTAAAAATCCTGGCAACTGAGCAACCCAGATGTGATCTGTGCTGTGGCAAAGCCCCTCACCTTTCTGATTTGTCTCTTCTGGGCATTGCTCTGTGACTGTCAGATGTGAGGAATCTTTTATTCAGTGTGGCTTTTTGCTGCACTCCACTAATATATTACAGCTGGGTTTAATGGTCAGTAATTGTAGGAACTGTTGTTCCTTTGCGGTGGACAGGTTTGCAGTGGGGACATCACTCTCATCAGAGAGTGCTCTGGCTCCTGATCAGGTGTAAGTCTGAGCTGGAGGGATGGGGAGCAACACAGAAGCAAATATTTTCAATAACATGTATGGGACACATGTGACAGTGGGCAGTGTGAATCCTTGTTGTGTACTGCAAAGAAAGTGAATGTAGCATTTGCTTTTCAATTTTGTGCAGCAATGCCAGAAAGCCTGAACTGGTGTGTTGTGTCCACTGAGGAGATTTGGAAATGTGGTGAAATGGCCGTTGCCTTTAGGAAAAAGAATTTGAAGCCAGCAATTCAGTGTATTTCAGCCAAGACAAAGGAAGAGTGCATGGAGCTGATCCAGGTAGGCTGCTACAACCCTTGTGCCACAAACCAATTGAGCAGAAGCTGCTCTCTGCTGGGTAGGTGAGGTTAGATATGTGCACTCACTCTGGTGACAGGCAGGAACACTGGATTTGAAGGAGATGATCTGTAGCTCAGATGCTCTGGATGAGCCTGAATCCTGATGATCTTTGGCTGTGATGTTTCCCAGCTAACTCAAGCCTGTGTGTGTGAAATCTCCTGTCCCTGTTTCACTGGTGATGCTTTATGCACCTTTGGGAGGTTTTGTTTAGCAGTGTGATGCTCTTCTGCTCTAAGCCTTGCCCTTCACGGTGCCACAGGTGTGACCATAAAGGTGTCGTCATTGTAGCAGGGAAAGTATGTGCTGGGTTTTTTCACAGAAATCCTATGTTTTATTTTTCAGAAAAAGGAAAGTGATGCTGTAGTTCTGGGTGGAGCTGATATTTACACAGCTGGGAAGACATATGGCCTTGTTCCAGCTGCTGGAGAAAGTTACTCTGGTAAGAAGATGCAGAAACAAAAACACTGACTTTATTTTCCCAGGTTGTTTGAAAACAGCACTAAAAACACAGTCCTTTGTTCCCAACCCTTCTGGGAAAGCTGTTTTCAAAGGAAATAAGAATTATTACCCTCACATCATAGATAGAGGAGGATATGAGATGAGCTACTTTCATCTGTCCTGCTGCAGGACCAGGTTGAGTCTTTGGCAACTTTGAGTCTGGTACCTCTTCATTTGTTTTTTGAATTCTTGTAAAAAATATTTTCAGTGGAAAAAATTAATATTCACAAAGTTAAAATATTTTTAAGAGAAGCAAAAATACAGAAATCGCACAGCAGATTTTAGTTACAAGCAAATTATTGCTGTCAATGTGGCTGCTTCAGAGTCACTGATTAAAAGAGGGCGTGTCCACAGTGTCACTAAGGCAGAATTCAAATTTGCTGCAAAATTCATAGAACTTTTAATGCAGGTTTGAAGTTTTTACATAAGAATAACTTCTTGAAGCAGATTTGGTGAATTACTTATGCCCTAAACATTGTTTTTCAGAGGGATGTGTTTCTAAGAGCTGGTGAGAACACAACTTTCATCATCTTGTCTGTAGATTATTCAGCTCGGCTGTGCAGCAGCAGCAGCTTACAGACCAGAGGTGAATGCAGCAGTGTGAGGCAGTAGAAGTGAAGAGTAATTCCATGTACATCCAGGCTGCCTGACTAGCAGATTGTTGGTGCAATTGAAGTTGCCACCAAATAAGTGTAATGGATGCACAGATGATCACTAAACTGTGGTGTGCATGGGGTGCATAAGGGAAGCTGTAATGTGTTGTGTGTGTTTTTTTCTGTTTATTTTCCAAGCTGATGACAGCAGCAATGCATACTATGCTGTGGTGTTAGTGAAACGAAATCTGTCCAATGCATTCACCATCAGTGACCTGAGAGGGAAGAAGTCCTGCCACACAGGACTGGGGAGAAATGCTGGATGGAATATTCCCATTGGTGTACTAATTAAGAGGGGGATTATTAAGAACAGAGACTGTAATATTCCTCAAGGTAAGACAACAGTAATACATATCAAAAAGATAGTAATAGTCTAATGATAAACTTTAATTAGGGAAGTGTTTTTGATATTTCATAGCTCTATATTAATAATATCTGTTTCTGAAGGGGTATTGTGTTTTTAATATAATGATTTGAAATTTTAAATTTGCCACCAGTGTGGACTAGTGGAGGGGTCTGAGAATTTTACATCTAACATGAAAGTATTCCTTTCCTTTATCACAAAATAATTGGCTAATTTAGGTTGGAAGGGACAGTTTGAGGTCATCTATTCCAAGCAACTGCATAAAAGGTCTGGTAGTTCATATTGCTCAGGGCTGTGTCCAGGCAGGTTCTGAGTAAGTCCTAGGACAGAGATTACACACAACCTCTCTGAACCCTGTCCCGCTACTTGACCATCCTTGGTACAAAGGATTTCTTTTCTTGTATCTAATCAGAATTTTCCTTCTCATAACTTTGGTCTGTTGCTTTTCATCTTTTTCTCTGCACCCCTGAGAAGGATCTGGCTCTGTCTTCCCGAAAAACCCACCATGTAGATTAAGATAACAATACACTGCTAGTTGTCTTATCTCCAGGCTGACCAAGTCCAGCTCTCAGCCTGGTAAATGCAAGCTGTGTTTCAGCCCTGTGAGCATCCAACTGTCCTTCCACTGTATCACCTCTAGACTGTCCGTGTCCTTTTACTATTGGGAGCTCAGAGTTTGCCACAGATATCAGAGGAGAACCTTCACTTCCTTGACTGCTCCCTCAGCACACTCTATTATCCTGAGCACTGGTGATGCATACTGGTGCCCCTGTCCAGGATTTTATTGCATTTATTTTCAAACTGCATTAGGTAGTGAAACATGTAGCACAACAAGAAAAGATCTGTAAACATGGACCTCCACATTCTAATTTTGCTTGCCTTCTTATCTATGACCTAGGAAGCTCTTTGTTTTCATTATATAGTCAGCTAAATAGTGCTCTAAAAATATTTTAGAAGTTCTAGCTCATGAATTCCAGTAAGGCAGCTATAACTTGTATTTCTAGGGTTCTACTGAAACCTGCATTGGTTATAACTTCATGATGTCTGCCTTTTTTTGTGAAGAATCTATGCTTTTCATTCCTTATGTTGGTTTTGTCTGTCCCCAGCTGTGAGTGAGTTTTTCTCTGCCAGCTGTGTCCCTTCAGCTGAGCAGGACAATTACCCAGCAAAGCTCTGTCAGCTGTGCATTGGAGATGAGAGTGGAAACAACAAATGCAGTGCAAGTAGCCAAGAACGTTACTACAGCTACAGTGGAGCCTTCAGGTAACTGATAGCCACAGCTGTGACTCAGTGTGTCAGCCTGCCAAAATGCAGGCAGTGCCTGCTTTCCGTCCCAGTCAGAGGCAGAGGTTATTGCTCCTGCAGCAGGTGCCATAAATGAGGTGGGACATGTGTCCCCAGATGCCCTCGCCAGTGCAGGTATGGTGTAAGGCATTGCACTGGCTCATGTCACAGCCTTTGCCAGCTGCCTTGCAGACAGCCAGGGGGCCAACAGCCCCACCTGTATATCTGCACAGAGCACCCACCTTGTGAGGACCAAGCAGATTGTTGCTGGCCTCCAGTCCTGCATTAGTCTAGTGGGACAGGGAGGCTGCCAGTCTGGATGGGCAGATCATCCACTGGGAGCTCTAGCAGGGAAGCAGAGACGCAGTAGCCAGGATCTGGCTGCTCTAAGTCCCTGCAGAGAGTGACAGGCTCGTGACAGGGAGCCTGGAGTGTGTCTTCCCTATGATTCATTGGTGCCTGTAGCTGAAGGTAGATTTCTGTACAGCACAAACAGCCATGGCCAATGTTCAATTACCAAATCCTTTTCAAAATAAAGTATGTTGAAAATACAGGGGAGAAAAATAATATAAAATGGAAGAAATGCTTTGTGCAATGGTGTACGTGTACAGA
Organism: Emberiza elegans; assembly: GCA_024865655.1. Lineage (NCBI taxonomy): Eukaryota > Metazoa > Chordata > Aves > Passeriformes > Fringillidae > Emberiza > Emberiza elegans. The sequence goes on from JALJVW010000149.1 coordinate 12,791,711, forward strand.
TGGGGCCATACCCAAAGACTGTGAAACTCTTAAGACATGGAAGGAGCACTTCCTTTTCCTGACCTTCACCTCAGAAGGTAATGGTGCATGGAAGAGCTGGCAGAAAGCCACCTTTTCCCCTCAGGGAGGAGACTTCAACAGCAGCTGCCTGGTAAATAATGAAGTGTTAGGTTTGGATAACTACTTTTTGCAAATCTATTTAGTTGAGTCCAGCTGCTCTGCTGGGTACAAGCCTTGCAGGCAGACTCCAGATCCTCTGCTGTACTTCATGGATTAACAGAGCCAGCTCCCAGTCAGGAGATGAATGAGCAATAAATGCTGTTACAGGCTGCATGAGCCTTGCTCATAATTCTAAGATTGTGCATTTGGAAAAAGGGCCCATACAGTCAAACTTTATATGGAGATCACTTTTTGTTTTTAAGGAAGAAGGTGCTTAATTAATTGAGAGATATGGGAAGTTTTAAGTATTTAAAAGGGTAGAATTTAGGTGAAAAAATGGAGGACTGCAATCTTCTACAAGGTAGGGGTAGATCTATCTGTGACATTTAAGTGATCCCCTCTGAAAAAAGAATGAATTATGGAAGGTGATTGAGATGGACTTAAAATTCAGATTTCCAGATTCCTTCAACTCTGGCTGTCTTCAGACTAATTTGATAGAGGTGTGAGAGGCCATTCAGTTTGTGTATATCCCACTGGCTGGGGCAAATCAAACTGCATAGAGTACTGAAAAATCTGATAGGAAAGTTTTTTTCTGATGGGGAAATGCACTGAAGAGCCCCACTGAGTCCTTGTTCTCTGTGTGACAGTGTCAGCCACATTGTGACTTACCACCTTTGATTTGAACTGTTGGTGTTAAACTAGGTGCAATTGAAATATATGTATTTTGAGTAACTGTTACCAGTCATAACTTCCCTTGTATTTTGTACTGCATAAGCCATGCAGTTACAGCTTTACATCTATTTCATTGGTTTCATTATTTTGTTTTAGGAAATGCTTCTTGAAAACACAGAACAATCTACATAGGAAAGGAGGTGGTTTTAGGGTCCCTTGGCATGTTGGGCTACTTCTGCTTCAGAAAATTAGGAGAAACTTTGTTCTGGAGCAATACCCTTGGAAATTGCAGTTAGATTAACTGGAGATCTCCAATGTACAGGGCTGCAAATGCTGCACTGAATATCACATAATAGATCTCCTATTTCTTTACTCATCTAATATTGGTCTTTCTTGTTGTTTTTCACACTGCTTTTTTTTCCTATTCTATTCCGCTCTTGAACTTTGTAATTCAGAATATTTTTAAAAATATTTTTTGCTTTTATCTCCATCCAAGATGCTAAATTTCTCTGTTTTTTCTTACTAATTTTGGGTCCCGTACATTTGCTTGCAAGAATGTCTGTACAAAAATGCATTCTAAACCTATGAGTTATTAAAAAAATGTGGTTCACCTAAAGATGCTTTGAATTGAAAACATTTATATCTTTGACTTCCTTTAGGTGCCTGGTAGAGGATTCTGGGGATGTGGCCTTTGTGAAGCACTCTACAGTGTTTGAGAACACAGATGGTATTTAGTTTTACATGTCTCTTTATTATAATTCAATTATTTTTTTCTTGCTTTAAAGCATTCATTGTTTGACAATGATCTGTTTCTTTGTTTCAGGTAAAAACACTGCTAGTTGGGCCCAAAAGTTGAAGTCCAGTGATTTCCAGTTACTGTGTCCAAATGGTGCCCGTGCTGAAGTCACCCAGTTTGCCAATTGTCACCTGGCTCAGGTGCCAGCTCAGGCTGTTATGGTTCATCCAGATGTCAATGTTTTTGCTCTATATGGACTATTGGACAGAGCCCAGGTACTAATAATCCATTAATTTTGGGGGGCAGTTATATATGGTCATATACAGTCCAAGGATAAGGACAACAGGACGACACTGCCATATCCTGCCTCATGGCACTGGCAGCATGTGCACAGTGCACAGCCCTGTTGGGAGTGTGACACAGAAGGTGAAATACAACCCATGGGACTCACCCAGTAAAACCACCCTGGCGCACAAGGGATTTGCCCAGCCACTGGTTGCAGTAGTAATTTCTCTGGAGTTAAGGGGTTTTCCCATGGCTGTCCCCCATTTCTGCATTGTGCTAACACTTTTCCATTCTGGAATTTTCCTTGAAATGCAGTAGAACTTTGCTGGGTTTGTTTATGCTGCAGCCATGTCCATGGTAAGCCATGCAGGCAGAGTGTGTCTGGCTGCCACAGCGAGGTTCCTTCTTCTGCATCCTGAAGTTAATTAATTCAAAATCAAGACTGAGCAATATCTGTGCTAGGCTTCAGTCTTGTCTGTAGCTCCTGGGCAGTCAAACCCTATATTGCATAACAATATTGAGGCAAGAGAATTTTTTAAAAACTACAGCTCTTTTTCCAGATAGTAACTAAAAACACAAAATCACAAATGGTGCTCATGTAATTGCCAGTGGCAGAATTCTGTATCTGATCTACTGGAGCATCTAAAAGCAAACGTGTAAGAGAGATTCTGCAATTGTGTATGAATTTTTCATCTACAAAATGGTTCCTGTCATCTTTCATGTTGGATGACAGGAACATGGCACTTCATCTTGCAAAATGCTGAGAATTTTTCATTATTTTCAGGTCTACTTTGGAAACAGCAGCAATGGAAATGGATTCAAAATGTTTGATTCTTCAGCTTTTCAAGGAAAAGACTTGATTTTTAAGGATTCTGCTGTTGAGATTGTGCCAGTGAAAGAGAGGAGAACATACACAGAATGGCTGGGGAGTGAATATATTGAGTCCCTTGAAGGGATGCAAACACCCCAGTGCTCTGGGGCAGGTAATAAGATAACACAATACTCACTCATGGCTACTGTCGTCCCCCTGCTTGCTCTGTGTCAGATACAGGGCTTGGACTAGCATGGTCCAAGTGGGAACTTCCAGGCCACCTCTGCCCTGCCACCTTCTCTTCAGAAAAGCTGCTGTCTGGACAACATGCTGTGCTACCATGTGAATGCCTCTTCCTGCCTCTTTGCAGGGCAAGTGCCAACAGCATCTGCCCCTCAGGGAGTGGGGTAGGGCTGGAAGCTGCCCCTGTCTGTGTGGATGGGGTGGAATTTGGGGCAGAAACCAGCAATACAGTATCAACATGGTTTACAAGATCAGTCTAAAACTGGAGCATCTCTGCCATTGTTGCTGATATTGAACTACCCAGAATTCCCAAGAACTGTTAGATGGATTCTGGGTTTCTGACCTGTAGAAGAATTTCTTGGAAGGCAATATCAAAACTCTTGTCTAGTGAATTCTCTCTCTAGTGGCCTCCTGGCTGGCTATGCTCAGACTCCACATCCCTGCTTTACCCATCCCACTCTGTTTCTCCTGAGCTCTGCTGCCACAGGGGTGAGTGCACAGAGGATGGACAGGCTGTGAATAAAGACCAGTCCAGCTTCTGCCATGGACAAAGTCTTCTACCTTCCAGCAGAAGAAGGTAGGAGAAATTTCCAAAGTCACTGGATGAAAAAGAAGCCCAGAGAGACTGGAAGGGGGATTGCCCTTTGACAGAGCAAAGAACAAAGCCAAACGTGAGCATCCACTGAGCTTATTGACTTTCCACACCCAGTGCTCTCATGGCTGGCCAGAGATGTCCTGTGATCTTTAGTTTGATGCAGCCTTCATCAAGAAACTCCTGACTGTCCTCCTTCCACAGGGAGCAATCCTGAGTGCCTTGTGCATGAAATTTGTATTTGCTGTAGGTGAAAAAAAGTACTTCACTTCTGAGTAGCCATTTCTACTGGCTATAGTATTCAGGTTTTATTTTTATCCATAGCTGCAATATTCACAGATATTGCCCTGCTGCTGGCAGGCACTGCCCTCCTGACTGTAGAGACCACCTCATGATCCTGGGATGAACAGACACGTAGTGTAATAAAAACCTGGTAAAGCCAGATAGCAATCACATAAATAAGTGAAAATAGCAAATAAACATGAAAACTTTAATCACACTTTAACCAGCGTGGTAGCTAAACTTCTGCTTTTCTGGGACATGACCCTTTGCCTTTCCCTTTCACTGCCCACTGTTCTGTTGTTCCCAGTTCCTGGGGCTGGAGTGGGACACAGGCTGATGCCGTGCCCAGCACTCAAACCCATGGCTATGGGCAAGCTGTGCCCAGCTTGCAGCCCCCGCTGTGTTTCTTCTCCCTGTGCTCTTGGTCAATCATGAAACAGCAGCTGAACAGAAGCTGCCATGTGCCCAGGTGGCCTGTGGCATCCTGTCTGGCCTGCATCAGGAATAGTGTGGCCAGCAGGATCAGGGCAGTGATTGTCCCCTGCACTCGGCACTGGTGAGGCCACACCTTCAGTGCTGTGTTCCGTTCTGGGCCCCTCGGTTCAGGAAGGACATTGAAGTGCTGGGACGTACCCGAGAAGGGTCTGGAGCACAAGTCCCGTGAGAAGCAGCTGAGGGGGCTGCGGGTGTTTAGCCTGGAGGAGGCTCCAGCGTGACCTTATCCCACTCTACAGCTCCCTCACAGGAGTGTACAGTATGGGTCGGGCTGTTCTCCCAGGCCGTGACAGGACGAGAGAGCACACTCATAGAACTCACACTCTCCAACTGTGCCAGGGGAGTTCAGGATGGACAGCAGGAGGAATTCACAGAAAGGGTGATTAGACACTGGAATGGATTGCCCGGGAGGTGGTGGAGTCACCGTCCCTGGAGGCATTGAAGAGAGGACCAGCCGTGCCGCTCCGTGCGGCGGTGTGGCGTGGCTCTCACGGTGGTGCAGGGCCGTGGCCCGGGCTCGGTGCTCCCGGGGCCCTTTCCAGCCTCATTGATCCCGGGAGCCCGGCAATTGCAGCGGGCGGGGGGCGCTGCGCATGCGCGCCGGGCTCCCGCTGCGGCGCCTCGCCCGTGCGCCGCGCGCCCCCTGGCGGTGCGGCGTGAGGGGCCGGGGCCGCCATGGTGGCGCGGGCGCTGTGGGCGCTGCTGGCGGCGCTGCGGGCGGGCTGGTGCCTCCTGCCGCAGAGCGGGTACCTGCACCCCGACGAGTTCTTCCAGGCGCCCGAGGTCATGGCAGGTAAGGGATGGGCCCGGGACGGGGTGGCCCCCGCGCGGGCTCGAGGGGACGCGAAGCGGCGCGGCCACGGGCACCGTGTCCCGCATCGCCGGTCAGGCGGGTATTGCCGAGGGACCCCGCTCTGTCACACAGCGAGTCCCGCAAGCCGGGCAGGAGAGGATCCGCAGCGCTGGCCCGGTGGGTGTGTTCCTGCTCTGTGCTGGCCACAGCGAGTGGCGCCTCGAACCACATTACTGTGACAGGCTTCCCGATGTTTTGTAGAAATGAATGGTATACTCCTCAAAATGTCAAGGTTGACACCAGTTTCAAAAGTTTAGGAGCTGCTCTGTATTGTGATACCTCTTATACCAAGTAGTACCCTAATGCTGAATTACTGAATAAAATATACTATCTATATGTATTTTTTATTATCTATATGTATTTTTCTCTTCCTTTGTAGGAGATATTTTAAATCTACAGGTCTATTATCCGTGGGAGTTCCTTTCCAACTCTCCTTGCAGAACAGTTGTTTTCCCATTAATGACATCAGGAGTTACATACTGGGTGATCAAGTCTTTGCAGCAGTTGGACATATGTTCAAGTTGCGTCAACAGCTACACTCTCCTTGTATCTCCTCGCCTGCTCTTTACAATCTTTTCTTTCATTCTCGACTATAGCATTTATCGCTTGGCCCCTTTCTGGGGAGCAGATCCATGGAAAGCGCTGGTGCTTCTTGCTGGATCCTATGTCACGCTGGTGTTTTATACAAGGACGTTTACCAACACACTCGAAGGACTTCTCTTTGCTCTTCTCATGGTACTGGTTTCTTCAAGGAAGTCCAGTGGCTGCTCAGCAGAGCCTAGAAGCAGCTCTCTCTTAGGTGTCATAACAACTGCTGGGTTTTTCAACAGGCCAACCTTTTTGGCATTTGCTCTAATGCCTCTGCTATACTGGGCCAGTTTAATTGTTGACTCTCAAAAGAGCATTAAAACTCTCATAAATGACTTTCTGAAGTTTATCCTATGTGCCTGTTTTACCGCTTTTGTTTTTGTAACTGCTGACACCTTCTATTTTACCTCCGTGAGCTTAGACAACCTCTACAGCACTAACAAGAGCAGCCTAATTGATGTAATCATTCAATTACATGACAAAATGGTAATAACCCCCTTCAATTTTCTCAGCTATAATCTTAACCCTCATAATCTTGCACTGCATGGAAGTCACCCACGAGTTACACATTTTACAGTCAATGGAGTGATGCTGTTTGGTATTTTACATATTCTGGCCATCGGCGCTGGCTTTAAAATGCTAAAGAAATATGTCCATCAGTTAATGCTGGTCAGATGGTGTTACCGTGGGCTGCCTGGGCTCTTGGTGCATTCTGAGAGCAGTCCAACCTTGCTGCTGTTTTATTTTGTTCCTTTGGCATTTCTCTCCCTGTTCAGTCATCAGGAGCCTCGGTTTCTCATCCCTCTCATCCTGCCATTGGTCCTGTTCAGCGCGTCACCAAACAGAGCTGAGAAATGGAAGCTCCTCATTGTTCTGTTCAACCTTCTGGGGGCACTTCTGTTTGGGTGCTTACACCAGGGAGGGCTCATTCCCTGTCTGTTTCACTTGGAGCAGCTCATCCATTCTCCAGCATCCTCAAGCCACCCACAGCACTACACTCTGCTCTTTGCACACACCTACATGCCTCCGAGGTCTCTGCTCAATATCAAGAAGACGGATGTGCATGTGGAAGTCATTGACATGGCTGGGGCTGGAGAAGAAACCCTCTGCCAGACAGTAGAGCAGCGAGCAAGCAATTTTACCTGCAGCAACTGTCACATCTTTATTACAATCCCTGGTACTGTCAGAGCCACAATTACAAAATGTGGTATCTCATTCAAGAACGAGACTTTGATATTTCCTCACTTATCAATGGAAGACCCACCACAAATACCTGTCCTATCCAGTGGAAATTGGAGGAGTCAGTTAGGACTTTACATCCTTGAGCTAAACAGAGATCATCAGAGCCTTTAGATTTTAGGAGAACAAAGTTTTAGTCTTTTACTTCATTTGGGTCTGATGGTGGTGTGAGACCTTCCTCTTTCATACACCCTCCTTTCAGCACTGGGCACTGGGAGCTCTCCTACATCTCTTTATTCCCATTCCTCACACTCTTAGGGTAGCCAGTTCTGGATAGAACCTGCTTAAAACTTGACTTACTCAGCCCTGTGGTATTTCATGTGAACTTTTGTACTTCTTCTCATGAGAGGGGATAAAATCAGAGCCCACCAAAACTGTGATTGAAGCTTAGCTGTTTCCATGTGAGATTTATTTTTGAAAGCTCTAATAATCTGACAGGATTTGGGGACTGTGGGGTGTTTACTGATAATAGGCATTAATTCAGCTGCTGGAAGAGGTTACAGGCTTAGACAAAAGCTGGTCTGACTCAGTAATCTTTTATTTTATGTTCTTAAAAATTCATTAGACCAGATTGCAGTCACCACTGCCTTGGGTGGGTCCGTCTTGAAAAATCCCCAGCAGTGATCTGGCAGGATCTGATTTAGAACAGGAGGATGCTTCAGGCTAAGTGCTTGTGCTAAATCCTAAAATCCAAGCTTTGCCTGTTTAGCCTTCCTTGCCACAGTTCCGTCCTCGTGAACGTGCTACCCACGTACCGCCCGGGCAGCTCGGGAGGGCATCCCCGCCATGGAATTAAGCGTGCGCGCTGTTCCGCGGCTGCAGCTCGGGCTCTCCTTCCCTAGCGCGCTCCCGCCGCTCCTCGCGCGGCTGTCGCTGCTCTGTCACCACTGTCACCCCGGCAGAGCGCGCGGCAGGTCCTGCGGGAGCGGGATCGAGGAGCTGCGCAGACAGAAAGCGGTAACTGGGAGGGATTTGATTTACCAGATGCAGCTCTGAACGGGCTCAGCACAGGTCAGAGATCGCCCGGTTCTGCCGCCGTGAAGGGAGCACAGCCTCGAGGCAGGAGGCGCATCCCCTGTGCCCCTCCCCGTGCACTAAATCAGCTCAGTGGCAATGACAGCTCCTATCCTGGCTTTCCACTGGAGAGCAGCCTCTTTTTAAACTGGACACCAACAACTGGGCTGACAATGATGTATATGCTCAATAGCACAGCATGACCTACAATATTTGGTTTTGCCTACGTGAACTTCTGGATCCAAAAGATCCTGACTTGGCACATGCATTGTAGATCAAGCCTCTCTCTGAAACAAATCTGACACTTGAATTATTTCCGCTTCCAAAGGTGGTAATGCTTTTGGCAGCTCTTCACCCACACAACCTTGCATAAGGTCTTAAGAGCCAGGCTTTCAAAAGAGACAAGAATAATACAGGTTGATGCCAGGGTCTAAGGAGAATCTAGGAAAAATGAATGTATGAATTATTTGCCTGTATTTTCCAAGCTATAGGTATGACCCAGACGTTTAGGGAACATAGCTCTCGCTCTCTTGTAAAGCATTTTGTCTTGTGTTGCCTGTATGTTCATCCCACATCCTTCACTCTTCACTTCTTGCCTGCCTGTAAATTAAAGGGGTGTGTTTGAGGGGAGGCAGGGGGAAGAGAAGGTGCCTGGCTTTGTACTGGTGACTCACAAAATAGTGGAAGTAGTTGTGAAAGCATTGTGACAGCAAATGTATTTTCCAAGTTAATTTTCTTTTTGTTCTCTTACACTGGGATGACACAGCCGTGTGCCACAGCTGGTACTCCATGTCCTGCTTCCCATTTTCAGCTTTCTTAAACAACTTAAATCTTTAACATTATTTTCATAAAACTTATGAATTCTGGCAGTCTGAGTGGGGTACATCTTGAAACTCTTGGGGGATGCAATGGAGCACCATTCCCATGGGATGATGACTTCTCTACCACTGCACAGGTAACACGGAGAGAGCCAGAAACAGAACCTGGACTACAAATACCAGCTCAGATTAACAATACACTGCTTTTATGTTGCCAGCCAGACCTTTGAATTTACACTGTAGATGCAGTTTCTCTATCTATGCTGGAGGTTTAACTTTACCAGCAATGCAGGAAAGTGTATCTTGGACAAAGTACAAGGTTCTTCTCACCTGGGATGATAAAAGGAGTGGAAATGACCCTCCCCAGTTAACTAAGCCTCTACTCAGCTGGATCAAATAGTGAAACATGCTCTAAAGGAAGGTTAACTGCTGTAGTGTCACAGATGTCATCAGATACAGTGTCTTAAGCAGACCTGCCCTAGGCATTGCATGTGATGGACGCATCATTTTCCATTATATAGCTGTAATTCCATTTATATGCAGGGTGCCTCTATTGGTCATTTTTTCCCTGTAAACCCTTCTTGCTACAATAGACTCGAGGTGTGCTTTTAGGATAGCTACTGTATCTCTTTTACCTTCCTGTAAGATGTCCGTTATCCTGTCCATCATCATCACTGAAAACTCTTTTGTAACAAAACTGTATCAAATATAGAGTATTACTGCTGTATGCACAGACATTGTTACAGGTACTCCTGTGAGAATTGTGATTTTATTTCAAGTTTCTAATCAAGCGCTTAAAGTGACAATCTTCACAGCATTGTGGGTGATTAGAAAGTGAGTCTACTTGTTCCTGACAACCGTGGGATGCGTATATTGTCTTTGAAATGGAAATCCATGAAACCGATGAGGAGCAGCTTCCCGTGTTCACGCTTTCCCGAGGAATCGCTCGAGGCCACGCGATGAGGAACGCACCGTCCAGTCCGCAGCTCGCCATCCGCATCCCGGCGACCGCCGGGTCCGCAGCGGCCGCGGGGCCGGGCTGTCCCCTGCTCCCGGGGCCCTTCACCCGCCGGTTCCAGCGCGCTCCGTGCGCTCGGCGCAGGGAAGCGGCGGCGGTTCCCGTCTCCTCCCCGACGCTGTCCGCAGCTGCCTCCCGCTCCGAGCGGCGATCACGGCGCTGACCCGGGGCGGCCGCCGCGGCCCGGCCCGCGGGGCCACGGCCACCCGCGCGCGCGGGCGCCGTCCTTGAGCTCGGCGAGGAAGGCGTCGCGCAGGCGAAGTAGGCGCGGGGCCAGGTCGCGCTGGCCGCGGGTGAGGGCGCTGGCGGTGACCCGGGCGGCGGCGCGGATGGGCCGCGACTCCGAGAGCCGCTCCACGAGTCGCGGGCTGGAGAGCAGCAGTAGCAGCGCCCGCAGCAGCGCCATGGCCGCCGCTCTCGCGAGACCCAGCTCCAGAGCGCCCCCGCCCGCTGGGCGCCCCGCGGCTCTCGCGAGAGGTGCCGCACGCCCCGCCCCGCCGCACTCGCGAGAGCGGCGCACCGCCTCACCATTGGCTGAGCTCCCGGCGGCCGCGGGGCGCGTGCGCGGGGCGCGGGAAGGCGGCGAGGGGCGGCCGGGCCGGGCGGTGTCGGTCCGTTCTGTGCTGGTCACGGCTGGGCCGGGCGGGATTGGGCTGTGCGGGGTTGGGCTGGCCTGGCCTCGGGTGGCGCCGCCATGAGCTCTGGCGGCACGCTGAGCATCCTGCGCAGCGACTCCTACGCCGAACTCAGCCAGTACCGGGACCAGCATTTCCGGGTGAGCCGCGGCCGGGGGCGGGCGCCGCGCGGGCCGGGCCGGTCCGGCTGGGCCGGGCCCCGAGGTAACGCTGTGTCCTTGCGGCCCAGGGGACGCGGTACGACCAGGAGCGGCTGCTGAGGAAGAGCTGCACACTGTACGTGGGGAACCTGTCCTTCTACACCACGGAGGAGCAGATCCACGAGCTCTTCGGCAAAAGCGGCGACATTAAGAAGGTCATCATGGGGCTGGACAAAGTGAAGAAAACCGCCTGCGGCTTCTGCTTCGTGGAGTATCCTTGTGCAGCGCTGCAGGAGCCGTCAGGTTGTGGGTGAACTGTTCTGCACTGCAGGCTCTGAGTTACGGGGGAGTCCTCCGAGAATAAAATTAATCATTTGCTAAAGCGGCTGTGGGAGACCCTGGCGAGAGAGAGCAATGCTCACTGTTGGACATGATGGTCTTACAGGTCTTTTCCAACCGTGATTCTGTATTGGAGCATACAGTGCATGCCGAGTGGGGTTAGCAGATTGCTTTCACTTTGATACTTTAACCCAGACACCTCTCGGGTAATTGACCTCTGTGGTAAATTCATATTCTTCGTGGCGAGGTAAAAAGTTCTTTCTTTTCATACACACGTGTGTAAAGTTTCCGTTGGCATCTTTCATCCCTGTCGTATGACTTCATTATGTGCACGTTTCTGAGAATTATTCTGCTACTGCTTCCAATGAACTCACCAAACTGGTGAAAGTTTGCAGCATGAACAAAGCACGCCTGGGGCTTCCCACTCTTTAGCAATAGAGCTTTGTTCTGTTAAATATCCGCATGATTGACAAACTTGATCCAATATGCATATTTTTAATGCTTGAATTTCTGCATGTTTCACCCTTTCACTAGGCGTAGCTTCATAAAAGTGGTTCAAGCAAAGACTTGGTTTTGTAGCCCATTTGATAGTGTTAATTTTCCCATGTGGTAAAAATAGAAGTCTGTTTTTTTCATTAACGTATTCCTAAGGTATTATGCCAGAGGAGATGCTGAAAATGCGATGCGCTACATCAACGGGACCAGACTGGATGACCGGATCATAAGGACAGACTGGGATGCAGGGTTTAAGGAGGGCAGGCAGTATGGCCGTGGACGATCAGGGGGGCAGGTAGGTTGCTGTACAGCCTGGGGTTTTAAGGGAATGGTGACTTTGCCAAACTTCTTGATTTTGAATGAACACAGAAAAATTTCAGAAATAGCAGCTTAGGAGTCATCATTTAAGATAACACTGGAAGACATCTGATCAATGGCGGTATAATCCACTAGCAATAAATAACTCCTTCCTAAATTTCACTAGAAGTACTTGCAGAAACAGCTCTTGGCTGCCTGGGGGAATAATGCTTTTAAGTAAGCCCAGAAAATGTAAGGGGCTGTTAGGAGCACACTGGACAGCAGTTGGCTTACCAAGTGGAGCAGGTGGCAGTGGCTTGTACTGCCAAAGCCCAAGGCTGTCCATCCTTGCTTGGGCTGCGGTGATTAGAGAGTCCCCAGACAAGTTACTTTATGTATTCTGGGCTTCTGCATGATGCACTTCACCTTCTGTTTAGTCAGACAGCTCCATGTAGCCAATTACATGTTGTGATGTCAGTATGACTGTATTCTAATGCTGCAACAGTTTGAGAAATTGTTTTTCCTTGTCTTTTCTGGACTTCCCTTTCTCCCTCCTTCGTTAGGTCCGAGATGAGTACCGGCAAGACTATGATGCTGGAAGAGGTGGCTATGGCAAAACTGTTCAGTGCCAGTGACTGCTCAGCCTCACAAGAGAAGCAAATCTGCATAGTAACTGTCCCCAGGCACAAAGCAGGTTACACACAGTTCACAGAAACTCCTATCCACGTTCCTGTGAGCACATCCTATGTTCAATACCTCTTCGTTTTAATACCAGGATCCAAAGCATTGCAGAGGACCTGGGAGCAAGGCTTTAAGCATTAGAATGCTAGGGCTTTGGTCTCAAAATGCTGCTATAACTTACTGAAAGGAGCAAAGATGTAATGTTATGGTGCTTTTTTTGTTCTCTGGCAAAACTTGATTATTATACTGGGTTTTGTTTACATTGGGATCACGGGGTGGAGAGCAGTGTTAAAGGATGATTGGTGGATGTTTCACAGAGGAAAGCAAAAAGCAAAGAGCCTGAAAAGGCAGTGGAATTTATAAGGAAATTTTTCAATTTCTAGAGAAGACTTTTAAGTTTTCTGGCGTTACTGTATTAGCATCCTTTTCCATTGATGCTGTTCCTAGAAGGTTTACATGAAATAAAATAAATATAATAATAAAACAAATTAGATTGAGTTCAGGAATCATGAAGTGAGAAGCAGAGAGCAGGAAACAGACCTCTGCTGTCTTCTACAAAGTACAGTTGTGATTGCATGACAGAGAAGAGCGAATACAAGAATTACAGTACTATTATTTCAGTTTGAGTATTAGTATTTTGCCCCATCTGGCAGATCTCTACAGCTTTAATATTTGAGTGCAGTATCTTCCCTGTGCCTGTAAGGGTTGCATGAAGCCAAGTTACCCCCAAAATGGGATGTTTGAGGAACTGGGTTTATAATGAAAAGTTTCTTCCCACAACAGGTTTTCTGTTGAGAAATTTGATTTCAGACAACTTAAAAATAAAAATAAAAGAGTTTTGGGAGGAGTTTTGCTTTCTATTGAGCATGTGATAAGAATGGTAAGAGGATTTCAGGATTGTTTATCTTGTGTTTTGGTGTTTCTCTTTCCCTGCTGGATCCTATTCATACTGCTTGTTGATATGTTGGAATGTTGATGTACTGCAAACATAGGTTTAAAAAATGTGATCCCAAGATCAAAGAAATTGATCTGCTGAAACAAAATAGTTTAAAAAGAACTGTTACGGGGCTTTGAAATTTCTTCATGGACTTCTGAGTTCCATGTAAATGGCAATTACTAAAGTTTTGTGCAAATACCTTGTTGTTCATGACTCCTTATAAACTTTCAAAGGTGTACAAAAGTTGAACTTTACTCACTGGAGGTATTGTAAGAAATTTTGATGTGTTTCTATCTTACAGTTAATCACAACTGTTACTATAAATTGGAAGACAAGTGAGATTGAACAACTCCTTACTTTGGAAGTGTGAGTTTGAGGTTTTTTGGCATGTTGAGTAAAACTAGACTTTTGGGATCACTTGGTGCTGGTCTGCAAATAAGCTTTGAACAAAATTACCTTTTCCAATATAGTACATTTGACTATGAGTTTACAGCCTGTAATCTGCTCTAGAACACTGCTGAAGTTTATTTTTTGTTGTATCAGTTTTGTATAAAAAGTATGTTACCAAAAATTCTAAAGTCACTTTCTTTTAAATAAAATTGCAATGTTAAAATTGTTTGTTACTTTTCTTTTTAACAGAATCAGTGAACTAAAGAAGTTGTATTCAGATTCTTGGTCCTTTGTTTTATTCTCTTTTAAGACAGAGAGAATGAATATTCTTTCCCTTTGGCTGGATTTTCAGGGCTTGTTCTGTTCTTACCTGGATTCTGAAAGGTGTTTGGTTAATGCTCTTCATTCTGGTTTGAATTTCTTTGGATTACAGGACAGAAATTGTTTCTTGATAGTGAAGTAAATGTGAAAGTCTTTGGTGTGTAGAAGTAATTTTCAAGCTGATCTTCCTTATAAAAATGAGGTCTAAAGTTGTTTTTTATTGTAAGTACTGCCAGTACTTCTCAGAAAGTCATTCTCAAATGAGATGGAGGTGGTAATTGTTTGTCACAACAATCACTGTTCTTTGCTGTTTATGTGCAATGGGTCTGGAAAGAGAATTTTTTAGGTTTTAAAGTAAGATCTTCTGTTTTGAGAGATACCAATCACAGTGGGATTTAAAACCACCTGGTATGTAATGTGAACTCTTAGAATCTCAAAAGCTCAGTATAGAGGAAATTGAACATGGTTTGACTGTTACCTTCCCTAATTGAAATTGCATCTGGGTCTGCTGAACCTAGTGCTTAATGAAAGGAACTGAATCAAGTCTTTGAAAGTTCCCTGGGGACTTCTTCAGCTTTCTGGCACGCTGGTACATTGTGATTAAGTTGTCTTGGAAGGACAAAATCTCCCATGCTTCTTGGACAAGCTACTTCATCACGATTACAAACACTTTCAATAGATGTTCAAGCTCTGTGTTAGCCTTTTTAAGTACTTGTTCATAATAATTAGCTACTTTTATGGAATTGTATCCATAAAAAAACCCAGCAGCTAAGAATATGAGTGGAAACTTAGATATGCCTTGATGGAAGGGAGGCTGTTAGAAATTAAAGCAGTGATAACTTCAGTCTCTCTCTCAGACTGGTGCAGGCTCATGGGGTGATTTAGGTGCCTCTCTTAGGCAGCAATGGCTGCAAATAAGATTTGTATTAAGATTTGTATTAATTACATTTGAGTCTGGGAATTACAGGGTAAAATCAGTGGAGTGTAAAAGCACTAGAGACATTTGTTTTCAGTGACTGACACAATAATCCTGTTAGCAGTGTCTAGGGCAGGCTCATTCCAAGGTGGTCTGTGTTACTACATTGCCCTGTGCAGCAGACAGGTTCCTGCTCAGGTTGGTGTAGGCACAACAACTGCTCTTGTTAACAGTCCTTTCTACCCAGAGGGAAAAAAATACTGAAACTCTTTAAGCTAATATCCAGCGCCTCATATTCGACATCTTGTTAGATTGGGCTTCTTGTGAAGGAAAAAAATTGATGAAAACTGATAAAATTGACATGGTTTGTACATGGTTTCATCTTTAGAGAAAAGACAATCTTAGTCAAAGGATTGCAGTCTGCAGGAATGACCTGCTCATAAACTCTTGTGTATTTGAGTGTCTAAAGCACAGGTTGTGCCTTATGCCAGAGCATATAAATGAAGATGAATTAGGGTGTACATTTTTCTTTGCACTCAGGTTTCTCCTAGCTGAGTGTATTTGGTACTTTCAGGTAAGTCTACGGCCTCATGACTGTAGGTGGTGTATCAAAATATTGGTGGAGATGGTGGAGGGAAGTGTCCTGGGCTTCAAAACATTGTGGTTTTGAATCCATGAAATAGTAGTATTTGTATTTAAGACTGTATAACTGCACAAAGATACAAAGTATATTGCACCCCTGCCAGTAGAGGACAGTTACATAAGAAGAAAGTTTGCTGATCTTGACAAACTCCTTTCTGAAAGCAGGAGAGATCACTTCTTGGGTCAGGGGTCCACAATTTATGAGGATGACCTTCCTGCTACTCAGCTTCCAAACCTGCTTTCTGAGACAAAGATGCGCTTTACTTCGCTGAGGTAATATCATTCTCCAAGGTTATTTTCGTTTCCACCTGAAAGCCGTTTGAGTGTCTATTTGGGTTCTTTACAGAAAAAAAAAAAAAGAAAAGAAAAGAAGCCAAACTCTTCTCTGCAGGTTGGAGTAGCAGGTGAGGTGAGATGTGGCGAATGTTTCCTGCAGCAGGAGGATGAAGTTCAGCGTGGAGCCCCCAGGGGCAGCACAGGTGAGGTGTCCATGGCCCCTGGTGATGACACCGCCACCGGCAGGGGCTGCGGTTGTGATGTGGAGACTTTGCCTCGATTTGGTTGGAGAAATCACAAAAAAACTGATTTTCATCCAAGAGAAGTCTGTAGAGCATTTCTCAGAGCAGAGGTAAATGGAGGTCAGGATTTGCAGGTTTGTAGCCCATGGCTGTTTCTGTGTTCAGCTTGGTTACCTTTTCCACTGGATATTGCCATTTGCAGTGTCTGTGGTACCTTCTCTCCCTGCTGCCAGCAGCCTCTTTGGGTCTTGCCAAAGCACACCCATGACAGTTGAGGAGGCTTGACTCCATCCATGCTTCAGATGGCCAATCCGCACTTCACAACCTCACATAAATTGTAGTTTGTGTTAACTCTGCCAGCAAATCTTGGGCCAAAATTCTGTTTTTTGGTCTCTAGCGGGCTATAAATTAAAGTTCTGAATTGCAAACAAAGTAAATGTCTGCAGCTTGACAAGAGGTTAGGCAGGGCTTAAAATGTCTGGTTTGTTTCTCTGGAGTCACAGTAATCCTTCAGGGACTTTGCAGACTCAAATGTCTGTTGCTTCTGAGTATCCCTTTGGGAAAATGACTTTTTTAATGTTAGGAATTTGTTGTCTGATTCATAGGGTGCTGATGCTGTGTGTGACAAGCCTGTGGTGGATGAGGTGCTTGGTGTCCTCAGTCCTGCTGCTGGCACAGCTGTCTTGGCTAACTCTAATGTGTTTCCCAACACAGTAACAGGTGAGAGGAAGGAAGACACACAGGTAGGTGCAGTAATCTCAGTGTAGATGAGCGAAATTATTATTTTTCACATCTGAAGAACAAATATGAGTTATTCCTGGTGTAGGGTTTTATTGCTTTGAGGATGCTACAGCCAATGCTTTTGAAAACACTTTAATGACTGTTCAGTAAGAGTTACAGTTTGCTTGAATATTCTTCCCAAAAGCTTTCTTTTTGTCCTCCAGTGCTCATCTCTGACTACATAACAGAATAAAATACAAACAGATTTTAACCTCCAACCAAGTCGAGGCAAAGCCAGTTGTTTCTGCCCTGACAGGAAAAACTGCCACTGTTCCACAAGCTGTATGAGGGGCTGAGCCAGGATTTCAGGCACCAAGTTGCATAGAGACAAAGTGAAATACCTTCCTTCAAAAAACAGTGTGTTTACTCTGTTAATGACTGAGAAAATGTCCTTCTTGTGTGCCTTGTGAATGTTTGTGAAAATAAGACTATATATTAAATAATTTTTTGGGTTTAATTTATTTAATTAGAGCTATCTCTGATTTCCTTTTCAAGGTGGGCTATCTATTAATTCTTCTGGGACTGATGTGTTTGCAGTAGAATAGTATTGAGCCACAATTTTTTTTCAGGTATAGTTAAAAGGTATTTTCTCAAAACATATTTTAAAAACAAATGGGAAGATTTACTATTTTACTGTTTATCCAGTTGCCTGCAACATAAATATCAGAATAAATTAGCCTAATTGAGTCAGTTTGTCCTTGTGTTTCTGGACAATGAAGTTTTCCCTTCTCAACCAGTCTCTTCCTGAAGCAGTTTCTGGAAGTGCGAAGAAAATTCTAATTTTCCAGTTAGAAAGAGGTAAGAAATAGTTATGTTATAATATGTAATAATATGCTTAGATAGGTAATAATATGTTAGGTGTTAATAATTCATAATTGCATTATTATTATATTTGTACATCTATAGCTCACATGCACATCAAATTGCATTAGATTGTTTCAGTTTTCTGACTTTTACTTTAAAATAATGCTTCTATTATTTTATGCTTTGTGTCTTTATTTTTATGGGCAATATTCCTGTTTTGAAAATTGTTGCTATTCTTCAGATCAATTGATTATAAGCTGGTGCTTTTTGGTTTGTGTTTGATTTTCTGCAATATCATTGTTTCACATCTTAAGTAACTTTTTTGAAGACAAAAGCCGTGTCAGCTGCTGCCGCTGCCACAAGGTGTCGTGAGAAGCCCTGTCTGGCACCAGGATGGGTGGGGGCTGCCGGGATTCTCAACTAAGGAGCTGTTGTGGAGGGAATGATGTGTTCTGAAAACGTCTCATTTCACTGTGCAGCTAAGGCAGTGTCTGCGTTTCTTGAAGAAACTCTTGCATCTTAGAATTCTGCTTGAAACAAAAGTGTCTGCTGACTGATTAAATGTTCTTCTACAAGCCCTGAAGCAGTAGAGTTGGGAGAGCCTTAAGGTTGCTGATGTGTAGGATGTCACACAATACCAAGCACTGTAGAACTGAGAGATTGTGCAGGCCAGCAAAGGACTGGCTTGTGGTTTGGGGTTTGTAGGGTTTTTTCCCCTCTCTGAATTTACTCCTGTAAGAGGAGGAGTACATTTCCATGAACTGGAAAGAGCTTCTTCCCATTAAATCTGCACTTTTGCTTCTACTTTAAATTTCCAGCTGAATCTTTGGAATCTACATATTAATGTGAAAAAGCCTTCAAGTAGCAATCTTAAAAAGTCCATCCTGCACAGATGCCAGGAGCAGGTGTGTGCTGGTGTCTGAGCTTGCCAGTGGGAGATTCAGCAGAGATTTTTTTAAAGGTACTCAGATCTCTCACACACTCTGTGAGTCATGGTGGGTGTTTTGTTCAATTCTTTTATAGGATGCAGTCTTATCAGGAACTTAGTTTTATCTCCCAAGGAGTTCAGTGAGATCTGTGTGCATCGTGCTAAAGTACTGAATGTGCTTTAATGAATGTTATCTACTTATTTCTCCATAAACTAAACATGTAACATGGTGGCATGCCAGGAGAATTCTTGAAATGCCTTTGGAGGCAGCACTGACTCTTGAGTTACATCTCAAAGTGACTTAGGGAAGCTGAGCAAAACAGTGTCACAAAAAGTAGTGAGACCATTTAGAAAGGGATTCCAAAAGTTCTTCAGTATAATTGTCCATAATCATGTGCAGGACAGAATTTTTCTCAAAATCCAAGGCCATGATGGCCAGCAAATATTACTTGGTTTACAGAGTTTGACAGGAAAGACGTTTCAGAATAGTGCAGAAACCTGGAAGGATATGAAAAGTGAGGGAAGATTGCAGCTAATTTGTCAGTAATTCAGGTTCTAGACACATAATGGTCATTAAAGCAAAATTAAATATTAAAAGAGGCCCAGAAGCCTGGATAAATATGTGGTATCCATCAACAGTGTTGATTCTGGGTTTAATCATAAATTTTCCCCTAAAGATGTTTAATTGAACTTTAACAGGCGTGAGAGTGAGTCATTCCCTGTTAGAAAACAAATCACTTTGATGTCTGTGCAGGAGTGGTGCTGCTCCTCTGCTCTGTGAATTGTCCTCCTGCCTGGGCCAAGTGCTGGGCAGGTTGGAGCTCTCCCTAGAGCAGGGGCACAACTCCCTCCTTGGTGACACTGTGGTACTGAGAATGAGCCGGGGCTTCAGACAAATTGAGGGTAATTAATGGTTCCCGGACTCAGAGTTGTCCTGAGAGAGGAAAAACATCTGCAAAGTTGAGTGCTGCCAGTACCCAAACTTCCAGGTGCTCATGGCTGTGATGGGCCCTGACAGTGGAGTTGGCTGGGCAGCCCTGCAGAGAGCGGGTTTGCACTGGAGCTTTACAGATATGTCCACATGAAGTTTAGTCTGGATTGAACTTCATGTGAGAGTACTGGAGTCTGTATTTCAGGTTTTTAATATTTTACATTTTAATAGATTTTAAGTGAATATGTTAGTGCACGTAAAATGCAGAATTGGCTCTCAAGAACTGCTTTTTCAATATTAGCCAGGAGTTTATACTGGGCTATGTAATTAACAAGGAAGTCCTCCTCTCTTAACTGCATATCATAGCAATCCTAGGAAATGAGCTTTGTGATTTTCAAATACATAATACCTGAACAAAGTCAAGTGTAAGTATAGTGTAATAGGGCTTTTTAAAAAGCAAGTTTTAATTTTTTAAATTCTAAGATGTAATTGATTTTCTAGTTTAGAAAGCATATAATGAAAATGTATTTTGTGTTAAAATTTTAAAATAATTCATTATTTTTAAACATTTTTTTATTGCTGAATATGTTGTTGCCAGAACTTCTATCAGTGACAGTATAACTTATAGTAGAGATGTGAGAGGCTGAAACTGCAAAGGAGTAGTGGTGACAAAAGCTAGAGGTAAAGCATCCATTTCTATTCATCCTTTCTTTTAAATATAGGAAAGGTGTTCTGCATTTGTAAGGATTACATTGTTGCCTTTCAGAAATGATTCAAAGATGGGTATTGAAAAAGGGAAGGTATAAAATGTCATTATGTCATTAGGAATTCTAGTTCCATTCAAATAGGAAATGTTCTATTTATGATCCTTAAAGAAAGCCCTCAGGTCATGAACAGTATTTCCATTTGTTGAGAAAAATGTCAGAATAGTTTTCTGAAAGTCTGTACAAAATGAATATTCCTTTTGAACCCTTTATTAATTCAGTTTCTGGGCACATTTAAAAATCATTGAAGAATTAATAAAAGCTATGTGTAAAATTACATTAAATGTCCTCTGTGAAATTCCAGTGTTTTTTAGAGTATTCACAGCTTAGTTTTTGTGTGAAATAACTGTTTCCATGGGCTTGAAAATGTAGCACAAGGAGGACCCACTTTTCCTTTGATTTTTTTTTTTAGGGAGTGTGAAGAATTAATTCAGAGACCTTCATGGCATTACTGTGTATAGGCCAGGGAAGAGAACGGGAGACAGAGTTTTTGCTGTCATATGTGGGGACAGTTTTTTGAGAGAAAATCTTGGTTTCTAGATGTGAGTGACATTAGAATATTTTTTCTAAGTGTGCTGAGCACTTGAACTTCTGAAACTTCACATATGTGACGTTATTTTCTTTATAAAGAAAACACATCCTATGAACAGGGACATGAGCCTAGAAGTGAAAAGCTTTTTGCATTTATTGCTGTATTTGCAGTTCCATAATCTGAGTATGTTGCACCTTTGCAATGGGGAAAAAGGCCCAATATTGATGAGTGCTGATGCAACATACATGTCAGCAATGGCATCACTGCTGTGCTGCAAAACAACACATCTGTCTTTTGAGTTCTGTTTGCCATTTATAACATTCACTAGCATCTCTTGATTTGTGTGGAAGGCTGATTAGGTTCTGGGCTAACTCTGGTAGGAACAGAGATGCTCTGAGCTGTGTCACTTCTGGACATGAGCTGGTGGGTCCCTGTGATATGGAGCTGTACTCAGTGGCTTCACTCTCTCAAGTCAGCAGCTACAACACAGGGATCTGTGGGAATGACAGCCGTTATTCCTGAACTGTTACCCTTTTTTTTTTTCCCCATTATGCCCTAACATATCAAATGTATTAAAAAGAAACCTGAGTATTTTATTTTTCCCCATGAAGCCAGGAAATGGCAAGTTGATTTTTTTATTAAAGCAGTGTGATTCATACTTTCCTTGAAGAATTCCAGTTAAGCATCTTAGGTCTTCTGCTAAATGCTGAAAGAAAATATTTTAGTGCTTGCTAACTGTTGAATTCCCTATTTCCCTGTTTCTTGGCTAAGCTGTATATATTCACTTACTGATAGCAAATTTTCTGCTTTCTATGGTTGCAAAGTTTACCATAAGTGCCTGGCATCCTTCCTGTAAAGGACAGGGACCCAGTCCCATTATCAAAAGCATTTGGCTGTTTCCTCTTCTCCTGTAGTAAATGCCGTATGCAGCTGTAATGCAGCTGTTCTGAGTGCAGCAGGGAACACAGAGACAACCTGCTTCAATGCACAGCCCACATCTGTCCTTGGAAGAATTCAAAGTGACAGGAAGCATGCTGAGGCCATATGTCAGCAAAGCAGAGTTCAGAGCAGGCTGCACTGTAAGCACAGGTTTAATTTCTAGCACAATTTTGAGGCAGTTTCAGCAATGGCATCACTGCTGTGCTGCAAAACAACACATCTGTCTTTTTGAGTTCTGTTTGCCATTTATAACATTCACTAGCATCTCTTGATTTGTGTGGAAGGCTGATTAGGTTCTGGGCTAACTCTGGTAGGAACAGAGATGCTCTGAGCTGTGTCACTTCTGGACATGAGCTGGTGGGTCCCTGTGATATGGAGCTGTACTCAGTGGCTTCACTCTCTCAAGTCAGCAGCTACAACACAGGGATCTGTGGGAATGACAGCCGTTATTCCTGAACTGTTACCCTTTTTTTTTTTCCCCATTATGCCCTAACATATCAAATGTATTAAAAAGAAACCTGAGTATTTTATTTTTCCCCATGAAGCCAGGAAATGGCAAGTTGATTTTTTTATTAAAGCAGTGTGATTCATACTTTCCTTGAAGAATTCCAGTTAAGCATCTTAGGTCTTCTGCTAAATGCTGAAAGAAAAGATTTTAGTGCTTGCTAACTGTTGAATTCCCTATTTCCCTGTTTCTTGGCTAAGCTGTATATATTCACTTACTGATAGCAAATTTTCTGCTTTCTATGGTTGCAAAGTTTACCATAAGTGCCTGGCATCCTTCCTGTAAAGGACAGGGACCCAGTCCCATTATCAAAAGCATTTGGCTGTTTCCTCTTCTCCTGTAGTAAATGCCGTATGCAGCTGTAATGCAGCTGTTCTGAGTGCAGCAGGGAACACAGAGACAACCTGCTTCAATGCACAGCCCACATCTGTCCTTGGAAGAATTCAAAGTGACAGGAAGCATGCTGAGGCCATATGTCAGCAAAGCAGAGTTCAGAGCAGGCTGCACTGTAAGCACAGGTTTAATTTCTAGCACAATTTTGAGGCAGTTGTGTCTGCATCATTAAGAGCAAAAGTTGCCTTCTCTGAATTACCATTATATGTCAGCAGTTGTTTGACAACTTTGAGCCAACTTGGAAATACCTTCCCCAGAAGCTCATGTTTAACTCTCACACAAGTGTTGGGACTTAATTGCATTTCATTCATTTTTGTGTGTGAGCTACCTTTTTATGTGTTAAAGAATCAGGAATTTCTAAGTGTTGCCTTTGTTAAGGGCCTTTGCAGCTGTGATCTGTACTGAAGGGACATTTCCTCTGTGAGTGGTCTGGTATCTCCAATATCACTCCTGGGAGACCTGGCAGAGGGACAGTACATTGTCTTTAAAGCACTTCATCAGGTCTTAATCCCTTTTGAGTTTGGGAACACTGAAATGAATTGGCTGTTTGAATGCATTTGGCCAAACAATAGCTTCATATGAGAAAGATGGCAACTTTTTGAAGTGATTCTTAATCAAGAAAACAGAATGTTTTCTTTCTATTTATCTGATTAAAGGAGCAGTATAAATCAAAGAGGAGAAGCTGAAATTATTTGTCTCAGTCCTTGGCTGACCTGTATCAGGCAGACATTAACAGGATAGAACAAAACAGGTTGCCCAGGGCCTTGTCCAGCCAAGTTTTGAACAGCATCTCCAAGGAGGGAGACTCCACAACATTTCTGGGCAACATGATCTGGATTTTGGGCATGTGTGATAAGAAGGCATTTTCTTGTGTACACATGGGGTTTCGTGTGCTTTAATTTGAGAATAGGTTACCAATCAGTTTTGCATGTGAAATTTCCATGTTTTTTGGAAGTGAAGCTAGAGTTTGAAGCAATGTGACTTCTTGATGAACTTTTGCATCCTCTCCATGTTTTCTTTCAATGTGTCTGCGCTAGAAGCTTACCTGCTAGCACAATGTCCTTTCCTGCTTAAAATTCTCCCATATATTCTTTGGCTTATGTTCCAAGCTGCATGGATGATAATACACATTTGATTGCTCTTCTCTGCATCTGTGTAACTGATCAGCAGTGCTTCTCATCAGAGTGCCTTCTGATGAGAATTTAATTGATAAAGCCAGATTTGTCTGCTGAAAATGAGGAAAGCATGAGGTGACCTAATGGGAAGCTAAGGCCAAAATATGAACTTCTGGGGAGAAGGCATAGAAAAGCTGCAGATCATTGTCTTGCTGTGACTTGATTTGTGAACGTCAGAGCCACCAAATGTGTGCTATATTCTGCCTCAGAGTCACACATTTAAGTTAACTGGGGTAACTTTAATGTTGTTGGAACTGCTGGGTGCTGTGCCCTGGCCCTCAGCTGCATTTGTAGCTATGCATTTGCTGCCTGCAGTCTTACACAGTGCCTGCCTGGTGCTGGATCATAGAATCACAGAATGGAATCATAGAAGCATGAAGGTTGAAAAAGATCTCCAAGTTCATCAAGCTGATGGAACTTGTCAACTGCACCATAGTACTAAGTGCTGAGTATCAAGAATTCACATTGCAGTTGGTGTAAAACCTGTGACATCATCCCAAATAACATAGTTACAGTCAGAATAGTCCCTGGACAGTTGTTAACGCTTAGTTAAAATTAGCAAAATATTTTATATTCTGATAAATTTATTTTCCTGCCCTTTGTGGCATGTTTGGCTCTGGCCAGTGTGTTCTGTTCACATCCTGTGCTATTTTAAGTAACGTTGACATTTCTTCCCCCCTCTTCTTCTGCAAAACAGAATGATAAGTCTTTTTACTGGTACGTGTTACATTCACACATGGGTTCAGTTTCACCAGTGATCAGAACCAGATGGATCATGTGTGAGGAATTGTTTAATCTGAGTGCTGCTGGGCTAATTGGAGTGGGCTGGTGGATGAGTGGCCTTTCTTTCTCTTATACATGCAAATGAAAGTGTAATTTTAAATTGGACCCTGTCTTCCTGTTTCCTTCCACTGAAAAGGGACAAAAAGGCAGAACATGTAGTTTTTGGCCGGTCTTGAATTTGATGATTTTCTTTGGAGAATCATTTTCTGTAAAATGCATTTTTGGGGCTGTGTTGAGTGGATTGGCTAAGGACATACCAGAAATGGGGTTAATTCCAGGACCATCACTGGACAGTGGAAGTCTCTGTTCAGAGCTTCCAGCAGTGGCAGGGAGATCAGCCAGATTCTGTGTTGACATAAGGTTTTTCCCTATGATTGTGCAGAGGGTGTCCCATATTAGCCAAGCTCCAAACAGTATTAATAGATGCCAAACACATTTTCTGCAGCTCTGTGGGAAAGATGTCGAGTGGCAATTTATCACTTTCGCTCACTCTGACCCAATCAGACCTACATTACCTGTACAGAAAATTGATCGGGAGGGGATAATTCTCTACAGCTTTCCATGAAAGAAACACTTACTCATTTATCACCAGACTTAGTCTTTAGGGCTGTTTATGATTCTTCTGCTCATGACAGTAGAAACATGAGGGGCCTCAGGAAGTACCAGGCCTCTGAGAACGCTTTGGGAGATGCTACTGTAGTGAGAATGAGAGCCTTAAATGCAGGGTAGCATGATATAAATCAGGTTTTGGCCATTAATAGTAATTATAATTTTCATAACTGAATTTCATAACTGCAGATTGGACTAGCAGTGACTGCAGATCGAAATTATTTTTCAGTGATGGGCCAGATCCACGGCGGGTTTTGAGAAAATTCACAAGAGCCCATCACAGATAAAGAATTTTAAAAGTATGTAATGTGAGGTTCTCTTTGCTACTGTTGCCATTGAGGCAATGAATGTTTGGGTGAAAGTCCATCTATGTAAATCACTTGGTTCTTTTCATTCTGGTTAACAGTTGGGCTGTATAAGCTCTAATGCTCAGCCCATCTCCTGTGTGTAAAAATAATTTTAATCAATAAGGTGACCTTTACCTTTGATTAGTCTTGTGCTCCTTCTTTTTCAACCCCCCCAACTATGCCAGTTGCCTCAATAAAAATATTTTCTTTCTCTTGAATTTCTAAAATTTCTCTTGAAAATCTTGTAGTTCTAGTGACCTGTAATGAACTAAGAATATGACTTAAGGACATTAAGTATAGAGAAATTAAAAAGTCATTTTTAGAGAAGAAAAAAAGGAAGGCATCTTTGCATAAAGCCTGCTTTAATAATTTTTAGAACTCCATTCTAATACAAGTGCTCAAGGACATAGTTGGCGATATATTTGACAGCAAGGAAAGTCTCTTCACAGGTTGGCTTTATCTGGGATTCAGGGAGAAGGAAACCGTATCTCCCGGTGTCCCGGAGCTCGAAAGTGAAAGAGTACTTGATGCCTTGGTCATAAGCCCAGTCATCAGAACCTCCCGCAGCAGGGTCTGTTGGTAAAGAAATTAAATAAAGCTTAACTGGAAAAGAGTGGCTACACATCAAATGGGAAATACTTGGGAGTCAAGTCACATAGCCAGGAATGCAGAAAGGACAGATAAAAAGAAATACTCAGTGAATTGATTGCTTTATCCTGCTCATGGGAAAGCTGCTGTGATTTTAGGCCTTTTATGAGCTTTGTTCCAGCTGATTTGTGCAAGCAAATGTAAACAAGCTAAACTGCTCCCTCCTTGTCATTATTGTGGGGAGACCATGGGAGAAATGTGTAAGGAACAGGAGAATGGAATGGTTGCATGGGCTGTTTGGAAACACTTGGTATGAGAAGCTAATGCCCTCTCACTGAGTGGCATTTTGAGGTTCACAGAGATGGGAAAGAATTGCATATGTGGAATTTCAGCTCCATCATTTTCTGCTGGACAAATAGTGCCCTCCCTTTTCAGTAGCTGGTATGATAAAACCAGTCTCTTTTGCTAAGGAAAGAGCCTCCAAAATTGCCATTTCTAAAGGAAGAGTCTCCAAAAATATTGTAAAAATTGGAAGAAACTGTTTTTTAAAATGTTTGGGAGGGTGTGGTTAACTATTTGAGGAAGGAGAAACAGGCAAGAGAAATTAGCTTCCATATTTAAGTAAATTAAGAGACCTTAAATATGGGAGATATTGACATAACCTTGACTTGGCTTTTGGCATTGCAGAGGCCATATCCACAGCTGAGTTCCCAAGAAGGGCAGAATAATTAGTTATTACAAATTGTA
The DNA here is from genome assembly GCA_024865655.1 of Emberiza elegans. Taxonomy (NCBI): domain Eukaryota; kingdom Metazoa; phylum Chordata; class Aves; order Passeriformes; family Fringillidae; genus Emberiza; species Emberiza elegans. The sequence goes on from JALJVW010000149.1 coordinate 12,818,652, forward strand.
AATAGGATTGGAATTAGCATGTGTCTCAGAATGTAATGCAAAGTACAAGAAATTGGTGTCACTAGAGTGGTTGAAGGATTCACATCACAAAGTGGAATCAAAGGACTCACATCATCTTTGACTTGGAGATACTGGAAATGCAGAAAATCTCAGGTCAAGGTTTTTATGTTTAAATCTAAGCTGTGTATGATTTAGGAATTCATGCTCTGCATGTGAATTCATAAACATCTTACTACATCACTTGACTTTGCAGGGGGTCACACACTTCCTGGGATCCCTGGGGAATAAATTATCCCATAATTTAGAAATGTCAGGTCCCATATATACCTCTTCATATATGCAAGTGAAGGAAGAAGGGGACTACTTAGAAAGAGGAGCAAGAATCACTAGAAAACTGTGTAGTAGTACTTAATATAGATTGTCAGTACGTTTAGGTCAGTACTTACAGATTGTTGTTGCTCCTGGACCATATGTATATTCAGTGTTGTACAAACTGGCCAGCTCTTTGGAAGCGGCTTTAGCTATGGAATTCTGTAAGAAAAGAAGAATGATAAATACAGATTTTCAGAAGATCTCTGAATGAATCTAAGCAATTACACTGTTGTATAAACTCAAAAGCCATGTTGGAGGAGCTTTTATTAGAAAACTCTTGTTGACCTCTCACTGTGACTAGGTGTCAGCTGACAAGGCCCAGCTTGTCCTGGTGCTTTGAAAAGAGCTTGTCAGCAAAGAACTTATTCTCAAAGGTTTAATGGAGTGTGGTCTGGTCTGTGTATGGTGCAGCCTGGTGTACAGTCCAGGGGGATTTGGATAGATAAAGGGACAAGAGGTAACAGCACTTTCTAGATTTGGAAGAAGCTTGTACAAGGTTAAAACTAAATAAGGAACCTTACTTCGAGATAAGAGAATCTTAGAGAATGGTAATGACTTGGTACAGTAATTTGCAAACATACAATAGCCTTTCTTTTCCTCCTGTTCATGCAGCTATACATTCAGAGTAGAGTTGGCTCAGTCAGGGGAGTTGAACATTGATACAAGTGGAAGCAGATTAAGGTCTTATATATATTAACATCCAAAAAAGGCATAAATTACCGTGAAACCATATGTAGTCTCATTAATTTCAATTCATTTCCTGTGCACAGAAGGACTCATTCTACTCCCACTGATTCACTGAGGGTTGGATCAGGCCCATCAATAGTACTATTAAGTTTTGTATGTTTGCATTAAAGAAAATTACAGATTTTTCTTTGGAACGTGTGGCTTTTCCAATTCTTCATTATACAACATGTTGGTAATAAAACATGAAAACTATTACTAACAGATGATAAATATGAATGATTTTTGAAAGCATATGTTCAGTATAAGCAATGGGTTGCCATATATTTCTTTATAGCTTGCAGCTGAATGGCTTACTATTCCAGGAATTTCCTCAAGCCCTTTCCTTCTCTGTAGGTTACACTCTGGCTTACATCCCAGTGGAAGATATATTGTAAAATATTCTCTGTTCACCCTTATGCTTAAGTGTTCTTCTGATTTACTCAAAAAGACATATTGGACCATGTATTTAGAAAATTTTAGTTAACTGAGAGAACTTTCTCAGCTGCTAAAAAACAACATCACAACATGTTTGCATTTTCACTGGCAGCCTACTCTCTAGCAGAATTGCAAGTGTTTCCCCATTCCCAAATATTTGGTTTTGAACATTGTAGAATTATGGGAATTTGCTCTAGAAATTTGTGATCTTTTAGCATATGAAGGATATTTAAACAAAAGAAACCAAAGCATACTTGAAGCTTGTGTTTCCACCTATAACACTGACTGAACGTGGGGTTTCGTTTCTGGCCTCTCTATCGCACAAAGACAAGCAATTGCAAGGAAGTATGTTGTTGCTTTGCATTTCACAATCTTGGATCCAGGGCAACTGGAGTAGCTGAGCTCTCTCCTGTGATCTTCTGTTTTATTTGGTTTGGGTTTTTTCCTCTCTTTTTTAATCCCTCTAAAATCCAGAATAATTTTTAATAGACATTGAGGGAATTGTAGAGGTTGGAGTCTGCTATCTGCTAATGATGCCATGTTTTCTTCAGCCATCTGTTGTTTATAATGTACACATTTAATCAGCAGCTGAGATTGAGTCAAATCTCTCAATAGCAAATGAATTTTTAAATGTAAACTGATTCTTCCTCTCTTCAAGTATATGCAAAGCGGAAATAAAATTTGGAAAGATTGTCTGGTTCAATATGCAGACCTGTTGGTAACTGGTATTTTTTCTCTTTAGTTAGCTAAAGTAGGGACAATAGAACAGCAGAGCTCCTCTGTGGGGCTGTTTGACCCAGGGCATTTGTTCCACCCAGCAGACAAATGATAGCTTTAAATCATACCAGAACACATACCAGAAAAAGTATGTCAGGAAATCTTTTTACCTGAGGGATTTTTTATTGTTGGCCAGGAAGTTGTAAAAACAGAGATTTGTAGAAAGAGCAGTTGAGATTTCCAGCTGTTTAGAGCCTAGAATCCAAATCAACAGCTTCCTTAACTCTCCAGATTGGAGATAAAGGTGGTGTTTTAAATGACCCTTTCTAAGTGAAAAACGTGCCTAAGCATTTATGAGTTCATCATGAAATGAAGTTTTATCAGAAGTTTTGATATCTTTTTGTTTTCCTTTAAGTGACTCTCTAACATTTACTTTCTTAATAGATTTGCAGGCCAAAACCTAAAGGTAGAAAAATAAATTTCAACTTTATAGGAACTAATGTCATTTGTTAATAATATAATATAAACCAGCATGAATAATATGTATTAAATAAATACTTGTGAGTATAAATACAAAATATGAGGAAAATATGTTTAGTTGTTTTTTCAAAATAGCTCAATTACTCAAAGCAATCCATAAGAAGGAAATAATAGGGAGGTCAATGCAGAGGTGTATAAATAGCGCCCAAAGTTTTCCAAAATGGTGAAAAGTAGTTAGGTTTTCAAGCCTGTAAATTATTTGGACTATGCCAGCAAGGAGAAACATTGTTTTCCTTTTGACCTTTGAGGATACTCTTTGTTATTCAATGATTTTCTACATCTCTTGACGTAATGGGCTTAACTGAATTGTTGTGGTTTGTTTGGAGTTTGTTTGTTTGGGGTTTTATACTGTTAAGAATCCCTCTTTTGCAAGGAAAATGTTGCTGAGATTTATAGTAGCAGAGAAACAAGTGGCGCCCTGCAGTCGAAGAAATAGCTCCAGAGTAATACCTTGTAACTGGGAGCAGAAATGGCTTTTCAGCCTCTGACTCCCAGCTGAGCTCTCAGAGCTGGTCATTTCAGCAGAAGGCAGCAGTTCCTGTGCTCATCACCCATCTGTGTTTACACTGCAATTACCAATATTTCACTTATCTGTGTACAGAGTGCGTGAGCCAGGGAGACAGCAGAGTTGTGTTTTCAGTTGTCATTATCTTACATAATTAACAACTTTCAAACCTAGGTTTTTTCAGTTATTAGCTTTTAATGAAAGATGTGCTACTGGTGTCTCTTTCTCACCACATTGGAAGTTTGAACTAACAAGATAAATTATCAGGCTAAGCATATTTTGTGTATTAATAGGTAACTTTTATGGGAGCACCTCATCTACCTCATTTTACTCTTGTATCATCAGGGAGGATTTGCCAGCAAACTGTGACCATTTAGAAACACTCCACAGATGTTGATATGCAGCTGCTGTTTGTGGACAACTCCCTTTGCCCTCTCAATCTGAGAATGGTCTGGAGAAGCCTTTTCACTGCTTGACTGGACCCCTTTCCTCACTGGGCTGCCAACTGATTCGCCCAAGGCTGATCTGCCCAAGGTATTTTCCCTTCACATCAGTCTTTCATGCTTTACTTTTTAAATAAAGGGACCCTCAACTTCCTTTGTAATGAAAGGCTGAAAATGTGAATTTGCTGTTAGCTTTAGCCAAGTGAATTGAAACTTCTGAGCCTTTTTGTTTTGCCAGTAAAAACAGACTCCCCCCCTCAAGGGTCCATGATGATGTGTCATTTAGTTCACTGTTCTGTTGTGTCTCATATGCTCCAAAAGCCCAGGGAATCCAGCCAGTGAGGACTTCAGTGGAATGATTATTTTCCTTTACAAGCCTGTTTTTCTGTGACAGTTTCTACAGTGTTTAAGAAATTAGTCCCTGGTGAGAGGGTTCCCACTGCAAATCATTTGGACCCTACACCTGTTGGAGGCTCTTGTCTATCAGCCAGATTCACACATTCACACAGTTTCATCTGGAAGATGCTGCTACTAAACACATCCTTTTCACAATTTTAAGACTGCCAGTACAGAACAGTTCTGTTGTGGTAAACTCTTGTGGAAGAGCTGTGAAGCAAATTTCAAATACTGCTTTGCTGCCCACATTCCTGTTTGTTGTGCTTCCCAGTTGACTTTAACAATATTTAATGTAACAAGTAGTACAATCATAGTAATACAATCTGTGCAATAACACAGATACATCAGCAGCAGACTGCAACTCCTCATGGGCTTGTCTGAGTCTCGTAGATGTAGGATTTTTGCTATCCAACAATTCTTACCCACAGGTCTTCGTATGTCTAAAGCATATTCAGGACTTCACAACTAGGCACTAAGTTAAATAATCAGACTGATACTCACAGTCATGCTATGTATTTGAAATTCACTCTTGCAGGCTGCAAGACTCTGGGCATATCTCTTTAACACTTTCTAATAAGTCCTATTTTAAGCACTCAAGAGGAAGTGAAATGCTAGACCAACCCAATGTGGAAGGTTAATTTTGGTGAGTTGAAACAAAAACCCATGTAGCCAGTGTGCATTCAAGTAATACAGACTGGAATTATCTTGGGTTGTAAATTAATGTAATATTCTGCAGCCTGTGAAGCTGTAATAACACACCTACATTAGTCTGAATATGAGCTGGCTGCACGCATGTATTTGGTGCTGAGTTTAACTGAGAGATGGAATTGAACTGGAAAGGAAGAAAGGACATGATACACATTCCTCTGCTCTCTCAAACTACAGTTCAGAGCCAATTCAAATACAAGAACTGATAAAGCTAGATTTGTCTGCTGAAAATGAAGAAAGCCTAATGGGAGGCTAAGGCAAATATATGAAGTGATTAAAAAAATATGGGCTGAACTGCTTATAAAAAGTCTGATTAAATATCTTAATTGCAAGAGGACAAAATGTGGATAGTAAAATAAAGATGAAAGTAGTCTTTTTGGGGTGTGGAGAGATAGTGGTCTTGCCAAGCATATTTTGTTATTGTGAAAAGCTAATGTTTCTGTTCCCTGTAGGAGAGGGATTCAAGTTGTATTCTGTGTTCAGGGCAATACGTCAGGGTATAGTAAAGAATGAGCCAAGAGGATTGCGAAGCAGACAAAATGTGATTCTCCAAAAGGAGGACATATTTCTTTAAGGGTGTCATCACAAGAATATTGTGTAACTTCTGAGAAATTCCTGACCTAGATTTTCCTATCTTGGGTGTTTTTATTTTTGTTGTTTGGATAACAGTTTTTGTGCAACTCCTAGGTTAGGGGCACAAAACAACAACCCTGAATAAAGGGAGACAAATTTGGGGAAAATCCTTGAGAGCTGTGGGATTTATAACCGCACAGATCCCCTTGCATCTCAGGGGAAGAGTGGGAGGTTGTGGGAAGGAATGCATATACATGACTTCCATCACATTTTACACCCCAAGACCAGGCATGGTTGAAGGACAGTTCTAATCCCTGGCTTTAAGGCAGTTTGAGTTGTTCTGATTTGCTGAGCAATGCAGTGGAACATGAAGAGGTTCTCTGAGTGCCCTGTTCTATCTGACAAACCAAAACCGTTTTAGGCCTTCTGGTGATTTCTTGAGGCTGTAAACAGAAAAAGTCTTTTGAGCCCCAAGGACATGCTGTTCACTGTGTGTTCAGGGAAGGAAGGTCCAGGCATTCTCTGGAGCTTTCTCTTCTGCAGATTTAGTGTCCTTAATCTCAGATTGCTCAATTTTTGCACCTTTCTTTATCTGGATACTGGAATGCAACATAAGCCCCATGGTGTTATGTTACCTTTAATTAAATACAATGGAACAAAGTGTTATTAATGAGAAGCAGACATGTGACGTTTTGTTTAAACACATGTCCAGTTGCTCACCGAAAGAGATAAGAAATTGCAGCTATATTTCCTTTAATTTATTAGATCTGTCAGGGTAAAAATAACATCTAAGATAAGATAATGGCACTATAAATTTTGCTTCTTCATTTAAAAAATGATTTATGATATTTTATTTGTCCAAACAATAGCTATTAAAAGTTAAGATTTTCATTCTTCAGCATTTCTCCAATTTCTAAATTTAGACAGAACTTTTAGACGTGTATTAGAATAGAACAGTGACAATATAAAATTATAATTTAAGAATTTTAAAACCTAGCAAAGCAGATAGGTTTGTTCTTTCTGCTAGGGATTGCTTTAGTAATGAGTTGTCAGTGTACTTTCTCTGTTTAATACTGTGAGAAACACACTGTACTTTTAGTTACATTTCATCACATGTGCTCTTCATTCAAAAAATGGGGGCAGAACTTCATGCAAATTTTTGACAAATAAGAACTTTGTGATCTTGACAACAAAGCAGATTCAAGTGTTTAGTGCTGTTAATTACTTTAGACTGAACAGTAATGTGTGAATTATGAAGCTTTTGTAAAATATGAAGGCAAGATATTACTACCACTCCCTGAAATAATTTCAGTTACAAAATTCCTGGAATATAAATTAAGAAAACACAATCTTCATTTTAATTTAATCTTCTCTTTTAGGCTTAAAAAAAATCTAACAAGAAACTTCACTCTTGGCCCCAGTTTGTATTTCTGTTCAGAACCAAGACATGTATTTGGGAGTATTCATAAATCTGTCAAACCTGCACAGCACAGCAACACATATTGTTGTTGCCTTGGACTTTTGGCAGCATCGAGGAAAGAGGGGGAATCAAAATGTGTTTGTTTTGTCTTGTTTTCCCTGCCAACAGATTCTAATTGCTAATATGCCAGAGAACTGAAGTAATTTTATTATTCATGATTGTTGATTCTTGGCCTATGAAGTGTTTACAGCTTTTATACACATTTAATAGTTTTAAACTCTCTATCTGGTTTTAAGGATCAAAAAAAATCTCTCTAAAATGGCATTAGAGTGTGGCTTTTCTCTGGAATTGATAAAAGAGGAATTGTCCTTTAAAATACCACATTCATCCTCTCCTAAATAAAATGTCTGTGTTTAAATCCAGGTCTCTTGGAAAAGGCCTCAAAACTGAAACCTTTTATGTCTTTTGTATCTGTTTTCAATTATACTTTAGTCAAGAACTGCCTCATTGACTTTATGTCAGTGAGAACTAAGGTTAGTAGAAACTGGTAGAGAGAGATTCTTGCTTGCTGTTGATACCAGTTGAGTTATTTCATAGTTGTTACAATCTGTCAAGCTGCTACCTTGGTTTACAGGCCATAGTGTTTTTATGTAAAATATTACAGGTACACATCCAGCAGCCTCTGCAGGCAGTGCTGCACAGCAGAGTGGATTTCTGGATGGCATGACTGGGAGACAGAACTGCTTTTGTGTCAAATTCATTGTGCACATGGAAATTAAATAAGGCTCTGAAGTTCATCTGATGCTTCAGCTATCTTGAAACCACATTGGTTTCCCTTGTTCTTGCTAAGACTAAAATATTTTCAAAAACTAGCAATATGGATTCTTTCCAGATGTTAAAGAAACTGCTTGAAGTTAAAGGTACCCAAATAGCAAGTGATGATTTTTGCTTATTCTTTTCCTAAAGTCAAAATGATGAAGAGACTTACCAGTTCCTGGTAATTTGATGGCAAATTGTAAGTGTATGAATAAGGAAACAGTAGCAGCTGGGAATAGGAGTGAATTGTCAAGTATGCCTTGATTGTAGAAAGATGTTCACGAATAAAATCAGCCAAAGCCTTGGTCTCCTTTTCAGACTCAGGCGCAGAGCCACAGTAAGTGGAAGAACAGGGGTAATCTGAGGCCCCAAGAGCTGAGAAGAAAGGTGAATATAATGAGTACTTAATGAAGAAGTAGATTGTTAGGCAAGTCATGTTACATCATGTTTGTAGGTAAGCCTTGGAAATCCTGCTAATACACATGCCATATCAAAGGAGAGAATATTTTATGGCATAGTTAAGATGGGAAACATCCCGTAGCAATGAATAAATATGGCCTTTATAGTGTACATAGTTGGAAGAACATGAATATGGAAGTAAAGACCTATATTATGGGAATGTTTTGGGATATTGATTTGCTTCAGTACTTAACAGTCCTCTCCTTGCATATCTTCTCCATTTCTAAGGCACTTCCATGGAATAAAGTGGAAACCACTCAAAAGAGACTGTTTTTAATGAAAGCAAGCTCCTTTGGTTTCTGTTCTGAACTCATAGCTGTGTGTCTGTCTGTATGTATATATGTATGTACATGAACATGTGTGTGCAGAGATGTTCATAGAAGTGACCATGATGATGATGCTAGTAGCCAAAGTTTGGCTTTTTTTTCTCCCCAAAACTTTAAAAATTAAACACAAGCTACTCCACAGTGCTTCACTCAAGTTGAAGTTGGGGCATCAGGTAGGGGAAATCCAATAGTTAAGTGTATTGGCTATTGCTCTCATGTGTAATTACTTGCAGCTCTTGTTAGGAAATACTTACTGCACCAGCCAGCATTAAAATTCCTGTTGGGATCTGTCCCAATGCAAGTGGTCCCGGCATTTTTAGAGCGCGTCTTTCTCCACATGCGGTCCTGTAACAGAATCACAGGTGAAAACTTAGTCAGTTCTGACAGTCGACTTTTCCAACAATAAGAAAGAAAAATGTACTTACATTTGTCCAAGTGTAAACGTAACCATCGATGTTAACAACAGGCAGAACATAGAAGTCCAGCTTGTCCAGAAGTGTGGTCATGACAGTATCTTTTCCGTAGGTCTCCACAGCCTACTTGCAGAAAAGTAGGAAAAGCTGATGATGTCTTCACAGAGGTATATCTCCTGTGTGTATGTGAAGGCCTGGCTCTGGGTCAGGAGTTAATGAATGTGGTACAAAAACTCATCCAGGTCACTCCAGCCCATGAGATGGCACCCCTGTGTTCTGACCGGTGCTTAGACTTGCACTGACTCGTACCACACTGCTGTTAGAAAACCATCTTGTACTGCTAGATAAATTATAAGATGAAGGAATGTTGATTTTGAACAGAATAATAAATCACTGGAAAGAGATTTCTATCTACTAGCTTCTTGGTTACAGGCAGAACAATATTGCTGTCCATATATATTCCTATATCCTAACACCTTAAAGGTTTAATTTATATGAGAATGAGAAACCATTATTTCCATTTTTTGTATATGTTGTGCGGAAATTTTATCAATGACCAGAATTATAGAGAATATTTCTAAGTAACATCCTAACACATTTCCAGTCATAATTCTGTGGATGCCTTTATTCATAGGGAAACAGATTTTTCCTGGACTTTTCCAGACACAGATATTGAATAACAAACAGGAACTCCTGCAATATCCTCTATATCCTAATTGTTCATGGTCTGGCACTTGCTATGCTTGTTCACAGACTCATATCAGTGTTGAGAGACCATACAATGATCATGGAAATTTGCTCAAAGTGTGTTGTACCCATGTTTTGTTTACACAACCATAAAGGGCAACACAGGGCAATGCAATGGAAAAAAGCAGTTTTTGTCCTGTAAATGACTACGTGGGAGGGTGGGATATAAAGTCTAGAAAAGCAGATTCAGATCGCTTGAAATAATTTTCCCTGGGTTTAATTTAATGCTTGTTTTGGTTTTTTATGAAGTCTGGGTGGGTTTCTCTTTTGAGATACCTAAAACAATCCACTTTGTTCATGTTTTTCTCAATTTTTTAAACTTTTATTTCTAGAAGCAATCCCAAGTGAAATTCTGATGATGCTCAGAGGTCTGCTCTTTTAAAGCACTTTTGCCTGTGGACACACTGAGCAGAGGCACTGCTGGTGTCAGGTACACCCATGAATTAAGTGACCAGACAGTGAAAATGACAGCTGCAGTGACGTGAATTGCTGAGAGAAAAATGGTACCACATACTGTCTGCAGCCTTATTAGGCACTAATGAAATCATATTCCCATTGACTCTACCAAAATGTCACTTCCAATTTCCACTGCTCCCTACACAAAACTGCATGCCTGTCTGATAACACTGAGATTATACTTGCCACCCAGGCTTCTGCCAGCATGGCTGGCTTATGTAGATTGGCTTTCCTTTTCTTGGTTTTTAGATTCCAGATGCTGCTTCTGGTGTGGTTTTATTTATTTGGTTGGTTGGTTTTGTTGGTGTTCTTTTCTTAATCTTCCAACAGAAGTTATTACAAAATTTGAGATTCAGTCAGTAAGTTGCTCTGCTAAATTGATTGATCTCCTCCATCTGAGGGGTAATATACCTGTCTCTGTGAAGATGACTCTGCAGCATTTGATAATCCCCACCTGTTTTACACTGGCAGTGAGAAAGAAAATATAAAGGACATAAAATTGTTTAATTCAAGACCTAAAGTATCCCAGACTGAAGTGAAGCTTATTTCACCGGTGCAGCTCTCCCTTGAATTTCAAACTCCCTTGGTTTCATACTTTAGTGCCTTTCTGTACAGCCTGAGGTGGTAGCTCAAGGGGATTTATATGCATTTGCCTCTTTCTGAGTGGAGCTTAGGGAGCTTCATTTATAGTCTTCCTCCTTTCTTGGGTACATCTCCTCAGTGCTGAGCTCCAGGTAGGTTTCCATCCTCTCTGTTGCCTTACTGAATAAAGCTGGTTGCAAGGAACCCACCACCTGGCAAGTCAGCTGTTCTGAAGTGCATTCATGTGCCTTCTGGTGTGCCCTTGAATTTTCTTATTCCTGATGTCTGCGTGCAGAACATGGCTATGTTTATAGCGTTACTCGAGTTATTTGTTGTTCTCTCACCTTTCTCTGACTACAGGTGCAAAAAGAATTCACAAACTGAGCAACCATTGTAGTTGTCAGTACCTCTTAGACACATTTCAGATTGTCTTAAGCTGCTGAAAGATTACAGGTCCAAGCACAAAGATCTGGTTTAAGTAGTTACACCTTAATCCTCTGAGGTGAGAAGAAGGCATGAGCAGACATGTATTTAGAGGGAGAAAGGCAGTGGCCTGAGTTCTTGCTGCTCATTTAAGGTTTTCTTAAACATAGGTTTTGCAAAATATTGTTTCATCATTACACTTACTGACCTCTTTCACAAACCACTGGCAGAAAGCAGGGCTGATCCACTCTCTTGCATGGAAACCACAATCCATAAAGATGGCCTTCTTATTTGCACCGCTTTTTCCCAGCTAGGAAAAAACCAAAAAACAAAAACAATACCCCAGGGCTTGAACAAAATAAATTGTATGCCGAACAAGTCAGTCAGCTTGCTGACCTATTTATACAAGTATGGCATTCCTTGTTTAAATGGAAATCTGTGGAGTGCTCCTGACTCTACCTGAGCATGATAATCAAGTTACAAAAATACTCTTAGTAATTTCATTTTTATTAATGTTGATAAGATTCCCCCAATTATTTGATAACTCTGCATGGTTGAATTATTTCCTGTAGTGTCTCTAAAAGTTTATCTTGTATGTTTGAATGATATATTAGTGTAAATAGAGGAAAAGAAGAAATCTAGGCACTTACTTTGAGAAGGTACATTGGCCGTCCTTCATATGTTTCCCCCATTACACTACGAGAGACAAGGTCTGGGTTCTGAGCAGCAATATCAGCAGTCCAGTCAGCTATCTGTTTAATAAAGAGGTTAAGTCTAAATCTCTGTTCCTTAGGTCCAGACTGATTAATTTGCAGATTTCAAGCCAGAACGGTCTTTCTAAGCATCTAATGTGGTCTAATAGTTAATACAATTAACTAAGGAGCTGCTGCAAAGATGTGAAGAGTAACATGGCCATGATTACATGTCAGGAAAAATGAGCATGGCTGTGAAAAAAGGAGGAAGGGGTCTTATGATAGGACATGAAGAGCTAGAACTGAAGCAGGGAATGGAGTTGAGTTGTTTAGCAGAGGAGATGGGAGAAGTAGTGAAAAGGAAAGGAAATTAATAGTGAAGCATCTCAGCCTGGTCATTGAATTTCTGCCAGAGTTTTTTTGGAGCATTGGGAGCAAAGTAGAGGAAATAAAAGTAGATTACAAAAACTGGCTCAGTAATGAAGAGGAAGGGGAGTTTGGAGACATTATCATGTCAATGGATGGAGCAGAAGAGGAAAAGGGAAGAAGGCTGGAAGCACTTTGACTACAGAAAGTAAGGTACCAAGGTGATAATGTGGTAAATTCCAGACTTTACCGTGTTCCAGTTGTTGTACTTCACATAGCTGTGACTGGCAGTACGAGCGTGGCTGTCAAACTGGGCATCCAGTGCAGCCTGCAGGTTGTCAATCAGAACTCTGCAAGAAGGCACCATGAAAAGTGTGAAGAGAAACATACACCAATCCAGCAGGAAAGTAAGACATTTCAGGGTCTGCCCAGCTTTTGGGCTGCATAGATTGTGAAAGCAAAGGAGGGCAGGTTGGAAACAAGATATATTAGTATCAAGTTTCCACCTCCTGCCTCAACCTTGCCACAAAAAGGACCCGGGAACAACAGGCTCCTGCCAATTAGCAGCTGCCTCGCCCCCACACTAACAAACCTCCAGGGTGGCAACAGTTTGGTTTCAGAAAAATGGCAATGCTGAGACACAGTGTGTTTCAAAATGAGCTTTAGGCTGATCTTATATTGGCAGCTGCTTCTGCCTCAATAGGAAAAGGGCCTTCTTGAACTTTTGGCACTGGAGGACAGCTAGACTGCAGCAATGTTTCAAAACCAGGCAGCAACCCAGAGATTCTTGCCAGATGAAATTCCCTGTAAAACCAAGCTTCCAAATGTTAGATGTGGTTTAACAGCTCTGTTCAGGTGGCATTATCCATCCTCCAAGCTACTTCATTGCATGTGAGGTGAGCTATTAAATAGAACACACAATTGCAAAAACTCAACATCCTGTCTGCATTGGCTGGATCTCTCCAGTCCATTTTCCCCTGGGGCTGACACAAAGGCACAACTTATCACTGAGCATACTCTTGAGGACCTTTTGCTTATATTTCAACCTTGGCTATCAAAAAATGAAGTCCTCTTGTTTTTCCAGTGCCTGTCTTAAAACTCTTACAAATCTTATTAATCCAGGATATGTCCTTGATTATTTGTGATTTGGATAGAGGAACAGGAGGCCAGTTTGTGAGGCACCAGCAGCCTTCAGAACAAACATTGCAAGTGACATGATATCATGACACTGCAGCTGCACTTCAAAAGGATTATAACAGCTTGAGTTGTCACAAGGACAATCCACTGGTTTCTCAGGGACAGTTTCCAGACATTCTGGCCTTTTGTTGCAATCAAAAGATTTGTGCATGGACCTGAAGCAGTTCATGAATATTATAGGAAAACTAACACACATATAGAGTAACTCCTTTGCTAAAGAGGAAATTCCACTGAAATGGGATTCCTGTGCTTTATGTGCACTGTGGGATTATTAAAAACCATTTATTCTAGAGTGTTTTTAGATTCTGTTCCTGTAGAGGCATCTAAATCAGACACAATTGACATGAGGCCAGTAAATTTAGGGATGCATTGTGATGCGTTGTGTGATGTCCAATGAAGGAGTTTGGTCTAATAGCAACAACAGTGGGGCTGAGAGACAAAACTCTACTCTCAGCCAAATGAAATTATAAAAACTTGATCAAATACTACTGACTTTCAGTGTCTGAGTACATGATGTTGACAGACTATACTTTACACATCAAAGAAGCCTGATAATGAAGTTGGGCAGATCCATTCTGCAGTGCTTAAGTGGAGTGAAAGGAGAAATGAAGACAGACAACCCCACTCCACTCCAGCTCAAAGTCAATTTCTCATCCTCAGTTAATGCTTGCACAGTCATTGGAAGACATGAAGTGAAGAACAGGGTCAGGTAACTCCTCATTCTCCTTACTCTTCCATTAGTGCTCCTCACCACAGAGCTTTTGTTCCCAGGGGTGTGTATGTGGCTGTGTGCTCTGTTCTCTCCACTTGTGCTGCAGTCATAGTTGGTCAGCTCTCTCTTTGGAGACATCCTTGCCATGGATCTGCTATGTGACTTCTGCCAGCCCAAGGCTATCTTGGGAATCTGTTTTCCATGCTTCCTTGGCCTTTCACCTGGCAGCTGTCTTCTGTCTGTCACCTGTTGGGGTTTTTTGGCCGTCAAGCTATTGTTCTGCAGCTCACTGGGGACCTGCTCATGGTAACCTTGGGGCTCATAATTTTATTTTCTGGCTTCAGTTCCCTGTCCATTTCCCTCATATGGTGTATTTTCTGGCTCTTTCTAGACCTTTGCTGCATTTTGTCTGTAGTAGGAAATATTTCTATCCCCATCCATACTCCAGCCTTGTGTATTGCAGTGAGCTTTCACCCCAGGGAAATTTCTGGTGCTGCATCTCTGCTTCCTATCTCTTGCCTCTATCAGTATTTCATCTCATCCCATCAATGCAGAGTAGTTACAGTCCATTTGAACTTTCATGGGAAAGCTGAACCCAGTAGAGGCATCCATAGGAGGGATGAAGTTTGTAACAGGAAAATCATTTGACCAATATGAAAAGCTCAAACACATCCTCCATGGTATTTAGTCCCCTTTTATTCAAAGTACAGTAGTCAGAACAAACTTACTGATACTCCATTCCACTTTCTTTCAGAAGATCTTCTACCTTAAAAGACTTCTCAGCTTCAACTCTGAAATCAACTTGCATTTTTGGCCTTACCAGTGTGACAGAGTCTGGCTGCCAAAAGTCAACCTGAAAGAAGAGCAAATGAAGACATAAACAAATAAATCATATGTGTGGTTGTGATTTTTTAGATTGGTGTATGTGTGCTGGGCAGCTGTCTTCTGTCTGTCACCTGTTGGGGTTTTTGGCCGTCAAGCTATTGTTCTGCAAACTCACTGGGGACCTGCTCATGGTAACCTTTGGGGCTCATAATTTTATTTTCTGGCTTCAGTTCCCTGTCCATTTCCCTCATATGGTGTATTTTCTGGCTCTTTCTAGACCTTTGCTGCATTTTGTCTGTAGTAGGAAATATTTCTATCCCCATCCATACTCCAGCCTTGTGTATTGCAGTGAGCTTTCACCCCAGGGAAATTTCTGGTACTGCATCTCTGCTTCCTATCTCTTGCCTCTGTCAGTATTTCATCTCATCCCATCAATGCAGAGTAGTTACAGTCCATTTGAACTTTCATGGGAAAGCTGAACCCAGTAGAGGCATCCATAGGAGGGATGAAGTTTGTAACAGGAAAATTATTTGACCGATATGAAAAGCTCAAACACATCCTCCATGGTATTTAGTCCCCTTTTATTCAAAGTACAGTAGTCAGAACAAACTTACTGATACTCCATTCCACTTTCTTTCAGAAGATCTTCTACCTTAAAAGACTTCTCAGCTTCAACTCTGAAATCAACTTGCATTTTTGGCCTTACCAGTGTGACAGAGTCTGGCTGCCAAAAGTCAACCTGAAAGAAGAGCAAATGAAGACATAAACAAATAAATCATATGTGTGGTTGTGATTTTTTAGATTGGTGTATGTGTGCTGGTGAGGTTGTGATTAATATACTGAATTTTATGCCTATCCTATTACACTGATTCAGCATTGCTTCCCACAAGTATCAACCTAGATTTTAACTGGAAATTGATTAAGATTTTCTAGGCCCTGCATTTTATACAGCAGAATTCTGGAGATGACAGTGACAATTCCACAAATTGTCTCTAGCATCTGCATTCATACAGAATTGTGAATACTATAACTATATTTACATTTTCATATATATTTCGTATATAGTTATTTTACATAACTATATCTACATTTATTATAATAAATATATATTTATACATCTATAAAATATATATTATTTATTACTATATAAATTTATTATAGTAACTATATTATATTAATAATTATATTTATATTTTCTTTAATTTTTAAAGCTTCTTTCATTTTTTTGCTGAGGTTTTTGCCTACAAATGTTGGAGAGAAATTAACTCAATATCAGTGGTGAACTGTATGAATATTTTACATAAATCAACTGAAGAAGACTGTTGCCTGTATGAGTGCTTTTAAAAGAGATCACTGAAATTGATATGAGGAACTTGTGCCTTTGAAGATGTTTCATTTCAAGTGGACAAACAACAGTGTTATTACTACTTCACTTATTTTTGCTGAAGTAAGCATCCAAGCCTCTGGATTTAGTGCTCTGTTGAAGGCCAATGGAAACAAAGATGATTTGCCAGCCTGATGCCTTTTCACCCTTTCACCTCACGAAGGTAAAAAAAAATTGGGTTGGTTATTCATGAATTATGTGTCATCAAATTAGGTGATTGTTCCAGAATATACAAGTACATCAGTCCTGACTGACTGCTTTGTATGACAATGGTAGTTCAGGGATCCTCTCTTAAAAGAAAGAGGAAACAAACAATCCTTTGATACTTCACACTTAACAGCAAGCATGGTATATATTAATTTCCTTAATATTGGCAGCACCATTCCAATAGTATGTTGTTCTACAGAAAACTGTTCCTGCACGCTGTAGTAGCCTGTTGATGATAGGTCTCCACATCTGTACTTCATTAAAAATACCATCCTTTCATCCTACAGCTAATGGTGTCTTTTTCACCAACAGCTATTTTACAACATCAAAGCTGAAGAGAAATATTGAAAACACATTTGCTGTCTTTGTTGTTTTTCATCGTGTCATTGTGTCATCATATATCTACATCAAGGTCAGTGAGAAACATGCAGCTTAGAGAGAAAGGAAGCTTTAAAGGAAAGTCAACAGAAGAAAAGATAACATGAGAGACTAGAGGCCAAAGGAAAATTAATTTTGCTGGCAGTATAAATTTTTAGATTATTTACATGAGGAAAATGTTTCGCCTGTAGTAGTAAAAGTTCTGGTAGTTGGAATTTCCATGATTTATCTAACACATTCTTGAAAGCACCTCACACTGAATACAGCATTTAAGATTTATTTATTCTATTAACAAATTCTGATGGGCACTTTGACATTCAGACTGGGTAAACCAGACTTTCTTGGAAGGTATTTGAATGTTTTGTAGAGCTCTAGTTTTATGAACTTGTTCTATTCCTTCCAAAGAAACAATACAGCTGACTTGAATGAAATCAAGATTAAGTCTTTAATTCAGTAGCACAATTTAAAAAAATCCGTTATCTGAGCAAAAGGAGAAATATTTATTTCAACTACAATATAACCCCTTCCCCAAGTCCTTTACCTCCATGATGTTGGCAAGGAAATGGAGGATTTCCACCTGCTCATCATTCTGTGGAATCACACGGAACACCTTCTGCCTGTAAGGGGAGAAAAATATTTGATTTGAAACAGTTGAAAGCTTTTTGATCATGCAGAAGAAATCACAGATATAAAACTTGATGTCTGTTCTTACCCATCAAAGGAAAGATCCTGCAGGTGAGCAGAAACAGATGCGACACCTAGGAGAACCAAGAGTGCCCACATTTTCTCAAACAGGTTTTCTGTTCTTTTTTGTGCTGCTTTTATAACTTGTTTTGTCCTTCTTTTTATCAGTTATACAGAGAACAACCCACTGATCAACTGATAGTTTACTCTTTTGGCCTTGTTTTATTTGCATACTATTTATAGCATGTGTTTTCCTCTACACCTGTGAAAATAGCTGAAAGTCTCACAGAGGCCTGGCTAAAGAATCTTGCTATTTGAGCTGGAAAAACTCTCAACATGAGAAAGTGAATTTAATTTACTTTTTTATTTTCTGTTTTATGTGAATTTAGATTATTTTTTAATAAGATGGTTGTTGAATTATAAACTTTATAATATTTTATTGCTACTTTGTGAAATGGTAGATGTCCATCAGATGTTGCAGTGTGCCTGGTCTTAATCACAATGTTCCTCTTCATTAATAATATGTTTGACTATGACATATTATTGTCAAAGAGGAATCTGCCAATTGGGATATACCAATAAGCTTTTTTATTCCCCAACAGAGAAGGAAAGCACTGAACTGGTTCTGTGCTCAGTTCACTGAAATTTGTCCGGCATCTGCAGAACTGAAAGAGCAGAAATTTCTATTAGCAGTAGGGTTGTACACGTACTGCATGTGATGCAGCTGCTGATTCTTGTACATTCTCTAATTTCATCATGTGTGGATCAGAGGTAAATATCTTACAGGCTAAGCAATCCTGTGGAATTTACTAAGAAGATCAAATGAAATGTGTTCATACTAAAGCATTTTTAACTTTCATGTTGTGCCTACGCTGAAGAACAGTGGTGTGTTTGCAGCAGTGCACTTGCATCTGTTTAGTTTTCATTAATGAGTACTTGGCATTGAATGGAACATTAATTGTCTGTTGATCCTGTGTCCTGATGTGACTGATGTTTTCGACAGGGAGCCTCTAATGAATCAGTGAACAAATAAATAAAAAATGGAATTTACGAGCTCAGTTCTGTCTCCTGTTATGCCTAAGTAACCAGGCAAATTAAAGGAGTTCAGACACAAATAAACTCTGCTGTATATTACACATATGTGCAATACAAATATGTGAAAATTTATTAAGAAAAATAATATAATTAATCTCAGATTAAAAGATGTAGTTACAGTTTCAAGGTACAAAAAATTTAATTGTCATTGAGCATTTTAAGAATGAATGTGGCATCAGACTTGACTCCTAATTTTTTATAAGGTTCTCTGGAGACAGTTCACTAAAGCATAGATACAGAACAGGTAGAAATATAATTTTAAATCAATGTTCATACATATAAATATGACCCATTATTAATACTTGCCTAAAAGGAGAGTCAAAAATTCTACTGAGCCTACTTATTGAAAACTGTCTTTGCCAAACCATAGGATTCAAACTTAGGTTGCAATTAATGGCCTAATTTGTAGCACTGCAAGCTCTTGCCCAGTAATAATCTTACTGAGAGACAAGCCTCTGAAGACAGATGATCAGGAGCTGTTCTAACAGTGTCCAAGCAATACTGCACAGTCTCCTGAAGTTTTAATTTTATGATGATGATATCATCACTACAGATATCAAATAAAAAGGTCTGATCCCATAAAGACAATTGCAAACACAATAATGTGGAGATGATCAAGCGCAGAACTTGCAATGAATAAGTGATCATGAGAAGTAATCAAACAATTTGCAGATGTCACCATTCCCTGCTGAAAAAGCATTTTGGAAATAGAAATTGCCAGATTTCGAAGTCTGAGTTTACTTTTAATAAATTGCTTCCTTATTCATGCAGTTGGGGATGATGGGGTTTTTTTTGGTTTTATGTTTGGGGTTTTTTTCTCCAAACAATTAGTGATGCAGCATTGATGACTGAGTTGGCAAGCATCACTGAAAACCAGAATTTGTAATAGCGGTTTTCGCAGTTTCCATCCCAGACTACATCAGAAACAAGCACTGACCTGGAGTCCTACTTAAGTGATTTATTTTGCATCTCAGGATGGATATTTGTCCTGTTAGTTCATAAATTAGCTTTAAACATTGTCTTGTTCTTCTAACTGTATGGCATAAATGTTTGATACTTGTATATATACTTGATAAAGGAGCAGCATAAGGATAAATAAAAGAGCAAATCAGATTTGGTTAAGCCATCTGTTCTTTTTAGCCTCTGATTCCAAGCCAACATCATCAGTTGGCCATGGTTGAGTAAACCTTGGCCTATCACAGAAGTAGAGCATTACCTATATCTCTGAATAGATTCAGAAGGAAAAATTAATTTTTTGTAATCAAGGAAATAGCAAAATCCAAAAGGAGAATGTGTGGTAATTTCTTTCAGGACAGGCATTTTGTCTTATACTTACCATAACTGAGGCTAAAAACCCTGTCAGCAATTGCAGTTTTGTTGTAGTTGTTTGCTTTTTAGAGGATTAAAAATACAGCCTCCTATGATGCTGTCACTCAAAAAGAATATTCCCTGTAAATAACTGGCTACATTCCAGTGAAATTCATCTTTGTAGTAATTTCTTATTTCGGTTTTTGGAATAGAATTACTTTAGTACTCCACTTTGAAAAGCATATGAAGGCTAACCACAGACTGATAAAAGGAAAAAATACACATCAGTGTTAGCATTTCAGAAGCGTCCTTTATCCTACAAAGCCTTTCATCCCATTTGTTGTCAAACTGAGTCCGAAAATCTGAGGATAAATAAGGTCTGTTTTTATAGGATTTTCTGTAGATAGGAGTTTCCTGCATCCAGTAGTTTGTTGATCTACATTTTTTAAAAGTCTACCATTTTTTATTCACAAAATATAGTCAGTTCTTACAATTCCTGATAGACAAATTTATCTTCTTAATATTCTTTAATATTTAATATGTTCCATAAGATCAGCAATGTGCAAATCTTAACACTGTTTATGTGTGTTATACAGCAAAGTCCTAGCATGTCCCAGACCAGGCACATGTATTTGATGTATGGCACCCTCTTATGATCATTTATTTGTTAGGGTAATATATTCTAACCTTAGTTTTGAAGAGTAAAACTAGTGAATATATTCTGAAGACCTTTGAGAGTACTTTGAAGAGGCCAGGATCAGCAGAAGCTGCTACCCAGAATATGATCCAAGCTTTCTTGCTACTTTCTCTTTATTTATATATTATTAATATTCTTTTAATTCATCAAAGGCTTTTTCAACTTTAGGGCCCTGGGACATGCTCATATCCTACTGTTTTGGTAGCTATGTGTAGGTATCTTCTTTTAATTTTTTTTTCACATTTGCAGATACTACTTAATAGGTGAGCAGGTACTGGATAAGAAGATAAAAGAATGGAAGTGATGAGATCAAGGGTATGGAGCAAAAAAAGAGGGAGCACTCATGACTTTGGGATGTGTTTGTACTTTTGTTATTGACTTGTCAGGGGAGAAATATATGAACTTGTTCTTTTGTAGAGTCAGTGGATTCTTGCCAGTGTATCTCCTGTGAAATAAGTATCATATTTTTACTACTGGCCTCTAGGAATCAGGATTGACTGTAGTATTGCAGCTTCATTGTATGATCCATGCACAGCTTGCTTAGGATTTAGAAAGTATTTTATTACCCTAGCTAGAAGTTGAATATATAATATGTATTCAAATTGAAAAAAATGTGTGAAATATGCTAAAATAGAAACAGTGAATAAAGGTATTTGCAGTACCAGAATTCCCAGAAACCAGGCCCTGAGAGTCTATTTAGTGCCAAACAGAGAAAAGATGTTTAATGAAGCAGTGAGAAGGACTGACCTCACAGCCATTGGTTATGGACATCTGCTCAATCAGCCGGCCCTTGGCCTGAGCTTTCTGTCATGTACAAGACTGTGGCCATTTCTCATACTTGGGATCATACCCATGCCCTGATCTCTGGGAGGCTGGCAGGGCCACGGCAGGACTCGGTAAAAGCTCAGAGATGCACAGAAGCATAAGGCTCTCCTCCTCACAAATTTAAGGCACTGAGATCAGCACGTGGTGTGAAGTGAGATCATAACTACAGCAAAAAGTTCTTGCTTCAGAAAAGTACAGGAGTGAGTAGACACACGGTGCTCTTACTGTTAGAAGCCAGTTATGTCTCCCATCTCTGTGCAGGTTCTATCTGATGGGTTTAGGAGTTTCTCTTCTGGGGTAGATCAGCAGAGCATTCTCACCTACAAATATCTCCAACAATGCCAGAACCAGATGCTGCTGAGGTGGTGCTAGAATTATTCTGTAACAAGACCCAGGAGTGTCTGCCCACTGCTGAGGCCTCTCCAGGGTGTGTAATTCAGACTGTTAGCATGTTGTCTTCCTCAGTATTCCCCTAATTCCCATCCTGGGCTCTGCAGGGGCTGAAGGTAAATCACACAGTCAGTGTGCGCTCATCCACCTCCAGTTTTAACAGAAGGATTTAGACAGACAGATGGATCTGCATTTCAAACCACCAAATATGATCCAGATAGTGATGCTCTATTGGTGTTAACCAAGCACAGCAAGATCACCATGAGTGGGGGCAAAGGCAGATGAGAGTTATCAGGAGTCCAGGATGCATAAAAAACATCAACAGGAAAGGTTCAAGGAAGAGAGTGGACTGAGCAGCTTGATTCCACCCTTGGGCCTAAGTGAAATTTCTTTTTACAGATTGCTGGGTAATTTACTGTTCTGTTTTGCTTTTTGTATGTGATGGCCCTCATGGGTGGTGTAAATTATGAACATTTTTCTCCTGCATAGCTCGTATTTTATCTGCAGGCTTGATAAATATGAAGCCTAGTGCTTAGATAGATCCTTCAGCTCTGGATGATTTTGAAATCCAGTGCCCTTTGCTGAGAGAGAGGTTATATCGACTGGTGTTGTACCTGGGCAAAGGTCAGGGAGTACTACCATTTCAGAAAAACAAGACTATTGGGAAATGAATAAAGTTTTCTGTTCACATCTACTGAAATAACCCAAATTCACAAGCTACAGATGAAAGTAGGTCTCTACTATAATCAAATAAAACTTTGGCTAATTCTCTGGCTTCCTTCCCAACAAAACATACATGAAAAGATCAATACAATTAGTTCCCTTCTTACTTTCTAGGGGAGTTTGGAGTTAGACTTCAAAAAACATACTAAAAAAAACCAAACAAAAAAACCCCACACCAAAAGAAGGATGTTAAAATACCAAACAAAAAAGTTCAAATAGATTCTGCGCATCAATTTGTTCATGTAAAAATATATTTCTTCTTAAACAGACTGACAATTATTAATTGATCAAGAGTATTCATAAAACTCTTCTCAAAGCAATTAATTGGACTAATAATCTCTACTTGGATGGCCTTGTTAAAACATACTAATTGCAAAAACTAGTGAGAGCTCACTCATTACGAGAGTATGGGGTAGCAGATTAAGTTGAATGAATTAATCTTGGCACTCTTTGTTCCTCTGTGAACATGTAAATAAACAAAACTCAAACTGAGCAGAGAACCTGTCTGACTTAAGCAAGTGTATTAATTATTTGTAAGATATCACTGGGAAAAAATGAACAACAAATCAAATCCATGTTACTGAGGGGTGTGGGACCAAATCTGACTGAGGTATGGATTTTTTCCTAGGTTCCTTTTATTCAAAGAAGGAGTTCAACTACAAAAGGTAACAGTGGACTTTTAAAAAAATCAATAATTTGTTATTTTTAGTAAACAGTAGGTTTCATGGAGGAAAGGAAAACACAGAGTGCAAACAATTTAGTCTTGTCACCATAGACAAATTTCATTTCCATGAATTCATCTGAAAATAAATTCAGTAATACAAATGTCTGTTAAATGTGTATGAAAAGAGCCAAATGAAGCAAAAGAGAAGCAAGCTTCAGAGCATAAAGTGCACCATTCTTGGGAAATACTTTTGCCCGCACACATGGAAATATTAGGCATCACAGATCAGATAGCTGTTTTAAATTCAGTATCCATATTCTTCTGTATTACACCCAGGCAACTCCAGATGTTTAAATGATTTCCTTTTTTTGCTTGGTAAAGCACAATAGAGAGAAAATATTCCTTATACCGACTTGATTTGAAACAATTTGTAAAACTAGGTTGTAATAAACAAATACTGGGACTGAGCAGGTCCAGTTTTGGACACAGACTTTTTGCTACTAATTTTTCTCTGCTTCTTAGTTATATTTTAGTGTACTTTTCAGCTTCCAACCCCGAAATCAGATCTACTAGGAAGGGGTGAAGGAGGAGTAAAGGAGAGACCATGCTTTGATCCACTTCCTTCTGAAACATCACAGCTACCTGAAATCCTTACATTTTCTGTGAATTATTTAAAACATTTTCTGGGAAAAAAAAAAAAAAAAGAAAGAAAAGTATTTTGATGTGGAAATGTTGCTGTAGTGGTGCTTCATAGAAAGGTAGGAAAGCCATCCCAAGGCCCAGTGCTGTATTCTGCAGCCTGTGTGTCACACCCATGATATGCTGTGACTAAGGACTCCAGCCATGGAGCAGCTCAGCTGCTGCTTGTGTGCAAATGTCATCAGGAAATCTGGTCCAAGAGCATGGCCAGATAAAAGGATAATTAAAATATGGAATACGGAGTCTTTAGACGTAGATATAAAAATACTATTTTCTCCCCTGTAAAGCTCCATAATACTCCTACCATACCCTGAGAAGTTTCACAGTGAAAGGTGCAGTTCCTTCCCTGTTGTGGTTAACTGATTTTTACTACTATTCAGCTTCTAGACGGGTTGGGGAATCTTTTCCTCTTGGTTTGCTGCCAAAGATTTTCCTACCTTAGCAAATCTGCCTCTTGGTTTGTTCAGTATGTTGCTCACATTTGACTTTTTTTTCTCACTGGAAGGCTTAGAACAGAATATGTGAACTTTGGGATTTTGCTTGGTTTTGATTCATACAGTTTTTAATTATTGCTGTTCTTGTCCCAGTGTATTTTCTGAACTAGGTAAATTGCTGAAACTTTTCTCATGTTTGAAGAAACTGGTAATTGTTATGAGAAAAATAAGAACAGGTCATGATGTTCAATATCTCCCTGTCACTGAATAACAAGCTTCTGGAACTTGGACTGAGAGATTTTGTCATGAAACAAAAATTACTACTTTGGCTTACTGGAAATAATTATGGGTCAAGACAAGGATTTATGCAGAATAAAAGGTGAGAGAATACCCTCTTCATCAGCTTTCTCCTTCATTATGATCTAAGATGTGACCCTAACATCCACAATAGTTAGATTTGTGGTCTAACTTACATTTCACTAAATTCTAATGGCTTGAGTGGTGGGTGGGTGGAAGTGGATCACTTCGTTCAAGGCAGATTTTGCATGGGAATTTCTTGGAAGAAAAACCATTCCTTTTAAACCCTTTTGTGTCACTTCTCC
Organism: Emberiza elegans; assembly: GCA_024865655.1. Taxonomy (NCBI): domain Eukaryota; kingdom Metazoa; phylum Chordata; class Aves; order Passeriformes; family Fringillidae; genus Emberiza; species Emberiza elegans. Next base: position 12,843,591 of record JALJVW010000149.1, read on the forward strand.
TTTGACACATATTCTTGTCTCTTCATAGCCCCAAAAGAAAGGAAGCACCTGCTTGTACCTTCTCCTCACACACCTGCTAGGACAGCAAATCCTGCTTTAGTCATCGATGCCACTTTGGGCACTTTGCTGTAGTTGCACAGGAGTGTCTAGTGGAGACTTCCATTAAATGGCTGCTTTACTTCTACTTTTCCTTTGAGACCAAAGAACCACAGAAAATAATGGGAACCCAGATTGGAAGTAAGAGGTATTCCAGACCTGCTAACAAAAGCAGCAAAATGAAAACTGAAGACCTTGAATAATAATAAAATAACTGAGTTGGTAAAAACCCAACTGATGGAGTTCTCATGTGGAACATATTGTGTCTACAATGTTACAGGTCATTTCCTTTGTCTTTCTCTATAAACATGTTTTTCAAATGAGTTTCAAGTTGGTGCAGCTGCTTCAAGCCCAGTATATTGAAAGCATATTCATATGACAGATGACCACCAGCTGCTGTTGGAAAATGGACAAAGCAAAGGGTAGATGTTTCTTGGGAGGGTGAACTTGTGCTTCCAGGCAAAGCATCTTCCTCCATATTTTGCTTCTCTATGAGTTTTTCATTGCAAAGGCTGGCCCAGTGACACTAAGAGGCCTTTTTCTTTCCAGATACATCTCTAGGAAATGTAGCAAAGAAAGAAGAAACAGAGATCCTGATGGACTCTTTGTTCAAGGTACTGAATGACAGAGGAAACCTGTTGTTAATCTCTCTGGAATTGTTCTCTCTGTTAAAGAAGATACTGTCATTTGTTAATCCTGGCTCTGATTTATTCCTAACCATGGAAGTACTTTGTATTGAAGATCTGGCCATGGTGTTTGTGGCAATACACATACCTCTGATCCAGAGGCAATCTAATCCATTTAACTGTGTCCTATATCCTGTTTGATTCAGACTTTTTTTCCCCTAACCTTTTTTCCCCTTTCAAACACAGTTTAGTTAAAATACAGGAAAGCTACACTTTTAATGACTAAAAGAAATATAATTTTCCTTTCTTTTGATTCTTGTCTAAAACATTCCATACTTGTCCTGAGAAGGAGAGAAAAGCACAACCATCCATTTAACTGGCAACATAACATGCATATTTTGTATTTAAATCTGTCAAGATACATACTGCTTTAAGTTTATTGCCATTTTGATCCTACAAGTTCCACAAAAATATTTCTTGTAGCTGTCAAATACTGTGCATCTTCCTTAGTTAGAGAGAATAAACATACACATACTTTGATCTATTTCATTGCTTCAAAGTTTGAAATCCACTCAGAGCTTTTCATGGAATTTTGAAAAACAATTATTGTAAAGAGTAATTATGAAAGTGGTAATTTTCTCACTGATGTTATTTTTCTATAATTGAGAGTTAGGCATTCTGAGAGTAAGAGCATTGTGTTTTTGTCTGTTTTTTTCCCTGCAGTGTAATACAGAAAAAAATTTGATTTATAAAATATTTCTTTGCCCTGAGGAACTGCAGTCAGGCAGAAGACTAAAAGACTGCAAGAATTGAAGCTTATATATGGAAACAAATATAAACAACCTCACAAGCACAAAGTATTAAAAAACTCCAATAAAAATCTGCATTTCAAATAGGCTTACACCACGAGTCCTTAAGCTTGTGGCTAAGGCCACATGGTTGGAGGAGGACTGCCTCATCTAGTCCATATCCATCCGCCCAGAAGTTGTGCTGACCTTCATTCCCTTCATAATTTTCTAGCATTACAGAAGTGGTAGTTTTCCAATTACTTACATGGACAAAGGGTTTAAATGTAGGTTATACTTTTACTGCCAGAAAGTGTCTGCTTCCTGGAGACCCCTTTCTGAGAAGTGCTCAGAGTGAGGCCACACTCCAGTTCAGCCACAGGGACACAAATATATGGAGCTCTTTGCAGATCATTACTGAGAGCTGTGTAATGTTACAAGTTTGGGGTTTTTTAAGTTGCATTGATATTATTTCAGGTACTTTTTTTTTTTTCCATTTGTAAAAAAATTGCATTTTCATGAAATAGCTGTTTAAAGATTATGATCTTTTAGGAAAAATGTAATAATTTCATTATGAAGTAGCCCAGTGCTGACAAAAGGGGAAAGCAATGAACTTTGTAAAACAATACGTTCACAGTACAAATGGTTCATCATGAATATAAGGCACTCATGGCTCTTTCAGGATTTACAAAAAACAGCATTTATAAATAAACCAGATCCTCCTGCCATCTTTGAACTGCATATCCTGACATCAGTGTTTGAAGGCAGTTTGGTGGGAGAGACAGAAAGTTCTGAAGGAGTCAAAAGTAGTTCAAGAGCATAGATTTAAAATAATTTCCTGTGAAACACCACCTGTGGTAGAGGAATACCATCCCAAGGAACAAAAAACCAAAAAACATTGTGCTGGGATTGTGCTGAAGCTCTGCCAAGGCCTTTTCCAGTTCTTCCAAGCTTATCACAGGCTGTATTTGTCTGCTATAAATTAAAGTCAGTATAATGAACTGTAGCCTTAGCACAAGGCCAGCACTGTTTGTAGTAAAAGGCAGGGGTTTTGCCTGCTGGTTTGAGCTGCAGCACAAATTGAAGGAGCTGATGTCTGACAACTGAATTATTCCATCAGCTCCTCCTCTGCCTCAGAAGTGTCTCTGAGAAGTGTCAGAACCCACAGAAAGTTCTGACCAATTAGTCCATGGCTTTGTCACAAAGCTGGATAATCTGTATCATTCCTGATAGGTATTCAATCTATCTGTTCTTAAAATTTTCCAGTGCTGAGGTGCCAAAATTTCTCCTTTTCTGTGTTGCAAAAAGAAGTGGTTATACTGGGGAAAAGCTGTTTATGAATGGATTGAACAGGTTGAACTTTGAAATGTGGAACCCATGTCTGGTTTCTCATCTAATGAGCCAAGAAGAAAATGGTGAAGGGGTGTAGCTGCAAGTTCAGGCTGCCAATACAATACCCCATTTGACATTCCTCCTCTAAGAGGTTTTATCACTAGGCCAGACCTGTCTGCAGTGCACATTTCTTCCCTATCTGGTTTTTAATGCTTGTCAGGTTTTTAATGCCTTTTTTAATAACCTTTAAATCACCTTAAATATCCAACAAAACTCAAACATGTCCCCAAATGAGACTGAGTCTTAAAAAGCAGATAGAAGCTGAGACTAAAATTATTTTGACAATCCTAACCAGTCATTATGAATTCTGATGTGGGGTTTGTGAAAGATGCAATTGAGTAAGCTTGAGTGGAAAACTTCCACTCCTGAAAACTTCTGATCTCTGCTATGGCCCCCTCTTGGCCCCAGAGACCCCTGCCAGAGTAACCTCAAACCTCTCAGTGCTCTTCTTTTGGGCTTGGTGAGGGACACCTGGGAAGGGCACAGCAAGGGATGGCCAAGCAGGGCCATGGAGATGGAGCTGGGCTGGGACAGAGCTCAGGGTCCATCAGCATCACTGGGGCTGGGACACAGCCCAGGCTGGGCTGCAATGGTTTGCTGGGCCAGGGCAGGCTGGGAAGCCCTCAGGTGCTGCTGGTCAGGCTCATTGAGGCACAGAAATGTCCTCAGAGGCTGGGTGTGGGTCCTGTAGGAGTGTGGCAGCAGAATGTGTGTGCCCTGCCAGGAGCCAGGTGGAAAGGGCAGCACCCAGGAACCGTCTCTCGAGTGACAGAGCCCCCCTATTTGGGCTGGGGTCTCTGTGAGCCCTGTGCTGGATGGGGAACAAAGTTTTTGTGCTGTGAGAGACCGATGAAAACGCTGCCCCTTCAGCAGGACCGAGGCACAGCCACAGTGAGAGGCTGGCACTGTTCTCTGGGGCAAGCTGGTGCTTGAGTGAGCTTTGACATGTCAGAATCACAACAGGCTCCCTGTGCTGGGGTAGCTGATAAATGAAGTGAGCAGACTCTTGCTTGGTGATCCGCTGGGCAGTGTCCTGGTGAAAGGCAAGCGTGAGCTCTGAGCTGCCTGCCAGCAGGGAGGTTATTGTCTGTGCATCTGTAAGAATTCATCTAGCAAGGATTGTGCTTGTTGGGCCAGGAAAGCACAGATGTGGCCAAATCCTGATCTCAATTGCACGTGCACAGCTCCCAAGGCAGCAAGGCTTCATTGTGGCTCAGCACTTGGCCTAATGAGGGCTTGCATGATTGCCAATAATGTGCGTGGCACACTGGAGAGTGAGCAAACAACAGTTCCCTGTGTCGCTGTGCTCTGCTCTGCAGCATCTGTTTTGCTTCATCATTTTTTAAAAGAAAACCACAAATATTTTTCACTAGGGAGTTGATAAATAACAGTGCTTACATTTAGAAAAAAACAAATAGTGGGGATAAAAGTAAATCTTCTAGTATATAAAGTCCTTATGCTTTGATTTGAGTATTAATTCACAGATTGTCTCTTATTATGTTGTTCCTAGCTCAGTAAATCTTATGGGGTTTTCTCCCTCAGGAAATCACATGGGGTGATGTCTTAGTGTGATTTATTTTTATTTGTATGTCTAAGTTTGCACAGAATTGTCTTTCACAGCAGCATTTTTACATGAAGATTTGTATTCCTTGGGAAATTTGGCAAACTGGGGAGTATTTAATAATCTGACAATGAAACTTTAAATGAAATTTGTTGTAACTTTGTGGATACACATAAAGAGTGTGATGGGGTAAACTAAGTAGATATTTTAAAGGGATGTGTTCAAAAGATTATATTACATATTTTTCATTCCTAAACAGCTTTCTGAGAGGAAATGTGTTCTAGCAAATGGCAGACTACATGTATGAACAGAAGCAGGGCTAGCCTAAAATTTAGTTTTACTATTTCTCTAGTGCTTTGTTGTCTTTCTTGTCTGCATAACATTTAATTTTAAGATTAATATAATGAGGAGGTCAACAACAAAACAGAGGAAACAGCATACACATGAAATGAAAGAGGGAAGCCTGAGCTCTCTGCCATGGAGGGGCTCCCTCTTCATCAGTGCTGTGCTCTCACTTGGAAAAGCAGAACAGGAAAACCCCACTTGTAGAAGGTGGTGGCATAAGCACAGGAAGGTGTTCACCTCCTCTGTAGAGAGGAATTGGTCTGTAAGGATTATGTGTTTGTTTGATAGATGCATCTGCTTGCTTGGTTGGGATGGGGACTGCTGTATGTTTTACCTTCCTTTATGGTTACAAGCTGATGGTGAGCTCTGCAGTGGTGTTTGGAGTGAGCTGTTGTGTGTCTGATGTTTTGAGCCTCTTTTGGGGTTATAGGATTAGGATTGGACCTTTCCAAGTTTATTGAAATAATGTCATTAGGTGAAAGACAAGATTCAAATAACATCAGAGAATACCAAGACAGCGAACCTTGTTTGGGAAACAAAAGAAAACAAACTAAAAAGGGCGATACCTAAATAAAGAGAAGAGTATGTGAAACAAAGAAAAACTGACCCTGAGATATGTGCTTTTTCTAAATGAGAAAACAATTGTAGTAAATGCACCCCCATATGCATGACCCATGACCCCTGCCCCCAAACCCCCAAACCAAACAGATGTGCAAAAATCGACAGAACACACAGACACACACATTCCCCTGCTACCATTTCACTGACAATTTCTCAGTATTGCTGCTCTGCATCAAGCAGCTAAGGCAGTATTGCAATACATTTGCTGCAGGGATATTTTCTGATTTTTGAATAGGTGACCAGAAAAGAATGTGATGATGGGTCTGAATGTGGTCCCTGCTATAAAGAATTGTAGAAGTTCTCTATTCCGTCCAAGCCTTGTTGTATGAACTTGATAACGAAAAACATTTTACACTTCACGACATCACAGAAGTAATTTTTAGCTACTTAGATAAAGGTGTATCATGATACAAATATTGTTGAAGTGCCTGGATGTCTCTGTGTATGTAGGTACACAGTTTGTGGTGATTGGGATGGGGCTGGGCTGAGCCTCATCCCCGATGGGTACAGCTGTGAGCAGCAGGTGAGCAGCACTGACAGCAATGAGCCATGGAGTGCCCAGGGGCACTGAGCAGCCACCCAAGGGAGCAGAGGGCACACAGGGGCAGGGCATCAACAGGAGGGGATAAAAGGCTGGGCTGAAGAACAAGAAGAGCAGTTGCTTGCAGCCATCTGAAGTGATCTGATGTTGCTCTGTATGGGCAGACACCTGAAGCCTTCTGATGAGCTAAGGTGTTACTGTGTATGGATTAAAGCTCTCTGATATTGTGTGGTGGCATTCTGTGTGTCGTGGCCCTGTCGACTGGGACATGTGCTGTGGCCAGTGCTGCCATGTGTGTAGACGTGACTTTATTGCAATACTGATCTTTCTTTTTATAGCATACATCTCGCTGACAATAATTCTGATTGACTTTTTAAAAATTGTTTAACAGAAATTTATCTCTACTTATCTCCAATAATTCCTTCACTGTATTTGATTTTATATTTTCTATTGTTGCACAGCATGATCTTAGTACCAGGTACTGAAGTGTGTGTTGCTACCTTAAAAACCCTGATTGGATGACAAGAATTAATTACAATTATAAATCAGTGCATAAGTCTCCTATCTGACAGTGGGAGCTTTGGCAAAATACGGGCACTGGGTGATTAGCTGATGTTAACCTAGGTATTCCGTTTTGGATAGTCTGAAGTAAATTTGATGTTTCATTTCGTGAAATAAACAAAAGAAATTTTTGAACTGTCAGAAAATAACAGTAGTTCTTAAGGGCTAGTTACAGATCTTTGTTATGGGATTGTAGTTGTTCCATGAATTCTGCTTCAATTAAGGAAAAATACTCATAAGTGCCAATAAAAGTTTTTATGCTGCTAGGGTTTCCTCCTGCCTTCCTTCTCTCAACTTAAGACTTTATTCCACTGTCTCTGTTATTAAGTGACACTTTACATGGTTTTATTGCAAATTACTTCAAACCCTCTGTTAGTGAGGCAGAATCACATCAGGTTAATAGCCTGATTAGTATGTGCTACAAAGAATTTGTGCTGGGTACTGCACAAACCAAAGAAGATGGCTAGGAAGCTGCTTCACAGCATAAGGAAATAGTGTTTAATTTTTTAGTGTTTTCTAGATTGGGTTGGCTGTGTTTAAAGCAACCTTTATAAGTAGATGGATGAAATGCTTGGCTCCATCATTTTACCTTGATCTGTTCTGTATTCATCCTCTCAGATGATGGCAAAAGGCATGCTATATTTTCATATCTGTCTTAGAGAAGATAAAATGATTTTTTAGGTGCTATTTTTTCTCAATTTCTAAAGTGAGCAGTAGTATGTGATATATTTTGGAATCGAATGTTGTCTCTTCATTGAAGCCAGTAACTAAATTCCAGCTGATGTCAGTGTGAACAGGATTCAGTGTGTGTTTTGTGGGTTTGACAAGCTTCTTTTCCACACCAGTGCCACTCAGCATATTCTTAAAACTCTTCAATATTGTGCACTTAGGTGATTGTATAGTTTTCTCCTTTTTTCATAATCTTAAAAATGCAGTCTCATTTACCAAACTAGCAGTTGTAATCTTGTCCACAGAGCAATAACTTTTTAGATGGGAAAGAAGCAGACTTTGGCACTGCCCAACGGAAACCTTCCAAGGCATGTACAGTCTGCACACAGGAACAGCTGTGACAGGTTTATGGCCAATGTTTACAGACCTGCTTTGCTTCTCCACATCAATGTCAATGCTTGCTATTACAAGCTGTAATTTGAAAGTTGAAATGTAGAATACCAAGGGACTTAAAGTATACTTAAATGCATGTTTGCAACTTCAAGTCCTATAATTCCTGAAGATTTATATCTTTACAAGAGTCTGAAATAATAATAAGCCTTCAGACCACTTCTGCCTGTTAGAGAGGCTCTTAGTTTGAAATTGTACCATTTTCAACATAATGAAATTAATAGTGGGTAACACAGCTCTAGGAACCACAGCTGCTTTGACCTGTCTTCCAGTATTTATTGTTCAGTGTATATTTTAATTTTTACCCTCTGTTAAAAGAATATTTTATGTCCTGTTACTCAGAGGCCCTCTGAAGGAGGAAGAAATACTGGAATGACTGCCAGCAAAATCCTGTCAAATGTGCAGTCAGCAGTTTGCATCTAAAATGCTGTCTACATTATGATTCAAAGCTTGTGCAAAAGAATGTTTGTTTGTTTTCAAATTTGTTAGAGACCTCCTGAGAGTTGCTCTGTGCTTTTGGGAAATCAAACATCTCCCAAATTAAAAACATATAGGGAAAGTCTTAGATTCCTTTGTTTTTCTGTGAAAACACATATTAAAAAACAATGCGGGATTAACACAGTGTGTGTTGGAGCAAATTGTTAGTATTGCCCATGTGTTTTTCTCCTTTGTTACAATGAACTTAACCCCTAGAGAGTATTTCATGCATAGCTGTTAGGAGAAAAACATAGGGTGGAAAGCCCAAAATTTAAGTGTAGACATGATAAATTAAATGCAAGGCTTTGCCAAACAAAAACAAGCCCTAGTGTTTGTTCTAGTCCATGCTTCCAGTGCTGCAGTGGTGTGTTGGTATGTGCTGGCTGGCAGTCAGTTATCAGTAACTGAAATATTGTATGTATTGCATAGGAGTTGAATTTCAGGGATATCTCTACCCACAATAATTTTTGTTCAGGATGTCATTGCCTCCATGGCTGTATGGGGCCAGGGGAGTAAATTTTATTTTGCAATGAGTGAAACTGGATTGCACTGCTGTGCTCTGTGCACACTGATCTCCTGTGCAGCTTGGGATGGCGAGGGTGATGATCTCCTTGGAGCTGGCAGTTCTGGAGCTTTGTGGTGTTGATCAGCTTCTCCAATCAAATGATACGTCAGGAGAGATAAAGGCATGTTCTGTCATGGGATAACCTTGTCAAAATAATTGAATTAACTTGGCAGAAAATTTAGCCTTTAAACAGCTCCAAGATAAGCAGTGAAGTGTTAGGAAAACTTTATCTTGCATGAAAAGTTTGCAGTTGACTTTTGGGCTGGAACTGAGATAAAAATTGGAATATGCCTTTGGCTTTTTTTTTTCCCCAGTGTAGTGTATACTTTCTAGTGTCTTGACAGTATTGTGGTTCAGTTCCACATTTAAATCAAATGCATATTTCTGGGTCATAGTACTGAATGTTGACATTTTGGTACTGATCTGTCAAGCACTTAAAACATATTTGATGTACACATTAATGGTGAATCCCTTGGTAGAATGTTATCTAATCTTAAGCAGTAAGTAATGTGTATTTTTTCCAATAAATGTTTAAAGTCTTCCTTAATTAAGAGGATATTAAATCACAAACATTGCCGATTAAAGAAAAAATTATAAGGAACTTCAGAATTACTGGGGTACAAGCTGTACAAATAATGTACATTTTCTAGAATCAAGCGTTCATGTCAGACTCTGTACATGGTTCTCCTCCATGTTACTGAGTTAAAGATAAAAACACAGTTGCTTGTAGGGTTAAGGAGAGACAAAACTCAAGAGAAACAGTCTAAACATACAGTATGAAGAATAAGTTAAACTGACACTTATTTCTAGTAATTTTGTATTGTTTTAATATTTTCAGTATTTCAAAATACAACCAGTCTGGTGTAGATGGCTCTGTGAAAAAGGTTACTGGTTTTGCAGCTGTGTTAGACAGAAAGCTGTTGGAAATGTGTTACTTTCTTTTTAAACAGAGCAGTCCATATCTGCTGTGTACTCTCATGCAAAAATGACAGATCACAGTATAGAGAGCCATCATAGATGAGCGGAGAAAATAAAAAATGACAAATATAATTATTCAGAACACGTAAAAAATGGCACTGTATAGTACAGTCCAGTATACAGAGCAGGCCTTTCTACTGCTTCTTTCCATTTGTATCTAGAATAATCACATCACAAGAATCAGGTTAAACACTAACAATGCTCTGGCAGCTGGCATTCCATCTCAGGGGCACTTACTTATGTCCTGCCTTTGGAGGCCATCCTGCAAATCATACACATGGCCTCACTTTATAGGTGCTGCTGTGCAGAAAGAGGGCTTTGGGTCTGGAATCTTGCTTCTCATGCCTGGAGATCTTTTTACAGTGCAAAACATAATCTTTATAGAAGCTTAAAAATTACTTAAGTGACTATAAACTTGTTGTAAAAAAGTTATTTTAGATCCTTTAGTGTTTCATAGGTGATTTAAATGTTAAATAGCACTACTGTAATACATATTTTCACAAAATTAATGTATTTCCATTTTGTTTTCTGGTTTAGCTGTTTTTTGATTTGGTTTTTTCTTTTTTTTTTTTGGTATAGTTGTGTACCATGTGATAAACTAAGCATGAGGAAGATTCAGGCTTAGCTAAGCAGGAGGAGGGTTCAGGCTAGGTATGCAAAGCTCATCTAAGCCCATAGGCAGTATGTTGTTTCCCTTTCATGGACATATATTTATCTGATGGATTTCAAGAGCATAATTCAACTTTTTTTGTGAAAGAAAAGGAGCGAAGTGGCTGCTCGTATCTTATATGCATCTGTTAACTTCAACTTTTCTGTTTATTCATTCAATTTCACAGAAATGGCCAGGTTTGCATTTGCTTGAGCATAGGAGTTGGAGATGCTTGAAATTCTCTGTAATTTGCAGTGGAATTGAAATGCTCTTTCAGCATTTTCTATTCTTTTTTTCTCTATTATTTTAAATTATTTGGCTGACTTTGGTTCAAAAATTTTTTTTAATATGTTACTTAATGGGGTTAATTATCTTCACAGTTTTGTATTTGTTCAGCAACTGTCCTTGCTTTGCATCCTTTTCTAACAATTCTGATCACTCATGATAAAGCTCCAAGGTATGGCTCTGTCTGTCCTCTTGCCCCAGAGCCTTTGCTTGATTCTAGCCCAACAACACTACCAGTACACAAAACTGCCAATACACAAAGATGAGGAATAACTTAGAGACATGGAAAATAAGGCATACAGTAGATACTCCATAATAATTTCACAGGCCCAACCTTTAACTGTTTTTCACTTTTTTCCAGCACGTGACACTGTAAGATATGATATGATGTGGGGTTTACTAGGGATATGCTAAATACTAAATTCTATTTCATTTTCATACAAATTGGAAATGGCAAAATCCAATCTACCATTCTTTTCACTGTCAACCCTTCCTCCCCTTCCCAATCCCTTCTTATTATCATATTGTCATATCTTGTTATCCTCAGGTTCCCTTCTGGAACCTGGTGCTGTTTCCACTGCAGCCACAGTACAATCTGGCACTGCTTATATTCTAACTGGATCTATTTACATCAAATGCTAAGCTACAGGCAGCCTGAGTCAGGCTGTTCAAGGCCATCATTCATAATGTAATGTGATCCTGTATTTAACACAGTATTCTAAATAAATCTGTCCCTAAAATTAAATTCAGTTTCTAAAAGGTTAAGCCTAAATTTGGCTTCAAACTCCAACTTGTAAGTAGGAAAATTAGGAATTTGCTAAGTCTCCACTCCAAGTAAACTTCATTAGCTTAGTCTGTTCTGGGATACACAAATGAATTACTGAACTGCTGTTCTACAAGTGATTTTGGAGCTAGCTGAGTATCCTCTCCAATAAGAATTGTAGACACAGCCTGTTCATCTCAAAGCTTTAAGGGAGAGCTAGGTTAGGATAGAGGTTAAAAGTAATGAGGAATAGTGGTATAAAATGTTACAGCATTACACAGAAATACTTTAAGGATGATATTGCCTAAAAAAATATTTATATGTACATATATATAGCTGTAGTTACACAGATAACAATACAGTACTTACAACAACACAGAAACAGGTCTCTTTGCTTTGGGTGCTTAACACAGAAGTGGAGATGACTTTCACAAAGGCATTTATTGATGATCTGTATGTTTTTAGTAATATTTCAGACAATAAAGCTTGTTATATAATTGAGGTAAACTTCTATGAAATAAAACTAAGGCTATTGAAATAGAAAACATTTAACGTCCACAAGTCACAAGTTACAATTGCACGAAAATATTGAAAAGAATACCTAATTTTTGTTTTCTAACTTGCCAACTACAAAGCTGGTGCCCATGGCACTAGTTCACTAAAAAGATCACACAATGCTGTTCTCAGACATGATGTGCTCTGTCCCCATCCCTCGAGTGTCCTGCCACCTCTGCAGAGCTCGCTGGTGATGCTCAGCTTGAGCTGGGCTGTAGCATTGAGGGTTTGTTAGTTCAGCCTTGGCTGGGAGGTCGCTGTGGAGGCGCACTCAGTGATTGATAGAACAGCCCTCACTTTGCACTAAGCTGAAAGATTTATTCTTTTTGTCTGTGTGTGTTTTTCCCCCCAGTCTGTTGCAAAACCAAAAATAAATATTTACATTTAACACTTAATATTTACAAATTCAACAAGTCCCTGTTTTAGGCCTTCAACCACCCTATCCCAAGGATTTGTTTCTCCTTTCAGTGGCAAATATTTCCCTGGGAATACCTGCACTTTAGTATACTTAAAAAGGAGGTCAGGTTTATCAAAAGAAACCTAACATCCACAAGTCACAAGTTGCAATTGCACGAAAATATTGAAAAGAATACCTAATTTTTGTTTTCTAACTTGCCAACTACAAAGCTGGTGCCCATGGCACTAGTTCACTAAAAAGATCACACAATGCTGTTCTCAGACATGATGTGCTCTGTCCCCATCCCTCGAGTGTCCTGCCACCTCTGCAGAGCTCGCTGGTGATGCTGAGCTTGAGCTGGGCTGTAGCATTGAGGGTTTGTTAGTTCAGCCTTGGCTGGGAGGTCGCTGTGGAGGCGCACTCAGTGATTGATAGAACAGCCCTCACTTTGCACTAAGCTGAAAGATTTATTCTTTTTGTCTGTGTGTTTTTCCCCCCAGTCTGTTGCAAAACCAAAAATAAATATTTACATTTAACACTTAATATTTACAAATTCAACAAGTCCCTGTTTTAGGCCTTCAACCACCCTATCCCAAGGATTTGTTTCTCCTTTCAGTGGCAAATATTTCCCTGGGAATACCTGCACTTTAGTATACTTAAAAAGGAGGTCAGGTTTATCAAAAGAAACCTTTGCAGAAGCTATTCAAGCAAAACTAGAAAACTTACTCTATTCCCTGCTCCTGTCACAGTTTCACATAGACAATCAAAACTATCACCTAAACAGTAATGCTGGCAAGGTAAAGGACTTTTGGTCTTGTGCTTACTCTGCAACCTCTTGATTAACAATGTAAACTCGAGGAAATTGTTAGGCCAAGAAGGCAGATGAATTCCTGCTTTATCTGTAATGGTTTTGTTGGAATTTAGGCTAACCAGTGTAGATTACACAGTATGATTTAGGATGGGCGTACAATGGGCAAGCAAGCAGGGAGTGGAGCACAAAACTTGACTCATAGAAAGTACTATTGCACAATAAATAGAAATAGATATTATGCATGTACATGTCAGATATGTAGTTTAGTAATTATTCAGCAGAAATAAAAGGTGTTCATTCAAATAAATCAAATTGTGGTGGGATGAGGGTTGTAATGCGTTCATTTAGGGTTATATGCTGTTCTCATTAGTACTGGCTTGGGTTCCTCACAACAGGAGAGTACAAGGACAGACTAAGAGTTTGTAGTATTTTTCTTTGGTCATCACAGAAGTGAAAAGCACTGTGGATACTCCTTTTATAAACAACTGCATACTATTGCATATTTATAGTTTTAACTTTGTGTTTTTTAAGGTAATTAAACATCTACCGCCAGTTTTCTTTTGATATTAAGAGGACTCAATTCAAAGTTGCCCAAAAATGGCAAAATCACAGAGAGCCAAACCTTACTCCCTCCTTTGTTGGCGCTGGTTAGGTCCTTGCACCAAAGAATATTCTGCCCCTCAGTAGGGAGCACTGGGCCAAGGGTCCCCAGCAAAGGCCAGACTGTCCCCTGTGCCTCACCTGTGCTCTGCCTGCCCCATGCACAGCTGGGCAGGGGAGTGTAAGGCTCAGCAATAACGTGCTTCCCAGCACCTGCTTTGGTGGCAGATACATGATGGAAGTGGTGTGGGTGTGCATCCTCTGGGCTCTTCTCTTAGCTGTCAGTTTGGGGTGTTGTGAAACTGCAGCACCTGGTTGTACACAGTAACTCTGTGCTCCAAGGAGCTTACTTTCTGCTGCTACCCAGTCAGAGTTGCTGGAGAGTTTTATCTCTGAGTTCTTTTCAGTATCTGCTGATTTGTTTATTTTTTTTTTTTTTCTTTTAAGGAGCTAGCATATTTGGCAGCTGATGATTGTTTCCTAACTGCTTAGGAGAACAAAAATTTCCCTGCGTTATTTAGGAAAGCTGTCCCTTCCACTTTCTTTGCCTATCAATTCAAGGTCTTCTGCCCTCAGAGCACACCAGGTGCAATTCCTTCCTACCTTTCCTCCAGTAACACAGCTGAATGTGCATGCTCCTGCTCTTTCACATGGCACAGGCAGATGCAGGTGGCACCAGTAGTTTAAGTTACACAGCCTCTTAAAACTGCAGGATCTGGCATGAAATGATCAAGATCAGTAACCAATGCCTTTGAGTTTTACATCTTCTCTTTGAGATGTCTCTTGTAGTAATGCAATCAATGTTTTGAAATGAGCTGCCTGTTGTGGTCACTGGGGACACTGGGTTTCAGTGACCAAAGGGATGAGCAGGTGATAAGAAAATGCTTGCTTAGACCCTGTCAAGGAAGTTACTGGACTCCCAGATGGACAAGTTTGTGTTTTATTTGTAGAGGAGTTTTGCCACAGATGAGGATCTGAGGATCCTTCAGGTGGCAGGGAAGTGTTGCTATTTCTTCCAGTAACAAATTTGAGATGTAAAGCAAATTTGTGGCTGCATCCAGCAGGTGGCAAGCACAGCACACAGAATTATGGCTGGACAGAGATGCTTCTGCCAAGTGAAGCTCCTGATGCTGCTCAGCATGTGCATGTGTATCCATGAACAAAATACAGATAAATGGCAATCTCTGCCAGTCCTTTGTCAGCTTAGAGAGGGCTGGGGCACTGGTCCTCTTCTGGGTGCTAATGATAATGCATGGGGTTATTGCCACATTCAATTTAAGCAAATGGCTGTCTCACATGTAAGCATATAAGCTAAACAGAAATTTTTCCGTATAACAATTTAAATATATCTTTAAATGACATAATTGAAGTTCAGACTTCAAATGTCAAGGTACTGGCTTGCAATTAAATTAACTTAAAAGTTTTAATGAAGGACGGTTTTTTTATCATACAGCTTTAGAAGTTGTGACTCATCACAGCGCCTTGCAATGTATGAGTAGACACATTGTTCCCATTTTTGCAGCTGGAAGAACAAAGGCAAAACTGAAAAAAATTCCCTTAGTATAGGTGAATGAAAGAGTAGGGAGATTTCTAGACCTGGTTGTAGTCCCATTTTTTCCTTAAAAAGTATTAAACTACAGAAATAACTGTTTTGTTGTGTTTTGATTTTGATCATCCGAAAATATGGATAATCCAACCACTACTTGAGACAAAGCCACATTATATGTATGACTTCCAAGATAATAAATACTGTAAATTCTCAAGGGGCATGTAATTTTCTACATGATCTATGTAAAGTTTTGGATTTTTTCTTAAGTTTTGTAGTGTCAAAAAGTACTTATGAACTCATTTATCTTTGAAGACAATAAATGGGTGTGAATCAAGCATAAATATTATCTGAAGCTCATTATTTGAGGTAAAAAGGACACATATGAGGATATCATTATTGGAAACTTCCCACAGTGCTTGTTTCCTTTCCTCTTGATTTGTACTGAGAATTTGAGCCAGACTTTAGTTCTGATTTATGCTAGTATAAATCTGAATTTGTTCCATATAAATAAAAAAATGTTCTACAGGGAGAAAAATGCCCTGGGCATGATTTTAAATAAATGGAGAGAAATTCCATAACAGCTAAGAGTAAAGTTTGATCTCGGATGTTTTGCGATGGGACTAAAAGTATTATTAGTTAAACTGATGCATAAGCATTGTCATATTTTTGCTTATCAGTATATGAGTTTATTAAATGTGCAGGAATTCAAATTTTTTAATTTTAGTCATAGAGAGTATGGAGTAAACTCCTCTGTATATAAAGTTCTTCAAAGTCAGGGTGGCTTGTTATGAGGAAAGGCTCAGTGAACCCCATTTCTGTGCACATACACAGTTATTTTTTTAACTACTACAAAAATACCCACTGAGATATAAATGTACATTTCTGAAGCAATGTTTGAAATGTATGAGTAGGAATATAAATCTAAAAATATATTTATTCTATATTTAATAAATAAATCTGCATTTTATTGCATATATTATTATGAAAAAATTGCCATTAAAAATAGTAGCATAAATCAGAATAAGACCAATTTCAAGGACCTTAAATTTCCATTTGAGTTTAAAGTTGGGCCTCTATGTATAGCATATATTTGAAAATATATTATAAATATGATTATAGGACATTTATGTAATTAAAAATAAACCAACAAAACAAAAAACAAAGCTCCACTTCTTCAACAGAATAGCTCAGATATATGCAAGTCAGGTTCTTTGTATTTTATGTTATTTATACAAGCTTTTCCTTTTGAAACATCTGTGAACTTAAGTTAGGCGTTTTCCCTCCCCTTCTTTTGTAGTTCCAAGCAAATGGTGGGATGTGGCCGGAACTCTGACACACCTGTCCAACACTTAGGCTGCTTTCAGTAAAGAAAAACGAAATGAAAACGAAGCAGTCCTCTTTACAACGCGAGCTGGAAGGCTCTTTACAGTCCTCTTTACAACGCGAGCTGACTCTTTACAGTATGATTTCTCTGAGGTGATCCAGTGTTGCTGTAATGAGCTGTGATGTTCAGGACCGCAGATGAATCTCGTTGTTCTTGGTGCTTCACACACAAGGCTGTTCCAAAGCAGAACTTTGTGCAATGCCTCAATCAGTGTCGAAAGGCCCGGCAGTCTTTTTGGTGTGCAAGCGGATATTTTCTGGTGGCCGATAGGAGAGGGAGCTCATTTTGGTTGTGAGGCTTGGATGTGTGCTGACATTTGGTGGGATGTATTTTATTAGCTGAAGGAAGTATTTTTTAAAGTTTTTTCCAAAAAACACATAAAAAAAGGGATTCAGACAGTTGTTAAAGTAAGCGATGCAAATGGTGAAGGGCATAGCTGTATCCACTATATCGGTGATTTTGCAATCTGTTATTACATGTAATTGAATCAACACATCCAGGAAAGTGAACACCTGATGGGGAATCCAGGAAAAGAAAAAGAAAAACACAATTGCTACAATCATCTTGAAGATATCATCATTTCTAGTCTTATTTTTTTGAATTTGATATGCTTTCTTCAGCGTCTTCCAAATCAAGGTGTAGCTCGTTAAGATGATCAGAAAAGGAACTAAAAAGCCCAGCAGATTTTTGGATAAGCCTAACCCGACCCGGAGCGTGGTGTTGTTGCTCTCGTAGCGGAAGCCGCAGACCGTCATGTTGAGGTTCTCAGCAAAGAAGATGTTGCGGTGGATGATGACGGGCAGGCTGGCCACGCCGGCCAGCAGCCAGATGGCCACGCAGGTGCCGCGGGCCACGGACACCGTGCGGCGGATGCGCGACTGCACCGGGTGCACGATGGCCAGGTAGCGGTCGATGCTCAGGCACGTCAGCAGGAACACGCTGGCGTACAGGTTGAAGCTGATCCCCGCCGAGGCCAGCTTGCACAAACAGTTGCCAAAAGGCCACTGGTACTCCATGGCCGTGTAGGCTGCCCAGAGGGGCAGAGTTATCAGGAAGCACAAGTCAGCCAGGGCCAGGTTGAGAAGAAAGATGCTGGCTACGGTTTTTAATTTCATGTAGCAGTAAATGACAATGACGACCAGGCTGTTCCCGAATATGCCTATGATAAAGATGATGCTGTAAACGGTTGGAACCATAATGTAGATGTAGCTGTGCCGTCCTGAAACAGGACAGTCCACGTGGATTCTTTTAACAGTTTCTTCAGTAGAGTAATTAGGAATCATCTTGAACTCCTCAGCTGTAACCTAGTTTCAGGGAGGAAAGATGAAGCTCACACCTAGGAGGGGAAAAGAGGAAGAAAACAGTATTTGTGATAGGGATTTAATTTTTAATGATTCTCAACTAAAAGTCAAGTTTTTTTCAAGTCTAATACAATGTGTCAATGTCTTTGAATTTTAAAATAAGCCATCTTCAAGTGTTTTATCAATCAATTTGTATTTTAATACTGACTTTGCAGAGTAAAGCAGAGGTAAGAATGTTAGGAGTAGGCTGAACATTTTTAGATTATTAACATAAATGAAATCTAAAAAACCTCTCTCAATTAACAAAGTTCCAAATTAAAATAACACTGACTAGTGAACATATGTCAAAAATCATAAGAGAGACTGAAAATAGCAGATAACTATAAATTCAGGAGAGTATTTAGATTATTTTCTTTCCATAAATAGGTGACACATTTAATGAGGTAAGTTATTCAGATATCTCAGAAACTAAACTTAAGCACTCTGAATACTAATTAAGTATGTAAATACAAACTGCAATGAATTAAGAAAATAAGTGACTTTAGATTAGGTACTCATTTGTATCTCTGAGATTAATCACTAGAAATTTATTTATACATTGAACTTAATTCTTTGAGAAAATTTTTACATCACGGAGAAAGATGAAAACACACAATCTAGTATTCCATTGTACCAAAAATACCTTAAGAGGTTACTTATCTCCCAATCTGGCTTGGAAAGATGGCATTTAACTGCTAGTGAGGGGAAAAAGAATCTGAAAATCCAGACATGTCCAGATCTGTTGTACATTAATTTACTGTACAAAGAGTTTAAGGAGGGTGCAAGGGGGAACATTTACTTTTTCAGTTGCTGACAAAATTTATGTATCCAAGAGTTGAAGGTGTATTTCTGGATCACATTAAGTGTTCAGCAAGGGTATGAAATCTCCTTTAAAGGGCACCTGCTTGGTTTGCCGAGGCCTGTGTGTTTTGTAAGAATCATTTCCTTATTAATGACTGATTACTTTAGAAAGCAGGTAATACAGTGTGACTCTAACACTCATTACTTTCTAGAGTCTAAAACCAGATAGTCTTCCCTGAATAATAATGGATGTTTAAAAAAAAATATAGTTTTTATGGCAGAGTAGTGTTTATTGCTGCTTGCAGGATCCAGCTCTAAGCCAAACCTAACTTGTGCTGCTTAAAACAAAGATTAACTGAAATACTTTGGCTTCAAAACCAAAACAAAGCAAACCCCAAACAGCAAAGAAACCCTTTATAAATGTAAGATCTACCCTAAGTCCCTGGGCAGTACAGATGCACTCAGAAAGCAGAGATGCCCATCATTACAGACACAGCAGTGATGTCCCAGATGCAGCTGCTCATTATTTGAGTGCTTCTGCACTGGTGTTCCTTTTGAGTTCAGAATGCCACTGAATTTAGCGTTTGACTGGCTCTTGTTGGAAGACAAATCTTTTTACAAATGACTGTATTTTTAATAGGGAAGTGAGGCACAGACTTGTTTCAGCAAAGCCTACACGGGAAGTCTGAAGGAGCCAAGAACTGAACCCAGAATATGGATTGCAGGCAGCATGTCACTGTGAGCAAAGTCACCTTTTGGCTCTTCGCCTTTTGAAGACTTGTTATTTCTCTGTCTTAGCTCATGTTGTAGCATATGTTTGCATTCATAACCTGATTTGTATCTACAAAGCTAGCAGGGTAATGTCAAGATCTAGGTTCTTGATAATTCTATCAAGTTAAGAGCATCTAGTAAAATTCAACTAATAGACACTTGGTCAAGATGTGTCCTGCAACACTTCCCAGTCCTTTCAATTCATTCTGTGTATTAGTCTTGTTGCCTCAGTTGGTATGGATGTCTCAAAATGACATCAGCTATTTTTGCCATGTTTAAGAAATTAGCAAGTCAAGCAAATAGAGCTAACAGAAAGAAAGGTTTGCTATTCTGATCACATGTGGCACTCTAGTACATCCTGAGCAAAACCTGGCTTTTAAACTGTGCCAAATCTCAAATAGAAGGTGTTTGGCTCTGTGGAAGGTCAGCCTATCCCTGGGACAGGGAAACCACAATAGAAAGATTTCAAGATAAATCCTTTTATCTCATCCATGGTTATGAAAGTAACTTTGACAGTAACTGATATGTTCTGCAACATCAAGGTCTGGCAACACTTGCCCTGTCCCAGCTACAGGCTGGTGCAGCATGGTCATTTATAATTTTGCTCCCTTATAAACCCAGTAAAATGACAGCCCAGAACTTTGCAGTAAGAATCTGGAGTGAAGTTTCTGCTCAGGAGATCACCTGTGCAAGCTGACTGGCAATAATATGGGTCAGGCCCTGGGCAAGACCTTTCTCAGTGACAAGATTCACCAGTCCCTGGTGCCATTCGGTACAATTTGGCTCTGTGTGTACTGAGTGACACATTCAGCGTTTAAGGCAAATGCAGCTGAGGGTGAATATTCCCTTTTGGTGGGGTTGATTCTGTGCAATATTAGATGCCAAGGCAATTTTCCCATGGTCTCCTCACACACCCTTTCAGTGTACTGCATTGTGTTGTTTTGCTTCCATTTTCCTTTTCTACCCACATGGTGACCTGTACTGTTTCATGTCTGCAGCAGCTTTAGCTGATACTAATTAATAGCATATGTTCTTTCAAGAAAGAGTAACAGTAATTCTATTACATTTTCAGAAATGTGTTAAAATAAAAAATAATTCAGTTGGGAATAATTGTCTGGAACTCTGAGGTATTGAATTGCCTCAGCATATTCTGGAGTGCTTGGGAAATAAAAAAGGCAGAATGATTCCCATGAAGAATCAGGAATTTTGTCAAGAAACAGTATTGTACTCAATCTTCCTTTGTAAGACTGTATAATCCTTCTGGAGGTAAAAGGTTTGATGTAACACTGAAGTCAGTGAAATTGTGCAGATGATGTGTCTGGTATGCTACCAATTTTAAATTATACTAAGGAATTACAATCAATAATTAAAATAAATCCATAAATATTTTCACTAAATGACAAGGAAACAGAAATATGTAATGTGGTTGCTTTTGGGTAAACACATATGGATTGCCATCTGGGTATCTGAAAACTGTCTGAATGAACTGAACTGTGAGAATGAACCTCATAGGAGCCATACAAATGAAGCACACTAAGGAAGGAACTGCTAATCCCAAATGGAATCTTTAAATTTCCTGGAAATTCTAAAGTTTCAGAGCTAGCCGCAGGTGGATCTGCTTCTTTGAGCATGACTGTAACTTCAGAGCATTAGGAAAACTTCAGGGTTGGAGAAGGTAATTTTTTTTGGAAGGCATGGGCCGAGGACTGTGCTGAGTAATGTGAGGGCCACTGCAGCAATGTGAATTCCTCACAGGCAGTGATTTCTTTCCCATACCACCTTCAGTTTTTCCTGTTACTCTCACTTGCCACAGTTCATCTGCTTGTCCCAGGATCATGGTTGCACACATGCAAAGCAGATACTGGCCAGTTAAATGTGTCCATTAAATTGTGCACATTGATAATTCCATGTAAAGCATCTCAAATGACCTATGATAATGGATAATGATAATTGGATCACTTTAAGGCTGACACACAAGGTGCTTTTTCTAACAGGAGAGAATTGTGACTGTGAATGGTGTGGTGGGCATCAATTTCCAACAAATTATCTGGTGAGCAGCAAGTACCTATTCTGAGGTACTGTCCTGCTTGACCTTTTATCTTTTTTAATTACAATGATTACAATAAGTCACTGATAATGAAATTCTTCAGACTGCTCAACCAACTATTATTTACCACTCCATTCATTGCTTCTGTTGGGTGAACATGCATCCTAACTAAACTGCCTGTGGAAACAAGGAATGCTGGGCTCATGCAAGGTAAACAGCACTTTGCCTACTCAAAGATAAGATAGCAGAGGTTGTGGCTTTCTGTGAGAACTTCATCAGCTAAAAATAGGTAAGCAGGTGTCACAAGTCACATTTTGAACAAAAATGTATTTAATATTTGCTTTGACAAAGACTAAATGAACTGAGGCTGATCAATCCTGCCACAGCTCATCCACCTTATCACTAGGTAATGTGCACTTTCCTTCTGACAGTGGGTGGGTTATTTGCTTTTCCTACAAATGAGAAGATAGTTCTTTATTGAAGAGGATACTGCATTCTATTTTTATGTAAAATTTTTGCACAGGGAGAAAATACAATGAAAAATGTTTGGAACAATATGTTCGGTATATTAGCTATATTTATTTCTTTCTGGTGGCATAAACTTTCCTTTATCTCAAGAATTTAGTTTCCCCCTTTCCTAATTTATTCTAACTGCTGAGAAAGTAATGACACTTACACATGCTTTATTGCAAAGACTCTTGAGGTCTTTTTCTATCCCTTCAGGATTACAGAGTAACCCTTTCTATCCTCATGGTCTTAGTGAATAGAGCTACTTCTATTTCACACCCACACTTCAGCAACTGCTGTGCTTTCCTGGAGTTCCTGAGCACTACCATTGTGAAGCCATAGATTTACCTTTCTCCTGGCTCTTATTTCTTCAGCTAGTTCTAACAGTCTGTATTTCCCACTGATGGCTTTCCTTAAATATCTTTAATCCAGAGTTGATGGCTGAATTGTGAAGGGAAAGAGAAATACAAACAAGGGTACATAATTCCAACTGTGGGGCTGTTACAGTGGGCTCTTGTCATCACTGCTGGTACCCTCCCCAGAGGTCAGCATCTAACTTTGTGGTAAATGCCAAAAAATCAAAATACTACTGGAAAGGAGCTGTGATAGGTAGTACAGCACCAGACAATGTCTGTACTCACAAACACCAAGAACACAAAGCAAACCTCAGCAGACCTGTGTTAGCAGCTGTCAAGCTGCTCTGCAATTTTGGATCAGGAGGTGGTCTGACATCAGAACAAACAGAACTTGCAGGACCTTGTACTGTAGCATTTTCTTTTAACAACTGTGCAGCTGAGGCAGCTGCCAGTCTGTTGAAATTGCTGTTAATTTTTTGACATTTGCTTCATTTATTTAAAAGTATGTATCTTTTTAATGCTCCAACCCTATTTTTGGATTCTTTGTGCCCTTCCCCTTGCAAGAGTTCAAGCTGGTCTGCTTCACTTGTGCTGGCTCTACATAGCTGGAAAATAAACTGCCTGTGATCTTTTCAGGATCTGGTTCTCTATAACATCGAAACCTAAATTGGTTATTGCTTTTTTTGTGCTAGCAGAACAAAAGTTCCTGTTACCCAAAGTTCCTGTTACCTTGCAAATGTGAACTGTTTATGTACTCTGACCTTCTCTGTAAGAACTCCTCTGTATTTATTTCCTCTGCCACACTTCAAAAGAGCCTGTCCTTCTGTAGGATGGCTTTATAGCTTATTCTGAGAAGCATTAGCATCAATCTTCTGTTTGTTCTCATGGACTACTCTCATTAATTTTCTCTTCGCTTCCCAAGTATCTTTCAACTACTCAGTTTCAGTCATAAAATTTATGCAAAAAGAACAGATGAAGGGACTTTTTCCTCTGGGAAAAATCAATGCTTGTGGAATGTCTGAACAGTGAAATTGGGGGTGTGTTTGATTTTGCATGATTATGGGGGAGTAAAATGCAAAAGAAAGTAACACAGTTACACATAGTGACATTTAAATTGCTTTCAAGTTTAGCTCATATAATGTAGATTTTGACCACTAGAGGTCTGTATTTCCTATAAAGTACCATCACTTTTCAAAATATCCCTTTCGTTCAAGATTATTTAAGATGAAAACATGACAAAATATAAACAATTGTACCTGTACTTATTTAAATTTAATGTATCAGAGGTAACTAGTTTCACTTTATTTTAGCATCTAGCAGCTTCTATCTAATTTCCTTCATTCTGGCACCTTCCTGGTTTTGCTAACCTTCAGTCCAGTTTTTGCACTTTTAAGACTTAGAATAAGATTGATATTTTATTTTTTCAAAGACATATGCAGTTTATGGTCTCTGTGACACAAATTAAGAAGAATATTTTAAAGAAACATCACTTTAGCAATGCAGATGAAAAAATAGTTACACCTGCTTATTCAACTATGATTATTTTAGAACTGACTAGGCATGTTATTAATCCAAATATCCACCAATTTTGAATGAAGATCTTTTTACTGCTGAAAACGACACTTTACAATGACTCCTTTTTTTTAAGCAATTAAGGGACTTAGAAATTGAGAGATAACACAAGCCTACACAGTGTTATCCAAATGGTGTGTACATTTTATGAATTTTAAGCAATTTAATAATTTGAAAATAGAAACATATTTAATAGTTTTTACACCATCAGCAACCCCCACTTTTACTAATATTCTTGGATTTGTCATCACCTCTTTGGACAATGTCAGTGCATGATACTGCTATTTTGTTTCAAATTATGTGTTTACCTAAATAGTTCCTTAATGCTGGAAAGGGCAAACAGCTTTTCATTTAGATGGAGCAGAAGGGTTGTTAGTGTCACAATGAGATTTATTTCATTGAAAATAGTAAACGAGCAAAAAAATGACAAACTCTAGTGTCCTGTGCCAGATGAGTTGGACTAACGAATATCTTGTCCTGTATTTATGTCCAGTGGGTCATTCAGTGTCAGTGTAACTCTGTGCACTTAAAGGATGTTTGGGTACAAGCATACAGTGTGTATATCTTTAAGTTGCTAAAAATAGGAGCATTTAGAGAGAATGGAAGTGATATTTAGAGATAGAAAACCAGCAAGCTGTTGGCTAGAGTTAAAATGAGGAATAAAGAAATCTAATCTACTATTTGCACACTTACGCTTTGTGTTAGAACTCGATGTGGCAAAAATTGGCATAAGTGAAAGGTCATTTCCAAACACTAATTTATGGGGCTGTGGAGTGACGAACAAAATCTTTCAAGTATATTTTTTGGACATTAAATGCTAAAATACTACAATGTAAGTTGTGACATTTTCCTGCTCTTTTTAGCAATCCACAGTGTAATGATGTCACAGTTACGAGAGCAGCTGCAGTAGCAGGGAAAGTTTGGAATATTGTTTGAACACTCTCTCACTGTACATACAGAGTCCAGAAACACTGGAAATCTCTTCCTACTACTTAGCTCTTTGGACAAAGCTAACTATCAATCCCCAGCTTGTGTATGTGTTGCTTGGTTTTTTTTTTTTTTTCCCAGAATCTGGGAAGCCCTGATGTACATACTTCTATAAAATTTTACTTGTAGAAGTTAATGCCAAGAAAGGATTGCTCAACTTCACTAGAGTTTCTCAACCTCACCAGAACTTAGTGATTTAGTGAATGCTACCATAGCAATAATTATGAGGATTTTTTTACAGAATTTGTTGACTGACAGATCAACAGGGCACTCGTTAGAGCCAGCCAAAGTAGAGAGTAAGTAGAATTCTTTTAGTTTATAGGTTTCATTTTTTGGATTCTCTAGATTTAAGTTTCAAAGTAAGCACTGATTTCCTCTTATACACACATATTTGTTTTCTCTGCTGTTAAGGGTAAGGAAAACATTCTTGGGTTCAATCCATGTAGAACTGGACTCCAAAACACTGAAAGATTAAGCACTGTCAACATGCAGCGTGTTCAATCTCTTGTGGAGGATCAGTGGGGTGGTGGTTTTAGACACTGCTGGCCCTGGCTGGACAGTGTATGCCAGATATTTTAGACTTTTCTACTTAATTTTCTGGTGTCTTTTTTCCCCCTTTAATCATCAGAACAACCTCTGTTTTCTTTCTTCAACCAAGGCTGCATGAATGTGTTGCAAACTCTCTGGTGTTTAATATGTTTTAGATATCATATAACCTTAAGGATATGAATACAAAATTCTCCCCAGAGCAGTAAGTTAGAACTGAAAAGATAATTAAATAAACAAAGTAATATAGATTTCTAGATTAATAGTTCTATTTCAGTACCTCTGAAACTAAACATCACAATACTGAGCTTCAGAAAAGATGATGTTTGAAAGGGTATTTTCATGGTGTCCTGTCACCTTGGTTGGTCTGTCTTGACAGAAATGAATATCATCTTTTCCTTACCTAGCTTATTAAACCTATAGCCAAATCAGTTTTTAAATATGAAAATTAGTTGTTTTAGCAGGAAGCAGTCACTGCTCGTCTATAACACAAGGTAAGGAATTGTCTCTTTCTGTAGAAGAGGCTGAAGACATGTAGGCAGCATATTAAGACTTTGAAATGAGTGCATTAGTTACCATCCAGCACAGGACTTTGCACCTCTGCTCTGGCCATTAGCTGTACCAAAAAGGAAGATTGGTGCCATTCTGGGAGATGAAAATGATCAATAATCAGCAGGCTAACCTAATGTCTGCTCCTCAGGACCATGTTGTTGCCTCATGCTGCTCACAATGTCATTTGCTCCACATTAGATGAAAGTAAATGAAAGATAAAGGTATTTCAGAACAATGCAGGACTGGAATTTCTAAGGTTTTCTGCACTGACATGAAAAGTTTTTTGAATAGCAGAACAATGTAATATTTTAGTATGAATACACATTTTACTGCAAGTTTATAACTTAAAATTTGATGCTGGTTTATGAAGTATCTTTAGGGTATTTGGAAATACCTGTAAAAATCAATAATTAACCAGAATTAAGCCATCAATCCCAGAATGAATAAAAAGGAGATGAGTTTGAGCTGTGAAAGGTTACATGCTGCACAGTTACTTTCTCTGAGTGATAGTAAATGAATGAATTAACACATTTCCTTTATTGCAGTTGAAATTGCCTATATAAAATACAGTGTGCCCCATGTGATTGTTTTTAATAAAAGACAGAAATCAAATTCAGGTTTATTAAGTGCAACTGAAATAGTTTGATGAATTTTAAGTTTCTTTTCTCATAGCTTAGTTCCATGAGTAAGAAGTTTTAAAGTTTTTGTGTGGGCTTTTTTTTTTTAGTGTTTGTATTACATTGCATGGCACATCCTATACAAATGGATACCTAACCCCACATGTGAAATATCTCCATTGCTTCCATATGTAATGCACCATAAGACTCTCTTGTGAACACCTCCAATCTGAGAAATAAGGGAATTTACATTAATTCTGGCCTTGATCCAGATTTATATTTCTGTCTGATATTAAAAATGCTGTGGAGAGGCAAGAAAGAAAGAACCATACTGAAATAAAAAGCACCGCCGTGAGCACAGGTTATCATGGCCAGTTCTAAGGGCAGGGGTCAGGTACAAGGAGTGGGGTATCTCACCTCCTTCCAGATCCTATATAAATCATAATTATCTTAATGGGCATTCCATACAGCTCCGAGCCTGCCCTAAGTTACATGGTCCTCTTCCCTGAAGCTTGAGGGCTCCTTCTTCAATGTGCAAAAAATAGCAGTAACAACTATTCCTCCTGCCCAACTTGTAGGAGAAATGTTATTATTTTACTGTGATTTCAAGCAAGTAGAACTTAATAATACATTTTATCTGCTGTTTTGAGTACCACTGGTCTCCGATCCTATTCTTGCTGGAAGGAAGGAATGTTAGCTGGAATGCATCCAGCACTGGAAGAGTTTAAGTTTCATTGTCCAGATCTCAGTCTTAGTGGTTGCACTTGTCCAGCAGAAGGGAGCTGTCATGTGGAGAGTGGCCTTTTGGAGGAGAAAAGGTTATTTCTTAAACTGCTGTAATTGCAAGATAGAGCTTGCTTACCAGTCTCTAGGTAAAAACAAGGTGAGATTTACGTAAGCTTAAACTCTTGGTTGTATTAGTGGTTGTTAATAATTAAGCAGAAAATGGCATTTCATGCATATAAATCATAAATCATGCATCTAAATCATAAAATGGTTACTGCATGAGTGACATGCCCACAGCAATATGCAATCACTGTCAGAACCTTTTCTGTTCCTGGCAGAGATTACAACAGAAAATGGAATGGAAAGGCCAAAATTTCAACTATTTCTTCAAGAATCAAATTCCCTACTTCTGGGAGAAAAGGATTTTTCTTGATATTTGCTCATTTTGCCTTACAGCTTTACTGTGAAAGACACAACTCAATCAGTGGTGTTACTAGTATAAATGTACCAAAAGTAATGTTTTAATTAGGTTTCTGTTGCTCCCTCTAGGCAAGGATATTTCTAGGAAGAAGGGTGGGGACACAGCTAATAATTTTGTAGGCAGAGTTGGGAGGTGATAGCACTTTGTGGAATTTCCAGTTAGTCCAAATAGAGGCTTCCTTGTTTTTTCCAGTAGTTTATTTTATTCAGAGACCACAGTGTCATTTGCCCCTCTCCCAGAGTAACTCTCAGTGTAACTCTGCTGCTAAGCCAGAAGATACAAAGGCAAAAATGAACACGTATGCAGTTTATTTGCACTTCTGAACAACTTTTCTTAGCTGAAGGTGAGATACTAATGCAGTCAGCAACAAACCCTGAAAATAACTTCTACATTTCTGGTACAAGAAACTGCCTTTCTGTACCTTCCTGTAAGCCAGCAAGAAAGGTGCTACCAGAGAGCTTACAGAGATTTGCTTCAAGCTGTAAAGTGAATCAGTAACATTTTGATGTGCATGGCATCTCTGATGTGTGTTGAAGCCTTACCTGCTATGTTAATCCTCAAAAGAACATTTTCCTGCCACTGAGCTAAATCATCAGGCTGGGTCCATGATGCACCCATGAGCTTTACAGGCTCAATATAAAGGATGGGCTTTTTATTTTTACATCCCACTCCCCACCCAACCCCCTGCTTCCCCCCCAGCTATAGAAGGCAAATGTAAATGAATGAAGGACAAGCTTTAGAAATGCATTGTGCAGAGCAATTACCTTCATCTGTAATGATGGCTAATCAGAAAGCAGGAGGGAAAAGAAACTGAAAATTCCCTGCTTCTACTCCAGGAATGGAGAGATCCCCTCCATACAAAGGTGTTCCACTTCCTAATCTAATGGAAATTAGATGAGTTGACTGAGAGTAGCTCATGTTGCATATTGTTACCTAAAAAGACTTTCCCTCTAATGAATCCCATTCCTGTTACCTTTCACCAATGAGGTTAAAGTTAGAAACTGAATCTTTTTCTTTGAGTAATGAAGGCATGAACTGCAATACAAACGTGTGCAGATGTAGCATTTCTATGTGAGCACAGACAAACCAGCATCACTGAAGTGTCTGTCATGGTAACTAAACCAGCTAATGTGAAAGCTTTATCACTGCATTTCCAGTGTCATGGCTAGTGATTTCCATGTAACGTCCCACGTGTCAGTGCTACGGCTCTGAGGAAAGCAAACCTTGCATTGAACACTTCTTTTCTTTTTTTTTTTTTAAAAATAGTGTTTGTCTTACTGAAGAAGCAAAGGCAATGTATTGTGGATTTCTGGGCAAGGAAATGGATGTTAGGTTTCAACACACCTTAGTTCAGAGGAAGCTTTGTCTTGTAATTCAGCCATCTGTAATAGGATTTGGTTCACTGTGTCTGACTGAGACACTTGATTACTTTTCTTATTATATAATTAATTTAGACATCCTTACAGTGGGAAAATATCACACAACGGCAATACCCCTCAGAAAAGACTTTTCTTCCCTAAATGAGAATGTTAGGAACAGCCTGGAGGGAAAAGTTAAAAGATTAAAAGCAAAAGATCAGCATGGAGGCTTCTTAATGAATCGCTCATTAGGGTCAGAAAAAGGGAACCAAAGGCAGAAAGGAAAGAAAACAGTATGAGTAACTGGCAGAGCACAAGAGTTTATTCAGACAAAAAAAAATCTTTTAAAATGGTAATGTAGTGAAGCCCAAGAGAAGTTAGTATCATTGTAACTGTTGGTAGGTATAACACTGAAAGCATAGAGGCCCAATTGTGCTTTCAGTTGCACAAAACTCCTCTTAAGGGCAGATCATAATGAGGACTAGAAGAAAATTTGAGAATATATGAGTCAATTGAACTAGTGAGTTTCTAAGGGGTTAATCAAAGAGAAGGAAAGGTCAAACATAGACACCTTAATCCATGTCAGTGTGAAAGGTATTATCACCCATGGAAAAACAAGTTACTATGATCCTTAGTGCTTCGTCTGGAAGGCGGCACACTTAATAGAATGATCCCAAAATAGATGTTCTGACAAATTTGTACAGCTTGTTTCCTGTTTTTTCCCCCCAAAGTAAAATTTATTGCTCTATTTTGAAAATAAAATTAATTGGTGAACTCTTTGCTGTCCTGAGATGTTCCTTGTGGGTACTGAGGACCAGCCAGAGACAGCAAAACAAAGACAGCTGTTACAGCTGGAGTGAGCTAATCTATGATGCTGTGAATCAGTACATCCTCAAGCAGGTGCAGTCTCAGTTCTCAAGCAAACAAAAGTGCAGAGAAGCCCAGAAGGGGTAGTTCTGTGCCTTCCCAGAGATGCTGAATGAGCTTCACTTCAGTGCTAGGAAATTACCGTGCAATTCCTTGGGTGTGTAGCTGTCCTTCACTGACATGGCTTTTTTTTTTTAATGATATGTTTAAGAACATGGAATGGCATTATAAAATGTATTTGAAGGTAAAATGATTCTGAACCCTTTTTCTTTGAAGTGCTTTTTAGGAAGACCATGTGAAAAGAAATTTTTTTACCTGATTTAAGAAAAACTGTAATTGTCTAATCTAATATGCTAATAACAAAACCAAGAGGAAAACAATAAAGACAGCACAACTAGAGTCCCAGTTTGATAACACATGTTGATTCTTGTCCCATGCCTTCCATTTCTCCACATCAAGTAGAGAGCCTGAGGATGGAGAAAACAAACCCTGAGCCACTTCAGTGGTAGCAAACTTACCCCTTGGCAGGGGAAGAAATTAAAACTGTATAAACATTTAGGTTTGTGCAATAAGAATGAGTAGAGAAAGGAGAAAAGATGAAAACCAATAGGGGTTTATAAAGAAAAAGATGAAAGGGCAATATACCTCTTACAAATGTAGACTGGGAAGGGTATGAATGGTTTCTCAATAAACAAGCCCAGGCTGTATCTTTGTACATCATGTGCTGCCTTCTTCAAGGAAAGGCTCTGGCCAGGCTGTGCTGATGCTAAAGCAGAGTTAAATGGAGGCCAGCTGCCAACAGAACATTTTTTAGAGAAGTCAACTTGTGCATTTTTCTCCTTGCGTAAGCCCCCCATCATGAAAGTACAGCTGTTCAGTGGTTTTCTGGAATGTTTTACTTATTTGCATGTGTCCTTCTCAGCTAGAAATGCTGAGGCACAGCACTCATCTTCAGTGTCTCTTCTCTGTTTTCTGAAAACTGAGTGGATTCAAGAATCCACTGAATTTTAATTTCTATTTCTGTTCCTATACATCATCTAGTGATTATTAGATTGTACTAGCCAAGGATCTATCAGTAACTCACAAAGTTGAATGATCTAGAAATAAAGAAAGGAATAGGTGAATTAGCTGAAATTAGGAGTTTAGCTAAATCATTCTTTGTTCTGGCTGTAACCCTAATTACAGCTTTCACCTCAAGCAGTGAAATACTGTCTAAATATTGACCTTGCCCAAATTCAGTACAAGTTTCTTCAGATATTGCCAGTTACCTTTTGCTGCAGCCTGCTTTTTATCTTGTCTTCAATCATGCCACTCACTGCTGCATTGCCAGTCTGATCTCACTTTCCTGCTGTGAGGCGTCTTCGGTCATTACCCGTTCCCTGTGCCTACAAGAGAAATGCTACTCAGCTGCAATAAAAGGAGATAAACACCACACACAGCAACCAAGCTTCTAGCTGGCCTTGTTACGAAGTGAATACCTGGACACTTTTGCTATCAAACACAACGCAAATGGAATAAAAATTTTAAAAGACCCCTGAGCAAAGGCCAAAATGCATAGTTCTTTCACATGATGGTGCAGCAGAGAATACTAACAGCATGTCATTTGGAACATGATAGTTTCCTATCCTTTGTTGCAATTCACTTGAAAGCTCAGAGTAATTTTAGTATAATCTGTCATTTATCTGAAAACCAAAAATTATTAGAGCAGCAATCTTATTTCATATGTGCTTTGTCTCAAACAATCACAGCTGTTACAGGACTTACAGTCAAGATAACCTCTTTTGTTACAGCTGAGGTAAAAAAATGTTAAGTATGAGTTCCCAACTCCCCTTGTTGGTCAAATTTGTTAAATTCCCCAAAATGTTCCAAAGTGACAAAGATCCTTCCAGGGTACATCTGGCAATTTTAGGGTTATTTTGTTTTCTTTTGTTGGCAAAGGATGCATTTTAGAAAATGATACAGAACATGGAATGAGTGCTCTGAGTAGACTGTCTATTGATGAAAGTGATCTTAAGAGACAAATTTGTTGATGGAAAGGGAATGGAAAGAAATACTGTCATTAGCAAAAGATTGCTGGCTTGCTCTTCACTGCTAGGGTGTTTGAGATCAGAAGGAAGAGACAGAAAATGATGCTGTCATTGGTAACTTTCTTACATACAGCCACAGTTGCACTGAAATAGTTCTCCTGGAGCCTCCTGTTCTCTGTTCTTCAGGCTGCAGTGTTTCAGCTTCATGAATGAGCTCTGTACAACTTGAAACTCAAAGCATACATCAGACTGCCACCTATTCAAACTCTCCAATGCATTTGAACTCACCTTGTGCTTACACGCAAAAATTTTATCTTTCATGCAAGGTTAATTCCATGTAAGTAGGTGAGGTTAAATATTCAGCAATAGCAGCCTCTTTATTCCTGTTGGTGTTGTGGAAACTGACCCAACAATAGTGAAAAGAATGATGTAATTTTTTCCTCCATTTCTCTCTCTCTTCAAAAGTGATCCATGTTTTTTACTCTGTTTTCAGAATTCCATGAGATTTCTAAGTAAGTTTCTTTGTAACATTCTGCCATTTTACCTTCTGAAATCTGATCATAAAATGCAGAGACTGACTTCTTAAAAACACCACAGTCACCTTTAGGGCTAGCTGCCCAAAAATGTGAACTTCCATCCAATAATACTGAAAAATTCCTAATTAATTTTTGAGAAGAACACAGGGTAAGACACAACATGTGTGACACTGGGTTTCTGATGGAATTGTTGTGCAGCTGAGAGCAGGAGGAACAAACAGCAGCAATAAACTAGATAAGGCTTGAAAACTGAGCCAAGATTACTCAAAGGCTGGAGATTTAGCTAAACATGCCATAGAGCCTCCAGGACAAGCAGGCTGCTGTGGGCCTGTGGCTACAGCTTCACCCAATCCTCCCAGCTGTGAGCTCCCATCTCACCATGCCTGCAACTCTGAAAAGATTCTGAGTTTATGCCTCTCCTTCTGCAGAGATTGTTGCTGTGCTGCCAGCACTACTATCAGAAATAGCTGAGGGCAATACTTTGCTTTGCTGTCCACCACCCTTCCCAGCTTGGTCATTTGTCCTCTTTTTTTTCATGTGTCCAATGTAAAGCCCAAGCAGATCTATCTGCGGGCCAATGAATCTCGATAATCCATCTCCCCAGCTCAGCTTTAGATACAACATATCCAAATTCAATTTTAGTTGATCTTCCCTCTCATTGAGGTAGTCTCCTAGCAGAAAACCATTAAATTCAGTTTAGAAAATGCACAATATTAACTACCTAAGTCAGATGCAGTATTTGATTAAAGCAATGCATAAATATCCATGTTCTGTATCCACATCAAGACAAATATGACCTTTTATGAAGTCACCAAGGCAGAATAGGATACTTAAGGTGCAGAGAACATGCCAACAGCTCAAAAATTGCATACTTTTTAGAGTGTGATTAAGACCCCTAAAATTGTGCAGTTATAGCCACAGGTGAGCTTATGAATACTACTGGTGAGACTATAATAACTTCTGGAACACAGAAGTTAAAGGAAGAGAAAAAAGAGAGGTAATGGGCAAGTAGGAGTCATTTGTGACTCCTTAAAATAGTTTAAATAATACTTTGCCTTTGTAATAAACAAGATTTTAACTAGGACAGTGGAATGAGAGTTTGTAATTTATGTAACTTTAAATTACCATATTAATTATTGTGTTCAACAATAGGAAGTGCTAGAGAAAAGAACTACTTAAATGTGCTCCTTTAACAAACATGGAGGATAAAATTACCACAGAGAAGAAAACTTAGGAGTAGAAAAATGTAGTCAGTGCCCATAATCTAAAATAGAATTTATTAAAAAGGGCATTAACTCTGACATTTATTTCCACGTCAGTCCATACATTTCTAGAAAGTGTAAATAAATCACCATGTTTACATTCTGCATCTGCCTCTGTTTTTATAGTATGACAAAGAGTGAAATTAAATATATTTTCCAATATTTAATGCAATTAATATTATTCAGGAAACACAAATACCATCATTCATCTTCTTGTTCTAAGAGGACTGTAAAAAGCAGGTTGTTGAGTTGTGATATTTGAAAGTTAAAGGCAGCACTCTCCTCACTTCTGCAGCCCTGAGGGTGCTGACACTTGAGGCTGGTATTTTAAACCAGTAACTTCTACTGCAGTTTGCACATGCTGGCCAGTTCCAGAAGATACTGTTCCAAAGCAGGAAGGCTGGACACCTTGCCCCATAGAAAATGAACACACTTCTGCCCTCTCCCAGTGCAAAAATTATCTCTGTTTCCATCTATGACTAAGACAAAAGCAAGGGGAGAATGAAACCAGCTATATTCAAACTTAATGATAAATGTGATTTCTCTTAATTGTACAGGGCCACTTTGCTTTGTCAGTTCAACAACATAAACTAGGAAGCACACAATAATCACAACTGATTTTCTCTGCTACGTAGCTTGAATTGTAGAGAGGAGAAGAAATACCACATTCCTGCTGGAAAGGTTTATATTTTAAACTCTTAATACATGAGCAAAAGCTGAATTTGTCGGCACTTAATATTTTTGAAAGAGGCTGTAATTTAAAAGATTATGGTGGCAACAAGCAAAATGAGCTGCCATAGTCAGGAGTATGAAACATTTGTCTGACACTAAAATAGACCTAAAAAAGCCTTTCTACATCATCATGGTAATTACCTGCTTCAGGCCATACTTAATCCTCCTATTCAGACAAAAATCTAATCATGTTAGTGCTGTGGGTTCATACAAGTGACAAGAGAAGAGGCTTCCCTATACAAAAAATTTCCTCTTTATACCCTCAACCTGTGATTTTACTGAGCCAATTTACTACCTTGTCCCTTGCTATGCAGCAAAACACAATCCAATGAGTGCTGCTACTTTTGGAAGTGATGGAAATTTACCCTCAACTGTAGCATGCTCTGGGCAGAACCCTGCTGTCCCTTATTGCCATACATCTCATTAATTCTAGGAGTTCTGCAGAAATATAGAAATAGGTGTGAATACTGTAATTTTACTGCTTGTACACATCATGACCTGATTGAGTTACTGATACACCAGTTGGCTTAGAAGAATAAAGGGCTTGTACTTATAAGTAACTGGTAACATTAAGTGTTTTGATGCATGGAGAGGGGAAGAACAGTAAATATACTACAGGATTTCATCTGAATTTGTTGAAGAACTCTAGTCCAGAGTGAGTCTAAGAGAAGTTTAGAAACTGGCTGGGGGGGAAAAAAAGGCAGGGAGGAATTTTAAACTTTATTAACTAAAATTAATCTCTGGTTGTAGAGCACTCCAATTCTTTCTCTGTAGAAAAAGGACAGATCTGGTTATAGAGAGTGCATGATACAAAATTCTGATTAAACCAACACTTGCTGCTAACTGCTGAAAGTGGCATTGCCTGCCAGACTGAGAAACTGAACTGTTTGCACAACTCCCAGAAGCCATGAGCATCACTTTTGGTGTTTGATTAATTTCTATTGTGAGCTTAGCACGGCGATAAAAATTTAATTGCTCATCTGATCCTGAGCAGAGGTGCCAGGGCTGCTGCTTGCAGGATGCTGGGATGAGCCCCGATGGAGTTCCAGCTCCGAGGGCTGTGCTTCCTGCCAAAGGGTGCCCTGGCTTTCTCCAAACTGCTGCCGAGACTCGAGAGCTCACAGGGCTGGGAGCCTGGGGGCGCTTAGTCCTCTCTAAAACAATCTTGTGGAGCGGGCCTCGCAGGGCAAGCCAGAGCACGGGGGATTAAGTGGCTGCTCTTCGTCCAGGACCGAGCCTTCCCGTGCCAGCTCCGCCTAAGCCAAGCACAAATTCCGTACGAGGCGGCGCCGCGCTCGCAAACGCTCGGAGGTGCCGGGCCGGGACGCGCTTACCTGGCTCCGGGCGGGCTGGCTGAGCCCCGGCGGCGCCGGGCTGGGCTCGGTTTAGCCGGGCTGGGCTCAGCTGGGCTGGGCTGGGCTCCGGGCGCGCTCCTGGCTCCGGCCGCGCCGCTCCTCCCGCTCCGAGCGCGGCCGCTCCGTTTATAGCGAGGGGCGTTGCGGCACAGCCCGGCTGCCCCTGCCTCTCCCCACCCCTCTCCCGGGACGGACCCCGCTGACCCGGCTCCCTCCCACTTCCCCTCCTTCCCCGGCAGCCGCGGAGCCGGCCGGAGCTGCCGGGCAGGACGGGGAGTTGGGGTCGCGGCTGCGGGAATGGGGCGAGGGATGCTCGGAGGGCCCCTTCTCGCCTTTGCCTCCAGCTTTCAGAGTGATGTATAAACATTCCCAGGTTCTCTAAGACTCCCCCGCGCCGCCAGTGAGCACAACTGAAATGTTCTGATCGTCACTAACGGAGTTAAATGTGTACTTGCCATGATAAATCTGGCAAACTTCATTCTCTGGGAGTGGAGGGGAGCAGAAACAGAGGAAACCCCCTCGGAATACATGTTCTAGGAGGACTTTTCATGTCACTAATACTGTCATTTAAAGTAAGGATTTTGTATACGAGGGATTTTGCTTATTTGTGTCTCTCTCATTCTGCTAAACAGGACGGGGAACAACTTTTCAGGCAGAATTTGTGACACATTTGTGCCCATCAAGAACAAGATTTCAGAAGCTATGTTTCATATTAAGGCTATCACACTGTAGTTATGGACAGAGCTAATGATTTCAATGGGAGCTGCCCAACTGTGGATTGCTTCCTAATCTTTTTATACACCTAGTGTGTTTTTGAAGGCCCTCTTAAGAAAGATGTGATCTAGGATGGGACCATCCTCCAAGGGTTGGCAGTATAACTTTATTGTGGCTGAGAATAATTGCAGTCTATTTAGTCATAGTGGTAGGAGAGGTAAATCAAGAGGAAACATTTGGATTCTGCAGTGATAACAACTAGTTTTTCAGTATCTGCACATGTGCAATCAGTAAAGTCATGTCTGGCTATAATTTGTTTTTGAAAATCTGTTAGCTTAATCAGAGGTTCAGATAGAAATGGAGAACTGCAGCATATTGCACAAATTCAATTACTCCAGCTGTGTCTGATGGGCCATGAGTGTGTCACATGGAAGCACTAATTAACCTGTGACATAATCTTTTCCCCTGATTTTATTTATGTCGTGACAAGAAAAATCATCTGCATTCTCATCAGAACAGCAGCCAGGACTGAAGCAGTCCATTGTTGGCAGCATGCTGCCCTCCTGCCACTTGAGGAGTTTGTAATTGGCTTCCTCTCTAAAGAGATGGTGCTTGGAGATCTTTGATGATGAACCATGTGCACATTCACAGGTTTACCCTGACAGGGACTAGAAACCACTTGCTCTAAGTGCTGTTCAGCCTGTACAACACCTAAAGCTGGCTACTGCAGTGGGCTGTGCTATCCCCATTTATGTTGTTGGTTTTATCACATGGAGCTCTTGACATATGAGACATTTTTTTCTATGCAAACCCTTCTTTGTACACGTGTGACCGATTCCCAAACTCTGCTGAGTAACAATGCATTTGGCAGCTGTTGCCCACTTCTGGCTCAGTGTGTTCTGTGGCAGAACCTGCTGGGTGGAGCTGCTGGGCAGGGGATCTCCATGAGGTGACATTTGCAGGGCTCTCAGTCTCACAGAGCTGAAGGAGCTGTAACCAAATCCCAACGCCAGCATCCAGTGCTGGCTGCTTACAATGCCTCTGGATGTGTGAATCACTTCCTAGGAGCAGTTGTGCCCTTTAATGCATTCCATCATCTCTTCTCTTCAGGAAAGGATGAAGGAAGTAGATGATAACTGTATTTTTAACCAGAATAAAATGAAAAACACCACAGCAACTTTTTTTTTCAATTGGGTTCTTTCTGAAAAGGTGCATGTAAAATTGAATTTGGGTCTGCATCTCTCTGCTGAGTTCAGTCCATCTCTGGGATATATAAGAGAGAGATGTAATTTAATGTAATTTTGGGAAAATCTCTTCACTTCCAGCAGATTTGTGTCTGGAATCCCAATAACAGAATTGTAACATGATGAGCACTGCAACATGTACTCACTATAGAAATGTAATTTACAGGAACATCCAGTGAATAATAGACTTGATGACTAGAATTCTGTTTTCATTGAGCTGCTGTAAATAAAGAGGCTTCTTCCCACCAGAATTGATTGAGGTGTCTGTAATGTGGAAAGGGTTTCAGGGAGCAGGTTTCATTCTATTGCTTGTGTTAGAGCAAAGAGCTGTCATTAGGAAGGTGACTGGACTGGGAAATTCGATTGCTATAAAATCAAATAAATAGCTCTTCTAATAGCAATATTTATTAAAGTCACTAGTGGTCTAGTGAGAATAAATAGTTTAAAACAAATTCTTTATTGGGAACTCAAAATTATGTTGCCTTTAAAACTCTTTATATTTTAGTAAAATGTTTGGAATGATTCACATCTGAACATTTTAGCTGGTTTTTTTTACATTTTCAAGATATTTTATTTCTTTTTGCTGAAACAAAAAGAAGAACAAAGTTATTTTCTTTGTTGAAAACTGCTTCTTGCATATATCCCCCTGCTTCTGCATCTCAAGAGCCAGGCTTGAGGAAAGTACCACAGGTTGTGAGATTTGTGGCATTCTGGTTCTCTTCATTGTACCCTTTTATGTCCATTTTTGATGCATTTTCCCACTGTTGATTTTTTCAGGAAATAGACTGGACTGTTGCACATAGAATATATCTGTACATTTGCTTAGAAGCAAATGAATAATTCAGATGTAGAATTACTGGAAACCTGGATATGTCCTGGTAGCAATCTGATGTGAGTAAAGCTGATGATTTTCCTGAAGATAAGACAACTCACAAAAGTTATTTTTAAAAAACACTTCTTGTCAAAATACTCTCCTGCTACCATAAGGACTATTTCAGTTCTATCCTGTTTATATATCCTTGAACTTTTTCTGAGAAAAGGGACCTAGAATTGATCCCAGGCCAATGCATCTGTGGTTTAGAAATTTTTATCCACTTTTTCTATGATGAACTGTGTTTTCTGAGTGAGTTCCCTTCAATCAGGTCCGCTAAAATGAAAGTTACTGGGAAATATTGAGGAAGGAAAATTTTGAAAAAAGACACATTTAAATTCTCACTCTTTCTCTGTAGATCCCAAACTTTTTTAGCTGCAGGAAAAATGTTAGCTTCTGCTGTAAGAACAGGAAAGTATATTACTGTTGTCATCCACTTGCTGTGTGAGTCCAGAACATTCTGCTTGGGCCAGCAGAGTAATCTGTGTTTGTGTGTGTGAGAGGAGAAAAGAGCAGGAGAGGGTGAAATGCTGTTTGGGACAAGTGAGGGAGTTCATTTGCAGACCTTTGAGCAGCAGTGGTGCTAATATCCACAAGGTCTGCCTCTCCAGAGTGATGGAAATTTACATTATTATTTTTTTCTGATGAGGTCTGTGAACAATTAAGGTATTTAATCTCTTTCCAGGAAGCTATATGCTTTAACTTCTAGTCTTCCTCAGCTGCTATGCTTTAATTGAATCCCTCATAATCATCATAGCATACAGCAAAAGGGGAGGCTGGAAAATATGAAGATTCTAAGGAAGCCAATGTTTCAAATCTCAGCACTTCCATAACAATTTAATGTATAACTGGTTTGATTTTGGTAGATAAATAGTATTTTTTTTTGTTTGGCTTTTACTGTGTGGGAAGCTGAACTGAATGAGAAATCTGTGATATCATTTTCCAAAGTTTATAAAACAGGATAATTATGTACTTACTTTTATATGTAGACTTGATTGTGCTTGATCATTAACAACATGTTTTTTAACAACAGGTGGGTTGGGTTTAGGGTTTGGACTTTACCGTGCTCATTTTTCTGTTGTACTTCTGTCAAAAACCTGCTGGTTTTTAAGGGAATGAAAGGCCTTCTTGATAAAGAACCTTTTACTCTGCTCATGGTGCCTTTCACCTGGCTTGAGCAGGGAGAGCCAAGAAGAGCCATCTTTTCAATACCTCCAAGAAGTGTCAGGCTGGAGTAAAAGTCATTACTTGCAAGCAGGTAGGTATTTGAGGTCCTTTATTCATCAAACATATTGCTGTGGGTTTGAAAATCAGCCCTATTCCCTCAAACTGATATGCTTTACATTTTAATAGTTTTGTTTTATCCCAGACACAGATACCAATTAACTCGGGTTTGCCACCTAAATCTGGCCTGTGAATATTCACCCCTGCTGCACGATCATGGCCATGTTCTTTCTGGAAACTGGCAGCAAAATGTTATATTTAAAATGTTTTCTAAAATTATGCATGCCATTAAATATAATATTACACAGATTGTGCCATTCAAAAGATTATTTTTATGAAATTCAGTGAACACTGAATGTGGTCATGATCCAAAGTCTGTGAAGTTTGGCTCCCATTTCTAGCACTGGCAGTCCTGTTTGAGATTCAGCTCTGATCTCCACACAATGCCAAACAAATATCATCATTTATTTGTCAGGTTTTATGAAAGCAGAATTCAAACCAACAAATTATTCCTGAGAAAGGAATCATGTTTAAATTCCTTAGAGGTGGAAGCAGTGATGATGACAGTGAAGGACATTTGGATGGGCTGTGTGATTTGTCCTCAATAGGTGATGCTGTTAGTGGGGAACACATTGTGGCCTTTCATTTACCCTTCCTTTGAGTAAATCCTGCTCAGTTCAAGAAACCTTTATGTAAAATTATGTTCAGAGTAGAATGTAGTTAAATTTTGAAAGGAACATATAATGCTGAAATAGAGAATCTAAGTTATGAAATTGGTGACTAGTTTTGATGTGGTTCTTTTGTTGTGCAAAGGATAGAAAAGGATAGTTTAGGCACTTCCTCTTGACATGTTAATGATGCGAGGCTCTTGTAGGTCAAAAGAATTATCCCATTTATTTTTAACTGATCATAAAATTATCAGTTTCTGGGAAAGGCTGCAGTTATGGTAAAGCAAGAAGTTTGCATTAGTCATCTCTGAAAATGGGTGTGGACTAATGTGTAATTAGTAATTTTTGAAATGTCATTTCTCAAAACGACAAACAAGACTTCCCATTGTGGTAAACTTAAATACAGTATGTATTCATAAACCCACATTTATACTTAGGAACCAGAAGAGACGCAGAAATTGGTGTTTGAGCTGGCCTCTATTTCTAGTTGACCCTAATAATTGTGATTAAAATTTGATGGAGACTGTATAGTGCTATCAGTGATAATTACTATGGGAAAAACTCTCTTCTCCAGCCTAACTGTGAAAAGATTTAGAGGTCAGTTCTTACGTCTGGAGCACTGTAAATTTACCAAGAATTATTGCTAGAAGACCCTCCTGTCACTATTTACTGTGTTCTTTGAGCTAAACAGAAGCACAAATAAATGGGTTTTCCTCTCTCTGCAGATTGTTTGGAGAAAATACTGTTTTCTTGTTAGCAGGGAGTTTTGCTCTTTCTGAAAAAGAAATGTAACCAAGAGAAGAATAAGAAATGGTGTTCTTAACACAGCAGTACACAAAACCAGAATTTCTACCCCTTCTCATCAGAGCAGTTCAGAGTGGGGATGATAATTGTTGGAGCTATGGCTGAACACCCAATGGTTCCAGGCACATATTGCTCATCAGCCTAGCCCTGCCCAGTTGCTGTGGGATGAACAGACAGTGCAGAAGTGCTATCATCACCTCACAGGGGAATTAGGCTGTTTAATCACACAGTAACTTGATGGAGATCCTCTGACTGCTCATGGCAGAGTGAAAATTCAGTCTCCTTATTCCCTCAGCCCCAGAGCAGTGCTGTCTGCAAAGCACTTGGGTCTGAGAATCAGCACTTTCTAACCAAATTATTATAAACAGAGCAAGCATTTTATAGAGTAAGAGAAGAAGTAGCTAAAATCCAGTACTCACCACGCTGATAATGTTAAAAACAGGTGCAAATTCCCAATAAGGAGTAGTATTTGATCTACTGGAGACATAACTCTCCCTTGAAAATCTGTCACTTCAATCAAAAGCTAATCAAAATGCCCAGTGTGCTGCTGAAAGGGTGTGTGTGAGCTGCAGAACCATAGAGCTTGACTCTTCATTGTCTTATGTCACTGCTCACACCTCTAGATGGACCAAGTACAATATCAAGTACAATATCCTGGCAGAGGAAAAATTGGAGGCAATTAATACCTAATGCAAACATGTATAAATAGCTAAAAGATGGGAGCTACTATTTTTCAGGAATTCCTCACATTTCAACATATGTTTGTTCTGAACTGGAGCAAGTAGTTGGCCTCTCTTGTGAAGGGAAAAGTTTGGAAAAGACATGCCTAGAATGACTGGGTTGATTTGAAAGGTGATAGTTTAAATCTTGTACATGTTGTGGTAAATGTATTATGTGATTATGTGTTTATGTATGCTATGTCATTAGGACACCATGAAAACTAAGGAATATGTTATAAAGACATCATTGCATGATTGAAACAACTGATCAGAATGATTCTATCATTCTATGAACAAAATTAATGAGAATTTAACTTCCAGTGTTTCTGTGCATGTGAAATACTTGTTTAAATAGAAGACAACTGGCATAAAAATATGAAATTTTAATAATCACCTTGGATCTATAACACTGTTTTTGAAAGTGTTTTTTTCCTTTCCTAACTCCTATGGGTAGCTCGAAAAGTATCCATGATCCATCTGAAATACAAAAGCCAAAATCCTAGTGTGCAAGACTGGTGTTTACAATTTTTTTCCAAACCTGTGAACCTAGATCAGTTTGCAATCTTCAGACACTGCACCAGTTTGGAGTGTTTGCATTGGAACCAGAACTTTGGTTTAGCTCCAGATTTCATAGCGTTAATTCTCCCAGAGATTCACAGTTTCACACATGGAATGTGCCTTGGGAAGCACCTCCAGTGTGGAGCTGGGGGAGCTGCAGGGTGCTCAGGCTGTGGCAGGAGCTCCCCCCTCCCCTGCCAGAGCTCTGGGTGCTGTGCCTGGGTGAAATGACACTGCTGGCTGTCCTTTTTCTCTCTGCCCCTCCGCTCCCTCCATGTCACAGAGGCTGCGAGAAACGTTGGGGCTGCGTGAGAAACGTGGGGACAGCTGCTGGGGCAGGGTGGGGGATGACACTAATTAGTGATGCTGACTGCCTGGTTGGAGTTGTTGTCTTTCGCAATTAATGAATGTCTTGAAGACCTACTTATTTATGCAGATTTTGGTTTTAATGGTGCTAAGGACATCTCTCTATGATTACATACAATTTAGCAGTCTAATTTCAGTGGCTGCTTTTTTTTGTCTAAATCTTGGCCAGCCCATGCTGTCATCCCTACTTGTAAGCCATTATCTCAGTGTTCTCAAACAGCCTGGCCAGGCCAGGGTGTGCCTTTGGCACTCAGATTTCATGGCTTTCGGATGTTATCTGTTTTCACTGCACATTTTGGGGGCTGAATTGTTTATCCAGATTCTGGCTGTTTTTCAAAAAAAGTAAAAGTAGTTCCTAGGCAACCTTAATGAACGGTAAGAACATGTTAGTTTGTTCATAATTGAGATGACTTTAGCTTGTTTACTGTGATGTTGGTTTATTGCAAGGGTCTGGCTTAGCTTATTGACAGTGAACTGTGTAAATATGAGGATGAGAACAACAAACCCCCAGAGGATCACAGAATTGTTATTAGGGT
The DNA here is from genome assembly GCA_024865655.1 of Emberiza elegans. Taxonomy (NCBI): domain Eukaryota; kingdom Metazoa; phylum Chordata; class Aves; order Passeriformes; family Fringillidae; genus Emberiza; species Emberiza elegans. Next base: position 12,887,395 of record JALJVW010000149.1, read on the forward strand.
TTTTTTTTTATCATTTAAGGTTTTTTTATTGGATAGGTTTATACTGTGAAGCTTTTAGCAGCAGAGTAACATTTAGAATGCTTTGCTTTTTAGAAAACATAAATTACATAAGGTGAATCCGTTTCCCAAAACCTTTCTTCATGCATCTACAAAGAAATAGGAAAATGTATAGCTATGTAAACATATCCATATAAACTTACCTGTATTCTCTGTACTCTTACATAAACATAAGTAAAAAAGCATGTTGTGTATTATAGTTGAAATTCAAATTTTTTTTTCCTCAAAAGTGCAGTTTTGCATTTTTGTGGTAATCCTTTTTTAACAGGAGTTTGGACTACTAGGCTTATGAGGGGAATGCTGGTCATAATGACTGATGCTCTTAATTTTCTCCTCTGAAAGGGCCAGGATCACCCTGTCAGATGGTGCAGTCAGCAGTCATTAGATACTGAAGTCATCTAATGCATGATCTCAATGTGCTGAAACATTTTTAAAATTAAAATACTAGCAGGGCCATATAAATCTTTTCAAAAAAAGTACTGATTGAAATACATGAGCTTCCTCCAGGTAACCAGCAAGTGAGGCTCTATATATGAACATATTTAATCAGTAAACTCAATTTTTGGAAGAGTCTGGGGAACAGAGTATTGTTGCTGCCATTCCCAGTTTATATTCATTCCACAATATGTTCTTCTGACCTATCTGCAAGTATTTGGATGCATTTTCTGAAGGAAGAGCTGACACAGCCCAGCTGGAGCAGTGCTGTAGCACTGAAGGAATGTAGAGTGCTTTGAATAATTGGTGAAGAACATACTTATTACCTCCCTGTTGTGGCATGTTAACTCTAAAACATAAGCACACATAAATCATAGGGAGTAGACACTGCCTTATAAACCTCTCTCTGGAAGTGCCAGGTACATGTCTTTGTTCATATTTCAACAAACTGTTTATAGGCGTCAAGATTCCACATGCTTTTCAAGAACTGCTTTTTTTTTTTGTTTTCAGTGTTTGAGTCTTTGTGCACAGGGCTCTAACCACAAGAGATTTACTTCAGTATTAGGGAAAGTCGACTGGAAACCATGTCTGTTCTGGCTTAATTACATTAAGCCAAAAAAAGAGAATCCATACAGGAAAATGTAGCTATGTGACATAATAACTCTTTATCAGTTCACAGAATCAGCAACATTCTTGGTGATTTGCCTTGTATCTGAGCAACGTGAGATGGCACACTATACTTTGTTCTTATTCTTTATTTTAGAGCTAAAACACAGCATTCTTTCTCTCACAGAACCTACATTGTTTTCTAGTTTTCCTATTTATTTCTATAGTCCTGTTAAAAAAAAAGGCACTTCTAATTTGGAGTGAACTGGTACTAGGAGGAAAAACTAGAGTTTTGTTTACCTGGAAGTTTCAACTGTAGTGAGCCCTCCAGAACTGCACGTGGAGAAGCTGGCAGGACAAGAGTTATCTGACACATCTGGCAGGTCTCACTTTCACTGCAAGCTTGGATGGTTCACAGGATCCAGAATATAAGAATATAAAAAATATTATAAGATATTCTGGATATAAGAATATCCAGAATATAAGAAAGTCATAGATATGGGAGAACATTCATTGCCTTACTGGGTAGACTGTGTACAATGGGTTCCAAACTATGTCTGAAGAAATGATGCTTTGCAATCCAGGGTGGGAGTCTGTCTGCCTGTGTGTACCAGAGTGCCAGAAGCACCCAAGGAGAGATTTTCATAGCTGGGGAAAGACTCTTGCCCCTTCTCTGTGTTCATTATGCTGTGTCTGGGGCAGGGGTGAGACAGGAATGGTAGTGCTGGCTGCAGCTTGGCCCAGGAGCTGGAGTCTCTGTGGTCAGGATGTTAGGACAACATTGCTCCAGGGCAAAGCAGGACCTGGCTGTGCATTCCTTGAACTTTCATCCCGAAGCATCTTGATGAGGAGGCCTTCTGCAACCAGCTTGCCTCTTTGCCTTTTCAAGAGGATGTTCCACTTTGTAGCAGCGATCACATCCCGTCTCTTGTGTTGCATTTTCTCTCCTGTGATCTGCGTGTGTCTGCTTTTTGTTCCTCATGATGTTGCTGCCTTTGCACCTCTGACCTTTCTTCACTGAGGGAGATCTCACAGGATTTGTCTATCTCTGTATGTTGTTTTGGTACCTCTCCTGCTTGTGTGCTCTGGATAAAATAAAAACATATTTTGTTTATTTTTTTATTTTTAAGAGCTATTTGGAAAAATCATTAGCATTGTAGAAAAGCCCACAATAATCAGGAAATGAAGGAGAAGGAAGACCAGCAATTTAGAAGCAGACATTTTGCCTGATTCTTTGCATTCTCAATTTAAAAAGCCATTTTATTTAAAAAGAATATGTATTTTATTTTATTTTTTATTTTATTATTTTATTTTTATTTTATTTTTATTTTTCTATTTTATTTATTTTAATATTTATTTATTTTATTCTTTTATTTTATTTTAGTGCACCAGTATCCTAAAGCAGCATTAAGATCTGTGACTCTTAAATTACTTTTTGAAGTGCTCAGCATTTTATTCTGTATTATTGCTCAGAAATGAGCATAGCTGAATCCTAAAGCCTAATATAGGTTGGTTCAGGCTGAAAATTGGTAGCAAATACCAGTGTCAGATATTTGTTTCCAGATGTACTAAATCAAGACCAATGAAAAGAAAATGGCTTGGAGAGTTTTAGCTTGGTGGCAATGTCCATTCTTGGAGATACAGACTCTGCTCTAAAGAGGTCAAAGAGGTAATGTCTGTAAAATAAAGTGACAGAAGTATTATTGCTCATCCCTGGGACTAGGGATTGGTGTCTAGAGCTTGTTTGTAGTAGGGAAGCTCATAGGAAAGGCAAGAGTTCACCACAGCAGAGTAGGATGTCATAATAAGAACTCAAGAGTTTAGGAAATCTTTTTGCTTGTTGAGTCAGACCAGAAAGTCCTGATCCAGAGGTTCAGTAAATCAGAAATTATTATGATTTATTTTTTCTCACCTTAACCATTTTTTTCTTTTAACTTTGCTGGAGCCTCAATGCTTACAATTTTCTAGCCCCATTATCTCCAAGATTCACTTTGAGTCTTTCTTGCAAATGTTTGTGATTAGGTTGTTTGTTTGATTTTGTTTTGTTTGGCTTTGTTTTGATGGAGTTGTTGTGTTGTTTTGTTTTTTAAATTACATTCCTTTATCATCTAAAGTATGGCTTAGAAGAAAACAATCTGCTTTGAGGGAAGCCCTTAATTCTGTTTAGGTTAAGGGAAAGTGGTATGATGAGAGTTAATTGGCCTTACTAGTGAAAGTTATAAGTCAGAATTGAAGTGCTGCTGCAGGCAAAACTGAATTCAGGAGAACAAAATTGGCAGAAACAAATAGCAACAGGATTTTATTTAAAACTTTATTTTATTTAAAAAGTGGTGGAATTGGTCAGGAATAAAATATAAATGGAAAAAGAATTTATCATAAACCCAGAATATTTCTAGAAAGAATAACTGCGTGTTCAGACACCCAAATTTTGTCAATGTGTAATTCTCATGCCTTTAAATGCAAAGGCTTATATGAACATTAATATTCCATGTTCCTTTTTCTATGACATGACCCCATGGAAAAAAAGTGTGATCTGATCTAATTTATATTTTGTCTCTGGGATGGCAGAATTACTCCCTAGAGTTCACAGATTTTTAAATTTGTTTTTGTTCATTTTAAATGCTGCTTTATGGAGAATGTCGGATGTTCCTGAAGTATTTTTTTTAAGGTCTTCAGCTTACCAGTCTGCAGATAACCATTTGGATTAGAGACACATTTGCTAAATTACACAGTTAGCCCAGTGTGGTAAGAGTGAACAAAAACTGAGAGGGCTCAGTTACCACATCCAAAATGCATTCACATGGTAGCTTTTGTCTGAAGATTTTCACAAGGTGAATACATGCTTACAAATCCAGAGCTCTGCTCAAATACAGTGGAAGGACATCGAGATGGCAACTAAGGGAGAGGAACAGCAAGGGTTTGGAAGATGTTACCTAGAGGAGTCAGCACCCTGTCTCTGGAGAGGGCAGCCTCACTCTTCCAACCCCATGACTGTGAGCAGACAGACAAAACCCAACAGCTTCCAAGAGACACAGCCGGACTTGCCCGGTTTTTGAATCTGACTACTGAAACTCTCACCTGGGGGAGATGAATGAGAAAGTTCTGTCATCAGTTAGGTTGGACTGAGGCATTTCTGAGGTCTGGTGAGCCCTGTCATACCACATGAAGCGTCCCAGCTGGTGGAACTTCCGGATGGATGATTCTCTTTTGCAAGTGATAAAAGAGTGTTCTGGAAACTTAAAACGTAGCAGAGCAAATTGGTTCATGTTGTTTGGTTGAATAAGGAATGGAAATGGTAAGACCCAGTGAAGTAGCTGATGTAGCTGTGGAAAGGTGGGGAGGGAGCTGAGTTGCAATGAGCTCACCAAGGTGCATCCACTGGCTTTGCCTTAGAAGACAGAAAGGAAAACAAGAGAGGAACTTGGTGGGGGCCTGTTCTGCTAGTGAAAATACAAGGAAGTAGAAATTAGTCGTAACTAGGATTCATTAAAGAGAGTAACTGTTGTCAGCTGCAGAAAAATGGAAGGGCCACTTCAGGGTTAAATTCTGTGACTCTGGAGAGGTTTGAATGAGTGGAGCTGCAGCTGGATGATTTGGAGCTACAGCTGCAGAACTTGGGCATAGAGAGGAGCAGAGGCTTAGAGGTCAAGCTGTTGAAAAGAAACAGGTTTTATAAGAGGGAAGGATGAAATGCCTGCTCAGGAGTGGGGGAATAAATAAGTTAAAAACGTAGGTGGCTGATGGAAATATAAACACATATCTGACTTTGAAGAGTTTTGGTACTGCTTGGAGGATGTGTGAAAAACCATTCCCTCAGCAAGGCTTAAAGTCATTAAGTTTAGTAGCTGACCTGCAGAAATGTTATGAAACTCTTTCCTTAAATACAGTTAATACAAGAGAAGCTATCAGATAGTACAAAAACACTAGGAGAAAAAAATCATGGTGATCCAGCTAGGAAATGTGGAAATTAATGAAATCTATTGTGGTCACTACAGTGGCTTTTTAAAGAAGTAGTTGCTGTAATAATTTTGTGTGCCTGGAAACTTAAAATATAGCTAGTGATTAGAGATATAAATTGCAGTTTTATTTCAAAAAAGTGGCATAAAAAGAGTGGCAAAAGCCATTTGCTATGGTGATTTACAAATTGATATGCATTTGAAAGACAGTGATGTCAGGAAAAGGACTGGTAACTTGTCAGGAGCCCTGAGAATGCACTAGGTAGGTGACAGGGAAATGCATTTTCTATAAGCCTTTTTTTTTTTTAGACAGCTTGCACTCTACTTGTGTAGTGTTAGCCAGGCCAGGTATTGAGATGTGGGAATGTAGAAAGTACAACTTGCTATCCAGTCCAGACCCTGCTATCAGAGGCAGCAGAGTTTTGTGGGTTTTGTGCAAACTAATTGTACTCATTTGTAAGGGCCTGGAGGAGTTGCCATACTGATGATTTGTAAAATGCTTTCATAGAATAGTTTGGTTTGGAAGGAACCTTAAAGATCACCTAGTTCCACCCCACCCACGCCCAATTTGTTCCTTGCTTGGAACAAAATATAAGCATTGCTGCTATAGCAGCATCACTATTCCTTCAATTGCTGTCCCATTCTGCTTCCTAAAATTTTATCAACAATTTGGACAGATCCAGGAGTTGCTTTCTCATGTTTTTGAGCTTCCCACCTGTTTTAAAGCCTGCTTTTCTCTGTGTGGCAATGGCAGTCGTCCACATTCAGGTGGGTGTGGGCATGGATCACAACGTTCAGCTGCTCTTTGGTTTGTCAGGGTCCCTTATTTGCTACAAACAGATCCCAAAGTAAACCAGAGCTGATATATTATACTTTCTTTCTAAGCAGGTCTGATCTATAGTGATTACTGGAAAGCCCTGAACAAGTCAGGGTTTGGTCAACAGAAATTTTTGCAAAACATTAATGATGTGAGGCTTGCTATAAGCCAGAAACTCCTGCAAACAGTGCCTTCATTTAATTTTAAACACACTTGTTTTTCTGACTAACATTTACACAGTCAAAGTTTATCTTGTATTGTCTCCCATCAATAACTGTTATGTAATCACCCATGCTTTGCTTGCTTGCCTCCCTGTTTCCCCTCACACACACATGGGATGAGTGTCTTCTGGCCTTCAGACTGCTGTGTTTTTTACTTTATTAAAAAACCCAAAACAAAACAATAACAACAACCAAAAAACCACCAAAAACAAACAAAAAAAACCCCAAAAGTTTAACATTTCTTTAATTAAAATTTTCTAGTTCATCTTCACATAAACTTGAGTTTGGCTTAGCATCCCTAGATGACATGATTATGATATTGTTCCAGAAACCTTTGTGAGTTTAAATTTGTACATGAGGGTTTGGTAACTGCTGGCTCAAGACAGCCAAGGTGCATATTTTGTGTGAGGTCTTATCCACTGACATTAACAAAAAAGTTTCCTCTAGCTTTGGATCACATAAATCCTTGTGTCCTGAAAGGAAACATAAACAATTATGATGGATGCAGCAATGGCTCAGAGAAATCATGTAAACCAATGTGACAGGGATGTTAACAGTGTGATTAGCTACTGGGATCTGTGTTATCAGCCATTTTTTCAGCAATAGTTAGTGGCAGATTAAAATCTCAGTGGAATTTTCCTTTCTTCTTTCAGGCAGCACTTGAAGCATATTTGGCCCCTTTTTAAAGGGTTTATTTCAATGAATATGGTAGAGTTCTTGGCAACAAAACAGTGATCTTTTGTCAAATTTTATGTTCTGTAATATTTCTATTAGAAGGAAATGTGGAAGGAAATTAGTACAAGAATACCCTTCCCATTCTTCCTAAAAATATCTACAATCAGTGAGGAAAACTCCTTTCCTACTCTTACTTTGTCTGTGTATTGCAGGACTTTTGTGATGTTATTTGGGCTTCACAATAGATCAGAAAGTAGGAAAAAATTGTTTGGTTCACTTCAAAAACATGAAGTTCTGAGTGGAAAAACAGTATCTGTTTTAATGCTAATTGTGATACTATGAAATAATCTGAGGGATATCACACATATAGTCACAGTCAAAATGTTTGAGAAAATTAGGAAGGAAAGCAGTAATTAATTAATTGGACAAAATTGCTGGGAGCCTGGAGGTTACAAATCTAAATTTCAGAGAAAGAACCACAAATTTCATAATGGTTATATGCAGAACTACCCTTCAATATTTTTTCCTTGTACCAGTAGTAATTTTGATATGTTAAAAAATTGTTTTATAAATTGAGTTTGAGATGTAATTACAAACCTGGTATCCAGCAACAGCAACTTAATGTTGCCTCGTAGCACTTTTGAAAGCAAACAACTGCCACGTTCAAAAAACAGGAGCAAGATTAATCTGTGCTGCTCCTACCAAGTCAAATGCTTTGTTGGCTCAAGGCAAAATCCGTTTCTGTTGTGCGCAGTGCGCTGGTGGCTGGCGGGGAGGTGCAGGAGCTGGGGTTAAGTGTTACACATTGCACACACTTTAATGCTAATCCTAAAAGAAGCAATCGATGCCCTGTCTGCTTTCACCTCAGCATCTGTTTCCTGTTGCTGGGGCTGCAGCAGAGGCGCTGAGAGCTGGAGAAGGTGCAGGGGCTCCCACCTCCAGTGCAGCACAGAGCACCCCAGCTGGGGCCCCTCAGACCACTCTGCTCTCCCCAGTCAATGGGTTTGCTTTAGTTCCCGACAGCCATGGGACAGATCTCCAGTGTTCAAAGCCAATATTAGCTGATTTTTTTTCCTTTAATTTTTAATACATTGAGATAGATTAAAATGTTATTACCTTCTCTGCAAATTAAATTTTATTTCCAAAACGTGCTAATCCTTGCTGGAAGCTTTCTGGAATAACACTATTGGTTGAATGTTAATGGGACTTAAAATCCATGCAATTAATATACTTATGGACTTAGAAAGATAGATGTTGTCCGTAAAGTCTGAAACTGTGGGAGGGTTATATACACTTTAGTCAGTGTTTAACTGCATACATTTTAATAAGATTTTAAATGTCTAATTTGTGTTTTTATTTCAAATAGCAATAACATAACAATTGCCTACAAAGGGGATTTATAAACTTTAAAAAAAGCCCAACCCACATAAATTTCATGATCTGCACTAATGCTTATTATACTAATTACAGTGGTCCCTTTTGAGGCAAGCTTTGGTGTAAAATAATTAATTTTGATGCCTGCAGCTTAACATGTGTAAGTTGCTTCCGCCAGTTGTCTTATTGTAGAGCCCACAAGGGTGGAAACTGATATTTAAATATATTTTGTTATTCTAATCAGTCTTTTCATAGATTTATAAGCCTTATCTGCCTTAGGGGGATCTGAGCATACAGCGTTATTCAAGGTTAATATGTTCCCAGGTAAAAAGAAACCTAAGAGTTCCCTAAAGCATGTAGGAATACAGCATTGGATTAATTTTGTATCAAGTTGGTTGGCACGTGTCTGCATTTTCAAGGGCTTGACTATCTTCTTTCCCCAAGCTGGGGCTGCTGGTGACACATTTGGCTGATTTTTCACATTTGCTCTAGCACAGGTTAGTAGTCGGTCTTGGAAAGGCATCATCAGTTTGAAAAGGACTTCAAGGCACTCCCAGTGATTGTGATTGATGGGGGGAACAGATGATTAAAACTACTTGAATATTGGAAACAGATTTCAAATAATGATAGCCCACTGGGAGTTAGGGAGGTGCTATGAATGCTGGCAGCTTCTGCCTGCCCTGCATTTGTGGAAAATGCCAAGCACTGGCGGTGGATGTTTAGGGGGGAAGAGGTCAGACAGCCCGGTTAGGTTGGCTTCATTTGGTTTTAGTGACATTTGGATCCCAGTGACAGGAGGTTATGAATGGGTATGGACTCAGTACTGAGCCCCTTTCAGCCTGCTGGTAGGCTGAGAATAATAAAAATTAAAGCAGCTTGCAGAAATGTTGGTATTGACCAACTACTTTGTTGAGATGACTCCACAGTCCTTGGTCCATCCAGCCAGAAATCTCTGACTGACAACCTGCTGTCCAAGACCTTTAAACAGCAAGAAAGAGGCTCTGCCCTTAGAAAGGCAACGTGGCCCACTGTGATTAGCCTTGCCTCAGGGAGCTCACACTTAGCTCAGTGCTGGCAAGTAGGAGAAAAAAACATTGTCTAACACTGGCAAGAAGAGCAGCAAAACAAGGGAGCAGAAATAAACTGAGGAATAACGTTTTAACCATTCATAGAAATGGATTTGAAGGAGATAGTGTTGGGCAAATATATCTTCTTAAATGCAGCTTCTGTCAGAGAGTTGTGTAGTGCTTGTCTGCTTTTTAGTAAGAAAATAGGCATTGTGACTTTTAAAAACTATTTCTGTTATTTGGTTTGGCTCATCTGTAAAGATGAGATCCATTCTAAATTATTCTTTGTCCAGGAGTAGATGGGAAAATTGAGATCTCTCTCTGAGATCTCTGTACTTTCCTACACCTTTACCCTTTATGAAACTTAGACTGAATAAGAGCTGGAGCATGTATCTGGGATCCCAGATATTTTAGCCGTGTTTTAATTTATTTTCCTTTTTGATTATTTTTTTTCATTCTTAGAGAGAGCAATGTTACTAGAAAATCCTATTCTCCTTAGATCAGCTGAACTCCAAATCTATGTGAAATTAATGATGTGTACAAAATCAGATTATTATTCAGTAGGAAAATCTAAAAAAGCTAAATGAGAATTTAAAGGGAAGGGGTTGGTTTGTAACTTTGATGTCAGACTTGGGTAAGTCTTGTGGCTCTTTGGAGAGCTTTTTCTCTTTTGTATGCTTAAGGGTTAAGAGCTAAGGGTGGTAGCAAGCTGTAGAATTTCTGATGTTGTGCCTGAGCACCTCACCTCACTGGTGCCTCCTGGAGCAGGCAGTGTTGAGTCTACAGAGGTGGCAGCTAACTTTGACCTGAAGTGAAGCAAATAATTTCTTATTCTTGCACACTTACTTGCATCTGAGAAAAGGTGGGAAGTAAAACTGCTTTTTCTTGTATTCTAAAGCAAAATGTGAAAGTTTTTGTTCTAAAATTCCGAAGTAGTTAGCAGTGTCAGATGAGTCAGCTATCTGGAATATGACCAATCCTTTGGAGCCTTCAAGTGGCTAATAGAGAAATGATGCTTTTTTTCCCAACACTTCTAATTGTTAATTGGGAAATGCTATTGAAATGTCAGTTAAAGCTGGGTTTTTTGTCATTGTTCAGTGTAAAATCTATATTGTGTTAATGACTTTATATGAACAGCCAGGTACTGAAGTTACTGGCTTTATCTGTTCCTCCCAAAATTAAAGTTTCAGATTAGATAATGCAAAAAGACACCTTCCATTAATAGAAGGTGATATTTCTAATTGAAATGTCACTTATCTAACACCTTCAAGTTGTTTTTCTGTTGTTGGCACACACTTAACTTTGGGTGAGCAGCTTTCTATCTAATGTTGCTCATCAGTAGGGGCTGTAAAATTGAAAACAGAACTGCAGATGCCCATGTGGCCATCTCTCCCAAAGCATGTGTGTAAATGGCCTCTGAACAGAATAAAGCACAATGTCTGGTACTTTCCGTTCCTTTTTGTTATAACTGTGAAATTGAGCAAGATATGGTATAATACAGAAGAGGGAGAGACAGAATTTACTGCAGTGCTGCAAGCACAAACCCAATAACTAGCTCACCTTTTTGGTAAATTCTGAAGTATTACAAATGTAGGATGTTTAATGAAAATCTTGTTCTCAGTTGCCCTGTGATCATTTTTCAGTGTTTCGGTCAAAGTAAACATCATATCCTAGCTCAGTATCAAGAAAATGTTCATCTGTTTTACTAAACACTTTGAAGACATTTGTGGCAGGTTGGGGTATGGTCTTGCCATGTCTTGTATGTAAAAAAATTCTCAAATATGGCAAAGTGAACACTTGTGTATTTTACAGCAAGTTGTAAAATTCCTTGTCAGTATCTTTCTGGTTTCAACAAGAAAGTGTATGTATTTGTCAGTTTGCTAATTAAAAAGATAGAGGGCACAGAGATATCTGGTTTTAATTGTGGTGTTTATTGGATAATATGTAGCCAACTCCTCTTATTCACAAGTGTTTTGTAAAAACATGTGTTGCATTGTTCTGTTACTGAGTTAATGCAGTGCAGTGGTCACAGCCAGTGTCAGATGTGTTTGCCAAGGTGCTCAGTGGCAGCACCAGCAAGAGCCAAGGGCAGAGTAAGGAATCCACTTCTACAAATACTACCAAATTCAGAGGGAGTAACACTGATAAGTGAGAGCTTGACTAAAGATTAGAAATGCACAGAAAGTGGTTGCTGTATTCTGTTCTTCAGCCTCGGAAAATTCATACTTGACCTCAGTAACAGAATGGATGTGATTCTTTACAGTGAATCTGTTTCCTGTGGGTTTGCATGCACTGTGAAACTGAATCACTTCTGTGTAAGGGGGCATCTCACAGGCTATTGCTAAATCTTTTGCTAATGAGTCCTGATGGAATGGTGAAATCAGTTTTAGGCAAAAGCACTTTTCACTTACGGAACAAATTTCTGGAAGATGCACCTTTCACAATGTTCTCTTGAAAATCTGTTCCATATGGAATTTCTTAATATTTCATTATTCTGCAGCCCCTTGCACAGACAACATCTTGCAATGTTCTTTTGTGTTAGTTACCATGCATGGGTGTTAGCTTTGGATACATTCATATGTACTTTTTAAATCCTGTCCTTTTTGTAGCTGCTGTAATGACTCATTCTTAGCTGATGGCTTGCTGGTTTTGATAATAAGTTTTCTGCAAATAAAAGACAAAATGTTTTTAAAATATAGGGCTGAGTACATCGTGTTAGCAAACAGCCATGTGTTTGTTGCCTTCTAAACAGTGAAAACTTCACTCCAGAGCACCTGAGTTCATCTGAGCCTCACAGTTACTTTCAGTGTGTTGTTGAGGGTCCCTCCCTCTCCCTGGACTCCCTTCTGCACTCCAGCTGCAGTCTGTGATGTGACTCCCTTGGTTAATTATCTGTCTGTCCTACCTTGTCTCATTGTAACTTTACACTGAATCATGGTCTGTGAACCACCTCCTTCCGTACCAATGCAATCCCGTTCTTATGCCACTGGACCTCCAACTTGTGTGGTTCAAAAATAGACACACAAAGCACAGCCTGACCATTGTGAGTCCTGGCTTTGGCCAGGCTAACATGGCCTAGGCAGCCTTACAGTCCTTGGAATCAGAATTTGCCATTAAGTTTAGCATTAAGGTGGCTGCAGGAAAACGTATGGGCTTGGTTTCTGAAAGAACTGCCCAACATAGATGTTCCCACTGCAGATCTCTTTGACTTTGGCCTTTCAATCAGTTTTACTCAGGGAGTTAGGCTCTTTTATATCCAGGAATCATAGAAATGTACATTAAATAGAATTTTTCTACATTTCATTCTCTCTCTTGTGATGCTTTTGTCCTGTTTTCTATCTCTTAGTGTTTCTGTTTGCATCATTAAATACTGTTGTATCTCTTGGCTGGAGCTGTGCAGTGTTTACTGTTCTACATGGAGAAGATCCTGACCTGAAAAGACATTTCTTTGTCTGTGCTTGCTGTTAGGAATTAGCTTGCAGAAAATCAGTGTGTTATATGAGTTTCTAGAAAAAAAAAAGTACCTTCCTGACTGAATCTTGCCACATCCTGTGTGCTATATAATATTTTGTTTGTTTTTGTTAGCCTATACACATTTTTCTGCATTGACTTGAGGGATGGTTGTCCGGAAGAATAAATGATGCAAATCCACCACAATGCAGACATAACTACTGTCAATTAATACCAGTTATAATGGGTATTATTTTTAAAAATGGTTAAAATATGGCACTTGGCTTCGAAGTGAAACAGGCTGATTGTGGGAAAAATGTTTCTAAGATTCCATCTCCTTAAAAATTTTTTTTAAAAAAACCCCTCATAAAACTCAGCTTTTCAGCATTCTCTGTAACTTTTTCCTTCTTCCCATTCACACCCTTAAGAGTGTGTACTGGAGATAATTGGCATCTGTTCTCACTAATATCTGTTCCTTTCTTAAGAATCCATTCAGTCCCCTGAAATAACATGGCTGACTGGCAGTTTATTATTATTTTTGCCTGCTGTTGGAGAATTAGTGAAGATAAAGCTGACACTTCCTAGCTAAAGAATAGGAAGTCCAAATTTTCAAAGAATGATTCATATCTAAATTCTCATGACCATAAGAATAGTTGACATGTCTGAATACCATATAAGCTTATAGTACCCCAAGGTGTCAAAAATCATCATGTTGCCCATGAAAACTGTTCTTGGAAAGCAGAAAAAGTGCTTTAAAAAATATACTAATTACTTTTGTCTGCCATTTGACCATGGCCTGACTGTTGTTTTTTCTGAATCTTTTATTAATATTACTGTTGAGGAATGCATGACATTTTTACAATTAGAATAATTCTGGGTTTTAATTCATTATTTTGATGAGTGAAAATATGGGACTGGTCTATGTGTAGTCAAATATTGACTTTGCATGAAATTCAGAATGTGTGTATGGCTAATAAGGAAAGTATCTTGGCAATGCTGACCCTTCAGAAACTCCCAGGTTGCTTGTCTGCTGATAAGTATGCATCGTTCTGTTTTTGTTTTTTGTTCCCTGTGCTTCCAACAGAAAGCAAAACCTTGTGAGCTGAAAAATACCATCTCTTGAGTTATGCAGGACAAACACCATTTCTGTTTCAAACACAAACCCTGTTATTATTGATGTTTTCCTTCCAGTTGTGTGCTATGGTACATTAAATAATAGGTGATGATGCAGCTTAACCAACTCCTCTCTACTTGATGAGTCAGGTAACTCCCCAGTGATCTTTCTAGGCAGTGTGAATCACATGTATTTTGGTGCACCGTGTGCATCATTTCCCTTCTCACAAAATCTTCTTGACATTTGCTCCCCCTTCTATGCTGGGTGTGTCTTTTGGGCTTTCTGGCAGTAGGTTTTATATGTATGTCTTGTTCTCTCAGCTCCGCTAGAAGCTCTTGGTGGATTCTCTGCTGTAGTCATCCCAGCTTTGTTGTGTTGTTCTATTCCCTTTCAGCAATGAAAGCAACTTCTAGCTATTCTATTTTAAATTTTTTTTGTTTATTTACTTGCTCAAATATAGTCAATTATAGATTGCTCTAAAGGAGACAGGAAAGGGTTTCAGCTCTCCATTTCAGTACCTAGAAACAGCAGCAAGGTATAATACATTGATACATCAGCTCTAATGACGAATCACACAATGCTGGTAGTGACATAGATCAATACTGCTTCTCCACCTGGGTGTGGAAGTGGCTGTTGCTGGTTGGAATCCCTGCTCCCTGGCTCCCCTCAGCCAGAGATGCATCCTGTGCTCACTGTCTGTCCTGGGGCTCGGAGCTGTGACGTGTTTCTGCGCTTTGGGAAATGTCTCATTGCCTGCGAGGACACTGTGCTGTCCCTGCCGTCACACACACATGCTGTACTGCCAAACAGCTGCTAGGAATGGGAGATTCATGATCTGCTGCTTTTATTTCACACTTCACACATTTGTCCTCGCCTCTCAAGTATTACATGGTGCTGTGTCTAATCATATTTTCATTTGCAGGCAAAGGAGATTTGCAGAACATCTCAGTGTGAATGGTTTACATTAGCTATAAAATAATTTGGTGTATTTGAGGAGGCTGATAAAGTGGATTCATGCTATACTAACAGATTTAATCCTAAATTAATAGATTCATACCTCTTGACAATCTGTTGAAAAACAACTGCTAATGCAAATGTTTAAGTGAGTTGTGTATATATATAATTTTATACAGCCCTATATAAAAACCTTTTTATATACTTTTGACACATTGATTTCTAACATGACCTGACAGCAACTGTTTGTATAAACAGCTGCTATGTATATAAATGAGATTAAAAATAATAAAAGATCATAAATATAATTGGGAAAAGCCTGTTTACTTTCAATTGCAAAGCGTCATAAATACCAGTGACTGGAGTCTATTCTACTACATGCTGTGCTAGAATCTGATTTGTCTGATTTATTTAATGAATTGCTGAATAATTCAATTCTAAAATATGGGAGACATTGTACCAGTAATGCTTTAGAAAGCAAAAGATTTTAAATAGTTTGTAGTACAGCAGTATTAAGCATATTGCAAAATAGGTCCCAAAGAGCAAAATATTGTAATTGGACATTATTTAAGGGTATAACTGGACATTTTTATTGTGTAATCTGCCTTCATTTGTTTAAACATCTCTATTGGTAAATAAGGACTTAACTTCATTTAACACCCATAAAATTACTTATTGCTTCAAAGTTGAGCAAATTAATTCCTTTCTAGTATGGTAAAAGAGGAAAATGGTTTTGTCTCTTTTTTCCTGTTACAAAGTTCTTAAAGAGCACCTTCCTCTTAATCAGATTTGGATAGCAAAAGGAAAGTAATGGAGAGAAGAGACCAAGAGACTCCAAAATGGATTAAACAAACATTCTTTCAAAATTCTAGGGAGAGTCTTCTGTGGCTCTGCTCTGTTTTCCAGCATGGTGGGTGCAGGAGAGCAAGGTTACTGCCCTGAGAGAGCAGCAGAGGAGAGGAACCTCCCCTGGCCTGCAGCTCTGCTGGCTGCTCCCTCTGGCAGCCCGGCTCTGCCTTTCCAAGGGCACAGCTGCTGCGGGGATGGAGCTGTAAAAGGCTGCCAAATCTCACACTTGGGTCACGTTTTCCTGCTTTATTTATTGTTTCTGTGGGGCGCTATCATGGGACCTGTATTTGACCCTGTTGTGCTGTGGATGAGCTGCTGTCCAAGTTAACCTCAGGTGGTACAAGTGTGGCCAAAGTCAGGATGTAGCAGCTGACCTGCCTGTGGTAGGTAAGGAGCAGCTAAGGAGGCAGACCTGGAATTCTTTTTTTTTTTAACAGAGCCCCATGAGGTTTGCAAAAGTGACCTGTTCTCTCCCCAACACTGGACAAATAGAGAGTATGGTGATAGTAACAGGTGGCTTGTGTCCCCTTTTCTAAACTAATGCCACCATCTCATTCCTGAGATTTCATAGACAAAAGGCAATAAGTGATTTTTATTTTTTCTAAGATGTAGCAAACCTGATTTATTCCTTCAACTGCGAGTCCTAGTCACTTATTGCATGAAAGGAATGACTTATTTTATTAAATTTCTGATTTACCAATCTAATAATAAAATAATAATTGCCTGTTATCACTCTGAACTAAATTCTCAGTTATAACAAGAACAACCATGTGGGTTTCCCTTTATCCATTTTTTCCACTCAGTTGCCAGATATTTCTTAACCTGTCTGTGGTGTGACCACAGTGCCTTGACTGACTCTTAGAGCACATGGGGAGGGAACTCTTCATGACTGTGTGAGTGGGCAGAAAGGCAGGAAATGAAGCTTCAGGGAGAGCAGCACAGGTAAATCACACATGCCTGCATGATTTTGGACTTGGGGCTGGCAGTCAAAACTCAGGAAAGAAGTCAAGCCATGGCCATATTAAGCTATCATTTACTGTTCCCAAAAATCGCTGTGTCAGTGTGTGGTGGTCAAAAAAGCCAACCAAGTACAGGGCAGCCTCAGGAATGTTGTTGGGAGAGAGACAGAGGCTGCTGCCTGTATCTGCCAGGATGTTAAAGGGAATAGACAGAGATGTGTCCTCTGGCATTCCTAATGGAGGTAAATCATAGATAGGGCGAAGCAGAGGGGCCCTAGAAAGTGTTTAGGTGCTCTTCTCTGGAGTTTCTCTCAGTGCTGCCATGTGCAGTGTGTTTGCAGCCTATGCATGGGGGCCTGATTCCATTCCTCACATAATCAGTTTAAATCTTGCTTTTTTTCTTGAGTGGACACATTGGAGAAATCCCTCAGCTGTCAGGTAGAATAATTTCGGAGCTGTATGTCCACATTTGAAGATAAGAGTTCGTACAAACAAACCAAGGTTAATATGTTGCCTTTTAGTGTATTTCCCACAGTAAGACGGAAGCAAATCCTTAAAGAGGAGATGCTTTTTATATTTAAGAAAAATGGTTAACCACTTTTCTGTATCATTGCTAACATTCCCCTTGGATAAAATCCAGTGATGAACAACTTCCTCATGGAAGAGGTCAAGGCTTTTCCCTTTCCCATAAGTATTAAATGTCAGTAATATGTTTGAGAGTAATGATGCAGATAAAGATTTAGAGTCATAGGGCCAGTGGCATTAAAAGAATAATGTAAATTGTCTGCTTTTAAAAGAGGTACAAAGCATGTTTATTATTAGGAGCAGGGCAAGAAATTAAAATTCTTTGGATTTCTTGTTGTACCTACAGTACTCTAAGCATGGCAGAGCTTCTATCCATGTATGGGAATGTGTTGGTGGGATTCTGCTTGTGCTGTGTAACTGAGCAGAGCAGTGACATATCAGACACGAGATGTTAAGGAGGAAAGAAAACCTTTAGCAATTTTCTTGTTATTTGAGAATCACAGGTTTTTAGTCAATTTAAAGTCCTTGTGAATGCCCCATACTGATGGGTGGGGTCTGTGCTGTGGCTGGCAGGACCCTGCAGCTGTCTCTGCACTGCCTTACACACACAGTGTGTTAATAGAATACAGAATTGTTAACCTTCCTCATATTCCACATTCTTGCTTCCAGAAGTATTACTTACTTCAGCTACAGTGTAGGTGGACATTTTAATTTGGATAAAGAACTCATCTGTTTTTGTGTTTGTATAGTAAAGCAAAGTACTTTGCTTTACACCAAAAAACAGTGTGTTTTCTGATTTTTTTTCTTGGTTGGTATCAGGGAACTTTGATTCATTGAGGGGCAGCTGTTAATTCATACACTGAAGACAGCCTGACAGGATTTTTTTTTTTTGCATTATTACCAGGAGCACTGACAGAATTTAATTAAGAATTTAAATTAAAAAAAAATTACTTTCTTTCTAAGTGGAACCTTTATTAAAGCCTTTAAAGGGAAGACATTGTTCTCAGAAAACACTATAAAGTTAAACTGATGCTTTTTTTCTTTGACAATCCATCAGAGTTGTGTGGTCATTTCCCCTTGGCGTCAGACCTAACCTCTTATGAGATTTAAGTTTAAATGTGTGAAAAATTGGGAAGAGAATGGATGATTCAGGACTCTTGGTACTTTTGGCTGGGGCAGAAGAAAAATAGCTTTCAAGAAAAGTATTTGGATCATTTGTTAGATTCAGTGAGGGAGATGAGATTTTATTTCAGAAAGTGTCCAAATTCAATCCAGAAGCTGATGTTTTAAGGCTTTCTCCTGCACCCCTCAACACAATAAAGCTGGTGTTTCCAGGGAAAACCACTTAGCTCCTGCACAGCCTTATGGGGTGAATTATTCTTATTTCATGTGATTAATACCAGGCATTTAGGAGAAATATAAATTTTTCCTTCTGATGGATTGTGATAGGCACATTTGAAACATTCAGACCTTTTAGTGGAATCTCCCCAAGCTACACTGGGGCCAGAGAGCTACAGAAGAGCAGAGACTTGGGACTTATGCTACTGACTTGAACAAGATCAAGATTTTGGTCCAGTTCATGTAAGTACCAAATGGATGATTAGAGAGCTGGAGCTGTGGGCTGCTCTCAGGACCAGGAGCTGGATGTTTGTTTCCTGTGGCTCTTTTCAGATGGTTGCCACGATGTCATGTTTTGATGTGCTCTAGTGTGCTGCTGTATTCCATGATGGTTGCCTGTCTGAAACCAAAAAATCATGGACAGTTTTAATTAGAACTTTGTATTGAATTCTGAGAGAATCTGGTTTCATGATACTTTTTTTTTAAGAAAGGAAGATGTGTTTCAGGGAACTTTTATGTTAGAGGCCCTATGCTTTGGAGCTGGAGCTTCCTGTGTGAAACGTGATCTTAGTCAATTTTTGCATGTGCTGTTTTGTGGAAAAAAGAAAAAGCCACTTCTACTTTCATAACTCCTTATGTCTGACACCTGGCCCTTCTGTTATGCCTGAAGGCAGGGAGTGTGTGCTCTGATGCCTTGTGAGGAGAGCAGGGAGGCCACAGGTACCATCAGCCAGCAGGGCCAGTGATGGGGATTTCCGTGTAGATCTCAAAATCCCAAGTCTTGTCTCTGTGAATTTTGTGTTCTCTGTTGTGTGATGCAGGAACTGACTTTTCTCCTACTTATGCATGTATCTGCAAGCTGGTGATGATGATTTTAAAAAATTAATTGATGGATTTTCTGGGGAGAAGTTGTGGAAACCTGTTGCTAACAAATGTTTAAAAATGGGTCCAACCACTTTCATCTGTTATTTTGCCTGGTGTTGTAAAGTCAGCCTAATAAATGTCTGGAAGCAGAGAGGCACTTAGGTATTTTACCTTCACTTCAACTAGCATAAGAGATGGTTTAAAGTTTCCCCTCTTTCTGGGAATATGCAGAAAACTAAAACTTCTCAAATGCTTGGTTCTGTAAGCATCCCATTGGCCAAAATCCATGTAAGTAAAGGAGAGCCCTAGCTGTACTCCTGTTTGGAAGGCAGAAGGGTTTACACACGTGAGGTGTGTTCCAGCCCTGGAAACATGAGCCCCCTGCTCAGTGTACAAGAAGGTGCTCTCTGTTCTGCAATCCTGTGGTCTCATGATGTGTACTCAATAGTGAACAGCCAATGTAATTTCCTGGCTAAGAGGCCTCTTAAGAGGTGTTTGCATGTGCTAAAATAGCTTCTACAAGGCTTAAAACAGAGCTTAATTGTGGAGAGGCCTTTGAACATACATGTCTGACGTTATCAGTGCTGAATCATTAGAGCTACTTTTCATGATGCATATCTTCATGTAGTGAGCTGCCTTTTTTACTAAACTGTTCTAAATTAAGACATTGTAGAAATGGTCTAAAAGGATGCATATGGCCTTTTATGAAAGGGTTCTTGCTTTACATGTAGTCCTTGTTGCTGTGCAATAAAATCAAATAGTAAAATCTAAAATCCATAAAGTCAGCTTAACTTTTAAAGATGAAACTGTTTTAAAGATGTAATTGTGTCTGGTTCTCTTAATCTTTGTGCTTTACTATCTTGTATTACCAACCTAAATCTATTTGTGCAAGTTTTGCTTTTAGTGGCAGAACTATAAAATATCCTGGGAGGTATCCATGGAAATGTCATAAAGAGTTTATGATGTCCATAAGGAGACTGTCAACACCACCCCATTATTTCATTTAAGAACAGCTTGCTTTGCAGGCTGATGGAATAATGCACAATAATCCTAAAAGGGTGTTCAAGATGGAGTTCTTATGAAGTCGTGTGGCATGGCTGTAATTTTGATGTGTCCTGCCAACTCCTCTGCTGAGCATGGAAGTAGGAGGGGGTTTGGCACTGAATGGGCCTCTTCAAGTGCTTCTTCCAGAAGTTTGTCAAAATATTTGGAATACGATCATTTAACTGTTAAGCAATACCTGATCTGTATAGTGAAGTTGCAACACTCGGGAGAAAGGGAGAGATATAAACATTATAAAAAAAAAAGGAGGCAACCAATAGAAATAACCCAGAAAATACCTGAGAAGTTTTTTTCCATTGCAAAATTTATCTGAATTAAATATACTGATATTAAATATCCATCCCCTTTAAAGAGGATGGAAAGATTCCATAATTTCTACACAGCTGATATCTTTCCAAACGTGTATTCCATTGACCTGGCCAACTTTAAAATAATGAGCTTTCCTTCTTGGCACAAGATATCTTATCTATTTAGAAAAGTTATTCTTGGTGAGCTACATTCTCTGAATAACTATAGCCAGTGTTTTTCTTTTTATGATGTTAATGGTGGCCTTCAGTGCCCACTTTTTTTTTTTTTTTTTTCAGATAATTTCTTTTTTCTCTGTATCCAATTTCTACAGATTTTGTGCCATTTCGATGATCTGTTTTCATGGAGTCATGGATCTGTTTTCATTGTGCCCATCCAGGAATATTGCAGGGCAGTAATTAGGACAATCTTGAACCCCAGAATGAGAGATTCAACCTGAAGCTGGGGCCTGCAGAGTGAGGTATAAATCCTCCCATGGTTACAGCTGCTATCACTTGTGAAGGCATCGTTTTCTTCTAAGACATTGGCTGCAAACCAACATGCATTTGTCAATGCATTGAAGTGTTAGTCAATGGGCTCATGAACTCTTCTGTCTTATATTATAAAAACGTATTGTTGGAGAAAATTTAGCAAACTAGAGCCAAATTAATGATTTAGTTTCAGTTCCCATGAAAATGTGTATTTTTTGTTGTTGTTTTTGTATATATGTGTGAAGTGTCTAGTGTTATAATTTGCCGTCACAGTGGTTTCTGTGGAGTGCATTTGGTCTGAGCACAAAAGATTGTTCTCTTCTTTGTCCATTTGGAGGTTTTAGTGCCCAGTCTTCACCCAAACTCTGTGAGAGTTAAGGTTGCCTTCCTTTGAAGTAATAGAAAGTCTCCCTCCTCACTTCAAAAACTGGAGGAATATAAAGAGTTAATAATTTAGCTCCTTATTTGAATTCAGTCAGAATGCTTTAGCATTCCTGTACAGTTTTGTTGGTGTTTTGTTTTGGCTTTTTTTCCTTTACACTGGGAAGCTTCACTATCCTCACTAGCAGGGGCCAATGCCTGCTGGTTGCTTTGGAAGTAAAAGCATCAGGAGACTGCAATATCTGTGCCAATGCTCTGAACTCTGGTCATTTAGCAAACAGGCAGATTTCAACTAAGCTAAAACCTGGGAGTTGTTCTGTCTCTTTTTTAGATGAGATGTCTTAATTTTTCTTCTTACAGACCATATGTAATCTCCTGTTAGGCTCCTGGAGCTTTAAGTATGTTTTGCCAATATTAATCTGATTCTATCCTCATTTTGGTTTAAATCAGGAAAATCAGGATGTATTTAATCAGATGGAGTGATGTGAAAGGATGGCTGGACTCTCAGGTACACTGCTTTACTATTAAATAAAAAACCCTTTTAGACCAGGAAAGACAAAAATTGATATTTAGTTCCTTTATATGTTTAGAATAATGGAGACTTTATAGACCAGTTGCTGCTTCTAACCCCCTCAAAGCTGGCTAAAATGAAATCATAAGCATTGATTCATGAGGGGAAAATGTAATATAGAAAAAAATCAGCCCTGCCAGCAATCTTGCTGGCTCCTGGCAACATGGATATATGAATGGCGGCAGGCATGTATGCCCATGCAGACACTGAGCTCTATATACTCTCTATATGCTTTGTAAATTTTCTTTTCTTGTGTCACTTTCTAGTGTAATGCCCATTTTCATTGTCCTAAGAGCTGAGTAAATACTTTAAAGGATAAGAAATTGCTTACCACCAGCCATCCTGCCCTGCATCTATACAAACAATAAAAATTCTGCAATGTGTGTGATGTCTCTTTTGTGGATTTTCTTCTGCACCTGAGCACTTTCTGAGCAATAAACCTGATGAAGCTTGGCCTCCCTCCAGTACCTCATGTGGTGGTGCTACATTTCTGCCTCTGGACAGGAGGCCACACCAGAGCTGTCCATGTGAGGTCTGATACTGGTGATGGGGAGAGAAGCAGGGAGGCTGAGTGGTGCTGCTCAGAACCCAGATTTACTGTGGGCTACATGTGCCTATAAACTATTCTAGGAAGGCTAGTAATGTTTTACTGCAACGATTGGGTTAATCATCACATGAACAAACTTACACATTTTGCAACATCTCTTGCTTGTAGAAGTTGACTCAATCTTTTTCTTGATTCAATATTCTTGCAATCTTCAAAGCTCTGTTCTTACCAAGGCACCCTGATTATCAAATCTTTTCTGCTAATCAGGTCCCAAGTACAACAGTCTGACCTGCTGCCTTCTCTCAGGCTTGCTGCTTCTTTTGATGGCTCACAAAGCCTTGGGAAGCCCTGGCTCTTGGCTGCTGCACATGTAATTTGTGGCTTTAGGGGCACATAGGGTGGGAATTGTCTTGTATGGAGACATGATCTGCGCCATGATGGAGCTGAGGACTTTGTCTTACTTGTTTGAATAACTTGTATATTTGTGTTTTATCACGAAATTTCGACAGGCAAAAATGAATATGTTTCTTCTATAATGCCAGTGAATTTTAGAGAAACTGGCATGAAGCAACAGACAGGGACACAAGCAAAGTAGAGCGTGGATTTTCCAGTTTCCAGTCCTCTGCCTATTAAGTCATGGATAATCATACCATAGAACTAGTAAAGCTGGGACAAAAACAGGCTTTAACATTCAATGGAAGCTCATTCTTCAGTTAAAATGCATTCTATAAAATCTAAGCAAAAAATTGGTTCCTATTAGCCCAGTTTATATTAGTTAAAAGAATAAAAATCAAGAAAAAAAGAACAAACCATTATGCTCAATCTGTATGCAAAAAATAGTAAGTTATGAATCCACCCCCTTTTTATAATTTTAAAATATTTTTCTATTAATGGAACTTCTTTGTTTTGAAAGTGCCTTTTTTTCCCCTCCCAGGAGATTTCTTTAAACATGGGAAAACTGAAAAAAAATTTCCTTTAAATAAAATACATGATAATTTCAAAGGATTCTTGTCAAAACAGTAAAAATAAATGGGGAGTTACAATTTAGATTTATTACAGAGTTGTGGAGGGGGAAGCCATCTGCATTATCTGATTTAAACATAAACACAGCAAGCACTTCTTAAATACAAGATAAACAGTACTCAGTATGCTAAATATTGTTGTGGTTTAGTGCTTATAAACAGAAAATCCTGTAGAAAAGTCAAAACATGGTTTAAAAATGTTACAATCTTTAACAAAAGGATTGAACTCTTCCTTCACTGTTGATTGATCATGAATTATACCAGGCTCAAATTGCTTCTCTATTAATTTAGTTACTGTTTCTTCTGTGCAACCAGGATAAAAATTTCAAACAAAACAAGTATGAAACTAAGAAATAGTTAGGATGGAGGAGTCAAAGAGAAATAGATTTCATTGTAAATTCCAAAGCCCTTGTGGAACTTTAATCCAATCTGCATTGGATTTGGTCTTGGTGAAAACCTTGAGGCTCCAAAGAGGAGTGAAACTTCCCAAAGCAAACCTTCAGATGGGAAAAGTGTGTCAATAAAGCTGTACAGAGAAACTCCAGTGCAGGTATTAAGCAACAAGGATTTCCAGGTGCGGTTTTTTGCTAGCTCCTGTGGAAACAGCTTTTTTTGAAGTAGGTAAATTAAGCTTTATTTAGTAGCCACTTGTCTAAGACAAATACTATAGCAGAATCCAATGGAAACCAAAATAGAGATCAGAATAAGAGATTTTTAAGATTAAAATTTTAAAAAAATCCTAGCTAGAGACATCAGTGTCTCAATAGCTAGGAAAAAAAGGACATTAAAGATTGTACAGGTACATTCATGTTTTGATTCATATTTGAACATTTTTAAGAGGAATAACCACTGTTTCCCCTTTTTGTCTGTGGAGGCCATGTGACTTGTGAATACTTGGTTGTCATGCATTTGGTATTTAATGTTCATATCCTGCTGAGTCGTCTGAATTCTACATGGAAGAAAGTTCCAGTATTTGATAAAATTCTTCCAACACCCTCGCTTTTAATATTGATGGTTTTGAAGGAAAAGAGACATAATTACTTATGACTTTTATTCTCTCACCATTTTTATTTACATTTGATATTTCCAACCTGTAGTAGGCAATTTATATTCCTGCACATTGCTTGAAACCCTCATTAAGTGTATTCACTTTCAGAAAGGAAATTGATGGTTTGGGTTGAGTTTTTTTAATTAAGTCAGATTGAGCACTTGGAATCGGAAGAATGGCATTGCCAGTATCTCTAAGTTTTCATCTGAGATGGATTTGGAACCAGGGAAGATGAAGTCCAGCCATGTTACTGCTTTGTTTAGAGTTGTGACATGCCATGTGCTTTATAAACAGCCGAGTGAGCAGAGTTTGGAACAGCACTGGGATATTGAATTGTGTTTCTAGATGTGCTACTGACTTGCTGTGGAATGTGATTATATGCTTTAATTTGCTCTTTTCTTGATTTCTTTACCTGCAGAAGAATTATATTATTATAATATGATGATTTTTGCATAAAAAACCCTCTTTAGATGGGAAGATATAATTCTTATGAACTAGCAGTAGAATATCACCTGTTCATCTTGTATAATTTCTTTTTACAAAGATAAAAATATTGGATGATTCTGGAGCAGTATCAGTTCTATTAATCCTGATGTGCCTTGTGTAGGCATGTTTGGATACTAAAATATAAAGGATGTAAATAGGCATGCACAGACCACTGACTCCTGTTCTGGCTGTTCATGGAGTGAATGGATGCAGGAAGGGTGTTTATGTCTTCTGCTCAGGATTGAATGGAGTAACAGGCAGATTACTTCAGAGTCAGAGGCTGACCACAGCAATTTGTAGTGTCCTGCCAAAATCCACTCCAAACGTGAATGAAATCACAGTTTTTCATTTAGTTTGTTCTCTTGAAAGTAGCTGAGAACATTACAGTAGCCAAGTGGTAAACTCTGGGTAAAGTAAGCAATCACACAGCTTCCTGTTGCTCCAGTTTCTGTTTAGTCAGTATAAATGATATAAGGCAGCACACAGCTGAGCTCTTAAAATGTTTTGTTCAGCACATTTTTTTTCTTTCATGTGCAGTTGACAGTAGAAGTGTTCTTGTTAATTTCTCTGTAGTACAGTTCACTATGCTGCTTCTAAATCCAGATGTGGAATTGTGGTCACTGCACTAATGAACTCCATATGTGAGCCAAATTGAGGGTATCTGTGAACTCTGACATAGAATATAGAAAGATATGTCTTTGCATAAGTAAGTCTTGGTAAAGTGCAGTGCTTTTCCTTGATGTGGGATAAAATAACATTTCCTATTTTTCTACCTTGCATTCTCTGGGCAGTGGCCACTAAAATTACTTATGTGAAGCTGTATCTCCCTATGATAGAACACTTCTAGAAACAGCGTGAAAAGTGAATATTCAGAATGTCACTTGTGCCATTAGGTGGTGCTTTTCTTCTAGCACCAAGAAAGGAGCGAGGGAGGGCTGAGCCTTGTGCAGGACGTGCTTTCACAGGGCTGAGGAGGGTGCAGAAATGAAGCCCAGCTGTGTTGGAACAGGATGCAGCCGCGGGGCTGTGGGAGAAGGAGGTGGGTGAGGCTGAGACTTGGCTTGTGAAAAATTTGATGGAGGAAGTCACGTGTGGCCTGCGTGCTGCAAGCCTGGAAGATGATTCTGAGCCCAAGAAATTAATGAAGATAGCGCTGGTTTGTGCTAACTGAGGGTCTGGCTAATTGCTCGTTGATTTGGATGTGCCCTGATGTCTTTAGCTCTCACTTTGCTGTAGATTGCCTGCTATGCTGCCATGTTAGTTTAGATTGAGATTAAGCCCTTTTCCCCAAGACATACACACTTCTGGTTTTAAGGAAGGATTTTTGAAGTGTGTACAGGCTTTTGTGGAATGGATAGGAGTATTCTGGGGACCAGTTTTACTGGGATTGGTCTTAATCAGGCCAATTTCCACCTCCTCAGAAGCTCTTTGCCCTTGAAGAAAAGAAATAAAAAGTTAAATCTGAGTCTGTCAGTGCAGTTGGATGGCTGATATTGTTTACCTGGGTCACTCTCCCAACAGCATTACTTGGGCATTGTTGAGAAGTGAAGATAAATTACATAGGTTGCATATGATGTACTTAAATCTTTGTCAGTGTGTTAAAGGATGGGCTGGGGACTGGACAAAGGGTTTAGGTGATTGGCTGGTCCAGATATGCGTGTGAAGCTTCTTGGAGCTCCTTACTAAGGTGATGTCCTGCCTTCTGAGGTACCTGCTTGAGAGCTATTTTCATTGCTGCATCTACAATACACAAATGATGTGGTTGGAGCAAAGAGTCCTGCATGAAAGAGGGGCCAAGGCCTCCTCTCATGGCTCTCTTCCCTTCTGTGTTATTCCCATGCATGGAGAATGTGTCCACTGCTGAATATATTCTTGGGCACATCTTAATTTGTCGTAAAAATACAGCCATTGGGATCTAAATGAAAATATCTATGGGCAGAGTAATCTGTACTTGTAAATGTTGGGGATTATGACTGCCTCTGGAGAACTGTTTAAAATTACTGGTAGAGGCAGCACATTTCTGTTGTTTTGAATTACAGCCACAGCCTAATGTGGCAAGTCCAGTTTTATGTAATAATGTTATTTTATAGTAGCTAGATCTCATCCTAGCCAATTTATTATTAGAGTTACTTTACAGTAATTTTGTGGATAAAATTTACTATTAATTAATTCCTTTTTCTGCTGTTCACCTTCACATATTTTTGGTTTCACTAAAGTTCCAACTTTCAATATAGCTAGTGGCCCTGTCAAGCACCTGCTTCTTAGTTTACAGAAAGCTTGAGGTGACAAAATCCTACAATATTACAATGACCAATATTCAAACTAACATCCATTTCAATACACTGCCATGAGTTTCTTTCTGTACAGAAGTCTGTGCTTTTGCACCTTTTATTTTATTTTTCAGTTTTCATGGAAATCTTACCACTGGGGTTTCTTCTAATGCCTTTTGTGTGCTGGTGGTGCTAGTTCTCTTTTCATGGTGAGATCTCACTTATGTGGTTAACACTACAGAATAAAACAATCTTATTCTTAAATCTAACTTTAAATAAGATTGCTTTTCATTTGTTCTGGGTTATTTTTAATCTGATATCCAACTTTCTATTTCTGTGGTTGCCTCTCAAACTGTCTTCCTGGTATTTGTGGCTGGGATCCCAGGGGGTATACAAGCAGTCATTTCGCTTGCAGTACCTTATTTATTAAGGGTTAAACTATTTTTTGTTACATTTTTGCACCAATATTTATACTAAAATAGTACAGAAATACTATATCCAACACTGAAATCCTTTTCTGCAAGATACTGTAAGCATGTAGCTGGAAAGAGACACACTCAGAAATAAAAATATGTTGCTGGGGATTGCATGGAGTAAAAAAAATCAACTTGCAGGTAAGATAATGTTCAATTTTGTTGTCTTTGCTGTGGGCAATAACATCTGCCTATCAGAAAAGACAATACCAGCAACTTACATAAATGCAGCTGTAAAGGTGTTATTCTAGGGCAGATCAGAAATATCTTTGCCAAGATAAAATAAATTTTATAACCATTAACACCTAAACAGAAAGTTCAGCCTCAGAACCAACAACATTATGTTCTGTTTCTGGTCCACAGTGCTGATCTCTGCCAGAAGTAATTAATTGCAGACTAACATGGAAAGGTTATTATAGTTTGACTTATATTTCAGATCTAACCCTTGATAGGTTTTTCAGTTTGCTCTTTATTATTACTATGAACCTAGATTTCTATGTAATTTGATCAGTAATAATCTTTAACATATGTGCCATTCTCCTTTTCCCATGGTTAATACAACAGATGTATGCTCTGTTTCTCTTCTATGCAGCATTATTTTACTGTATTGTTGCAAACTACAAATGTCATGAAGATTTAATTTTTATGCAAATGGATATGGGGCCAGAAAAATTATGTCTTAATTACCATTTACAGTTAGGTTGCTCTCTTTGAAATTAGAAAACAATATATACTTGTTCTCTGTGCACAGCATCATATGAGGAGAGAGTGCTGTGTACTGAACACATGCAACTTGTGTGCCCTGCAGAAGGAATGCAAAGCAGAAAAGTAGTCTCCTGCTATTTCGGTGTGGAAGAGAAATAATTCCATGTGCTGTACTATTATTCCCTCTTAGATGCACCTTTATCTTTGTTGGATGATGCACCCGTGGGACTGCAGGGCTGACTCTGCCCACTCCATACCATTTTCCACACACGGTCCAAAGGAAAGGGAATTGTTAGAGAAAATTTTATAGCTTATATATCAAGGTGCTATTTTACACAGGACTTCAATACTCCCAAATTACTGCTGTGTGCCTACCAAGTGAAATAAATGACAACAGCAGGAGATAATTCTCCTCAACATAAAACACTTGTAGAAAAAATTCAGTCTGATTTTTATTGAAAATCAATGAGGGTCTTGTTATCAATGTATTTTCTGTACTTAAGACATACATTTGTTTCACAATTAAGGGTTATATATGTTATTGCCCCTTGAGGGTTAATCACTGTGACTGTGTTTTGTTTTCCTAAGACTGTATTGAAAATAAGAATTAAATTAAATTTGTAACTATACAACATAACAAGTCCCAACGTCACTGTAAGTGAAGCATTTCTGGCATGTATTTGCCCTTTATCTCATTATAATGATGCCAGAGATCCAATGTAAATATCCTTCTGTTCTGTCCAGCAACCCATACTTTAATTTGCTGTAATCAGAAAATAATAACCTTTGTAAAACAGCCTGTCAGGGAGAAATAATAGGGCTGTTAGACACTTGGCAAAACTCCATTGCATACTGCTGAAATACAACATCCCAGTTTTGCAGCACGTTTGTCAAGACACTTGGTTGCTGTGATGTGCTGGGATGATCTTCTTATCATCAGATAGCACCTGACAGCAGAGCATGAACAGCCAACCCTTCCCAATTTAATGAGCAAATCTGGAGCAGTAATCCCATCAGGAAGGGCATGTAGTGTACCTCTGATTACTGTTTGTGTCACCAGTTTTGTACTTAGAGTTTTCATTCTTTTTCTTCCTTTGCATCTCGAGACATTATTTTTCATGGCAGTAACTGTGAATTAACCAGATTCTGTGGGGAAAGAAACTTTAAAGCATATTTGGATATTTCAGCTGGTTTTTATTTTCATATTTAAAACGTATAATATTTATTTTTCTGAGCAGGTTTTTTCTTCTTTATTTGCAGTACTTCAGGAACACCAAATAGATTTTAAAGTGGTTGCTGGAAGAAGGTAAAGACTTCTTTTAGCCATGCTGTAGTGACTGGCAGCAATTCAATTTGTTGCTGTCAGAGGACTTTTAGTACATCGAGTATGTGGACACGTGTAAAGTCTTGCATGTGGAACACCATGTGCTGAGAAATGTGCCACTGCCTGCTGTACACTCCTGAACACAGCTCTATAGCTCTCACAAATAAAATCTGGGGAGAGGGGGGAAAGGGAATTCTATTTTAGACATTCAATAGAGGAAAGATGACTGAAGGGAAAAAAAATCCATATAAATGCAAGCAAAAGCCATTCATTTAGTTATGCACAAGGGGCAAATTAATAGAAAAATGGGATAATATTTTTCAAAGCATAGTTCAAGACCACTTTTGTAAGCCTCTTTTTTGGTGAAAAGCTGTTTGAATTGCAAGCTTTCCCAAAGGGAACAAGTGTTGACATTTGTGGAGAAAGGAAAAAAGGCAAACTTGTTTTTGACTTAGAAGGAAAATATTCTTCATAGCGCTCATAATGTTGAGAGTTCTGTGAATGAAAAGGAGATCTGTGCTATGAGACATGGCTTTCTGCCTTTTTTTGTTAAAAGAACATCCTATAATATCTTCATAACTGCTTTCATGGAACATTTGAACCACCAAAGATAGGATTTTTTAATATTTTCTTTAAAAAATCTCATTTCCAGAGTAGTCAAGATTTTCAGCTGATTTAAAACTGGGATAGTTTGTAAGTCAGCTGTGTACTCTGTGCTGTTGAAGATCTGTCCCATGGAGTGGGGTCTGGGGAAGTGCTGCTTTTTCTGCTTGTGGCAGGAGAGCAAGAAAAATGAACTCTATCCATCTTTCATCCTGTGCTGAGAGCAGCACAGTGTGAGCTTACAGCACTGAAATCATCCTCGCCTGCTTGCCTAAAGGGCTCCACTGTTGGTTGCAGCAATGAAAACTCCACTTGGTGCTGCTATTTTGGATATCAGCACTGAGTGATTTCCCCTGCTTATGAAAGAGCTGGGATTGCTCTTGGGCTGGAGGTTAGGTTTCAGTTCTTTGGATGGTTGAGATATGAAGAAAACTCAACGTTTGTGTTCTTGGAATGGCATTTTTGGGAGTTGCATGTAGTAGAAGTTAACACAGATTTTGAGGACTGTAACAAATGTGAAAGAAGACAGGAGTGATCAGTGTATGGGCACTTGTGCTGAGATAAAATCCAGGTCTTGCAATTTCTCTTGGGAAAAGCAAGCTGGAGCACAGGATGGGTCCCATGGTGCTTGCAGCTTCCTTTACTTCATGCAGCTACATGCATCCCTCTTTCTTGTTGTCACTGGTTTGTTTGGCATTAGAGTGACCACACTAACAGCATGCCCCCATTCTTTCTTTGCCAGAAGTGAGGTGATTGCCTTTGCAATGCTGGGAGAGGGCTGGTCCCACACAGTGTGTGTTCCCTTCCAGCTCTGCGGTGTCTGTGTGTTGTCTGGGACTGAGCTGTGTGGGACAGACTGTGGAGATGCAGTCAGACCTCACTGGTAAGGGCAAAGTTGATCAGAGAACTGATTCTGTGTGATCCAGACAGAAAATTTAATTCCGAGGAAAATGTGAAAGAAATATTAAAAGCTTGTCAGGGCTGTGGCAGCTCTGTTGGTTTTCTCAGCTTGTTCTGTTTATTAATTTACAGGTATTTGAATTTTCTATCTATAAATTATTTCATTATCAGAAATTCTTTTCCTGTTTGTGTATACTTTATGTAAAAAACAGGATACAGGATTTTCCTTGTAGTACTTACAGAAGTCATTTAATTGGGGAAGGTAAATGCATTGAATTTGCTAATGGGAGAAAGTAATATATATTATTTATATATATTACTTTATATAATATATTTATATATTATATTGCTCCAGATTATATGTGTATACATATATATATATAGATATATGAAATGAGTTACTAACAATATTAAAAATGTATATTATTTTTTTAATTTTTCACCTTAGTTATTAGAATTCTACTACATGCTTATGGACTGCTTTGAATAAGAGAAAATGCATCTAGGGAAAAGAATTGTGAAGTATCCTTTCGGATTTACTTATAGTAAAAATATCCTCCTACAGGGTCACCTTACAAAGAATAACTGCAATGCTTTTTTGTCTCATTAATTTGGTGAATTAAATAAACACTGGCTGTGTACTAACATATACTATGTGTTATATTAATGTCTGTTATTTTGAGATTACAAATAATTTTAAAACAAGGACAATCTAAGCTGCCTCAGATGGAGATGCATTATTTGTTAGTTTATCAGTCTGTAGATCATATGACTTGTTTTTTTCCCTGGTATTTTGCCCTTGTACTGTTGCTGCCCCATCAGACCTTATCTACTGGAGTTATTGGAATAATGTACTTTATTTCCATGGTTAGAGCTGCCTCCTTCTTGCTTGGTTACAAAGCCTTGCTCGTGCAAGCAGCTTTCTCACTTGGCTTGTAAATCTCAGTCAACTGTGAAGAGTTCAGTAACCTTGGGGTATAAAAGGGGAAGTATGATGTAGTAAAAACCCTGAACATGATATCTTGAAGCAGTAATAGAAGTTATAATGTTTGGAAAGTGACAAAATGGCCAACGATATTCTTTTGTAAATGGAGATGAATGTGCTAGTTTCAAGAAAATGGTATTTGCTATAAATAGGATTATTTGTGTATTGAGTTGGTTTCATTCTGCTGCATCTGAAACTAGCCTTTGTTATAGAGCCAAAGTTAAAAATTATATGTGAAAAAAATGCAAGAAATTTTCGATGTCTTGTTTGATGTATGTATATTTTGAAATGACTTGGCTAATTTCTCTCTCAACCCACACTAGTGAGTGGGTAAGGATACCTTTCTATGGTGGCTCAGTTCATCTGCAGAGTGAAAAATTAAGCTTGAAAATGGAAAATTCTGTAGAGCTGCAGATGGTGGTGTTTTACCCCTGCACTGAGCTGATCTACAGCTGTTGCTGACTGATGTAGGAACTTGTTGAGCCCTTTAAAAAAGTAAAAGGAAAGGAAAAAATGCTGGCACTCATCTTCTTCATTTAGACTTGTCAATCAAAACTTTTTGCAAAGGAACACCATGTGAAGGTTTCTAGTGTCTGGTAAGTGTAATTTAGCTCAGGGAGCTCTTTGTGCACTTCCTATGGTGACAGGATGAAGTTCATCCTAATGTCTGCCTCTGATGGGTGACTTTTTATTAAATGTCCTTCTCAGAATTGAAGATGCATCTGTGCACAGGGCACTTTCAACTTCTCAAATACTTTTCAAATTCTTCTCAAATTCTTTTGCTACCCTTGTTCTCTGAAAACATTGGATGTAAATGTTGAGTATATTTTAGGATTATTGTATACAATTACTGAAGTGGAAAACTTTGTCTGTCAGTAGCATGATACTATGGTACAGCCATCCTTTGCTGAAGCCATGCGCATACACACTGCCAAAACAGCCCCACCACACCCCTATACTTAGAAAAGCAAGGGATTTTTTAGCCATTTTTTTCTATTATTTTTTCACAATAGCCAGATGGTTGAGCTTTGTAAAAGATAAATAACCCTTAAGAAATGCATGTACTAAATAAATAAACAAATGAATTATTAATTTAAAAATATTTGTTGTGAAGGATTTCCATTCTTAAAAAAATAAATAGTGATGTACATACATACCATATTCAACATGTTTTTGCTCTGTGTTTCAGAGCAAGCACAGCTTTTGTTTCTGAAAATCTTTGGAGTGAGAGTCCAAATTTGTAGAATACTTTAAAAATAGAAGGACAAAACTTGTTTCTATAATATTATCAGTGGGGTGAAGCTCCATGGGAGGAGGGATATTACGGCTATATCTTTATGAAAGTATCAAAATGAAAGTAGTAAATAAAGTTGTTATTGTATTTGAATCCTTTGTAATAACTCATAAGGGATTTAGATTATCTTATAGATGGAAAGAAGAATCCTCTGTTAGGAATGGGTTCCTGGAAGCTGGTTTTCTTTGAGAAAAGAGTTATACCACTCTGGATGCATTTATTTTTTTTTATTAAAATTATCCAAAGAACAACTAATGAGATAAACTGTGTACTGATGCTTGTAAAACCATTGTGGGGGGTTTTACTAGCTGTGAATTACTGCCTCACTTCATAGCTCGATTAACACTTCTAACTGAAGATTAATTAAAATGTCAGTCAGCTCTGAAAAGAAGCAAAATTGCATCTTTATTTGATTTGCTGCTGGGAAGGCTAAATAAATGATGGACCACATCAGACACCCAGGGCTCTGCACAACTGGAGAGTGCAGCCCAGCCAAACTGCACATAAATGCTGGTAGTTGGAGAAAAGCCTGTCTCTGATGGGTCTCTGAGCTGATCTTGCATGAAAAAAACCAAGATTGGGGTTAGGGAAACAGATTCTCTACAAGGATCTGTACTGGCTTAGAAGGCTTTCACCATGTTTTTTGCATAAAGTTTTGTACTAGGACTTGGCAGAGTGAAATATGGCTCTGTTTTTTTCACACTAGGTCCAAACTGTATAGATTTGAAAGTAGTGGGGAAAATAGGCCTGGAAGGAAAGACCATTTAAAAAATCTTTTCTTTTTTCCAATTTTTAAATTCTTTTCTTATGAATAAAATTTAGGTTGTGGTCTGAATACTAAGTTGTGTTATTTCAAGAAAACCCCTAATTCTGATACTTTCATGATGTTAGATTTTTGAAATGAGTTCTTCTCAAAATAGTTTTTTGATACTTTTTGATCTGTCTGAAATTGATTATTAGTAAAGAAGGTTCCTTTTCATAAATATTTTACTATATTTTTATTCTGTCTATCCATTCCTTGCTTTGACTGACCATATAAATGACAAGATAGGAGCCCTGACTTGCGGGACAGTGCTGGTCCCAGCCATGAACGAGGGGTTTTAAAGCCAGGCGCTTGGATGGGCAGATTTTATTACTGTTGAGAGATGCAATGTTCTTTGTTATTCTTAGCCTGTGATCATTACTAAAGCTGAATGTTGCCCACAGTTGACTGCTGTTTATCCTTTGAGGTGTGGAATCTGCTGTGCCTCTAGGGTACCAGGCAAGGGCTGGTAAATTTATGGGACTTTGTTTCTTTATGTGAATGTCCTGTTCTGGTCTTGAGGACCATTTTGATTGCATGTCTGCACATATTAGATTTTTATTCTGTGGCATGATGTACCCATAGCCTTCTAGAAAGTAATTTATAACACAAAGAACAACTTTGGTCTTGAACAAGTCCTTTCTTGTTAAAAGCGTGTCATAAATGTTATAATTCAGATCAAGTAATTCAGTTATCATTCTGTTTTCATCACTTTCTTTAAGTCTAGAGCTGAGTTCATCACATACAGTAATACTTTTAGGTATTGACTGATAAAATAATTTATTTTTAATAACTTTGTTTGAAAAAACCTGGGTATTACCAGACACTGAAAGGGATCACATCTGCTGGGGTAAATGTCTTCTCTCTGTACTGCAGCTGTGGTTTCTGTTAGGTAACACCCTTCCATTTAATGGTAACAAATTGTGGTTTCTTAGCATTACACTGCGGACAGGACCCTCTTGGATGAACAAGGATGCAGATTTCATGGAGTCTAAACTTACCCTTTTTCTGGAATGATACACAGCACTGATTTGTTCCTCCTGAAATTAGCTGTGTAGCAGACATAACTGAGCATTTTTCAAATGAGTACTTGATACAGGGGAAGTAGTAAGATAGATTGTATTGTGATTTTGTGTTTGGATTAGGTAAAAATGAACATGACTTGTCTTCTTGAAACAAGGATACCTGTGAGTTATGTGATTTATCCTCACCTACTCCTCCCTGAATGAAAAGCAGACATGTATTTCAGTGTTGTCCTCTTAAATAAGTCACTGTGATTGCCTGTCTGTAATCTCAAACTTGCCTTCTTTTGAATTCAATATCTATGACTTGAAAAACAAAATAATTAATTCCATATGCCTATCTATTTCACATTTCCAAATGTCAGCATAGTGGTCCAGTATTAGAAATAGGTTGTCAGTGTAAAATGTGAGCATTTATGATATTACTTGATGCATCTAATTTTTTAAGTGCATAAAAGTGCCCCCATAGGCCCATCCCAGTGTCTGCCAGGGGCTGAAGTGCTGCCTCTGTGGCCAGGAGAGAGGCTTTGGCAGAGCAGGCAGGTGTGAATGTGGTCAGTGTGTGGTGACTGCCAGCTCGTTTGTTTGCCTCATTATCCAACCAAGCAATGAAAGTTTTGCCCCACAATGTGCAGCTCAGATGGGGTATTGCTTAAAAAGTTCCCATCAGCAACAGGTATAATTTAAAGTAATTTCCATCACTTAAATATTAACAAAATAGGCCTGAATAAATAGTGTATGTAGTCAGATATAACCATTAACAAACAATCTGCATTTTTATTCATTATCATTGTTATTTAGGAAGTCAGGTGGAAATTAGGGCAGGACTGACTGCATAAGTTGTTCATGTTTGGTTTTTAAATAGCCATTGTTGGTCTTATTGATGTTAAATAGTCATTGTTTCAAAATTCATGTGGTCATCGCTCATGTTCTGGGAAGATAGCATCTTTGTGCCAAGACTATAATTCAGACTTCTCCAAAATTTATATGAATTATGCAAGGCAAGTGAAAAGAGTAATGTAGGAAAAAATAAGGGTCATATTTCAATACGCATTTCAAGAATAGTGTTTCCAAAAATTCTGTGCTTAATGCTAACAGGATTGAAACTTTGAGTGACTAATATGTGGAAGTATATTTCAATATTTTTCTTTATTTAGCTCTTCAAATGTAGTGTTTTGCCTCTGTGAGCAAGTGGAATGAAGAAAATAGTTGTAATTATTAATGTGACTTAGGTTTCTGTTTTTTTTTTTTTTAATAAAGTACACTCAGACATGTCAGGGATTGCTGGACTCTGCTGTGCTAGAGAAACAGAACGTGCTGTGTTATTTGGATGTAGATGAAGTGTTTATTTAATTGCACTGTGATAATAGATGGTTGCTATAGCCTGTAGCTCTATACAAGAGAACTGGATCCTGTAGTGCCATAGACAATTATATCCAGCTTAAATGAAGTTTTCATGTGACAAAAGGGAAGAATAAACATCCTGTGTTTAAATTGAGTTAGAAGGCAGAGTGAATTATGAATTGATACTTTTCTACAAAAGGCTTGGCTGACAGAATAAGCAATTAAGCCTCATGATTATTGAAGTAAACTTCATGGAAAAAGATTGGTGGGGTACAAGTGGTTGTGTTGCTTTTACTCTTATTTTGGTGCAAATAGAAAGCTACTTTTGAGAAGATGGATTCAAGTAACAAATACTGGGATACTGCATCTCCTTCTGGGGTTAAGATCTTCAAAGACAAAGAACTGGACAATGTCTGCAGAGGAGCTGGAAGGATTTGTGCATTTGTGTGCTGCTGAAATGCTATTGTGTTGAGGGCTATCAGAGTCACTCTGAGTTTTTTACAGAACAATGATATAAAGAGGTGAATTTTTAATAGAAAGATAAAAGCAACATCAAGAGGCTTTCTAAATCACATGAAGAAAATCAGAGCAGTGCTTGGTGGCTGGATCCTGAAAAATTCAGTGAAGAATAAAGGAAGAGAGTCTTTTCTAAAACAAACAAGAGAACACTGCAGTGTTCATAGAAACCAGCAGGCAGTGAGAATGGTGTGCTCTTGCTTTGTCTTCAGACAGTGTGTGCTGCTTTGAGAGATGCATCAGCTGCAAACACAAACAACAGGAGCAGGACAATAGGCTAAGATGCACAGTGTCACAGAGACCCTCGGGGGCCTCATTCCCTGAGAGGATTGGTGGGAATTGGTTAAAGCACGGTACTGGGAATAGCAGTTAGTGTAGGAGGTGTCACCCTGGGGAGCAGATAGCTCCCATCTCCTGTGCATCACAGCTTTTGCCTCTGCATTCAGTCTGAGTTGATGTGCTTGTAAGAGGTACAAATTTACCCTGGCAAGCAGGTAGAAGAGAGCAGGCTCTTTGGAAGGGAACATTGTGTTTCCAGTCTTAGATGGAAGACCTTCATCTGTAAGATTACTCCAAATCCAAGAGGGCTTTGAGACAGACATTTCTGAGAGTTTTTTGCACAACTTTACAGTGGCAGTGCTCTTTTGTTGGTTCCATAGGATAAAATTTAGACTTTTGTTTTCACAGGTGTGAACTTGGGAATGTTTTTTCTGTCAGGTTTCATAACTGAGGTAGGAGCAGGGAGATGCTGTTTCACACCTTTTTAATAAGAGACCTCAATCCTTGGTGATTGTATGTGGAAATGGAGTGAGCCTTTTCTTGTTGAAGGTTACTAACAAAACACTGGCAAGAGGAGAATCATTAATTTTTAAAGATGAATGATATAAGAGGAAAAAGGAAGAGCAAACTTTGGAAGTACTTAGGACCCAAGATAATTGAACTTTGATTTTATATAAATGTAAGTATAATTTCTGAAGGAAATGTTGATTATTTCCTCCCTTTTCAGTTATTTCAATTAATTTACAAGAATATGCAGTGGTTAAAACCCTTCTGAAGTTAAGAAATGCTGAGGAGCTCAGACTTCAGCCTGAAAAGAGGCCAAATTTTGGGTCAGACAGGGGGACACAGGTGTAATTAGTACTGGAACCTGTGGCAGCAAGGTGTAACATCATATTTGCAGTGAATTTCCAGGGTAGAAACAGAATTCCTCAGCAAAATTTGCCAAGTCCAAAGTCTAATCAACAAAATTTTTGTATTAATGAGGGGAAAACTAATGATTCCCACAGCAAAATCAAGTGTTGTAGGAAGATTAACACATCCAAGGTGCTTTTACCTCCTATAAGGACAAAGAGGGAAAGAGGAGGGGCCATCCCAGGGTTCCTTACTCTCACAGAAGGAAACAGGTCTTGATAAGATTATCCCTATGTCGTTTTCCCTGTGTTATTTCTCTGGGTGTGGAGTTGTTTTGATGATGATGATGGCTAAGATACATAATATCAAACTGAATCTGAATTATTAATATAATTATTGAATTATATGATACCAACCTTGCAACCTTAAGCCCTTGATTTGAAAGGCTGAAAAAAGGTGCATTTCCACTGAGACAAGTGGCTAGGAGTTCCTGTTACTTGGCTTTTTGTTTTTCTTATTTCACCTATTCCAGTCACCCACAACATAGAATGACATGAACAACAAGAAGAGAAAAAAATTAAGGCTCACACTGTGGATTTTAAAAAATGAATTGTGTCAGAAGTGTTCTGAGCAGTCTCAGCTGTCATGGCTTTATCAGAACTGCGAGCAAACACATGATTTCTGTAAATACAGCATAGTCAAATGTAATTCTGGGTGTAGACTCCTTATCTCAATACCTTTACACTGATGTTGTTACGATAATTTTGCATTTAGTTACCACACTAGTAACATCACACTGTGTTGGTAGGGGAAGGGTTGTTTTGGGGCTTTTTTGTGTGTGTTTGGGGTTTTTTGAGTATTCACAAGTGCTTTTTTGACTTCAGGTCACAATGTTGAAAGGCTGTGGATACTTTTAATCTTGGCACATAATGTTTTGAAAGACAATTCCTTAGAGAAATACTCAAACACAGCATTGTGAAACACAGAAGTTTGTGGCTTCAGCCATTTATTGTAAGGGATTGTGTGTATCCTGTCCTCTTCTAGAAGACCAGAGATTTAGTTTTCTGTATAAAGAACACCTCTATAAATAAGAGAAAACCTTAAGCTAAATAATGAAATTATTTCAAAGCAAATTTCTCCATTTACAGGAATGTTTGATATTTCCTTTTACAGTTAGCTCTTTGCTTGTAATAAATTAATGTGTGCATTTTATAAGAAGGTTTTCAGAGCTGTTTTATGTGGTATTATTCCTGCTGTTGAACAATAATTATTCAAGGTCTTCTAGCAAAAGTACTCTGTTGAGTAAAATAGTTCCAAAACGTTCCTTCCCTTCAAAGGACTGTGTTTGTGTAGTCTTGTTTTACGTTGTTCTGGCTGGGTATTCATCAGAGCCCCATAAACATAAATGGGAATTCACATTTTCATGGGGCCAATCCACAAGCCTGCTACTTCTGCCAAAATTACTTCCAGTGGAAAGCAGTTATGTGCTCTAGAGACATAAATGGTTATCACAAATATGTAATAGAAAACAGTTCAGCATTGCATTAATTTCAATTCCTTGTCAAAATTTAGAGACATGAAGGGAAATAAAA
This sequence comes from Emberiza elegans, assembly GCA_024865655.1. Lineage (NCBI taxonomy): Eukaryota > Metazoa > Chordata > Aves > Passeriformes > Fringillidae > Emberiza > Emberiza elegans. Next base: position 12,927,510 of record JALJVW010000149.1, read on the forward strand.
CAAAAAAGAATAATGCTAACTGTATTACATATGATTTCCAAAATGTGATGAGGCAAACTTTCTGAAATCCAATTCTCATCATGATGTATTCTGCCCTTGAACAATTTAATGTAAGCAAAAATATCTACTAATCAATGTAAAAATCAGCAGTCATGCCATGAAACAACTTACTGTGTAATTGAAAAGATATGGTTGGCAAAGGCTCTTATATGAATTTTAAAGTTCATTTGGAGTTTCTCTTAGGGGTAATTTAGTTACCATTAAGTATGCTGGCAGTGAAATGAAGTGTCTGCCCTAAATGAACAATAAAGTTTTTGGGTATGAAAGGAGCGTTACTAGATAACCTAAACTTCAGTGTGTGATTCTTGTGTGATAAGGGTTAGGACCTTAGCTACTAAACTGAAGAAAAACATGCACTTGGGTTATAGAACAGGTAATTAATGGTTGCCTGTAACACTGAGCCTGTTCAATCTGTGTAATTAGAGCAAATCAGGCAGAAACACAATTATCAGCTGTGAAATGCTATTGTACTACTTCATTTCTCCTTTTACACTTGAGATGGGACATGACACCTTAATTGAATACATCTTGATGTTGCTGTCCAATTTTAAAGCAGATACAAGCCTGTTTTCCTCTTGCTAAATGGTGGCGAGGAGTTTTAAAGCAGGAGAAGCTCACACAGACCATGCTGCTCAGGGCATTGATTGGCATCACGGGTTGAGGTCACTGCTGTCAATATCCTTGTGACAGTATCCTTGTGACACCTTCCTTGGTCAGGCTTTTTCTCTGGGTTTGTTAGCAGCTCTTGGCATTATGGGGTATCAAATATTCATGGTGGCAGATCTTGGAGTCTGTTTGCCGTGGTCAACCCTTTTCACAGGCAGGCTCCTGAGAGTGCTGCTGCCCTGAGTGTTGGGAGCTGTCACACACAGCTCCTTTCCTTTCCTCCTGCTCAGTCTGTGAGACAGTAAAGGTGAGGGGTGGAGGGAGAAATGGGCTGGGCTGCGGTGCTGGAAATGACATAAAATGGTACAGATACACCAAAATATCTTTGTTTGGAAGACATGGCATACACCTCAGCACTGGGCTTAAATTTGATCTACAGGAACTGGTGATGAGATTAGTATGCTAAGCTACAATGCTATATCCGTGATCTCAGTAGAAATAAATAATTTTCTACCATCAGTCTGAAGATGTGTTTCATCTTAATGCCACTTGTGTCAGCAACAATAAATGTTGTGTTACAGTGCAAGTAATCTACAGCATCACTGGTTTTTCTATCAAGGCTGTTGAAGTTTCCCCAAACAGGCTTCAAACTGACATTATTTTTTGTGTGTCTATGTTTTTCCAAACTCCTTTTTCTGTGAAAGTTCATATGAAAATTTGCAGTTAGTGCCCTGCAATGCATTGACTTCTATGTTTGAAGGTATTTGCTGTATGCTATTTTAGTCTAGTGCTGGATTTTCCCACAGCAGCAAAATCCTTATATGTCTAAATTACAACATTTAATAACTTTCATGACTTTCCAGTTTGCAGTGGTCAATTGCCATGACAGCAGCATTGAACAGAATGATAATATGTGTGTAAATGCCTCTGGGATATGCTTTGACCTGCTGGGTCAGAAGTGAAAACTGGTTCTGCTTAGGAGCCCTTGCCTTCTCTGTACCAAGCTTAAAATTCTGAAATGCTGCTTCTCAAATTCTTCAAACCACACCAAGGTGAATGTACAGGGGAAGGTGAATCCACTCTCCAGTGGAGCTCATACCAGGATATTGTCATCTTTAGAAATTCCTTTCCAAATCCAGTTTGCCAGTGCTGAGTATGAATGGACACTGGGGCTCTGTCATCTGTCAACACAAAGTTCACTCCCCTCGCTCTGGCTGCGGCTTTCTTGGGTCTGCCACTTTCTACTCTTGAAGAGAAACCTCCTTGAATGCACCATTAATTATTGCGTTGTTCTGCACAAAGCCCTCCTGGTTCTGGAAGTCTCTTTTTATTAGAAGGAAAGAGTGTCAATAAAATTACTAAAAGAATTGGCAAAAATATGCAATGAGATTGAGGCCAGTAATCTTGGGGTTTATATTTTTGTGAAGTGTTTTTGGTGGTTAAGCAAAATACCAACCATAGTGGAAATGAGTTTTCTGTCCGTGTTCCTTATTTTTGCAAAGCTTCTTTCTTTCCTTTCCTAGTCCTGTGAGAGAAAGAATGAAACACTTTTTTAAAATTTGAAACATGTAAAGAGATCACACTTATTTAATATATTTTTTGAGGACATAACAGTTCTTTAGGAAGTAGTAGGGTACTTTTTGAGATGGCTCTTTTTCTACCAATATTGGCTTGTGAAACAAACTTGTGAATATTTTAATCCATTTAGAGAAGCTTTGTGTGTGTGTATAGCTTGGTTTTATATCTACCTCTCTATCTCTATCTAAGTTTTGTACTTAAATTTCATGCAGATATCCAAAGAATCATGACAGTGGGTCTGCCTTTTTTCTGTCAGTATAGTCCTTTGCAAGTTGTATTGCATAATGAGTTTTAAGCAGAACTCCCCTCAGAATTAGTGGAGTATTCTACTTAAAATCAATGTCACAGGATAGTTCTATGTATTTGCATACATTAATTATATAATTGAATTGTGAATCTTAATAATTATATAATTACATGCCTTAAATGTGTAATTACATGTACTTATGCTAAGTGCATGACCAAAATCACGAAATTAGAGGGTGTAATTACAGTATGTACAGTATTTGAACAAGTGTGATTTAGCTTTTTGTGTACTAAATATAACTTAAATAATGAGTTTGCATGATAATCTTTAGAGAATAATATGTAAAATGCAGGAAGGTGGTAACAATAAAAGCCAGAAAATGCTTCACTTTTTTGTTTATGTGGGACACATATCTTGACTTTTATCCTGCATACTCTGCCAAGGCAAAACTTGATACCTGCCATAAGACACTGACCCCAAAGAGTGATCTTAAAAAAATAGTTGTGCAAATTTTATAATAAATCTCTCGTGATCTTAAAATATTTTTTAAAAATCTATTTCATGAATTTTTGTGTCTATCTGTAATATGTTCTAATGCTGAAAGTCAGGGGTGTTAGGATCATGTGAAATGACAGTAGCATCAAGGTAAAACGAGTCTTCTCATTGCAGATGAATTGAAACTAGTTGCAGATCAAACAAACTCGATATTTCCTACCCATATATCTTGGGTAGAGGCTTAGATAGACCATTTAAACCCATCTTTCATTGCACCAAAATAAGATGAAACCTTCCCTGATGACTCAGAAATGCTGGAGGTCATGCCTGACAATTACCTTAAGCCTCTAGTGGCTACACATTTTTTTTCAGAGAGGATTTAATTTGTAGGAAACTCATCTCCATCCTCTGTCTTTCCCACTTGGGATTGAGATTCAGTGGTGTATTCACAGATTTGAGTCTCCAGAAAGGGCTTTACAGGCTGGGATTTCACCACCATGGAGCAAGCTGAAGTTGTAGAAGTTCTTCACAGGAATTTTTGCATAGGAAGCTCAGTAATAAAGTCTAGGCTTGCTACCTGTCTGATCTATTGCAAGATAGTTGGCTTTGCAAGGATGAAGACATAGAGAAGTGCAACAGCTGGGTGGTTTTGTGGATTGATCAATGTTTTTGGAGCTGAAAATTTTCTGAGGAATTTATAAAAGTAAGCTTTTTTTTTTTTTTAAGTGTTTCTCCAAATACAGAGTGTCTCTTCTGGACTATGAACTTGTTACCTTGAGCAACTTTATTTTTCAGTGCCTCAAGTTTTGATGTGCACAAAGATATGGTCTGCTTTACTGCAATGCAGGAGCGTTGTAAGGACACTGGAGATTGCTTAGCTCAGTAGGAGCTGTGTGAATACCTTTTATAGGTAGGGATGAAATAGGGGCGATTGCTGAGGGTGAAACAAGTGTTCCTGCTCTTTCTTCACACAATCGGAGGTGGCTGCTGCTGCTGTATGAAGCAGTAATAGGTTGCTGTGTTCTCTCTTCAGGCAGCTGCCACCAGCCTTGCCTCCTGCTGTTGACCAAGAGAGCCACTCACAGCAGGGACAGACCTTCCCAGGGAGAAAGGAACACGTCTGGAGCCCCCAGATGGCAAAACTCAGTTAAATGAAAAAGACCCAAATTGGTCATTTATGCACCAGGGCCATCGCTTTGCTGCAAGGAAAAGGTCACCAGGAAAATGGTGCCTGCTGTGCTTTAGATCTGATATGTTCCTTCATTTCTCAGCCCTGTGTGAGTGGATCTATTTGTGTCTGCTGCCTTCTGATCGTGAGAATTGTTTCTTAAGAGTTATATAACAAACTTCTTGGGTTTATCCAAGCCCAAGACAATAACAACAGAGTAGCAAACAGCAGAGCCACTCCAAGTCCCCCATCTTCAGTGGGGGTTTATAATCGTCAGTGGTGTGGTGTATCTATCATGGTGGTAATGGTGATCTTAGACAGCAAAATGACTACAAAACAAATTTTGTGCCATATTCAGAAAGGTGACTGTTTAGCTTCAAATAGAACTTCAGGTTAAAAGATCTTCAGGTCGAAAATTCCTAAAGATTTTTTTTTCTCATTGTTGTCCTGAGAACTGGTGTTTGCAGAGATGTGGTCTCCTAAGTAGGAGCTGTTGTGATGGCATCTGCTGTAAATCCTTGGTGACCCCAGGAAATTGTAAGTATGAGTTTTCTGAAAGAGCTCATAACCAGCTTCAGCCAGTATCTGTGCTTTAGAGACAGGAAAACAGAAGCACAGGCAGCAGGGATGTCTAAAGCATAGGCAGTAGGGATTATGAATTCCTTGGACTTGCTGAATTTTTCTTTTGAGAAAGTTGAATTTTTCAATTTGGAAAAATGGGTTTTCTCAAGTATTATAGTGAGCCCCTGGGAAAACTAGTTTTTTTAAACTGAATAGAAAAAGTGTTGGATGAAAATGTGGAGCTTCTCTAAACACCACTGGTCTTGTCACCACACATGTATGTTTCAGGAGGTTTTTTGCAAGATCCACAGTCACATTTCATTTTCTGATGATCTCCACCAAGTTTCCCCTGGAACTCATCACATACATGGAAATAATTTGCCTTTGCATTTTTGGGATAAGAAGCCCTGTTTATGAGACATTTAGTTAGTCTTAAAGCCTGTGCCACATGTAGGAGCCTTCTGATATACTGGAAATTTTGCAACAAGGCCTGTGTCTTGCAAACAGGTGCCACAGGAAAAGGAAACTATTCTATAACTTAGACTCTTCACAGTTCTACTGATACAATAATACACTTTACACTTTCAGGAGCTTCTTCTCTGTTCCTATTTTGTATTCTAAAAACATTGGCATATGAGAGCATTAGTTTGCAGTCTCATGACAAACACACACAGAAGCTTTTTTCCCCTCCTTCTGTGGTATTTTTTCCATGGTGATATTTAAATTCTTTCTATCATTATTATTCCTGCCATTCTTATGTTTACAAATAACCACTGAATACTTTGAATGGAATATGCTGCAGTCTCCTGGCACAGAATTTCTCCTTCTGCAGGTTCCCAGGATTGCTTACATACTTGATGCATAAAGCACCCACTGAAATGTAGGTGGCATAGGCTTGCAATAGAATCTCTGCTTCATTTACACTGGAACTTGGTAGGAGACCATTAAGTCCTTTCCCATCCTCAGTGAAACTGACTTGGAGCTAAGGTTACAAAATGTGAAAAACTTAATATAAAAAGTAAGACATAATTGAAAATAAGAGCAATAAGACAAACAAGAAGACTGGAAAGTGTACTTGCCATATGCTAAGCCTTTTAGAAGGTATCTGAGTGGATTAAGACACTTGTAATTGCTTAACACTGGAAATCTCCATCACAGCTTTATTAAAAAAAAAAAAAAAAGAAGATTTGGAAATTTTTATAACATTGAATTTATGCATTAATTAGGGTGTGAACCATGTGGTCTAGTAGTTAAAGCCGAGGGCTTGGCAATAAGAAGATCAGGGTGCTCTAATTACACAGTTTGGATAATTTTCCATTGTCTTTTATTATTTGTTTGTTTTACTTGCATGCCTGCAGTGGATACTCTAAAACATGAAAATCAGATTTCAACTTTGAGCTACAATTCCATATGAAACCTTTCTAAGGAGAGTTTGTGTAAATTTTGTTTCTATTTTCCATTGTCCTGTTTTGGGGTTTTTTAGCCCTCACCCACTCTGGTATTTCAATTATAATGCACACAATAGAGATTTCTGTTCTCACCCTGTCAAACAGAGCTGATCTCTGTCTATGCACAGGGAGAAATTTTGCTCTTTGACGGTTCTGAATTTCCATTTCCCAATGAGCTGTTACTTGCACAGTTCATTTGCAGAACCCTGCTTTCCTTGTGCATTTTAGTGTGAATATCTCCACCAGTTTTATCAGGAAGGAAAGACTTTGTCTTGCTGAAGACTATGCAGTCTGTACATTCTCCCTGCCTTGGTGTGCTCTCTCAACCCTATGGATCAGTTCTTTTCCACTATATTTGGAGGTGGGGAGAATATAAGTTCCCTATTGTCACAGCTGGTGAGAAGGTAAAAGGGAAGCAAGCATTTAGATAATGAACTTTAGGATTTCCTACAGAGTCAGAAGTTCTGTGTTCCTGGCCTGCTTACTGGATCATGAGGTCTGTGTGTATTGCTGATGGCCCTCCTGAGATGTATTGAGTTCATATTGCTAAAACCCTAAGAATGTTAAGATAAAGCATAAAGTTTATTCTGCTTTCTTTTGAGAAAAAAAATTTTATTAGTGTGCACAGAATTGCATCAATACTAACCCACTCCCTAAAAGCTTGAAGATTGGTCACTTTTCATACATTCTTTTTCAACGTGTGGCAGGACTGGGGAAGAGGACTTGTCTTTTTTTCTGTTTTGAGAGAAAATCCTGTTTATGAAGACCCTTCTTCATGGAAATCAAAATTGATAATAAATTCTGCTGTGAAGCAGAGGAGAACTTTGCCTGAATTCACCAACACTTCAGTTTCCTTGTTCAGAATGTGCTGATGAGCACAGCAGGTGAGAATCCAGGGCAGCCAGAGGAAGAGGTGCAGCAGACCAGAGTAATTTAAAAGTGTAAGTACTATGCTTGACATCAAGAGTTGTGTAGGGACATTAATTGCTATTATTCTCATCAAGTAATGCAGGTCAAATAATAGGTCAGAGGAGCAATATGTCCAGAGCAATATGTACAGAGTGCCACGGTTAGCTGGCTCTGAGAACATGCAGTACTGTTCCAATTAATTGAGAGAATAGCTTGATACTTCACAGGTTGGAGCAGCCAGATCATTCTAAAGCAGTGATTATCTTCCCTCCTACACAGAATGTTTAATTTCAAACTTAATTGTATCCACATTTCCGTTTCTAATTAATCCAGATACAGAAATGCTATAGTAACCGAACAGCGTGTCCTTTGAGGAAATAAAACATGGCACAATCCCGTGGCACCAGAGTAATCTGATTAAAGAGATGTTTATGTAACACAGGTCTTTATAAGTTAACTAATTTCCCATATGCTTACTATTCTTATGGTGCACTTCTAAGGAAGAGATGAGAAAATGTTTATTGTGCTCGTTTTATGCTTTGGGATTTCCACTGTCTCTAGTTTGCCATGAAATTTATGGAGGTGATGGAAAAGGTAGTCAGCCACCATGTAGCATACACTTTTTCACAGGGCAAGGATGCAGTTTCTAGTAGGAAATTTCCACCACTGATGTCTGCTCAAGGGATTAGATGCACTGATTTTCATATAGTTAACAAGGTGTTCCTGTGTAATTTGTGTCCTGCAGTTCTGAGAGGTTCCCACAGATGGCCAGTATTCCCAAGGTCAGGATGACCTGTAAGAGACTGGGAATTAGTTTGTCACCTGTGATTTTGGGTGTACTGAGATAAAAGGCTGTGACTGCTCCAAGGTGGTGCAAGGGTTTGTGTGGATCTGAACCACACTGAAACCCAGAGAGTTCTCAGAGTCCTCCTGCATGTGACTGACCTCTGTCACTGGAGTGTCCATTTTGTTGCTGCTAATCAAATACATAACCCTAAAAGATTCAAAACCTGGGAAAATCATATGGTTGAGCTGGCTTTGAATATTAATTTTCATCTGAAAGAAAGCCTTCTGTAAAGAGAAGTGGGATTACTTTGTTTTGCTCTGGTTTTTCATCTGGAAGTGCTGCACATGTCCTTGTTTTGATGGACAGAATTATGATTCATATTTTTGGAGCTGATTTGGAACTTCTGGCAATGAAAGCCTACCAGTCTTTTTCTAGGAGGGAAATGGAAAAGCTGTAGTACTGATTCATATTATTAGTAACACAAATAGGAAACAAACCACTCTTGAAACTTTAATATGGTGTCTGGGTTGGAGTGAATCTGCTGTTTAGATTCTCATGGTGGAAACTGAGTGTGCTGAGGAAACCTTGTTCATAAAGGGTCTCTGAGGGATTATCTTTTACCATTTGATAAAAAACTAAGAAATAGATTTCGCTGGGGTTTTTAGCAGCCTCTGAGAAAAGAGCTTGTGTATCTCCTTTGAGAGCCTTAAGTCCTGGATGAGAGATGCCAGCAGAGGAGAGTGAAGATGCAATGGGAGATCTGCAGGCAGACCTATGACAGGAGAATTGATAAATGCAGTGAGAAGTTTCATTTCATTCAGCAAAACACCTTTGGGGGAAAAGAAAGAAAGTGCTTAAGTACTTATTTAAATTTCTGATATCAAAATTCTGGTTTTGGTGGAAAAATGCCTCTGAAAACTGGTTGGAGTTCTCAAAAACAGTCCCACAAGTGTAAACCAGGCTTGGAGCTGTTTAATAAGAAGAGAGCACCACCTTGTGTTAAGTCACTACGCCTTGTCACGCTGGATGGGGACTTTATCATATACAGATGAACTGAAAAATAAGCATGTACATTTTTCCTCGAGTAGTGGTCTTGTGCTGTAGGAAACAAAGAAATAAAAAGTTGGAAGTGCAGTGGCTGAGAGCAGGATATGTGGTTGTAAGGGTCAGAGTGTACACTCAGCTCATGACAGAACTCTGGGCTTACACTGAGCAGAGATTCTTATACAGAATTCAGACTTCTGTGTAATTTGCATTTGTGGGATCTGGAGCTCTTCAGAAAAGCTTTTTCATTCAATAAAATTGCAGTATATGCATTACCTGGTTTGAGAGGTGACAAACTGAGTGCCCATCTCTCACAAGCACTAATGAGCAGGACTCCTGCGTTATGGGACTGCTGCTTGCTGCATTCACAGGCAGAACAATATCTCCCAGGGCCTAAGTGCTTTCATGTCTGAACCAACTCAGGCATACAGAATTTATTCCAAATCCTTCCATAGGAATTAGGATGATCATCCCTTCAGAAACACAAATACTCATTTGAAATTATTTCACCATAAATTTCTACTGAAGCTTTATTTTTTTTCTTTGATTTCTGTTTCAGGTAGTATATTGTGGGAGAATCTCTTTAATAGATTGGTTATTTGCAGTTAATATATATTATGATGTGGGGCTTTTGGCAAGTAAAACTTCTAGATATTGGATTATATGTATTCTCATAAATTTGAGATGTTTCTTAACGTATAAATAAATTTTGGGTTGTGTAACACACAATTATAGTGTAGAAAATTGTTTTGTGTCAAAGAAAAGTTTCAAATGTATCAATAAAAATGGGTTCTACACTGAGTTCTGCAATCACCTTCAGTGATATTAAGAAGAATAAATAGGAGGAAATTTTGTGGCACTGATGTCAGAAGCTGAGTAATTGGGAGCCACATTTCAGTATCTTTAAATATTCTTTAAAAATTGAGGGTTTGGATGTATTTGGATATATTAACTTTATTGACTACATAATAAACTCTGTAAGCATACAACCTGGCTTTAATAATTCTAATTTATTCTTCATTATTAAAAACAAGCAACAAAACAAGCAACAAAAACTTAATCTCTGCTGACACAGGACTAATACAGATATATTGCATATTACCTCAACCTTAGTGAACAGACTAGGGAAGTGTTCCCAGAAATATTTTGTTAAGACACTAAGAAAAGGTGACATAAATGAGAATTTAAACTTAGAAGAAATTTCTGGTTGCTTGACTACGGATGTATTTCATCTTATCAATCTTCAGTTAGTTTAAATGCAGGTGGTGTTTTTGCATTGTTATTTAGATTTCATTTCCTTTATATTTGTGGAGGAGATGGCAAAGGCTTCAAGTTGTCATTTATTTTCTGTTATAAAAATATAAATTGATTGGGATTTTTTCATTGTTTTGTTTTGGGGCTTTTTTGTAGTTTTTTTTTTTGTTTTTTTTTGTTTTTTTGTGAAGCAGAATATTCTCACAGCCAGATTGTCAGGCCCAGTTGATTTTTGGGTTTTTTGGTGTGTCTGTGTGAGGATAAATATTTCAGCAACTTTATTTACAATTTACTATGTGGCCTTAATCTATAACATTCTCATTTTATACAGATAATCTTCACTATTTTGAAGTCCTTTTACAAATGTTCTTACAAGTGTTCTGATTAGGAGCTCTTTTCAAAGGAACTTAGTTCAGGGAAGTGATCCTGAAGAAAAAGATCACCATATGATGGAGCCAGTGGAAAACAGAAAAAAAAAATCTCTGCATTTCTAAGTTTGACTATAAATGCCTGACACTAAACTGAAATTGGCTTGTAAGTGGAAAAACAGAAAACCACAGAAAAATAGGACTTTGAAGAAATGAAAAAAGCAAAGACTTAATCTATTTGTATTAAAAAGATCCCATTATCAATGAAACAAATATATGTAGTGTGAAATGAAAACCACAAATCTACTTCCCAGAGTTATGCTAGGGCTGTAGATGTTTAAGCACTAGCATGCTTTTCAGATGCTTTAAAAGAGCAGCTAAGCTTCAAAATTAATTGTTTGATCTCAGAAGCAGAGGCATGATCTCTAACATGGTGCCCAGCAGTGAGCACTGCCTGAGTGTGGAGTCTGGAGCTGTGCATGGTTATGCAACTCTTGCTTTGAGTATTTGCCCTGAACCATAGAAACTAACCACAGTGCTTGTCAATCTACATGTGTGTTCCCTGCTGTTCCCAGAATCCCAGCATGTGTTCCCAACATGTGTTCCCAGAATATCCCAGCTGTATACTATCAGTTCTGCTCTGAATCCTTTGTAATACATCAGATAAAGCCTGTTTTCCCACCATGGAGGCACAGTAGATTGATGCTTTTGGTGAAAAAAGATGGGGATTGCTGCAGGTTTGAATGAGAATTCTTAGTTCTGGTGCCTGACTCAAATCTACCATGGCTAAACCTTTAAAAGTGCAGGAAATTTAAGTGTCTTGTACTAAACATCATCTCAGACAAGTGCATTTCAATTTCCTGTGCAAAGGTGTTATTGATGCCTATTTTTGGAGAAGTAATTGAGGCAGGTAGAATTGAATTAGTAACTAGTTTAGGTCAGAGATTTATGAAGAGCCAAGGTGTAAGAAAACATTTCAATTCCAATATTTGAGAATAATTTCAAATCAAAATTACTTGATTGCTGTAAAAAGAGGTCTAATTTTGCTTGTTTGCTTTAGTACTAGAGTACTTTTAGTGCTCTAGAATTTGATATTGCTAATGAAGAAAGATGAGAAAATGGAAGAATAATCTTTGTATAGAGAGGATCTTTCTTATTTTCAAGAAATGTTGACAGGTTTACACTGAGTGCCATGAAAATCCCCATAACTATGCACTGTCTAAATGTTGTTAGGATACTGAGATAGAATTCTGTTAGTAGGGAAGCTAGAAGGATGGATATAAAAAATGAATAGCTTTGCATACTTTAGGAGGCCACTGTGAGAGTGTATATAGCAAAAAATGCTGAAGAAAGCTCTACTGCTTTGGACTTAAAATCCAAACCATAAAACTCTATATATTTATGTATCTGCATTGAAACCAAGATACTTTTTCTCCCAAGAAACAAAGTAAGTTGGTTTATCTTTCCTGAAGTTTGTAATCAGCCATTCTTTCCAGTATGAGAAATGTGAACAGCGTATGTGGAAAATAAATGTTTCCAATTAGAGAATTTGGATATTTGTTGAAGTTTTTTCATTAGATAAACCTGTCTCAAGGTTCCTTTGTAAAAGGCTTCTCAGGTCTAAGTTGATCAGGGTCTGAATGAGCATGTAGCAAAGGTGGATATGGTGTTTCTGTGTCATGGAGGAGGCTGGGATTCATTCTCTGTTCACAGGAGGAAGGAGCATTCTGAATGTGCTGACCTGCAGCCTTCCTGGGGATTGTTCAGGGAGGATTTGCCCAGGGGGATTGCTCCCTTGGGGATTTACGTATTCTTGTCTCCCTCCTTGCTTTGTTGTGGTGGAATATCTCTCTCTTCAGCAAAAAGCACTCTGAAGACCCGGCATGGAGATAAAAAATGTGTCAAGAAAAAAAGTGAGATTTAAGGAGAGAAAAGTCTTCTAACACACCTCTGCATAGAATATCTTCCAGTACTCAATTTTGTCGTAAGTGAACCAGGGTAAGAAAGTAAACAATGAGCAAGGCCTTCCTTGTATAGAATTGTGTATCTGCTCTTCCATGCAAAACAAGCCAGGAAACATGGAGTTGCTTCCCAGTGGTAGCTGCCGCCTTTTTACAGTTGTCCCAGCATGTGTTCATGAGATTACAGAGTTAGGAAGATATCTGGAATTTCTGGGATTTATTTCTAATCAAAGCTGGGCACAGAGCTTAGTGAGAAAAGATGAGAAAAATTACATTGTCTGGTGAACAATGGAACACTTGGGGGAGAATCCCCCCGGAAAGCTTGTGCTGACAGAACACCTTGCCTGGGCTGCTCCCCAGCTTGGCATGCTTGGCCTTGGAGCTGTGAGGCTGGATCTCCCCATGACACTGCTCCATGGAAGAAAGAGCTGCTCCTGGTGTCCCCAGGCTGCCTTTGCCCTGCAGAGCACGGGAGAACTCAGCCCTGTTCTCCCCAGCTCCCTTTGCCCACACACCCCTGCAGGAAGGGAATTGCTGTGCCCTTCAGGGGCTCCTCCAGGGCTGCTCAGGTTGGCTGTGACTGTAGAATGTTTGGTCTTCCCATCCTTTATCCCATGCCCATGCTCACATTTTTGAATGAAGCCGTTCCATTTTGTGCTCCTTCTGCCTTTATTCAGTCACTGCTCTGGCTCTCATCTCTCTCAACTCTCAAAGTTTGCATTAAGGGCGATCCCCTTGTGGCAGAGTTTCAGTTCCAAGGGTCAGTCATTCCACAGGTTTTATCCAACTGGCTCCTTCCCAGAAAGATGACCTTTCCCATTTTAACAATGTTTGTTTCCTTACCTGTTGTTGCTTTGCAATGTGGATGCTTCATTTTAACTGCAGTTGTGTACCAGGGCTCCCAGTGAGTGTCCAGCTGTTAGGGAACAGCAGAAAACCCACAATTTTGAGGTTGTGTCAGACAAACACTGCATAGATATTTCAGTGTTATCTAGTTTAGTTTGTCCTGATAAACAAGGATCTCTTTTGAATCTCCCAGCTTTTCTCCCAGAATTTCCCACTTGCTTTCAGTATTCTTTCTTCTTGTTCCTGTCTACTGTGTTCCTTGGTGTTCTCTGCCTTCAATTTCCAGCCCTGGATCTATCCTGGCCTCATATTCTGCCCCAGAGATCAGACCTGCCGTGGATCTTTATTTCTTTCCACCAAGGCACAACAAATCCAGGTTTTATGACATAAAGTGGATTTGAACTTCTGAAAGATTCTGGAGTAAAAAACACCTGCTGTTGTGTATGATGCAGGGGATGAGGGTACTTTTCTGTCCTGCCTACCATAGTATTTCAAAGAACAAAATTTGTTTGGTGTGGAAAAAGTGAGTGTTACTCTGTACTCTGACAGTTCAACACAAAAGCAGTTTATTAATGCTATTTACAGTATTCACAGCCTTCCTGTGTTTTAGGCTCTTGCCCTGCTCTGCACAAGTCTGCAACAGTTAAACAATTCAATGACCACTGTATTTTTAAACTTTGTAAGAATTTGAGTGTTTACCTGTAAAAGTGCATCTCTGTTTGGCTCTTTACTTGCCTGAAAGGTGTAGATTAATCCTTAAACATTTTCCTATTGTTCCTGTTCAAAATGTTGTGATAAATATGCTTTTTATTCACTGCTTGCCTTCATAGGTTGCACACATTTTGGTATGATTTCAAGAGACACATGAGAAACAATAATTTGGAAATTCATTACAATGCCAGGGTTTATTCGCTCTCATTAAGCATTAATTGGTAGTTGATGGCTATTGCTATTTTTAACACCATTAGTTCATAGCAATGTAATTAGTGATGCTAAGTACAGGATCCACATTAATAGCATTACTAATTGTAAATCTGGAGATAGAAACACAAGATGACTGGTTAATTTCTAGGCAATATCTCATGATAATTGGTTATAGGACATTTGTGCTGAAGTAGAAAGGTAAATAATTTAAAATCTTTTCTTATAGTTTGTGCTGTACCTTTGCAATACTAATACAGTCTATGTTGCCCACGTTTTAGTCTAGTGAAATACAATGCCATTAGCACCTCACAGCTTCTGCAGTTATTAATTTCCATGCTTCTCAACTCTTTTATTTATACTAGTAGCAGTGAATTTAAAAAGGAGAAGAAGCAATAAACCAACAGCTTTATGGACCTTTTCCTGAAGAAGCTTTGCTTTAACAAAGCAGTGTTGTATAAGCAGAAAAGAGAGGAGCTTTTAAATAGTTTTTTAACTATATAATGTTTAGAGGGAAGATGCTTATCAATGCTGTCTTTTTGGTTTTTGTAAATGAGATTCATATTAGCCAACAAAAATTAGGTCTTGTTCGGGGTATTAATAATACAATGATTGAAATATTTAAATTCTACTGATCTAGGCTTTAAGCAATTTTTGGTCTGGCAACTATGTGATAGGTCTTTAGACGTAAAAGTTCTTGTGTGCAGGTATCCAGACTGCTTCTCTGCATCTCAGTGTCTCTGTACAGGCTCTCATGGAGCCCATATCCACAATGTAACTGGGTACCTCCTAAATATTAAAAAATAAGTAACAAATCAGCATGATCTTTTCAGCTCCCAGCAAGTAGGAGTACACGTCTTGATTAGATCCTGAGTTATATAAATAGTATAAGAATTGATATTAGAGAGGGAATGGATGTGTGTGAGAGTGAGGCTGAAAAAATTAATGATGCATCTTTACAGCCTTACTGAGACCTCATTGATTTCCATGGAAACCTTTTCATTGACTTCAGTGGGTCTCTTTGGTGTGCTGCTGGAAAGGGTGGCTGGCAGAGAGTGAGGTGCAGGCTCTGGCCCCAGCTCCATTGTGCTCCCAGCACTGCCTGCTGCTCAGGGAGCCTTTGCTTTCAGCGGGCCCTGGCCGCTCCTGATTGAGGCAGGCTTTCCTTTGGAGCCATTTTCTGTGCTGAGGAAATGCTGATAGAGGCTTCCTAAACCAGGGCCTCGAAGGTGGTGCTGCTACTGTAAGTACAGACATGCTATTAGTAAACCAAGAAATGGAAAATACAGGGAAAAGGTTAAGCTGTCAAGCTCTATCCAAGTAGTTTTTCCCAGAGGTATCTTTGTCCCTCTGACAGCACAGTGCAAACCAAGGAGAAAGATATAAACCCAGCCTTTGGAGTCTATTTGTTCTAAGATTTTTTCCCCCAGCTGAAAATAATTTGGTTTTCTGTGAATGGCAGAAATATTCTGCATTTCTGGACTAATTTCATACCTTTCCCCCACCATCTTGTCTCACCTGATTTGGCAACGTACAAAATGAAGCTCTAAGAAAAGGAGAGAAACCATTTCATGGTGCAAAATTTCTGTCTCTGGACATTAGAAAAATTGCTTGCTTTCTCTGAGCAGCATTATGGTTGGAGAGAAAATTTTGAAAATAGGAATTGTAAAGTAAAGATCTTTTGTAAGCAGAGATGATAGAAAATGCTTCATTAACCTTCCTGCTGCAGATTGAACAGTATTGGAACTCTGGAAATCACACTTGTTCTTGCTGTCACCTTTCTTACTTTATCTGTTTGTTTGGTGCAATCTGTTTAACAGGTGACTCTTACTGATGTCACATGTCAGGAATTATGGAAATAAATAACACTTCCCCTGTTGGGTTTTTCTGGATTCCTTGTGTGACAGCCAGCTTAGGCCAAGAAAGTTCTTTTTGCCTCATTGAAACTGTTCCACACTTGTATTCTGAGAGCCACCTATTTTCCTCTGTCCATGTTCTTAAATGTATTGCTTTAGAATTCCTTTCAGACTCCAAAGCCTACAGGTATTGGAAACAGAGCTGGCTTCCCTTTCTGATAATATAAGGATTGTTAACCTTGCTTTCACTATGGTGATGGCAATCCCTGATGACTTTCAGACCTAGAGAGAATTAGCAGAAAATATTATTTTCTTTGTAAAATGAAGGTTTGGATCTGGATAATAGACACAAAAAGGAGCAAACCATCAGTGCCATTGCCACCATCCTTAACTGGTCTGAACTGATTTTCTCTGGCAGCCAGGGACTGAGGCACCTGGGAGCTGGGAAAGCCCCACAGTCTCATCCCATCGTGGATGGTGAGGGGTTTTCTGTCCTGTGTGGGACTGCAGCAGATTTCAAATAATAATTCTGTCTGAATTATTTGGGTTGTAACATCTCTACACAACAACATTTGTGACTGATACACATAGAAAATTGTGTAAGACATTTTTGCATATGTTTAGGATATCTGTTTCTGTATCCTAGTGCTAGTTTATTTTTTTGTAATCTTTTTTTTTTTTTTTTACATCTGCATTACGGCAGTGAGACAAAAATTGAAACAGTCATCTAAATGTTTCTTTGCTGATCTCACTTTCAGTTATTGACTGATTGTGAAACTTTGCTTTATAGCCTGCAACATAAATGTCTATTCTTTGTCTAATATATAGACCTCTTTGGGGTTTTTTGGTTGTGAAGGAAGGATCAGAATGGAAAGAAATCTTTTTTCCATTATTTAAAAAAACAGTTTGACAAACATACTGGTGAAGTTTCTTTTTCCTCTCCTTTTTCTGTTTTCTTCCATGTTTGGTTTTGCTGGTTTTCTTAGAAGAGAAGAGCGGTCAACGGAAAGTGATGAGTTTTACTGGGTTCTAATAAATGACAATTTGGAAAAGCAAAACTGTACCTTATGAGTTTAAAGTGTTCCTGACAGGGGGAGCTCAGATTGAACTCCTACTCTTTCCTTGCCACATCTCATGGGAAGGTTTGTGCGTTCCTTGGGTTTGTACATGAGAGGGAGTTGTGGTGCAGCAGGGAGGCAGGAGAGCTTCTGCAGAAATCAGGCGGCAGTGGAGTGGTGCCGAGCCAAGGAAGTTCTCCAGGCCTTGCTGAGCTCCTGGGTTTAGTAAATACTGATGTGGCCGACTGTAAGCATTAATGACACAGCTGTGGGAGGCTGGAAAACACATAGGCATGTATTTAAACTGACCATTGTCTCCGTAGGTATGTTAGACACACATTTAATGACATAGTTTCTGATCGTTTCTGACTAAAAGACAGCTTTCCTTAAGTCGAATCATAATTTGAACGATTATTCTAGCCATTGTTTCATGGGTACTAGCTGCAATCAGCAAAGATTATTTGGTTTGTGATTTTTTTTTTGAGGAAAATAAAAGTTGATACAGATCCCTCTTATTTTTAGTTATCTTCCAGTTAAACAGATTCATTCGAACACGTTCCGCGTTTTTGAGGTAGATGAGGAAACCACCTGATTTGAGGCAGATCCGTGTAGGAAGCAGAGTAATTTTATTTTCTCGGGGAATTCTGCGGGTTTCAAATGAATCCCATTGCTTCCAAAACCCGAGCGCTCCCGGCCGCGCCGCGGGGCGCTGCCCGGCGGGCCCGGCAGGTGGCGCTGCAAGGCCGCAGTTGGGAGCGCCCGAGCCCGATCCCGAGCCCGAGCCCGATCCCGATCCCGAGCCCGAGCCCGATCCCGATCCCGAGCCCGAGCCCGAGCCCGAGCCCGAGCCCGAGCCCGATCCCGAGCCCGAGCCCGATCCCGAGCCCGAGCCCGATCCCGATCCCGATCCCGATCCCGATCACTCGTTCGAGGTCCCGCAGGCTGAAAGCCCGGAGCCGCGGGAGGCAGCACGGATTGCTTTCCTGCTCACTCCCCTGCCTCTCCAGGCTCCGTGCGGGCGGCGGGGCCGGGATGCAGCGGCTCTGGGGCTCTGGCTGTGCCATGGCCGGCGGCACCGCCTTGCGCCCGCCCTCCCAGCCCTGCTCCCCCATCCAGGGCTCACTGTGGTCCTGCTGGATATCCCAAGGAAAACTAGGGTGAGATGCATCCCTAGGTATGGAATCTTTAAAAACTTGACGTTGTATAAATTCCCTCTGTGGGAACCTTGAACCTGGCTCTTCCAGGTAACCCAGATGTTGGGTTAAATCACTCTGGAATTGCCTTGGTCCTCCCAAAAGGGAGCTGGAACAACCTGCAGCGGACAAGTGAGCAGCTCTAACTGACAGTGCCACGCAGCTGAAGCCGAGCGTGGGGACCAGGATGGGAGGGGTGTGGAAAGAGACTCCTCCGGTAGCTGCAGTTTCCTGCAGGACCCTGATCCATGGCCAGGATTCCTAAATAGTGCCAGGGTGCCAGCAGTTAACTGACTTGGGGACACGTTTCTCAGCACACTGATAAGAGTTTCTGCATTTTAATGTTTCTATATCACAAACAATCTACAGAGTTTTTAGTTTCTCATTGGACTCGTAGTCCAATCCAAGATGTTTACCATGGGATTTTGAGTTATTCAAACTTTTAGTACAGATTCCCACATGAAGTCAATTACCTGATACTTTTCAAGTCTCTTGGATATCCTGAGGATGAATAACAAAGTTGTAAAATGCTCTTTTAAAAAAAATATTATTGTTACTAACCATATTACAAAGTATTATCTTAATGAACAATTATCATTATTTTGTGATGCTTGTGCCTTTTATGCATTTGCTTTATGTGCTAAAAGCTAAAATTAATATTCAGGATAAATAATTAGGAATGACAACGCTTAAGCAATGTTTTCTATTTCTGACCTTTATGCCTTTTCTGCTGCAGTAACTTTTGAATCTTATAACAAAGATACTGACTTGATTCATACTAATGTAGAAGTTACTGTGAAATATTGTAGAAACCTGAATTGAAAGCTAATCCTTTAAGGAAATCTGGCTTGGTTTAAAAAGAAAAAAACCTAAAAGCTTCTCCAACCCACAGCTGGTATTTTTTGGGGGGTGGGTTGTGATGGTGGATTTTTTCTCTGTGTTTTTTTTCAGGATGCAATATAGGACCTTCTAAACAATACTGCCTTAAAAGCTTCACTATTGACAATATTGTAACAGGAGTAAATTTGTGTTTAAAGCTACATGTACAGTAGTTATTGCCATCTAGTGTTCCCATACCTTTATGGCATCAAACACAGTCACATTATGGGAACTGTCTTGCAGCTTCCATCTACTCTTCATTTTGCTTAAGCAATGCTGATAGGATGCTTATATTTATTTGAAATAGAAAAATTTATTTAAACTGAACATTACTGCCTTTTTTTCAGTGAATGAGAGACTCATGGTGAAACAGTAATTCCGTACAAAAATATATAGGCTATTCATATGAGCATATTCTAATTCAGGATAATGTGGGCAAGGATGATAGATGAACAAGTTACATGTTTGAGAACCTTATCTGAAAATATATTATGGAAAATATATGTAAGAAGTACCAATGCTTATCAAAGTAAATATTCCATGAGCGAATTAGGGAATTCTCCTAAAAGTTCCCAGGAGGGCTCTGCCATTAAATCAACTTTGAGAAGTCCAGTGGGACTAAGTGGTGAATTTTTGGTGTATAGGAAAGAGCTGTAAATGAGTTAATGAAGGACTTTTTCAGTCCCCAGTTTCAGGAAGTATGCCTATGCATAAGCATGTGTGTTTTAATTATGGTGTTATTGTTAGATGCTATTTATATCTCAGTAGCACTTAGCAGTCCCAGTGAAGATCTGAGCTCTGGAGTGTGGGGTGTGAGGTGGGAGTCAGCAGGCTGAGGGTGTTGCTAATGAATCTCAGTTCTTGTTTGAGCTGTCACCAGTTGCTTCTGGAGCAGGAGGGGGAAGAATGTGAACGCAGTTTCCTGTTACTGATGTAGGCTGGGGTAGAAAGCAATGCAGTGGGGTTTTTTCTATGACAAAAGAAGCTTGTGTTCAGGAACCCAAACTAATGTCCTGGATCCAAGTCTCAACCCAAATGCAAAAGTCATTGCAGACCCTTCTTGGTTTTAATTACTGTGTCAGACCCAAACTGTCACAGAAATCGCAGTACTGCCTGAAAGATGTTTTAGTGAGTCACATGTTCACTGACAAATTGAATTTGGGGAGTCCTGTGTAGCATTATGCCTCAAATTATTCACAGTTCTTGAAGTCTTTATCTTTAAAGCCTGCCCTCTGGTATAGTCTCCTTATGGCTCAATTCACAGCTCTACCTGAACAGCTGTTAATGAGACCTGTGTTAGTACTAGATGTATATATAGCAACATTCATGCTAAAAATGGCCATAGGGGAGACAACTTCTGTGGCTACATTAAAGATATTATGTGCCTTCTCTTTTCCTTATAAATCTGTTTATCATTTCTGTTTAGGTTTTTATTGTATTTTATTATAGAACTAAATTTTTCAGAAGAGCTTTGTTGGTATGTAGATAATAAAACAAGAACTTATTTTGTTGAAATTCCTGAGGGTTTTCTAAGGAATATTGTTTTCCACCACATGGAGTCATTCTGGGATGGCCTTTTCTTATACTTTTGCGCCTTCTCTTTTCCTTTGTTTTCTTCATCTTTAATTTTCATTTTTTTCCCCTGCAAGAATCATTTTGTCCTTGTAGACTAGTATCCATCCTAGTAGGAGTACCCCTGAGAGTTAGCTCTGCTTTTGTGAGATATTTGGTCATAGTTTGTTGATTTTTGGACTGTCAGTTCCTATAGTTAGCCTTAGGAAGCAGCTCTTCCTGCTCTGAAGCTCCGTGCAGTCAGTGTCCAACTGCTTGTTTAAATTGTGTCTGTGTGTCTGTCTATGGCTCTCATTGATAAATTTTCCTGTCACAGATCCAGTGGAGTGCCAAACAGAAAAATGAGACCTGCAGAGCATCTCTGAGTGTTCTTTGCCTTGTGAAGGGAGCTTGGAGGGCAGCTGGGGGCTGCAAATGGGCTGTGATGGTGCAGTGTGGATGCCATCAGCTGGAGGCACAGTTTTCCTGAAGCACTCAAAGGACATGGGAAGGTGGCAGATACATCAGCTTCAGCTTCCCTGGCCTGATCAGCTCAGGTTCACTGTTGTTATCACCCAGCCTTCTTCTGAGCCCTTCACCACCATGGCCATAGGGTATTTTCAGCTTTGTTCATTCTATCCCACAAGTCTTGTGCCAGCCCTCTCTACCAAGAGCTGCTCTGTGGTGATGTCAGTGTGAGAAAATGTCATCTATTTGTAGTTTCTGACAGCATTATGACCTGCCAAAGGAGGCTACTTATGTGACCCTAACAATAGGGCCAGGACTGAAAGTCATCCTAGGAAAATCTAAAATTCCTTGTGCTGTGCTGCAGGTCAAGTTTTTACTTTTCTGAGGCTGATAATCATCCCTCAGGAGCACTAAGAGGTGTTCACCCAGGGCAGGATTATGTGTATTGTTCAGGATGGAGAAAGGCTCTTGTCTTATTCTGAAGCATCACAGCTACTTCTTTGGGTTCTTTTTTCTGCAAGCCTGATTGTAGGCATGTAGTAAAAATAGGTCCCCTTTTTGCCACACCTAATGAAATAAGCACATTTCTTGTGCTTTGTGGTACAGGTTGGTGAAATTATAGTCTTAAATATGACAAGCTCTTGACACATCTCCATTAATGGAAGACTTGACTTTATACTCTTCCTGCATAAAGAGCACCAGTTGCTCCCTTACAAATAATTAATATGGATATCCAATACCACTTTTGAGGTAGGCTATAAGCTAAACTGAGACAGAAACAAAGTGCTTTGTTCTGTCTTTTCCAAATTCCTACTCAAGCACATCCTGCTCAGGTATCTACTCAAGTGCTTTAGCATCCCCTGTGCAACTCTCCCTGATACCCTGATTTCTGAAGTTCCATAGCTGTGACAATATGTTGAAACATTTCTCAGAGTATGGTAGGTACTGGGCTATCTCAACATTCTCAGCCTTTTACAGAGATAAACTTGCAAAAGTTGCAAGTGATTTGGGCTGAACAGATCCTTTAGAGGAGATGAGGAACATGCATGCTGATGGTATGTTGACAATTACAAGAGCAGCTACAAAAAAATTAACTCATCTTGCTCTTTGTCAACTTATAGCAATTTCTATTGCTGCACAAACCTTGGCTTTGTTCATTCTGCAATCAATGGAAAAAAACCCCAAACACCAAAACCAAAACCAAAACCACAGTGAAAAATACACCAGCATTGTAAAGGGCTGTATTTTTGTCAACAATAAGAAGCATTAGTTTTTGTTTGAAGATTTTTTTTCCTCTCAAGGAGTTTATTCTGCAGTGCTCTGCAGTTTCTCAGGCTGTTGATTTCAGAAGGGCACTTATGGTGCCCCAAAGTTAATAGAATAGTTAACAGAATAAATTAATTTGGAGGCAAATTTATACTTGTCTACTAAGCATCATATACTATTTACATGGCATGCAACAGTCTGGCTTGAGCTACCTCCTTTTTGTTTTGAAGATCAGGTGTGCAGGTGTACAAATATTTCCTTAAGAAATAGGCTTTTTAAAAATAAGAAAAATATATAACTCTAGGTATTTAACCCATCATTCCTAGATAGTTACAACTTCTCAAGTGAAAAATAAACTGCCCATTTTGTGTACACTTGCCTGCACACATTTTGTTAAGATGGGAATAAATTCCTTCATGTATACACCAGTGTCTTCTGTTTTCCTGCAGCAAGTACTTTCTTTGATTGATGTACTTGGAAGCAATCCTTATCCTCATTCATTTTAATTGAGAGTAATGAATTTAGAGCTTTTATATGAACAGATTGGCTTCATTCCATTTCCAACTTTCCTCACCTTTGCTAGGAACACAGCCTGCTCAGGGCTGCATTGGAAGAGGTTCAGAACTTAGTGCAGCATTCCTGGAGAGGACAGTATCCCGTGAGGAGCAGCCATCTGTTTATAGACAGGCTGATATTTCCTAACAGCTATGATTTTTGTAGGCAGGCTCTTCCTCCCCACCACTGCCACTGAGGAATTGCTAATCAGGAAATAAGCTTCTTCCCTTCTCTGATTTGCACAAGGTAGAGCACAGTGTCCACAACAGTGGTTCGAGTTGCTTTGTATTCAGTGTGCTAATGGCATTTGGGGAAAACTTTAGAATAGAAGAAAGACTTGTCTTTCTGGTGGTGATGTCCTTTAAAGTGGATGCTCTTGTCATGAAAGACAACTGCTAGACTGTGGTCACTTACAAATGTGGAAACACTGAAATTGTCTAAGGTTAGAAATACTTCAATTTCACATTTCCTTGCGTTCATTCAAATTTTTTATTTGTAAGACCCTTAGAAATAAGGGATGCAATTTTCCTGCTCCTTTTCAATTTTGAAGGTTACTCTAAAGAGAACACCAAACCCCCAGCTGTTTATCTTTGTTATTTATATGGAAACTTTTCACTTTGGTGGACACCTGCTATGGGAGGAATCCCACTGCCATTTTATATTCACAAGCCTTGTGTTTGCCCACTGATGATGTAAAGGCTTTGCACCTATGGAGAATGTGAGGCAGCACAGGCATAAACTGGCAAGCACTGGCAGGACTGTGCTTGCAAGGAGCTGCCAAGATGTCCCTGACTTAGTGATCATCAACAAGAGAATCACTCCTTTTTGGCACACTTTGCAAGTGTGAAGTAATCAGTAAAGTTGTTTGCATCAGTCAGAGCAATTGGTGTGGCTGTGCCGATTTATCCCAAATGAAGGTCACGTTGTTTCTGAAATGTGCAAAAATGAGGTGCTGAGTAGTAGTCCCTGCTGCTTTAAAAAGTGTTCTTGTCTTAACTCATCGTCTGACAAGGGTGGCACACCCGCTCACACGCTTGCACACCCACTCACACGCTTGCACACGCATGCACACTCTTGCACAGCCACTCACGCTCATGCGCACTCTTGCACACCTGCTCACACTCATGCACACCCTCACACACTCTTGCACACCTGCTCACACTCATGCACAGTCCCTCACACCCTTGCACGCTACTCACACATGCTCATACTCATGCACACCCACTCACACTCTTGCACATGTGGTTTCCTCATACACAGGACCGCTCACACAGAAAGGTTGTTGGCATAACTTCTTTAAATTCCTAGATTGCGTAAAAGGCAGAAGAGAGTTTGCTTCCACCCTGCAGTATTTTCTGCACACTGCTGGTTTTCATACTTAAATTCACAGTTAACTGCAGGGATGATTGTGTCCCTTGCCTCTGTGGGGGAAGGGAGATGTTCTGTCGCTGAGGCACAATACCTCCCACACTTGCTCTTGGGTTCCTGCCGCTTAAGCGCACGCCCCATGTTCCTGGCTCTGCCTTAAGGTGCAATCCATCTCCAAATTAGTAGGAAAAAAAACCCCTGAAGTCGAGAGAAGTACAATCAAGCCTCTTGGAAATTAGTTAAACACTTAGAAGGGTGTATTTAAAAGCAAACTTTCTGCAATCAACAAAGTACAGCTTTCATCATGTGTTCCTGGTCAGAGGCTTCCTTTCCTCTTGATGGCCATTTAGCTTTTTTCTGGGCAAGCTATTTCACATGAATTTCCCTCTTGTTAGTCTGTGCTTCAGCTGTGCTTTGATTTTGTTTACCCTGTCAAAGCTCACTGGCTTTTGTACATAGCTGCCATTCAACTATTTCAGGTTTTGCAAATGCATATATGCAATGCTACATGCAATGTACAAATACATTCTTCAAAGAAGATGTCAAAACAAGTTTCAGCTCGTTTTCAGCAGTATCTAATTATAGATACATAATTAATGAGTCTGACATTTATCTTTCTTAACACAAAAGACCATACTTACAAATAAAAGCCTTTTCTACAGTACATGTAATAGCTCGAGCATTAGTTGAAGAGAAATGAGAATTTAGAGCATGGTATATTCTGAGGAAATAGAAGTATTTCTTAGTAAATAAAATATAGGTTGTTACTGTGGTTGCTTACAACTGTTACACCTTGATACTATAGAAGGAATTTCTGATATCCAGTTACTAAAAATAAGTGGTAAGTCTGTAGAAAGGATAAAAATTTCATTAATGTAAAGGCATCTTTCTCAGAAAGCATCTAGGTACGGTGTCTGCAGCTGCTTTAGATGAAAGAGGTGGTATTTTCTTTTTTGTTTACTCAGTGCATTTGACATCAGGTATAAACAGTGTCCATCTTTCTGTTGGTAATGAAGAGTGTTCATTTATACATTCCTTTATAATATTTCAAATACTCAAAGCAACATATTAATCTAGTTATTAGTAAGGGTAATGGTACAGGGCAAACTCCTTCAAATATCTTTATTGGCTATTTGCATGGAAGAATGGCCATACTGAGTGCCATTATGCTTCACCTATTTTAAGAGGGGAGTACCATTTTCCATGTCTCTTAGAGTGTAAAGCATTTGGGATAGTAGGATTCTCCAGAGTCTTTCAAGTGTATTTCTGGATATGATTTTGACTTTATTCCATGGGAAATTAATCACAGTCAGCCTTTGTCTTATAGCAGTACCTGGTCTCTGATGAGACAAATAGAGACATTTTGTGATTTACAAAAAGGATGAATCAGTATGTCTGTGGAGCCTTGTGTTTTCCATATATGTTTCTTTTCTTAAATACAAGCTGGTATACTTAGTGTCAGTAGCATAATATCTGTAATATTTTTTAAATTCTAGGAAGAAGAAAGGGAATAATGAACTGAGTAATATTTTAGGGGCTTAGGCTTTGAAACCAATACTTTGGTGAAGTGGATGGGAGCTGGATGGAAAAGTGAGTTCATATTTTTCTCTGCTATTGTCTAGGCAAGGACACTTTGCCTAATTGAAACCGTCTCAGCTTATGAGGCAATGGATATATCTTAATGCTTTTGCTTACAGAAATCTGTTTGTCCTTATTCCTTAGTACTATTTGAGTGAGTCATAGGAGAAGCCACTGGTGAACATTATTTGTCCTTTTGCAGTGACAGTGTGAAAGTTCAAGGTTCTCTATTCCATACTTGATAAGTTTAAATAAGTTTTTAAAATTGCTCTTCACATCCAAACATAGTAATAAATAAGTGTATTATCTTTTTTGCATGTTGGAATGATAATATATGTTTTGGAATATAGGTTTGGAATAATATAGGTTTGGAAACTTTGGTTATGTAACCCTTTGACTCCTATTTGCAAGTTATCTGTAGTTTGTAGTAATGGGCATTTAAATCCAACAATTTATATAATAATACTCTTGACTGTGAAGGTGGAGGGGAGAATGACTCAGCATCCAGAAGGAAATACCTCTTCTGCACATGCACAGCATGTATGATGACAGTGTTTCCATGATACCACTTGCTGAAGTGATACAGGAACTTAGCCAGCATTTTGTCCCCACTGTGTGTGGTTGCATGTTCCAGGTATTTCGACCTGAAGCTGTTAAACAACATGCAAATTGGACAGATATATTGCAATGGTAGGAAAAGTCCTGAGCATGCCTGAGGGCCCATTTGGGAACATTTGGGAGCATGTCCTTGCCCTGAAGAGCTGGCCATCTGAGCAGTTATGATAGGAAACAGGAAGAAAAAAAAAGAAAAATGCAAAATTGAAACAACTTTTTTGATTCTAAGCATGGATTGGCAGTGATGCACCTTCCCTGGACTATTGTTTAAGAAGGGTCTAGACTCTCTCTCTTCGCCTTGGCTTCCCATCTGTAGCTCAGGTTTTAGTCCCCTGTTTCTTCAGCTGCTCCTGCAAACTAAGCCCAAAAAATGTTGTGGCACTAAGGAATGTACATATGGCAGTCTGGAAGGGGCTCTGGAAAAGGAAACCAAACAGAAATCTTCAGTTTGGACTTCAATCTCTCTGGCTGACTGTGAGTCATCAGGAAAATAACAGGCACAAATTCTGTTCCCCTCATCATCACCTCTGCATGTTGCCCCAGGTTTGGTTTCAAGGGTTTTGGTGTTTCCTTATCTTTTTGGTGTCATGTCTTCATACAACAATACATCTAGTTTACATTTTAAGAGTTTTTCTAAAGAAACAAATTTATCCATTTACTTTTAGCTGTAGGAACTATGGTTTGGTTTGCTCTGGTTTGTTTGCAAGAGCAGATTTCCAGCTTTTTCTACAAGATGGCATTTAAGGTTTAACTTAGTCCTTATCTATCGTTCCTTTCAATTGTAGGTGGCTTCCTCTTTCTTTTTGATTCTGGATGAAGGCTTAGTTAAATGCCTATTTAAGAACTGATGAGCAATTTAAAGGATTTAGGGGAACATTCTGTGCTATTATATGCAAGTACATGCCATGCATGGCTCCCTGTGTTATTAACCTGGCAGTCATTTCATGCATGACTCCCCATCTTATTAAGCTAGCAGTATGGAATATTTGATTTACTAAACTGCTATGAACTACCTAGTGTGCTAATACAGGAACATAACTTTTAAATTTCTCTGGAATATCTATCTTTGGAACAGATTCAGGAATACAACAATATTATTTTGACAGCTGTGCTCAGTTTCTAAGGTCTATTTTAGTAAGCTTCACAGAACAGGTGGAGAATTACCTGTGATTTGAATAAGCCATACAATGGATGAAAATGAAAGCCATCAGATTAATTAGGGCCCTTCAGAATTCTGCAGGCATGGCAAACCCAGGTCTGTGGTGTACATTTAAATGTTCAGTGTGCAGAGCTTGTGGGAGTTACCTACAGGTGCACCTAGTTCTCAATCTAAAACTCTACTCCAACATTTTGGGAACTGCCTGTATCCAAACTCTTCCTACATCCTGGGCTTTTGTTTCCATAGCAACATTCAATGGCCATGGGATTTACTGGGGACAGTGGGGAATGTATATTTGTTGGCTTGGTTCAATGCCAAATGGAGTAGGAATTATATATGCAGGATGTTGGATTCTTCCTTTAGTGTCCATTTCAGCTGGCATCTAATGTCATCCAGATAATTGCAAGCCACTCTGCCATCATTCAGCCAGCTGCATAAAAAAAACAAAGAGAAATTTAGGATTAAAAGGAAGGAATAGCAATTTAAAAGGTTTTTAAATGTTGTTTTCTCTCTTTCTCAATCAGTAAATCTTAAAAGCCTTTAATTTATCCCACCCCTTATGCCCCTCCAGTGACATACACATACACTCACATTTGTATGACTTTGAGAGTGGCTGGCTTGATGATAATATGTGAGCACTGAACTGCCCAAGAAAATGCCACAAGCAAGAAATGAGGTCAGATAATGACATCCAAAACCAGAGCAGAGGGAATCATTCAGCATCCTCTGGTAGTTTGATTGCGGCTAAGAGTGTGAATCAGCTCCACTTTTATACCTCCTTTATGTTGAAAGTTCTCTCAGTACTTTGTGTGTGTGCCTTGGATTTGGAGCAGGCATCTGAATCACAAATGCAGCATAATGCCATACATACAGTATGGGTCATCAGAGGCTTATTTACCTAGAAGGATGGTGATTTCAGAGGGCTGTGGAAGCCTCCCTTGAAATGTGCCTGTGCTCTGCGGTGCTTTTAGCATTGGCAAAAGCTGTGAATATGCATTTGGGGGAGCTGTGTGGAGAGTGAGCCCGTTACATGTGGAGGAAGGAGGGTGTGGAAGCCCTGCTAGGGCTGGCTGGGGAAGCATGAGCACACAGCTGCCTCGTGCAGGGAGAGCTGCGCGGTGTGCGTGTGTGCCAGGGGATGTGCTGTGACTTGGCTTAGCAGAACATACACAAAATACAGGCTTGATACTCGGTCCTATTCAGCACATTCAGTGCCCTGCTCAGCAGAGACCGTGAGAACCTGGGAAACCAGCTCTGGATTGGCTGAGATGAGGAAAACTTGGCAAAACACACTTGGTGTAGCCAAGAGGCCAAGGGCAGGTTGAGAAGTGGTTCAATTCCCTCCCATTTGAACTTTGGAGAAAAAAATGTCAAATTTTAGCAGGAAATTGAGTAAGTGTCCTGTGTGAAGCAGGTCTGTCAAAGGACAGTCAGTAGTCCTAAATGTAATAAATCTGTATGAATATTAGAATAAGATCATTATATATTATTAATTTTTTGTAAGAGCCATCTGCTTATCTCCTTGTCCTTCATTACACTCATCAATTTTTCTTCCTGCAATAATTTTTTTTCCTCTTTTTGTAGATGCCTGCCTGCCTTTGCACTCTCCCTTCCTCTTGAGGAAAAAAACCAACTGATTTTTCATTTGCTTTAAAGGATCAATGTATTTTTTTCCTTTTGTTTGTTATGGTGACAGGTTATCTCTTCCTACAAGAACTCTTCACGAAAGCTGGACTCTGCTTAGCTTCCTGATCTCTTCTGCTCTCTTTTATTTTCATTTGGATGATTAGGTCTCTGCTTTGTAAATGCTTTTCACTTCTCTGTGCAACAGAGTCCCACATTTTTTCCTGTTGTTGGCTGACCATGAGATGAAATAACCGCTGCAAAAGAAGTGGGCAGCCAGACTATGAGAGATTTTCAGGTAACCATTTGAGGTCAAGCTAAGCCTCTTAATTCACTGGATAAGAGGTTGTCTAAGTGTTCTGGAATCATTCCATTCATAAGGAAGAAAATGAATGGTCCTGAGTAAAACAGGGTTACTACTTAGTCTTTGCTGGTCAGCTCTTCACCCAGGTATTGATTATTCAAGAAACCCCACACTAACTGTATAAACTAGGAAAAAATAATATAATTTATTCTATACACAGGTAAGTCAAGTCCTGCCAAGTGTTGGCAATTATCAAGGCAAATTCAATCACATAAACATATTCTGTTTATCTGGGCAAACACAATGATACAAAACTACCATTGCAGGTAGAATTCCTGTGTAAAGAATACAGTCAAGTGTCTCAGTTGATAGTATGATATTTTTTCCTGTGGGTAACTGGGGTGAAGAACAAAGTGCCCAAAGGCGAACAGTATCCCTGACTAGAGGCACTACTTACACTAGGAAAATAGGGACACTGTATGATGCAGAGCAACACAGAAGAAGCAGTGAGAATATAAGTGTGGAAAACCTTAATGCAAGCATTATAAATGCTTCTAGTCTGGGTCATATCCCCAACAACTGCAGTTTTACAGAGATATTTTGATATTATTATTTTTTTCCTTGTTTCTGTGTGAATCACCCACACTTACTGGCTGCTCTATTAACTAAGCAAGACAGAGCAGGTTCAGTCAGAAAACTTCTAATGGTGAGGCTGCTAATTCATCCAAGTATTCCATGCAAACAGTTCAATTTGACAAATTTCGTTCTGGAAACATGTAAAGTTTCAGCCTGGTTTCCTGCTGGCTCACCCACGCAGCTGCTGGAAGCATGCCAGCTGCAAGGTGAGATGCACAGGATGTGGAGGTTGTTTGGCTCTTCTGCCAGGTGGGCTGCCCTGGGTCTGGGGCTCCCGGATTTCCAGGCTGCTGCCTGTGAGCCAGGGCAGGTGGGCAGCCAAAGGTGTGAGACAGCCCAATAGGCAGCCTGGGATGGAGCTGCAGTCACCTCCTCTTTTGGAGAGTATTTCTGAATTGATGAGCAGAATGAATTCATCTCAGGAGCAGCAAAATTCTCTTTAAATGTATTCTCCTTTCCTGCTTTAAAAGTGGATGAAACAAGGGCAGAAAAACTTGCTGAAAGACAGAGAAGGAAGCATTACTCCTTTCAATTAATGTATCTTTAATTCTGGCAATACATAGAGGAAAGCTGGAGAAACATTTTTGAACAAAGCTGTGAAGATCACTCTCATACAGAAATGTAAGCCCAAAAGCCAAAGGCAAGTAAGATGAAGCTAAAGAGTTTTTCAGTTGTGAGAGGATTGCATGGCTTCAGTTAAATGTGTCTTTTTCATTCAGGTCAGTTAATCCAAGGGAAGAATTGTGCTGAACATATTTTAATAGGTTTGAACCCTAATTTTGCCAACTGAAATCAAAGGGGCTGGGATGGCAATCCATCCGGTCTGAAACACGGAAATGTCTTCCTGGGAAGCCTCCTGCTGGCTCGTGGATTAGCTGCTAGGCAGTGGCCAGCCATCACCATCAGCAAGCAGCTGTCACACCCTTTGGCTGGGCTGGGGCTGCTGCTGGCTGTCCAGTGCACTACACAGCTTGATGTTTTATACACCTCCTTGCGTTTGCTGGGTTTTGGCGACTGAATTATTCATATGGTAGCAATTGTCAAATGAGCTGGGCCAGAGAAACTCATTTTCTCGCAGGACCCAACCTGATGTGGCAGCGAGCTGTTATGTAGCACACCAGAATTAGCAGCTGCTGCTTTTTAGAGAGGCAGTGCTTCACTGATGTACCACTAGAAAGGAGGCTGCCAAGAGATGGCCCTGAATGTTTCAGAGGCAGCTGTTTGCCTGGAGAAGGTGCTGACATTGCTTTGCAGATACCAACCAAAGCTGATAGCAAAACCAGAGCCATGCCAAATGAATGAGGAGATGGGGATGTCTTAATTCTGAGTTTTGTAGCAGATTTGACATGTGCTTTCCCATTTTCCTCTTTTCTGCTTATATGGACCACCAGCACTGGACTGAGGTTATAGGTATGCAAGGATGGATTCCTCTCTTTGAGTCTGGATGTAACTGGGCACAACTGCAGTTTCCTCCTAACAGCAAAACACAGCTGTCTAGAGCCTGCCCTTCACCTCAATTAGTGGTTGCTTTGCAAGTAATCAGAACTGCTGTGCCTGTGGGAATGCAGGTCATGCTGCTGAGGAAGCCCTGCCCACTGTGCACAATAAAAAATTCATGTGTACTTATCACTGCAGACATGAAAACGTTCAAAATCATGGTCCTTTAACTTCTACAGAGCTGTTGCAGCATTTCCTCTCTTCCCCTCCCTATCACTACAGACTTAGAAGTTTCTAAAACCCTGTCCAAGTCAAAAGTTTGCTCTGAAACCAGTACTCTGTACTTTGTATATTCAGACATGAGGACTCAGTCATGCTTGAGCCAAGCTCCCATTCATCTCAGGAAAACTTGGGCCCTTGGTTGTGGAGGCTTTAAAGGCTGGAGAAAAGCTTTGGGGCCTGTAGACTCTCCTGCAGGAAGCCTAAAGAGAAACCTAGAGCAGAGCTGGAAGTTGGATTTGGGATCAAACATAAGAGGAAGGGCATAATAAAGCTATGCTGCCAGAAACCAAAGGCAGGCATAATTGGCTTAAACAGTGAGAGTAATTAATCACTGGAACTCAAGGGGGTTAGGATATCCTCTATTGCTTGTAAACAGAGTGGAATATCTTCCTATACCTCAGCCACAAGGAAGGAGCTTGAGATAGAACTCACTGTGTTACATCTTTAGTCTGTGCTATGCTGGAAGCCCTGAAGAATGTGGTTCCTACTGAACGAGGAATCTGTGAATAACTGCTCTTAATTTTTGCTTTTTTTCTCCACTAGTGGTTATTTTGAAAGCAAAATGGGAGCAAAATCCTACAGCTGAGTTTGACATCACAGATGAGATTGTAGTCTGTTAAAATGCCTACAATTTCTTTTCTTCTTTTTTTTTTTTTGTAAATTCAGCTAATTACAGTATTGTTAAAAAATGAGATTTTTCTCCAAGAAAACGCTTTCTAGACTTCTGAGCCTGTGTTACACAAAATGGAATAAGCAGGTACAAGCCAGATAACAAAAGCCCCCTCTACAACATTCTCTCTCTCATTCATGAATCACTACTTACAGGCAATGTAATCTAAAAAAACTGTAATGGTTTAGGTGCTGTTGCATTACATTCCTTATGATCAGAAGAAACTATAATCAACAATTCTGCTTTTTCTTCTATTATAATAATAAATAGTAAAAACTAGCAATTCCATTTAAAATAGCTTTAAGTGGCACTACAGATCAGACCAGTGAAGAATTGTTTGCCTTACAGATTATGAACTCATGAAGGATTTCTTGATTATCCCCTTTCTTGGTAATATCATATAATTAACTTAGCAACATTCTGAGTTTTAATAAAGATTTTTATTACTGTATTATACAAACAAGTTTCATTTTTCCAGGTCCGCGTGTAGGAGAAGTGTTAGCAAAAATAAATATTCTAATCACTTTTGTCAAAACAAATTACTAACAATGTCTTTACTATTCTGCATGTGAGAGCTACTTGTAACATTCATTAATCTAACAGTTTATGATTTTGATTTCCAGATGGAATGATTAGCATTTCTAAGGTTTTTATATTCAAACTGCAAAAACCAGCCTTTTTCAGGGCAAATAATTTAAGTCTAACACTTTGCCCAGTTAAACATGGTGGTTCCTAAGTAATTAATTTAGCACATTTTTTCTGATGCCTTTTTTGAGTATGATTTTTTAAAAATTAGTTATCATATGGTGAAGTCAACTGTTATTATCTCAAATAGCTACAAAGATCACCTTTACAATTTTAGTATTTTCTTTTGTTTTCCTACATCCCTTTCTGATCAAGAATACCACACCTCATCATACTGCAAAACTAGAATAACAGAATCTGTGATTGGGAAAAAACAATAATTTTCCTGGATTTTGTGAGTGAATGGAGCACCAACATATTATGACTGATCACAAACTGACATAATGTTGATCAGTTTCAAGTGTAGAGAGCAGAGGGTGAAGCTAAATGTAAATATTTAAATTGTGAGTATTATTTAACAGGTCTAGTGGATATCTCCTGGCATACTAGGTAGAAACTTATTTTAGCTTCACTATTTTTAGCCTAATTCTTATCTATATTTTCCTTCAAATCATCTGCCAGAGGGAATGGTGACACCTTGTGTGAATTTTCTTGCTCTGCAAAACTCTAGTGACTTCCCTTTCTCCTATAAATAATATCAGGTGGTTCCTTTGGTTGTAAGACCTGGGATCTTTTAGACACCTATATGCAAACCATTTGGTTACTTTTTATAATTTCAGAATGTGTAAATTCCCAGCCTTATTCTGCCTAAAGAACTGGATGGTGATGCTGGAGACCGCATGACCATTGCCATGTCAGCTGTCTGAGAAAAGAAATTCCTTCCTCACCCCAAACGATTCCCTTGAAGAGGGAGTTGGGCTTGAAATCCCCTTGAGATTCCAGCCATTGTTTGCTTTGCCTTGAGAGATTTGCTTCTCTGGGATTTTCAGATGTTTGCTGTAGTTTAAACTGAATTTAAGTGCTTCAAACTAAGTGACATATTGTTACATCAAATCTGACACAAACACTAAGCTGCTGCATCCTGACTAGTGCTGCAAATGCTGTTGAAAGGCTGTTAAAATCCAGATCCTCTGGTATTTTGGTAGCCTGAACAGCACTTTCTGATCTTGGCTGTGGCTGAGGATTGACAACAAAAAAATCTAGGCAAAATGGTGAGCGATGCTGCTGGGGCAGTGGGAATAGAAACCTCTCCCCTTTTGGGAGTCAGCAACAAGTTTGGTAGCAAAGTTGCAGCAAGTGGTCGATTTCACAGCTGCACTGCTACAGCAATGCCCTTTTGAAAGGGGTGTAGAATTTTTATTTCCTCTACAAGAGAATTAGCTGTTCAAGGTGGTAAAAAGAATTAAACTTACACAGTCCTTTGGGTGTCCTCTAGTTTCCAAAGGAAGGATGCTGACTTGGTGGCTCAAGACACAGACTGAGAAGGAGAAGAGGCTGCTGCTGTGCAGCAGAAAGTCTCCTTCTTTAAGTATCTGTGCCTTTCTTTTTCCCACTTTTTAGGTGCATTTAACTCCATTTCTAAATAAATATAAGAAATTAGCAGATTCATGTCAGAAAAGTGCTTATAGTTTTTGCTAGGTCGTTGAAAATAGCTGACAGTACTATATTCAAAGCTTTTGAATGTAGACTGAGTAATGCTCCAGAGTGCATAATGCACAGAAGAAATGCAGCAAGATAATGAGTCGAAAAAGTTAAGAACATGATTACTACCTGTTATGGATTAACAAATATTCACTGCTTATTAGTGGACTTGCAGGCAATTTTATCAGCATTAAATTTCTGCATCAAAGAAGAGAATCTGATCACAGATCTTCACCATTTCTAAATTCTGGATAAATGTCAAATAGTCTGCTAAAAGACTGAAACGAATCTGGAAAGCAAGAATTCTTTTTCAGTATTTAGAAGGGCATGGCAGCAATCAATGTTTTGTTCATATGGGCAAAATTCTGGCATAAGCTCATAGATTTAAGTGGATCTGTGCATGACAAACACAGAAAGCTCAGCCACCCCCCATGCTGTAGGCTGAAGGCTTCTGTTTGCAAAACTATTCCACAGGCACAGATAACTGATCAGCTCATATTTTGCTTTGCACAAATTTTATTACTTAATTTTATGTGCTTTCTCTTCCTCTTTTTTGACTTTAATTAAGTTTTCCTCAGGGTTTGAATGCCTGAAAAACTTTGACTACCTAAACAAGTAATCCTCTTTGCTCATCACATTATCCCAGCTCCACTTTTGGGCTGAAGTGTGTGAATTTTCTTAAATTCTGTTGGAACTATTGCTATTCAGAGTTACAATGATATGCTAAAAACTGCTCTTGTAAAAATGAGGCAGCAGCTTTGCATGGCCAATTTGAAGAACTGAATGTAAGATTTTATAGCTATGAAAGGAGTATATTTGCAGGGGAAACTTTGGAAATGGCATAAGAGCCAACACTGTCTCTCCTCATGCCTTGCTTGAAAATTTTTAAGTTTTAAAAATATGGACTAGGTCACTCATATTGTAAGTTGCATAAGATGTGTAGTTCTACATCCAAGCAGTGGAACCACTGAAGCAGCTAGTGTTTTAAATTTAATTTATGATATAGGCATAATTTTGGAAATTTTTTGCTAAGTGATATTGATGGGGAAATTTTAGAAATCCTGGTAAGGCACTCCGTTGCTCTGTATTTTTAGTTTATTGAGGGAAATTTTAACAACTTTTTTTTTTTAATTCTTGCAAGTTTAAGGATTTTTATATTGTGAAACCCTAAAAACCCAGGGAAAAGCCAAACAAAATTAATAGAAAAACTGTTAAAAACTTTTCAGAGAGAACTCTAGTGGGGATAGAGCCTGTGAAGAGCTATCTCTAAATTGTCACATTCTGTAAAATTAGCATTCTAAATTTAAAATGATGAAGAGCACACCCTTCTGGCACAACAGATGAGCTTTATAGACAAAACATTTATTTATGTTTATCTGTGTTCACAATTATTCTGAAAAGTCTTAAGAAAGAGAATTAATGTTTTCCTGAGGAAAAAGGTTTATAACTGAATTTTGAAATAACAGCAAATTTTATTCATTGTTAAGACCAAAGGGAAAATACTTTTTTTTAGTGCATGGATATACATCTGATTTGGTTGTCTGGTTCTAACACAAGCAAATTCATTAAGTTAGGAGACAGGGAAGTAGGATATATATCTTTATATATATATATCTTTAATAAATTTTTAATAAATGTACTTATTATTTTTGTGGAATTGAAATGAATATGAGAATTAAATACAGATGTTGATACCTCTGTATGTCCAGTTGCAGCTAATTGAGAATAAAGTTCTCAAAATTAGCTCTCTGTTGAACAAGGAGTAATTTTGTGATATAAAATTACTCAAAAGTAAAATACTTGAGTAAAATACAAAAATACTCAAAGTAGCTACTTTGAGTTCATGGCTATTATTGGTGTAAGAAAAAGAGGTTTACCTTTTAATACTTTATTTTAAAACCTTTACGTTAATAACATTAGAATTGTGGAGTTCAACTATGGAGTTCTAGAAAATGTTTTAGTCTTTCCAGTCTACATTTCTTTTATGTTCTGTTGTGGTTTAAACATCTAGAATCAGCCTAAAATTTTTGCTCTGGTATCAATAACTGCGGTAAATTCACAATGCATGAATGAACTACAGTGTTCAGAAATCTCTTAGTAATCATGAGGAGTAGTGCAAAAAGGGGTGATGGATGTGAGTATGAAAACTGACAGTGACTTAAGTGCCTCTTCAAGTGAATGGACACTTTTGGGAGTTATTTCTGTACTAGAGGAAGACCCTAAGAATGATTCATAATGTTAGAATCAAGCATATGTTTAAATCTTTGCAAAATTAGAAATATAATGATGCAAGCTTAGAATGTTATGATAGCAATGGAGCCTAGATCTCTCTGAATAGGATGACTTTGGCCAGAAACTTCAATTCAGCTGGATGTGTCTTTGCTAGAGAATAAATCAATTTTCACCATGGCTTTCTGTGTTGTCTGTTTTCCCTTTTGGCTACTCCTGACAATTATAATGTAAACCAGGATTTTCATTCTAT
The DNA here is from genome assembly GCA_024865655.1 of Emberiza elegans. Classification (NCBI taxonomy): domain Eukaryota; kingdom Metazoa; phylum Chordata; class Aves; order Passeriformes; family Fringillidae; genus Emberiza; species Emberiza elegans. Next base: position 12,964,969 of record JALJVW010000149.1, read on the forward strand.
CATGTTTTAGTCTTCCAAACAGAGAACTTCAGGAAGCTGCTGCCCTGGAGAACATTCTGGATACTGCACATGTACATGAAACCTTACAGAGGAGTGAAGGGCTGTGAATTGGAAGTGTAATCGTCTGAGAGATCCAGGCAAGTAAGTAACTAAGTTTCTATGCAATCTCAGTCTCTCTAGTTAGGTATTTTGTTTTATTTGGAAGTTGCAGACATAGGACCGACCACACTGTTATATTATTCATAATCTGGGAGCTCTCAGATTAGAATGAGTTTTTTAGAATAGAACTTTCTGAACTTGGGTGATAACAACAAATGACTGAAAAGCCTCAGTTCATGGGAACTGGACTCTTTCAGAGACACAGTGGATATTTTTACAAAGTTTTGTAGACAAAATATTCCCCAGCATAATCCTTTCCCATATGCTGTCAAATAATTGCCTTGTATTTGATGGAGCTTCTATTGATTTATTCTTCTCTTAGAAAATGGACCACTTGGTAAATGTTTCCTTGAGCTTGAATCTAGTTGGTCTGCTTTAATATATGTTGTTAAATATAGGTGTGGAAATGACAAAATATCAGATTAAAAAAAAATTGAATAACAAAATTGCCTTCTTCCAAATAAGATAAATAGAAAATCCTATTGAAACGACACCAATTTGGGATTGACGTGGTCAGATTTGTAGAAAGAAGCAAGCAGCTTGTTTAGTGCTGGCCTGTGTCACTTATGGGGCTTTCTTGAGATCTCCTGTCAGCTCACATTAACCAGAAGTCATTGTTTTTACTGGAAACATTGACAACTAGAAGTGTTTGGTTGCAGTGGGCCTTGTTACTTATGTCTTGTTACCTTGTGATAATACTGTAATAGGTCATTACTGTTCTTGTTATGGAGAAAATGATTTAGTTAGGTGATGCATAGTGGCTGTTTCAGTTCAAAATGTTTGCACCTTGAAGCTGCAATGCCCCATCACATCATTAGAGTACAGTTGTAGGAAGAGGGAGAGAATATTTACTGGAAACAATCAGGGTGGAATGGCATATGTGTGTCGGTGAGTCAGTCTTTAATATGTTAATGGCAATATGAAAAATGAGCAGCTGCTGCTCCATTGATAGTGTTGAGGGGAACCCTGTTCAGCATGGACCCCACTATTTTTATGGAGAACATGAATTTTCAGCTCCTCCAGTATTTGCAAAACCATGGAAGAGGCTGAGATGACAGCAGTGACTTGAGTTTTGTTTATTTCCACCTCATTATTTAACTGTGCTTAAACACGTGCTTAATCTCTCTCTAGTTTTAAAATCATAGTTTAAAGAAATCTCTCATAAAAGTGTCTGAATGAAACTGCACACCATAAAATCTCTTTAGAAAAGAGATTTTTAATGGAAACACTGCTGCAAGATTTATTGCACTGGTTCTGAAATTGCACGGTTATAATAAGGGTTAAGGCTCAATTGTTCACTCTCCAGCAGCAATAACTTTCTCATTGGAATCTGAAAATAAACCCCTATGAATAAAATGACACCAAAGACTTCAGTTGTTTTCTTGAGACAGCTAGCCTCTTTGTACAGAAGCTATTCTGAGGTCTGGTACTGTAGTTCTGCTGAAAAATTACACTGGCCTGCCAAATATCTTAATGACTTTTCTCTCAGCGGTTGGTAATGGTGAAATGTTATTCTAGTAACCATAATGTCTCTCATAAAACAATTGCATACAATATGTACTGTACTTCTATTTTAGTGAGCACTTCCATCGGGCTTGTACTGCCAGTAGCCATTTAACATTTCATAGCAAACTGCTCACCAGTCCTTCAAGTGTAATATTGAAGAAATGCGTGATTAAAAGCATTCACTGAGAGTGGACCATTTAGTTCTACCCTATCCTGCAAGATAAACCAGCCTTCACATTTGTAGGTGCTCATCATATAAATGACAGTTCTATGTGGTCATTTAATTTTACGATCTCAATTCTCGCATATATTGCTAACATAAATATAGCGTTCTCCTGCAGGGAGGTCTGCTGGGTATTATAAAATCAGTAAGACCTCAATGGGTTCAAATGGACATATTTTATAATTATTGCTATAAAATTTCTTGACAATGCATTTTGTTGTCCAATGAGTAAAGAAAATGATTTTCTGAAAGAATGGGTTTTGACAAAGAGAGCAACGGAGCTTAGGGATTTGTTCCTGTGGTCAAGAATATTTAAATTACCTCCCTTACTCTTACCTTTTGGACAGAATCCAATACCCTGGAATAACTTTTTACAATGAAGCTCCAGTCAGTGCATGGCTATATTTCGTGTTGTTTTCTGGTGTGGAGAGACAATGTAGGATATCTAGAGGGAAAAGATTAATTTTCTATTTAATGCAATTAAATTCTATTTGCTGAGCAATTCTTTTTACAAGCTCTTGAAGAGATTGGGGAATCCCAGAGAAGATGGGGGCAGTAAATGTATTCCCAGAAGTGGTTTTAAGGGAAGAAACAGACGTGTCCATGCTGGATTTCAGGACAGTTGTATTAGCTGTGAATCATCAGGAGGCACCCTGTTACATCTTTCTTATAATTCTCTTAAATTCTTCTCTTTCACCTGTGCCTGGAAAGGAATTCTTTATGTCATTTGAGCACATTTACACCTTTCCCTTGCAAGGCTTTGGAGCTCCCAGTAGCAAAGTTTGCATGCCTGAATGGCCTTTGGAGAATGGGCTTTTCCTGCAGAGTGGCTGGGCTGGGCAGCAGCAGTGCCCTGGGGACACCAGTGGGCTGTGGAGAGCAGGGTCTGTGTGCTGCCAGCCGGGGCTGGAGCTGAGGCTCGGAACTGGTGTCTCCTTGGACATGGAAACACTCAAATGATTCAGCTGCTTCATGCCTCAATGCACTAGATACTGATCCATTTTCATAGCAAACATCTGTAGCAGTTGTTTTGGACCATTAGTGAATTTGCAACAATCAAAATAGAGTGGTTTCAATACCTGTATGGACAGAGTCAATCAGTAGCCTGTTACTGAGCTTCTAATCTGCATATATATTATGAAATGTCCATCATATGTTATGGAAGGAGAGGCAGTGTTCTCTTGGGTTGGTGTTCATGGGTTTGATTGAAATTAGTGTGATTGATGTTAGCTTATGATTTAGTTCTTCTTGAACATCTTTGAACGAGCTGGTCTACATTACATGAGGGTTCTCTGCCACTTTTTTAAATACAACAAATGTATCTCTCACATATCAACAGCACTTTGTTAAAAGTATGAGTGCATTCTTACAATATTTGATTGCCCAGTGTCAGCAGTGGTGGCATTCTGATCTTTAAGCAGCCTTGGAGGTGCTGCAATATCACAGAGACAGTAACAGAAATTTAACACTAAATGTGTGTTGGAGCAGGAAGTGCAAGAGCAATATGCATTTACCCCAAAAGTCAATTGGCTGGATACTACAATTATAGTAGTGAAGTTGTAGGTTCACAGCTGATAAATAACTGCACAGTGACCTTTGATAAGTTTAGGTAGCAAATAAGTAAATTAGTTGCCACTAATGTATTCATTGGAAAAAGGTGAAGGCAAAGGCAAGATAAACAGTATATTTATTAATATACATGGAGGTTTTAAGTGTTGGCAGCTCATGTTTTTGATTTTTTTTTCCTGTGCAGTTCTAAAGCCATTATATTAATTGTTTTTCTTACCAGGAATGAGAGCCAAGTGTCTTCAAATACATTTACCTTTGAAGTAATTAAAATAAAGTGTCTACTGACCATAGCAAATAAGCAAACATGCTCTGCATGAAAATAAGCAATGATAAGGAAAAAAATGTTATGCAAGAAAACAGTAAAGGAAAAGAAAAGAAGAGTTTGTAGCTGTAGTTTCTTTACTGGAACCTTAGCAAACCAAATTGATTATTCTGAACCATCTCACACATAAATATGTGTTAGCTGCTATGGCTTGGAGATATCTGTTAAGAAGATCATCAGACTTGTGTGAAGAGCTGAAGCCAGCTTTGTGCTCCCATGTTCCAGGAAGAAATAATTTACAGGAATTCCAAGCACTTTGGGAAGGTTCTCATTACATGAAAAGGTTTTCATGCTTCTTACAAGAATTACAGTTTATGCATATGAATAAACAAGGTTGGGTGACTGTCCAAATTCCTAAATAGATACAAAATAGAAAGGATTAGAAAAGGAATGGGGAACTAAGACCTAGAACTAGGTGAGAAGATGTAAATAGCTTAACTAACTGAGATCTAAGCTGATTTTTGTACTTCAAATGGGAAAATTCTGCCATTTAAAAGGGTACACCATGGGTAAAAGCTTTCCAAATATTTAATGCTGAGGTTAGAACACCTAGGTTCAGTCTTCAAACTACATAAATTGGCTTTCTGGTAAGGCAACAGCTCAGCCTGTGCTGTTTGGGTGAGCTGTTTGCAATACCCACCAGCCAGGAAGGGAGTTCCAAGCCCAGTTTGCTCTGAACAGCTCAGGCATGCAGGCAGCAGCTTCCAGCAGTGAGCTTGTGCTGCCCCCATTCAGACTGTGCTCCCCTGCCTCTGGTGCTGTGCCCAAGGACACGGCGTGTCCTCCTGCTCCCACTGCGACATCCCCTGGCTTTAGCTGAGAAAGATGTTCGGCCGCTCTAAATATAGCTTGGTCAACCACTTGTGTTCTGTTATAATATTCATGAATACTTGTACAGGTTTTCAGAATCCATCCTTCCTTTAGAAAATGTGGTGAACAAAATTGTCTATGCTGACTGTTTATAGAAGTCACTAATATATTAAGCAATTAATGGGATTTTTCAATTCACAGAGTTTCTTCAGCATTTGTCTGCACCCAACATTCATGTAAGTGTAAAACAGAGTCAACCAGCAGCCAAAATAGTAGATCAGTGTTCAGACCACATGGTACTTCTATTTAATGCCTTCTGCTTTTTTTTTAAAGATGTTTATGACACTGCCTGTATGAACAAGCTTAATTTAAATGATGTGATAACATGCAACAGATTTTCCCTGTGCAGAGGAAATGTGCAAACAGTTTCCATAACAAGCCATTTACACTTTTCTGACAGTGCGGATGCTGCTTGGTACAAAAGTGGGGTTTGTTCCTTTGCTCTGAAGATAGAGGTCCAGGCTCCAGGGAAACAACATACATTCTCCATGGATTTTTGAATTCATTTTATTAATAATTTTATTTTTCATTTCAGTGAAAGTAATTCTGCAATTATTGCTTCTATGAATCTCAGCTGTGGCCACTTGATTTCAGGTGCTGCTCCCAAACCTGGGGGCCTTGGTTGCCAGCCTTTAAGTATTCAGGACACTTTTTGATATTCACTGAAAATTCCCAAAATATTGCTGGTCTGCCTTCCCTGTGTCAAATTCCAGTTAATATATACTAAATTCTTCTGATTGCTGGCCTAATCCTGCTTTAGTGTTATTTCTCTGTATAGAATCTCCTTTAAGAGTCCTGGCTGCTCTCAGATCTTTGACTTGTCAGCACTCAACACTTCTCCCTCCCTGCAATTTATTCCAGTTGCTGCAGTGCATATGTATGGCAGCTCCTGTGGTCAGCAGTGTGGAAAGAAAATCGGTTGGGGCAGTCTGTGGGGTGGTGCAGCATCAGTCTACAGTGCTGGGCTGGTCCTGAATCCCTTAAAGTGCAGGCAGGAACAGGGGTTTTGGAAAGCCTAATGATTCTTTAGATTTAGAAAATGTGCATGGGGGACTTTCACTGAAAGTCTCTGGAGTCAGCAGACAGACTCCAGTGGATTTTGAAGGGCTCAGATTGGTCCCACAGGGCATTCTGGTGATTTTCTGCATGCACACTGCTTTTCAAATGACTTGCCTTTTGGGTCTCTAGGGACATAAGACATTCCCAAAATACTGAAGCATCCCAGCAGAGGAAAATTAACCATTTCTATTTGCATTTCTGTGACTTTTTTTTTTTTTAATGTGTTTTCTAAAAAGAATTCTGTCAATAATAAAGAGGCAGGATTCTTCTGAAATATCATAAAAAAGTATCAAGTGCATAAAGTAATCTGTAGTACAATGACAACATTTTTCATGTGAACATTTACATGTGAGGAAAATGAACTGCCTGTACACTGAGTTTATCTTGGAGTCTAAGTTAAACCCACAGAAGCAAAAGCCAGAAGAAAATATGTCCAACCAGGTTCCACAGGACTTCTGGGTATGTTTTCACTCACTTCAATGTCTCATTTTTATAATGGATCTTAAGTCTGCCCAAGCTTATGAAATACTCAGGACTTAAGTCTCAGACTTCTGCAGTACAACTTGGAGTAATTGTACTGAAGTCAATGGCCCATATCTTGCCACCAGTTCTTAAATAGAACTTCTAGTGAATTTCAATAAAGACTTTTGCTTAAAAGTCAACAGCACAGCATGGTTCAGGGAAATTACAAGGCTGCAAGCAAAAATGTTAGTTTATTTTTCCTTTTCAGAATACCTTGTGTTTGGTTCTATAAAATAAGATTATTGCCTTGCACTGATCTGAATCAGTATGGCATCCAAACTGGATCTTGGAGCTCTCAGTAACGTGCCTAAGCTTCACTGACTGTAAAATTAAATAAATTTTAATTAACACAGATTGAGAGCATGTGAGAGATATCTCCCTGTGTTTCTCTCAAAAAAAAAATCTTCCTTTTTTGACAGAATGGAGCTAAGCCACATTGCTGCCCTTACATTCATTATAAATTTCAAGCTCATTTTCTCTTGTCCCAGCAGCAGCAGAAGTTCCTTTACAGTGTAGAACTTGCCAACTCATAATGGAACTCCATTCACCAGTGCTGCTATGTGTACAAGTAGAAAACAGGAATGTTTTTGGGAGGAGGTCAGTGTTTCAGAGGAGATGGTCAGTCCCTGAGCTGGGAGATAGCACTGGGATGGGAGCAGGCTTTGTCTAACTGCTGGGGAAATGATGGACTTGCAAAGAAGCAAGTGAAACTAATGACTGGCTTATCTTGCAGGACTAAAGAAAATGCTGAAGAAAAACAGTTCTCTTTCCTCTTTGCCTGATTTTCAAGCTGTTTATGAAATGAGTGCCAGAAGCTTGCTACACACCCCAAGATCTGAGCCACCATTTCTGATGGGTGAGGGAGCCAGGGCTGGATGGTGTGATCCAGTCATGTGCTGCTGTTTTGTGCACATGAGAGTGTGAAATTTGGGCATTTCTCCCATTTTTCTATATTATCTCTCAGCTGCACGCCCTACTTGTGACTGGCATCACCCAGGACAGAAAGGCATCTGCTCTTAGAGCTCAGGTTTCTCCATCATCTTGTGATATGGACCAAAATGTGATTTCCTTAGTGTGGGTGAGATAAAATGGAGAGGGCAGAGCTCCTTTACCTTGCTAGGAAAATGGTCCAGTGGCAACCACAGTGCTGGAAAGGGTGTTGTGTGCATGTAGGAAAGCTGAATGATGAGGTGGGGAGCAGTGTGTGTGATAAGGAGCAGGTGGTCAATAGTCAATTCGAGGTACATAAAAATAATATCAATTTGTAATGTGTAGAAAACGCTGTTTTCTCATTCCTTTTAGGCTTTAAACCTAATCCTGGTTTTGCTAATTTAATAGACCATATTCTTAGGGGACCCTGTTGCAGTTTCCTGTGCTCATACTATGAAGAAGAGATGTAATCTAGCTGCAAATGCTCACTGAGGAGCCCTAGTGTGGTAAGAGAACTCTCTGCTGGCTATTGGCAAGCCAAATGTGGGTCTACACTTCTGGTACCTTCTTACAGCTCTGCAGAGACCACATAACAGTGATGTGAGAAGAAAGAAGGTCCCTGCCTACCACACTGCACTTATCATCTGTCATAATGGGGCCAGCTGAGGATGGTATATTCCAGAAGCAATGAGCATGGGCATGTGAGAGTAAATTACATGGTAATTTCAGTGTCCCAGCTGCCCCAGTGCAGCTGCCAGAGATGTACTTCTGTGCTGTGGCAGAAGTGAGGTAGCCTGAAGCTGTGAGCTGCCTCAGACAAACCATGTGGGAAGCTGGTGTCCCTGCTTTTCCCCACAATGTATTTTAGGAAGCTCACACATTACCAGCTCCAAACTGTGCCAGGAATCCCACAGAACTGGAGGTTTCCATCACAGCTCTTCCCACCTTCTATAGGAAAGAGGACGGGACCTAGGGAGTTTTTTGCTGCTTTTATACCTGTCCCAGAGTACTGTTTGGAGAGGAAGGAAGCAACAGTGGGAAAAATATTCCCACTCTCCTATTTTGATGTTTGTTTGTTTCTCTCTTGCTCAGTAGGGAAGTTATTTGATAACACAACTGTTCTGAATCCACCCAATGCAACTGCTGAAAGGTGAGCTACTTTAAATGTTGTAGGAGGAATGCACGTTATGCAATGACAAATATCTATATCATCAGGTACTGTAAAGCTATTGGTGGCTTAAGGCAAGATTTTAGCAACTCTGTTTCAGTCAAATGTATTTTAGATTGTTGAGATACTTCATTTCTGAAAGAATTTTCCATAGATGTAGATGAACACTCCATTAATAAATCTGTTACACACATTCTCAAAGCTCTGGTAAGCACATTAAAGAGAACAATGTACAGGAAAGTGGACTTCACAGAAAATAAGATAAAGATACAAAAGGATAAATATGGGTAAGTGGGCTCTCTGTGTCCAATAGGTTTTGAAGCTACTCAAAACCACAGATTTTCAGATGTCACAAAGATACTTTTCCATAGCTGTCATATAAAGATATTAATAGAATTTGTGTCTAAAAAGTACTTTAAATAGATATTGGTGCAAATGTTTTCTATTATTATTATTATTGCTTCATTTTCCCTGAATTTTGGAGTGCAAGTATGAATTTACATTTGCAGAGATGGTTCACTGCCCATGCTTATAGCAGAGCAGGAGCTATCTGTTAAACTGAGTCCAGAAGCTGAGCATTTCTGCTGGCCCTGAAAAGTAGTGTTTGTTAATTTAGGCACTGCCCCTTAGGAATGTGGCTGATAAAATGAAACCTCACTGGAGGCCACAAGCTTGGCTTGCAGGTGGGGAAGCACCTGCCTTTCAAAAAACATCATTTCAAAACACCCTGTGAAACCCCTTTCCAGTCCACAGAAAATGGATGATGTGTTGTTCTCCACTGTCAGGTAGGTTGCCCTGATTCAGTGAAGCATCTCTGTTCCCATGTGGAGGCACTCTTACTCCTCCAAACTGTAATCTCATTTCGTCCTGAATATTATTTATGTTCCCTCTCCATAGGTTTGAGTGAGTAATAGGAACAGAGAGAGAGACAGAGCCATCTTGTGGAAGATCACTTCACTATCGTGCAGTTTGAGTGCCAGGCACTTCAGAAGCTAATTCTGGAGACCTTATTTTTGCAATGAGAGACCTCAATTACAAGTGAGTGTCCTATAATATTTATACAGATGTGTCAGTTTCTGCACAAAGCAAGTTAAGTGAGCAGGCAATGATACTATTCCAACATTTGCCTGCTGGCACTTGATATGTGTGAACAGCATGTTTTTCGCCCCATCTTGAACTACATAATCAGCAGTTTCTTCTCTTCTTTCCATATTGCTTCTGAGCACAATTTAGATATTAAATATATATCTTGATTTGCTTTGTAACAGACTGCAAATGAAGCCTCGCTGCCTCATCTAGGAAATGTGCAGTGAAAGTAGAGTTGAAAATAATATTTTTCCCTTCATGCTTACTGCTTTCAGTTGAATAATTGCACAATTCTTACAGACTACAGAAAACATTAAAAAGCTGTTCTCATCTACAGGTTCCAGCCTGAGATGTGCAAAATGCTGGTAATGAAGCTGAAAACCATGTGAAAGCAGTGGCAAGATCCTTTGTGCAGCAGAGAGGGGCTCCCGCTTCAAGCAGAAGAAAGAGAGCAGAGGGCATCTTTCTGAGAAGAGCAGATGATGTGGGTCTAGGAAGGTCTGAGCTCTTGATAAAGTGGAAATGAAAGTGGTGCCTGATGTTCCAGCTTCCCCTCCTGAGTTAAGGGGATGAGCTGCACTTTTCAGCCCCTGTATGAGGCAAGGGTCAGCGATTAGCACAAGACTACCTGGTACCTTAAATGCTGTGGTCAACAGGTGCTCTGAGGGTATCAAATTTCCAGTTAATCAAAGATGTTGGTCCTTTAAAACGTGCTTGATTTCTTTATCAATGGGAAAATTAGCTTTGGTCTAAATTCTTTAAAATTGTCACTTTTTAACCCTGCCTTAAATTTGCAAAGGATTTGTGAGAAAAAAAATAGGGGAGATCAAATTTAACAGTCTCAATAATAAATTAATGTATAGAGATTTTTTTTTGCATCCAGAATCACAGCATACCTTTATTTTTTTGAGGAAACGAGCACAGTGTTTGGGATTTTCAACTGTTTTGGTTTTCCCCATCAGCAGTCCTTGTTGTATTTCAGTATTGCAATACTCAATTCAAAGTCAATGATATATGGAGGATGTATCTCTATGATGTGTCACACTCAAGGTTTAGGAATGAATTGAATTGAATGAATTGATAGAATGAATTGAAGGGAATTCCCCTCCCTTGCCCGGCTGGTGATGCTGTGCCTGAGGCACCCCAGGACAGGCTGGCCCTCCTGGCTGCCAGGGCACTGCTGACTGACATTCCACTTTCCAATGATCAGGTCCCTTTCTGTGGCACTGCTCTCCAGCCTCTCATTCCCCAGTCTGTCCCTACACCCAGGGTTGTCCCATCCCAGGTGCAGAACTCAGCACTTGTCTTCATACAGCTGATGATTGTCCAGCCCTCTAAATTGTCAAGGTCTTCCTGCAGGGCCTCTCTGCCTGTAAAGGAGTCAACAGCTCCTGCCAGTTTAGTGTCCTTGGCAAATTTATTTAGTATCCCTTTGAGTCCTGTGTCCAAGTCATTTATGGAAATGGATGAGTCAGCCGTGAGCAGACCAGCTCCATCCGTAACACTCCATCAGTACTCAACTCCAGCAGTAACACCTTCCACTTGATGGGTTACTGCTCTGTAGCAGTTGCTCAGCAATGCTAAAGGACCCTGTTCTTTGGGCAGAGATCCTCTCCCAGACAATGACTGCTGTAACTGAAAATATCCCAACTCTCCCAGCTGTTTTCATATGTAGACTGTCTCTCAAAACAGTTGAAAACAAAGGATAATGCTACATTGCACTCTGGCTTTTTATGATCTTTCATTAGAAACCCAGAGTGTGTGTGTGTGTGTGTTAAGCTGTAAATGTCATTACCTATTTCTCATGAATATTTCAGATTCCAAAATTTACAGGCTATTGTTCTCATAAGCTAAACATGTTGTTTCTGGATAGATGAGTAATGAAGCCTGCTTTTGCCTTTTTTTTTTTTTTTTTGCTATAATAGTCAGAGGTGAAAAATGATGTAACATTTGATTTAAGTTTGGTTATTTGTCTGTGTGATATACAGATGCCATAATATTTCTTTAGTTTTTGTCAGATGTCAAGGTACCTGAACAGCTGGTAAATGTTAATGTCTTAAAGATAACTGGTTTACTGTGCATATATTTTCAGTTGATGCACTAGTAGGTGATCCACAGAACTATAGCAAAGATGGAGGGAAAAGCAGTCTTTGTCTCCCCTGCACGTGAACAACAGAGCAATTCAGAGCAAATAGGGTCCAACTCTGTCCCTTTTGCCATCTGAAAAGGGGCTGCAGGTCTGTGATGCTGTTGAGCCAGTGGCTGTGGCTGAGGCGGCCCAGGGAGGTTGGAAGGAGCACTCAGGAGGTGCTCACTGACTGGAGGCTGAGGGTGGGGGACTGATGCTGGGTGGGCCAAGGGAAAGGAGCTGGATGGATCCTGCTCTGCTCTGAATAAAGTCCAACAAATTGGCATTGGCAAGTTTTGTCACCCAGAGAAGGCACTCAGGTACTGTTCAGTGGTATCATGCAGTTCACAAATATAAAACTGCTTTCAGAGAATACAGAGAAAGTAAGAATGAGTCATGATGAGTGCTCTGCATTATTCTGATGTGTATTGTGGGTTTCTTCAAACTTGTACGTTGCTGCCTGAGTGAATGCAGCTTTATGTCAAGGAAACCCTTAAAATGGTCTTTAAAGCTGGAAGAAGGAAAAGGAAAGTGCTGGCACAGGTGAGATAACATCAGATGCAGAGATTTAAATTGTTACAGTAACAGTCTGGAGTAGGATGGTTTACTTTTTCAGGGCTCACTTGATGGCCAGGGAGAATTTCTGTTCTTCTGTCCTGAAGAGAGAGAGGGGGTTTTAGAGAGATGTGATAGGGAAGGAAAGTGTGATGCAGATCCTGAGAAGAACCAGGGTACCAAGAAGTTTCAGGGATAGGGCTTGCTGTCCCAAGCTGGATAGGTAGCCAGGTTGTCATGAGCATGGGAGGAAGAGGATATATTTATGTAGGGTTTATATATGGAACTCTCATTTGCCTTTCCACCATGACAGTGATGCTTTCCATCAATGGGTGAAAGAACAGAAAATTCTTTCTTTTGTGAAGTGCTTTAAATGTCTGCTGTCATGGTGCAGTGCAGGATAAATCCTGTGAGAAGTCCATTTCAGCTTGCTCGGGTAGGGAAACACTAACTGTGGCTGGTGGGCAGGGATGGACAGTCTCTAGGTACTGATATGGGAGGGGGTGAGTTGTCAGATTTTATTCTGGGAGAGGTAAAACCCCAGGCCATTGCTGGTGCCACGTTGTAAACACCAGGTCCTGAGAAAGGGCTGTGGAGCAGAGCCACCTGGCCAAGTGATGGGACATGAGCTGTGCCAGGAGAATGGGCAGGGCAAAGGCTGAGTTTTCAATGGTGTGGAACACACTGTTGGAGGAAGTGCCTTCCAGTAACACAAAATATATTATAATCCAACATTTTGTTTTCTGTAGCATTTCAGTTGTATATTAAAAACAGTAAATTACTCTGATAGAGTATGATGTTCAAGGGTCTAAGCATTCCTTTTGAATTTCTGTTTCTAACTGATACTTGACACATCGACACAGTGGGTACTGTTTTATTGTAAGATTATCTGAGTTATTTATATCCTGAAAAAATACTGAGGCTTCATCTGCTTTTTGCTTCCATCCCATTGTTTCTGTGCTTTGATTTTATGACTGGTGTGGCATTTTGTAGCTAAAATTCTTCCTTTTGCTGTAATATTTGCAATAATGGTGGTGCCTTCATCTACTGATGGCATTAGTATCAGCTGATGCTTTTTAATTCACTCGTCAAATCAGCTCATTGTTACCAGAGATTTGATAACCACAGAGAAATCTATTATTTTTATAATGCTCTTATTCCGTAAAGGGCTGCTGTAATTTTCTCAAGATAATTAGAGAAATAGATCACAAAATCTCAGAGATTTTGGCATCATGTTACTAAGTTTCTCATGTGCCATTGGTTCACCACTTCCCTCTGATATCCTGACTGTGGAAGAAGTGAATAGAAAATTCCAATTACCTTCCTAAGGTCCAGATGTCCAAATGGAAGTCTAACACAAAATTGATTGCAGATAAATCTAGGATCCTTTCTGCTCTGTTGCCATACAGGATCATGTATGTCATCCAGAGTGTCCCATGCTTTGAGTTACAGATTACTGCCTCAGAGCTCCCTAGGCACACATGCAGCTGCTCTTTCCTATGAAGCCTCTATTTCCTCTTACAGATTTCTCCAAGAGAAGTTGCTGGGCCAAGGCAGAGGTGATGTCATTGCTGTGGATATATCTGAGGATCTCTGAGCCGCCCCAGGATCCACTCTGGTAAAACTGAAGAGAAGCTGGGAACACTTTTCCCCACTCGGTCTCTCCAGATACTCCCAAGTCACTTCTAAAAGAGCACCTGTGTAAGAGAAGAAATTCCCCAAATAGCAGGAGTTTTGCACACATTTTCAGGGGAATGAGTTAGAAGAAAAGCTGCCACCTCACAGTGTCTCTTCTCCCAGTGGAGAAGCTTGTGCTCACTGCCACATTGCTGGTGTAACAAATGGAATCTGAAGACAGGGTACAGGCACACCTGCCCAGGACCTAGATTCCAACCCAGGAGTTCACTGAGCCGTGCTGCCTCCCTCCTGCATATGATTGAGGGAATTGTTTTGCAGTCAAATAAAAGATTTATTTAAATGCAATGATACCAGCTAATGGCATGGTAAGGGCAAACAATGTGTAGGACTGACCTGTGTAAATGCTGCTGTGAATTTTTTCGGTCCACCACACCTTGTGAGGAAAACATGTTGCCTGGAGTAGGTAATTATTGCATCTTGGGTGTTATGGGATAGACGTTTCTTTGGGCCCAAATGAGTGTGCACTGCAGTTTTCTGACATTCTTACAGCACCCTTCACCCAGCAATGTCCTCTCCAAAGAGCTTTGTGTGCAAGCTGAGATCAGAACTATCTTGCACTAATGACAGAGATTTTACCATTTTAGGGAAGTTCTGTCAGCATGGACATGGGGAAAAATCCGAAAATCAGGTATCAATATTTAAGCACTTTGGCAGATGTGTGGTCATGCTTCACTGTACTTGTACACACTTATCAATCAGCTCCAGGATTCTCAAAGTTGTCTAGCCAGAAAAAACTGTATGTTTTTGAAACTGGGGCAAGTCAATTACATTGGTGATACTGAATATGTAACTAATTCATGTAGATCAATAGATAGATTTAATAATTGAATAGATAGATTTAATAATTCTCCATCTTATTTCCTCTTCTACTTTCACAATTTAAACTCTTGAGCCTGGACTACAAGTATTGCTTGCAAAGTGCCAACAGCTAACATGACTGCTAACCTTGTTGTGGCTGTTGAAATATATTGACAGGGGTCTTTCTTCTGAAAGAATCATATATAGTGCTGAATAGCCGCCTACCACAGGAAAAAAAACATGTTAGACAATCTTCAGACCTTTGGTACACGCTAATTATGGTATGAATTGTGTGAATTTCATTTGTACTTGCGTATTTATATATATCTCATTAATTTGTTACAAAGAGGGAAAAAATCATTACTGTAGAGTCAAATTGCCTGTAAATGACTTAAGGAATATGTTAATGATCCTGCTCCAAATGAATAATTATAACACAGGTGCACTTGAGATGTGATCATTTAACTGACAGCACACAGCTTCTAATGTCTTGAATATCCATGATAATGGTGATGTCATAGCAGCCAGTTAAAATAATCGCTCACATCCTCCGTTTAATACACAGGAGAACTGTGGGTATAATTCCCATATAGAGCTATTGCCTTGCTTATTTAAGGAATGGTTAATTTATAAACAAATCAAGAAGTCACTCTGCATTGATTTTACTGCAATATGTTTCCAGTAAAATGTCACGCCATTGTCTCCAGTAGAAAATAAATATCGATGGCAGAAAGGCGTTACTGCATCAATTTGATGTACAGTGTAAAGGGACTTAGCTCAAAATATCTGAGTTTGATAAATATATGAATTGCACTTCACCTGCTTTGCTGCTAATATCCAGCTAAATCTTTTGTGTTTATTGTTTTAAAGGTGCCTGTTGTTCAGTTCCCTCTGAGGCTGATGCTGGTGGGAATCAGGGATGTGTGCTCTGACATGTACAAAATAGCCCCTGTCTATAGATGTGTTGTCTCATTAAGGTGAGATCTGCCCTCTGTAAAGGCCAGTCTTCTTCTGAGCTTATGCTCCACTTCATTTCATGCAGCTGTGCAGGACATTAAGTTTTTCAGTTGTATTTGTGGTCAAGATCAGATTTTAAGTGTCTAACAGTCCAAAATTTAAATAGTCTGCCTTGAATGCGCAGGAGTTCAGAGAAGGCAGCAGTGAGCTGCCTAGGTGTTATCTCCATGATAATAGCAATGAAACTGGAGCAGTAGCTAAATATAGAACAGTTCTTCTGCATCTATTTCATGTGTTGTCATGTAATTACAAGTAGATGAAGAATTAAATCTCTAACCTGTAATGAGCTTTATGAGGAACTTAGAGAATTCCTAATGTAAAAGGGGTTGTTTCCAGTTAAGGTTAGCACTGTATGCCTTGAGAAGAACACTACCACCTTATTTAGAATAATAGTACTGTATTGATGCAGGTTATGTTAGCAGCAAGAGTCTGTGCTAGGAGGGGAGAACTCTTTTGAAGATATCAGTTCCAAAGCATAATAAAACAGGTGCATCTTAATAGGTCTACCAGGAATGTTTTAGCTGTTAGCATCTTTTAAATGCTTCTGCTGAGAAACCCTGTTTTCATAACAAGGTTGGTGAGTATTAAACCTGTGATAATTATTTCTGGGATTACTATAATTTATAAAAACAATAAAAACCTGCTAAAAAACATTTATGTATTTATAAATGTTGTAATCCAGGGGTCCCACTGATATTTGTGGTGAAGGATACGCCTAAGGGCACATAACCCTGCTTGTACATTGCCAGGACTGCAATCTGGTTTATGACAAAACAGATTCATTTATCTCCAAATAAATAAATTACTTTTGTGAACATTTAGAAACATTTGCATAATTAGGCTGTAAGATCTTAGCAGTCTTTTTCATAATAATTAAACTAATCTAATCTTGGACAGGGTAAACAGACTTACTAGGCTGAGAGCAGCCTTCAGGCAAGGAACTTACTACATTCTACAGGAACTGTAAGGCTGATGATGTTTGTTAATTATGCAGAGCTTTTACTCCCCAGTAATAGCAGCGTTTGTATTGCCTGAAGCTCAGATAGCTACTCCCAGGCACATAAAATTAGGCTCTGGGTTTTTTTTGTCATTCTTAAAAAAAACCCCAGCAAAACAAAACAAAAAAAACCCCAAAACAAAAAACCACAACAAAACCACAAAACAAAGAAGGTACTTCAAAATGATTATACGCTTTCAACAAGGAGGCATTAACCTTACAGTGTTGGATCCTGGAGCTGCACACAATTGGCTCCCTCTGCAGTCATGTGGTCTTGATTATCTTCAGATCTGGAGTCTTTCACACCACAGAGAGACACAGAGCTCGGAGACGTGGTAAAAGAACAGCAGAAGACACCACTTTATTTTCTGGGGACCTCAGGAAGAAAAGATTGAGAATATCAAATAGGTTTTAACCAGGACAGTTCTCAGTCAAGCAGTCAATTAAAATTTATAACCATAAATAAAAAAAAATCAGAAACAGTACCTAGCAAATTTTGAAAAGCTGTTCTTTCTTTAAAGAATCCGTCATCTTTATCTAGTTTTATATTGGCCATCAGTCCATGAAGACTTCAGCTGACAAGTAAACTCAAGAAGGATTTTTCTACTTATGAACAGGGCATAGATTAACAAGAATGATATTCAAGCTCTACAAGCTTATTTTTAAAAAAATCATCTCCAAACAAAACTGTTTTGTAGACAAGAATTTACTTTCTAAATGTTATTTTCCTCATAAGTGGACATGCAAGGAAATTCTCCAGATTTTTTTTTCTTTGTGCTTTGTTTAATTTAGAATATTTTTAAAGCAACAAATTAATATGATTAGACCTTAAAAGGCTGATTTATATTTTATAATTTTTTTTCCTCAGAATTTGCATACAAATTCATGATGCATTACCTTTTCCAGTAAAGATTTAATTATGTCTGCATAGGAATAGTGATGCCTGACCCTGCAAGGCAGGTGGTTAAACTGTATGAAAGTGGTGTAACATGAAGCATTGCCTCTAATAATCCAGAGCTGGATTTCACTGAAACCATGAAGTAGAATGCTTTAGGGACTTCTTCTGTTCATTTCAAAGGTTGTTCCCTGAGTGAATGATGTTAGATGAAGTTTACAGAATCTGTCTCTTCAAACAAGTTACATCAGGATTTGCTTATGAAGAGAGACTCATGGATCTGAATAACCACCAATCTTTTAAAGCCATGAGAGCCAGAAGATCTGGAACAGGCAATGCATCTATGGATGTTTTTCCCATAATAAATGAGTGAGTAGAGGCAAGAAATTGGCAGGAATTTGTTTTCAGCTTTTGCCTCTTCTGGCCTGTACAGCCGAGCCATCCAAAGATGGTGTAATGCATGGATAACGAGCAAGCATCCCATTGCCAACTATTTTCTGCACAAGAACGAAGCAAGATATCAACTCTCCCACTGCAGTTTGAGCTACCCTGCTTCAGGCCTTATTCTTTTTTACTGTGCTTTCATTCCCAGGCACATTATTTCACCAAATTTAGTGAGTCCAGCATGTCTGCCAGTCAGTGCTATAAGCTAGTGGGTTGTTGCTGTTCCAGTTAACGTTTTGTGGTACTGCCAATGGCAGGAATTCAAGTACCATGTGGTGTTCTTTATTAACTTCCATGAGGGAATAACACAAGATTCCTGTATCAATGAAATTAATCAGAAAGAAAAATCCTGGTTTAAAGCCATGAATTGTGTAAACAAAAAGTGTTGCTCTCTAGTCTCCAGGTGACCTTCCAAAATTTTTCTTTGCCAATTCAGGCTAAAAACCTCTGAGCTAGAACAATTTATCCCAGTGCTGCACAAAGCCTGGAAATAAGTCTAAAAGGGACTGCTCTGGGTTTCCTGGTCACAGGAACACCTGCTGGTTTCTGTGAGGAGCACACCTTCCCCTGAAGCCCATTCCTCCTCTCTGCAGTGCATTGCATAGCTCTGCAGTATTTATTTGTCAGCAATACAATTAGGATACAGTTAGAATACATTTAGGATAGAGGAGTTGCCAAGGCTGGACTACCAGATTTACAGTGTGGAAATGTGGCACTGCTGCTGTTGTAACTTCCACCCTTAATGCCATTTCCCACGGGGTCACTGCTGAGCCCTTGGACCAAGTGCAGGTCAGAAAAATGAGCAGGAGCAATTCTAAGCCTCCTGTCCTGGTCATCGCAGGAAATCTAGGAAAAGTCACATTGCCTATGCTGTTAGCAAAGAACACAGGATTTTTAGATTATGATGTGGACAAACTGCATTGTGAATAATATTTAGTGTCTCTGGTTATTGATTGCCTTTGATAGTTTTTAAACATGAAGCTAATTATCAGATTACACTTAATAGGTACATAACTTGAGATTTTAGGAGCTGCTTGTATGTTGCTGTTCATTGTATTTGACTATATACTGTGCAATTTAATATGCACCTTCATCTGCCTCACTTAGAAGTACAGGTAAATGAGCCCCCTCTTTTTTTTTTTCTTATCCTGCCCTTCTTGAATTTTCAGTTAATTAGAAGGAGAACATAGGAGACTGACTGCTGGTTTTTCTCTGTGGGGGCAAAGGACGACCAGGATAGAGACGGTGCCATTCTCTCTGCTCACCAGACTGTCTTGGTGTTGGAGTTAAATTTTCCCTCTCCCTTATCTCCTCAGAAGAATGAGAAAATGGTACATAAGCTGCTACTTTGAGATGCAGTTGATTCCTGGGTGCTGTCTGAGTAGGTGCAGTTATGTCTGCTGCTCTTTCAGGACAGAATGTGAGATTTGGGACAAATTGGCCCATCAAACCCATGTACCACCTATTTGCAAAATGGCACATCATGCTGAGGACATTAGATGTGTCTGAAGATGGTGTTAAGTTAAATACATGTATATGACTGTAGATAATTAGAATAACAGGGGTTTTTATAAGTATAGTTTTATGAGAAATTTGCATTATTATTAGGTCACCTATTATGGAAAAAGCTTGGTTTATGAAGATAATCCACATTTTTCAATCCCTGTATAGAAAGAAATGCCTTTCATAGCTATAGTTTTTTCTCCTGCCTAGCTCTGTCTTGATGTTAGAATTTCATTGGGTGAACTAATTTCAGGGCTTAAACCCTGAATAGTTGAAGTACTGAATATTTTTGTTAGTATAAAGCTCATTTTCAACAATCACTTGTGATCAAGGTATTCAACATTATTTTTACCCTGTGTACTCTTTGAAAATGGTATTTTAGGAAAACTTGGTATATACAGGTATCATTCTCTTGAGAGTTTGAAAGGGGAAAAAAATTTAAGAGTTGTCAGCTTTCTTATTTCCAACACTTCAAAGCATATTTACTAAGGATATGTTGACTGAATTTCAGTATAATTTTGTGTGAATGATTTATCTTGTCTGGTCCAGAATGTAAACTTGCTAAAAATTATAAATTAAGGATTTTTTATGGAGGAAAACAGCTTACTAATTTGCATTATAAACAGCAGGCCAATTTCAGGCAAGCTATGCTTTTATTTCAGTACTGTTAGAGACAGAGAGCACTAATTACAGAGTGGGAATTTTCAAAGGTGGTTAGAGAACAAGAGCATGGGCCAATGACACAGATCTCCCTAAATTACTTAGATTGTTTTGAAAAGTTGAGATGCTTTCATTCTCTTCTTATTCCTTCACTATAATGTGTATGGATTATAATAAGACCTTGATCCCTCTTTCTCAAGAAGTCACTGGTTATTTAATAGTTTGAGACTTTTTTTTCTTAAATTGTATTATGTACTGAAAAAAATCACACAATTTCATGACTGGTAAAAAGAAATTGTTTTTTCTTCAAGTTAAGAGCTTGGGATTGCTTCAAAGTGATGACAATCCAAACCTTAGCAAATCCATTCAAAAACAGTTGAATAAAATTGTCAAAAGCAATAATAACCCCCAAAGTCCAGAACTCAGTGGATGCAGGTATGAAAGGCTTGATTTATATTCCACTTTGTAGCATGTCACATTTCTTGCTCTTTGTATTTTATTTGTGTACTGATGCCAAAAAATGCTACAGGTTCATAGACAGCCTTGGGAACAGTGTACCAAAGCAACAGTTATCAAAGCTTACAATACTGACCAGACTGATGTCAAGGAAAAACACTGAATGAGTTGGAAGCAAAAGTACCCAAGAAAAGTGAGACTGGAATCATTAGACTAGCACCTCAAGAAAAATAAGATGCACAACTTTCACCTGTAAGTATCTGCATGTTTTTACTGGAGGTTATGACTAGTGACTATTTGAATTGTTAATGAACTCCATATCAATCAGTTTAAAATTTTTGGAAGAAAATCTGCTCTTTAGAAGATATGAAAGAATGTAGGTAAATTTAGCCACTCCTGGGTGAAGTGAAAATCTGTTAATCCAACAGTACAGTGGGTGTCTGAAATGAAAAATAGTAGCACAGAGCTGTTTTTTGTGATCCTTGATGTCCTTATTTGGAATAACTTTAGTCTAAATACATCTACTGTGTGCAGCAGCAGAGGCAGGATTGTTAGAGTCTGGTCTAGGAGAGAAGGTAGGAAGGGAGCTGCCTACTAAGGGTACAGTGCAAATTATCCCATCAAGGGGCAAGGACAGGAAATACAGTGGGAGCCTGAGCTGGCTAAATCAAGAGCACTTCCCGTACTTCAGACATGAGAATGAGGATTGCACAAAGGGGAAACTGGGTCAGCTCACTACGGCAAACTGCACACGTATAAATCAGAGGAGCTGCTCGTGAGAGGGGGACAGTGGCTGAGCGGGCTGAGGGGACAGGGGAAGGGCCTTTCCTGCTGCATTTCAGGATAAAGGTCAGCTGCAATAAGGTGGCCTAACACCAGCACCAACAGGAGAGAATAAGGAAGACAAAGGTTTGATAGTGTGTATAAAATGTTGATGTTTTCATGCCAGCTGGGCAGGTGAACTTTGCTCTTGGTGCTTAGTGGGCTGGTTGGTGAACTCTCAGAGCTCTAGAGCTCAGAGCTCTAGTTATCCTGTAAATAACTCTAACAGTTATCTGCAGGAACTTCTGAGGGGCAAACAAGTTACCTAGATACTAGAAAATGTAAATTTAGTGATTATGTTGAAAGAGTGGGAAAAGTGAGGAATTTATAGAACACCCAGTGCTGGAAAGACACTAAAATATAACTCATGCTTCTGGTGTACACAGTGGGGAAGATATAAATTTGTGAATGCTTATGGCTTGCATCTACCTGACCTAAAAATAAAAAAAATCTTGACCTGAACTAGGCTTTTTTTCCCTCAATCCTAACTTTACATTAAAGGGAATAAAGCTTTGTCAGCCAGTTGAACAGTCAAACAGAGAGGGAGGGCACTATACACAACAAGCTGTGTCTTCCAGGGAAAGCAAGAATGAGTTGGATCCTTCTTCATTTGGAATAATGTGGTTGTGCTGAGGTAATGATATATTTAGACAATGCTCTTCTGTGCTTTGGATCCATTTCCCTAAGTTGCGTATTCTTTGGCAAAGACCTGAAACTCTTCTTTTGAAAGATCTGTTTCTTGTCTCCACAGTTTTACTGAGAAGCTCTGAGGAGGTCAAACCATTTGGGGTGCTGGTCTCCTGACCAGAACCAGGGTGGTTACAGACACTTCTGGGAAAGGGTCATGAGAGGATAATCCATCTGATCCCAGTGACAGGAAGAAGACCAACAGGGCTTGGACTGGAAACTTCTGCTTTTAGGAAAGTGGGAAAGCTTCTGAGGAGGATGGCTGACCACAGACTGGCAAGCACATTTAAAATGGCTTGGACAGTGGAGTCAGTGAAAGGAACATTTGACTCGGAACTTCTTCCAGGGAAGACATCTGCGGCTTCCTTCACATGACCATGGTCTGTGATGAGTGTGTCATCTGTTGAAATGGTTATCCCAGGCTCTCTGAGAATAAGCAGCCCCTTAGAGATTCTGAAGTATCCAAGAGTGAGCTGTAGGCATTCCTGTTTGAGCCAGATGCCTCTGCTGCCCACAGAAAAAAGAAGTGCTGCTCAAAGTCTGACACTGGACTGATCTGTGCCTTTGGAGCAGTCAAAAAGTCTGTGATTTGTCCTTATCTGTACTTGGCTAAAGCAGGTGGGGGGTTTTTCACTTGAATACCACATGCTGTTTCTGCCTCGGCACCTCTTTACATCTGTAAAGTGATCTTGGGCTCTACTTCCTGCTGCAGGATCTGCATCTTCTCCCTCTCTGCTAAGCAGACAGAGCGAGCCTTTGTGGCCTCTGCTTCCATTCCAATGGGGCAGAAGTTTGCAGCACTCCAGTTTGTACCATTCCAGGTTTGATATCATTGGTGAGCAGGTGTGAACAGGCTCTCTTTGGTTAGGACTGGGGTTTGTGTGCAGTAACAACTGTTTAGGTAATTAAGAATTTAGAAGATGTGATGCCAAGTTTAGCATAGAAAAGTCTGTTCCATGGAAAAGAAGGGTGAAGATATGACAACTGCCCTCTGAATGCTGAGAGGGGTTTAAGAAAAGGTATCTTACCTTTTGTAAGCATGCTCAAGCATCATTTGTCACTGCCTACAAAGAAAGCCAGTTTACACTACATGCCTAGGTTTTAGGTAGCTAATGGAAGGAGAGATAAATCCCATCATTATCAGAGAACAGTTTAATTCAGTAACCACTAGATAAAGGTTAGGCCTTTAGAAATCCACTATGAACTCCATAGATCACTTGTGACTTCAAGAGAAAGTGAGAATCTTTTCAGAGCCTGGGTATGTTGCCTTTATGACTGTTCTCACCTCACCTGCTGCTTGCTGTTTTATTGCAGCAGCCTGGAAGGCAGCTTTCCTTACACTGCCTGAACAATGAGTGTGAATGCTCCTCAGGTATATTCATTCTTCAGAAGAGAGACCATCTTTAATAGAATAACGTAATCTTCTGCTTCCTTGTAATTTGCTAGGCATATAAGTTCTTTCTGAAAATTTTCTTGTTTATGATTTGGGTTTTTAATTAACTTTACATTTTAGCAAAACCTCATAGAATCATTCCTAGCTGTAAACTGCCAATGCAGTTTGGGCATCTTATCTACCATCTCCATAGCAGTCTGTACTCAAGCATCATTGACACTTCAATTTCTCTATCCTGCTTAATGGAAAATTAGTATCCCAGATACTTCATCTCCTCTTTGAATGGTTATGCTTTCATACCACTCAACATTAAGGCAGAAAAACAACTATCAAAGTGAAAATCATGATATCTTAGAGCTGGGAGGTGTGTAACTCCTTCACAGGCTTTTTGATACAGAGCCTCCAGTCCTTATTTTTTGCACATTAGCTTCATCCCTTGGTTTGCAAAATTGTAGCAAAAATTGCCCATCTCTTCTGCCCTGAGTGTTTTACATTATCTGAAAGGTTTTAACCTCAGACCATTTTTGTAAGGGGTGAATATTCAAAGTATGGTCCTCCACTGTATCTCTTTGACTGTTGATAAAAGCCATGTTCTTAGTACTGATCTTCCCTTGAGCTGCCCCTTGAGAAGGGAGCCCCAGTTATTCTCGGGGTACTTGGGCTGGGTAGCCTGAAGTGAAGAGTCTTCAGGTGCAGTGACTACTATTGCCAGTGTAGAAAGTCAAATTGCATAAGAAATCAAAGATTCAAGCAGAAGTAGAGGCTCATTTGTAAAAGAGCCAAGTTAAAAGGTAACTGCTCTAATAGTTTGTGGGATGTCTAATTATCGAAGTTATGCAAATAAAATCTTTTGATTTTTCCTTGTAGTCCTACCATGTTGTTCCTTTGGGATCTGTCTTGACTTAATGTACAGAGAAACTATAAAACAAAACTAGCAAACAGTAATAAAACATTGCAAAGTATTCAATGCGTGGACAGTGTGCTGGTGAGTAGATTTTTGAGGGGGTTGGCTGTTCTGTGGTTTTGATGGGATTGTGTGTCCTAGCAGGCAAGACAGATAAATATTCACTTTCCCTTCTCAATATGGGATCTTGGAAGAGTTCATTTCCAGTCTCCTGTACTGCTATGGGAAAAGCAGAGTGATATTCTTGGCTGACGACAGTGCAGTTCCCAAACGTTACCATGGTGATCACCTATGTAACATCACTACCACTTTTCACAACAGCTCAATTTAAGATTCAAGTTGAATATTTCCATGATTATGGGAGGGTAATTATTTCATTACTCAAGGGAAGAAGATTTAGGAGGTAAATAGCTCTTCATTAGTTCTTAAATGATTTCCCTAGTCTTTTTAGGCCACAGAAATGCCAAATATTAAAGTGACAGAAACAGAGGGTCAAATTCTGATCTCCCTCTTCATCTTGCCTACCTCCCAGCCCCTTCTGAGCAGCCAAAAAAGTAGAAATATCTCTAACCATTAAATGCTCTTGAAACTTCAGACATCTGGTATAAAGGCTTTGTCTTTAAAGGGTGCCTGTTTTTTCCAGGGTGCTCGGTTTTTTCAAACATGTAATGCAGCTGAAGTCCAGAAAAATTGCAGGCTGGATCACTAACCACTGCATGTAACTTTGAAAAGTCACAAAAGCAAGTTGGAGGGAAGTGAAGCACTCAAAATTCTGGCCTGTTATTTCAGAATGTCCTTGTTTTAACTGTAGATGTTAATGTCTTTTATGGCTAGGACAAGCCAGAGCCCATTAATCATTTTTCTGGGTTTTTAATTCCTTCAGAATTTGAGGAACCAGGAATTTAGACTACAGAGTGATTACATGGGAGCTATTGATACCTTCTGTTATTGGTGGTGATGTTTTGTGGAGTTTATGTGCACGTTTTAATTGAACAAAGCCATCTATTTATAATTAGAAGTGGATGTAAAAAAACCCTAAGAAATGAAATGTTAAATTCTACTGGGAATTTTATAAAAAGTTAACCTTTATTGTTAATTGCAAAGGGACTGTCTTCTACTAATTAAATCAGAGGTGGAACATCAAATAGATTTTACAAATAAGTTAATGACTTATAAACAAATAATTGCCACAGCAAAATAAGCACATATAACTGAAAGAAAACAATTATATTGTAACACTGTTATTAATTTGTCCCTTCATGTTATAGAAAATGCAGGTCACAGGAGACTTTCACTAGGGAAGAAAGCTTGCAGATACCTCCCTTTGAATCATACTGTTTGTTAGGAACCAAGGATGAAATGATTCATGATTTCCTTTGCCTGTATTTTTATGTTTTCCAGTGAAAATAAATGAGTTTTAGATTTACATAATCACAATAAGACATTTCAAGAATAGTGGTGCAAATTTTTTTAGCTTATATCACCAGGCTGCCAAGGTTTCAGGACACTACTAATATGTCTAGACAAGCAGCTGTTTGTGTTGTTTTGGCTGACTGTCATTGTGTTCCTTTATTTTTTATGGCCCAGGGTTCAGCAATGATGCAACTCTGTAATCAAGTGATTGGGAACATAAAAGACACAGGAAAAGACTGCAGTGTTATGTTAAATCAGACTGAGGTAGAACATGGCTAATCAACATTTTTCTCCTTTGTATGCCATTTCTTAGGGATATCTGCCAGAGAGAAAGTAAGACTAGTTCGCAGTGGAATTAACTGGAAAATGCTTAATTTTTTTTTCCAACGAAATTCTCATTTATGGAAGGAGTTTTTTCGATACCAGTTTTGTTGATATTTTCTCAGACTGAAACTGAACATTATGAAACAACTGAGTCACAATGCTTGCCTGGAGACTTCACATTCATGCCCTACCTTGGTCAAACTGTGAATTTTCAGGTGGTTGGCTTGACTGTCTCACAGAGATTTCTCAATATGAAATTCCATTCTGTATGGCTGTGACTTATCCATTGGCTCAGAGAGACAGGCGCATGGCCAACATCTGCCTCCTGAACAGTTTAAACCTGGTTCCTGAGCTAGGGCTGTGTCACTCTCTTCTGGAGTTCTGCTGGCCTCAGGAATCCGTATCAGGAATGAGCCTGAAGGGTCTCACACAGCTGAACACCCAGCGTGGCCAGTCCTGGCCAATTCTGCACAAGGTGATGGATCCCCACAAGGTGCTGTTGTCACATCCTGTTTGAACCCCCTGTGAAGTCTCTGATCTCTTTCACTCTTGATGACATCAGGGATTATTTAGTGCTCTTGACCCCTTGGTGTATGTGTTAAAAGTGAAAAGGAGTAGCTTTAACTGAAACTTTTACAGGCAAGTTCTAGCATAGAAGATTAATTTATTAGAGAAGACAGGTCTTGATAATTTTACTCTAATTTTCCATAAAAAAACTCTCCAGTATTTTGTTAGTAGCTGTTAGAACAGGAAAAAAAGTTAAGTCTTATTAACTTGGTGACAACATTGCAGCACAATTACACCCAGGAGCAGGAACCTTCTGGAACAAGTGCCGCCTTTGCCCTTAAATAATCACGTGTGTTTGATGGTTAGCATTCACTTAAAGATGACAATACAATATAGCAGCAAGACACAGTGTGTGTTACAATGCAAAAATTCTATTTGAGGTCAAGACTAAATTATATGTTTTATAAGCTTATAAAAGATAGATGCATAGCACAAAACAACTGATTTTTCACAGAATCAGAATTATTTAGGTTGGAAAGAACCCTTAACGTCATCAAGTACAACAATTAACCCAACACCAACATCAAATCCACCTCTAAACCATGACTCTAAATGCCCTCTTTACATGTTTTTTACACACCTCCAGGGATGGAGGGTCAATGACTTATCCCTGGGCAGCCTCCAAAGCTTGAACAAACCTTCACCTACTGTGAAGAAATTTTTCCTTATATCCAATCCAAACTTCCCCTGGCTTAAGGCCATTTCCTCTTGTCCTGTCTCTTGCATGGACAAGTAATGGTGCCATCTTTAGAGATGCCTGCAGTCACTACCAGCTGTGATTCACTGTTGGCCAGTTGATAATTTCATTTTATGTTTTCCTAGCAAAGCAACAAGATTCCACCAGCAGAGTATACAGTAAGACAGAAAAATACAGCTGGAACAGAGAGGTAATGCCTGGTAGGAGGGGAAATATTTCACTTGAAGTGCCTGCTAAACTGAATACTTTCTGTTCTCACTTCTGTGTAAAGTGGAATTTATGCTGTTATGCTATTTTTGTTCTGAAGAAGAATGACTTAGCAGACTGCCAGGGTGTAAACTGAACAAGGTGTGATGTCTGAAATTAAGGAAGGAAAATGAAAAAAAAGTTTGATTTTGAGCTTCCCACATCTACTTTATCTGACTTAGTTCAGGTAAGTAACCATCTTGGACACAATTCAGCAAATTATTATTCACACACTAAGTACAGACTATTTCAATATACTCACTGAAGTAAAGCATGTAGGAGAGAAGTTCATTTAGCAGAGCATTTCTTTTTCAAAATAGTCTTGTTTTGATTTCCTGTTGAAAAATTGTATTTTGAAGTAGCAGTGAAATCCTGTCCAATGTCACAAGAATAAAACTTGCATTAAATTCCTTAGAGCTGTGATTCCTCTCAAAAGTCTTCCTACCTGTCTGTAGGTTGAGGTTTCTTCATGAGTGATCATACAGTCTGGCTGGTACCTCCAGCACATTTTACAGGGTCTTTTTCTCTCCCACCATGCTTTATAATGATGTGGGTTTTTTCAAGACACTGTAAGCCAGTTGTATGATTTTGCATTTCAGGACTAATTATGTCTTACAGCTTTTTCTACTTTATACAGAAAAGAAACCATGACAGCCGTTCAGCCTGGATTTATCATACACAAGAATTCACAGTATTTAATTGTCTAGCAATTTCCTCCATTGTTTTCAATAGATTTTCCTTTCTTTATTAAGTATAAAATATTTAGTGTTCAATTGCAAAGATATTGGGGCATTTTGTCCCTTCCTGAAGGTTTCCTGACTTTTGTCCTTATTATTAGTCTATGGCATTCTTTATTTTATGCCAACAAAATTCCAATGATTTAGTAGAAATTGTTCAAGACAGTTGAAAAAGGTGTTTTGAAGAAGGTGGAGGAGGCTCCAACAATTGCTTCTCATGTGGTTTTGAGTAGAAAAGACCCCCAAATCCCAGCATATGTGAAGACTCAAATGCATTCTCAGGGCTCTACCCTCAGGATGAGGGTAGCTGTAGGAGTATTTAAATGCCATTTAAATGTGAAAGGAAGACAATGTGTGCTGCCTGGGAACCACTGCAAAAGCATTGCTTTGCAGCCAGTTTAATTTTTTGGTTGACCTTTATCATTTTCAAAACTAATAGGATAAAAGCAGCGCTTAAATTTTTTGAACGTTCTTCTGTTTTAAAGCATATGCTGGTATTCTGGCATTTACCTGTATCTCCAGTGTTTCAACAGAAGGAAACTCACTCAGAACTACAGTTTCAGTAATTTTTGAAAACTAATTAAGTAATGAAATAAAGTATTTTAAAATCCTATTTGTAAAACTTGTGGTAAAAGCTTTAGGAAAGAAATGGTGATTTTTATCTTTTCTGTCACTTTAATGTTTTTTAAAGAATCTCATATGATTCTCCAGTGTCATGAAAAGATGCAAGCTTCAATTGAGCACACAATGTAATAGAACTAGAAAAGACTTCTGCTATCTCAAGGAGTTGTATAGAACAGAATATTTCAGTTGGAAGAGACCTACAATGATCACCTTGCCCAGCTCTTTAAAATTTGAATATATTATAAGCGTAAGAATTTGTAGCACATTGTGCATAGAATAGAAAATTTACAGATTTTCATGGACTCTGAATTTAGCAGAAGGATAATTGCTCAGAACTTGAACATTGAATGAGAGAACAGAACCAACAGGAGAAATCTAAAACCCAGCATGTGTCTCTCCTCACACCACCCTCTCTGTATTTTCATGTTTATTGTGTTTGTTACATCTTGGGAGTATGTAGACCTGTTTTTTGAGGTTTTTTGTTTAGGAAGTTATTAATCAGATTTGGGTTCTCTTTGTTCAGGTAACCTATCTTTATTCTCAATTATGCTACTGCACGATCTCCTTGGAGACTGAAGGCTCATCCCAGCAGTTCTGGTGAAGTTGAGGGAAAAATGGGCAGGTCGCTGAGCAAACAATTCCCTCTTTCTTCAGCAGTGTGTCCAAGACCAGTTTGCCCACAGGAAACTCACTTTTGTGAATGTCAAAGGCAGAGCAAACACCCCTCACTCCACTTCCTGCCATTTTTTAGGGAAAAAACCCCAATTTTCCTTTTCCAATTCAATTTCTATTTTTTTCCTGGTAAATAAATAATTAACCCAAGAAGATAATTTAGTTTTGTTGAAAACTCAGTTTCCCATTAAAACAATTTTGTGGTGAATTTGTGACCAGCCATGCTAATGACCTCTTTATTTTTCTCTATCAAGACTGTGGAATAATTGCAGTTACTAAAACAGGTTTTTTTTGTTGTCTGGTTTCTTTGTTCTCCTTTTTTTTTCATCTGAGGAGAAACCCTCCGAAGTGAGGGGAAGGGCCTTTACACACTTCAGCTGGTGGTCAAACAGGTCTGTACTTGACAGTCATTGCTCAACTGATGCTCCCACGTTCTTGCCTGTCTTAGACTTTGCCTTTTAGCATATTTTGGGCATATTTTTGAAGAGAGATTCTTAAACTCAAAACTTTATCCAAAATGTATGTAAATGTGACTAAATAACATTTGTTCTAGGGAAATAAGCTTGCAAAAAGTAGCATTTTTAAGAGATCAGAGTTAATTGAAAGTTTTGATGAATTGCAGTGGATAATTTTGGTAGGAAAAAAAAAGAATCGAAAAGATGAGAATATTGATTTTATTTTTTTTAGAATATGCTAAAATGTTTTATTTGAACATTTTTAAACCAAACAAATTTTTGTGGGATTCATCTCCTCTTTAGAAATCAACCTCCAATTGGGGAAAAATGTTTAAAAATAGGTTATTTAAAAATGAAATGAAGCAATAAACTCTAGGTTGATGCAGAGTAAATTGTTATTTTAATTTCGGTAATATTTATTTCTTAAATTTGTTTTATAGTTTCATTAGGCCCAAGTTACCCATCAAAGCAAAAAAGTGGTATAATTTGTCCAATTCTGTTTGCAAATTTTATTTAATTGCTTGCAGAGGATGCTATTTCAATTGCAGGTAGATCTGATTTGAAGGTATTTTTCAATTTTTTCAATGCTCTGCTTCTTTTACAGAGAATTCAGAAGGTATTGTATTCAAAAACAAAAAAATAAAAGCTTTTTGGCATTGGCGTAGCTGAATGAACACAGGACAGTCAAGGACTACCCCACCTAACTCCTGGTATGAATGGCTCTTCACTAGATGCCCATTGGTAACGAGTGGAATATGAACACATGTGATTGTATGACATTTTAAAAATCGTGTCTTTTACCTAACGGAGAGTAAAGCTGTGATCAGTTAATTGATTTGTAGCTAATATTATTTCTGTTGAGATTTGTAAGTTTGTTACTCTGTAGTTAGAAAATAAATAATTAGGAGGTAGGGTGGAAAGACATAGGAATTTGTTCTGTGTGTGGTTAATTAGTTTATTTGCTCCAGTTTACTTTTGATCAAATAGAAGATGCTGGAAGAGTATAAAATAAGGTCCTTAATATACTCTAAGGGCCTGTTTCTGCCCCAGGTGACATTAAAGGCAAGTTCCCACTGATGTCACTGATGCCCTAATTGCCTGGGTTGACATCGATGGTTTCTCATTTCTCAATTCCAATAGCTTTGCTCTAGATAGGATGTTGGGATGATGTCAGTTTTCTAAGCAGTGATCACATGAAAAACAAATATTTTAAATGGAAGATTAAAGAGCTGGAAGAAGAAAATGATGCAGCAAATGGTTGGTAACCATCAAGCCACCTTGTTACAGGTGAGAACATACAGGAAGGAGGGGTCTCTCTGTGCCCATTTTTGATGTTGGGAAATGCATTTGCATTCCCTGGGTTTGTTGCACTAACTTTCCTTGCTGGGAGTCACAGAATTTAACTTAATAATTTTAAAAGAACCGTGTTGTCTGAAGGTGACTTTTTTATTTTTTAACCCAGAGCCCACCATTAACAGGTTTTTTTAACCTGGTAGTTTTGTTTCATTTTTCACCTCTTTGTTATTCATTTTATTAGCCTTGAATGCAGCCCTGCCGCACTGTGATTCTTCCTCTCTTTTTTCCACATGGCTGCCTGGTTTGCAGAGGATGCCTCCTTTCAGATGTGTTCCTTCCCCTGACAAACAATTACCCCTGTTCCCCTCTGCAGGAGGCCATTAGGACATCATCACGGGTTCTGCTAAGTCATCTCACAATCACAGTTTTGTGCAATCACCTCTCATCTGAGTCTATCTAGGCATATGCCATGCGGGGAAACTAGCAGTCACAAAATGCAGCACCTCCAGGCATATTATTTGTTATTTTGGTCCAGGAGTGTGACAGATAATGGCCACTGTCTGCAGGTCTCATTGGCTGCAGGGACGGGCATCATATGCAGAAAATGTGGAAAAGCTGGGACGGGTGAACATGTTCCTGCTTAATAACAACAAAAGGAGCAGTTCTGTATTTTTGCTGATGATAAAGGACTAAAAAGACAGACTCAAAAGGTAATTTTTGGAGAATTATTCCACTGAATACACCCACAAACCTAAATTTATGCCACATCTGTTCTTTATTACTTATTGTTTATGAGCTGTGCGTGCAAATGGCAAATGTGTCAATATTGGCTTCATATTTAGCCTAGCTTTCATAGTGGAGCTAAGCATTTAACATTATTAGACCAAAAAAATACCATAAAACTGGGCATTTTTAAATTTAAATGTGCCAATTATTAGGGAGATACTCCTTAAAATCCAGATGTACCAGGTGGGTCCTTCCATGCTAGATTAAGAAGAGCAGAGAGCTCCATTACTTATACACAATTTGAGAAACCGTTCACACTTTCCCCCTAGCTGTTCACACAGTTCTAACTGGTGTTAAAAAAAACCTTAATTAAATATTATGATTCCAAAGACTGTGTTAGACCTTGAAATAAATGTGCCCAAACCCATGTTTTTTTTGATAGAAAGCAGCCAGCTGTTTTGTGGAAGACTCTCAGTCTGCGTAAATGTTACAAACTGCTGAATTACTAAAAGGCCCCTTGATATATGATCTCATGTTGCTTAATAGGCCTCAGATTACTTTGGGGAAAAATGGGTTTTATTGTGTTAATCATATGAAAACGAAGTTACTAATCCCTATCTAATTATGAGGGGTTTTTAAACTTGTAATAATATCCTAATTATTTCCTCTTATTGAAACAAGTCTTGTTCTAAAAGTAATCCTCAAGAAAGCATATGGAAAAAATATCCAATGAAATACCTTGGCTTTATTTGTAATTTACATGGGTTTTGAACCATTATTTTTTGTTATTGTTGTTTCAAATATTATCAACAAACATTGTTTTGTGTTGTACTCTAACAAATTCCTCTTCTTTTTTGATGGCTCTCTGAGCAGAACCTTAATTCAGGTTCCATACAAAATGTTTAGTTTATGATATTAAATCAAGTGAGTATAAACTCAGGACAATCAATCCTGAAATAAATCACAGAACAATGCAATTTAAGATTATTTGACTGCTGACAGGCAGATGATTAGATAGCATAATCATTTCCTGTGCTCTGTCTGCCTCTGAAAGTACTCTGGTTTTTGGGTGTTTTATACTTCAAGGTGCAAGAGACTGGAAAACCTTGGAGTGGGGTGGGGGGAGGATAAGACTATTGAGGATAAGAAAGGAATAAAAATTTATTGGTAATTGTGTAGATAGCACAGAGCAACATCTTAACCTCACGCCCAAGTTAAAATGCCTTTGCAGCAAATGAGACTGAGAACTGCAAAGTGAACCTTGTAGCCAATGGAAGGGAAAAAAACCCTGTGGTTTTCCTGCAATGAGCTCATCAGGGAGCTCCTCCCTAATTTAGGCTCTAGCTTGCAAAAAAGAGGTCTTTTTTTTTTTTGTCTTTTTTTTTTCTCTGACACTATTAGATCAAAACAGTACCCAGGCATTAGACAGTATTTATTAGCTTGTAAGGCCAGAGATAATGATCCCATTCAATCAGAACTCATGAATAATTCAGCAGTCCCAACTCCACATAATTTCTGTCTTTACTTTTAAAACCAGTAAAGCACCATTTGCATTGCCTTTTTGAGGGGAGGGGAAATGACAGTAAGCAGAAAAATAAAGCAGATTTTTTTCTTTTGGTTCTGCTTCTCAAACATACTCAGCTCTCTTAGAATGCTGTCTCCCTTCCCTTTCTCCCCTCCTAGCTCCCAGAACAAAAACGACATCAGAATAAATATTAATCATGATACTATTGAGAAGATGCTGTACACTAATTATTGTCAAGAATAGTGCTACCCATATTTATAGAGGATTTTGTAATCACTGCAATTTGTTCAGTATTGTTACTTATACTAGCTGCTATGAAGTAATTACAGGTTTTTCACTTCTTTGTGTGTGTGTGTGTGTGTTTTGTTGTTGGAGGGTTTTTTTGTTTTTTTTTTGGCTTTTTGGGTTTTTGTTTTAAAAGAACACCCACACCTTTTTTTTTTTAATTTATTTTTTTTAACTTTTGCAAGTAATAATTTCCCCATGAGCAGTTTCTGAGAAATGAAACATTCTTTCTGTGAAACTAGCTTCCTGCATCTGAGCTGAAGAAGCCCAGGCTGATGTGGTACCCATAAAGCTAAAGTGCTGGGTTACATATCCCTCTGAATGGGTCACAGGATGAAACTGAACTTTTCAGTGTCTTGGAGCCTCTCTTTAACTCACTTGCCCAGCTTAGTCACTAAGTGTTACTTATTGTAACAGTATTTTGCTTATATTTCGTGGCAGATCCCACGCTGCTTTAGATATTCCTCCTTTACTTAATGCCCTCCGCTTCTTCAGGTCATGCTGAATAGGGTGATAAAGATTTATTCTGTAGGATCTTTCTGCTGCTTTATAAGACCACTTTTGTATTTTATGTGTGCTAAATTGTAACAGCAGTGAAGTGAGTATTACATGGCTTGGTCCCTTTCTTGGGCACCATAGCAGGGACCTGCTCCCCTGAGGGCACAGAGCAGTTCTGGGGTGAGCCTACCAGGGGGAGAAGGCTGTAAGGCTGTAATTTCCACTCCTGAGTGGGATCCCTGCAAAGAAGAAGCATGTCCCAAACACCAACTACATCTTATTAAAATATTCATTTCCTTGCTTACTGATGTGAGCTTCTGTAAAGAAAGAGGGATTAGAGATCTCTTATAAATAGATTATTTTTTTTGTTATAAACACAAACAGCTTTGCTGAACTGTGGGAAGGAAGGAGAAGCATTAGCAATGACATTCTACTCCTGTCAACAGCACTCTACAAGAATGCATTTCTCTGACATCTCTGTTAACTCAACTAATGCAGATGTCAAGAAAGTCATCATGTGCATGTGTAATGCTGCAGCAGAGTGGCTGTGCACACTGCATTGACATCTGTGATGCAGTGGGAAATATACAAATTATCTTTCCATTTTTGTATGAGTCATTGGCCTGTCTTTCCATGTCTGGAATGATATATCCTTGGAAAAGGGATAGATAGAAAGAAGGGTTTTCCTGAGAAAGCATTTTAAGAGCTGAAGTTTGAGTTCTAAACATACTGGAGAGTACATGTCCTTACTGTGGATGTACTTGATGTGCTTCTTTACAAAGCAGAACAGAAGACAAGTGAACTAAAACCTGTTTTACTTCATGAAGTTATGTCAATGTTTGAAGAAGGAGGAGGCATTCTGGCCACATTTGAACCAAAATGTCTAGAGGGCAAATAAGCAGCAGCTCAGCAAGCTGCAACTAAAGAAAAGACCGTCAATAAATCCTGAGGGACTGCAGATATATTTGTTAACTTCCAGTGTCAGTCTGAGTGAGAGTGTTTGTGTATTCATGTCAGTCACTAATTAAAGGCCTCTTGGGAGATTTTAAGATCTTCATCTTGGATTAGTGAAACTGAGCAAAAGACAAATTGGGCTTTGCCAATTGTCACAAAGATTGAGAGTAGTGAGGGAAAAGGATTTTCTGATTCAGGTATCATTCATTTCCTCATAGGTATCATGGTATGAGAACTGCTGGTTTAAGGGACATCATCAATCAAATGTTTACACTGCTAGTAGAAAGGCTGTAATGGTATTTGTTGGTGTTAAACAGTAAGAAACCCCAAAAATTTAGGACAAAGCTGTGTTCAGTTTAGCACAACCTAATGTAGTGCTCATGAACATTTCCACCAGATTTTAGTTTTGTCTTTGCAGAGGAACTTGAAATAGAAGTATGAAAGAAATAATACCTATACAACTGAATGTTTAGGCTCATCTTTGTGTACCCTCTGATCAGTCCCCATATTTGAAGGAAACATCAATACAAGTCCTGGTATAGAGGGATATGATAGGGAGCTGTGATATATATGTACATATATATATACACACACACACACACACATATATATATATATAGGGAATATAGGGAACTGTATAGGGAACTAAAAATGAATGCCTGAATGTTCTGGTGAGCTCTGAAAGTAAAATCTGATCTGCAGAGTGATACAGGTAAGGTCCCAATCTTCATAACAAGTGCTGGGGATCTCAGTTAGACTGCCTGTCTCTCCAGGTCCCATGGGCTGAATGCCCTTTAGCAGCAAGTGCACAGGAGATGCCTTGGGTTTCATCCAGGGGATTGTGCAGCCTGAGAGTGCCCTGCAGTATGAGGCAAAATCTGGTGAATGGGGATGACAAGGTAGAAAAATGAATTCTGGATTTGAAACAGAATGCTGATGGTAGATATACCCTCCAACATTTTGTAATCCTGATAGCTGTCACTAAGTGAGATAAGGCTTAGGTAGTTTCCACTCTGCTTAGGGGGGTTTTAGCTGTATTGGTGTTTGTGGGAAAGAGGATAAGATGTTGAGTTTTGCCAAAAATGGAGATTCTGGCTTAAGCCTGTGTAAATTTACATGTCAGCACATGTGACTCTGATTGCCAAACTGGAATCTAAGTGTGCAGCCCCCAGATATAATCCAAACCATATGAAACAGATCTGTTAAGTAAATCAAGTCTCACATATTTCATCCATGGACAAATTTAAGCATCTGAGTAACTTAGTGTGGAAGGTCCTTATAGTTTAAAAATAAACAGAACAACAATGATATGTGAACAAAATCCATGTTCTTAATTGGGATGTGTGAGGCACAGCATGGCCAGCTGGGTAAGGGAGGGGATTGGATTCTCCTGCTCTGCTCTGACCTGGGGCAGCCTCACCTCCAGTGCTGGGGCAGGTTTGGGCACCACAATGTAAGAAAGACACCAAACCATTAGAGAGCATCCAGAGGAGGGCTGTGAATGGTGAAGGGCCTTGAGGGAAACCGTGTGAGGAGCAGCTGAGGGCACTTGGTCTGTTCAGCCTGGAGGAGGCTGAGGGAGACCTCTGCAGTCACAGCTTCCTCCTGAGGGGAAGAGGAGGGGCAGGCACTGATCCCCTCTCTGTGCTGGCAGTGACAGCAGCTGAGGGACTGGCCTGAAGCTGTGTCAGGAGAGGTTTAGGTTGATATTAGGAAAAGGTTCTGCCCCCAGAGGGTGGTTGGGCTGGAACAGGCTCCCCAGGGAAGGGGTCACAGCACCAGCCTGGCAGAGCCCCAGAAGTGTTTGGGCAATGCTCTCAGGCACATGGTGTGACTCTTGGGGATGGTGCTGAGCAGGGACAGGAGCTGGACTTGGTGATCCTTGTGGGTCCCTTCCAACTCAGAATTTGTGATTCTGTGAGTTTCCCTATCATGAGCTGTATAATTCAGCACACAACTATCACAGCATTTCTTGCTACTACAAACTCTACTTTGTAAAGGATAACAATGTAAACACAGCCTGGCCCAGGGAGCCTAAAGTCAAAGTGATAATCCTAAACATAATTATACATATACCTAACTTCACATTTGAATTCAGTGGGGCACAGAGGTGCACACAGTTGAACAAGCATGTAAGTAATGATTTTCCAGAACAGAACACAACCTAAATTTTCATGATGCAAAGGCCAATTATAATATGCCCTGAATGTTTGTATATGAAGCATTTCCCTCTTCATTTGGTGGGGGAGTAATGCCATTTTTATAGTATTGCCTTGCTTATGATGGTTTCTACAGAACAAGCAAAAGTTTAAGAAGGGATTTAGAGTCTTGCTCCAGACTCATGTAATGCCAAGAAGTTTCAACCCCACCATCCCATTTCCTCCTTCTTTCTTAGATTACTCAGGTTGTCTTGAAGTGTTTATGAGACTCTGCCCACCACCAAACTGTGCAGCAGGAGTTACCTACAGCAGTTTTATTTTCAGCACTCTCTGCAGCAGTTGCACTGACTCACGCCAGAGTGCAGAAATAAAATAACCTACAGCATTCACCCAATGTCAAATGTCTCAGCATTGGAGTTCAGCATTTGAATGTACTGGATCTCTTATGGGATTCCTGAGCAAAGAAAAAATATGCTCTAAAGTCCATTCAAACTCTACTAATTTAAATATTTAAGCCTTTGGAAGCTAAAACCTGATCCTACTTTCTCTGAAGGTGATGAAAGTTCTGCAATTGACTTCAGTGGGACCAGGATTGGGCCCTAAGTCACTAAATAACATTTTCCATGGTAATAATTAAGAACAGCAGTTTTGAAGCTAAAGAAATTCCTTTTTTTTTTTTTTTGTAATGAAAGTATCCAAATTGCAGGTGGATTTAGGAGGAGAATCAAACAATTATCTGAGGTATGTTCAGGGATGACAAACTCTGAAATCAGGACACATCCAGGGCTGCAGGCTGAGTGAGATACTGTAGGATGGATTAAGAACTATCAAATGCTGTAAGAGAAAGGTATTATTGATTGGGGGTGGGCTAGGAAAGTAATATGCTAATAAGGTGCATTGCAGAGGTCTTAAAACCTGGCAGATGCATTTTTCTAGGGCGATGTTTGTAGTGTGAGGGGTAGCAGAAGATATGTCTGAAAGGAGACCCAAGGGGAAGTTTAGTCAATCTTGGATGCTTTTTAAAAATATTGTCTTGCCTTGTGGTTAAATAATGAATGCAAATCTCCTTTCATGGATTTAAAGCTCTGATTGCTGACATGGGAAAACCAGAAAGGTTTTGTTGTTTTTTTCTTTTTTTTTTCTCTTTTGTAAAATAACACCAAATGACATGGATATCCCTTTGTTCTCACATATGAATTTATCTTTGTTTTAGGATAAAAGGAGCACCAGATGTGACTGGGGCTGCATTAGCAGAAAAGAGCTGTGCAGAGTATTGTGATTTTCATTTGTTAGGGTTGTTGGAAACATTTCTGTAAGTGTCTTTCAGCGGACAGCAGTGTAGCTTGCAGCTCGGGGTTCAAGGAAATTGAAAAATACAATCAAGTCTCTCTGATTTAGGAGCAGAACTGTGCTGTGATGTGTACAACAGTGCACCCTGGCTATTATCAAATTGGGTTTCATTAATTCTAGTAGTTCTTCCATGTGCAATTTGTGACATCACATGATGTCCATCACATATTGAGTAGGGCCATCACATCCAGTTGCAAATTTTGCACATAGTCCCATGGCAGAATTTTTGTTTTGATCATATATGATACTATGCTAACTTGTGTGGTGTTTTGTCCCATTTCCAGCATGGTGATTTGGCCTTTCCCAAGGCCTAAGACAGGGAATGCATCTTTCTGAGATTCTGGCCAATCTTCTCCCTGTCATGTTCCCAATTTGAATAAAATGAATACACAGTACGGCCATGTAAACAGGGAATGGGGGATCAGCCCTTCTGTGGTTATGGACAGAGTATACCAGAGGCAATTTACCCTTC
The DNA here is from genome assembly GCA_024865655.1 of Emberiza elegans. Taxonomy (NCBI): domain Eukaryota; kingdom Metazoa; phylum Chordata; class Aves; order Passeriformes; family Fringillidae; genus Emberiza; species Emberiza elegans. The sequence continues at coordinate 13,004,340 of JALJVW010000149.1, forward strand.
TTTTTAAGAAATAATCTCAAATTATATTCTGTTTACTGTGGAATTAGAAGCAGTAACTGTGCAGGCAGTGTTTTTGCAAGTTACCACCCATCAGCTGGCTGTTCGTAATTGCTTGTGTTCCCAAACTTGTAGAAACCATGAGACAATTTAGATGATGTCCTCAGTTGATGAAGATGATCTGTTATTCCAAAGTAACCTTGCTTTCCATCAAAAGAGACACAATCTCCCCAGGGAACTTGGAAATTTAATACAATAATACTTTACCTGATTAAACTAAGTAACTGAGTGGGAAGTAACTTATATTGCATGACTTTAAAGAATCTGTCTATTAGCTACTCTATTATATTGCAGCCCTCATTAGCAAGATAATTCATCATACTGGAAAATGTGAATTGTGCTTTATGAATTAGGATAATAATATTCTGCACCTGGTAGTTATTAATTCCGGTTCAGTCTGATTTATCATAACATTAAACTATGCAATGTTTGAATAGAAAAGAAGTTCGTTTTCATGTTGTTCCAAGATACAGTGTGTGGAATGTTTCAGAATAATAATTAGATATTGGATAGTACTATATTTTCTGAGGCAGAGATAGTGATTGCTTGAAAATGATATTTAAATGACTCTACTCTGCTTAGAAACCATATAGCCTAAATTGTACCATCCATTGCTGCTGGATGGACCTCTACAAGAACATTTCTTTCAATGAGAAATGACATTATTTTTGTGCTGACAGTTTCTGTGTAATAATAGTGTTAGGTTTTGCCAATGAGCTACAATTGTTTCTAATATGACAGTTTGTTGAATTGTTGAATTTTGAATGGAGAGTAATTGAAAATGTACATTACTGTGGACTTCACTGGGTGAGGCAGGGGAGGGTGGAATTGAAGTTTGCTTCTGGCTCTAGTCTTGTTTAAAATGCACATGATGCAGTTCTGATTGTGTGAACAATTTTTTAAACCAGTCTTAGAAAGCAGTCATTTACCAGCAGTTAGTAGGGAGATTATGCTGGGGAGATGATACAAAAATGTGTATATTGACTTAAATTGAGATAGATTGCTTTAGCTTATTCTACATGCTATTTCTAATAATATTGAATGTCGGTAACGATTTCCCTCAGAGAATCCCAGAATTCTTTATAAGCATTTAATGAATTTTCTTTTGAAAAACGAAGCACGCCAGTGTTGAAAGTACAGGAACACATAATAAAGTAGTTAGTAGTGAGAAGGAAGTCTAGGTTTGTTGATTCCCTGCTTTAGCCCCTCTGCTGGGACACTTTTCCCTGGGGCTGTGACAGAGTCAAGGCAAAGTTTGAGCTGAGATATTGCAGTGTCTGGTGGAACAACCTGGCACACCTTTACCAAGGAGCTGGCAAAATCGATAGCGAGTGTGTCAGGCGGTAGCTGAGGACTTAGGTTATGTAAGGTTAGAAGAGCTTGATTCTTGCTGTCAGGGACTGGAGGCAAGTTCTCTAGTGAGTCACACCAGGTTTCAAATGGACCTGCGGCTCTGGGTGTCAGTGGTATTGCTCACAACGCTCACCAGGGGGCTTGAGGAGAGAAAGAAATACTGTGTAGAACACAGAAGAATGGTTGTCTCATTCTGTGCTGCTGGCCCCCTTCCTCTCAAGATAGCTAGTGTCACTAGTTTTATTCTCACACCATTTCTTTACTGTCTAAAACTCCTTTTTGTGGCCAGATCAGTCTCTTGCTCAGCTTTTACTTGGGACTCTAAGGGAACAGCAGTTTAGAATCTTATACTTGCCCTGTACTAGATAATTACTTTATTACTGTGTTTTGAAGAAGCTTGTTAAAATCTTTAGGTAAGCACCTATGGAAAGCCGTGCCCAGCTTTAATTCCCTGCTTGTTTGAAGCCTTTAAGTGAAATTAGGTCTGCCACTCTGGTAGTGTTGCCAATTAGAAAACATATTCCTTAACTGAATTACTATATGGTATGATGTGAGTAATAAATTCAAAAATTCAAATAAATTCATAAGTGATATCATGTAAATTTTGTGCTTTCTAATTTGCAAAATACTTTTCAGTAATAATTTTGTCTACATTGCTAAGTATCTCCATATGTAGAGGTATCTTATGCTAAGTTTATTCATGGTTCACAGCACAAAATCTTTCATTTATTTAAGAAGTCGTGTTCCTAAAATAAATGTCTTTGTTGGAGTAGGGTTTTCCATTTATGCATATTGCATTGTTTAAAGGGTAATCATTTGTACACACTGGAAATATATAGGTTTTGATTGTATTTTAGATGCTGCTGACATTAGAGCAAATATGAGTCTCCATAAATGGTCTAAGCAACAGAGCTCTGAAACGAATGGATTTTCAATTTTCTGAACAAAATGAACTCCCCCAAATTATCTTAGCTCAAGTGAAACATTTTTCAACCTGAATTGGATTTTTAACATCTTTTTGATATTAATTTTTTTCAGTTCAAAATACTTTGTAAAAAATCTCAATAATGCTTTCAGAAACATGGAAAAAAAAAAGTTTCAGAATTGCATGGGTTCTGGATTTAATTTTTCTGACCAGTGCTGCCTGGTGAATGAGGTCCAAGTTGGCAGATAGGTATGGCAGACCTGACTGCTTTTCTGAGTGAATAAATTACAACTGAAAAGTTTTAGCATGCTGTACTCCTGGCAGCAATTCATCTGGGTGACTGCCACCTTTTCTTTCTTCCAGTTCAGGTCCAGGAGTGAGAGGTGAGGTTTTTCCTATTCACTGGCAGCCCACAGACACCCCTTTAGCTGGTCTAAATCAGCATTGCTCTGGTGGGTTTCTACCTGCTGAGGAGCTGTCCCCTTTTCTTCATTACTAATGCCTTAAAATCATTCTGGCTTGATTTTCAGTTAGTTCACCTTGACTTATTGTCCTTCATTATTTTAATATTCATTTATGGTCTTGATCACCTGCTGACTCAATCATTTTTGAGCCCTGGCATTTCATTGCAATAACTAATTTCTAATACTAACAATCTTGACTTTTCTAATAATTGTTTATTTTCTTTTTTCTCCTTTTTCCTTTGTTGTCCTCATTAGTCTTCTGTTACAGATTTTTTTCTGACACTTCAATGTTTTTTCATGATGATGATGATTAATAATTTACATTTTACTTATTTAAACTCATATCATTTCTTCCCCTTAAACAGTGAAAATTGCTGTAGAGTCCATTAAAATCCCTCAGCTAATTCCTGGTGGGTTCTGGCAATCTGTGCAAGTTCTTGTTGCTAGAGTAGCATTTTTTGAGGCTAAGTAATCCTGATTATCTTTGGCTTGGAACTGGCAGCATACAGGAACTAGTAGAAAACAGTTTAAAAGTGTGATTAGGAATTTCAAACAGAAAAATCATTTTGTTTCCACTGTTTTAGCTGTGTATTGATGTTATCTCTGCTGCTGCTATTCTGCCTCTGATGGGAACCTTGGCAGCTATCCTCTGATTTCTGCCAGTGCAGAGGAAATGTAGGGCAATATTGTTGGTCAAATCCTGCATCAAAGGTAGTCCCATGTGTACGATGGATCTTTGCTTTACACAGTGACTCATTTTCTGTGCCTGGATGCTCTGAAGAAGAGAAAAAGCTGCTACTTCAAGTTAACGTTTGACTGAATAATTCACTAACACTGATATTCTTGTAGTTCTGTGAATATTTTATGATAAGCTTTGTGAAGAATCTGTAAATTCAAGCATGAGATCAGCATGAAAAATGGCTTCCATTTAGCTTTCCCTGAGTGTATTCACTATTTCATAACTGTGCTCTTGCTCATTTGATGCAGTACACATGGCTAGGTATAAATTAAGAACAAGGTTAATTGTTACAGTACAGATTTTATGTGTTGTACTGAAGAAATACCTTTTTAGTAGTAGATCAACAGACATTCTTCCTAATTTTGACCCAATCATTTCATTGTCCTGTCATTTTAGTTCATCTGTAGTAACATGAAAGAGATGTGAGGGAGAAAAACTGAAGTGAAATCTCTTGTCATACTTCACCTGAGAATTTCACTGTGTTTTAACTACAGCATTTAAACAGCTCCACAACAAAGATCAAATTGTTTTAGTTCTGAAGTTATCGTTCTTGTTTTCCTTTTTCAAGTGCTGATTGCTATAACTTCAAATATGTCTGCAGCTTATAGATGTCTGAGAACACAAAGCACAGCACTCCTAAAACCTGACTTTGGTGTTTTCATTGGATAGTATTTCTCTCTGAGTCTTGACTTCTCATTCTGAAGCTCTCCACTGTAAAGATAAATCAAAATCAGGTATTGTGTGTTGGTTTGGGACTAAGGAGGTTCACAGAGGCTCAGGGTAATATGTGCAGAGCTACTACTCCCTAGCTGTACAGACTGGAGCTCCTGCTGGCATTCACCCACGGGAGCAGTGGAATGTACCAATCCTCAGAGCTGGGTACACTGTTCTAATAGAAGAATCAGCCCTGCCAAGTATTTTCAGAATGTTTCCTTTTCTGTTCAGAGCACCTCTGTTGTGAAAGGTTTTGAGAAAATGAACTACTGCTTGAAGTGGAGGGGGGAAAATCAGGTATGGTTTTGATCTCAGCAGGAGCCAGGAGTCAGGACCTGCTGCTTCTGACAGAGGTGCAATCCTGATTTTTGTATGAAATGGGGGTTGTGGGGTCCCTGCTCATGGTAATATCTTGTTCTTCCCGCTTGTCAGCACTGCTGGAGCTGCAGCAAGTCCCCCTCAAGCTCACAAAGGGGGATGTGTCATTCTGAAAAGCCAGTCTGTTGTCTGGGGATCTCCTGGCTCCAATGAAGCCTGAACTCACCTGGGGATGCTCTTTTCCAGCAGCCTGGGTCTTGCAACCACCTCTCTCAGTTGATCTTCTCCTTCCAGCCCAGCAGCCCGGGGCTGGGCAGGGCTGGGCAGCCCCACCTGCACACTGGGGAACACGGGCTCAGTGCCAGCTTGGGTTTTGCAGGAACTAGAGCAAACAAGATTTCCTCTCTCCCCAAAATTCCCAAGACAGCGCAGGAGTTGTGGAGCCTATTGTGGATTTGTGAGACGCAGTAGCTCTGGAGTCAGGCCACTCTGCTGTGCCTGTAAAGACCTACAGAGAGCAGTGGCTGTCCCCAGGTAGCTGCAGGCCCTGCAGCTCCAGCTCTCTCTCCCCAGAGCTGGCAGCTTGCCTGTCTCCAACCCAGCAAGCGACAGCGCAGCGCACCGAGCGCTGCGTCCTCCCGAGAGCACGGCACCTCAAGGAGTAATGAGGAAAACAGATCTTTCTAATAAGCTGAATGCCATTAGCAGTTTTCATGTTCAGAGTCTCTGGTGCTGTGTAAAAGCCTGAATAATATTTAAACATATTTTAATAATGGGTAAAAAAAAAAAAAATCCAAGTATTGTAGCATGTGGCTCTGTGTGTGTGTGTGTGTGAGTGTGAGTGTGAAGGACTGAACTAAAACCTTGAGCAGTGTGCCATGACAGTGTATGTCATTGTCTTTCTTAGTATTGAAGAAAGGATGTATATTAGGGTTTTTTTGGTAGTAAAATATTTATTCTCATAAACCAGTGCAGAAACCTTTCTAATTAGGACATGCTGTTCTGCAGTGGAAGTTGTGACCAACAGTTTTCAAATATCTTTGTGGCATCCCCATGATGTGTGAAGATTTATTAAAAAGCTCCTCCTTGGTCAGGCAAAAGGTTGAGTGTGGTCTTTCCAAAACCCTGGTGAAATTCAAATAAATACACAAATTCAGATTTGCTGGACTTCAAAGCAGTCCTCTTGTATTTCCAGCCCAGAGAGAGTGATTGTAACTTAAAGCAATGCTTGAAAGGACCAAAATGGAAGAATTAATTTTGCTTTGCTGATCCAGTGGCTGGAGAGGCTGTTTGAGGGAAGACAAAGCACCACCAATACTGGAACATCATGAAGGCCAGATACAGTATCTCTATTTGAGTACCATTTACTCACCTGCAGGAATCCCAATTAACTGGAATTACCACCCCAATTAAGCAGCAGTCCTTGCCATTAAGTATCATTAGGCTTAATTTGGTTCCTTGGGAAATGTCCCGATTAAGCGGATTTCATGATTAAGCACCTGTAATAAATGTTTTAACTTACATGTAAAATTCTTTTTTATTTCATAGAATCTGATCACTAGCACCCAAATAGCAACTAATATGCCAACTACTACTTTTGTAATTTTGTTTTATTAATTGACTTGTATATGTTAACTTATCTCGGCTTTGCAAAGTTTTGACAAGGAAATCTTCATATTTTTATGTAGTGATTTTGTAATGCAAACATATCCCTGTATATCTGTCTGACAGCCTGGTTAATATTTTGTCACTATCTTAAGAGAGCAGCAAACCTCATGTGAACATCAGTCATATTTTGAGGAAACACCTCATTTCCTATACTTTGGTCAGCTTTCTTTTTCTGCTTGATGGTAAAATAATATTTCACAGCCAGAAACAGGTATAGAAAACATCTGCAGTGCAAAAATGTTCCAATGACCATGCATCAGGTCTCATTTTTCTAAAAATAGGTGGTAACAGTTAAGATATTTTATAGGAAAGATCTCTTGCCTGAGTCTATGGCCTAAAGTAGGGCCCATGTTGCAGGAGAATGTGGAGGTATCCCAGAGTTGTTAAATCAGGAACCACATCACCCCAGCCACAGTATTCCAATAATTTACTCTACAGCTCATGAAATAAAGCCCCTCCTGAGGAGCTAAACAATATAGTGAGAAATGGAATGGAGCATTATGGGGTGTAGCGCCGCAAATGCATTAAAACCTAATACCAGCTGGTGGTCTGAGTGTGGGTGATGAGATGTGGTTTACAGACAGACAAGACAAGCAAGGTCTCTTGTAGTACTGAAAACTCACATATAATCATGTCTCAGATTTGCAAGTCTTGTCTTTAATAGCAGCAACATGGCATCATTGAAAAGTGTTTATTTGTGAATCCCAGAATATTTTCTTGAACCATCTCTGATTCACTGACCTTATTAATCCAAAGCTGAGATTGAAAAGATTCTCACCAGGGATTTTTGGCCCTATGGTCAAGCACAAATTTAATATGAATTTATTGTAAAAGTTGTTAAATGGTCACAGAAACACCTTACTCCTCTAAAGGAAGAGCTGAAGTTTACTTTTATTGATGAATTAAAATTTATACATCAGATAAAAAAGAATATGTTAAAATCTGATAGAATATGGCAAAATCTATTAAAAATAACCAAGGAAGAATCAAGGAAAAGGAAGTGGTTATTTCACTAAGAAAGGCATAGAATGGATCAGAATAAGGGACTCTTTTAATCAGAATAGGAAAGTATGACTAAGGAATCCTTTTGTGCATGTAAAGATCAAGGGGGTTTAATCACAAAATAGTGATGGGAAAACTCATTAATTTGTTGTATCAGAAGACACTGAAAAAATGGGAGTACCAGTGCTTCATGGCATTATGTACAAAGGGTTTAAACATTGTGAACTTGTGCCATGTACACATTCCTTAAATGGGAAAAAAAATCTTGTAAGGAAGGGAAGCACTTCTACATACAGTTCTAAATATATGCAAATATGCTTTGGGTCCCTCAAAGGCTAAGGAAAACATACCAAGAAGAATAGAAAATGTTCTAAATAGTTTTCAAATCTCAGGGCTGTGTTTTTCTCTCTTTCCCTCTCCTCCTTCTCACCCTCATTCTGTCTCTCTCTCTCATACTTGCTCTCTAGCTCCTCTCTTTCCCCCACCATACAGGTACTCAGCAGCAGAAATAACATGAGAAATTATTGCAATTTCCTTTACATAAATCCTGCAATTGCACTGGTCAGAGAAAAAAATATTCAGATTATAAATTGCTTAATATAGGTTTTTCTTTTGATGTGTGTATAGCTCCCATAAATGTTAATGCTAGGTCTGGGCTTCAAAAGGAGAATATGCCCCTTGCTGTACTGTAGAGTTAAGACGTAAGAAAATTTAGAAAACTGAAAGACCCATCTGCCTTGACACTCCTGCTATTTATTTACAAAGAAACAAGATCATTAAATCTCTCTATTTTTTGGGGGTTTTTTTCTAGTTTTCCTGCATACTAAAATATCACTTTATTAATATCACTTTATCAATTTCTATCAAGTTATCAAATATCATACTAAAATATCAAATTATTTATGCATTTTTCCCCTTAGTTGCCTTGATTTCTGTATTAACCTTTTCTTTCCAACACTTATAGGTAAAATAAAACTTTGTCAGCTGAGCCACTCAGGTTGCTTGTGTGAGAGGATTGAGGGATGGACCACTGACCAAAAGGCCACCTGACCTTAAGTCTTCTGGTGCACTGTGTGATTGGAACCTGCTAATGTAAGACTTGAAAAGAATTCATTGTAAAGATTGGGAAGAGGTCTAGGTAATATGAATAGGTGCATCAATAGCTACAGCCCTACCTGTAAACCTGGAAATGATCATCTGCCACAGCTCTGGGTTTCCAGAAGGAAACTGTGAGTGCTGTTTTATTGAACCAAAGCCTTTGATCTGAATAGCATGGCCTTCCTCCTAGAGCCTGAGTCACCTACAAGTGATGAGCCAAATGCCATCTCAGCCAGAGCTGTAGGAATGGGCTGCTGGTTGGAGAGCACCCCACTCAAGTGAGTGGCCTTTTCTGAGGAGCAGAAGATATGAGGAGAGAAGCACTCTGCTACCTGAGATGATGTGCCCAAAGATAAGATAAATTTTACTCTTCCATAATGTGGGGTGGTCTGGTTGTGTTGCCAGAGTGAATATTTTAGTGACTGTGCTTTCTTCTGTTTGGCCACCTTTATGGAAAATGGAAATGTAGTGGACAACTGCACATGGACAAAGATACCATGGGGGGCAGGTTGAGACCAAGGAGGAAATCATGAGGGGCATTTCATACAGTGCTATTGGATGTTCTAGTATGGGAGGTGATTTTGAGAGCACAGTGGAAGTGTCAGTCACTGCAAATGTTTCATGCAGTCTTGAGTAAAACAACATGGAGCAGAACTCCTCTGATTCTGAGGTTCAAAAGGATAGAGCTATTTTCCACTTGCTTATGTTCCCTGCATATGTGCCTTTTCTAGACCAGAAACAGTTATGCATACACTTCCTTCCAAAGAAGACTTTGGTGGTCTTTTCTGAAAAAATTTGGTATTTCATGGTGTTTATCCACAGTGACTTCCAGATAAATCAGTGAATTTCAAACAGTCTCAGAGACAATACCCTGGTTTTCACTGAAGATGTGTATTGCTGCTTCCTACTTCCTGAATCCCTTCAAACACTGTGAAATCCTCAGCACAATAAAAAGTGATGCTTTAGAAATCTTTTCCTTAGCTGAGGCCTGTATCTTCCACTGATGTGAGAGGTATTTCGTCCATATGGGGAAAAGCAGAGGCAGAACCTTTAACTCAAACATTACTCTCTTTAAAAAGCAGTGCTGCAAACCTCCCTATAATCACTGAAAATAATTAGGAAAATATTTTGCATGGAGTAACAGTATTAATTAGTAGAAATAAAGCAATTCAGCCAGCATGTTAAGCAATATTTTATTATTTCTAGTAAAATAACTGACAAGGGATTTCAGATATCCTAGAGAGCACTATTAAACAGAAATTCTGCAGATTTCTGTCTTCATTTATAAATCCAGGTGGATTTCTGAGACCTCTGTCTGGACATCCTATGAGAGTTTGATGTTAATCAATACTGGGTGAAAAAAATTTCATTTGTAAACAGAAGGCTTAGTGATAAAAAGCAACATATTAGGGAAGAAATACTTTTGCTAACTGTAATGTACTGTGCTCTTTATTCCCTATTTTATTATTTTTATTGGCCTGAACAACATGATGTTAAAATGCTGGCATGTGTCTTCCCCTCTTCTGATCATCTGATTTCAAACAATTGTTTGAATCCTGAAAACAGAGGTTGCTTTATTATTATTTTTGTTCTTTCACATGATGAGAAATCCTCCTCAGGAGAGAGCTGGTATCTGTGGAAAGCATCTGACTCCTGAACAGATTGTGGGTTAAAGGAGTCAAAGGAGTCACTTGGACAATACAAATGAGTAGTCATTTATTATATGCAAATATAAGAGGTTGACATAAAACCCATGACTTCACTCAACTAGAAAATAATACTATAACTGAGATATGTTTTTGAAGTTGCTGTTTAGCTTCATATAAGGGGAGAAAATCTCCTGTAGCTCAGATGGGCTTATTTGAAACCAAAGCTTTTGATGTTATAATGTGCAGTCTAAATTCATTAATCCCTCTGTTCAAAAAAAAAAAAAAGTCCCTTAAATGAGTAATAAACATAATAATGAAAATAACTGCCAGGAAGAACATGAGTTACATCACACTTAGTGTTCCAGCTAAAGATGAAAATTAACTTTGGAAACAGGTTACGCTAAATGAATTTAATTTGTGTTTTGATACAGAACGTTTAAACATGTTGTTATTTCTGGCACCAGGGCTGATAGCTATTAAATGAGAACATCTAAGAACATCAAAGGAACTGGACCTTTTATACTCTTCAGCACCCCCTTGGAGATGTTTATCTGGGCTGTTATCTGGATCCCATACAAGCACTGAACAATGTGCCAGTCTCACCAAGTTACTCTCTTTTCCCAAAAGTTCTGACGCATGCATTTCCTGCACAAATGTTCCATATTTTAGAGTTCACTACAAGTGCACAAATAGAAGTAGTTTGTACTAACAGACTTGACTGTAGATACTTGAAGTTTTTCTTCTATAAAGTATTTGAAATAGAAAAGAAAACTTCCTTCTGTTTGACTCAAACTAAGTTTCCAGATGTCAGGGTCAAAGGTTGGAGATAAAAGTATCAGGTTTTGGCCTACTCTAACTAGACTCCAGACCCAAATGTGTGAGATCTTCCCTAGAGGGGGTTCCTTTTTGTGCTGGTTCATTTTTCTTCTTTAGCTTCTCCCAGTAAGAGGTCCCATTCCATGCTGCTGAATTATGATACTTCATCTCAATCGTTAAGACACTTAAAACTTGTATTTACTGTTTAACACTTGGCTGCAAGTCAAACCTTTTAAATATCTCTTTTTAAAACTTTTCCACTTTTGAAGGTTGTTAATTCTTTTCTTCCTGGGGCTTCACTGTCCATGTGTGGGTCCTCTTGGCTGACATTACAAGACTCCTGCTCCAACTATGCCAACAGTGTGCAGTAAAACAAGAGGCCTTACAATTTACACAGAGCCTCAGTAGATGTATAAAGGCTACAGGATATTAGCCCTGCTCTCCTCTTGGCATGTTCACTGGCTTTTTGGTTTGTTTCTTTCCACCAGCAGCTGAAACTCCTTAACTACCTCAGAGAGAAATCTAAAATTGGTGCACAAATTAATAGAAGAGCCCTGTTGGTTGAGTTGAATACAAATGTACATATTAGGGTTTAATACAATAAAATGAAGGCTGCGAGGGCTAATTGTAGGAGTTACAGTTCAGGTCTAACCTATTTCTGGTCACAGGGTGAATACTTTGCTAAAGCCTGAAGGTTTGCATGTGTGAAGAAAGCACCCATCTGGTCAGAGAGGAGCTGTGGAGCCAAGAGACCTGGAGGCACTCTTCCCGCACTCCAGCTCCGTGGGGAAAAAAGGTACGGCTTGGTTACGGATCCTGACTTCGCTCATCCTCCTCCTCTGTGTTTCCTTAGGCATCTACATTCCCATGTGGTACACAAATGTGCCTGCTCCCCAAGCCTTCCCCACAGTGCTGTCCTGTCTCCACTCATGGAAGCATGCCAATTTTTCAGCATTTGGCAAAGGCAGAACACGCTCTGAGAGGTGACCAGCACTGTGACATTCAGTGCAGAGCTTGGACAGACCAGTTTCTTAAAGGTGGCCTCAGAGATGGGATTTTAGTCTGCTAAATCACTCCACTGGGCAGGAAACAAAAGAAGATCTTTCACAGGTACTAGAGGAATAACTATTAAAATCACTAAGGATAATTTAACTGGCACTTGCAGATGCAGACCTAAGGCAAGGAAGTAAAGTTGCATGAAGGAACCGAGAGCCATTATTTATACTGGAAGAAGGCTTCACCTCCAAGTGCCAATTTCTACCTTAGTGCAGGAAAGCAGTTCAGGATATCACAAAATGCAGAGACAGAAAACCCCTTTTAGGTTGCCAAGTTTAGTCCCCTGTGGATATTTGGTTTTCCCCATGTGTGTGGTGTGATGCTTTGTACTGTCGGGTTTGAACAATTCAGGCAATAGCAACTTGACTACTTCCCTCGAATGGGAATGTTACCAGCAGTTTGAAAGGCATTTGCCTTTGCTTTTTCTATGACAGGGCAATTAGGGAAGTCAGATGCCTGCTATGTTTTGAAGCCCCTGGAGGAATGAGGTAGTAGGAGAGTCTGCAAGTTATGGTGGTGTGGAAAAAAGGCCTCTCTTTGTAAGCTGTCAAGGAGTTCTGTGCATGAGGGCAGTGGCACAGAAAGTCAAATGAACAGTGAAATCAGTGGAGGAAATGGCTGCTGACAGAACAAAACATTGAGAGAAACTTCACAAATGGCAGATCTAGTCTGAGTTCAGGTCAGTAATCACTAACAAGTTGGTGTAGTTGTAGAAATTGGACTTCCTGTAGATAGGGGACTGTCACAGTGGGACTATGATAAAGATGAGCTCAAAGAGACAAGGAAACGCCAGACAGATAGGAATGAGAAAAATTTCCATAGTAAAATCCTGGGGTCAGGATGTGCTGGAGCCTTGCTGGTAGTAAAGCAGCAGTAGTTGTGGGCTGGGGCAGAGAAGAAAGTCTGGGCTGGATAAGACAAAGGAAGAAAGGTAGACAGTCTCACAATGAGGCAGAGCAATATTTAATATACTGTGCATGCATTAAGGTTGGTAAACATGATTATTATATGTAATTATTTTAATGTTGCTAAAGCAAGGAAAAGAAAGTTCCCATCTGTTTTGCTCTACTGCAAATGCATGAATTGTTCCTGTGTGTTATATATATATATTAGCATCATGGTAGTAATAATTTTCATGAAGGAATCCACATTGCAGTGATTTTTGCAGCTGTTCTTTTATATTTTGCTTCTTTACATACAGGAATTTTTTGCTTGAGATTACTTGTTTAGTTTGGTTTGGTTTAAAGTGAACCCACACTAAATGGTTACCCTTGTTCACTTGTGGTCTTTTGACCAAATTCTATTTCTCTTCAGTGAGTCTAGTTATTCTGACTTGTTTTATCCCCTACCCATTTTGAAATAACAGAACTTCTTATCAGGTGTTTTTGTTTGTCACCTACTTATAGGCCAACTCTTTTGGGCAAAATTCTCCCTTGACCCCTGAACTCAAATCCAGTGGAAGCTCTCTTAAGTCAGGAATTATGTGAGGTCCAACAAAAATCCACATTGTTCCCTCCTTTTAGTGGCCCAACAGTAAACTCAGGCAGGAATTAGTGAAGTAACCAGAAAGCTCAGGAGAAACTCAGCAATTAAGGCACAGTTCTTCTTGGCTCTCAACTGTAGAGCAGTTCAGTGAAATGCTACCACTAGTGCCTTTTAACAAGTTTAAACTGCCTTTTAAACAAGTTAAGCCATATTTTATACCTTTCCATATTTTATACCTTAAGAGCTCAAAAATGCTTCCAGTAGTATTTTAAAAATAAACCTGGAGCTTTTGAAAATGTTAGCATTGGTTCTTTCTGAGGCCCATGTGACTTGAAACATTTTAAAATGCAAGGTATTTTTTTAAATTAGATTTCATGAAGTCTGTCCCTTTACATATTTTTCTTTTTTAAGATCTTCTTTCAGTCTGTTACTAAACACACCTGCAAGGAGCTTTATTCTTCTCATGCACCACTGTTTGAACAGTGATTTTAAAGAAAGCAGCCTCTGACAGCTACCTGACAATGAAGAGTGAATTGATGATATCATAAAAGTCATATTTAGAGTAAAAACCCCTGAATTTATTTGGAATGCAACAGCAAAACCACAGAGCAGGTCAGAGAGAAGCTTAGTTATATGTGTGGAAGGATTTTGCAGGGCAGTTTGACAGGACCATGCCTGTGAGCAGCTGGGCCACGGGCAGCGAGAAACCAGAACGATAACCCCAGGTTGTTTTCTGCAGAATCACTGCTGGTGCTGCTCTGGGAGAGAGCAAAGAGAGTGAAGGAGAAAGCAGAGTGATGTGAGATGAGCTCTGGCAAGGAAGCTTTTGGATCTGTGAACAAAGAAGCCTCTTGCTGTTTGCTTCCTGCTCTGCTTGCTCTCTGATTGTCAGGGGCTGGAGGTGATTTACTGAACAGTCTGGACTTTGCATTTGGTATTTTGCAGTCACATTTAAACAACCTGGCTTCAAGTGAGGTGTTGTGTTGGGGTTTTTTTCTAGCTAGGTTTGCATATTGCAGAGAAAATATGTTATTGTTTCCTTTTCTCTCTCTTTTCCTTTTTGCCTCCACTGTTTTTAATGGAAGTTGCATTTGTAAAAACTTCATAGGAACAGGAATAGAATCACATACTGGCAACAAGGCAAGCAAAATATCTCAGTAATTGATGCAAGAATTTATTTATTTATTGATATCACTAAATTCCATATGATACATATATATTATATCCATACACATGATTCATCTCAAATATACACATGTATGTGTGTGTGTGAGTGCACGTGTGCTTGGGCTAAAAACTACTTTTATTTTTCTTAAAGTGTCATTAAAGAATTCAAGTTGTAAACTTCCTTGGACACCAAAATAATTTTGACCCATCTGCAATGGGATAATGACCTTTCCCTTCCTTTCATTCTTCTGTTCCACATTTTTAATGTACCTTTAAAGTAAATTAAATACAACCAAATATAGCAGCTATAAGAGAGCCAATGAACACTTTCAAAGAAAAACTGCTGTTTGATCATCTCAAATGGGATGAAGGAGAAATACACTCAGTAAAGTCTTTCTGTAGATTTGTTTTTGTTTTTAAAGTGATTTTTTTTTCAGCTTGTTTTCAAAGGAAAAGAACAAACTATTCCAGATTTGGAAATAAATCATGAGGTCACTTGAAACAACAACAGAAAAATCCAACACAAAACCCCCGTCAACTTATCTCCGAAAATGTTTTTCACAAACTGGACAAAACCAATTATATTTGATCATTCTGATGGTATGTTTTAATAGTGCTGTAATTGACTGGGAGTGCTCATTTGATTACATTTGAAGAAGTTGTAGAGAGTACATCCAGACTACTGAAAATATTATTTTAAATAATTTGCCATGTATATCTGGAGTCTGGCTGTAGTTTTGCTGTCCTAACATTGGAATGCCACCATTGTGGTCAGCAAGCAAATTCAAATGTTACATATTTATTGACATGTTTATTATCTGATTTGTGGTGTCTTAGTAATTTGTTTAACTGTGGACATGGCCAGAAGGTTGTCACTGACAGCAAATATTGTAATTGCTGTACAGTGCACAAAGGCATTATTTACCCTATTGTTGTCACTGGACTGATTTTATAAAACCCCTGAAGGGTATGGTCTTTTCAACTCCTTTGCTGCCACCTTCAGTTCTCCCACACTTATCCTTATTCTTGAACAAATAGGAAATACACGGGGAACAACATAAACTTAATTAGGGAGACATGGACCATCAGGGAAGAAGGTACATCTACTGGTAGCATTTCCAGGATTTAAAATGTGACAGCACCATGTCTGTGAAACAAAATATGAGTTAAGTATCAGAATTAGACTCTACATCTAACAGAAAGGATTGAAAATGGATTGCTCAGACTTTCTGCATAAGCACAGCCTAGAATTTGGCCTGCATTCTCCATTATTGACACTGGCTTTGGTTGAACTGTAGGAGCTGAGTGAAGACACACAGACTTGATTGATAGGCTTCAAGTGGCTTAAAATCCTCCAGTAGTTATGTAAAGAAAGGAAAGCTTTTGTAGCTTCAACTATTCAACATATCTTATCAAATAACTGGTGCTACTTCTGTCTATAAGCTTTTCTTCCTAAACTCCCATAAACTGTGGGTAAAATTCAGAGTTCTCTCCATTGAATATCAGTCAACAATCCATGGCCTTAAGATGTCACCTTGGGAACCTGACAGGTATTAATCATTTCTTCAGCTGTTTTAGTCTCTCACTGTATCAGGAGTTCCAGGCCCCTTTCTCAGAGTTTAACAATTTGCCAACCTCCTGGTGGAGTATACTCAAAAAATCTTGTGAGTTTTTAAACATCATGTTAGAAAATTTTGTTGGTATTTGCACAGAAGTCTTGGTGAATGCACCACAGATGTTTGTGTTTGCATGGGCTTTAAAGGGGGTTGGGGGTGGGTGTAAGTGTGAGGTGTATGAGGGAGAGGAATTCAAAGAACCAGCAGCAATTCAGCCTCATCCCCAATATGAAGCTACAACCCCCTTAGTGCCCAACATGTTGTTAGTAAATCGATCCCCTAGGAACATGAACAATTGTATATATTTCAGAAAACCTAATAAATTTAAAAGTATTTTTCATAGAAGTCAGATGGAACCAACACAAGAAATACAGTAGAATTGTGTTTGTATCTCTATTTGTATTGTAACTATATTTAAAAGTAAATGGAACAAAGCCATTTCCCTTAATAATTTTCTGCTCAATAATATAGAGTATCAATGCATATAAACTCAATGAGTGACTCAAGGCTTGTGTAAATGGGTACTTTTCAGTCAGAGCTTTATAATAATTTTCATAATTTAAATATATTCCCCTGACACTTGGTAATTTTAAATGTAGCCTTTAACTGAATTTTTAAATTAGTATGGGTTATACTTTAATTTCATTAATGATCCTGATAGTTTCTGAGTGATCCCATTATATTAATTCTTCTTTAACACTGAGTTATTTACTCTTTATTTTGGTAATTTTCTCTGGATATTACTGTTTCTTAGTAATTTGCAGCATCTAGCCAATTCTGCTGATACATTAAAGAAGCAAAAAGAAAATTAAATTGCTGCCCATTTCAGTCAAACAAAAATGCTTTTACAGATTAGTCTGCAGCTAAAACAAATGTGGAGGGAAAATTGTTGTGAATGCAAAAATGCCCCTTTTTTATGATGAGTAAAGGCTACAACTACACATGAAAACAAAGTGCTATAGCCACAGTTCTACATCTTGCAAATGCTGAAATAAATTAATAATGTATTAAATGTCTAAAATCTTAATGGCTTCTTAAACTCTTTATAAAAACATCTTGACAGGTTTTATCCATGTTTACAATTTACCATCAGCTTGAATGTATAAAATAATGGAATTTTAAAAGAAAACACTGTATAAGGAGCTTTTATATTTAAATTTTGGGACAGTTTCAATGAGTCTGTAAATGCAGTTAAGGTTTTAAGCCCCTGTGATTCGTAATGTGTGTCCCTTTCAAAAATAATTTATGTAAAACAACTCCAGATGCTGGATGTCTTTATACATTAGAAAAAATTACATGTATTGTAGACAGAAAAAGGCTAACAGCAAAAAAAAAGAATATTTATTGTAATTTTACTAATTGAAAGAAGAATTTCATCACTGTATGATGGGGCTTTCAGTAACACACATTACTAGCAAGAGACTGTGGGCTGAGAATAAGGTCCTTCTCTTTGCTGTGGAAAGGAATGGGATGTTTACGTGGGGAAGATTCAAAAAGACTGGGTCAAAGAAAACTTGATCTTGTGGACATTTTGGGGCAAATGCAGTTCAGTTGCACAGCTTTGCCAGCTCAGGCATCAGGGCTCCCCTGGGATTTGCTCCCCAAGCGTTTCCTCACCCCACGCCAGCTGTGGCTTTGTGTGGCTGCCCCACTGGCCACCTACACATTCACATTTTTGCTGTCACCCCTACTCCACATGAAAATGCAGCTGTTCTGTGACAGAGAGCAGGCAATAACTGCAGCCCAGTGCTGCAGTGGGGTGGAAAACACTGGCTTTTGAATGATGAGAGTTTAGGTATGCAAAGAGTCTGTCTTGTCCTTCACAGTCCAATTGCTGTGATGCTGCTTAAAGCATTGGACTAAAGCATACAGGCCAAGAGGATGCCCAAAATGTAGCTGATAATTCTTAACTTACATGATCTTCTCAAGATACAACTATCTGTAAAAATATAACAGTAAAGGAGCATCCAGGGGTACAATGCTAGCTTGCTGGCTTCTCCACTTGCACAGAGTTTTGAAGTTAATGATAATAGAAGTGAAAATTACTCCATCTGTTAGGAGAAATGTTTACTCCTCTGTACCAGGAAGCTTGCATCTCTCTGCAGCTTATTGTCAGTTTTACTTTGTCAGTTTTACATCAAGCAGCAGGAAAAAGAAAGCATAAAAATCAAAACGAGCTGAAAAATACCTTTCAAGCTGATTTACGGAATAAGATATATTACTGAAAAAGATCTGCTTCCTTTGATGTTATCCAGCTCACCATACTATGCATAGTTTATGGATATGAGAGGTAGGTGATTCTTGGAAAAATGCATGTTTTTCAAACAATAACAATTTGAACAGGTTAATTCTAAACCCTCTAAAAGTTAGAGTCTGAATATATTGTATTATAATATTGGCAGTAAAATAAAAAAGCAAACAGTCTGGGATATCTCTAAACTTTGTGCTTGGGAGTTTAGGCTGATACTGCCACAGAAATTGAGATAACATTTTGCAAAAGAGCTGAGAAAGATGATCTTGAAAATCAGTTAAGGTCAAAGACCTACACACTTCAGGTTCTGACTTCTGCCAGAGGACTCCAGCTAGATGCCCAGTTTACCTGTAACACACCAACACTCTGCTATTCTCAAGGAATCTAGAGCATTCAGAAAAACAATCTTCTGTTCCTTTATTAGTTTACTTTTCACCTGTGACTTTTTGGTCCATGTGGTTTCTTTTTAGAAATAAAATAGCAGAGAGGAGAGTCTAAGTAAACATCCTTCCTGCAGGATGAGGCTCACCTCTTCCCCTCCTGGTCACTATCCTGCCATCCTACAAAGTGAAGGAGTGGTGCCTCTGAAGTCTTTGTCATTTAGCAGTTCTGGGAATTGAATTCATTTTGCCTGGTGTCATAGACAGTCCTTCTCATCCCAGCAGCTACAACCCCCTAATTGTTTGGGTCTGTTCCCACCCCAACATGCCTGAGGAAGGGCAGTTGTCACCACTGAGACACAGTGTGACAGTGTCACCTGAGCTGTGGGACATCAGTGCACACCCAGGCTGTGATCTGACTCATTCAGGGTGTGGGGTTCAGGCTTTTGTCACGCAGAGGTTGAATCCTGGTTTTGGAGGGAAGGGTGACCCTTCAGCCAGAGAGAAATGACTCTAACTCAGCAGTGGACTGAACACTCAGGGAGCAGCACAACAATTAAGTGACCTGGAGACTGTTGTCCCTGGTCCCTTTCCATAAAAGCACATAAATATAGTTAGACATATGTAAGTGGATAATCACTTAATTCCTAAATAATGCCAGTAGCTAGGGGGCTTCAATGGGCATGACTTCAGGGCAGAAAGCAATGTTACTGTCCTCCAAATCCTGAATAAACACAGTGGGACTAAAAGCAATAGTGAGCTTTATTGTTCAAGTTCTTAAGGGAACTTCTAGCAGCTGCTATGCTTAATGAGATTGGCATGTTGAATTTGTTCCACAGTATATCCTGTAGTCTGTAGATCCTAAATCAATGCACTCACCTGTCCAGAGTGAAGGGACAAGTCTTAAGGTGTTCACAGGAAACTTGCAGACAAAACACATCAGTGCTTACAGGGACTTGGAGAAATTTTCTGGGTTGCACTTCAGAGCTGGATCCCCACATGCCATGAGCTGCAAGTGCATTCAGTTGCCTCCACACAGCAGGTTAGTTCCATTTAAGAAACCATGTTCTGCTGACCTGTCTGCTATTCCAGAAAATTCTGACATCTATCTGTTCCATATCGTATCTGACATCTTCTGCTTCCTTTTCACTGCTAAATAGCTGAATATCCATTTAATACTTAATGACTGAAAAGCCATAGAAATCTTGATGCTGTAGTCTTTGAAGTCTTACTCTTGTCCACTGCTTTTCAGTTCAAATGCTTGTCTTGCACAGGGGACATAAAGAATTGGAGCCAGAAACAGCAAAAGTCCTGAGAAAGCTGCAACTAAACTGAATAACATTTTCCATTCCCTGGTGACTTTTATCCTCTCCTTTCTGTTCTGTTTCATGTGTCAAGCCAATCCTTCTAAGCAGTTAATATTCAAAAGTTGATTTAGTTAATATTGATAAAATTAGTTTCACAATTAGTGATTTTGGATTTCACATGTGCAGCAGATTTTGCAGGATAAGACCAAAATACATGATGCACTTGTCAGAGCAAGGGATTCTGTCCTGTTTGTGATTTGCTGCATAAAGAATATTAGATGTCTCACCCATGTCCTTCTTTCTTAGCAATATTTTTTTAAAGAACTTATTATGAGACCTGTATATAGGTGTTACCTGATAGAATTAAATATATTTGATGACTGTGTTGGAGACGCTTTAAAATGTCTGCTTTTTATAGATTTACACTGTCAGCTGCTAATACAACATTTCAATATTTCATTATGTACAGCTCCTGTATGTTTGGAAAAAAACTATCTTACAAAGTAAGCAATGTATTCTGACTGATATTTGAAAAAAATGAAAAGTCTGTATTTTGGCTTTGATTGTTTGTTATTTTTGTGAGATATCTCTAGAATCTGAAGTACATTTTGGAGCTTGAGAGATGCCTGGAATGCAATGGGTATAAGAAGAATTACTGAGTTCTCAGCATTAGTCCTGTCTCAGGTTAGTTTATTATATTTGAAGTTTGGAATTTAAACAATATATTATCATATTTTGATGATTCCCACAGTAGAATGAAAATAAAAAGTGCTTAAAAACAAACATATACTTAAATTTTGGCAGATAAGTCCTTCTTAGTTAACACTTCACAGAAATTACTTGTATGTACTTGACAACAGCATACATTTTTCATAAATCTGATTCTTGTGTTCTCAGGGAAAATATAAGGAAAGAACAGCAAAAAGGAATATGACAAAGGTGACATCTTGGCAAACTCACCAAACTTATTATCATCTACAATAAAAACCCAGAATATATCAACCAGGCATGTAACTTTAGGTCATTCTATGCTATTTTTTCTCTTGATTTTTAGACTGTGGCCAAATGTGACATTTTTTTCCTTTTAAATACATGAATAATGTAGACCCTCCTATCTTCCCACTGAGCCTGTTAAATTCCTGTTACCTGTAACACAAATGATAGCAGCTGTCTGCCCTGGAAATGAGCCTGGAGGTTTTTCCATTTGACAGAAATACTGGTACTAGTGGTATTGCAACCTCCCTCTTCTGAATCATAGTGCTCTCTGCTCTTAGTCTGTTTTATGGTATTAAATTCAGGTTGGTTTTGTTCCTATTTTTAAGACCCCAGGACTGGTTCCTCAGTGGATGGTCACCCTTTCTTAAAATACAGGATGTCCCTGTGTATAATTAGTGCACTCAACGTCATTTTGTTTTTCTCTGGCCTTATTTACAAGTGAGACATTGCCCCAATGGCTGTGGTGGTACAATGACCACTGGTTCTGTGCTGTTATCCAAGGGGCACTGCTGCTGCCATTGGATATTGGGATATTGGATACTGGACATTGGAATCACCAGCAGACACTGTCTCCTCATTGTGCCCAGGGGGAAAGCTGCTGCTCTTAGAAACCTCTGCTCTGCTAAACTGGCCACAGAAATATCCTAAAATCCAGGATGTGACAGGGAGGAGCATCTTGTATGTGACTCCTGAAGGAGCCCAGTAACAGGGACAGAAGGGGAAAAGCCAGGAGTCTGGAAGGGGGTGGATCCTGCCATGTTGTGTCTTGTGCCAGAGCACTCAGAATGTGGCACTGCTATGCAGGCAAAAGGCTCATCATTCACAGCCATGAGGAACATATCCTTACTTCTCAGTTGGAAAAGCTCTTTATGTTTGCACCCTCTTCTTTTAATGATGTCCAGCTGTGGATTTAGGGGGCTTATTATATGAAAGTGTTGGCATTTAACAGTTGTGCTATGAACAGCACCGTGTACCTTGCTTCAGAATGATCTGAATCTTACCATGCATATTACACAGACAGCAAATACTACAGATCAGAAAACAATTTCCACTTATCTGTTGCATTTGGGTAATATCAGTTTTTGCTGAGTTTATCCTGTCTGTTGCCTAACTTTTTTAGCACAAAATTTACATGCTATGTAGGCACATCAAAACATCTCAATTTGTTTTGGTTTTGTTTTATTTAAAAGCTATTTCAGATTGCCCAGGCATATTTTTGTCCCATATCACCAGCAGGACTCTTAAGCTCAGAATATATTATTGTTTTCTTGATGTGTTATGTGTTATCTGACATCTGCTTTCTTTGTCATGCCAAATCCTCCCAGCAAAATTTTGAAAGACCTGAAAGATATTTTTAGTAAACATCTTCTGGCAATAATGCTTAATTTCATCACTACTCTTAAAAATTTTGTCTGCATGATAATTGCTTCTGAGTTTCCATACGGTCTCTCCATTGGCATTTAGGATTTTTTTTTCTTTTTTACTACACACCTCATGTAGCTGATGCCATAACTTTTAGAAAGATAGTTATAAAAAGGTAATAATCTCTGTGATTTCCATTCCCTTCGGGCCAACCTCCTGAACAGAAGAAAAACTGAATTGTTGATGCATAAGAAAACAAATACAGTGCTTTTATATGTACTGTAGTTTGAGTTCTTCTCTATAGCTCTCCCTTAAAACCACTACTGCATAATTATCCTAATGATGTGGTTGCTGTCTGGCCAGAAAAAGAAGAGTTCAACAAAATAGGCTTCAGCAATTCTTTAAAGACGCCATTGGACTTTGGTACTATTTTCTCTGGTTCTGACTTTGACCTGGGACTGGAATTTATGTGAAGACAAAAATAGTCTCAATGCTGAATATTCCAAATTTCCTTCATAAATAAATGTTGGCATGTTTATGCTAAGACTTCATTTTCTACAAAGCCAGCCTGAATTTATTTCCAGTGCCTCAGTTTTTCCACTCATGAGCTGGGTTGCTCACTGGTTTGAAATTTGTGTATGTCACGTGTATGTAAAAGTAATAAAGCATCATTGTTCATGTGTTTATTTCAGGGTTTAAAGGGTGCCATCTTCTACCAGCCTTTGCTTGGAAGTTCTTAGCTGTGCAAGACTGTGGGAGCTGGTGTTTGCTTTTTTGATAGCTCACTTCCTTCTAGCCAAGGGACTGTATGGACTTGAGGCTCACAGGTGGAGCCCTAGGTCATTTAGGAAGAGGAGTCTCTGGTGTCCTCCTCACACCAGGGCAGAGGAATACAGAGCTCTTGACTGTGGTCCCATTTCAACCCACCGTGAGCAGTCCTGCTTCCAGAACCTGCTCTTATACAAGGAAGAACAGATGAGTTCAAAAAGGTGACAACACCTGCTGATTCATTTGCTTGTCTTTCATTTCATCTTCCCAGGAAATCTTGGCTGGCATCAGATGCTGATTTTTTTTTCTGTGAATGCTATGTTTTTAGCATGTCACAGGAAAATAGCTTAAAATGAGTATTTGGGATGTAGCTGTGTGATCTTTGGGGTATAAGCAAAAGACCTGACCCTGTGCTTCAGGAGAGCCTGCATCTGTGAATATATGAAAGGCAGGGACAAGTGTGAGCCAATTCCTCTGTCTCTCAGCTGGGCACAAAAGTGTCAGCTCAATACCATGCTGCAATGACTTTGCTCTCAGAGTGTGGGCAGACCCTGCTCTGCTCCAAAGACACAGCAGAGAGTTGCCTTGTAGTCTGAGGGGAAGACAAAAATCTATTACTGTAAATTAAACTTTCCCATTTTCCCTTTCAAGCACACAAGAATTCAAAGAACTCCAGAATCCAGACAGTTCCATTTTCTTCCAGAATATAATATTTCACTTTTCTGGATTTCTGTATCACTTTATCAAGAAATAACCAGGAAGCAGGGAGAAGAATGAAGTAAAAATTTCAGGAGTGATATACTCATGCAAATCAAATAGATAAATATTTAAGTAAAGCTGGACTGCCTCAATTTAAGTCAGCTTCTGAGCCAATGGACATAACAAGCCTCACTCCCTCCTCAGGGAACTGGGGCTGCAAAGTGAGAAGGGGCTGTGTGGGTATGTGTGTGCTGGAATCTGAGGTAGTGAGAAAAGAGAGATGCCTTGTTTAATAAACATATGCCAGAAGTGTGAAAGCTGCAGTAATTTGGTTTCTAAGCCCTACCCACATCTCCAATTCACAAATTGTCTCTTTCATATGGATATAGGCTTGACCTTGCAGGCTTCTAGGCTTCAAGTGAACAGGGTCACTCAGGGCCCAAGCCACCGCTCAACCTCCCCCACACATACCCCAGTTATATCTTTTTACTATCTCTGCTGGACACCGCACCTTTCTGTAATTATAAATGTCTGCTTTCTGTCACTTCAAAGCTTTCCCAGCACTGGGAGTCCTTCTTCAAAGACTTTACATTGCTGAAGAACCTCTGTCATTGACAGGAGGTCTGTCTTTGAAGTTTTTCATGCCATTTATTGATTTCCCCTTTTTAGGATGTTCATATTAGAAAATATTTCACTGTGTTTGAAAATCTGTATATTTTTATGTTGTTGAGGGGTTATCACTTTGAAGAAACAACACAGTTGCAGCAGTGCCTCCACATGAAGAAATATGATAGTGTATCTGCTGTATACTTTGTGTCCCTTCAAGCTTTCATTTTAAGAAAGTTCCTCTCTTTGTTTCTCTTCTAATTGTAGATCTCTTTCAAGTACTTAAGTCAGTGGGAAATTGTAGTACCTATGTGAACAGGCCTAATCAAATGGTCCTATCCACGTGCTAAAGACTTTTCATGGGCTTAATATCCTACTGATTCAGCAACGGAAAAAGTGAAAATACTAACTTTAGTTTTAATAAATGAAAACAATGTATGTCTATGTAAGCAACAGCTGTTTGGAAGTTTTGTGACACTGCTGTTCTCATAAGTCTGAATATTTTATGTTTATAAACAGAATTCTTCAATTTAAAACAGGAGGATGTTTTGGTTCCTTCCAGGTAAGCTTCATTAACTCTTTGCTAAATTGCTAAAAGGGTTTGTGTGCACACCTGCTGTCAGCTCAATGTAAACTCACCCTCAGCAGAAACTGCTTGGAGAGCAATGTGAGCACTGGGCACTGGCCAGTTCATGGGAGCTGTTCTGGAAATTCAGCTGAGGTAAATCATGAACACCTGATGGGTGGGAAGGTCTTCAGGGCTTCAGCTTCAGCTATTTCTAAAGCATTCTCTGATTGTGTTCTAATGGGCAATTTTGACAGCTCACATTTTTGGATACACAAGTTACAATAATTTTTTAGAAGTTTCTGACCACTGGGGGATTTTTTTTGTTTGGGGTTTTGTGGGGGTTTTTTTGTGGGGGTTTTGTGGGGGTTTTTGAGTTTTTGAGTTTTTTTTTTTTTTTTTTTTTTTTGTGGGAGTGGTGCAGAGGGTTTTTCTGGTTTTTCTTTTCCTTTTGGTTTATTTTGGATACCTTTATTTATTTCAAGGATGTAGCTTTTGGGTTTTTTAATATACGTAGGGAACCATTGTCATTGTCTGCCACATGTCTCAGAAAATTAAGGAAGTTTGGAAATTTTAGAGGAGAAATGCCTTAAACCAGCTGCCACTTTGCTCATTTCAACCTTTGACACTATGAAGAGTTCCAAGGACCTATCTTCTGAAAGTGTTTACCCTGTGAGGTGGCTTCCTGGGTACGGTAAGTTCAAATTGCTCATATATTCTTAAGGGGAAACTTTTGACCTTGGATTACTTCAAAGATCTGCCAGATTCTCTCTCTCTCTCCCCCATTCCCACCCCCCCATTTTGTCAGCTCTTCTGTCTTTGCACATAGGTTAATGCTGGCCTTTTGTTCTTTAGGATCAAAAGCTGCTATTGCCTGATTCCTTGTAGCTCCTTGTAGGCCCTAAAATGCCATAATCTATTCTGGCCCATGGAAAAACAATGAAAATAAATGCCTGGGGTATACACCCAACTAAATAGAGCATTCTTGAAGAGCCATAGTGTGTTTTAGAACAGAAAATTTCTTTCCCCCGGTGATAAAGTTGGCTCTAAATATGTTTAAAAGCTGTCTTCCACTGTGTCACAGGCAAGATTGCAGTGGTTCATTTTGTCTCAGAGATGTGCTGCTCACACTGAGCTGATCTCTGCATGCACGAGAGATCTGACAGTTCTGTACTCAGCACACACTTGTGGACTGGCCCTGCATCCCACGCCCTGTGAGCCTTTGTGGTGAGGAATCATCAGCTCTGTCGTGCCTGTGCAGAGAATACACTGGCCATGCCATGGATGTTACATATATGATTGTGTTTAGCATCCTGCCTACCCCATGTGCTGTATTTCTGTGCTATAGAGGCAAAGAATGCAGAGCAGACATTGCCCCTGCCCATAGACTTGTATCTGTGTTTCCAGAAAACGAAAGGCTTAGCTGGGCTGTGTGACACAGAAACCAGTGACTGAATGACTAAAGTTGTAGATTTACCCCAAACCTCATTGCAAAAATGTGGTGCCAAAACACTTAGAGCTGTCAGGTATGTTTAAAAGAAAACACTGCTTTGAAAATGTAGAAAGATATGTTTTATGACATGTACAAAACCTGGGCAAAGAGCCAAATATTTCTGGCTTTTTTTCCCACAGTTTTAAAAGATCCATTTAAAGCCTGAATATGGAAAAAACCTCAGGGAAACGGTGTGATGTGACAGTGGCATAGAGCACCCACATACAAGCATGTCATAAGGATAATGAAAACAAGCTTCAGTCAGAAACTCTGAAGTTAATGCCCTTATACTGCAGCAAATATGGTCCAAGTCTGTATTCCATGGCTGCAACACTCCTATTTGAAGTCATGATACCATGGTCTCCCATTCCTTTGTGATATGAAAAAACCATAAAGTTACCAATAGATTTTCAGTTATGTGCAAGCCATGCTCCTTTACAATGACTGAAGAGAGAAATTCTAAAGATACTTTAGTTAATAAAATAAAAATCTAGCTCTTCTCCTGCAGACAGGCAATCTATGATAGGATCCATGTATCATCATGTTATTAGGATAAATTAATTCAGACTAAGAACCTGATGTTGCCTAGATTCAATAAATTTTACTTTTTATTTGGGTTGCACCAAGAGAATATCCCAACTTTATTCAGACACAGGAGGTTACTGTTCACCCCAGCTGCTTTAAGTGCTCCATATCTCTACAGGATTAATTCTGAAGCCTCTACTGAAACTACCTGCAAAGTTGTTGTTTTCCAGCTCTGCCTTACTAAGATAACAGACTTCTTTTGTAGCCATCTGGAGCTGACTTCTGTTGTTCATATACCAAGTTGAGCTGATGCTGTGGCAGACAGGAAAAGAGTAACTTCTCATCCTTTTGTACATGTTTGTCATGTTCCAGCTGAGACTTCCCCAACTACATTTTTGGAATATTATCCAAAAGAGTTTGCCAATTCATGGAATTGTTACTGCTTTACTACTACTCTTCCTAATTAAAGTTATCCATAACACTTGATAAGACCTCTAGTCTTTTAGTGTCTCCATCTGGATCCAAAAGGACTCTTCCCCTTTCAATTAATTATCTGGGCTTGTGTAGTGCACAAGTGCTTGGTACTGCTGTACAAAAGAAACTATCAGCTTTTCTGTGTCATTAATGTTTTGTTAAGCCTTGATTACACTAACTTTTAACAATGAAGGAAATGTTTGTAAATGAAAAAATATATTTTTCCTTCTAATGAGTTGCCATTGATATTTCTTGAATGTTAAGGAAAGAGGAAGGAAAAAAGTTTGGGATATATTATCTATCCCATATGTTTACAGCTTTCATACAGTAATTATATAAAGGATGGCTGCTTGTAGAGCTCTTCTCTGTGCATCATTAATGTGATACTTCTTGTCACTAGATTTAAACTGCAGCATTGTAAGACAAACATCCCCCTTCAGCTGCTTCCATTATACTGCATACTATTATAAAATGAAAGGGGCATGTTGTACTTTATCTCTTTATATATTATAAAAATAATGAAGAGGATAATTATCAAGGCTGTAGTGCAATTTGATGGCACTGCTGTCAGTTACAAACTGCTTGAGCTGCATTCCTTTGGTATAAAGTGTCAAGAAAACCCCATGATTGAAATGTAGTCATCTAATTAATTTCCCTCTATTATTACTTTCATGGGCTGTGTCTGCGCAGAACACTTGCTGATGGTTAATAGAAAGAGAATGAAATATAGACAGTCCAGTTTTAGCTTTTAAGTTCTGAGTATCTTTCCATGCCAACCTTTCATTATGATGATAAACACAAATTAGCAGACTTAAAAAAATATCTGAAACTTTGTCTGGCATTCTGTGAAGAGCCTTTGCTGGGTGTCTGTTTTATCATCTCTTTCTTCACTGATTCAGTTCAAAGCTGTGATTGTATTTGAAACCTTACCTGTCTCACCAGTTTCTTGATTTGAACAGTTTCTGCCATAGCCATAGGGTACCATGTAGTCTGAAGCCCTTTTCCTTCTTCACACTGCTGACCTTCACGCTTTTGAACATTTATAATCCTAGAGGTGTCACTGGGCCTATATATACCAATAGGAACAATGCTGTTTGTATGACTCTCAGCCACTCTTGAATTTTACTTACTGAAATTGCATTAGGAAATACAGAGCAATATCTCCATCCAGATTTATGACGTTGTTTTGTTTTTAACATTCAAAAGCAGGCAGATTAGAGGCTGCCAGTGAGTGGTAGCTAGCTCCAGCCTAAAGGTGAGCACTGGCTTCTGCTTAAGTATTTTGCTATTAAGAAACTCCAGAGCAGTCTGTGCAAATTTATGCAAAGAACTGAGAACAGGGACACCATAAAAGTAGAAACTAGAAGATAGGTTGCAGTTTTTATTTGGAGGGGAAAAAATTGAGGGTAAACCCTCATGTTTTAAACTGATGACACCCTTCCTAGTTTTGCCCTAGACCAGATGTTCTTACAAAATTTCTTGCTACTTTGAATTCCTTGGTTTTAAGAGAAATCATAGTTTTTAAAACCCCTGAAAAAGTTCATTAGCATTGACAAGTTCTACTTTGCACAGATGACACTGCCTCCTGCAGGCTAAGCTAGAAGTACCAAATATAATTATGGCAGACCATAAATAATGAATATACCTATCAAGACTTTGCAGGATTGCTTGTGATGTGAATATAAAACATTCTGAGAATGGGAGAGGCAGTTGCTTGGTATCAGCTGTTTAATTATCTGATTTATAGAGAGGGAGTTGAACCTGGGCTTGGGCCATGCAGGACACTGCTTAATTCTGGAGGTTGGTGCCCGGGTGAGTTTAAGTTCTCTGGGATAGAGCTCTGGGCAAAGAAATCAAATGCTGGTTTTGTTCCTCCACTGCTGCTGCTGCTGTGCTGTAAATCCTCTGGGTTCTTCTGAAATCACTAAAAGAGCCAGCTGTGTACCTAGAATGGTTGGCAGCATGGCAGGGAGCTGCTGCCAGGTATTCCTGGTACGTTTGGCAGCTCAAATGAGGAATGAGTTAATATCTTCTTCCAGGGCTCAGTGTTGCATTTAAGCAGAACCCTGCACTGGAGGGAGCTGGATCCCTTCAGTCATATTGCCTCAAGGACTCATGTCTCGAAATGCAGAAGCCCTACTGGGTGTCTTGGCAGCCCAAAGTAGTTGTCACTCTGCTGCTCCACTTCAGGGGATAAAAAATCTTTCTGTTTATATTGTCAGCCAGTTCTGGTAGCCAAAACATTGGGTGAATTTCAACCATGGTCCTGCTTTTCCACCCTTCTGTTCTGCATTTATGTACCACAGTAGAAGGACATAACAATGGATCCTGTTCCATTCCTATTCTTTGATGGTATATATGGAACTCTGTGGGACATCTGGATGTCAGCTGGTCTTCAATTTGGACTGTGCAAAGAATAGTAAAAAACATTAGGTGTCAATTTTAAGAATGTAATTTTACAAGGTCATTTTCTTGCTAGGTCCATAAATGAAAATGGAAGTGTGTAAATATCCATGTTATTTCCTTTTTATTTCATATGTGGTACACTTAGTCCAATGACTGGAAGGAACCAGAGGAGTGTGTTTCAGAGGAAAGTAAAATTACTCTATCAATAGTTAGATAATAAACTGAACTCTGAAAATTTTTTTCTCTGACATTCAAGAGACAGAACTGAGATCCTCAAATGAAGCTGGTTTCTTTCTCAAACTTCCTATTGTCACAGTCTACAGGTTTCTTCATGTTGCATCTGTTAAGTTCAACAAACATTTCAAAACAGTTCTCTACAGGCCAAATGTTTGTCTTGGTTAAACTAGTGGATGTCTGGAGTCACCCCATTGTAGTTTCTTGAGTTACTATGTTTGAAGACACTGCTTACACTTGAGTGGTGGGAAAAAAAATTTAAACCCCTAATTGCAAAAAGAAAATCTAAAGCCCTTTTAAATCTCAGGCGGGGAGCTGGGATTTGGTAAGAAACTCAAAAAGGAAACAAGTTCAGCTTGTAAACACAGATTAGGGTCTCTGTAAACAGAGATTTGGCAGTGCATTTGGAAAATCACTGTATATCTCACCATAAAACAAACACCCAAATCAGTGAGGTTATATGGAATGATTCTCTGATTTGAGCATGGTATGGTGTTTGCAAATGACTGTTCTGTGCATTGTGCTTTGCCAAGCTCATTTTGTATGATCTGTGTTTTAAAGGCTTAAAGTGCGTGGTCATTATTTTTATCTTGGGGACTCTGTGGATTTTTCAATCTGCATTCCCCTTATGAACTCTCCAAGTCTAATTTCTTTGCTTACCTTCAACTGAGGCATTTCATAGTTATAAAAATATGTGTTTATCTCTTCCTCTGCCTGAGGCTGTTCTAAACTGCCAGGATCTCATGGAGGGCTAGTTTCAGTAATGTGAATGCATCTGCAAAGGTGGCAAGGGATGGAACAGAGGAAGTATTCCATAATGCTTTTGGTAGCGAAGAGAATACCAGTGAAAAACAGGGACAGGAATGTCACAAAAGCCAAAGTCTTGTACTTCTAACAAATTCAGCCTAAATTTCTATACAGACTCCCTGTTGTCCTGGCATGGAAAGCTGGTTATTTGCAGGACTTGCTCTGTGTATGTAATTTACAATGAAAGTCACTGTCCAAACAGCTCGCTTGAATCTATTTCAGTTTCTTCTGATCTCGGCTTACACAGTGATTCTCTTTGTGGATTTGCTTTGCAGTTCTCTATTTCATTGATTCTATTTTCCTTTTTCCCCTGAAATTGGGTGTTTTTTCTTTCAGGTACCATTAAATGTCTTTCCTTGAGAATGTTGGCTGCTTTCAATGTGCCGTTGGATCCAATAGCTGATACCCTAGCTCACCATCTGGCATTTGATTTTTTCCTGCCCTTGTGTTCATGAAAGAATAGTTTGTCAAAAATGAAAATAAAAAGAAAGAATTTGATGTATTATGGATAGCTTTTCTGGAATCTCTACGTGAGCAACTGGCGAGACAGATATCTGGTTTTGTTTATATTGTTATGAAACAATCTCTAAGTATCATTTAGTTCTCTTACTTAGGACCAGTTTTGGCAAGTAAACAATCCCTTTAAACTCAGTGGTAAAATTAAAATAGGTGAATAATATTTGGCTTTAGATTACTAGGTGCTCAAATGAGAAAGAACTAAGGAGTAGCAGGTAGGAACAGGTTTTCCCTCTCTTCCATGCATATATACAACAAGGACTACAAAGATTAAATAGAAATAAAATAGTTCCTCTTGGTGCACCACAAGGGTCCAGTGGAATTATTTATAATGTAAAACCAAGTTGGTACTTCTTCTTTGCTAGTTTGGATTTTTGTCTTTGCTGTTTGGGATGCAGTGGTCAGTAAACAAGCTACAACTTGCAGTTTCCATGACCTAAATTAAAGAAGCAATTTCAGAGACTGACCCAGAGTTTGAATACAAAGGTCAGTATAGATAAGGAAGAAAGAGTATCATCACACAGCTTTTATTTGGAAATTATTGGTCTGTTGGAAAAGAAATGAGAACGATCCAGTACTAAAGCAACAGGATGGTGAAATTGTCCAAACATTTGAATTTTTGCCATACCTTCATACAGTGATAGAGCCCATATCCAGGGCCTGTATTCATTCTTTAATCATTATGACAATCGGACCAAGAAACCTGATATGAAAGTTCCTCACAAGAGTGACTTTAAAAGCAGAGCACTAGGTGTAGGAAAGCTGCAGATGAGGAACAATGTCTCTCCAAGTTCAGCATCATTTTAATGCTAAACATGCTGCTTCTCTCACCAGCCTCACTCAGCTGTATTGCCTGTGCTGCTATGCTAGAGTTGCCCTTTATAAACACAAATGAAATTAGACTCTTGCATGTAAAATCTGAGATAACTGTAAAACTTCTTTGCTATTTCTTCATAGCATTTCCATTCTGATTATAATCAAAAAATTTGAAGATAGAAGAAAGTTGAGGGGTGTTTTTTTGTCCCAGATGGTTTGAAACATTGCAAAATACAAGGCTGGAGTCTGGTATTGCTGCAGTCCAGGTAAAACAGCAGGAGCTATTGTAATACAGTTAGAAGGATTCAATAAATCTGAAACTGTTACAGCAGCAGTGGGGTACTTTCAACATAATTCCTATTTCTTTGGGAACAATTTTGTAATTGAAAGTATTTATTTACAAAGTAACAGGGAAAGGTAAAAAAGTGGTGATGTTTTCAGTACTTAACTAGTAATCATAATCTAGTTCAATTCAGGGTAGAACAGCTACAGTAGCACATGAGAAACAGAAGATAAAGAGTTTGAGCTGAGAATACTGAACATCTTGTATTTCTAATTGCATCCATCTCATAAATGAACAGAAACTTTAATTGACAAAAAAACTTATTACAAGAATCTCAAAAAGCTGTCTTATGAGCCTTAAATAGCAAATGTTATTTTTAATAAATCAAAATCATGCTATTAGACTGGTAAAGTGAAAATAAATCCATCAGCAGAGCTTTCTGTAGCTACAGATGTTGGACATGTCAATAGTTTCTTCTGTTAAGGAGCATTTCAATGAGAATTTTCTTATGCTGAATTCTGTTTATGATAGAAATCAGGGCATGTCAGTCCATTCTTAGAACATGACAGAAAGAAATTTTAGTAGTACATTTTGAGCAATTATTGGTTAACAATACATCTGGGCTTAAATAAACTTCAAAATCAAAGGCTGAGGGATTTATAGCAAAATAATACAGTTAGCAGGGGCTGCATGCTTCAAAACATCTTTTGGAAAATATTATAAGACTTCCTAGACCTTAGCTAGACACAGGAGAGATTGGTAAATGCTATGCAAACCATACCCCATGACTATTGCCAATGTCGTTGAAAATACAGGCTAAAAAATAATGCCACTTATTTTGAAACATATCCCAAATTGGTTTTGATTTCACTGCAGAGCAGAAAAGGCAGAGATTGAATGGTGGAACAGTGCCACCCATATGAAATATGAGAGTGGAAAAATTATATTTATTACATATAAATACCTTGTATGCAGATTTACAAAAAATAGGGCACTACACAGACTTGTTATCTGACCATTACTTTTCCCAAATATGGGGTAGGATTACAGGTAAGTATACAGCTCTCCTGTGTGGGGTAGGATTTGGGGGAAGCTATTTCACTGTTTCATTCTGCCATTTCCTGAGCTAAAAGGAGGGAACAGGTTTTTCTGATAAGGTTATACTTCCCTTGAGAAAATGGAAAGATTTTTTAAAAACAACCAAACAAAAAGTACCCCAGAAACAAACAGAAATAGAGATTTGATTCTGTCAGAATGGAGGACAGTAGCAGACTAGAGAATTGGTACTCTCCTTCCAGTTTAGGAAGATCTGATATCACCATTTCCATCCTTCATTTTAAAAGGTTTTTAACAACGTTTTAGGGTCATTGTCTAGGCATATCCATCTTTAGTTTAATTGCAATTCATCACAAAAAACTGTGAGATCAGTGGTGTTTCTAAACACACAGACTGGATAAAGCTAGCCCACCAAATTAGCTAATTACACTATGTGCTTATCCAATTTCAGCATTTCACACTTTGCAAAAGAGTGGGTGAAGTCCCATCTACCATGTCAGCCTCTACTCACTACAATCCTTAAATCCAGTCCAATAAGCTTGGAGGCAAATGTGCCTAAAACAATTTTATAAAGGAAAAGCTCTTAAAAGAAGAGCTTACTCATCGCCATACAGCTGAATCCTGTTTACACAACAACTCTATGTATTCAATTACTTTAAGAAAACCATCCTGAGCAAAGTGGGAGTTGGAACTTGTCTATAATTTGATTTGCTCCTGAGTCTGGGGTACAGCTATTCCCAGTGCATGGATTATGGCCTTTTTACACATGGAAATTGAGCAGAGGAGCACAAGCAATTTCACAATAGCTCCCCTTGTGGACAAATTGTTTTGGAATAAAAGATACTTTAGTCTGGAATAATTAGTGCAGCAATTATTCTAGAACAGAATAAGTGCACTAATTATTCCTACAGTGTCTACACAGGGACAAACAGAAAGCTATTGAAGAATGGCTTATTCTGCAATAGCTATTTTGGCCAATTTCCTCATATAGGCAAATCCTATTGGTGTTGTCAGCAGGTAATGAGCGTATAGATGGAGAATGTGGATGGATTGCATTAATGATCTCTTCCCATTAGTGTTTCTTTGTGCTTCACTTTTGTGTGTTTGCAGAGTTAATTGCTTAAAACTCCCTCTTAAGTCAGACACATTTCTAATCCTAACTTCCCAGTTCTTAACAGAGACCTTTCAAACTCTTTTGTGGGTGATCCACCACCAGCCAGCTGAGCAAATCCATGCTCATATCTGACAGTAAAATTGTTGATTTTCACTGAAATGTATTTGTTTTTCTGGTAGGTATAAAAGTTTGTGCTGCATTAAAGACCGTTTATGCATTTTCCCCCAGGACTGCTTTGCAAAATAGTTTTGCAATAATTTGAAAAGCCACTGGAAAATTCACCCTTGTGATTACTGTTCCAAGGAGACAGAAGATCCACCCGTATGGAGAGCTGAGGGAGCTACTGGCGAAGGGTAAGAGAAATGTCCTTTAGATTCCAAACTACCTTTCTTCCTTATAATAAAACAACACCTCATTATCTTAATTTCTAAACTAAACACGTTTTCACACAGGTCACCTAACCATCAGTATCAATATTAGAGTCTTTGGCTTACTCTGCATGAGTACGTTTGGAAGTGCATATTTTCCTGAAAGAAAGAGTTATTCCTCTACTGGCATGTGACATTCAGGGCACAGCTGTCACTTGTTCTCTCACCAAAGGATAGAGAAATGCTTTGGTGGGACAGGGAGGAGGGGGGATTCACCTACTGATATCAAGGATCCACCAGGCACACAGAGAAGCCAGTATTTACTTTCAAACTGAAAATAAAGATAGTTTTAGGGAAAGTTTTCAAAAATTCAGTTTGAGCCTTTTTAAGATCATCTCAAACTCTACCTGTAGGAAAGGAGAAACAAATAATCTCTGTCCATTTAAAAAGGAATTAGCAGGCAAATGCAGCAGACTGTCTAAGCTCTGCATAGGTTCTGTTTATGTTTTTGTAGAAACTGTAGCCTAAATGTAGAACTGGAAGGAAAATAAACTTCATCTTTCCATTCTCACGCTAACTTACTGTATAAACTCAGGCAGCTC
The DNA here is from genome assembly GCA_024865655.1 of Emberiza elegans. Lineage (NCBI taxonomy): Eukaryota > Metazoa > Chordata > Aves > Passeriformes > Fringillidae > Emberiza > Emberiza elegans. Next base: position 13,040,094 of record JALJVW010000149.1, read on the forward strand.
GCTCAGCCTTTTGGGGCCTTGTGTGCAGTGGGCTACAGATACAGCCCCTAGCTGAAGCATTGCATTATAAAGGGTTTAATAGATTTACAATCAAATCTGTTATGGGGAAGTCTAGCCCTTTAAAGCAGGAAAGCTGCAATATGAGATGAGTGAGAAGCAGAGTGGGATTGTGCTATAAAAAGTGAGACCTGTGTTCAATCTATGCATGTGGGTTAATGCTTATTTCATTACAAAAAGCTGTCTGAAAAGTACTATTAAGACCCATGAGAAGATAGTTTGAAAGATAGGGATATATCTGTTCCTCCAGACAATATGGCTTTTAAAAACACTTCCCTCAATGACTAAATTTCCCTACTAAATTGAGTACTACATTCCCAGTTAAAATCAGGTTCACTGTTCATAACCTTTTTTTCCAATACTGTGTCGTAAAACTGTAATTTAGGTGATGCTAGCTTGCAAACCTGAGTTTAGCAATGTGCCCATACTATGATTTCAATAGAGTAAATTCATCTCTGGTGAAGTGCAGCCTCTCAAATGAGATGGTAGGTGATAATGCTTAGAAATCTGTTTTCATGTTAAGAGACAGGGGGGCATAGGAGGAGAAATTTCTTTGTCCCTCTGTTATTATGCAGTTCTACTTCTCTTTCATTGGTGCAGTAATGGTGCAATAGGATGCAGATGGGTCCATAACTGGAAACATTCTAAAAATATTCAGTGCCAAGAACAGGAAAAAATACCTTATTTCTCTTCATTGAGAAGTAGAGAAATGAGCTGTTTGGTTCAACAGCAATTCCAGAAAGAGAAAACTATTCTTTTATTACTCTGATGATCTGAATAAAACTGTAGGAATATATATTCTACTACAGGAATATAATGTCTTAAGGACACAATGCCACTTTGTCCCTAAAACCTCAAGATACTCAACATGTTTGCAGCTGCAAAAATGCTTATTGTTTGTCCAGCTGCAGTAACATTGTGAAATACAACAAACCAACAGGTTCTCTGATGAAATGCCTCTTCTGATTTGAAATGGCAAACAAAAATGCAAACATTTGAGGATTCGTTTATACTGGACCCACAATTTAAGGACCTGGTCTGATCTTTTGTACTTTATTTCCATCCAAATCTTTTATGATGCTCAAGGAACAATATCTTTCTGTATTTTTGTCATTACATGCACCCAAACTCAATCTAGGCAAGTTAGGTTTAGACTTTCTCTGTAGAATCTCACTGAGTGAGATGAAAAAATCTTGCAGTTCCTTCTGCAGAGTCAGATATATCAGGAATTTTATAGGTTGGGATCCTCTCTGTGTTTGGGACAGCTCTGACAGAAGAGGGAATTAAGTTTACTCTTCTGCAGTAGGAGTTTGCCATATGCAATTTTATGTCCCAAAGTATTCTAGATGCTATAAGATAATCCAGGTACTTAAAAGATTAAAGATAGGAATGTTTAGATGGCAGTACAGCAGAAACAAGGGAACAGAAGGTGGCTGACAAGGAGGAGGAAGGAAAAGATGCATCCTCATTATTTATAATGAAGAGAAAAGCTGCAAATTTAACCAAGTGTTTCCGATCCAATGTGTTCTTTTTTTATTGCTCTCTAAGTGCAAAAAATGTTTATAGCTGGGTCCCCAGCTGGAACATTATTTAAGATCTCAGAGAAGAGATGAGGGTTGTACTCCACAATATTCATAGGTGTGAAGCTCTCTTCACACATGCCTCATAGGGGTGAAGCCCTACCAAGCAGTCATGGGAATGTTTTCCCACTCCCCTTTCTGGTAACGTTACACATTTTTATACAATCAGGCCTTAGGGTGCCACAGATTCCTCCTTCGTGACGCTGCTGAGCTCAGCAGTGCTGTTTTGTTCTGCATGAGTTTTAACTTGGAGAGAGGGAGGCTGCAGAACAGAAAAAAAAAGTGACTTAGAGCATCATGAGCCTTGTGGGAAACTTATTTCCAAAGAGCTGTGAGCGATCAAAAGATCAGAAGTTTGCTTTACCTACCCAATGATCTGTAGAGCCTGGAACAGCAGAGGAGAGGGGATTTTCTCCTTGCAGAACAGAAATTTTTATTTGAAGTGATAAAAACTCTGGATGTGTTTTCTTTACTGTGGGCACTACTGGTGGGCATTCCACTGTTGCCTTTCTTTGAACTTATAACGTTTGTACTACCTTTTAAAATAACTATCAGTTATGGAAACAAAGCAATGGGGAAGCTGTTTTTCTGTTTGGAGGGGTTTTTGTTTGTTTGGATGCTGTGTATGTGTCTCTAGGAAGAAAAGGGAAAGTAAAAATCTGTTCTGGAATGAGTAGAGACAAGTCATGTTATGCAGTTCAGGGAATGTGGACCTTACCCAATTTATGTAATGAACTCAAAAGTTGTTTTGGTTTTAGCAAACCCAAAAATTTAAAGCAAGGCAGGATCAGAATTTCATAAACTATTTTCTTATTTCCACTGAGATTCTCAAGATCTTATTGAAGAACTTATTAACTAGACACATAATTCTGGCTGAAAGCTTGTATGGAAAAAAAAGCTTGGCCATTTTTTAATATGGGTTCACTAAAGATCCCATTACCTGAACCTAGTAGTATCAAAATGAGGGAGAAAAAAAATTATTTAACATATTTAGTATGAGATGGTGAGTATAATTTGAATCCTCCCAGCCTTTGAATTCGATTGACTGCTGTGCCACTGTAGGTCCATCTCTGGTGAAATGAACCTGCCCTGTTGAGTTCCTGTGTCCTGCACCATGTGCCAATACCCCCAGAATACAAACAGTGCACAGGCAGGAGGAAGAACTTCACACCTGGAGGTCAAAGACTCTGTCTCTGTCAGGATCACCAGCACAAAACTCTGGGTGTCACAAGTGTGTGATTTTTATGTCTCTGAAACTCATTTTCCCAACCTATACAATAGGAAATATGCAGAGCATATTCAGGACAGCTGCAGTAGCTGCTTCCTCTCAGCTGGTCCTTAAGGTCAGCTAGAACCTGACTTAGGAACAGCCCCAGTGCAGTTTAGGGCAGAGGCAAGCAGACAGCCTTAAACCATTTCCAGCATTTTTAGCAGACTAGCAGTAGTGCTGGAAGTTAATCCCTCTGACTCTGCCCTGCTATAGTCTGGGAAGTACCACAGCTCAGATGACAACCTGAGAGGGGATATTTTTTCCCCTAACTCTTTGCACTGCATGAAAACATTCTCTGGGAGTATTTATATGCATGTCACTGGAACTTGTCATAAAACAAGGTGAGACAGTATCAGAAAGGCTGAGAAAACCTGACCTAATACAAACTGGTGGTCTTAACGCATCCCAGTGCTTTACTAAATATTTCTTAATATAAAGATTTAGTCTCTTTGAGTTACATTTGGATCATTTAAATTCATAGCTTTGGGTCAGACCTATGAACAATTCTCTTTGTGTTCAGGAAAATTCTTTGTTTCGGTATTTTTAGGGCAGCATTTCTAGATCATTATTCAAACTAAAGGGACAGATTCTGCTTTAGATTGCATTGGCTTAGACTTAGAAGGACTTTGTCAAAGATGGTGCAGTTGCTTCAGTTTTGCACTGGTGCAAACATGTGCTGAAGGCAGCTTGTAAACAGCTTAGATTTGTGTGATATTCTCTGAAGAATTTATTGGTATAATAGTCTACATCTACACTAGGAACCTGGGAGCCTGTCCTTGGCCACATCCCAGCTCCTCACTGGAGCAAGACCTTGGTACTTGCTGTCCTTTCTCCCCTCCTTTTCCTTGGACAGGAAAGCTGGGGAATGTGTGCTGGATGGAGCTGAGGCACATTTCGACAGCTGCCTGGTTTGATGAAGAAACACTGAAGACCTCAGGGCACAGGATGGCATACAATGGCACACGCTCAGAAATGTAGCCATACAATGACAGCTTGTGGTAAAACTTTGTGTGAAGTGTCTGCTCTATGAAGTGCAGACAGCTTGGCCATTGTGCTTCTTTTAAAGCCTCTATAGCACATGTAGCAACTGGAAAACATCAGCTGAAAGAGTGAAGGTGGGAGAGGGAACTGGCCCACCCAAGCTCTGACCTTCCTTTCTGAGATTTGCATGTGACAACAATTCCTTGGTGACTGGCAATTTCCTACAGAAGATTCCTCACCTGCTGTCACCTTAGCCAGGGAACAAGTAGTGCCTTTAGGTATAACTGACCATGCCAAGCAGTGCAGGCTCAGTGCAATTACAGACAAACTTGGAAACAGACATTTAGAAAGCTACTAATTAAACTCCTAACCTTATGTCGAGTGTAGAACTGTAGATGTGTGTGTAACAATGTTTTTTAGGTTGCCTAACTTTTCCAGAAGTCAAGGACCAGTTGAATACAGATCATGCAGAGGGTTGTGCAGCTGGTGGGAGCAAGATTACCTTGGCAAGTTATGGGGAAAGAAAAAGAAACACATAATGGTGAAAAGCTAGCAAGAGTTTGGCTGTGATACAGCAGGAGGCTGCTCCTCCTGACTTGGAAAACAAAAGTGAGGCTAACTCTACTTCTGCAGTCCCAAGGTTGGAAAATGGATGAGTCTGTATTTCAAATTATTTTCCCCATGATGTCATGTCTTGATTTCTCTTCTCACCACTTAAATATATTTTAGGGAGCATAAAACTGCTCTGATGTGTTTCATTTGCCCAGTATTGAATAATCTTCCAAAGACTTTCAACTTTGTTAATGTTTCCTCAAAACATCTCCTGATTTCAAAGGCCCACTAAATCCAGATCAGTGCAGGGTAGGCTGAGATAGAAATGAATTTCACACTAAGTGCAAAATGTTTGTCCTAAGTGCAGATGGTACCTGTTAAACTTCATGAAAACTTTAAGGAAACCATGTTTTTATGCCATAGGCACGAACAAAAACTCACTGAAACTTCATTTGTGGCAAACTATTTGTTTATTGAAAATGAAGATATTCTGTTGTTTTTGAAAGAGAGCACAATGCTGCACTAACTTGGGAGAGTAGCTTGCTCTCTCACTTTCATGCTCATTAGAGAAGTGGAGTGTTTCTTTCTGAGTGTAATAACCTGACTGGAGATGACAGATTCTTATTCTTCTGATATACACATTCTCCTGTCTCTGAGGGGTCACCTGAAGTACTCAGGAAATACAATTGCTTCAACAGAGAGAGAGACTTCCATAAATGTGAGGAAAGGGAAGACATTTATTGTAGTTACCTATTAAATAGTTCTCTGTTGTGCATAAGATAAAGCTTTGTAAATGTAGAGAATGCATAATTTCAATAGCAAAATGTCCTAATTATTTTGGCATCATCAAGGTGTGTTTTATGAAGGTGGATATTGTTCCAAGTCTTAACTGTCTTTGGTTTAATTCCAGAAGACACACAGTTTGTGTCTTTTTGAATTTCAGTGTTACTTTTTCCTTTTCATAGCCAACTTTTTTTCTCTTTCTGAGATGTGTAGCTTGGAAACGAGGTCCTTTTAATGAAGCTTTTGAGTCTCACAAAATATGATTAATCTGATTAGTGGTTCAGACTCTTTTTATGCTTACATTAACTAACACAAAGAGCCCCCCTACAGGTTAAAGTTTAAATGTGGATTACCAGATAAAGCTAGTCCTGACGAGGTTTCTATGGTGCAAGGAAAAATTGAATTTGCCTTTCACCTCATTTCAGCCTTTGTCATCCTGGTTTTTGCCCTTCTCCCTCATTCACAGTGAGGATATTAATTTTGCAGTAAAATCTTTAAGCAATTATGCAGATAGCTTGGAAAAAGCAACATACAAACACACTATGAAAAGCTTAACTGAAAAATGGACCCCAGATATTCATTAAAACCAGATGGTAACATTCCTAGCAGCATAACTTTGGATGTTTGGACTAAATTTGTGTTAATGTGTTACAACCAGACAACAAACATGCACCAGTGTCATGACTGTATATATGCTTGTATGGTGCTTTATATTTACCAAGTAGTGAGGTACGGTACCTACCCTGTGAATGTCCTCTTTGATAAACAGCTAAGAAAGGCTATCCTTTCACACACAAACACATCCATCTTTAGATAGCATTCCTCTGTGGGAGGCTTGCCTTCAATTTAACAGATAATGAACTTCTTCAGATGAATCAGAAAATTGATAGTGAAATGAAGTTTAGTATTTTGCAGTGCAGCGTCTACCAATACAAGGATGTTTATAGTTTCAAAATGTGGTTTATTAAAAATACTCATTTTTAGAAAAATTTCTCATCAGTCTAGTAACCCTAGCTAATTTTTATCCCTAATCGTGTTATTTTGCAGATTATTTGTGTTATTGCTCTTCCAGAAATGGCTATAAGAAATTGGAGACAAACAGCACCTGCAAATAGCACTTAATTAAAAGCATGATTGTGTACAGGAGCTTTCTATATATTTCTCTCTCAACAACGAAGATGGAAAGGTGTTTTTTCTTTTCTTATATGGCATGCTCCATATGATCCAATAAAGCACAACTAACATAGCACACCAGCCAGGGTAGACTACAGTTTCCCCTCAGTGCACACACATAATTCCCATTACTGCTAATGGGAGATGCATGTCCCCACACAGAGGCAAGAGGGATCTTATATGTACATGTCATACATATGAAAATATCTGGCATGAAAAGAGGTGTCTGGTCCTGACAAATTGCCAGGAGGCTTTTTTTTTCTCCTGTTAATTATAGTAATTATTTATCATGCATTAAAATAGTGCCCTAAATTTGCATGGCACTATGTGCAACACAAATAAGCTGCATTCATTGCTGAAAGGAACCTACAATGGAAAGCTGACAAATGTGCACAATGTGAGGCACCGGTGCATCATCTGGAGTTACAGGACGTAGTGATCCCCTTTCCGGAGATGGGGATTTCAGAGGCTGGAAGGGCCTGTCTTGGGACAGGGGGCAGTGTGAGCCCAGCTGAAGAGCCCTCCTTGCCACAAGCGAGGTGAGGGCCTGTGCACAGCCCAGGGAATGGGGGGAGCGGCTGGGGAGGGAATGCCTGCCCTGCCAGGAGCCGTGGCTGTGATTAGCGAGGGGATCAGAGCGGGCGCTGTGCCTGCAGTGCAGGGGGAAGGTGAGCTCAGCAGCAGTGAAAGGCAGGGCTCCAAGAGAGAAAGCAGCAGTATGCAAGGTAAAAGATGAAAGAGCTTTGGCTAAACCAGATCGAAAGGCAGACAAGGCTGATGAAGGGCAGCTTAGCCAGGAGCCAGAGAAAAAGGTATTTTCTATGACAGAGACAGGGACACTACTGATTCACTGCTTGTGTCAGTCCTTGCCTGTGTAACCTTGGCCTTTTCTTACTGTTGGTTTTGTCTAGACTCAAGGAAATCTAGTTTTTATCCTGTTTGTAAATATGCTTTATACCATCATATATCTCCGTGTATATTTAATGTCTGTGTCAGTCTGTGTCCTATGGGAAATGAATCTGCTGACCAGTTGCTGTAGGTTTTGTGGAAATTGGTAGCAAGGGAAGATGTACATAATTTCTGATGAGGGAAAGGTATCAGGGAGTCCTTGAAGAACAGAGAATGTTCCACCTGGAGCAACACTTTCCATTGGAGACTTGCACCCCCTGAGGTCCCAGGGAATCTAACTATGAGCATAAAGCCAGGGGAGAACAGCATCTTTCATTCTGCCGCTCATGGAAGTACTTGTATTGTAATTGAAATTTAATCTGAGTTCATGAAATGTTTATGAACCTGGAACAATTGTATAAAGTTTCAGTCAGTTGCACTGCAATTTTATTTGCATATTTGTTTTTGGAAAGGAACATGGGCCTTCAAATATTGCAAAGAAGAATTTATTTTCTTTTTTTTTTTGAATCTTGAGTTGGTCTTAGGTAGAGTACTGGAACCTCTTGAGTTATCCCCCAGATGAAGAGCAGCTTCCTCAGACCCTGTTTTCTCAAAAGAAATAGCTACAAGCTTTCAGCCCTTGTGTTATCTTTGAATCAGTTGAAAAATAACTGATGGCAACAAGCAGTGGCAGGCCTCCCAAACTGTCAGCTGAGGGCTTCGTTATGTATTCTTTCCCCCAGAAGGATTACCCAGGAGAGTGCAAAGGGGAGCACAACTGTCTGAGTGCTGCTCTAGAGACGCTGGCATGTGTTTAATTCAGCAGAAGCTGAAGGCAGTTAGAATGTTACACAGTTGTTTCCAAAAGGGGAAAAAAAAAAGTCAGAGAAACACTATCAGAGGACTTTAGATGATGCGGCTTCTTGAGATGCCGGAGATGCAGGTATTTTAGAAAAATCTCTTGACCTTTACAGGCTTCCTCCGCCATGATGGTTCGACGTAGCTGTGTAAAATGATAGGTAGTTTACAGCTTGCCTTCCCTGGGGTGAAGCTGATTTACAACATGCTTTGTATGTAATTTGGCTGTAGAGAGACAGTTTTACACCCAGCTTCTGCGTTTTGGCTATGATGAGGACTGTAAAAATGCTGTGATCCTGGAATGTGCATGTTCTTAAATTGTTTCTTCTTGGAGATGCAGAGCTTGCTGAGACTGGTGGTGGACTGAGGTAACCCACTGACCTAATATCTAGACCTAGACTGATTAGATAATCTTCTGAATGAATGCATATTTATTTTCCTGATTCAATAGAGTTATTGTGCCTGAGCCAGTCCTGACTTCCCCTCAATGGAAAGACTGGGCAGCTGCTTCCCTTCCTCCTTCTCCTTCTCCTCCTTCTCCTTTCTTGAGGTCACTAATGCTTCCATTTAATCATGCATTGAGCAATCCTGAAGTAGCAGGCCACGCAGAGATCTTAATTATTTTCTGGAAAGCAGAGAGGCACACATCCATGTGGATGTGCATCAGTAAACCAACAGGTCTGGTGCCAGGAGTCCCCTCTCTCCCCAGCTCAGCCACAGCCGTGGTGCTGTTGGTGCTGGGCTCCCTCTGCTGTGCTCTGCCCTCTTGCCCTGTGGCCCTCAGCTGCTCACACAGCTCTGGCAGCTGCTCACCCCACTGATGGCAGCACTGTCATGCCCTGGGGACTGAGGCCATGTGGTAGCTCCTGACAGCCACCTGTAACCAATACCCATTATCCTCTCCCCATGTAGGACACAGTGCTGGTGCTGAGCTGACCACTTATATTTTGGACCTTTTGGTTCTCAAGGTTGGATAACCTTGGGGATAAGTCCCACATCTCATGAGCTCAGAGTTCTAGGCAGGGGTTTGGTATTGCATGGGCTGAGTAAAGAATAGCTTGATTTGTCAGAGGGCTTGGAATAGAACACCATCCAGCATGGACCAAGAAGGCTGAATTGTTTCTCCTTTCTTCACACACACCTGCTATTCATCTAAACTTCTAAATTTCTGCCCAGAGAATTGACATGCTGGAGTCCTCTTGGACTACCCCTAAGAATCCCAGATGGCAACAATAATTACAGTGTATGTTATTACTGTGCTTAAATTTTAATATCTATGTAAAAAAAAGGTAATGGCAAGGGTCTGCTTATTAACAGGTATTGTCAGAACAGCAAAAAGCTATTGTTCTCATTTTGGAAAACAGCTCTAGCATAACATTGATGCTAATATGAGTATACTTTCAAAAGCCTAAGCTTACTACCCTAAATATTCATTAAATTATTGCCTTAAAGCATAATAGGCATTTGAAGAGTAATTTATATACTTGAAATAGAACAGAAATTGCCATATCAGCTATTTTTTCCTTTTCTGTTTCACACATACACACACACACATATATATTCATTTATATATATTTTGCAAGTGTAATGACAAAAAATTGTATCCATACATAGAGAATGCATGAGTCTGTCTCACTGTTGCAAACAAGGAAACTGTCTGCAGGTTCATTCATCCTTTCCTGATTCTTAATTGAATAGAAAAGTCAGCCTGGCCTTTACAAAAATAATTTGCAATATAATTGTTTTTGGAGGGGATTTTTTAAATGACTTTGGAAACAAGCTGTTTAAACCTCTTTGAATCTGTCATAGTTAGTCAGGATAATTGATGCTGATATTACTTGTAATATTTTCAGTCATGTTTTATAGAAAAATAGACACATATTTTATAACTGTGACTGCATATATTTATAGTTGAAGAGGTGTGGAGCAGAATTTGAACTTCTCTTCTGGTATTAGAAGTGAAAAAAATTAACTCAGCTGTGGGAAAGTTTGTCCAAACAAGCTTTACTGCTGGCAAGTAAGTGTATCTTTCCTTCCCCTCCCCCAAACTGTTGATTTTATTTTTTTTCCCTGTCTTGGTTTCTTTTTATTTTTATCAGGTTGTATATTCACATTTCTCAACTGATGTTTCTTATACATTACAGTCACATGTTGTGTCAAATCATTTAATCTCTTAAATTGGAGTCCAGTTTTCTTGCATAAGAAAAATCTCTTTAGATTCTTTAGGACAAAAAGCACCATGTATTTGAGTTCTCCGAAAGCATTTAATAAAGCATGAAAAGATATGACATCAATCCCACTAAAACACTAGGGCAAATGAATGATGTTACTGTAAATCTTTACATCAATCATGCCCAGGACTTTCGAAACAATATAGTTTTGTTTGCATTTCAGAAGTGACAAACAACTCTTCTGACTGGCTTAACATAGTCACTTTCCATTAGTCAAGACCAGAAGCAAGTCAGAATTAAAATGTGGCCCTTGGTTGCCAGGCAGCCGAGTTGTCTTGACATGGTGGTTAGTTTCCTTTTCATCCAGTGACAACAGTGAAATGAAAGAAGTTTTGAAAAACTTGATAATGGTTTTCAAAGGAGGAGGATAATTGGTGGGGCTAGCTTGTGCGGCTCTGTGTGGAAACTTTCGTCTGTGCTAAGGGAAGACTGTCACTAAAAATTTAAACTCTTGTACACAAACTTGACCTGGAATCTTCTCCAGGTTTTCACTGGTTCATTTGTAGAACACTTCTCTCAGCCCAAGGGGTGCTGGGATGAAAGCGTTAGGACAGATGGGTAAAGCCCCAAAGGAAGAAAAGAATCAATAGTTGTGATTTAATCCATCAGTGAAAGGGAGGAATTAAGTAAAATCCTTAAAATGGGGAATTTGTAAAAGATCTTTTGATAGTACCTATAGTTGAAAATAATTTATCATCTGATCGCTGTTGAAAGTTAATGGCATTTAGACTTAGAAAAGCATATTTTTGACTCATTCTGCCAGATACGAAGCAATTTTCCTGCTGTAATTTTTGATACTCTCTAGACAATAGATAATTTAATTCAAACAAATTTTCCCAAGATGACAAAAACCTAAAGCATAACAGGAAGATCACAAGATAAGATTTTTCTGCTGATGTTAATAATGCAAAAGCTAATAGGACATTAATATTAATAGTAATATAAGTTGATATGAAGTAATATTTGTGTTAAACTGTTATAAAAGTCAAATGTATGCATAGCTGTCCATATCATTCATTTGTTAAAAGAAAAAGGCGGGGGGGGGGTGGTGAAGCTCAGCAAAATGCACCCATAATGAAAGAAGGGACCAATTAGGGTTGGATTAACATTCATGGTTATTTACAGTTGTTTTTGTACTTGTTCTTGTGCTCTGACTTCCTAAAATTTCACAACCCAAAGATTTAGAAAAATGGGGTTGTTTAGACGCGAGGTGCAATGAAGTGGCTGCAGCCATTGTGCAGACACCACCTCTCTCATTATACCCTCTCAATCAACACTCGGCACACAGGAAACCGCAATAAAGCCCATCTGCCACGGTTAATCTGCAGGCAAACCCACACCCATGTCTGTGCCCGTTACTCTCCAGCCTTATTATTCTCAGATCCAAAGCTTCATAAGGGATCAGCCAAAGTCCATTAAAGTAAATAATAGCTAGAAATGACAGGCTTAGCAAGGATTGGGAGGAAGTTGAAGACCAATCTGAGCTGTGAGCTCTGATTAATAGAGAAAAGCATTAGGAGAAAAGGGGAGAAAAATGACCTCAGCCTGCTCCAAAGAATTCCTGAACCTTGGTTGTTAGGGCAAGTGCTACCATCTGAGACGTTAGTGATCCTTGAATTTCCTTCACTTTGATGCAGCTCAAATGGGAAAATTTTGAAGGTTCAGCAAGGCCCCAGACCTCAGCTGGAAAGCCGTCTGGAGTCAACCCTGTCAAAATTCTCTTGTGGAAAAGAAAGCCTTTATTAGCTAGATTGCAACAAAAAACCCACAGCCTCTAATAAGAAGAGAATGCACGCTATAGATTGCATATACATCAATTATTAGAGGGCATTTAATTGTTCTCATCTGTATCCAAATGTGTGCAAAAGTTCTTTTAAAATACCAGTCAGAGTGTGTTTAAAAAAACAAAAAGGCACGAAACCAAAAAACAAAACCAAACACCTTCTCAGACTGTTTTTTTCTCGTTCCACTTAATTTTTGATAGAAGTTGCCAAGTGAGGAGATACCCTGCTTGGGAGGACTGGTACACAAACTTGATGCTTGTGAGGATGTTGCATGTAATGTTTGCTTCTCCATTATGTCAGCTGTGTGCTGTACATGAACAGAATATACAGAAACCAGCACCAAGTCAACCCAGCACAAGGATTTATTTTTCTAATCCTAAAGAAAATCACTGCTCTAAAAACAGAAACTTGGGAAGTTTTAAAAAATATTTTCTGCTGTTTCTTTGCATATATTATCTAACTCTTTTCCAGCTACATCCTTGGAATATGTTTGATTTTGATTACTGGGAAGAATGAACAGACGCTTATTATTCATAAGAATGTTTGTTTTTACCGATTTTTAAAAATCCATTGTGCAGGTACGAAAGTTCACGTGCCACTGCACTTTTGCAACTTTAGCTGAGCAAAGTGCTGACAATAAGGAGTTTGTAAGTGATTTTAGATCCAGCTAAGGAATAGTGTTGAACTGATCAACCCAAGCAGAACTATTCAGAAACATCTGGTACAGCTGTGCAGGTGTTTCTCTGTCCTGATGATATTTTGGGGGAAGATATGAATGATCTGAATGAGGGCTTCTTGTCAGGGCAGCTCTTATGATGATGCATTCCTTCTAAAAGTTTATGTTACAGTATGTGGTTTTCATAAACAAGATGAAGAGGATGCTGCTTAAAATGATGATGCTGCTGTGAAATTGCTGATAACTTGGCTAAAGCCCTGCTCATGTGCACATGATGCAATTTTCATATTTTAATCCTAAGTAGAACTAAAAATGACAATTATGAAAAGACAAAATAGATACCACCAACAGCTGTAATTGCTATCTACACTGCTCAAGGATGGGCAAAAGACACAGTAAATCAATATTAAGATCTCTACATATGCAGGTATCACAAGGACATCATATAACATCATTATAAGAAAATCCTAATAAAATTTGGACAGTTATTCCAGAGAATACAGGATGAACATGGAGTGTATGTGTGCAGCTAACTAGTTCTCTGCAGTTTCAGCTCATGTCATAAGAGAAAAGAAACATCTGTCTTTATAAAAGCATGAGTGTCTTTCTGTAGGAAAAAACCCCAAACATTTTAGGATAAAATCTTCTTTTTTTAATTGATGAATACTAGTGACAGTTTCAATAGTTTTCTGTTGGTCATGTAGGAACTATAGGATTGGAAGGATGAAGTGGCACTGGCATTCTTTTCAAATACATAAGATACAATGTCTTTTTTTTTGTCCTGAAACACAAGTATGCGTTTCATTTGGAATACTAGGCCTCACTGCTGAAACCGTCTTCTCAGACAATTCCATATTAAAAAATTACAAATATTTCCATGATCAAGAAATTGAACATGATTTTCAGTGGAGTGGAAGCAAATATTATTATGATGCAGCTTATGTATAGGGTTTTGTAGTAATTAAAATACAATGAAATATGAAAATGTTGAATATGAGCAAGATCTGTACACCACTAAATATTCAAGACACTAAGATTAAAAAAAAGCAGTAAACAAAGTGTGCATGAACAGAAAAAGCAAGCTAAATGCTCTGTGTAGTGGCTTCTTATTAAAAGGAACAAATAACTTACTTTTCTTTCTTGATTTATTCTACATCCAGTACTATGATATCTCATCAAAAGCCTGCATGTAAAGCCTGACTTTAGCTACAGCCTTTTAGTGGCTTTATACCACTGTCAACTTCTCTGCTTAATGTAAAGCTGAGTTAGCCTATCATCTGTCTCTTGTCGTACATCTGATGTTGTCCAAGATATGTTTTCCTCCTGACCATACTCAGAGCTATTGAACAACATTTTCTGTAGTCATCTTCCCACAGCATTGAAAACAAGAGTCACATAGCCCATCATGGGTACCTTGGTGAGTTTTCTGTACTTTGCTTCACTGACACAAATGTATTTGCACATCTATTTCTTCTCTTGTTTCTAAGGACAAGACGGGCTAATATTAATGATATGCACAGTAACTTCCTCTCAGAGCTCAGCCTCACTGTGGAGATACATTTGGTTTTGAATATAGTCCTTGTCCAAAGGAAGCAGGAGGAGCTGAACTGTTTAGCAATGACATTTGCTGTTTGTTTAATGAAGGTACTAATAACACTACAAATCTGAGCAGGTTTGGAATTCATTAGTTTGCACAGGAATAGAAATAATCATCTCTCAGCAACATTTGATCAAATAATCTATCAATCAAAGGAGCTGTAGCCAAACACTTTTCTGTCTTTGAGGATTAAAAAACCACAGGAAAACAGATTGTGGCATTGAATCCATATTGCTCCATATTGTTTATTATACAGGAACTCCAGTTTACAGTTTCCTCTTATATTATTGGTTAGACTCCCTTGGATATTTCTTGCTGGCTCTACTCTTAAATCTATCTGCAGCTCACAGATATTCCTATACATTTTGTTCATTTTACTCTGAGCTCCTTATTCCTTACTAGAAAGAATATTTTTAATGACAGATTTAGTGTAGGCTTGCTGGTTATAAACATGAACTTGTGAATGCAGAAACACATTTGCCCGATTTAAAAATATAAAGACAGTAACAACTCTTCTGTCATTTTCTATTAAATTCCCCAAAAAGCAGTGAGTTTTTTTCTCTGTAGATCACCAGGAGATTGTGTTTTCCATAGCCCACTCTGCAGAATGATGTCACCTCATGTTTTGTTTAACACCTGGCATGATGCACAGACCCATATATGTTACACATAACTGAACAGCTTTAATCAGTGGTTGCCTTGGTGTGTTTCAGCGTGGTACAAATGTACAAACTGCAATTCTGGTTAAAGTTTACTTCTTTTAGTGAATTTCTGCAGGAAAAAAATCCTTACTATGCTGGTGAGATGACAAGGTTGTATATTTTTAATAGAAACTGCAGTGAACAGAAATGGCAATCTATCCATTCTGATCAAAAGCTAATGACTAAAATTTTCTGGTCAACCTTTGGCGTAATTTGGGGAAGTTAGGGCAAATTCACTCACCATGAGGCATCTCTGGCCTTTAGGTCCCCTAGCATTTTTGACACCCACCACCTCAGGGAGCCGGTTCTCACTTTGCCCTATTTACTGGCTGCAAAAGCCCCATTTCTCATTCTGTTACACTGCAAGGGGTAAGTGCAAAGCCCTCCTCTTCCTCTTTTGCACCCATTCATCCTTACATCCAACAGCAGACAGATTGTGCAGGGCACTATTGCTAGAACCATCAGGAGCCTTCGCATCTGCTGCTTTCCTGAAATAGAAGGAAAATATAAATATTTGGCCCCGAGATAATTTATTTATATGGGAACAGAAATTCATTTCAGAGAATCCATGTCAAGGACTCCCATGAGCCTTTTAGACACCCCAGGATTACCTCCAAGAGAGCAGGGACTTCATTTCTACTGTAAACACGTTTGCAGTTCACCACAAACATGTCAATAATGGTAACAAATGGCCCCACTATGTGTCGTACATCGAGAGCCAGGGGAAGCGCGTGCGAAAGCTATTTTTAGAGATCAGGCAGGAAGACTCATTTTACTTCATGAGCAACACAAAGATTAAAACAACTGATTTTTAAAAAATTGTTCCCACTTTGGGAGGTGATGTATCAAAAAATTTTTGGGAGTAAAGGAGGAGAAAAAGGAGCAATGATGTGCTATTTATCCTGCCATTATCTAACCAGCCTGTGTTTCTTTGGACAGTAATCATGGGACCCAGATGCTAAGGGTAAGTGATATTTTCCCACAAGCAGTTTCTGGCTCGTTGGCAGCTTTTGTAGGCAGTTGTGCTGGCAGCCTTGGAGCTGCCTCTGGCTCTGTTTTGCGGCTTTGCTCTTGATGGGCTGCCTGGGCTGCCCTGTGCTGCTGGATGCCATTTCCCTCTGTCAGCCCATGGGCTTTGGGAAGCTTTGCACTGCACAAATCCCCCGTGAAACAGATAAATGGGCTCTGCTAGGGCAGAGAGGGAATCTGCTCCCTGGCTGCTGTAGACATTAGGTGAATTACTGCTTCAGGTACCTGGGGAAACTTTGGCCATTTTGCAATTTTTGGTTTCCCTAAGCTGTAATATTCATCACAAAGGCAGAGCCAGGTACAGCCCCAGGTATTAGTCTTAGTCCTCTCCCCCACACCCGTTTGTTTGGTTGGTTTGTTTTAACTCTTTTATCTCTGCTATTCTATCTGCGGTTTGTGCAAACACTTTGGCTGTACTCTCTTTATGACATATTAACAACATCACACCATCAGAAAGTCAACACAGTATCTCAAGTAGAACTATAAGATCAAAAAAAGATGAGTTCTGTACTTCACACAGAAATGGCAGATTTTTTTTCCTCCCAGTTTACCTGTTATTCAGTAGTGCTTTAAAATATAAAGAAGGTGTACAAAATAAAGTTTTAAGTAATTCTGCATATTCTGTATTGAACATGTGAATACAACTATCTTAAAATCTTTTCAAACATTATTTCTTCTATTAGATACATATGTTGCTATGCAGCCAATATAAAATATTTATTTTTAAAATGTTTTATTGAACAAAATTAGAATAGTTATATTTAAAAAATATACTTATAAGTAGGAGTCTTGGGCTTTTTATTCAATCAGCTAATAATATTATATATTTTTGCATTATTTCCCTTTTTTTGCCTAGCTGATTTGAAAAAAAAATACATTTCTTGAGTGGTGAAACTTCTCCTATGTGGATTTCTAACTTCCAGTTTATTAATTCTGGATTGTTTGTTATAATTAGTAAATTGCATGTTTGTGAATTATTATAATAAAAAATGCAGAAAATTCGATTGCACTGTACTGCAGCTTCACCTGCAAAAGTAGATCTGTAGAGGAGATTTTTCCCCCTGGGTGCTTCTATGCACTTTCTATTGTGCTAGTTCCCAAAAAGCTGTCAGATCCCTTGTTAGATTTGACTGGAATTGTGTATCATTTTGAGATCACTTTTGTTCACAGAATTTCCTGGAAATGCATGTACTGAAAATGTTTATTAATTGGTATTTCATATGCCATTTGTTTGGATTTTTAAATAGTAATAATGAACTCAGTGGAAATAAGAAAACAAAAACGCTCTCAACCAATTTGTGTGAGCTCTTTTACACTTTGATGTCACCAAATCTGTGTAATTCTATCTCTGCCAGGAAATTACCACATGCCAGAGATTCCTAGATGAAATGCTGACAGTCCATATTCCTATGATGGATTGTATGATTCTTAGAATGTATGATTCTTAGAATTTATTTTTATTAGGCTGACATCTAAGACCACTGTGAATATCTTGATCATTGTGAACTGATTGGTAATAATTTTATCCAACATTAGTTCTGTGAGCATCTAAAGGAAAAATTGCTCCTCTTGCAAAGGGGTGGTCTTGAGTTAAATTTGCCATTTTTTTCTCTGTTTTAATTCAAATGCAAGTAAAGGATATTCTCAATCTAGGCATATTAGCAATATGTTTTTCCTCCAATCCAGTTTTATCAATTTTCTTTCAGGACACTGTGACTTGTGACAAAATCTCTTTGTGATGAGCAGTCCTTACTGGGTTCCTGCTGTTTGAAGATTTGTGCCTGTTACCTAGAGTTTGCAGAACTGCACTTGCAGACTGTAAGCCATTTGTCCCATTTTAAAAGTTAAGCATGAAATGCTGCGAGAGCAGTGGAAATTGTCATTGCAAATGTTTCCACCTTTTCTGCATAGGTGAGCTTACGCTACAAAAAAACTAAACCAAAACAAGAAACAAACCGCAAAGAAACAAACAAACAGCAAAGAAACAAACAAACCACAAAGAAACAAACAAACAAAAATACATCACAAACAAACAACCCCCACCAAACCAAACAAATAAAACCCACTAAAAGCAGCAAAGTCTAATGTTAGCCCTGCGCTGTGGGCACAGTTGTTGGACATACCCCTGAACTATTCCTGGAACACCACTTTCCAAACAGAATCCCTTTTTTTAAGGAAATACCTGAAGGATACCATTAGTGTTTCACACTGTCCGTCCACACGGCCGCTGGCTGCTGTTCTTCCCTCACTAACCGGGTGTAACTAACGGGGTTGCTCCTGCTCCTCCCTGCAGCGCTGCGGTTCCCCGGCGCGGCCGAGGCCCGGGCCTGGCGCGGTGCCGGCCTGTTCCTCAGCAAAGCAAAAACAAACCACAAAAGAAACAAACAAACAAAATACATCACAAACAAACAACCCCACCAAACCAAACAAAATAAAACCCACTAAAAGCAGCAAAGTTGTTGTTGGACATACCCTGAACTATTCCTGGAACACCACTTTCCAAACAGAATCCCTTTTTTTAAGGAAATACCTGAAGGATACCATTAGTGTTTCACACTGTCCGTCCACACGGCCGCTGGCTGCTGTTCTTCCCTCACTAACCGGGTGTAACTAACGGGGTTGCTCCTGCTCCTCCCTGCAGCGCTGCGGTTCCCCGGCGCGGCCGAGGCCCGGGCCTGGCGCGGTGCCGGCGCGGCCCGGCCGGGGCGAGCGGCGCTCGGGGCCGCGGGCCCAGGAGGGGTCACTGTGGGCACTGTGGGCACTGTGGGCCCAGGAGGGGTCACTGTGGGCACTGTGGGCACCGGCCGGGCGAGCTCCAGCGGCCCGGCCTGGGACCGGCTGCCGTGACCGCCACGGGAGGGGGGAGCTGCCTGGGCTGCACCTCCTTCCCTGCCCTTCCCGGCAAAGGTAACCGCAGGTAAAATCAGCTGGTGCCTCGTACCGTGTATGGACAAATGGAAATTATACAAAAAAGATATTCAGTGCTGGGTACTGTGAGAAATACAAACGAATCCAGGCTTGTTAAAATAGTTTTTTGGGTTTTTTTTTTCCTATTCTTCAGGTGTTTGTAAAAATCGTATTGGGTCAGGGAGGAATTGTCCTGCTGTAACTTTTTTTTCGTTTTAATACTTTTCAAGTTGAAGGGCAGATTAATTTATGTGAGGTGAGATTTATTTTGTAAATGTTAAAATTTTACTAGATAATGCTCTTAAGAGGTTTGATATTTATTAAATTATCTTCTATTAAGGAAAAAATAGTATACTTACAGATCACCCATGGGTTGAAAATTTTTTAACTGTAAGTATAATATAAATAATCTGTATGAATTCCTAAGGATTCCTAAGCATTTAGTAGAGACTACAGACTTTTAAAAAGTAATAGTATTAGGAGTTGCCATGGTGTGTATTCTACACAGAAAGAAATAATCTTAGTAAATTAGCCTAAGATTTTAAAGCAGCCTACCGCTACCCAAGGTAAGTAGGTTCCCTCGTAATTGTATTTTTCATCAATATTTTGCAGTTTGTTTTTAGAATCAGTGTCTTCTTCAACTTTGGGATTCATTTCACCAGATCTGTCAGTTTGCCCATTTTCCATGTGTTTTGATGTTTAGAAGTTTCCTATCTTCACAGCAATAACTTAAAACCTAGTGAGTTGCATTCTCTGCCTAGTAGGTACTTTTTATTCCCATGGTTTGTGGTTGATAAGTAGAATTTTTAAAAAATTAAAGGAGAAAGTCAATTTAGTTTTGTCTTCAAATTCACACAGCATATTTTTGTTTAAAGGATACAGCAGAAACTCTTTTATTTTATGAACAAAATTGCTGATATTAGCACAAAGCACACTGACCATTGCCTGAAACATTAAATTTTACCCAAAAGGGGTTTTTAAAAGTTCTTTGTCTTTATCCTGTCACTGTGGAAAGCCCACAGAAGCAGGGATCCTCTATCATTCAATAAGTTCCTTTTCTTGGGCTCTTGATTTCATTTCTCTGAGCTTTGATGTATATTTTACTCAAGTTGTGAGACATGCATATATAAAATGCCACATGGATATGAGAATTTCAAGTGTAAATGGTTTTAAGCCCTAACTTTAAGTAGAGCCCTGTCCACAAAGAAAAATGATTACCCATTAATTTTTAGACCTATAATCTTAAAATGTTTCAAAATGTCATGGAGGCAAACACATCACAGCCAGGATAAACCTTTCTAGTCTTCTTACTTTTTTAAAACAGCAAAGTTATATACCTTACATGATAGCTTCAAAAAAGCACAATTATCCTGTGTTTTGCGCCATATATTTATCAGTAATCCGTTCTGTGTGCAACTTTAAGATAAAAGCTTGCAGCTACTCCACTGCTCGCTTTTCCAAGTCACTTAAAAATGGAAAAATTGCAGCTGGAGAGGCTGGCCAGTAGAGGCCTCTCTAGATTTGCCTTATGATTAAGAACTCTGACTGCCTGGAATCAGTCGCAGTGAGCAAAAGTACTTGAAAAGATTCTGTGGCATGGAGGGGGAAAGATCACTTTTTAATGCCCTTTTAAATTGTAAGATGTTGATTAATGTTGCCCTTTACATTAATGATGTTTCAAGTAAAAGAAAACAAATTTAAAATGGATAAATTCTATTGAGGATGCATTAATTAAACAGAGACTTTACCATATGCTGTGGCTGGAGTGCTTGCTGGCCTTTCTGTTGTTGTTACCTGTGTAAAATCCACCCCATCCTCTACATGAATG
Source organism: Emberiza elegans (assembly GCA_024865655.1). Lineage (NCBI taxonomy): Eukaryota > Metazoa > Chordata > Aves > Passeriformes > Fringillidae > Emberiza > Emberiza elegans. Next base: position 13,060,989 of record JALJVW010000149.1, read on the forward strand.
CCCAAGCTGAATAGCCATTTGAATGCAAGCTTTAGTTTGATTCGCCATACAAGGGGTACTGTGTCACTGTGTTTTCTTTCTAGGAGTCACTAAGTGATTTCTATATCTGTTGTCATGGTGATATAGCAAAGCAGGGGAAAATGGGGGCAACTCCAGGCTTTCTCTACACCCTCTGCACTAAGAACTAAGATGTTGTTAGCAGGCCTATAAAACATTGGGCTTTATCTGGGCCTTCTTTTTGTTCTCTGATTGTCAATAAAACTCATTTTAAGGGTAACAAGGACATCTAAATGTCATCTGTCACAGTGTTAGAGAGATTAAGTTTGTTTAGGAACTTGTGCTGGACAAAAGGCCACTATTTGTTCGGCAGATACAAAGCGGTGTTGGCCATCAGGAGTCGTGATTTAGAAGGAGGCTGCGTGGAGCATCCAGGGAAGATCAGCTCAGTTGCAGGTGATAGTAAGAGGCTCCTTGACATGACAGCATTTAAAACACCACCAAAACAAATACAGTTTTGAGTTAGGAGTGGGTTTATCAGGGTTTTGTTCTCTTGGGCTGTTTTTTTTTTGTTTTTTTTTTTTGTAACTCTTCAGCTTTGTAGACCACACGTTACTGGAGTAGCTGCATAGACCTGAGGGAAGAAAACAGCCATTGACAGAGGATGGCCTGTTTAAAAACATGACACACACACCTGATAGTCCTTGAATGAATTAGAAAAGAAGAGAGAAAGGAGGGTTTTCATGGAAAATCCAACAATAATAGGTGCTGCATTAACTCAGCATTTACTTAATAATGAGGCTAAATGGAAAGTACAGATTAATGAAGACATTGGTGTTATTAAAATCAAATCCTGCGGTTCATATGCTTTTCTTAATAATGAACATTGTGGCTATTGGAGAGGAAGAACAGGATTTTTTCTATTAATTTGGCACACATCCCAGATCTCATTCAACCAGAACCTATCCTGTGCAAAATGCAACCGATGGCCTTTATGTTCCACAGTCTTGCTGTTTAATATTTTTGTTAACCCAAAAAAAAGGCTTTTCTTTTTTCAAATTAAAGAAAAGAAATGGATGATCTTTGAGCCTAGACAATAATTAAATAACACAGACCAGCCATGTTGATTTTAGCAGAAAGGTTGGTTGAAAAATGACCTTAGAAGGGAGATGTAATGGTGTTTATTGCACTACAACTGCATTTGATTCTTATATTTGTGTTTTGGTAGTAATACAATGTATAATGCTGATTGAGATATTTTGTGTATTTAGTGAGATCTAAAAGACAATATTCAGAACATGTATGTTGACAGGTAAAAATATTTTAGTCTCATTCAGTAAGGTTGCTGTAATTCCAACACCAAACAAGCAGGATTTGAGATGCAGCTGAACAATGGAGTTGGCAGAGTTGAGTGCTCATTTTGCCATATGCTCAATGTGAGACATTTGTTTGACGTGGAAGGAAGCCGTATAACCTGGTCGTGGGGTTTGTGCATCATGTCAGTATCCACTCCTTACTCAAGTGTTTCCCATTATTGACCCAGCCATGTTCCCTGAGGGTCTGCAGAGAGAATGGAGGAGGCCAACAGCGTGGCATGGGAGAGGAGATACAGCCCATGGAAAGGGGTCCTGGTCCTCTCAGGAAGGCCGGAAGTGAAGAGCATGCCGGAATTTTGGCTTTTCCATGAATTAGGTCTTTCCCTCTAACAATTACCCCAGATGAAGCCATCAGCTTGGTCCTGCATATGGAGGAGAACAGCTTTGGCTGAAGAAATGACCTCCCAGAGCATGCTCTGTTAGTTTCTGTTTTCTTCATATCACAGGCTGCATTCATAGTGAAATTAGATGCAAACACCACATTAAATCCCTTAGGAGTAAACCTTGTCAAATACGGGAAGTAAATCCCCTGCTCTGGGTAAGTGACAGTAAAAATTAAATATGTGCAACTATATAGTAAAACTCACTCTAACATTTTCAGCCTTTGGACACTGTTTAAAACAGCCCAACCTCTAAAAGCCGTGTTGAAGTTGTGGCTATAAAGAACAAGAGCCACTCTCACTATTTACCCATCCCTGCCGCAGAGGGCAGGCGGAGGTTGCCCGATGGCAGAAGATCAGCATTGCTCTGTTGTCTCTTTCTATATCACTGTGTCCAGGGAATGTAAAATTGTGGCAGGGAGCCTCTCTACCACCTACAGCTCTCTCCTGTGAAAGAGGCTTTCCCATCCAAGCAATTTACATGGTTTTCTGACGTCTCTGTGACCAGGCTCTTGCAAATTACTTATTACCAGGAGGCCAGAACCCAGGCTTTCGCGTTCAGTATTGGAATCAGTTGGCAGGAAAAAAAAACATATTGCAAGGATGTTGTGAGAAAAAAAAAGAGTGTTTTTTCCTTTGCAGTCTTTTTTATGACCATGACCTGCCACTCTTCTGTTTTCTATTACTTTAGGTATGTACTCTGATGTTCATTCTGCTCCTTTCCACATTTTGCATTGAGCTACAAGACTAGAGTTGGTCCAGAAGTCAGGAGATCCTTTCCCTGTCCTCCCTACTCTATTTGCAATGAAGAACATTGAAAAGAGTTTCTTTTTCTCTAGGGCAGTTCTAGGGTTTATGAAGTGTTCGTGGGACCTTGTTGGACCCTTGTGCAAAGGGCAGTTTGATGATATGAAATGCCTTCTTCCTGTGGAGCAAGCTAAGACAAAGGAATGAGTGACACATAAGACTCAGGTATTTCATCCTTGCCTAGTTATTGTATGTTTAAATTTAGTTTATACATTTCCTTTCTCTGCCTCTGCAGTGACAATTCCATGTAAGCTGTCACCTTGGCATCACTGAGACACTTAAGTGGTAGTCAGTGTGAGAAAGGGCTTCAGAATTGGGCCTCATTTAGGAAATGTTTTAGGGCCACCAAAAGCCTGACCCCTACTCTGGCTTCAAAGTTATTGCTAAGTACTATTAGAGTGTTCAAACTGGGACACTCGTACCAGTGCCGGGAGCAGAAAGTGCTCCAGCTTCAGAAGGTTTTTCGCATTGGCGGGGTCTCCAGGAGCAGGCTGGCAGCCTTTGAGCTCCCCTCGTGCTGCTGGGAATAGGTGGGCAAAGGTGCCTGTGAGTCTTCAGGTGCACAAATCTGCTCCATCAAGGCCTGGATGCAGATTCCTTTCCTTGCACTGAGAAGCACCCCATGTTGTGTAATGCACTTTTTTGATGTGAGGTAAAGCCCAGAGAAGTCAGTCCTGTCACTTGGTGGGTGCCTTCAGCATCCTCTGACGTGAGCAGGAGCAGAGGGTGTTTGCCCACAGTGGGCAAGTTCAGGCCTTTAGTGTTGAGTAGTGAAATTGCCTGTTTGTGCAGCAATGACTTGAATGTTGTGGGAATATTTTAGATGGTAGTATAGCAACTGCTTAGAAATTGAAAGGGGAATAATAAAATTACTTTGTGTTCTTATCTGACACAGATATATATGGTTATACTTGGTAAGATGATTTTTTTGGTAATGCTTGTTTCAACGTTATTCCTGCATGTGGTTTAAATAGTGAAAGAGAAATGAATTAAATGTCTACACTGAAAGTGTGTCACCTTCTGTTGGAATAGCAGGGAGTCAGAATGTATTTTATTTTTATTAGTATTATGACTAGTGATTATATGGGGGATGTGACTGTTCAAATTCCCTTAGTAATGAATTTCATGTTACATTTGGAGAACAAGTCCAATGAAAGAAATTATTGCTATGTAAAGTTAATTCTTAAAAATAATATGAAAAAAATAGCAAGACTGCAAAAATGATTTTTTTCTATAGTTTTATAACTGCTCAGTTACTGTGAATTGCTAAGATTTGTAAAGATCTTTGAAGATGAAAAGCTCTGTGTAATATTATTATACTGGCTTTGAGAAAGTAAAAGGGAAAAACCCAGTTCATCCTGTTATAATCCTTTTAGAAATTTTAACAAATCCAATGGCTTTCAAGTAGTGGAAATATTTCAGAAAGTGTTACCACCACTACTGCTGTTGCTCCAGGCTATGTTATCATATACCATAGTGTGCATGGAAGCAAAGCTTAACTAAGGTCATTCTAATGAATTTTGAACAGTTACATGGACCTAATTTGGCTTTCTGTCCTGTATGAAAGGCAACCTCTTCATGCTACAGCACCCAGCAGAAGCCCCTGAGTTGTCTTATCAGCCTCATCTGCATTTTTCATCATCTGAAAGAGCTGCAAGTAACGCTCAGCCTATGAACTCAGCTCATGTGTGTGCTTTTTCCATCTTCAGCATAGGGGGCAGACAATAGGTTTTTTCAATCTCTAAAGAACTGAAAATGTAATTTATTCTGCTATCTCCACTTCTGGCTCCAGTTTTATGCTTTCATTTTTGTTACCAGATTTGAGTCCTTGGGTACTAAAAGGGCAGCGTTTGGCCAAATTCCTTTGGTGTCAGCTCTCTCCTCCATTCCCAGGAGATTTGCAAGGCTCCAGCCTCATTCCAGGGAGCTGTTTCCCTGCTGTTGACAGAAAAGACAGGTTGAAATCCTAAACTCATGGGTTCCCATCAGCACTGCATGTCTGGGGAGCTGGTCTAGCTGGGCCATGAGTCCATTACACTCAGTACTCCTTCCAGCCCTACATCCTTTCTCCAACAGGTGCTAAGGAGGAGACAGTTTTAGTGGCAAACAGAGTAAACCAGCCCAGGAACCAAGTCAGAGTGCCTGAAAGTAGGGGAAGTCTCAGAGATTTAATGCTCTTTACAAAGTGTTATTTTCCATTTTCTCCAATCACTGAATATTCTTTCCTTTTGTAACATTCAGTTGTGGTAAATTATTGCTCTCAAAGAAATCTAGTCTTGGTGGGCGCCAAAGTAGTTGGAAATGAGAATTTCCATTTCGTAAATATAAAAAACAAAAATTGAAAGAAAAAATTCTCAAGAATTCCCATTTTCATTATTGCTGCAAAATATTAATTGTTGATCACAGAGATAAGTTGCTTCAATAGCATTTGATTGTTTCTTTTTTACCATTTATCTCATATAGGATACAATGAAAGACACTGAATCAACACATTAAAGTTTAAATGTAATATATTACTTTCTTTGGAAAGTGCTTGTAATATTTATAACATTTGTAAATATTGTTATTGGTACTTTATTTCAAATGCTCCTATTTTTACTACAGTGCACCATACAACAGAAAACTGAAAATATTTTATTCAGCTCTCTACCATAGTTCAATTAGGGAATGAAGATAATAAGTTTCATTTTATCATTTTTGCATTTGCCATCTTTTCATTTCAGTAAATCCCTTGTTCTAAAGTGAAGTTTCTAACCTTTTCCAGCTATTCCATTTTCATATTTGGATCATGTCCTTCTTATGTGTCTCCTTTCTAATGTAAATAACCCTGTGCTTTTAACTTTTCTTCAGGTGAAAGTTAGTTTGAGTTTTTTTTAAATTCTTGACTATTCATAATTATCGAATTTTTTATCAGGTTCCAGTTTACCTTTGCATCACACCTTTTGCTCAGAAGTTATTAGAAATAATGATATATTTCTGAAAGAGCTTTATTATTGATAAAGGCATTTAGTGATATTTTAATTTTTTCAAATGTACTTGCTGTTTTTTTCACTGCAATTCAATACTATCACTGATAATGCTTATGTCATTTGTCTTTCTGAGTAGAAATGAAAACATTTTAAGAATCACTAGAAGAAAAAAAAAGCCTGAACAAACCCCATATATTTGCACATTAAAATATATTTATTATCATGGTAGCCCTTCACCCATCTGACTTACATCTCTCCAGGGGTGAATGATAGTAATCTTTGGCTGCTCATGGTTTGTCTAATGAAGCCAGGTGTGCTCTGCATTGCTTTTGATTCTGCAGCAAGAGTAGCACATCACTGTAATTTTGCTCAAATCCCCAGCACCAATATGCTTAAATTGCTCTGCATTCGTGTACTAGCTTTTTACATTTCACCTATCAGCATATTCTTCAATGTTCGTGTACTGAACATTGCCAAGCTGCTGAGATGCTTAATGGATTCTTACCTAAGTGCCTCTGTCTCCTCCACAGACTCATAGAAAGCTGAAGGACTGAAGGCAGGGTGTTTGAAGCCATCTGAATGGTTTTGCTTGGAATGGTTCTGCTTAGCTTTAGACACCTCTCAGGAGGCTGATCTCTCTGGGCTTCCCCTCCTCCATGAGGAATGCTCAAGTGCTGCCAGTTTGCAGAGAGACAATATTGCAAGTTTCTGTGGGTAAATCTCAGTGCTATGGGTATAGGCAATTGTACATTCTCAGTCTTGGTTTGTTTCATGGAGTAATAATTTCAGTGGACTTTATCACATGTGTACCACAAATACTGCAGGATGTTTTGGCTCCCTTGTCTGTATTGACATAAATTTGAGATGCAAGATCAAGATATGTATTCACCTCAAGGCAGAGCTGTTGTTTCCAAGTACCAAGCATGAGTGGATACTTGATTATTTTGGTTCTTGCAGCCCTTGCCTACTCTATGTTTTTCATCTAAATTACTCAACATGGCAGTTTTTTTTGATTTTCATCTTCCAACCTAAGTCAGCCTGATTTTTGCCTAAACATTCCATGGCATTTTCTGTGTGATCCCTTTTCTCTATATAATGAACCCAAAGGGTGTGATCCTAGACTTCCCCTCTCCAGTGGCAGCTCAGGAACTTGCTTGAGATTAAATACAATGTCAGTCCAGTGTCTTAAAAGCCTACTGTTTATTACTAAGTCCTCAGATCTGTCCAAAGAATTACATGGCAGCACATACCCTCAACTTCTAAATGGCAACAAATGTTGAGCAAGAAAGATTTCAGAGAGCTGAATTATCTCGTTAAATTAACTGGAACATTTTAATTTTTACTAGAGTTGAGTGAGCTTGAGTAAATATGACGAATTGGACCCTCACTTCATTTAGCAGACATCAAACACACACAGAACGTTGCCCAATTTAATTTAGCCCTGCCAAGCTGGAAAAATGCTTGTAAAACATCAGTGAAGAAGAAAAGGGCTAAAATTTACTCTTGGTTGAGATAGCGTGCATAAATTCCCTAGACATAAACTGGTGTTGTATATGTATGTATGTATATATACCATAAACCTTCTCTCAGGGAAAATCCTCCAAACACCTGCAACCAGAATTTGTGCTACCATGAGTTATTCCCAGTAAAGTCAATTATAGCCTTCCCTTTTGCTCTAAATGGAATATGTAACTCCTGTCTTGCACCCCAAGGTTTATCTCCTTTTCCTCTGCTGTCTCTTATCAAACACATACCAGCACAGTTGTTTGTTCAGTCATGCTCAGTAGAGTGGTTGGCTTTTTTTTTTGCTTTATCCCCTGAGCTTAATGGGCACATTTTGTGAAGAGTGAGCCAACCAGGTAAATAGCTGCTACTATGGAGCTTAAGAGCTACAGCTCTCAAATTAGGAGGTGCTTTTTGTCAAATAGGCTGCTGTAGCTCTAATATTAGCAACAAAACAAGGGCTTTTCAGACAAGAAAAAAAATCTTTTGTCTGACTCTGTATCACACTTAACTCTGTTGCCTTGTCAAATATGTCAATGTTCATATTATACAGCAGCATTCATCTGTGGATGCAAAAGTGCTTTGCAAATATTACCTCTCAAATACTTTTAATTTATATTTAACAACCAGGTTTGTGAGATGGTACTCAGAAAGAATCAGAGTGAACTATTTTAAAAGTTAGTATAAATAAATTATAGTGATTTATTTGCTTTCCTGTTGCTCTATAGAAAGTTGTTGGCTTGAGCTCCAGGGCAAAGCTACCTAAGCATGCTTCAAACAGCTTTTTTTTCTCCTTTTGTTTTAACACCATGTCCACGCATCTCTACAGGCTTCTTGAATTCTAGTTTCAGCTTCTCTGTTGCTAATTGGCAAGCATCTTCTGGTAGAGCACCAGGAATGAGGTACACAGGAGGCAGAATGCAGCCCTGAGTAGAACTGTTACTGTCTCCAATGCATCCACCACACAAAAATAGTAATCTTTTTTTTACAGCTTTTAAACAAAATTGTATTACTTTTTTTGCATGCTTCAGAAGCATTAGCTAGAAACATTACCGAAGGAGTTCCTTGCCTTCAGGCTATGCAACTTGTCCCAGTGTTTCAAGGCATTTTTACTGATTTTTTAAGCAAATTTGCTTTGAGCACAGTCTTTCATCCTGTGTTTTCTGACAACAAGGCTGCAAGCCTGTTTGCAGAAGGCAAATGTCACAGACACATGTTATGAGTTTTAAACTGCTCTGTGAAACATTGCAATAGGATGGCTTTTACTATTACTTGTCTGAAGCCACAACAACAGTGAGTCCTTACCTGCTCACTGAAAACACCCTGGATACTGGGAATTCCATGTCTCAATTTGTCAGCTAGTTTATTAGTTTAAAATTATTAGGTTTTGTAAGTAGTCCATTTGCTCATTATGTCTGTAAGAAATGTTAGTTTTATGTTAAAGGAATGCATTGAGGCAAAGGGAAATGGGGAGAAGTTGCAGACAGGCTGTCTTTGGTGCTCTGCTCCTTGGGTTCCCTATTGGTCTGTCCTAGGTCTTGAGTATCAGAGTTGGTACAATCTCACAACACTGCTTTGAGTTTTCTGACAACTGCAGGTGATTTTTCCCTTTGAAAACCAGGATTTTGGTACCCAGAGTTGGGTTCCCAGACTGAAAAATTTCAAGTCTCAGGTCTTTGTTTTCATCAGAAATGTGCGCAGACAGTGAGTGAGTGAAATGAGATTTGGACTGTCTATCAAGGAATGGCTGAGCAATGTGCAGTTGTTGCTGGGGAGCACATTTATTCTTGATGCCAATTTGGTGAGGATGCTCTCTGAGGAATGCAGAGGTGCTGCTCATCCTTGGAGCACAAAGCTGCTTTGGGCTGGTTTGTTTGCAGGTCTGTTTTAGGATAATAATTCTGCAGACAGCTGTGTTGTGTAAGAAAGTTCCCATTCAGGTACACAGGGCTAAAATAATTAGATGTGTTCCTAGGGCAGAGACAAACATTACCCTTCTCTTTTTTGAAAGCAGATGAGCTTGCTGGACCCACCCTAATGCTCTGGGGTTGTCTCCTGCCTGATGGGCTGCCACCAAAGCTCTAAAGCCCTCTCACACAAAGGCACCACGGGACTCCCACCCTCGACATGAGCTCTCTGCCTGCCTCTGGCGCTGCCTGTCAGACCCGCTTCAGCTGGAATCAAGGTAAAGAATCAGCCGTACTAAATACTGCAGGACAAAGGCATAAACCAGCTTTGTAACCCTGGGCAACCTGGGTGTTTGCTGACTGACAGTGTGAATGGCAGCCCAGTTGTCACTCTGAAATATCGTCTTCTAATCATTCCAGATGTCACCCGACAAGATGATGGCTACTAAAAAGGGAATAATTTTTGGGAAAAGTCATAAAGCCTATTATCTCCTGCTGAAACAATTTCTCTTTGCCATTTCTGAAGTCTCTGCAAAATAGATCCAGAATATCCCATATGTAACCTGCCACTGGTTTATTAAGAGAGGCTGTTCACTTAGAACTGCACTGGGTACCCCATGACATGCCTGGAGAAAGCCACCCCTGAACTGTGCCACTCCTTCATGTCTTGGCAGGTGACTCCAATCTGGCCATACAGTGGACCTGAAATATTTCACCTGTTCCAAAACACGACAGGCAGCAAAAGGCTATCCTAGTAGCTGCTCACACACACAGCCTGACAAGTCAGAGAGAGGATGGAGATGATCACAACAGCAGCAGCGTGCAGTTTCTGGGTAGAATTCTTATCATTATCTTTTCTCCTTAAAAAGAAAGAAACATCTGAAAACATTGTTAGGGCCTTTTCATTTTACTTAAATTATTCAATTGCATTTTAATTTCAGTGTGAAGAGAGGACTTTATTCTGAGCTTCAGGCTGAATGAAGGGTTGCACATGAAGGAAATGTAACAAATAAAAAAAGAAAATCTCTTTTGAGAAGGACAGCAAAACATAGAAGATGAAGTGGAGGAGTGAGAGAGGACAGAAAAGACAGATTCAGGATTCAGATATCTGAATCCTAAGCTTTAAATTTTGAAAACCCCTAGATTGTTTCATTACAGCAGGGTGTTTTAAGAGCATAAACTGCAACTGAAAAACTTTCACTGATTATTCTGTCAATTCCATCCAAAATCTAGTGGAGGGTATTGCAGACTGTGAGCCAGAAAATTCTGTATATAATTCATGTAAAATGTCTCAGTGAAATACACTGAAAGGTTGCTGCCAAACTTTGGTAGAGAAGACAAAAGTACGTTTAGGGCAACTATTAAAAGCCTCTCTCCTGTCAGCTGCATTGGGCCTTTTTCTGCCACTGTCACTCACACTGGCTGGTAACTGATCTAATCAATTGCAATGAAAGTAGGGGAATAATTTATGTAGTAAGGAGTTAAATTTGCATGAATTTAGGCAGAAGATTGTAGTAATTTGTCTTAATTAATAATTTCATATTACTTGCTATCTGCCTGAGAAATTCTGTAATGGTCAAGATGGTCACAGGGAAGCATGGAAGAATCTCACCTAGGAAAAAACCAGCTTCTCTGACTGGCATTTCTATTGGTGTGTCATGCAAATACAGTTTCTTCTTAACTTATTAGCTCCCCTTGCAAAATATTTAGTTTTATCATATGGTAGTTGTGCAGTTATAACTTGTCCAAAGAGCAGCTTGAGTATAGCACCAAAGGCTTGAACTTCCAAACAGTGACTTGAAGAGTTTTGTGTAACAAGTTGTGGTAAAAGTTCATTCTGAATTCCCTGCCGTGCCACTTAGATAACATTGCTTTCTGCTTTTAATAATATTTTGGCCATAAATTCTCTTTGTCATGGAGAAACCCTGAACAATGTCACAAAATGTATTTATTTCAGATTTTGTAGAAAATTATCTTGAATCTCTCTTGAAAGTTTATCAAATTAGGTATTGGTTGTCAGTATCTGTGAGTCTTAATTTTAGCATGGTTGTGTCTCACTATCTCTGTGTATTCATATGTGGTTTGTTTTTTTTTTCTTTTTGCACATTCTGGACTCCTTTTAAATCTATAGAGTAGATATATTTTTATAAAAATCTATGTGTTGTTCATTATTAGGATCCTGCTTTCTAACTAAAATATATTTTTTAAAATATAATTACTCCATGTCTTGCAAAGTTTAGCCAACTGACACAACAATGTTCTGGTAACCAGTAACTCTTTTTTCAAGCTAAAGTTGACATATGTGCTCAAACTGTAGGAATTTAAAATCAAGGAGCTGTAAATGCTGCCCTTGCTTGGTAATCAAGTCCTGTCTGATAGTGGAATTGTTGCAGTGATTCTACTGTGGCAGGCTAAAGTTAGGAGCCAGTAAGAAATAGAAATATACGAGTGTGCACATCCATCTGTGCATCTGTGTGCCCATAAACACTTGTTTTCTGCAGTCAATTCTAGTGAATCTACCTAGTTACGTATATTATAGAAAAGGACTTTGATTTTCTACAGAACCGTACATGAATTTTATGTTTGTAAACAGTTTTGTCATGTAAAAAATAAAAATCCACTAAAAAAGACTAAAAAACTGCTTCAAATTCACTCTTTAAATATAGCAGACATAACCTGTCATTTCACAATGTTGGAGGGCAGGTTTTTTTGGTTCAGAAACTTCAAAAATCTTATGTGTTCTGATGATATTTTCTCTAGAATTTTGCTGTCAGTTAAAAACCTGAAAGACACTCAGAAACTTCAGTTTGTAAAATCACTTAGGCTGGAACTTAGATCCCTGTTTGCACAGTCCCTCTGAGCCAGTGGGTCTTATGGACCTCTGATGTGGGTGGAAAGTGTGAAAGGAAACACCAGGCCTGTAAGAAGTAATAGTGAACAGCAGATACTGAAAAAATGTCTGTGAGGAACCAAAGGCTGTCAGTTATTAAATTTATTACTGGATACTGCTAGCAGCAATTTTTTAAAAATCAACCAGCTTCTCTTCTCTCTGTTATTTCAGCTATCCATTTCATATTGTTCCATTTTTTAAGTCGTATCACTAATATCCTAGCTCCAGGGAAGCTCAAAAAACTTGAGGGTTGAGTTGTATTTGTTACCAATTTTCTTTTATTAAATGATAAAGAAATTATTAAAAAAATGCTGTGTCTTATCTTATTTTCTAGCAATGTCATGCCCTTAAATATGTTTAATTTCTCTTTACTGTGCTTTAGTGACTTGTTTTGAGCTACTCATTTTACATTTTACTCCATTTTCTATGGAAATTGCATCTGCCTATGCTTCATCAAGACCAATAACTCCCTAGGCATTTGGATTCAAAGAAGTGATATTTAAAAAAGAGTGATTTTTTTTTTTAAAAAATTGCATTGCAGTGCTTTGGTGTCCAGTGGTTGGAAAAGTAGAGCCAAGCACAGGAATCTCAACATTCAAGCCTGGTTCCTCACCTCTTCCTGAAGCCTTTGCCACGGGCTGCTGCAGGAAATAGGACTCTGCCAGAGAGACCTTTGCTCTCATCCAGTTGTTCTTTGCTTGAATTTTATGCTTTGATTTTTCTTCTCTATTTTGCAGATAGATAGATTACTGGAGGATAAAAGGACCAGAAGAAAGTCCCTGGGTTTTTTTTCACACTATTCTACTTCTCAGTTTACAGTCTCTTCACTGCCTGGAAGGAGGAAAGAAAATGAAGAGGAGAACAGATATTCCTTGCTTTCCTGAGGCTGGTAATCCAGCCAATTGCAGTCTCAGCCCCTTACAGCTCAGTTTTCCCAGTAGCTTTAGGAATGTTTTCTGCAGGCTTGGCTCTCCGATGTCAGAGCTGCCAGAGGACCATGGCAGATTAGTTGGTAACCAGCAATCTCTCATAGTTTATTCCAGGATCGTTAAACTTTTGTGTGATTTTCTCACAAAAAACAGTTTCTCTAGAGCACATTAGATGGAAAATATTTTGCAAGTTTATTAGAAGAATTTCCATTAAAAATCTGTTTGAGGGAGCTCCTTCCTGATTCTGAAAGTGAAGTTGTAAAGGAGCGCTCATTTTTTTAAGTTGTATTTTTACTGGGAATTCTCAGAAATCCCAGCCAAGAATTATTGTAGCATTGTACAAGGCTGAAATTCCCTGTAACTCTATGTTTATCACTTGCTAAGACCCCATGGCAGCATATGCTTTTCTAGTCACTTATTTACTCTCTGTGACTGAAATGAATGCCAAATTTGCTGTGTAGTTGAGTGAAATCAGCTATCTTTAGTCATCTTGGTCAAACTTGAAAAACTGAATTATTTATTATCTCTCAAATACTTCTGTTTCTCCTTGATTTTCTTAATTTTTGCTTACTCGATTTAAGTACCATGTCCTCCTGTGAAGCTTGGGTAGAAATATGCTTGAATGTTTTGCTAATGTAAGTTCCAGGATTAGATCCATTGCTACAATTCTTGGGTTCTTTTGAAAAATGTGAGATTTTAATTGGTCTTAATTTTTTAGCATAGGAGTCCAACACTGTAATCCACACTTTAAGAATGACTGAATGCTTTAACTGTATGGTAGTTCCCCTTGGATATGTATTGTATTTAAAGGTTAAAGTAAGCCTTGATGAAAGTATTTGCCTTTAGTTGTTCATCGTTACTTTAACTATTGCTTCAGCTGTGAAAAGCTTTTTTATTTGGTTGAGGCTTGTTTGTTCCTCACTGCTAAACTTTTCCAACTTTTTAAAATTCTGGTTTGCATACAGGTTTGAATTTTCACTTCTCTTTGGAGTATTTTACATGCTAAAATGCTTTCTGTAAAACACAGCTGTAAAAAAAAAAGTGAAGTAAATCTATACTTTATGTCTTCTTGAAACTTTATTCTCTTTAAAAAGGGTTTATGTAATTTTACATAATTCTTTTGGCAGGAATGTTTATTGCCCAGCTGGTTGAAATTATTAATGTACCTCTCAAGCTGCATTTTCAAAGATCAGTAATATATATATAAACCTTTTTGAGGGTTCTTGATATGTAGGATTTTTATTGGAGATCCTTGTTCCACTTCAGTAAAAGGATGACACAAGATGTTTACTTTAAAAAGTCTCTGACATCCTCCTGAGAATGTTTTGATAGAGTGGCATACATTTGGTTACAATTAGTAAGCCAAACAATTTTCCATTGTTATCTCACTGTGTTTGTCTAGACCCTGTAAGGAACTTTCAGAAAATATCCATCTCCATGTTTCAGTTAATTGATTGCATGTCCAGCAGGATTATTCTATTTTATAAAACTTCTTTTCCTTTTAATTTTATCACAGAGATTTTACACAAAGGCATGTGGTAGAAAGCAAAAGGGAAATACTGGCACGGTTAAGCATAAAGAGATATTTTACTTGTATCAGGGCTAATAGTCCTGTGTGTGGGAAAAAATATCTGTGTTCCTGCTACTTCTGTGTGCAAGATGTTATACCCGAGGGCTGAAAGTAATAGTAGCTGGTGTGAAAGTATTCACCAATATCAAGTGCAGATGAAAGCCTTTGGAGCCAGCTGAAAGCTGAGTTAATAATTCTTCGGCTTAATATTTGAACTTGCACTCTGTCTGGCATAATAAATGATGGGTGACTTAATTTTATTTGAATTCTATTAGCAGTGTGATTAAAAGACTCACTATCTGAAATCTTCGCTCTCTTATTTTGGTTATTTGCCATATAATCTAGAGTCTCATCTTTCCTTTTGTATGATGGCTGAAATACATCTTTCTTTTGACTGTCTTACTTTCTATTTAGAAACTGCTAAGTCTCAGCCAAAATCATTGTTTGTCTGTTTGGGCAGTAAACACACCTTGCTACGTGCATCCCATATTGCTTGCAGTTGTTTGGAGGTTACATGATTAAGCTGGCTGTAATGTGAATTAGTGTCTATGTCACAGAAATTCCCCGTGCAATTATCACCCCTTGGAAATGCTGCAGTGCCAGGTTTAGGCCTGATAACAAGAACTGGTGCTTCTGTGCCTCCTTTAATGATCCTCTTTTGTTTACACTCTTTTTGGAGAAGCCACTGATCACAGCTCCTGTAACAGTAGGTACATGCTGGCAGCAGAGGGATGCAGAGCTTGTTGTGCTATTCTGCTTCATAAACCTGTGTCCTTGAAGTCTCCTGCATCCCTGTCCTGTCAGACTGGTAAAGTTGTGCTGCTTTTATGAATTCTTGGTGGGAGTGATCAATGCTGAATTGAATAATTTCTTTTTGAAGTATGTCTTTACCACAACAATTCTGGAAAAGGTCTGCTGGGTTTCAGATAGGTGCACAGGAAGAAAAGCTTGAGAAAGAAATTTGTCCTTCAAAGAGGGGAGAAGTGACTGCACTTGAAGCACTTTCTGCAGTTGTCACCTCTGCTCCTTTGGCAGGGTGGGAAAGGACAGACTTGCCCACAGTTGTCCCCTGTCCTGTGCTGCCCTCCAAGCAGCACTGCGAGGGAAGGTCTCAGTCTGGGTCTCTGCACCACAGCACACAACTTGTGCCTTGGCACCAGCCCCTCTGTGCAACAAAATCACAGTGCCTGGTGTCACCAAAGATGGAACCGAGGGTTTGCGCCCCTCGGTGCATCTCAGCAGCAAAGTCAGCCCTTTTCATTTCCTTGTCATCAGAGCTGACTTCTGTCAGTCCATGTTCTCTAGAGCAGTTTGAATTCAATTTAGCTAGTGATTAAGTTACTTTGTGTGAATTGGATGCTGGTAGGAATGTTTGTTCAAAGGGTTAACTTAACCTTCCCCAAGGTTGTAACGGACACTGGAAGATCAAAAGCTCCTCCAGACTCTTAAAGAGAGAAGAAAAAAGAATTGCTTGCTTTTACAGTTTTCAGTCAATGTCTTCCTTCTGGGAAGCAAGTCTGTGTTTGACATACTTAAACTCATGGTACAAACAACTCATTTTGCCTCTAATCATAAACATAATTTGCCTGGTTTCTCTGTTCTTCAGATTTATGCAGTAGCCATGTTTGTCAAAGTATTTGGCACCAATGACATCATCTCTGTTGAAATGCTGGACAGCGTGATGAGTCCCAGATGTTAATGTGCACCAAAAGTTGAGAAAGAATGAAATATAAAGATGAACTGTAACAGCTATGGAGGTAATAAAAAGTGATTCTGTTTTCTTCTATTATTTAAAAATAATTATTTCTATATTTTTAGGTTTGTTTTGCATACATGATCAACTAGGGACTGTGCTCACTATTATGTGTGTACATAAGGACAGATTGAAATGTGAATTGGATAAATGCTGAATAAAGCATGATTTAACTTCATAATTGCACTATTTCCTTTGTGGTTTTTTCCAATCTTTTACACTTTGCTTCTGCAGATGATGATATATGCAGAATATGTGTGCTAAGATCTAAATGTTCCTCTTTCTTAACTGCCAGGGTTTAATTTGTCATTTGGATAAGGGTCTTGCACGGTTATGTCAGCACATCATGTTTTCTAATGAACTGTAACATGACATGCCAATGTAACCAAGAGTAGCACCACTTCCTAATGACATGTCATGTCTATGAAATGTAGAAAGGATGTGACTTGCTGTGAATCAGGCTTGAATTTCTTTTTTAATTTTAAAATAAAATCCTTCTCTGTGCTCTAAAAGTAGCTTTCATAAAAGTATGGTTTAGGTTCTTAAGGGGAAAAATTATGCAGGTACCTGGGCATGGTTTCATAGTGACCACATATCTACCCAAGTGTCCCATGCTGCTTGGTAGAGGAAGCATTAACAAATAATATATCCATCCATCCAGAGCATCCTCAGATGAATAAGGCTGATCTAACATTTGCCTGAAAAAATCAAGCAGAGATGCTCCTTTAATTTTCTACCAATAATGAATACTTCCTTTGGATCATTCTGTTGTCTAGATACTGTTCACTATCATGAAAAATTCCCATATGCACAGTCAAAAATTTTACTTGGAAAATATGTTTCTTTAATTTATTGCAGCAGTTCTCCAGATCTTATAGGATAACAAAAATTGTATTAAAGTCACAGAGAGAAAAAAGAAATTTAGACTTTTCACACTGGGGTATTGCATCCCATAAAGATGCTTAATCAGTTGGATGTGTAACGCATATGTCATTGTCTTGTCTTAAAAGTCTTCATATCAGAAAAAAATAGAAATACATCAAAATATAACCTTGTTTTATTTCTTCTGAAAAGATTATCCTTCATCTCATTTTTGGGAGTGAAAGTTTTGGCATTAGTCTCAATACAAGTTTTCTGAAATCTGAAAGCAGTAGTGATGAGGTTTGTGGAGTTCGTTGTGGTGCAGTTTTCACTGTGCTGCTCAGTTCTGAACTAGCCATATGACATTGACATCTCTGAGTATGGGAATTATTCTGAAATTATTTGGATTTTCTTACCTTTTCTTTCAGACTGCTTGCTAATTTGGGAATAAGCATTAAAACCCAGATAATTTACATTGTTCTTTCTGTTTATAGGTCTGTACTCAGTTTACATCTGATGTTCATACATGAAGAATATGGGATTTTTTCAAGGGTTCCTAAAGCTGTTGAGACTTAGAGGTGAGTCTTTCAGATACTCTTACTAAACCAAACATGTCCACAGAATTTTGCTAGATTCTATTTTCAAAATTACTTATGTTAGAGGTCTAATTCACAGTTCTGAAAGCAGCTTGGATGCTTAGTACATTAGATCTCACTGACCTTCAAAGGGACATCTAAGCATTAATGGTCAGATACTGAATGTAAGAGGAGCCTGGTAGGATTCTTTTTATAGTGTTTCATCACCTCAATCCCTTTGAAATCACTTTAAACATTTTACTTCAATTTAAAAAATGGGGCATGGATCTAAATCATATGTGTACTTAAGAAAATATTACCTGTAATTTATTTAAACCTTGTGGATACTCCAGAAAAAAGGTATGTTGTGGATGCAGTGTGTTAGTAGGAAATGTGTGCTATGAATTTTGGGACGAATCTTGGGGTTTTGCCATTGATGTGTCATTTTTAGTCATTTCTTGCTGAGATGTATCATTAGAAATCTGAGTCACATAGGCCATGTTTAAATTACATATCAGATGACCCAAGTGTTTCAGGCAAGCTGGTGTAATTCAGCATCACTTTAAGCAATTTATGCCACTGAAGATCAACCCCCTTTAAGTCCTGCATCTTCCTGAGTGGAATTATTTCACCTTCTCAAGTTTGTTTTTTTTTTTACATCTCATTTTAGTCAGGACCCCCTACCTTCCCATCCCTGCCTTATCTGACTGGCTTGTAGCACTGATACAATTTCTGTCTCCATATACACTCTACTGTTAGTCTTCAAAAATAGAAAATTTTCACCTGAAACACAAGCACACCTATTTTAGATAGTGTGTGAAAATCCTGAAGAAGAAAATCTCAGGGGACAAAACAGAACTTTGCTGAGGGGTGAGCAAAATCTTAGTCAGTTATGATAATACAGTATCCTGTCATGTAATAAAATACCACACAATATAATGCTTTTTCTGTTCTTTAGTGTCATTATTATTTGCTGAACAATTAATAGGTTTTCAAACAGATTAGGTTTTCTAACAGTTTCGCTTTTTTTTTCATACCTCCATCCATTTTCCAGCAGCCATTCCCTTTCCCTTCCATCCTTATGGCCAGAGAACTGTGCTATGACATGCTGAAAAATGTTTACCAAGGTGATTAAAAGTCACATTCAAAGTTATTGATTACATATCCAGTGACTTCTTGCCAGACCACTATATTTATGCCAAACTGTTTATCAGACTCTCTGCTAGCACAGCTTTAGTGCAGTGGCTTTTCATCAGTTCTGCTTAAAATACATTGAAAAACATTTTCCAGAAGCCATGCCTGTGATGTCAAGTGCAGGCTTTGCAGCTGTCTCTGTACTTCCTAGAAAGGTGAAAAAGCAATGACTTAACACTCTGTACCACCCAAGTGTGATTTTTTTTGTCTAAGGTCACCTTATCTTTGTAGATCTTTGAAAATGATCATGAATATTTATGATGGCATCAAAAAATCAAGCAGCTGCAAATTGTTTACAACATTTTTAAGAATGTGAAACCAGCTTCTACTATAAATCAAATACATCTGCTAGAACTGGATGAAAATTGAAAGCTCTTTGGTTCCATCCTATCCTCTTATGTACCTGAGAGCCGAAAAATCACCAGTAGCATGATTCCAAAACACTAATGTGGGCAGTATAGATAAAAGGTAAAACCTGAAGTAAAGTATCAAATTAATCATTCTAAAGATAGCAAATGAAAGTATTTTAATGAAATAATAATCTGAAGTAGATGCCATAAAAGTTTGTGGAAACTTTCAAAATGTTGAATCACAGTCTGTCTAAAATTTTATCTCATTATGTTTTTTCCTGCCTTTAGAAAAATACCTTCTTCCCCCACACAGCAGTTCAGATGTGCATATTTGAAAAAAAGTGCACATTAAAATGTACACAATATCGTCTTCAAATATTTGTTGGATTTTTCTTCTACAGAACCATGATTTACAATCTGCTACAAATTTAATAGCTAGATGGAGAAATAGGCAGAAGTAAACAATTTTAAATCTTGGTGCTGCTGCCAAATTGGTATTTAGATGACATTTATTGTATGAAAACATCAAAATATTTGGTTTAGATGAGGCACACTGTTTGCCTAAAAATTATCTCAAATGAAAAGGAATACTGTTCAATCCCCAGGACTATGATTTTCAAACTTGTTCTTGCCCAGTGCTGCCACCAGAGCTGTGGGGACAGCAGCCTCAGCCTGCAGCTCTGCACAGGCTCGCATGTCAGGGAGCAAACCCTTGCAAATCACTTGTGGTATGTGGATTGCAACTTGGGAGTGCTCTGTTGAAACTCTTAATCCATTAAAATGCAACTGTGCTAATAAGCAATCCGATTTAGGGACTACAGTGTCATTTTACCTCTTTCTTTGGGAGGTTTCATATTTTCTGTATTTGGTTTTTCCATTTCTCCCTACCCATTAAATGCTATTTGCACTGTTCCTCAGTTTTTCACTGAAATAGTTCTGGCTTGGAAAGCATGTGGGATTTTAGGGTCTTCCCTATTTCATGTTTAAAGAATAATTCAGGGACCTGTATGCTCAGAGGTGCCTGCTCACTTTGCAAGAGGATTTTTGTTGTCTGCCATATATATAGCTCAGTCCATTCAAGAAGGGGAGCAATAAACTCCATTTCTTTTGCAGCTGCCCAGTGTTACAGTCACAGATCCTCCATCCCTGAGCAGCATTGCATTACAATTCAAGTAAACCTCCTTCAACCAGCATGCAAGCCTTCATCAGAGGGCAGAACGCTAGTCTGAGAGGATAATAACTGAGACATTCTTTTAATAAGGACCATTTTTAAATGTTAAGAATGACTTGTTTTAATTGAAGGAGAGGAAAGGAACTCCTACCAAGAGTCAAAGAGATCCCCCAGAGCTCTCTGAAGTCTTCAAATTGTCTTCTATAGAAATGCCTGAGTATCAGAAATGAACTAAGGTTATAAAATCTTTCCAGCCATCTCACTGTAAAGTTCATCTGAGGAGGTTATTTTATTCAACCGTTAAAATTTTGCTTTAGTTTAAAATGAGATACCTGACCACTCTATTTACTGAAGGCAAATCATGAGACTCATTTCATAGACCCAACTTTTGCTGAGTTTGTGTAAGCAGGGATGCAGAATAATTACCATTCATCCATTCTTTTCAATCTCCTATACAATATCCACCTGTTCTGTCAGACAGCAGGAATGTTTGCCACAAATACAGACTACTGCAGTGACAGCAGCAGGTGTATGGCAGCAACAACTAATCAAATCAGCTGAATTGGAGGTGTGAACCACATTGCACTTCTGTGCAGTGAAAATGAGCAGAAAGGACAGAGATAAACGGTGGGGAATTTTTGTTTTGTTTTATTTTTAAGATCTTGCTTTTAAATTATAGGCAGTGCAACTGCTAAGTGCAAGAAGAAATAATGAGGACTTGAAAAGAAAATGACACTTCATTCTTCCCACAAAGGACAGGCAGAGTGACATAGGTATAAGAGACACCCATTGTAATCACTCTCAAAAAGCAAGGCATGGGTTTTGATTTTCCTAAAGAAGCAAATGCAAAAGAACTCTTGTCTGTACCATATGACTCATGATGCTTCTTTACCAGGCTTAAAGAGAATTGAACTTGAGTAATAGTACCATTAGAGCTCTTTACCAGGAGCTAGTTCCTGTGGTTTCACTGGGTCCAGCTGCTGATGACTCACAGAGGAAGTGGCAGAGATTAGGTGCACAGGGAAAAAAATCAGAACAGCTCAGAAATAAAGCAAATCAACCAAGCATTACCTTTTGTGCACAACAGAACAATGGCTTAACAACTAAGGTTCAAAATGATCTGTCTTATTCCCCTCATTTGTGCTATTCCTGTTGGAAGGACCACCAGGAAACATATGAACCACTGTGGAATACACACTGTAATCCATGGAACATCTCAATTAATATTCCCTCTTGACTACAGCTAGAACAATACATAGCATCAAGAAGTTTAATCTCCGGCAATAATGCCTTTTGTAAGATCAAGAGGTCTTTCCCTTGAATTAAGGTTTAAATGAGGATTTTGAAAATTAGTTAGTTATTGTGCATAATGTCTAGTGGTGGCTACAGGTTCCATAGCTAGGTAAAATGCAAAGACACTCTGGTTTTTATTAGAAATATTGTTATTAGTAGTTTCTCCTTTGCAAATTGACATTGGTGTCCTGTAGAAGAGAATTACTTCCTCCAAAATGCTTTGTTACAAACAAATATATCCAAGATTATATAAAATTTAAACATTGTCTCTGGTATTTGGTTTTGTGCTACAAAAAAAAGTATGTCCCTGGCAGAAAAAAGTTAAAATATCTATCTTAAAAGGAAAGCTACAGGAGGAAATTTTCTGGATCTTGTTTAAATTGCTATTGTACAGTAGTGGTGCTGCTGTTAGATCACATCACTACAGTCTCACATACATAACTCAGGGGATGTTTTCTTCTTGGAAATTACAAACAGTTTAAGCTCTAAACTGCTTGGGGAGGACAACTATTTTGACTAGATTTTACCAGTTCTTTACAAATTTTTTTTGTAAATTAGTATTATGTACTAAGAGCACCCTAGAAAAAAAATTATTGCTGATTTTGCTAGATCAGTGATTTATCCTTTGTTTTTAAAAATAAATTGGAATTGAAAATTTCACCCACGTTCCACTTCTTATTTTCCGTAAGAATTTCAGAGGCAAGATCAGTTAGTAATTATTCAGAGATGCATTTTATAAACATTTGCTGTAGTGATTAATGTACAACAATTCACAGCCACCTCTTTAGATTATCAAGTAATGCACTTTACATGTTTACCATCAGCTGGCATTTCAAACCCCACAAGGTGACTCTGTGACATTGGTGCATGGCCTCTGCCACACAGGGTTCGGAAAAGGCCCACGCTACCCTGAGCTTCAGGTGTGCTCCAGCTTATGCAATAAGCACTTGAAAAAATATTGCCAATAAAACAGATGCTTCTCCTGGTGTTTTCCTGCATGGAAACCAAATAGGAGTTGGCTCCATGGCCTCTGTTCTCCCCAGTGCCATGGCTGCATTGTGTGCAGTGAGCAATAAAGGCAGCATTTGGGATAATGAAGCTGCGCTGTGCATGGGGAGGTGCCAAGTCTGCAGCACATGGGGTGCCCGAGGGTGTGTGGGGTGCTGCTCACCTGGGGCACCAGGGGCTCTGGGGAGAGCTGCACCAGCTGTCCTGGAAGGCATGGAATTCCTCCTCCCTGAATGCAGCCACATGGCCTTCATGCACTGCAAGAGCAGTGGATGGATCAGGTCAGTTCATTTACTTTTCTCTCTTAAAAGTCCATTATTTCTGTTTAAATATTTTCAGTCATCTCATCCACGTTGGCTCTTTGGCACATAGGTGAAGATGAAAGACATGAAACCTTATTCCTATCAATGCCATAAATATAGATTGAGGGGGGAGGGGAAGTTAAATGGAGTTAATATGCATTAGAAATTGTTTCTTTGATACTGTTATGCTATCCCTTTAAGATATGCTAATATGAACTTCTGTCAATACAACATCACTTAGTTGGTTTTCATCTGGACCTTAGAGCACAACAAAATTATTAGTACATAAATCTCTACTAATTTACTCTAGATTATGATTCTTTCATCAACATGCACATATAAATTATATCATTAATCATAATGATTTCTTTCAGTATTCATATGTAGTTTCTTGGGAATCCCACTGTAATTCAGCATGAATTAATGTCCACTTATTGGAAAGCACTACCTACACTGATAGTTCTAGGGGAAAAAACCAACAACTGTGATGCATCTTAAACTACAGCCTAAATGACCGGGGTGCTGGTAAACAGCCACCAAAGGAGCGTCGCCGCAGGTAAAGGAAGGTTGTCTTAAAAGCAGTTTGTTCCAAAGCTCATTAGGCCAGATGGCAGCCTGTCTTCCAGGAGCACATAGAGCACTTCTGAGGGAATGGGGGGAACGTCTCTCTCCTTCACCCTGCCCTGGGGAAGAGCCGTGTGAATACGCAGAGTGAGGGGAGAGCTGGAGCAGGGGGGCATTGTTGGTCGCTGGGGGAGGCAGTGCAAAACCATCTGCTGCACTTTTTTGACAGGGCAGAAGCAATAATAACAACTCCATCAGTTTTAACAGGTAACACTTTCTAATTGGCCTCAATAATAAATTTTATGGAGAGAAGCATCAGTATTCATCCACTTTCTGCAGAGTGGATTATAGCCATGAATTTCATGCTTTGAAGGCCAGCAATCTGTGGCTGGCCCATGGATTGAAAAGGTCAAGGACCTGTGGGTGAGATGCCTTGGCCTCAGTTTCCCTCACCTAAGAAATGCAGCTGCCTGCTTGTGAAGTGCTGTGCCCTTTCTGGAGGTGAAGTAGGATACTACTTAATCTAGCTATCAAATATATAAATGGAACATACATATATACATATGCATGCTTCATAAGTGAGACAGTGAGGGGGAAAAAAAGGAACTTCTGACTATAACGAAAGATTCATTAGGAAAAATGAACTAATCAGTGCTCTCCAAGGAGAAATTCATTCTGTTTAGGAGGCCATACCCTCTGCTGCTGCACATACTTAATATAATTTATATTATTATTTAAATCACTGCGTAAATTTTAGATACTTTTAAAAATCAAGTTAATGGACCATACTTTACTGCTTAGCATCATTTATATCAAGAATTAGTGTCTGTGGAGATAATATACGCTAACACAGAGGAGAAAACACAAACAAGCAAATATCATAAAATTCATCTGTAGCAGGGGCTTAAAATACAGCTGCAGAAATGAGCCCTTGGAAGAGTTGTGTGTTGTGTGGTACAGCTTTTCCTTTGAGCTGTGTGCATCCCTGTGTACTAGGTACTCTTGAACCACTTACCATCACACAGGGGACCCAGCCTTGCACCAAGTTGTCATGGCAGAATATTTATCCTACTGGGAAGTGTCTCCCTGTCTCCCTCTCCTCACCTGGATGCAAGGAAGACAAGAATGCAGCATGGCTTTCCTGTAGCCATAAAATGAAGTGGAGATGGCAAATTAAGGAATTACTGGGGAGAGCACAGGCACCTGTAAAAACTGCTTAGGAGCTGAAGAGAAAGGCTGAGGCACTTTAAATAGACACAGCCTAGAAACAAAGAAAGATGGAAATAGAGGAAGATAATGGGAACCTGAAAGAGTGAGAGCGTCCTGGCAGCTGAGATAAATCCAGGGCCTTCTGCTGTGGGCTCATTAAAAGACAGAATATATTCCCTAAAATGTCTTACCTGTACCAGGCAATAAAACAGCTGTGCATCATTGCTTCCTTCAGGATAGCTGGGCTGTATTTCATTCTTTTTTTTTTTTAACAAAGAGCCCAGTTTCTCAAGGTTTGACATAAAGTCTTTCAGAGCCCTGGATCCCTGTCAATGTCATGCTGAAGCTCAAGTGACTGAAGCAATCCATCGTGCTGCCACAGGAGAGTGGTGCAGAGCAGGGACAGCCAAGGGGATGCCGGGGGCACAGAGGAGGAGAGGGACAGACCCTGGGAGGTGGGCAGCACCTGGGAGGGAGACCCAGGTAGTGCAAAGGGCTGCTGTTAGCACTTCCTATTTCATAGAATCATGGTTTATGTTACAAAGAATCTTAAACATCATCTAGTTCCAACCTTCTTAGCCAGGGACAGGGACACCATTCACATCTCCTGTTTTATGTTGCTTCTGAAAAAATAGAAACCTAGGTAAAGAGAGAGTGATATCATCGTTGGAGTGGGGAAAAAAAATCCCCACAGCTGAGTCCAGGAGGTGTGAGCGGGGGAATCTTGAAGGTAAAGGGTGAAGTAGAGACAGCACCTCTTGTCTCACTGAAGAGTGTCACTTACCCATCAATGAAACTTCCCTTTCTGTGGGGAGGGTAGAAGATTCCCACAGATTTAGGCATTACTTTCTGATTAACTATGTACAATTTCATTAAATATGTTCATCCAATAAAGAACAGTTTGGAGCTGAGAATGTTTTTCTTTTGTACCTCATAACTCAGGCTTAAATTCATCCGTATTTCATATTCCTTCATTTGCAGTCTGCTTTCCTCCTGCCTGACTTGTTAGCTTTCTACTCAGTAAAAGTTGTGGGGTTTATCCATCTAGCAAATAAAGCTCAAGGCATAAATTCTTTGTTGTAGCCACAGACGGAAAAGTAAGCTTTTATTAACAGAGATTAACTTGGGCCTCTGACATCTTACAGCAGACCCTGGCAAAGTAGATGGAGTCAAAATCTAATTTTGAACACAGAGATCAAAATTCATAGGCTGAATACCATCACATCCTCTTTGCACTGGCTAGAATTATGTTCTGCCAAGGGAACAGTGAGAAAAGCTGCTTGCCATTGTGATGATTTATTCCTACTTAAGGTTGGTTTCTTTGAGAAGTGCAAGTAATTTTTTACAAAGATGTGTATTTCCTTGCAGTTTGGAACCCCTAAAGCCTCTTAATTCTTGAATGTGATGTTGGACAGTTTTTTTTCTTTCAAAAAAACTCCCAACAATTCTTTTGGTCAGCTCATTTAATACAGCAGTAATTGTTTAAACAAGTGCTGTACCTAAATGATGAGTTGCTGCCCCAGTGACTGCCTGCATTTCTGGGTCACCTGGCAGTTTTGTATGAGCATTTCCATTGCCTATACACAAATAATTTTCTTTCCTGATGAATTCTCAAGCTGCTGCCTCAGAGTCTCCCTCTGTATCATCTGTGTGTTACCCAGTGTCTGAAGCTAAGTGGGTGGATTGCTCACAGCAGTGCATTTCATCCATGTCCTTTGGTTTGGGGTGCAGTGTGCACTTCCAGCTGTCCTGGAGCACCTCCATTACCCAGGCTCAGGGCAGAGCAAATAGCATTCTGGCCTCAGTCTTCCAGCAGTAGATTAGTGACAGCAGTAGGCAGACAACTTTTGTCCCCAGGGAATATTAGAAATCTAGAGCTAGAAATAGATGGATTAACTGAAATGCAACCCAACCTCTGATCTACATTATTGTCTCTCTTCTTTATCTCACAGGGGAAGCAGAGATAAAGAGTGATAGACACTGATAATGATGGAAGTCCGCGATAATACACCGAAGTGATAAACTTCTTTGTGGCCCTCATTGTGCCCAGTTGTCTTCAGCTGGTTATGAGCTCTAGCCTCAAGCTATTTACACCATGATCAGGCTAGTAATTAGCAAAATGTTTAATATAATATAGAAGCAATTAGGAGGTGATAACACGCAATTAAGATGTGTTTTCAGATTAAAGATTTTATAGTGCTCTCTTTCTTGAAAAGATAAAGTGCCTATCTCAAAATGTCAAACTGCAGTGATTTAATCTGAGTTATTTTCAATTAATATGCATGTATTCTTGCGATGTGTTCACCGTTGTTATTGACATTGATAAATTAAGCTCATCCCAGCAGAATTTATCCTTGAGTCGCTCTATATTTCCTGAATGTCAGTTCTTTATTCGTATTTTTTTTATGCCTACAAGCTGTGCACGATCTAACTCTAAGTCCCTTGATTCATCCCTAGGATTACAGTAATGTGTCAGTCTGAGTGGAACAATAATCTGAAAGGGCATTGTTATAAATAGTGTGTTAGAATATAATTGTTTGTCATGTCATTTCTCCCCTTTAAATCCCTCTGAGTCCTGTTTAAGTAATTTAGACAGCTAGAATGACAAGAGTCTTGAGACTTCACTTATAGAGTTGTCCAACCAGTCTTCAGCCTACCCAGTCTTTTGAGACTGTCTCATCTGCAAAGTAGGAAGTGCAAAGAACAGATGAGTTCCGACTACACTGCGGATTTGTTATGAGATTTTGCTCAGGCCATTTATAGAACAATGTAAATGCGACTGATACTAATTTTTCCCTGGCTAGTCAATGAAAATTCTTAGACAATAGAAATTAGGGTGTTTCCAATCTTCATTTAGGAAGTTAAAATCCTAAGGAGCTTTTTGATTAAGTTCCTAATTATAAAAATAATATTTAAGGGGAAAAAAAAACAAACCATGACACAGGAAAGACAGGCTTTTATTATTGTTTTTAATGGTGCCAGCTTTTTAGCAAAAGTAATAACACTTCCAAGGAAAAAATTGCTAGAAATGAGTGTCCTATTAGATCATGCTGTCCAGTTCCTGAATCATGCAGGATAATTATTTTTAGTGCATTTTTCTGCTGTTTGATCGTCTCTGGATTTTTCCAGACATGCAATGAAGCACCCAAACATCAGAGGATTTGCACTCAGCATGTATCAGAAAGGTTTTTCTCAATTTAACAAGTATTTCCTCTCCTTTTTCTGCTAAGTATTTTCCCCATAGCTAATGCTAACAGTTTTTAAATATTTTCGTTTATTCTCTTCTCTTGCTCTTTCTATGGTCCACTTAAGGATATTTTGTTCATATGTGGTTGCAAAAGGCAAGTTAGCTGACAGTCATTGCAAAGCATTGGCTTTGTGTCATGCAACTGTGATTAAACTCTTTTGAGACCATGGATTTAGCAAAGTAAGATGATATAACTCATCACAGCTTATGCTGACTGGCCAGTCACTGTTGTCATTTAGTGAGGGAACCCAGTTCTTCAGCGAGCTGCTTGAACACGTTGAAATGTTGCTGTTTGATAATCTCTGAGTCACTGTTGGTCAAACCACGCATGTTTGATTCTTGCCTATAAATAAGCACCTGCAATGTTCTTCATTAATTCTGAGGATCAACTTCCAGCCTCTCAGTGTCTCTCAGGTAAGCCACAAGGGATGTAGAATAAAATGCAGCTCCAGGTCTGTGAGTACCTGGGTGTCCTGTCCTTCAGCTCACCTTCACAGAATTTTTAAAAGACAAGCAAAGAAAAAACAATATAATTAAAGGAAGCTGCCAAAAAGCTGTAGAGGTGTCATCTGGCACCACTGTTCATTATACAGAAAAAGTTATTGATGTTTACATATATAAATGATCCGAGAAAAAGTTATGTGAAGACTTGAAAAAAAAAACTTCTTATTGCCAAAAGGAAAAAGAAAATTACTAAGAACTGCTGCTGAAATTTATTGGTGAGTAGGTAAATATCTCACTGTATTTGAGTCAATGGGGGAAGATTAGCTTTTCTCAGCTGATTAACTTATCAGTACTAAAGGCAGATGAAAAGCAGTGACACTGTAGCTGGCAAGTCCTAACAGCCTCATTTTTTTCTTGGATCAGCACCAGAGGTATGACCAGTTATGTCCTGTCTGCACAGAAAGCCTTGAACCACAAAGAATTATCATATTTCCTTCTCCTGGTCCATGGGTAATTCTGTGGGAGTAGCTTAGCTCAGGGGACCATGGCTGGGACTTGCTGGATGCATCATCCAGAAGGGATGCAGCAGTGTGTGGGAGGTGGAGGGTGCAGCACCTGGACAGGTGTCCCAGCCTGTCCCAGCTGGATGCTTCAGCCAGTCTGGTCCTGCAGTGGGGCCACCTGCACTCCAGCATGTGAGATTCTGGGGGGATCCTTGCAAGTTGACCAGGCAATGCATGGAGATCAGTGGAGCAGCCACTGCCATCTTTTCAAAGATCACCCCATCATGTTCATCCTGAAGCACAGGAATGCCTCTGGTTTTCCATGCTCCCTCCCTAAACAAGTAGTAGTCCAAAGATAAGTAAGGTTGTAAAAGTACAGGATAAGAATAAAAGTTTCTAACATTGACTATTTAATACATAAACAAATATGGAAGTCACAGAAATGTGTTAATGACATTGGGATATGCACTGAGAGAGATACTTCTGTGCTGGATTTGCCTTCAGCTGCAGTTATAAGATTATTTTTACAGTATATTTTTGTTTAATAATTTTCTTTACAGGCAATCCATCAATGTCATATACAAAGCTTACTGAATTATGCCACTTCATGTTTAATAATAAATAATATTTCTAGGGGCCATTATGAATCTAAGTATGGTTATAGTAAGGATATACAATAGCTACTTAAACTTACACAAATATCCATTTTTCAAACTTGCAGACTTGATTGTAATGTAACCTAGCTATGTATCAGTTTTAGCTATGCTTCTAACAAGTTTTTTTGCATTTTACTAAAAACAATGTGGATTACAAAATATTCTGAAATTGTGCTTGTGGTCCCTATATTCTCTCACAGACAAGAAAGTGGCATTTAAAATAATGTTGCAAATGGTGCTAAAGTGAATTTTGATTGCTGTTTCTCTGGGTTGATTTCTACATTATTCAGATATTACTACAGACATTAATAGATTTCTACATTACTCTGAATTCAGAATCAGGCCCAATATTCCATGCAAATGGTCTTTCCTGTGTGATGTAACAGGAAAGTGAAAAATTTTCACTAGATCAACAGTGTCAGCTAGTAAACGAAAAGGCACTGTTCTTTTTTTGTGTGTTTGTTTCTCTGTTTTCACATTTATATAATACACATTTAGGAAAAAAGAGGAAAACAGATTTTAGCAGTGCTACCTTTGAACCTTAGAGTTGCTTTCCAACACTTATTGCAGTACTAACAAGCCACAGGTGTACACTACAGGAGCGGGTGAAAATGTAATTGAGGGGTATGATGACAGTTAATTGTCCATAATGTATTTATCCCAAGATGCACTTATGCATCTGTTATATATTTAGGTATTTGTTACTAGTAGCTTTGGTGATACTTAAGCAGAGGGGCATCTATATCTAAAAGACAATAAAAAAGGAAAATGCTATCAAGGGGCTCTAAAGTGGCGAGACAAAGAAAGTTCTTCTCTTTTTCACTGTCTCTGAAATGAATAGGTCTGTTTATTTCAATGGGATTTTTTTTCCACATATGCCATATTAAGGTTTGAGTACAAAAATCTTGACTCCTGTTTCTGGATGTACTACAGAACTGAATCACTTGATTACCTGCAGGCATTTTAGTAGGGATGTATTTTGATATTTGCCTTTCTAATATAGTTTCTTCTCTGTTTCAGCTTTTTGTTGTTATAAAACAGCTTTGCACAATAGGCTAAAGTAGTGTCTATTCACCCATTGACGCATAGAGGATTTATGTGTGGGAGTAACCCACAAACTTCCCCTTCTCTTTATTGCCTCCCTCCATGCATGCCTTGAGAATAGATGTGATAATTAGTATCTACTTTTATCTATATTTGTATGCCATCCAGACGTTTGAGAACAACAAGTCACTGTATTAAAGCAGTGTCCCGAATTCAAATGGCAGGGATAGAGCTTGGATGACTTTGGAGGATTATACATTTTTGGGGCCTTCTTCTGCTCTCTATGAAGTCAACAGCAAAACTGTCGCAATGTCAGCAGTGAGGGGAACTGGGATGCAAAAAACTGAGGTTATTATTTTGGGGCTTTTTCAGCAGGAGTCAAATAGCTGAAATCAAACTGCATATCTTTAAAATACGGTGTAGGTTGGACTAAGAACAAAATCATTTTAGGGAAGTGGATAGTATCAGGACACTCAGTGAGTATCTGATTCTTGCAAAGGTTGTGAGGTAAATGGAGAAGCTGTATAAGGGGCCAGCTTGTCCCACATCAGGCAGTGGGAGCACCAAGATCCCAACCCAAGTTTCTTAGGAAAGTTGACCTTTCAATCAGTCTATCTTTCTTGCCATGAAACTGGCTCTGCATTTGGGTTTGTTTGCACAGGTTTAACAGTATTTTATAAGGGGGGGACAGTAGTCCCCATAAATTGGGGCCTATATAACCACATTATCTTAAAAGACCAGAGCTCAGTCCATATCAGAAGCTGTTTGGTCATTTGAAACTGCCTAACATTAGCATCTTAGAAATATTATCTGAAGTTGCTGAAAACTGATATTAACCTGCTGCATGCTTGGAGTGTTCTGATAAAATGCAGTTGCTGTGGTAATTGTTATATTATGTTCAGAAAAGTGCCAAGAATATAATTGCTTGCAAAATGACTGTGCAGTTCAGCTTTAATCTACATGGCAAAATTGTTTACTAAAATTAAAAAAAACCTTCCAAGTCTTTGCATAAACAAGTATATTAGAAGTAGACTCTTTATTAAACTTCTAACACCAAAATTATGCTCACAGTTTTTTAACCAGATGCTACTTGTAACATTTCCTGTTTGTTGAAAACAAAACCAAAAAGCATAGAGCACCCAAGAAAACCCAACAAAAAACAAAACCCCCAAAACACAACAAACCCAAACCACCATAGGATGATTTCCTTAAGAATGTTCTCTCAGGTATGTCCAGAATATTAATTAGGCCCATCTATTTCTGTCGGATAATAACAATGTCCAAGAACTGAATGGAATCTGTGACCTGTGAAAGGGCCATTCATATGCTTTAGTCTGCCTTAGCGCATTCCTTAACAAGTGAACATAGACCTTTTTCATAGTCATCCTAAATGTTTCAACTGTGTGTTTCATGGTTTGGTTCTTGTGTCTCCAAAACACATAGCTTCCCTCCCCCCCGCCCCCCCCAGCCCCTTTCTTTTCTTTTCTTTCTCTTTACTCTCACTTTTTTTTTTTTTTTTTTTTTTTTTTTTTGTCTAGTGGGAAGTATTCCATGCTCTCCTCATTTAAATGCTTATGCCTTTATGGTTATTTTTACTGCCATACCTATGGGGCTTCTTACTTTATTGCCTGTAGCTGAAGGATATTTTAAAGGAATTAAATTTATTCAGTTTAAATCTTCAGGGGGATACAACAATATCTTAAACAATTAGCAATAATTAAAAAGCATCTATTCGAACTGTGCAAAAAGCAAATAGATTTAATTTAAATACAGTAGTCAGGACTAAAGGTTTTTTTCATTAAAACCAGTGAGGGTCTCACCTCCTCCCAAACCCTTCTTTATTTTAGGCAACTTTTCAGCAGTTACTTTTTTAAGTGTTTTGTCAGTTGTTGGTTCAGAGCATTTCCCAAAGCATTTGCATCAGGCATTACCAAAGTCTCTTCAGAGCTGACCTAGGCACACTGTTTCATTGCCTAAACTGAGGGTAGAGATTGAGCTTTGGAGCCTTAAGAGCCTGTTCTGTTTAATTTGCCTCTTTCTGTTTTCTCCTCACTGGCTGTACACATTTATCTGCAGAACAGTAATCTAATGGAGATCAGATCAAATATATGTAATTGCTGTGTATCCCAGTAACTATAATAGTTAAAATAAATAGCAAAATGACATCAGAAATATTTTACAAAGAAATCTCTACTCAGTGGGTGATTGTTGGATTTGTTGGATTGGCTGTAGTGGCTCTCCTTTGACACAGTGATATGTGTGGACAGAACAGTATTCACAAGTGGTGTGAGTGCCAGAAGCAGTTCCTGCTGTGGCTGCTCACCAGACATGGTGGAAGCACCGTCAGGTGGGACTCCAGAAGCTACCTGTGGTTAGACTTCAGTCAGAGCTCCTTCCCAAGATACTTCCAGGCCCTTCTGCTCGGCTATAATGCATGCTTGGAAATGCAAAGTCAAATCTGGGACATTTTAATTTGTGTTGCTATGGGAGAATTCAGGTGCTCATCCCTTGCTTGTGTCTGTTCTTCTCCCTCACTCTCCATTCAAAACTATCTTCATAAGTTTTTTGAGGGTTGTAGCACAAAAGTAAAAGGCTACTGTTTCACCTAAGGACTTTTGGTAGCAGTTCTGAGTCCCTACCTGGTCTCTCTTGGTCTCACAGCACAGCTCATGGGTCAGAGGAGAAACACTCGCTGGCACATGATGGAGGCCAGTGCCTGACAGCCAGGGAAAGGGAGCATGGGGCTGGAGCTGAGCAGCAACTGCTTGTGCCAGTGGAATGTCTGCAGAGCTGGACCTTCCCTGGGTTGTAATCAAAATAACAGATTCAAACCGAGAAACTTTTGTTTGCATAGTTTGTCAAGGTGCTTAAAAACACACCGATTCGGGTCACTTTTTTTTAAATTAACAAAAAATGTATATACTTAGTTAATGTGGTTTGGGGTTTTTTAGGCTCAGGGTCTGGGGATATATTCATAAGGAGATAAAAGGGAAGGGATAAATTCTAGACAGTTTGTTGTAAGTGCCAAAGAAAGTGACAGCTATCTACATGAGCAAAATTTCTAACAGTGCCTCACATCCACTGGAAATAAGAGTCCACAAATAGAAAAAGGTTAAAAACTACTGACCTAAATAATTGGTTCAATTTTCAAGACTGCTGAGCATCCAACTGTTCTCATTGATTATAAACAGATGATGATAACGAATAACAGCTCCCATAGTTGATGAAAGGCGTCTTTTCTGGGGAACTTGTCCACAGATGCTTAGAAGAAGGATACATCTAATACAAGTCTTTGATAAGGAGGAACGTTTCTCCCTTGGTTGTCTATTCTGTATGCATAGCGCACATAAATATTTTTGCTTTCACTATCTTATGTTTCTTAGAACTCGGTTTAGAATTGAACTGTAGCTGATAAGAGGAAGCATAAGACAAGATCTTATTTTTATGTGTGGATTGTATGCTGCCTCATGCTTCACTGCTGAAACAGCTTTCATATTTACTGTATTGCGTGACCACCTTTTTAAAACTTAGTAAATTCAACATCCTGTAATACAGAGGATTTAGAAAAAATTTATGAGTAATGTGTTATATTTTTATACCAGCTTTAGATCTTTTCTTGGTTTCTGCATCCAACAGATTTTGTGTTTTGATTCCATATTGTTGTGGTAAAAACAGAAGAGCTGTTTACTGGGAGGAAAATTGCACCAAGTGGTAACAAGAGAAGATTTAAGCTTGCACTTTAATTTAAAATTCTGAGCACTCTCCTTAAAGTTTTTCTTTTTGATGTTGTGATTCATACACTTCAGATCTCTTGGGTTTTAGAGCTTTGTTTTAATTAATCTTTTCAAAGTTCTTGCAAGATTGATGTGGGCAGTGAATTTTGTCAGTCTTGTCTTGCAATACTAATGCTTGTGGCTGAGAATCTAAGCTGAAAATATTTGGAGTTCTTTGGTCTAAGATTGGGTTAGGGAATATCTGGGCACGCTTGAGATCCAAAAGCCCATGGGCCCTGACGGGCTGTACCCATCCATTGCAGGGCTACTCATGATCATCTTTGAAAGGTTGTGGCCATCAGGAGAGGTGCCTGAGGACTGGAAGAATGCAAATGTCACCCTGGAGCTCCAAAAGGGCAAGAAGGAGGGCCCAGGGAACTACTGGCCAGTCACCTTCACATCAGTCCCTGTAAAGTTCATGGAATGTCTCATTCTGGAGGCCGTTTCTATCTACATGGACGACAAGAAGGTGACTGGGAGTAGTCTGCATGGATTCACTGAAGGGAAATCCTGCTTGTCCAACTTGATTGCCTTCTATGATAGAACTTCCAGGGGAGATGAGGGAGAGTAGAGGATGTTGTCTACCTTGACAGGACTTTAGACACTGTTTCTCACAATGTCTCTGTAGGCAAAGTCAGTGGAAGTGTGGACTGGATGAGTGGACAGTGAGGCAGATTAAGACCTGGCTGAGTGGCAGATCCCAGAGGATTTTAATCACTGCCACAATGTCTAGTTGGATGCCTGGCAACAGTGGTGTCCCCCAAGGTTCAATACTGCACCCAGGACTGTTTAGCTTGTCCATCAGTGACTTGGATGAAGGGCCAGATGCCTTCTCAGCAAGTTTGCTGGTGACACAAAGCTTGGAGGAGCTGTGTAGGCCTTCAGAGGGAGCTTGAGAGGCTGAGGAGATGGGCAGAGAGGGAGCATCTGAAACTCCACAAAGGCAAATGCAGGGCCCTGCACCTGAAGAATATTAACCCCAGGCACCAGGACAGGCTCGGTCCTTGTTTCCAGCAAGTGAATGAAGCCATACAAGGGATGAAGGCAGTGACAGCTGTGCAGGTACTGCACTGGCTCTTCTCACATACTGCTCCTTTTTGTGACACCCAAATGCACTTAAAACCATCAGTTCCACATTGTGACTTAATAGTTAAAGAGAACTTATTTAATAAATACTTAAGATCATCCTCTCCATTCAGAAGAGGGAGCCAGAAAAACAAACCCAGGGAATCCTGAGGACTGGGGAAATAGGAAGGCTGCTGAGAACACACACATGCAAATGGCAAATTTGATTACAACGATGGGCTGTCTGCTTTGCAGCTCCTGGAAGCCCACCCTCGGCCATAAAAATGCAAAAATAGTGCAACAGGCAATGTGGCAGAACAGGGCTCTCTGTATTCATTCACAATTAGGTGTTCTATTCTGTTGTCACCAGATGCTGCCACGCACATTACACAACAGAAATGGGATTAGCAGGAATAACAAAAACCTGTCAAAGCACAAAACCATGGCCTAGTAGTCCTGACAAATTAAACAGCCTACAATGAGTGCCAGAGCATGAAAATCACTCACCCTTCCTCTACTATCTCTGAGAGGTAGGCAGTAAATGCCTTCTTAAAGGCCGGCCACCATGCAGCCAACACTAGTTGTAGAGGAAAAAAGGTGTTTTCATTTCTGATGGAGTGTAAATTAAGGACAAACCACCTTAACATAACTAGCAAATATCTGAAAGATAGATGTTTCATTCTGTTAAATACAGAATAATTCACATGGTCCTGGCATGTCTTAAGTGGCCCACGTTACAAACCCTGTACCTAACAATCCATTTCCACACATAGGAGCTTCCATGGAGTGCTGTTAGTTTTATTTGTATTTGTGTAATGCAAGATAAAGTAGGCCCAATAGTTATGTAAAACTCATGTTTTGCTAACCATGCTCATGCTGGTGGGTCATCAGCAGGAGATGTTGGAAGATTCAGAGGATGAGACAAGGCTCTACAGAAACTAACTCCAAGGGAAACCAAATGATGAGTTGTGTATTACTCTGGAATGGCTGCAATGTTCATAGATTTTAAAGATGAAAACAGAAAGTTCATGTCAGTTATAGCCTGTTTTACCTATTTTGAGTTTAATAATGGTGTCATTATACTGAGCAGCCAATTGTGCTTGAAGTTTTTCTAGAGATATATGACAAGTTGCTTTTTGTAGCACTGTTGTCCATCCTGCATCAAGTTCATGTCAAAAGCAGTGACTTGTAACAAGCTTCTTCACATGCTTTTTTCAAGGTTTCTTTTAGTTTTGTGGGTTGCCTGTCACTCATCCTACCTTAATATTCCCTGTAGATGGTGATCATTGTCTATTTCTCTTGCTGGATGTTTTTCTCTGAGCCACTTTCAGACATTATTTGCTTGTCGTAAACCTGGTGAACTTTTATTCTTGCCATAACCTTAGCAGTACAGTTCTTCATTTTTGCTGTGTGTGATGTCTGAAAACAGAAGTGATGTCCGCATCTGCTGTAGGGAAATAGGAGCTAAGTGGCTGAGAAATCGGAATCTTTAGGCAGAATTTTAGATGCTACTTTCACAGTGTGCTTCCCCCCACTCTATACTTCTTCAGTCTCACTTTTCTTCCTCCCTAAGGGGTGGCAGATAAGTCACTCAGCATTAGTGTTACTGTAAGTTTAGATGACCAATTCAGCAAGGGTGACAAATGCTACTTTCTTGCCTCTTTCCTGACCCCATAAGATTTCCAAGATTTCTTCTGGGAATTACTAACAGAAGATGTATTTCTTCATCTGTGGCACAAAACCCATTTTTCCCCTTTATTTCCGCCCTCTGAGAAAGTCCTTGGAGTAATAGGTAAAATGTCAAAAATAATTAAGAAAAATACTGATATACACTGTGGCAGAGAATTATACCTTTTGAGATGGTTGTTGCCATCATCTGTAATCAGTCCCCTGACAGATATAAATACCAGCTTTATCACCTTGTTTTAGATGATGATGTGTTGAATCAATGTTGATGAAGACTGTATTTTGGCAACTTCAGTTAAAGGGAAAGAATAGTTTCAATTGTGAAGCAGGGAACATAAGTTCAAAGTAAGTACCTGACACAGAATACAGATACTTCTTTATATAACATCTATTTAATCCTGTTCATAAAAGATCTTTCTCATATGAGAG
The DNA here is from genome assembly GCA_024865655.1 of Emberiza elegans. Lineage (NCBI taxonomy): Eukaryota > Metazoa > Chordata > Aves > Passeriformes > Fringillidae > Emberiza > Emberiza elegans. The sequence continues at coordinate 13,098,444 of JALJVW010000149.1, forward strand.
AAAAGGGCTGACAATAGCACAGTTCTGTCCCCAAAAAATCCTGACTAAGTGCTTGCTTTTTTGCCTGGCATGGAGACCATGTATCCAGTGAGTACCTGTGCCCAGGAGCAATATTTCTACTTTCTGGGCTAAGTGGCTACTTGGATTATTAAGTGTTTATGTCCTTAAGAAAGAACCTTTTTGTCCTGCATCTTAAAAGAAAAGATCATATTTATTTTCAGAGGAAATGTATCATGACTAGATTTATAGTACCATGTGCTCAAAGATCAAATTGCATGACTGCAAGCATTTATATTTTTATTTATAGGAAATAATATAAAGGAGCAAGAAGCTTACATGCAGCTTAAGTGTTTAGCATTTATCTTTTTCAAAATGCATTAGAAAGGCAAATGGACTTGGAATGCCAGTTTAAAAGCTAGGATCACTCACTGTAATTTATTACTTTTTACATTTAGGTAGATTCAAAGTACAAGTTATGGTGCCTGCAGTTCAGCTGCTCTACTATATTTTATGAAGTACATGGTAGCAATTGGTTGCATAAGGGACAAAGATTTGGTACTAAATCCTCTTCAACTTTTAAGTGATATGTCTGTATTCTTTGATTTTTTTTTAAACATCTTTAACAGCTGTGTCTGCATAGTAAGAGTGTACCTTAACCTGCTTTGGAATGGATCTCCATATAAAAAGCCTTGCATCCACATGCAAACCTCTATAGACCACTCAGAATTTCTCCAGACTTTGGGAATTCCAGGATATTGGGACATTGCTCAGGGCCAGAGTTCTCACGGTCTACATTACACTTGAAAATTAGCTGGATCCAAAATCCAAACCAGGGGCATGCTGTGTTCATATGATGGACAATCCCTCAAGCTAAATGAGTGTAAACAAACTAATTGTTCCTTCAAATCTTTTATATAAAAGCTATATTCTTCCAGAAATTTTTCTTGAATTTTTCTGGTATGTTTCCACATCTCTTTCTCTACCTTTAAATATCTTTTCTCCTTGTCTATCTATTCAAAGCAGAACTAACAAAGGAGCAATTATCCAACAATTATTATTATTTGCATCACAGATGCAGCAGGTCTCTGATGACAAGCAATATCTCAGTGTTCATCTTCATAACACAGGCACAAAAATCCACTGAAGCAACTTGGGAAGTCTGCACATTGCTGCCTTCACAGAACTCTGTATTCTGGAAGCATGGAAAACTCCCTGACACTCGAGATGTGCATGGACTCTCACAGAACGCGATATGTGAATATAATCTAATACGTGTATCAGGGAGCCGAGGGGTACATTGTCTTTTCATGTAAATGTATCAGCAAAGTCCCCAGAACTAATTTCTGGAAGCAGTAAGGAAAGCTGACAGAGCATAGCAAAGCTGGAGACTTTTTCTTGTTGCTCAGCAGACTGTGTTGAGTGGCTGAGCTCTGCAGAGCACCGCACACAGTCAGGCAGTAAAAATTGTTGGCATCACTGAAGATTACTGTTATCTCTGGAGGACTGCCTGTCATGGGGACAGCTTTCATGCACAATGTGGTGTGTGGTATGAAGCAAGTTCTGTGTGTTTTCAGCAAGAGTGCAAACCCAAAAGCTGCAAAGCATATCTTTGCAAAAACACCTAAGGGGTAAAAAATAATTGCCTCCTAGTGCCCCAAAACTTGGTTCCACTGGAGCTTCTGCAAGTGCCCCTTATCCTCATCTCACTACTGGCTCCACACTGCTTTGAATCAGGCTCTATCCAGTGGGCATTGCAAAGGCTGAGTCTACCTTTGAATTTTAGCTTGGATCAGATGTGAGCTTCTAAAGCAGGTCTTGTGATGATTTCCATTGTTTATGCTTTTGCTCGTATTGAGGAACTGTCTCAAAAGCATGAACTGGAATTTATTTTGGATAAAAGTAAACCAACTGCATTTGATGCACTCCGGAGAGAAATAGGTACTTGGTCTGTGGGGTTAAAAAAAGATCCTCCAAAGTAAAAAGAAATTAATTAAATAAAACTAAATTTTTTTTGTCATGAGCTTTCTGGTCCTCACTATCAATTGTTTGGCTCTAAAAATCTTCCTCTGGTCTGCACTGTTTGCCAGTGGATGTAGCCTTAAGGCTCAGCTGAGCTTTTTTCCCCAGTGTAGAAGGATCTTTCTGATGGTTTCAGAAATTGTTCAGTCTATCTGTGGTTCATGTTCTTAAAGTGTGAAATGGGGAAGATAATACTTAACCATCTTTATCAAACTGCACACATCTCAGATGAAAGCCTAAGCAAGTCCAAAGCATAGTAATATTTTATCTGTTGCTACATCTCCAGGATCCTCCTACAATTTTCTGTACTATATACATATATTTTAAAGTTACTAATCTGAACTGTAAAAATACACCCAAGTTGATGGCAGTGCACATAACCAAATCCTCTTAATATAATCTCTTGTTGGTTTCCCATATGATTTTTAATGGCTGGTTAATTGTTTATGGATCAGTTTCCACTGAAATGCTGTTTATCTGTGCATTTAGAAAGGTGAAGGAGAACAGCAGCCTCTCTTGTGGTAGCAGATAACTGCTAAATAAATCTCTACCAGGTAGGTGCGCTGTCATGCCAAATGAGGCATAAGTAATGAATCAAATTTTAGGAATTATGACCTTAACTAGGCCAGTTTGGTGCTGTGAATGTTTAGTGAGAAAACAAAAACATGAAAACAAAAACATGTAGTGTTTTGTTTCAGGTGTTTTAATAATGTTTAATTTTTTTTTTCAGTGAGAATTTCAGGACAGTTGGATTGTTTTCATTGAAATTAAAAAGTAAAATACTCCTATCCAAATGAAAATAGATTAGGTTGTTTTTTTTCTCTTTTTGAAAAACCAGAAGTACTTAGTACACAACATAGGAATTGCTTAATACACTGGGATATCAAGTAATTTATGTGGAATTGCAAGAAAACATGATAAAACACAATTTGCTCTTACTGTTGTTGGGAGTACTTTGAACTGGTTGAAGATGCATTCCTTATTATTCAGATATATTTTGCTTTCTGTGTTAATAAATGACAAATATACAACCAGTTCTAGAAGTCCTTGAAAGATTTGAGATTTCCTTCAGTATTTTAAAATTAATTTTGAGCCATCCTAAGTTCCAGCATATGTTCTCATTGGCAGCATGATGTTAATAAATCATCAGAGCCCCATTGATCAAATGGCTTATTTAACACTGTACAAACAGCAAGAACAGCCACAAGCCCCACTCTTTGCAGTTAGGAAAGTTAATTATTTCACACTGACAGGTTATTAAGCTCTCTCTAGCCCCAGAGTTAAAACAAAAAATATTCAGGAGAGGTTTTTGGGCAAAGAACAAGTTTGGTCAGGTCTGATCCCAGATGGAGCAGATCTGTTCCAGGTGAGACCATCACTGCCAGCTCTGTTCAGAGCCTCAGCTTCTACACCTGAAAATGGAGGAAATTATCTTGGCCCTTACAATGTGGTTACAGATTGACTGGGTCCCATTCATTTCAACCCATTTTCTACTCCTGCCATAGGATAGCAATTCCCAAGTGCTGCAATCTTTAAGCAATTATCTTAGACTTCAGTCTGACTCGGCTCATTACATGTTTCTCTGCTCTCCATTCCCCGCTCATCTTTCTTTGATGTTGCATTTTTTACATTACTTTCCCCACATGCACTTGTAGGATTCAGCCTGTATTTGCCTTATTAAAACTTTCACTATCTTCATAATGAACTGGCTCCATTTTCTCATTTCATGTAATGAAAAGAAACCACTGTCAAATAGCTAACATGAATGGCACAAATTTCTGTATCTCACTAAACAGAAACACTTAGATCTTCACCTGATAAATTTAGTGCAATTTGATCTAACTCTGTCTCCTTCAAAACACCAGCCTGGTACCTAAATTAGGTCTTAGATTAGAACTGTCATCAAGACTCTTTCCTCTAGGGGAAAACAGAAATATTTGGAAAATAATTCAGTCCATACACGGCAAATCACTAAATACAAGGTGAAGGTATGTGAAGACTCTCCATGGAGCAGAGGAGCTGCCACAGACCCCTGGACTCCTGACTTCACATCCTTTGCAGAAGGAACATCTGTCATATTCTTCAGCGTGCCAAAAAGATTATAAGAGAAAGGGTCTGAAGATCATGACTGCCATGGAGATGAACAAGTGCCCACTATTTTTTCTGAGACCAGAAGTGTGGGATTAAATGAAGGCAGCATGCACAGCCCCAGAAGGAACCACAAGTGTGAGCCTGCATGCTGTGATTATTGATCCTTTATAGGGCACAATAGGAGGAAACTGGAAAAGTTCATGGAAGAGAAATCCAGCAAGGTCTGCTAGTGGGAAGCCTCTAAGCTGCAAATTTCTGGAGGCTGGCAAAGTTTTGTGGCTAAGTATCACTAAATGTTTGTTCCTTGCTTGTAACAATTCCCAGGCATCCCTGTGGTTCAGCCAACAGGGCTGAACACATCTTGCAGAAGCTGGTAAGACCTATTTTATAATATTCAGTATCTCAGCTAGCTTCCTTCACTTGGTGGAGGGAATCTGTGTCTCAGTTCACAAAGTGTGATTATGGGGTCTCTGTGGGCACCTACTCCTGGGCCTGCTCTGGCAGCCGAGTTGCACCTATGCAGTAGCATTTGTTAAAATGAAGTTTCTAATACAGAATTAAATTGCATTTGAAATGAATGAGCTGATAAAAATGCTATCCCAGTGATCACATTTCAGTTCAACAATGGAAAACTGGATTTCTTTTCATTTGAGGGAGGTCTGATCTAGTTTTGTGTCTTCCCACCAGATTTTTATTTCTCCTAGTTGGCAGTGTAGTGGGCCACATTCTGGTAAAACACACAAATGTTTTCTAACTGCAAACCATGGTGTTTCAGTGGTCTCAGCTTTTCAGATTGTTATCTGATGCTGTTATTACTATGCTATTGTAACCACCACTTTTTTCCCAGATTGAATGTGCTGCTATTGAACTCTGATCCCATGGATAGATTGTGAGCAGCACCTTTAGTAGGATTGCAAATTTTGTCTGCTAAACCATGGCCATAAAATGAGAATTGTTTCTTTGTATACATTGACAAAAAGAAACTAAGCTCTGCTTTTTTATTAATGGATGAATGATGTAAATTAAAATATTTGACCATTTGAAAGCGTGGAGTGTGGATGTGCTAAGTTGTTTGTGGGATTGAATTTCTAATAACTTTTTTAATTGGAGGTTGAATTCAAGTCCAAATAGGCAGATCTTAATAGCCATATAAACCAGTAATCACACCACTAGGCAGATCTTGATGTGTCTTCAATAATTAATCTGGGCAGATATCCTTAAATAATTCAGTGATTTTTAATTAAAGAAAATAGGGTATTTAGTTGATTTTTTTAGTCTGGGGAATATTTATCAACATGATTCTATGCCTTTACTTTTTTCTAATATTTTTTCTTTCCCTGCTTGGTATTTTATGACTTTTGGATTCTTTCTTAGTTAAATATTTTTCTAAGAGCAGAGACTTTGATTTGTAAATGTGAATGTGATCAATAAAAACTTATGGCTTCAAAGTGTCCTTATTTATATTTAAATCCTCCCTCTCACCTGCTGTTTGTTGCTTTTTAGTTATGTCACCAGTCCCACTGGAGCTCAAAAAATTTAGCTGGTCCTCTCTAAGCTCCCAGACATGTTCTTTTCCCATGTACTCTTCCGTCCCTGCAGCTTCTGATGTAAAACAGATTTAAGTTTGTGTAGAGCAGAGGTCAACATGAAAGCCTAAAACAAAACAAAAAAAAAAAAGCTGGCATTCAACTTTTAGCTCTGGTTCTTATTATAACTCAAAGCTCTATTTTAGTAATTTAAAAATGGTAGTATTGTTCTACATCCATAACCTACCTTTCACCGAGTTTCTTAATGACTGTGATGCCCAGTTGAGATAAACTTCTAGACTGGCTGATGAGCATTTGGAAGAACTGCAGGCAGTTGTGCCACAGTGGTAAAACAGACAATTATTTAGCAAAATTATCTCTGTGAATATTACATTTATTTTGCTTTAGATTATGGCCAAGAGCAAAGGTTTGAACCCATTTCTCCTATTCCTAAGCAGTTATTTGCAAAATCATGGCTTTGGTGAACCTTGGTATGGGTAGTGGGAGCAGTGGCTACTCATGATCCCTTCGGTGACAGATTTCCTAAAAGTTTATTGCCAAGTGTTTCAAACATTTATTAATTTTTTTTAAGCAGACCAAATTTTCAGTTCTGTATTTTGCAGTATCACATCCCTTTCTGAAAGGCTTGGTAAATAATCATGAGTTAAGTGTTGAATGAGGATTAAATGCTGCATGTTATGGCTCAATGTGCTAGTCCATTTACCAGTGTTGTGTGTATGTACCCAGTCTTCTGCATTTTTCAGTGTTAATCAGATGGAAATAGCAATTGGAGGTGTAATTCAGTGTTGTGCTTAAGGTCATTAAACCCTGTGGTAATGGGTAAATCCAGAGCCTGCTGTGGCCTTATCAGGCAATTTAGCAAAGAAGCCAGTGCTGTGTCACTGAGACACTGCGAGCTGGACAATGGCTGCATCTCTGCTGAGGGACAAAACCCCCCTGTATCAACTTTTTATTTAATTTTGTATTGTAACCTATGTGGAACATGTCTAAGGTGATGAGGATCTAGCCTGTGTGCCCACCAGCCTCTCCTCTTCCATGGAGAGGAGTGTACCTAGAACAGCCCTAGAGCTGCTCCTTGGTGAGCACCAAGAGTGTTTGTCCTGCTCTTCAATTCAACAGCTGTCTTGGGAGCAAATTTCTGTGTAAAGCTGGTTTTTTTCACAGGAGTTTTCATTCATGCAAAATGAATCCTGACGTGTGATAGAAAGTAAAGGAAGGTATTCACAGTAATAATTAATTATAATTTAAAATAGAAAAAAAAATATTGTAAAAGCTAAGACCTTATCCTGCAGTGGGTTTGAAATCAAACTGAAGTTAGGAGGACACAGCGGGTATGAGCCCCTTCATGGGAGCTCAGTGAAGACTGTAGTCTGCACTCTGCAAAGGCTAAGACTAAGTCTCAGCTGTGAATTTGGTATTGATTTAGCACCTCTTTGCATTCTTTCTTCAATGGTAATTTATTGCCCCCGTGGTAGAGAGGGCTTCTTTGTGGAGATAGAAGATAGGGTAGAATGTGGAGAGCAGATAAAAAAGGCACTGGTGAAACAGAGTCCTCTGAAATAGTGGATGGAGGTGTTTTTATGCCTGATAGCTAAAAAAAATCATGGCCCTAGGCCCTCCAAATGTGTTTGATTCTTTTGTGTGCCATAAGAAATTTGAGCTCTTTGAGCTTTTTGGGGAAGGTCAGGTGGTTAATTTTGAAGTGTTTGCCACAGCTGTGTAAATGTTAGAGAATCCTGTGGGGCCTCGAACACGTATTATAAACTCAGGAGCTCTGAGATGGGCGTTGGAGGGGCAGGACTTTGTCACAAGGAAACTGTTGATGGAAAGGCAGAGTCGTTTGCAGATGATTCTGAGATGGAAGGAAGGGGAGAATACCATGTACTTTGGGTCCTAGATGCCATGGGGTATTCAAGTAACATACATTCTTTACAATGCACTGAATGCTAAACAATAGAATATTTTGGGAATTTCAACAAATGTTACTGTTAACCCCAAAGTGCTTAAAAGTCATGAATTCAATTTCAGAAAAAGCTCTGGAAATTTAGAATTATAGAAACAATACATGGAATGCATGTTTGTGATAATGTGGCACATTTTCAAGCAGTCTCTGATATTAATATATATCAGAGTTATATACCTTGTCTTTTTATTGTTCGACTTAATATGTTGTATATCCTCCATTGTAACAGAAAAAGACTAAGTAACTGAGACTTCGATATAATCTTAAGACTGCAATCTTGTCCAGAAGGCAGTAATTTTCCTTCAGATCTGATAATCCATTTCTACTCTTGTTTCCATACTAATTGCTTGTGCACATTGTTGTATGCTGATTGAAGTTAGAACACAAGAATTTCCCGGTCCTATTTCTACCCTTTGCATTGCAATATTGACACATGGGTGCTCATAATCTTGAGGATTTTTTAATTTTTTTTTTCTGATGGAATCACCGAAAAGTTTTGATACTCTCTGGTAAGAGTAGAAGGTGATTGCATCCAGTCTTGTGTGTGATCAGTGAATTGGTCTGGGCAATGTGGCAGGTTACAGTGTGGGAATGGGTTAAGCTGAAGAATGTGGTAAAAGATTTTTAAATTATTTTGAGGTTTATACATAGGAAAACAAGATTTAAAAAACTCCTACCTTTGTTGATGATGCCATTGTTTTGGAGCATATTCTGTACAAGAAGTTAAGTTTTGCATTTCAATGGACTTGCAATTCTTCCTTTGGAAATACAATATACAGCCCGAAAACTACTACAGCTCTTCATCTTAGATCACATCCTGTTGAAAGAAACATTCTTGAGAATGTTCATTGGCACATTTTTACCATCATTAAGGGCTTAGATAAGAGTTCTTGTGCTTTTGGACTCCTGATATTCAAGAAATTATTGCATAGAAATATGGCAATGTGTTGCACTTTTTTTGCTGGAGATTCAGATTCTGTCCCCTTTATTGTTCTTCCATAATCACTTCACAAAGGTTAAGCAAAATAAATATGGGTATTTACAGGGAGCTGGCTGTCTCCACTCACAAGCAGGACAATCAAGACACTTATTATTTTCATGAAAATTCTTTTTTAAATCTTAAAAAAAAAAGCTTCATTATAATTACTTAATCCTTATTTTTCTCTTCCTTTTTTTTTTTTTCTCCCTTGCAGTTGGAGTTAAGTAAGTGAAAATTATGTTTTCAGAATCTCAAGTTTCAAAAGAAACATAACTCTGGATTTTGGATGGTCTGACTTCCTTTTCCAGGGATGTGTCAAGTCCGGTATTTCAGTTTGAAACACTGATGTGACAGACTGCCATAATGCAATGTGTTTAACCACCTCAATGATGCATCAAGTGAAAGGAGTTCCCAAAGATTCAGTTCACACATGCACACACACACAAAAAAATGAGGGATAAACAGTATGGGAAGCGGAACATAAATCTTTTTCACATAGTTTGGCACAAATTCAATTATAATTTGTAAATGTTCAATCAATTAGACCACTCAGTTGTTTAACTTATAACTTTGAAGGGAGATTATCTTTTCCAAGGGGAAAGCGTCTCTTAACCAAGACCTTTTATGTGAACTGCTCCAGAAGGAAAATGCTACATTTGCTATAGAACATGAAGAGATTTGGGAGAAAAGTGTGTAATACCAGGATGTCTTTGGCTGAATTTCAAGATTTTGATAGGAATCAGCTAGCTAAACCTTTAAACTGCCAAATGACACAAAAACACTCTCCACCCAGAAGAAAAAAAAACTGGTTCCCCTGCCCTTAAATTAGAAATAGTAATCTAATGTCTTTATAATGTTTAATACTTGCAGTGATAATTCAGTATTAGTTGCAGGTACATTTGGAAGAAACTGCATGAAAGCCCATTACATTGTCCTTAATTTTCAAATGCTTTTCAGGATCTTACACACCTATTTTACTTGTGGCTTCTTTAATTTCAAAGCCTGTCAATTCCCATACAAGATATCCCAGTCTTCATACCTTATTAATAGTCACTTCCAAACACTGGGAACTGCAGTTGGCACCTGGGTGCCATGGAGGGAGACTTGTAAATACGGAGATACAGAAAGCTAAGGATGAGAGGGGAGGGAGGTCAATACCAACACAATATGCATTGTTGTGTTTTTTGAGTTCCAACTTTGCCATCAGGGCTGTGAAAACCCTTGTGTTAAACATTTTTTCTTGCTGCAGATGCAGAGCTTGCCTGTCAGAGAGCAGGAGCACTGGTGGGTTTGGCAGTCCAGTGGTGGCACCAGAAGCAACAGTGACACACAGGAGCTGGAGGTGTGTCCCTTCTGCCAGCTTGCAGTGTGAGTTCATTGAATACACTTTATGTGGACAAACCAGAACTGTCTGCAGTCTGGGACCAAACTGGAGCAGTTCATGACTGGCTGTGGTCCACTGACAAAAACAACTGAAATATTGTTCAAACTGAAAACATTGCATTTACTCTCTCTCCTATTGAAGGCAGTTGCTGTGTTGTGTTGGCTGCACAAGAATTTTGACTGAGCATTGAACATGTAGACCAAAACTAAATCATAACCAGATTCTGTCTGAAATCGTGTCTGCCAAGAAGCACAACAGAAATGATGTCTGTCCAAGCACACTGCTGCTGCTGGGTTAAGACATATCACAAGGCTGAGCTGCCTCACCAGCTCTGGCTGAGTGCAGGAGCCTTGGCTGCCTGCTTTTTTGACTGCATGTAACCTTTTCAAAAGCACCCAAATATCTTACAAGCCTGAATCTCACTGAAAGGCAGATAGCTGAGGGGTGACTAACATCAACAACAGCCTAAATGCAGCAAAATTGCCTGGAATGATCTCATAAACCTTAAAGATCTCCTTCTGCCCGAGTTTGAGTAGTTGTGGAAGCTGCAGAGTTACCAGCTGAGTGTTAAACAGTGTTTAGTTGGCCAAAGCTGGCTGGTTTTTGGAAAAGTGAGTGGGTGTGATTTTTTTCCACCTCCCATGACCCATGGCTGTAGGTCTGGTGTGGGGCTTTGCAATGGCCACAAGATATTGGTCAGTAGGTGCACGGTGCTCCTTGTGCCACCCAAGGTGCTGCTGAGTGTGGAGTGCTCCCACAAAACCTGTGGCATGCCAGCTTTAATTCAGTAAGGACTGGAAGATTTTTTCCCTGTGGATCTTTTACATTCAAGTCAGGCTTCACATAGCCCACAGTCTAGAAAAAAAAAAAACAAGGAAAAAATCTTTCACTACAGAGACAAATAGCAACATGTGGCTGGAAGATAACAGAAATGTACAGGCAAGTGCAAAAATTAAATATGGAAATATGAAAATGAGGTTGGGTTTTTTTCTAAGCAAAAGAACTGATCCACTTTTCATTGCTGGAGATTGCATGGGGTTTTATTTCCTCAGCAGCTGATCTCAGAAAAACAAAATAGAAAAAAAATATCCATAGATAAGACGCACCACCACTGTACCCTGACTTTTTGGTTTGCTTTGGAAGTGGGAGTCTTTTGCAAAACTTTTGCAGCTGGCCTGAAAAAAGGCAACAAAAAAGATAAAGGCAAAATAGTACATTAGAACTAAATGTGCAGAATGCACATGTGCAGCCTTTCTACCTTCCCTTCTCTGCCTTCAGTCTTCCTGCAGTGTCATACCTTTCCAAGGAACACTGGATTTCTTTTAAAAGACTGTTTCTTCATTTTTCACTGTCATTTTCCACATCTCCTTCCTCCCCTTGTATCCCTTCTGCCTGTCTGCAGCCCACATCTTTGCCAGATAGTTAATGTAAAAATGATTACCTCAGCTCCTTGCAGGCTCTGCCCCCGCTCTGTGGTGCTTTAAACAAGCTGCCTGGTTGCTGAAAAAAATCACAGTTCTCAGCAACGAGGCTGCTTCTCTCTGAGCCACATCATCGTGGAGGTGGCTGGTGAGAGCTGCCTCCAGGAGCAGCAGAGAGAGAGATACAGACTCCAGTGTTAAAGAGGCAGACTGTGGGGATCACTCTCTTCCTTCTCCTGTTAATGACTCAGTCTGTATTTACAGAGGAACAAAGTAAAAAAAAACCACCCACCCGTGGTCCTGTAATTTTCATTATCCCCAACAAATGAAATTGTTTAAGTATTCTTTGGAAGGGATGAAAATGAGTTATCTAGTTTCCTCTTCCTATGCAAGGATTTTGTATGATTTTTGCCCATATTGAATTTTAAAGTGCATGGTTCTGGGATGTCCCTCACCAGGGGCCTTTGCTGTGTCAGGTACAATTAGAAACCGAGGCTAATTGGGGTCAATATTCCATTATATGAAGCAAAGTGATAGGGAAATGAGCTTTCATTTGAAGGTAGCTGGTTCTGGTGTGTCTGTGCGGGCAGTCCTGACTGGAAAGAAACTGAGGCCTGTTAGGCACTTACAGACGCCAAATTTTTGGGGTGCAAAATTAGCAGCGATTTATTGAGTTTTCCTGTCAGAATACATCCCAAAAACTGCCAGTGCTCCAAGTCTGAGATACATTTTTTGCCCTCTAAAACACCAGAAAACACATTCTGTTAAAAAAATTTTAAAACACAGGGTTTGATAATCAATTAACTTCAACATTATCTATAAAACAGCTTGACAGCTTTCCATTAAACAAGCAATAAATAATCTAAAATAGGAGTGGTTTATCAGTGCCATGCTATACACATGAGCCCCATGACAGTCCACCCCTCATTGAGGGGTGCTGGGCTCTGCAGTGTACCAGGAAAGGCCATTAAAAATAATTAGGGAATCTGGTCCCTTCTCTTTCCCATCTGACTAATAACAAGTTGTGCTTCAGGGCATGCTGTTCTAAAGATTGGAGAAGGCAGGACCAAAGTTAAACCTGGAGGTGTACACACCAGGCACACAGGGAAAAGAAAAGGAAAAAAGAGTCTGGTCCTTTCTGTGGGTGTGTTGTAATATGCAGACTCCAAAGCAGAACTGAGACAGCCTCAGCAGACAGTCCTTTCTAGCATTCCTCTTGCTTGGCTGTTATTGCTGTCCTTTTCCTTGGGTTTTTTTTGGTGGAATCTCAAGGGTCCCAGCCTCTAGGATGGTGTGGGTGCAGCAGATGCACCCAGCAGAGGCTTGCAGGATGCTGACCAGGTCTGTGTCTCATGGCCTTCAGCGGTGATGTCTCCTGGTTAACAAAGTGCTCAGGACCTGAGCAATGGGTACATGAACACAGAATGGAGTAATCAGTGAGAAAATTGCATGGGTTTTATAGTTCATATAAGCCTAAAGAAATTAGGGCTTTTTTTTTTATTTTTTTTTTTTGACAGTGTAATATCATTATCCAAATGAGGCAGGCATCCTTTTATTGCCCTCCATTCACTTTTCATTGCCACCCATGCACCCTGTTCCCACAATCTGTGTTTTAGTTTGCACAGGTATTTAATATTCTCAAATTGTTTCCACTGCTTTGAGATCTGATTTTATCTGTTTCCTTCTCTTTATGTTTACTTTTTCCTTACAATGCTTCTCATTAAATTTTTTCTTCCACTTGACTAACTCCTTTCCAATTGTTTTCACTCTCTATAGAGCACCTATAATTTTCCTGGGCTAGTACCAAGCTTCTGATTGACCACCCCTCAGCTTTGGTGAGTATCTTTCACTGTCTCAGATGTACAAATTGTGTAGCTTAATTTGTCTTCATCTCCATCTTCTTCCACCATACAGTACAGCTCCTTTAATCACTCCTCCTGGTTTCCTCAGGTCAACTGTTCATGTTCAGGGGTTCTGGAAGGGTAACCTGCCCTGAAGACTCATGGTACCTGCTCCTTTCCTGAATGGGAAACTGTAGACTTTCATCTCCTCACAACCACAGATAACTCCAGGTATTTATTCAATATTCAATATTGTCATCAGAAGGAGATTATGAGACAGACTGCTTCTTGTGTTTAAAAGGTGCACAAAATGGTAAAAGCTTTTCATTTTGCTTACTCCTGATTAGCTCCAAGGAGATGGGAAAATGGAGATACAGACAGTTCCATACCGACTTGGAAGGTTTCAGTAATGAGAGAGGATTGCTCTGGCCTTTCCTGCACCTCTCCATGCTGCACTGAGGGCAGTGAACATCTGAGTTACTGTGAGCACTGGAGCAGATTTCCTTCCCTGCTTTGTCAAGGGCTTGGTGAGACCAACTCAAAGTACTGTACACACTTTGAAACCAAGGGCAGCTCAGACCCTTGTTTAATGCACTGAGCATTCATTATCAAATTTCAGGGCACATATTCCTTGGAATGACTGGTTAAAGAAGGCTCAGATGAAAAATGAAGGAATATGATGCATTCTTTGTATATGACTCCTCTTGTGGAATAGGGGGAGGATGTAAAAACTACACAAAATTAACATACAGTAAGTTAAGCGTGCTCATACACCATTTATTAAATAAACAGCAGCTCTGCTGGAGAAGTATACCTGACCACAAGGCCTTTACCAGCTTTTATAAGAGCAAAATAGACTGTATGATATTTACTTAGTTCTTTGCTCTAATTTGGAAAAACTTTGGAGTTATCTGTCTTAAAATTAAAAAAAAAAATAAAAATCAACACGAAACCACACCACGCACAAACAACCAAAGGGAAAAAAAAAAAAAAGCAACAAACATCTTTTAATTCTTGTATTTTCATTTTTAAAAAATCTTTGAATCCAGCCCAAGGTAGCAATGTTTTATTGTATGAAGGAAGTGGCCTGTTTATTGCAGCACCATATCTATGGCAGGAGCCACAGTCTACATACTCAGCTGAAGACACAATATCACAGAATTTTGTGACACCAAATGAGGACAACACTGCCTTAGACCCAGGTCTCTTATTTTCCAATAATTCACATTAAGTATTGTCATGCTGGAGATCCTTGTAGCATCAGATTTCTGTTTATTCTGTTGGATTTAATCTAACTTTGGTGAAATAATGTGATATTGCACATTGACAGCCTAAATATCCAAAGTGAGGAAAAAAGGGTTTCCTTTCTATTAGTTTTGAATTTGCATCTCTCTATTATCACTTCTTTTCCTTGTGTTATAAAATAAGGAGATCAGGAAGCACTGGATCTGTATTTTTTGGACCAGCCATACTTTTACACACGTTTTTTGTCACATTCTAGAAGAAGCTGTGCTATTGTTTTATACAATGCCAGTAGTACCACAGCACTTCAAACAGGTCTGTGAAATGCAGTTCCTTCTATCCCTACTGTTATAATTTTCCAGGATATTAGAAAAGATCCTAAGCCCAAAAATTTGGATTGAGCTCTCCGTTTCTCCAACAGCTGAGTTTGCTGTCATCTGTCATTGGGTTTGCAGTTCTTGGTCAGTCTGGGAGAGGTTACAAACAGTCTCCCCTGTTCTAACAAGCAGGCAGGTCCAGAGGCAGCTGGTTTTGCTGTTGTGCCATAATGAGTGAATGACTGAGCCCTAAAGAAGGAGATTTCTCTTATCCATTATGTAGCTTCAAAACCTGAATTCAAAACTATCTGCAGTTTTAAGAAGTCTTCCTTCAGTGTCAGGGGGTTTTCCTGAGTAAACTGTGCACCTGATACTACTCAGAGCCTAATTACTGTAAGTCAGGCATTTATTTCTTTGCAGGAGAAACCCTTTTGTACTATTAAAATACAAAAATGCCTAACTGACTGACTTCCATATAAAGGGGGAGGGGAAGGACCCACACATAACTTGAGTTACTCGAGCATAAGCTATTTTTATTCAATTGAGCCCTTTAGTTCAGATTAGGATCATAGCTTCCTTTGAATGTACAAGTTACTTTGAGTTCTTAGTTCAGTGTTGAAAAACTAACACTTAGGAACTTCTGAATATAAACCTCACTGAAAAGCTGAACTTACAAAAGTGCCTGTCTGCATTGTATATGAATCTTTACAGGAAAATAAGGAAACAAGCTAAGGTAGCAGGGGAAAAGTCTTGTTTGTGTTTTGCATCTTAATATTAGGAGAAAAGACCTGTAGGTTATAACAACAAATTTGTGGTGGATTCTGAGAAAATAGTGGAAAGGTTGTGATGATGGAGAGTGGTATGTGCATTTTTTCTTCTTATATCTCTTGCAGTAAGAGGCAATCACAGAGTGTCAGATTCTCTTAGCAAACTATTGGTTGGTTTGTTTAATTATTTGTCACATATGACAAGGAAAATATATTTTGTTATAGGCTAATATTCATATAATAATAATAAAATACACCATTTTTATGCTATTACTCCACTGTCTTGATAAAAAAGGCCACTGTTTTAACAACTGGAAAAGTCAGAACCAGGAAGGAAAAAAAAAAGCCAAAACTCTTCTGTAAAACTACTGCATCTGATTAGTTCAGATTAGGATCATAGCTTCCTTTGAATGTACAAGTTACTTTGAGTTCTTAGTTCAGTGTTGAAAAACTAACACTTAGGAACTTCTGAATATAAACCTCACTGAAAAGCTGAACTTACAAAAGTGCCTGTCTGCATTGTATATGAATCTTTACAGGAAAATAAGGAAACAAGCTAAGGTAGCAGGGGGAAAGTCTTGTTTGTGTTTTGCATCTTAATATTAGGAGAAAAGACCTGTAGGTTATAACAACAAATTTGTGATGGATTCTGAGAAAACAGTGGAAAGGTTGTAATGATGGAGAGTGGTATGTGCATTTTTTCTTCTTATATCTCTTGCAGTAAGAGGCAATCACAGTGTCAGATTCTCTTAGCAAACTATTGGTTGGTTTGTTTAATTATTTGTCATATATGACAAGGAAAATATATTTTGTTATAGGCTAATATTCATATAATAATAATAAAATACACCATTTTTATGCTATTACTCCACTGTCTTGATAAAAAAGGCCACTGTTTTAACAACTGGAAAAGTCAGAACTGACCAGGAAGAAAAAAAAAAGCCAAAACTCTTCTGTAAAACTACTGCATCTGAAGGAGGTTGTAATTATTTCCTTCTCTGTAAGTTACATCAACATATTGAAAGTTAATAAAGATAAATGTAACATTTAGTGGGTAATAAGAGATTGTGGAATGAAATAAACAAATGTAGGATATAGTGCATCTAAGTAAACACAAAGGTTGTAAAACCTTCAAACTCAAATATCAAGAGCACTGCAAATTAATGCTGCACACAATAGACCCTTTGGAAGCTAACTTAATCCACCCCCATGTATCTACATGAGGGCCATGCATAACAATGCATGAGCTGGATTTCCATTAGAGTTTCCTCTGCAGGCTGTCAGTTGTTTGAAGAAATAACAATTTCCTAGGCATGAAAGCTTTTTCAGAATGTTCCCACTGATGTGTAATAAAAGTGACTTTACTTTTTTTCCTTCCCTGCTCTCCTTCAGCCCCTCCCCCTGAGATGTGACTTGTGGGGGAAGAAGAGGATGGACTTAGACCCTTGGCCCCCTACCAGTTTACCTTGCCAGGATTATCAGTGCAGGTGTTAAAATAATTGAAGGTGTGGTAGGAGATACAACCCCTAATAGCTTTTCCTATATGGAGATTACCTAGGTAGAGAATGCCAGAGTACCTGAAGAATAGGCAAGTGAGTACCTTATTAACATAGCACCATTCAGCGGCAGCTGCATATCTGGAAAAAAAAAACCTTTAAAGAGCCTATTCATCTATGTTAATGGGCCCATTGCACAGTACATTGTGTGGGAAATTAAGTCTCTGGCTGTGAACTTCCTGTGCTGTGCAAGCTGCCTTGACTCTTTTTTATTGCTTCAGTGTTATTATCTCCTCCTGGAAATAAAAACAATCATGTTCTCACATTTGAGAAGCCAAAACATTCCCAGATAACAAACTGGTTGAAAGTTTCTTTTGTTTCCCTTATTAAGTGAAAAAATATGTTTTGAAATTAAAGTAAACCCTAAATTAACATCAAAGCCCATCAAATTAGCTGAGCTGTCATACGCATGACAATGTTGGGTTTTCTTTTTTTTCCCCCTCCCCTGTAAAATACACAATTTAAATTGCTTTCGTATTTATTGTTCCTTCCTTGGAATTAATTTTTGCCACAAAATATGTTAATTTATTCAAATGAGACATGATTTTTGAATGTTTGACTGGCAAAAGAACTGCTTTCCTGCTGAAAGACTGAGGTAGAAAATAACAATTTTCTTTTAAAGCATTTCTCAAAAATATAGTCTCTTTCCATTTTAGCAAAGAGTGGATGTTTCTTTAAAAGCAGATCAAGGAATGTATATTTAAAAAATTGCTTATTCAACTTTTTTTCAAGCTTTGTCATGAATTTGAGAGTAATATACAATGTTTTGCAGTCTGTCTCACCTTCAAGGAAGAATTATTATCAAATATTTAAACAATTTTCCATCCTCTCTTTATGAACCAAGTGCTGCACATTGCATCATCGTCATCATTATCATCATTATCTTCATCATGCTGATAAAAGGACTAATGATCAATACTAACTGATTACAACTCAATTAAGGAGGATCCTCTCAGTGTAAATTTTTTTAATCTTGCCTTTTCTAGTCCTTCTGCATTTTCAAGTTAACCTAATATGTTCCACTATTTAACATGTTTAATGAGCATACTGGAATATAAGTAAAATCGTTATTTAATGTGCTGAATTGCTTCCACGGTATGTACTCAACTTCCCTTGGGCAACAGAAATATATAAAGAGCAGCCAAAAAACCCCAAAAATTCACAGTTAGAAAATAGTTCTTGATATTAACTGCAATAGAATTTATCTCTTCAACGAGCAGCTGTCTAGAAGCCTTGTAGAGATGGAGATGGCCAGGAGAAGCTCTGAGTAAGCTGCCACGCAATAGAGAGTGTGAAGAAGCCAGTGTGGGAACAGCCTCCCAGTACAAATCATCATTTCATCCAGTCTGTTTGCACAGACATCCCTTGCAACCATCCTATTATTTTTCATCAAAATGTTATCTGCAAGCTCTTTGGGGCAAGGATGGCTTGGCACACATGGCACCTTGCTCTGTTTTCTGTGCTTGATAGTGCTCGACAGTGTTATCATAATGCAAATTATTGTTGTTCCTGGTAGGGACTGCACTGAGTGCTCTTCGCTTATCTGCAAGTCTGACAAGTGATAATCCAGTAACATCAGAGAGGAAATCAATATTTCATATTAGTTAATGATTTAATTATGGAAATTCTTCCCTTAATGCCATTTGTTAACTAAAGTCACCATAAATTGTATTCTGTTCAGCTCATCTTTCAGTGGCACTCTGAATTACACCTTCCTGACATTTAGATATTGGAATATTAAACAGATTTCTCTTTCCAGTCCGGTCCAACACTTTGTTCACAATGCAGGCCATCTGGGAACGTGTACCCATTAATGATCTGGGAGGCACTGTTAAGAGTTTGCATATTTTAAAAAGTCAGAGAAAATTAGAACTGCAGGAACACCAACATATCACATTCTCATTACATAAGTAGATCTGCCATCTACATTATTACTTTTTTCCAGTGATATCTTGCATTGTATTTTTTCCTCTTTGCTCATGTGTTTATTTTTAAAACAACACGCAGCTTTGTTTTTTCTTTTCTTTAAGGCTGGAATTTCGTGTTTTATAGTGTGCTGTTGAGAGTGAAGTCCCAGGCTAGTGATTCCCATTTAGTCCCTTTTACACAGCAATATTGTTTTTATATAGCAAGTCTGCTGTTGGCATTTCAAGAATCACAGAGGCGCCAGTAATTTGGGTGCAAGCAAAATTTTTGAAGCAGTTCCTGTAAAGATAATTCAGATTAATGGGCCATTTACAGTCTTGCTAACTTACTAACTGGCTATGTGCTCTAGGTAATCAGGGTGACATTACTGCCGGCACAAAAATGACATCTCGTCATCAGAAATTTTCTTCATTGGCATGGAAAATGCCAGGCACATCACCTCTGACTGTGTGGCCACCACATCTATTAACCTTATTGATTTGGAGTCATGCTGTGCCACACTGGAAAACTACTCCCTGCTGAAAGACTCAAGTGGATCAATCCTGAACCATGAACAAAAACTCAATAACTAAATGTAGTAGGCACCTTTCTCCATTAAGTATTCCTCAAAGTAAATCACATTAGAGAACATCACTGTGAGGAACTTACCTTGGGATTCTGTGATCTCCCAGAAACCAACAGGGAAAATAGCAAAAAAGGAAGGCAAGAGATTGCACATTGCTTACGATACTTTATATCTCTTGATCTTGTTCTCAAATATCCATCTTTATGTCATGATACTTTAATTTTATTCTACAACTCTGTTCCCCTTTCTAAACATTAAAAATTTTTCCTTGGTGTTTGTTTTTCATTATGATTGTCCCTGGTAAGTCATCTGATGAAGGATGATTATGAAAAAGAAAGTTTTCTATCCTTTATGAACCCTTCAGCATTTTCATGTTTTTATAAGCATTCGTTTTTGAGACCCTCATTGTGACGGGGTTTGAAAATGAAACAAGCCAACTCCTTTCAGCCTCATACAGTTAACAAAGAAGGCAACAAAAGGACTTCCAGAGCTTCATATTTCCTGACAAAAGATAGAGGGCGGCAGCAAGCCCCATTCATATTTAAATGTTCCTGGCTTTGGAATTAAAAGTCCATCTTTCATGTTACCATTTCCGTTCCTCACTTTTTGTTGGTGTTCCTGGCAATGAAAACTCTGTCCCAAACATTAATGTGACTCTTCAGTTCAGTCTGCACAACTTCTGTTCTTAGAAAATATTCCTTGTCACAGACAGCTGAAGATTTCTTAAACAGCACTTGCAAATCATTGTAGCTTATAATTGTCTTGCAAAACTGATTTAGGGCAAGAAAAATGTGGGTGCAACCACTCTGTGGACATGTGAGTAATGGCTGATTGTAGCTGAGTAAGTTGTTTAAGGGGCCAGAGGGACCCTTCTCCTCAGAAAAATTACTTATATGAGTCAGGGGTACAGGATGGGACAGGATCATTTCTGTTGCTCAGTGCTGTTACAATTTTGCCCAGGGGTCTGATCTGAAAACTTGACTGCAAATCCTGAAAGCAAAGGGTTTAATTTTGCATTTGTATTGGTGTTAATGGACAGAAAAAACTTCATTAAAAATTCCCCCTGCACTGTGTTCAATCCTGCCTATCGTCTGTATACATATCTGTATACATATTTTAATATTTTATTTAAAAGTAATTTCTGGATTATGCAAAAAAAGAAAAGGAGATGCAATGACATATTAGAAAATATTATCAGTTACTTGGGAAAAAGTGATTTCTCAAAGCCACGTAAAAGTCTGGAAAGTATTCTTTTTATTCCTTAGGAAATAACCCTGGGTATCTAATTAATATCATGAAATTAAGGCCATTTATCTGAAAAACTGAAAAAAGATCTATATATGCACCAAAGTTCAGTGTTTGTCCCTGAGCTCTAACACAAGATATACTGTGTGAAAGTCTAACATGGGATACACCATATATCATCTCTATTTAGAGCCCCTAGGCAGGAAGTATGGATAAAAAAAATAATCAAAATTACTGTTTTTCTTTACTGAAAGCCCTCTAAGGAATTCATTGGAATGAGTTCTGTCTGCCCATCTAATTGATAATTATTTAATTAGCAATTTATAATGATAATGGGATTTTACCCCCCACCAGTCCATCTTGTCTGTAAGAAAAATTTAAGTAGACAACCTTATGTATTACTTTACCACTTTTGGCAGTTGGCACAAGATATTGTGGGCCAGCGTTGTGATTTCCTACAGTTAAACCATAAAAGCAATGTATTCATATATTTCCTTTGCCTACAGTGTTTCCTTTTCTCATTACCGTGGGTGACTGGCACTCTCACAATGTGTGTGGGTGCACAGGCTTGTTGTGTCACCGTGGACAGTTCTAAGAGCAGCTTCATTAGTTCTTTTTACAACAAAAGCTAGGTTTTTTTTCCTGCCTTCTCTTTCTTTCCCTTAGTTGGCATGCGGGTTGAATTTTTCTTGGACCCCCTGCTTGACTTTTTTTTTAGAGCTCCTTTTGAACAGTGCAGCAGTGTGAACACTAGGAATTGTAACTGATAGACTGTTTGCAGGAGAACTCATGAAAGTTCTCTTTGTTCACTTCACATCAACCAGGTTTATGCAGACCCTCCCCCATCTCAGGGAAAAGGAAATCCACTTTTAATTATACATTGATGGGAATCACTGTATAGTGAAATTGCATCAAGTGGAGAATGCCCACTTTATTCTCTTTTATCTGAGAATCCAAAAGAAGAACTGGAGTAAAAAAAAATGGATATGCAAGCATAGACTTCCCAATATAGAGCCAGGCCTGCCTAATTTAAATCAATCTGCCAACTCCACTTCCAGTCCTGATTAAAATTTTCAGCTGAATCTCTGCACTGTGAGGGTGTCTTGTCTTTAGTCCTTGAGCCTGGAAGGTCTTCTTTTTGAGAGCTTTACCAAAGGAAAAAAAAAACCAAAACAATATATTTTTATGTGAAAGGAAAGAATTGTAAGCAAAAGATATTTTCAAAATTTGAATTGAATAATTTTTTTCCCCTCTTTCTCCCTCAGATAAGCATATTGAAATTGTGTAGAAGACTCCTGAGGGCAAAAAAAGAGAAGATATATCTGGTGGCAGAATGAAGAGATTACATAACCTGGTGAGAAGTATAAGTAAACAAGAGAAGCACTTTGTGTCATTTTATGTTGTTATGTCCAGTGAAATGAATGGTAACATTTTCAGCAGTACTTACAGGAACCTCTGAGATGATAAATTATTTGAGTAATCTGCTAATAAATACGTAATGTTAATTTTCTTTCTTTTTTAAATTAATATCACAAGATACCATTAATAGAGACAACGAAGCAGGATATTCAGCTTTATTGTGTATACTGTTGAAGTTTACTACGGTTATATTTGCCTTTTGAATCTTCCAATAAAAAAAAGAAATATTGATGTTTTTCTCAGACATTTAGGCAGGAAAGAAATACTTTTGAAAATGTTCTTGAACACAGATGTTTATATTCCTTCTTAAATTGCTTTTTCTTAGTTTTTTCCAATTAATGTTTTGCATACAATTTAGTAACTGTTTTTTTTTTTTAATATTTCCTGGGGGGAAAAAAAGTTAATGCCCACAAAAGAAGTGTTGTGAAGACCAAAGAAAAAGCAGCCTGCCTAGAAACATTGGATGATTCTGCCCTTAGAAGTTTAAGCACACTCACCTAAAGGGAGCTGGGTAAGGCAGAAATGTTCTCTGTGGATATTAGGGGGAATGTGGGCCTGGCAAATGAAAGAAGGTGATGCTGATAGATCTTACCTCAAAGACAAAATCCTGATTACCTCAAGGTCAAAGACACCATGCAGTTCTGTCTCACAGTAACACCAAGAACATGATGAGCTGTTGATGGGCCCTGGTCTTAGGGAAAAAAATATGTGCATTACATCCAAGTAGAACCTAGGAAAACTCCATCCAAAACACCATCAGTTCTGGATACACTCCTCTGCTGTTTGGTCAAGTCACAAATGAGTGACTAATCATCCTTTTGGCCTCATTCAGGTTGAGACTTCTACTCCTCTACTGTCTCACATTATCCTAGATTTTCTTCCACAAACCTTCAGGCTTCATTTCTCCCCAGCAAAAGTCTGAACAAATGAAAAGCGTGTGGATGTAGCCAGGGGGGATGAGGAGTTGGATGAGGCAGAGATTAAAAGTTATGTAGTCTTAAAGACTTAGAGTGAATCCATGACTAATCCTGGTCTAGAATATCCAGTAAAAAAAAGCCTTGAGCCGGGAAACTCTCCTCTGAACTTCATTTCTTTACTCATTTGCAGTTCTTCAAGTTATCTACAGATATGTGACATAGAAGTTCTGAAAAGACCAGGAGTTTTCTACAGCATTTTTTACTTATTTGTCGGAGCCACAAGTTTCCAATTTGAAGGTAAGTCTGGACCCAAGTCTTACCTTCAAATCTGTAAGATTATGTGAGTCTGTCCATCAGGGTTCTGCTATGCCAGAATGGGAACATCATAATTTTCCAGGTGGTCATATTTTCAAAGAACAAGGAAAACAGGAAATATTTAAGAACTAAATACTAATTATTTTGGATATTTTTTGACGAAACAAAGGCACTTTGTGATAGCATACCAAATAAGACAATTAGAAAAAGTTCATTAAACCCCAGGAAAGAAAGGAGCAACTCCTAAAACACAAATCCCAGTCAGATTCCAGGACTAAATCTAAAATGATTCAGAATAGGCAGCAGGTCAGCTTCCAACCAAATAAGATTTCACTGTAGCCAACCACTAAATGACACAGAAGCGTGGAAATTGAGGCCAGAGTCGCTGGGGAGACTGATCCCTGAAAAGGAGCCTCAAGAAAAAGACTACAGTGGAACAACTGATGCACAGCAGGGGTTGCCTGGAAGTGGTGTCTCTCTGCCTGCTGTGAGGGAATCATCCAGGGAGAAAAAGATGGGAATGGAACTGACTTGGGAAAGGCTGAAGGCAGGAGCCTGAGAATCAAAAAGGTATCTTAGAAATATGGTAAAAAGTAAACCTCAGGTTTGATTGTTCTGGTTTGCTTCCTTTTTACATCCATACTGGAGGTTATTTAAGAGTCCTCAAAGACCAGTCTAAGGTTTGCTGCTGAGAATAAAGCTACTGAGATGGATAATGTTCTTACAACAAAAGAGTTAAAAAAAAGTGGGAACATTTTCTTGTCATGGCTTCGTTACCTGGATTCTCTATAGCTCTCCTAGAATAGACCAGGGCCACTCCTGCTTTCAGTGAAGTTGCTCATTCATTTACTCCCTCATTCAGTTTAGAATCAGGACTTTTTTCTTTAAAGTTCAGAAAAATGTAGTTCAGCAAGTTTCCTTCTGTGGAGAACTTAGGCTCACTGTTTGAGAGAAAAGCCCTTGAGGCTGACATGCTTTAGTTGGAGTTCTGCTGAACTGAACTTGCACATTAAGTACTGTACCTTGCTCTTTCCTGCTGAAGCATCCCTTAAGACTACATGTGTGTGTAAATAAAGGAAAGTGGGATACAGCCTCAGGATTTATGCTGTGTCGTCTATGAAGAGGCTGTTTGGTGAGCCAAGAATTGCTGGGTTGTGGATACAGAAGCCATATCATCCATACTCAGGGGTATGCAGTGGAAGACAGCCATACCAATAGAAAAATTCACAAGCCAGACTTCCACAGCTGGATTTTTCTAGTTTAAACTTACTTTGGAACCAGGGCTAATGTAAAGCTGATTTAAAATATGCAAGATGTAAGCCTATAGGTTCTTCAGTAATCTTAGGTCTCTCTGCTAGAGCATTTTATTCCATATAATGAGATATTATTATTAATAATGAGAAGATAGATTTTTCCTGCTCGTTCATGTTGATGCAATACTGCTCAAGTCCTCACAAAGGCAAGGATGTGTAATTGGATTTTAGATTGACAAGTAACACTAATGATTAAATGCCCATCTTAAGCAAATGTCCTGAATTCAATCACTTCAGTCTTTAGCAACAGTTTTTAGGTAACCATCACCATATTTGAGGAGGTAGGAATGAGATCAGGATTCCTGTACTCTGCTTGGTTGTGTGTAGCTGCCAAGGCTGACATCTATTAATGGAAAAGCCTTTGACTGTATCACATCTCTTTTCGTGAGAATCTGAATAGCAGTGACAGATCAGGAACCCCATTTTGATGCTCACTGCATATTTTTCTTTTCTCCTCAGTTCAGACATACTCATTTCATTAAGTTGGGTCAGTTAGGTCAGGCAGCCTTATAATTATCTCCCAGGACCAAAGCTCTGGCTGAACTTTTAGTTCAGAACATTGTGTCTTTCCTGGGACCTCGTGGGGTTATCCTCCATTTCACTTCAAAATTATGAGGATGGATTCTTCTGTGCTTGTGTATACTTTGTGTACCTGCCAAGTCCTCGCCTTCCATTCCTTCAGGTAGTCTCAGAAGTCACTGATTATAAATGCTGATCTGACTCTGTAAGCTTTCAGCAGCACACCTGAGGTTCCCATTTTCTTTCATGGTGAACAGTTTTTCTTTCTTTCTTTCTTTGACTTTTTTGAGGAACTGATTCCAAAGATTTTATTCACAGTAGTTAACAGGTGTGAATTGGTGTTTGCTAGCATACGTGTCGTGCTGGGTAGCCCTTTGTTCCCCTCCTGCTGCTTCCCTGCTCTATTATGGCAAAACTTACTTTAATAGTTTTTTTTAATGGTTTGTACAGTGTGTATTTTTAAAGCATATTATGGAATAAAAGTGAATACCTATGAGAACAATGTGTTCCTCTGAACCTCTAACAATTGGGCAGGTTTCTTGATTTCAATGGACACACTCCAGAACAAGGGACTTGTACCACCTGAGCAGGAGTGCTAGAATCTGGCCCTCAACAGATGCAGTTTTGTTTCCACCAGCATGTGCCAATTAAAATGATTCTGCTGTAATAAAATATCAGGAGACAGAAAAGGAACCGCCGTGAACTGAGGCAATACTGAAGAGTTGAGGGCTTTTTCAGCTGACACAGATCCCCTGCTCCACTGGCGATCAATGGCAATAATGACATTCCCTTTGCAAGGTAGTGCTGGGCTGCTGAGGGCTGATTCTGATGGCAGTGGCTGGTGTGAGTTGTTGAGGGATATTAAAAGATCGTGTTGGATGGGTGGCAGGAAGATCTGAAGCCACCAGAGATGTGGAGCAGAAATAATAGGAGGAGTGGTAAGAGTGACACCATTTCCAGAATATCTGAATTAAGAAGGAAGGCAGGAGAGGCTGAGCTGCGTTTGAAATACTTTGTCAGCTCAGTTACAAGTAATTGTAGAGAATGTAGATACTAGTGCCTCAAAAATGAAAATGAACTACTAAAACAAAATTTTAGTTTTACAAGTCTTAGCAAGAGTGGATTTAGCCAGCAAACAAAACCATAAAAACTGTTCCTTCTGATAAGTATTTTCCTTTCAATGGGGATATATAATCTACTGAGTTAACTCTCTTTACAGCTGTTTCATGCCTTTGTAGCATGACCCAGCCTCATGGATGTTTCACCTGATGTCCATAATTTGAGAAGACACTGAATTCTGAGCTCATACTAAAAGACATATAATATCTAAAAACCCTATAGAGATAAGAATGTCTATACACTGTGGCTATTTTTTTTGCCTATTTCTCTTTACTGTGGCTAACATTTTTGTTTTAATAAGAACTGCAATGCTTGTATTTGCTGAGCCTTTCAGTAATTACAACTTAATTTCTGTGCTGTGGCACAATGGCAAGTGGATTTCACTGCTACAGATTCTGCTACTTTAATTGTCACATTTT
The DNA here is from genome assembly GCA_024865655.1 of Emberiza elegans. Taxonomy (NCBI): domain Eukaryota; kingdom Metazoa; phylum Chordata; class Aves; order Passeriformes; family Fringillidae; genus Emberiza; species Emberiza elegans. The sequence goes on from JALJVW010000149.1 coordinate 13,125,328, forward strand.
CCCTTCACAGCTCAATTTCTTTCTGTTTTCCTGTTTGAGTTTTAAGTCTAGGTTTTTATTTTTCATACATGTCTGTTTAAAATCTCATTGGGATGGGAGAAATCCAACATCAAAAATTTAAAAAGAACCCCAAAACCAGCCAAACAAAAGTACAAAAACAGAAACAAAAAAAGCCAAACAGAGGGGTTTCAGGAGCAAAGAAAAAATGCTTATGAAAAAAGAGGAAACTTTGCTGCACCATCAATATGCCAGGGCACACAGTACTCCTGTATTCAACCATAATTTTTGCCTCACAAAATTCTACCTGTTTTAAGAGCTCTCAGGCTTCTTGTATTCCCCTTGGGCTTTGTAACAAACCTTGAAAAATTCCTGGTGCTGGCAGAGGCAGGAAAAAGACCTATATAAAGAAAAGGGTTATCCTTGGAAGTAGAGAGCTCTTCAAAACTAAAGGTCTTTTTGGGTCTGCAGAGGTCCATTCCCAGTAACCAGAACCCAAATATGGTAGGTTAATCTGGTAATCAGACACTGGAAGGGATACACCAATATAGCCAGTGGCAGGTGACATGAAAAGTCTGGCAGAAATGAGCTATAGCAGAAATTATTTTTAAAATAAATCAGTATTTTGTTGAAAGATAAATGTTTTGGGGTTTTTTTTGTTTGTTTGTTTGTTGTTTTTTTTTGTTTGTTTTAACAGGAAGCTTGCTTTTCCTCCTATGTCCAATTCGGATGCTGAAGGAAGAAGAATGTGGTCCTGCAATCCCTCCCCACATGCAAACTCACATTTTAACCTCCAGGATCACTTTGCCTGAAATCCAGCATTTTGACACTAAGAATTTTCTCAAAAATAGTCATAAAATTGTTTTCAAATATTTAGAAGAAAAATCAACATTTTGAAAGATGATGCAAAGCAACCTGTGTTCTCCAGACAGGTCTATTCATGTATTCTTTGGCTGTCAGAAGTAGAACTGTAGTTCAGCAATTACCTGCATTACATTCACATCTTCCTTTTTCTGTTAAATCATGCACACACATTTTCAATTTATTAGTACTGGATAAGTGGCCAACTATGTCTAGAAGCCTTGTAACGTGTAAATTACCTTAGCCAGTTCTAAGAAAGAATATGTGTCCATGAAAGTGAATTACTCACAAATCACAAATTAAACCACCTTTTCAAAATTATTTCAGATGGTCTAATTATCTGCAAAATGTAGGATTGGGTTTGTACTGTTGACATTTGTTAATATCCACCAAAAATGCTCATGGCATTTTTGTATGCACAGCAGGAAAATCAGTATGGAACTGGAATTTGTTGTTAATAAAACTTGAAAAGCACCGCTTAAGGTCTTTGCTGATCTATAAATGGTTTAGGCCTCTCAAGCCTACATACTGTCTTAGGGTGAGAACATATGGAAAATACACATGAAAAAGCAATTACAGAAAGATTTGGATTCAGGGTACTGATATTAATTAGAGGTGAATAATACTGATTTGAAAACTTGACACTTCAGGAATGGCAAAGCAAAGCAATCACTGACATGTCTGGAATTCATATTACGTGTCCAAGCAATTTTCCTTATTCCTTCTGTAAGTGCATGGTATTGTTCATTTCAATAAGATATTACAGGCAGAGACTAGACATTCAATTCCCTCTTCTTCAGACAACTGGGATTTAAATATCCATTCAGTTCAGTAAGTGGTATGTCTATCATAAAACTGCTTTCTAACTCCATGTCTGTGGTTGCATACGCATGGTTGATATATAATTAACAGGCATTTTGCATCCTTCTGAAGAGCATACAGTACAGTAGTCTTTTGGGTTTTTTTAATTTGTGATACAGGCAGTGGATCACTGGCACTGAATATCTATCAAAATCATAGTGCTACACATGTAAGAAAAAAGATCTTTTACAGAGTTAGAGCAAAAACAGTAAGGTTGGCGATATACTCAAGATTATGTTTCATATTAAGACTGAGTAGGCTTCTCTATCCATTAAAATATGTTCCCTTGTTATCATATTCTTGAAACAAATTTAGTACCAATAATATGTGTGTGCTGGGAGTGGTTTGCAAAGAAGAAGGCTCTGATGGGTTGTGACCTGACTGTGTTTTTGGGTAGATGCATTAAATCTGTTTTTTTATCTGTTCGTCTTCAGAATCAATACAATGGGTGCAGCAGAGTCTGCTGAAAGTCCTGAAAGGAGTTCCTGGAGCTCAGTGTTGAAAGTATAAATGGAGCACTTAACTAATGTCAGGTCACAGCAGGAAATAAAAATTAAACTTTAGAAGCAGCCTTCAGCACTAGGCTATCAGGAGGCTCCTCCAGGTTTATCCTCACAGGACATGAATATAAGACACTATTTTGGATTGAAGAGTCAATGGAAGAGATTTTGCAACAAATTAGAGAAAATAAACAGGATCCAATTATAAGTATCAGATTATGTGTCTCCAGACAGAATTCAGCAGGGAAATTGCTGAATTTTAACTCTGATACCAGGTAAGATAATTAAGTATGAATTCAGGTTCTTTGAGAACAGATGTAATTTTGTAGGAGCTCAATGATCAATGTGAGATAAGACTGTGTGATCAAGGTACTACATCTGGCTTTTTTAAAGGCCTTATAAAGGATTCCTAACCTGAAAGATCTAACTTTTTAAGAAATAAGAGAAACCAACTTGGATTAATAAACAAATAAAAAAACAGGAGACAACAGGTAGAAATAAAATAAATGTTTTCCCAGCAATGAGTGGTTGTTCATAAAGCACAAAGGATCTGTGCACTCCTTATATTCATAAATAATATTTATTGAGGGAGGGGATGATTCAGAAGCTCCCATTGTTTACAGATGATGCAAAATTATTTAAGGCTGACAGATCTACAGCTGACTGTGAAGGTTTGGAATAGTATTTTCTAGCCAAATGGGGAACAAAATAGTATAGGACATTCAGCATGTGTTTCAGTTGCTAGAAAATAAGCACCTAGAGTCATCTGAAGGGGAACATGTCCACATGATGATGGCAGAAGCCAGTCCTTGGATGTGACATTACATGTCTATGTTCGGGAAACTGATATATTCTAACTTATGGAGAAAAACAGTCTTAGGCATATGTAAAAGTGGCTTGCAAAATATTCAGGTAAGAGGTTTTGAAATCAATGTGTATGGTTCTCTGAAAACATCAGTAATAGTCAAAATTGATTGTTAAGCATTATTAGAAAAAAAATAAAAAGGGATATGCTCCTGCATAAAACAGAACACTGTGTTCAGTAATGATCTTTGAACCTCTAAAAAGATATAAGAGAGCTGGGAAAGGATTACAAGGGAGATGGGAAGAATGTAACTGCTTTCATATAAGCTCAAGTACATTAGGAGTCTTCATCTTGCAAAAGCCATGTCAGAAAAGAGATATGACAGAAAACTATGAAAAAACATGAATTATGTCAGAATGTGAACGGGGAATCATCATTCACTATTTCTCACAGTATGAGATGCAAGGCTCCCAGAGCAAATGAGCTTTTAAGGTTTAAAATGGAGAAAATGCTGCCAGTTGTGGACTTCATTTCTATAGAAAACTATAGAGGTTGAAAGTATAGATGGACTGAAAAAAACAATAAGGGAAAGTAATGTAGTTTTGGTCCATCAGTGGTTCTTAAACAAGATGACCTGGAGGCAACACTAAGCTGAGTAACTTTGTAAGTCCTGCTTTTCTAGAATGCAGGAGGAAAAATGGCTTTATGCATGCCACTGTCTCTGCTTCTTTCTAGCCAATGATCAATGCTGGAGCCAAGAAGCAACTATGGAAAATTTGGTCTAACCAGCATAACCAGACCGATTCTGCATTTTTATTATGAGATCCCTCCCTTTGACCTGTAGTGGACTGGCTTTTCTGTAGCATAAGTGGAGTAAGTAGGCAGAGTCTCTTCTTCAACATGTATACCATTGAAAGCCAAGAATATATTTTTTTTTAATCATAATATGCTAAGAAACAAAAGAACCCTTCAGGAGATTCCTTCAAAAAATTTCATTGTCTCATATTTGGCTGTATTAACTCTGAATCATAGAATATTCATAATATTCCTTAAGCTGACAGTTCTAACAACAGAAACAGCCTGAAATCATCACCAAGTTAGAGAAACTGCTGGAAGAGAACAGCCTTTGAGCAGTCACAGAAACTTTACATAACCAGTCAGGATAGCAGCTGTGTAAGGGAAATTCTGGAGAGTGGTAGATGCACATGCTGAATTCAGACTTGTATGAGTTAATTAAGAGAGTAGGGATAATACCACTATGGGGAGAAACAGAAACACAGAAACAAACAATTCTAAAGGTCAAAATCTTCATGGATTTTAATGACCAGAGCTACTAGTGGTTGATTCTAGTACTCCTATTTCTGGTTGGCAACCCCCATGCAAACACATTTCCACACTGCCCTGAAATACTTGGCTTGCCCCTCTTATAGATCCCTCACAGCCTTTTCCACCTAAGAAAAGGCACCTAGAGTTTATTCATACTTGTAAAAAGAAGTTATTCTCAATTCTTGTACATTCCAGGATGTGCTGAAGGAAGCATCTTTGCTGAGGGAGCTCTACAGGCTTTATGTCAAATCAAATGCCACTAGGCAGGCTTTATGAGAAGTCATCTTTCCCTGACATGCCTGCTAGATGTTTCCTGCCATCTGGGATTGTTCTGAGCTTTTGCCTGTCCAGGTAGATGTGTTTCTCTTTGCAAGGACAAGTGACATCAACTGACAGCCTTTAGAGGAAGCTCTGCTTTGTTCACAGAATACAGATGAGGAGTGTTCAACCTAGGAACTGTAACAGCTTAAGGTAATACAGTGGTCACAGGCAAAATCCTAATGTGAGCCACAGACATGTAACTGGATAAAGCAGGCTCCTAATATTTGATATGGCAGTGTTCTAGGACAATCATTTCTGAAATCTGGATGAGAAAAGAGGCATGTGCCTCAAACCAGGAGGACTAACACATGAGACCGACTACATGCCTCAGCAGATAAATTACAACTTCAGACAGTTTATGAGAAATAATAGAAGCTTGACAAGAAATGAGGGCAGGGTAAGAACAGTTTAACAAAGAAAGGTGCTTCTTAGCCAAATCAGACCTTGCAAATCAAATTAAACAGATGGCAAAATCTTTCTCAGTCATATGAGGAGAAAATAACCAAGAGAATCTCTGTGCACTGAGGACTGAATAGAAATTAAATGTAATCTAGGTGTGACACAAAATCTAAATTAAGATTTCAATAACAAAAAAAGATCAAAATGGGAAAATGAGATTAAGTAAAACATGAATTTATTTTTTTAGAAGTCATTCAGATAAACTTGTTATCTCACGCCTTTTATTTTGATGACAACTCGATTGTTGGGATAAAGCAAATGCAATAGATTCAACATTTCTGCTCTTCAGTAAAGCATTTGATACATTACTACATGGGGAATTATTAGTTAAATTGAAAAAGATAAGAGCAAGTATCAGGACTGTAAGATAAGTAAAAAAGTGACTGAACAAGAGATGAGAGTGAGTTATGTTGAAAGGATTTCTCTCTCTCCCTGGAGGAAAGTTGCTTGTAGAGTTCCTTTAGGATTGGTCTGGGGATTAATTTTATTTAATATTTTCCTTAATGGCCTAGGCAGAAAAAGTAGGAGTGTACTAATTAATTTGCTGATGATACAAAACTGGGAGATGTCATGAATACAGAGGAGGATTGGAATATTATACAAGAAGAATTAAATGACCTTGAAGGCTGGGGTAGTAGAAATGGGATGGAATTTAAGGTCGTGCGCTCCTAGGTCATGCACTTAAGGACTAATGAAAAGAACCAGCCATGAACTGTAGGCTCATCAGTGGGAAGTGACAGAAAGAAAAACCACCTAGTTGTAACAGTCAATCACAGAATTACTATGAACTACCAGTGCACAGAAAAGGAAAACACAATTTGGAGATATATTGAGTTAAATATTTTTAATGAGGCAAGGAGAGTATTTATGTCAGTGACCAAGGTGCTCGTTAGACATCGCCTTAAATTCCAAATCCCTATGGTTAAGGTGCAAATGTTCTGGGTTTTTTAACAGCTGCAAAGGTATGCTGACTAGTGTGATGATCAGAGGAAAGGATGGCCTGTCTGAAAAGAAGCTGTGCCCAGCAAAACAGAGGTTGGAGAGGTAAAAATTGCTATCTCTAAGTATACAAAGAGGTAAACACCAGGGAGAAGAAAAAGCTCTTGAATTCACACAATAATTTTGACATGAGAACAAATGGCCTTAAAGTGGCTGTGAATACATTTGGACAAGAAATGGAGGAAAGGAGTGTGGGAGTAAACACAGAGCGAGCCAGATTTATTTGCTGGGCTTATGTGATGTGATTCATGTCCCGGCACAGGCTTGAACCTGATGACTCCTGGTCAGCCCCGTGCCCTATTTGTCAGGCAGCCTTGCTCACAGTCCTTTCCTTGGCTGGCTATATTTTCTGTGACATTCTCGGTTGTACTTGTGGGAATATATTTTATAGCATAACCTCCTTGATATAACACGAATATTAGATGATATCTTTAGCTATCCATTCTCTTCTTTCTTGAGAGGAAAACAGCAATAACAGCCCATACAGCCCATGTGTTGCAATGACCAGAACAATGGAATGAAGCAGAAATAGAATGGCTGTTTCTCTACAAAAAAATTTGTTGTATTGAAGCAAAAAATCTAAAATAAAAATATAGCCATACAGAAAGTAAGCACTTGAGTCCCATTCACTCAGAAAAACACATTTAGAATTAAGAACTTTACTGAAAGACAGGGTCTAATTTTTTGCCTTTTTGTTCCCATTCAATATATTTGTACACATTTTTGTATATTCCTCAAGTACATTTCAAATTTAAAACTAAACCAAACCATTTTTAACATGACTTAATATTATGGTTCTAAGTTCTTATATTCATGTATTCCTTCTTAGAGAAGAATTATACTTGCAATATTGATAGGAATCTTGTGAGGATTACCGACTCTATATTTTGTAACATTAAGTTGGTTAATTTCTCAGAATATACATATTTTCTTATCTCAACCAGGCCACAATTGTGAGGTTATAATTCCCCAGTTTGATGTCATTGCTATCAATGAGAATAACTGGGGGAGGAGGGAGCCCTCAGTTCGTTCTCTGTTGAGTGATGTGACTTAGTCATAACAAGTGGAAATTGTCCCAAGGTTCTGTACTGTACTTGTGGTATAAAATCAAAACAGTCGTATTTCACCATTAATGCCATCTCAAATGGATCTCTTATTTCATCCTGAGAAATTCTCTCCCTAGTATGTCTCAAATCTCATTCTAGCATTATAAATTAGCAATGCAGGGGTTGAGAAGCAGCAGCAGCACATTCTGATACTGGGTAAATACCAACAATCCTGTGATTCCCAGGAAAGGATCCTTCCTTTATAATAGACTAGTAAATTAAACAGGTTTATCACTGACTAAGGAGTTACAGCTATTGAAAGTTTGAGATTATTTGTAATGACTGCTGCATCTGACAAATACTGAATTATAACACTTAGTCTGTATAACCAACAGCTTATTTCCTTTTGTCATGTGCTGTTGTGTTGTGTTTCATCAGCTTTGGAGACGATGCAAAATAATGCAAAGTGACACCATGAAATACAATAAGATGTGACATAACACATTAGAAATTTAAAGAATGAAAAGCTTCAGTCAATTCAGGAAATAAGAACCCTGTCCAAATTTATTGTGACAAGTAAGAACAGTGCAAACACTAAACACTGTTTTCAAACCAGAGGGCACCATTGTTTTTTGACCACCCAAATTGCTTGCAGATACTGCCATCATCTTTATTTTTAGTTTAATTTAATAGCACAGAGCTGCGAGCTTTTTCAATTTGGGTGGTGTTTTTTGTTGTTTTGGGGTTTTCCTCTCCTCTCACCCCAGCCTGCCATGAGTATCTAAATATCTAAACTGGCATCTGAGCGACTTGGCGTGTTTGCCGGCAGCTTTCCATTCCAAATAAACCCGTTCCTTGACATTTCAAAAAATGTATTGCTAACATGTTTCCAAGGATTTTGTAAAAACCCAATTCTGTGAGCAAGGGCTCAAAATGGGTGAACAAAAAAGCATCTGTGTTAGTAGAAAAGAAGTGTTTTCAGTTCATCTCTAGGGTATGTTAATTGAAAATCTAGAAACAGGCTGCTTTCCTGTAGAGTACTAAAATGAATTCGAATATGAAACAACTCTCTTAAATCTGACTACTCCAGACTTTTCTTTCTCACATTTTCACTGTCATCTATTCATATCTGTCTGGTGATATTTGGGTCGGCATTAATGGATTAAAGTCCACATTGATCTCAGTTGGAAAATATGAGTTGCTGTTGCTGATCACCCTATGCTATTGCCAAAGCCTTCTCCTTTGCTAGTAAAGTCAGATTCTATTGAAGTCTATCCCAAATAGTCATCTGTATAAACAATGATATGTGGTTCTAAACTTCAAGCACATTTTCTGACCAGCTGTACTAACCATTTTTATGTAAGTTTTATTTAAGGGCAGCACTACCATGCCGTGAAGTCAGACAATGAAGAGATTAAAACAATTTTTTTAAAAGCCTTTTTAGGGCCTGGATGGCTCATTTGATCGGACACCAGCCTTTCATTGCAGGGAAAAGAAGCTCATATCTAGCCCTGACTGTTGTGTTCAGAAGTAATCTTTATGCCATGCTTACAAAATGTTTATAATTAAATGAGTACTGGGATTCTTGGTTTATTGTCAGGACAGTGAAGAACAGGGAGTTGTCAACTAGTGCATGTGCAGGTGAAAATTAAGTCTCCTGAAAGGGATTTTTAAAAGTGGAAAGCTCATACAGGCACCTAGCTAAGTGAATAATAGACAGGTTATTGCTAAAAAACACATCTTCCCCAGCAAATCAAAATTAAATTGTATAGCAAATCCTCCTAAATCAATAAGCGCTATAAAAATCTCTGTGGAGATTTATTTTTGTGCACAAAAGGATAAAATCCAATGTTCATTGAAATGGATGAAGAAATAAATGAATTAAATATATGCTTTTCTGTCATGCTCCTGACACTTTAAAAAAAATGATTCTGAAGCGGATCCTTAGCTGAATGGTACATCTGATTAGCTCCAATAGCCAGATTTTGTGTAAATCAGATAGCAATATATAACTATATAACAATTTTTCAGAGCTAAATCTGCCATTATTTGAGCTTTGTGTATTACATCAGCTGAGAAAGTAGCACAAAAATGTTCATCTACATTTTAATATGAATTGGGATCCAAATTGCTAACATTGCAGTAGAAAAAAGGTTGTGTAATAAATTTAAGGCTGCTTGAGCAACTTTCTTGAATTTGTTACTGTCAGGTAGAATAAAATTTGATACTGATGAGATTTAAAGCCAACTTTTAATATATTTATGTAACTAGCCACAGGTCATTTAAAATCTGGCCTATAAGTGTTATTTTCTGTTTCAAGAATTACATCTGTGGTTGCCTGATACCTAATTTCAGTACACCCTGAAAAACAAGCCCCAGGAAAGTAGTCTTCCAGCTTTTTGTATTCTCTAACTGTAGCCTAAGAACAGCTTAGTGTTTTTCAAAATCTGGTTACAATTATTTTTTTCCTTGAAGTTTAATGATTATTATAACTTGGCAAGTTAAAGCTGAGTATCAAAAATCTATAGGCTTTCCATGAGCTAATGGTTGGCTGACACATAAAATTAATAAACTTTTAAAAATACAAATACTTAGTTTCAAGTTTTATAAAATAGCCAAATTGTTGTCAGCCAATGAGATACCACATATCTCCATATAAACACATGTACATGAACATGTGTGATGCATTCACACGGGCTGAGTTTATCTGGGTATGGAGAAAGGTTTCTGGGGCTGTACCTGTTATCCCATGCTGTTTCATGGGTGCACTGCACTGAACCTCTCCATCCCTGTGCCCTGCTTGTTCTGCACTCTGCAAAGCAGGGGAGAGAGCCCGGGGATGAGTTAGTGATGGGAGAAGAGCCATGGACTCCATCCTTAGCTGGTGGCCTCAGGGCTGGCTGCTTGCATTTACAGCGCTTCTGAGAGCACTTTTCCTCTGCACACAGAAGTAATCTGGGGGGCTGCACCCCTCTTCTCACCCCCCTGGGATGGCCTGGCTTCAAACTGGGCCTTCAAAAGAGCAACTTGAAAATGGCATGGAAAACTGCTTATATTGTAATTTATTAACTCAGTGGTGAGTAAAATTGTTGTGTATTCTCTATTCTTGCAGTTTCTAAGTGCAGGTTCCTCAGTAATAGCCTGCCAGCTTAATGAAAGTAAGGGCTGGGAGAGAGGAGGGGTTTGCCCATTTATTCCTTGGTTCCTCTGGTACAGCTGCCAAGAGAGCAACCTGAAGTGGGGTCTTTTGTGATGAGGACATCTGCCCACTGGCTCTGGAGCAGCCCACCAACATGTTCCATGTAAGTCACCAGGAAACCAATGTGCTGTCACCAAGGACCTGTCCAGATTTGAACTTGTCACCCAGAGGTTAAAGGTTTTCCAACTCAGCCTTCCCCTGGGCCTACCAGTATCTGAGCATTTCACAGTCCAAAAAGATCAACACTCCTCAGACTGTACTGATTTTATGCACCACATTCTGGAATCACTTTTTCAACTGTGCTTGCTGCACCTTTGATGCCCTCAGCACAAATGTAAGTTGTATAACAAATACAAAGACGTTCTACACCAGCTCTTGGTAGAAACCATTGAATTTTTTTTTTTTTAATTGTATCTCCTCATACTGGCTTCTGGAAAAAGCTGCGTTGCAATTTATGAGGATAATTAATTTACACAGAACTGGCTATGGGTTGGATGAGGGATCTTAGTACTTTCCTGCACTGAAATTAATATTAGAGCAGGAAAGATCTGCAAAATGTGTGACTTTTTGAAGTAAACAGGAAACTGAATGGCAAATGTTGTTCACATACACCGGTATGAATATGGATCAATTGGGCTTGGAAAGCAGTGGAAATTCTCATTTTAAAAAAGCTGAATTTGCCCCACAAGTTTAAGTACTCCTTTTACAGCTTTAAACCACACAACAGATGTGAAATAAGTTGCTAGTACTTTAGGCAATGTTAATATTGCTAATGTTTAGAAATATGTTTAAAGTTCAAATTCAAAGGATGGCAGAGGCTTTTCTCTTATCCTTTCATGTATTAGAGGTTCCAAATAGGGAATCAGATATTGGGAAACAGGACTTCTTCCATCTTCAACAGCAAGGAATTCTGAGAAAGCAATATGCAACCACTGCTACTTTCAAAGTACCACACTATAATGCGTGTATAACTTCAGGTCCCACAAAGGCAAACAACCTCTTGACCTCACACTTTCATTGATGGGAAAAAGTTATTGAGCCTATATTTTGCCATATTTCAGATTATTACAACTTACAAAAGAAACATATCCATTGAGGAAAAACAAAAAGAAAAAAGAATTAATGAAATCCAAAATTCTCAATTGTTAAACCACCCACTCCACTTCTAATTGTTTTTAAATCCTGTTAGAGTTCAGTGTGGGGAACTGAAAGACTGAACAAAAATAACTTTAAATCTACATAATGCTAGTTTCTGTCAAATGGCAAGGAGATTTGCAAAAGGCAAAGCTTTTTGCGTTCTCATTTGAATATTCTGCTTTAGTGTACAAATGAAGGGAAAATAAAAATCAAACAACAACTGAACTTTGCTGTGGTGTCCAGATTAGAACCATGTTCTGCACAGAAGTGATGGGCATGTAAGCCCTTCGTATCAGGAGATCTGTCTGGCGCTCATCAGGCAGTGTTACTTGATCACAGCTGGATAAAAATGCACACCCAGGGCAAATCTGTAAACACCAGCTTAATCTGCATGGGAAAAGTTACTGTCATCTCCTCCGACAGAAAAAGCCTCCAGGACGTTCCAGCAGTAACAGTCACTTCAGTTTGTAACAAATGTTGTCAGATTTAGACACAAAACCATTATAGATGTCAGAAAGCTACAAGTGAAAAAAAAATAAATGTATTGCTTTTTAGGTATTTTGGTTTAGAAAAATGAGGCAAGTCAGTAGTTTTATGATATGACCAAAGAGTGTGTGTGGAGGGATTCCTATTATACAGCCCTTGCCAACAAGCTATGTTTTAGACTGTAATTCACCATTCTCTAGGACATTTAAAGAGATTTTTCTTCAGGGGAGTGACTGTAATTTGGATAATATTTTGCAGGAGTCTTCTTAGTGCATAAACTAAAAACAACTCTGTCTTTAGGACGTGCCAAAACACGCTTCTGACTTTTTATGGCTTTGAAAACAGTCATATTTGCAATTGCAAGACCAGAGCCCTTTATTCTTGTAATCAGCCCTGAAAAACACCCTAAATTACTTCATCATCAGAATAGCTATAACCTAATGCAGAAAAAAAGGGCTTTAATCAATTCTAGGCAGTTTAGATAAATATTGCAGTTAGAGATCCATAGTTTGCTTGTCTTTTTCAACAGATATTCTCATTTCCTTCAGAGAAAATATGCATCTACCAAAAAAAAAAAAAAAAAAAAGGGAAACTTTCATTTAAATTTAATGTGAGCTGGACCAGACCCCAGAGTTCTCAATGTGAAAATCATAATGTAACAAATTCCCACTCCGACCTTGTATCGTCCCTTCCACCCTCCCATGCCCACACTCCTGCATACCAGAGATGTAGAATGACTGGTTTCTGCAATGTGTTAAATAGGAGGAAAGGGAACATTCAGAAGAAAACTAGGTATTTGGGGCTTTCTTCAACCCAAGATTAATGTCAAGAGATTTTTCTTAGCATTAGTGTCAGTGCTAGCCAGGAAAAATGATCCCATTAAACGGCCCCTCATGAATAATTCATGAGGCCCAATTTAGCGTTAGTACTGAGGGTGAGAGATAAACAGGTGATCGAGTTTGTGGGGAAACCATTGCACTTGACATGGTATTTTGGTATTATTAATTTATTTTTTTTTTAATCTGTATATGTATTAGAGGAAGGAGACATAACTTGTGTATTAAGACTTGGGTTACTGTTCAACTTTGAGTTGAGGATTTATGTGATCTGTGTTTCCAAATCATTAGTGATGAGCTATTCCCCCTAAGTGCATTAAAGTAAAAAGCTCCATGGACAAGCTGGTAATTTAAGGGCTGTGTTTGGCAACAGGATTCTTCAGTTCTTTGCTGTTCTCTTCTAAGTCCATTGTGAGTATGGAAGAATAGTTACTAAATATAGCAATTAAAGGTTTTTTTCTGCCCAAATTAAAAGTTACATTTTTGCAATAATTGTGGTAGTTGAATAATTTATGTCCATTTAAATTGAATAGCATTTACCACTGATGTTTACTGAAAATCTTTTTGTGTTTAGTGTAAAAAGGTGAAAAAAACTGGTGTAGAAGTACAGGGAGGCCTGTGAACATGAGATTATTATTGTGGCTGTGCAAACTGTCAGACTTCAAACTACTACTAATTGATTTCTTTAAATTATAGCATGTATTGGTAGATTCCAGTCAAACAGAAGTTACTAAAGATGAACCATCTCAGCTGGTCACAAAAAAGCTCCTAGTAAGGCTATAGTAAGAAGCCTTCAATTTAAGCACTGTATCCTGCTCATTTTCCTGCTTTTAGGAAACCTAAAAGAAGAGAACAGAGTCGCTCAAACTCTGAGTGTTGTTCCAGTGTTCTGCAAACCTCTCTCCTTCTCACCAGTCATGGAGAAATGACCACCAGCCACTCAATGGGTTTGCTTCATTTCTCACTTTTAGATAGAAACACCAATAGAAAGAGGAATTCTAAATCCCCAGGAGCTCTGAATACACAAAATTTGAGAGTTTACTATGCCTACTTGTGCTGGGCCTGGCAATGTGGTTGTTTTCATTTTATCATACCAATTTTTGCATTCAGCCATAGGAAACTATTCTGATTTTCATAAGTAGAATTCCACTGCTACTTCCAAGTTGCAAGGAAGGCAAATGATATCAGCATACATCCTCCTGGGTTTATTCTGATAAATATTTACTGAAGATTGAATTCTACCAAAATGCCACTAGGATTTTGCTCTAAATAAAAATTATGTCATTGGACTTGTGGCCTCTATTGCCATGATCTGTGATCTGTCAATCCCAGATGCTCATTCCCATGCACTGGCTACAGTTTGCATGGTTGAGCTGGTTTAATCCAAAACTAGGATGTTTCCACCAGTGAGTGATTGGCCTAGAGGCATGAAGTGACAGGACAGTACTTCAAATTTAATTTACTTAAGTGATGTTGCTGGTCTTTCTAGAGTGGTCACCTCTGTGGGACATTGGTTTTGTAAGCTAAATGCACATTTCTCAGTGTATAATAATCACTATCCCCTTAAGCCCCATAGGGCGACATAAATCTACTTAAAAAAAATTCTGTAGTGACATGTCCATGCAAATGATAGTTTAAATTCCTGTAGCAAAAACAGCATCAACCTTCCAAGTTTCAGTTCTTGAAAAAAGCACCAATATATCAAGTCTGTGGTAAAAAAAGTTGTACTTTTGTAATTGTGCCTCATGAGTATTGAAAAATTTGGGCAAATAAAAATATCCTCTGCTTTGAAATTTCTGTTTTACCCTCAAAGTGGTTAAAAAATTAAAGTGAAATGCCATCTTGTGATCCAGTTGTTGAGGTGAATAATAATACACCACTCAGACAACAGGCTTAAAGCATCAGGCTGAAAACTTATTAACCAGATTTTGTAATTCCAAGCACCAATCAAACAGTCCTGGAGTCCCAGCTGTGGAAGATAAGGCCTCATGCCATCGATGAGGGATGGGTTTTTTCCTACCTTTGCTCTTCTAGTTGCCTGGGAGATTTGGCTCACTGCTTAGCAGGAATAAAGACAGGGATAAAGGATTCCTCTCTTTGCTTGGCTTTAATGTTTCCTCCTTCTGTGAGGATCATGATCAACTGTGGGGTTCCAAACTTAAGTTCACCTGGGGATCTACTCCATGGGCTGGTTGAGAAGCTGAAAGCATGATGAGGACACACTGCCCCGTGTTCCTACATATACCTTTGCCCTAAGGAAAAAGGAGGAACGAGCGTGGTCAGTGAGGTTGGTTGCTTCCTTCTGGTGAGTTCAAGGTCTAGTGAGAATGGAGTGGGAAAGATCCACTTTTCACTGCAAGGAGAGTCTCCCTCTCTTCTTCCCTCCTTCCCTGCTTCTCTCCAGAGCTTTTCAGGCTGCTGGGAATATATTTTCTTGCTTCTCTGGTGAAGCACTATTCCCAATGGGAGGAAGAATGCCATTCTGACATACTGGCATTTGGGCATACCTTTCTCTTCTGTAGGATGACTGTGTAGCCCAGTAGAACAAAATTTGTGTGAATATGTATTTGATTCTTTGGATAGTTGATAGCTATGTAAATTGTATCGTCTATGTCTTTTCTCAGGTATAAAAATGATGTACTTTTACAAGTTTGGGAGGATCCGTATTTTCTGTTGCATTTGAGGTGCCACGTAAACATTATTCTGTAAAAATGCTTCTACCTTGGATTATACTTGGCACCAATTTACATTGTAATATTACTGACACTGCCATTTAATTTGCCTGCTTGCTATGGTCTAAGTGTAGGTAATTTACAAACCTTTAACAATGTTCAGCTTTCCTAAATGGTAGGGAGAACTGCAATTACACTTAAAATGCACTGGTGCACTATGTGTCAGCAAAAAAGGACCTACAAAAGACATAATTACAATGTAATTGCCCACAAGTTCATGAAGTAAACATACATTATTAGAAGGCACTCATCTATTCAATTTAAGTGACATTACAGATAGATAAAGGATTCCTCTCTTTGCTTGGCTTTAATCTTTCCTCCTTCTGTGAGGATCATGATCAACTGTGGGGTTCCAAACTTGAGTTCACCTGGGGATCTACTCCATGGGCTGGTTGAGAAGCTGAAAGCATGATGAGGACACACTGCCCCGTGTTCCTACATATACCTTTACCCTAAGGAAAAAGGAGGAACGAGCGTGGTCAGTGAGGTTGGTTGCTTCCTTCTGGTGAGTTCAAGGTCTAGTGAGAATGGAGTGGGAAAGATCCACTTTTCACTGCAAGGAGAGTCTCCCTCTCTTCTTCCCTCCTTCCCTGCTTCTCTCCAGAGCTTTTCAGGCTGCTGGGAATATATTTTCTTGCTTCTCTGGTGAAGCACTATTCCCAATGGGAGGAAGAATGCCATTCTGACATACTGGCATTTGGGCATACCTTTCTCTTCTGTAGGATGACTGTGTAGCCCAGTAGAACAAAATTTGTGTGAATATGTATTTGATTCTTTAGATAGTTGATAGCTATGTAAATTGTATCCTCTATGTCTTTTCTCAGGTATAAAAATTATGTACTTTTACAAGTTTGGGAGTATCCGTGTTTTCTGTTGCATTTGAGGTGCCACGTAAACATTATTCTGTAAAAATGCTTCTACCTTGGATTATACTTGGCACCAATTTACATTGTAATATTACTGACACTGCCATTTAATTTGCCTGCTTGCTATGGTCTAAGTGTAGGTAATTTACAAACCTTTAACAATGTTCAGCTTTCCTAAATGGTAGGGAGAACTGCAATTACACTTAAAATGCACTGGTGCACTATGTGTCAGCAAAAAAGGACCTACAAAAGACATAATTACAATGTAATTGCCCACAAGTTCATGAAGTAAACATACATTATTAGAAGGCACTCATCTATTCAATTTAAGTGACATTACAGATAACACATTGCATAAATAGGAAGCCATTTTGTGACTAGTTAGTATAATAATAGGAGTTGAAATTAAAATGTGGTATATGTATTCCTAAAAGCACTTCAAGCTTAGCATCTGCTCTATAGTGCCTTGCATTATGCCCCATTTCCAGTTTTAAGCATTTGAATATTCTCTAAGGATATACACCGATAAATAATGACACTACAAGGTATCTCCTTAAAAAAAAAGTTTCAAATAAATATTTAGGCTGCCTAAGACGATTCTTATCCAAGAAAAACATCAGAAGAAGAAAATGGTTAGAGGCAACAAGGAAAAATTCCAGGAGTGATTTTTGATGAGCAAAAATGTTCAAAACTATACAAAATTTAAGCTCTATTTCAGTTTTCGTCATTTGATGAAACCTGGGTATGTATGGGGATCATGGTTCTCTCACACCACACCAGAAAGAGGATCTAAGGTGTCTGAAAACTTTCATCCTAATTGCACATTTTAAGGATTTGGCCTTGTGCCTTTTTAATGAATAGTAGCTGAATATGTATGTAGATTAGATTTGGTCACTGGAAGCTGATGATCCCTCTAGATCCCATTCCTTCTGGACTGTCCCCTTGTTTGTGACAATTTCTAGAATAGGATTTGCAAGAATTCAGAGCAAATAACTGGCTTACTCTCACAAAACCTCTGGAACACCCATTCCTCACATGATTGCACCATAACTTCCTGAATACTTTTGCTGGTTTTCCAGCTTGCTAACAAAATAATGTGTTTATCCTGAGTTCCCAATCCTTGGAGAGGTGTCAGGCTCCATTTCAGCAAAGAAGTAGAGCCAGAATTATGAAATTGGGGCCTGTAAAGTTACCAAGAGCAATGATCTCCCCTTAGATTATGCATGTGCTGTTAAGGACTTAATTAGTGTAAAAAACTCAATTAAAAAAAAAATCTTTACTGTGAAGCTCTTATGTACTGTGCTCTCCCACTGAAAAACACAGTTCAGTTTGAAAGTCTGGCAAATATCTTAGGGCTTTTGGAGCCCATATTTAATGTTTGCTTTTTTTGTGTGACCTTACAATAAGTCTGACACAGTGTTGATCCAGAGTAGATTGTTTACTTTTAATTTGCTTATAACAATCTTCTTTGCCAACTTTTGCAAACAATGATATCATAGATTTTTACTTGGGATCCCACACTGTTGAACACGTTTACTTTTTTTTTTCTATTTTACCTCTTTCATAAGATAAATATCATAGTGAATTACAAACTTGTTAAGTATTTCCTTTTGGAAAACATTGTCTGATACTTGATATTGTACCAGGACTTAACCTAAATTGTTTTAATTCCTTGTACCTGCTGTGTAGTTAGATGAGATCAACTAGACAGACCTTTCCCATTGGTTAAAGGTCAAAAATAGCCTAAAGACATGTTGTTTACAGCACATCATATTGAGAAATATACTTTTCATAGAAGGTATAACCATATTTTCATTAACAGTGATAAAAATGCTTAAAGCGCTCTGTGGATATAACTACAGAGAATTATTTTAATCAAAAATCTATTTTTAAAAAAAATGTAGGAGAACAAAATTCACCAGAGAACATTCTCATTATTATTTTTCCATAATTATTGCACATTATGTAAAATGTTGCTCTATTTTTCCAGTATTTTAGTACATTTGAGAATCTCCAGACACTGCAGAGTAAGAGTTGTATTCTGTTGACATTTATATAACTATAAAGAACTTTATTGAGGTCTGCCCTCTGCAAAATTGTAAAGGAGTCCCTTTTGGTTGAAGTTATAACTGATATTGTTGGGTTTTCTCATCTTAATTATTGTTAGATGACAAGATGGAAACTAATCAGTTCATTTAAACTTTTCAAATTATTTCATCCTTCCAAAAAAGACTCAAATTATTAGTAAATTTTTAATGCTTTTGCAAAGTTGGATTTTTTTAATATTTTGTGATCTTTTTAAACAGAACTAAATGAAAAACAAATTAAGTCCATCTTTGCAAAGACTATGAATTTTTAAGAACTTCAAAAAAAAGACCAAAATTAAGATATGTAGAGGCTGGGTTGGGATTTTGTTGGATGATAGCTTGAATTTTACACTTATCGATAGTGATTGAGATTCAGTGGTCACCAAAATGTTGATATCATCATATTTTCAGGCACTGATATTTCTTTTTATTTTTCTTAGGAAAAGCTTTCAAGATTCTTTGTTAATTAGTATCAAATTACCAAAAATGCACAGCAAGAATTTAGGCACTTGAGTTTGTATTTAGTATACAGAGTTTCATAGGAAATTATTTATTTCTATGATATTTTGTACTAAAGAGAGACAGTACAACTTTTTCATCACTTACAGTGGACCTCAGAATTTCAGTATTTCATTTCAAAATGGTTTATAAGGAACTACTAATAAACAATTGCAAGTTTTCTTGAAGTACTTAGGCTGGAAAATCCCTTTTCTATTGAGCTGAAATGTTTAGCATGCTTGTTGAAAAATTCAAAGCAAGCCAGGAATGATTTGTACTTCAGAATTCTTGTTCACTGGTAGGTGACTACTCAGTTAAGCTGGCCTTTTTTTCTTATGGGAGAACCAAGAAAGACTCCAGACTTGGATGTAACCATTAGTTCTTTAAAACTGGGGATTTTATAAACCTTCATTTAAGGAGTGTGCTTATATTAACTAGAGTTTATAGAAACAGTGGAAGGTGCTCCCATCTCGTGTGATTTGAAGGGACCTGGATTTAGAAGCCTACATTCCCTCTATAGCTGGGGTAGACACAAACATCTCCAGAAAAATGTCCATCAAAGTTAAATAATTGCAGGGTTTCTTTATGGTGAAAAGGGCTGCAAGAATGCACCATGTCAAACAGTGCATTACTGACAAATAGTTATTTGTGAAAAATATGAATTATGTGAATATTTTGTATTATGTAGTAGATGTCAAGACAATGATGAGCTTGTCAGAGTAAAAACAAAGCAACCCTATAGAGTCCAAATGTGATTTCTGAAGTAAAAATGGACATGAATTTTCAAAATGTAGAGATGTTGTTGTGTGGTGTTGACATCCTCATAAGAGTCCCATCTGTCCACACAAGTCATGTCTGAGAAAAGGGAATCATATTTTTGAGCTTATATAGCTTGACACTGTCAGAAGACTAAAAAGGGGAGATCTGGTAATTCTGTAATTTACAACATTAGTTAACTGAAGCACTGAAGAGGAGGAAAAAAGCCACAAAATTATGATGGAGAATGACTTTCAGATTATTGTGGTGGCAATTTGCCTCTCAGGTGAAATTCCCAGTGTTTTCATCATTGATTTGTGCTCCAGACTTGTACTTGCCTGAGTGGTACTATCAAGTTCAATGATGTCCAACCAGCTACTTGACAAAACATATCGTGATCTTGACTTTTGAGATGCTTTGGCAAATCTTGATTTGCTAATGTTTTGATGCATTTGTTGGTACTGGAAACTACATTTGTCTCTAGATGGGAAAGCAAAGTAATTTGTAATGTCAGATATCCTAGCATTTTTTAATATTCTTGATGATACCTTAAATTCATAACTGTGCTTCATCATTCTTGGTTTAACTTTTTCAGTAATTGTTTTCCAAAAAATTGGTACATATTTTTAAAGAGTACTTCAATGAAATGAGTGTATCTTAAAAATTTAGCAGGTGGAGAGTATATGGCTAACATGGACAGCAGAGTCCATGTTTGTATTTTATATGACAAGAGCACTAACTTGGTAATTAAGTAAATATTGTAATAAGTATGGCTCTGATATCCACTTGAAGGTTATAACTCCCCAGGGAACAGATGCTTAATTTGCGGCCGTGATAATAACAACCTAATGAACCTCCCATCTTTCTGGATAGCTTAATAAACTTCAAAGAAAACAAAACAAGAATCTATGAGTAAAAGTACATCCTTAGCTTTTCATTAAGCAAAATGAGCATGAGTCAAGGCCCAGCATGGCTTCCAAAGTTAAAGCTACCAGCTACAAAGCAAATGTATGCAGAGAAATGTACAACAAAAGACATAGCTTTTAAACCTCCAGTTGAGTTTCCATAAATGTTGCTTACAAAAGCTACCATTCTCTATGTTAACAAAAAGTTGTGGATATGTTCTTCACTAAATCCTCTTTTCTCATATAATCCACCTTGTGCACTTTATCTCAAGTGTGTTTTATCTGATCTAATCCTGGGCTCATTCATTCTCAGATAGAGCAGGATTATTTCACACTTAAACTGGGCCCAATCTTTCTGTGGGTCCATAAGAGGACACCTGGGTAATGAGAAATTATCTGTGGAACAAAAGATTAAGCAGGTGCTGGGGGAAAAAATGTTCTTTAAAATACAGCAATTTTTAAGGAAAAGATAAAACATTTTTATTCAGAAAAAAATGTTCAGAGGAGGCACTACATTTTTTAAAGAAATGAGATTACACCATTAAAACCAGTGTTACTTGGCACAAGTTTTATTAAGAAAAAAAAAATCTTTTTCAGTTGTCCTAAAATGACATAGATTTCCCTGGAAATCTAGTCTGGATTTTAATGGGTGTAAAGTGGGCAGTACATGGGATATATGAGAACATAAGTTTTAACCAGGTCAAAGAGGTCAGTCATACCCAGTCACAGCTTCTTCCTTGTGCTACCAGAACTTATTTTAGCACACTTACAGTTAGGAGGAGGAAGAGGAGGAGGAGGAGGGAAGCTTCATGGCTCAGTAAATTAGCTTCAGATTTCTTTTTCTTTGCAGTACTGGGCAAGACAATTCAGGCACAAAAACAAAACCCTCTGCTTCACCCCCAACCCCCTAACATGGGGACATGGATTAGTACAAACCAAGTTTAGTATCCTTTGCTTGACTTATCCATATCTATAGCTATATCTATATATCAATCTCTGCTCATCCCATAGCTTTTAGAAACCACAGGATCACCTCAAATCCTGTCTTCCATCTGTTTCCAGTGTACGTCAGACTCTTGATGTGAAAGTGTGAAGGCAGAGGAAAAATTTACTGGTTTAAAACAGCAGAGCAATTTTAAACTGATAAATAAATCTAATAAAATAAATAATTATTTCCCTATCTTTCTCTCCTTCCCTGTTGTCATCAGCCTCCTCGTGGACCATTGTACAATAGCAGAGATTTCATCCCTTAATTCCTCAAGCCCAGTGGGACCATGGACTGATGACTTGACTTTCTGCCTGGTGGTCTGTTGAGTTTTTTTCTCTCCAAAGCAATACAACAGAAGAACAGTATGTAAATAGTTTCACAGGATTGAAATGAATACATTATTGAATTACTACACTAGAGACTGAAAACAGATATATAGTGGGGAAAAAAAAAAAAGAAAGGAAAAACAAGAATGGAAGTTATCTAAATCCTCAGGACTCAGGACGCAGACTAATCTGCCCTACTGGCTAATAAGGAAGAAATGTCCAGTGGATTCTCATACAGCTGCGTGGTAGAAGTTTATTTCTTTTTTCTTTTATAATATACAGTGCTACATTATGTTGTTTACAGAACAAAAGATTAAATGGTCAGCAGATGCAAGAATTTTATGGTCTATGTCTTGCTCTTTTTCCCAATGAGTATTTGGCAGTACATAAACAGTTCCTTTTGCTTTCAGTAAGGAAAGCTTTCCTCCCCATCTTGATCTCCCCAGTTCCTCCAGCTGCTGGGACAATCCCTGTGCAATGACCAAAAGGTGGAGGCTGAAAAAAGACAGTAAATAAGTTAAATATCCAAATCTACAGTTAATAGTGTTTTCAGAAATAGCTAAACGTGGACTAGCAATTTTCTGTCACATGTAGGAATTCCTCTAACCAGGGGCACATCTAGATTGATTCGATTAGTTATCTTCCTCAAAGGTGGGAGCACTAATTCAGCACCTGCTGCTTAGGGTTATTTAACTCAGGATGTGTTTTCCAGGACACTTGCAGGAAAATGTCATAACCATTTTTTGATTTGTCATCCAACAGCAGTTTACTGAAATGCAAGCAAAGTCAGGCCCCTTGACTAGGCAAGATGAAATTTAAAATTGAGTTAATATGTACAATTGCATATACATTTCAAAATTTTATATATAAATGTTAATAAAGCCCATTAAATATCAGCAGCCTTTGAAGATCTCATATCTTTTAAAAATGTATGTTAAAGCAAATATTTGCTTTTACCTATCTCACAGTAGTACATATAAATCAATATAAAGTACATTTATTAAACTTATGTATGTGGGTATTTCCACTTCTTTGTTATAAAATGTCACTTTTAACAGAGCTGTGCTCTTGACCAACCCTTAATTTGTATATAGAAGATATGTGAATGTAAAACTTTAGGCACAAAAACAAACAGCCCCTCTCCATGGTGGGGGGTTGGAACTAGGTGAACTTTAAGCTCCATCCCAGTGTAAACCATTCTATCATTCTGTGATGTGACATTCAAGGAAAACAGCTTTCTGGTTCCAAAAGTACAGTTATTGGACAGGGAGAGTCATAAAGGTTTCATGGAACAAATATCACCCTTAAGTACTCAAGACTCAACTTGGAAAAAGCCCTATTTCCTAAGGATTGTAATTTGTGCCCCAGTTGCTTTTCTCTTTTATCTGAATACTACAATAAAACAGTGGCAATTTCTTTTGGAAAAATACAAATTTATTAAAGCTAATCAACCTTTACAGTCTAGTTGGAAAACAAAATATTTTGATCTTTTGAAACAGAGTTTTGGAATAGTCATGACAAAAGATACTAAACTGATATAGTCATGCTTAATTTTTGATTAGTTAAAAATTATTTGCTCTTTCTTTCTCTATAATGCTCTTCCAAGCATGCAAGTTCAAACAAGTTATTACAGCTTCAATGTGAAGTTTAAGGACTAAAAAAATTGCTTGCAAAGTGATGCATGAATAAATAAGACAGAGCTGGTCTTATCTGTATTTATAGTATTTATAGGTATGTGTATATATATATATGTATGTATATTAATATGCAATTATATGCTATAATCTATTTATATTATGCTACATGCTCTTCTGACCAGTAGATAGTGGTAATTATCTGTGCATAGGTACATGTATGAGAAAGGGAGAACAGATGTCCATGATTATGTAAGTTATGGTAATTAATAGTACATAAATGAAACAAGTTTGTTTTTGTTGATGTGTCACTTGCACACTGCTCCTCTTGAGCATTGGGTTACATCCTGTACACGATCGCCTTATTGTCTACTGTCATAAAAATTCCAGTTCTGTTTCTGAGCAGTCACAGAATGGGACTTGCCAGCTGTCATGGAAAATGTATTCAGTTTCATTTCCACTTAATTTATCTAATCTTAATTCTATTATTATTTTATTACAATTATTTAAGTGCTTGGGGCAACAATCTAAAGTAAAAACAAATAAACAGTAGGAGTTCCAGATAATTTGTAAGTGATCTGAAAGGTCTAATGGAAACAACATCATTATTGCAGTTTTATTTTTTGAAAGGTTAATATTATAGAAGCTTCATCATTGCTGCTATAGTTAACAGTCTGTCAACACTGACATGTTAAATTTCTGCTTCACAAGATTAAAGGCTAAACTATACAAACTCACCCTGGACAGGGAAAAAAGAAGTTGTGAAATAGTGTTTAGATATTCAAAAACCCTGTAACTACAGGCCTCACATCACCTTCATTTTCAGCACTGTCTACTTGAAACACAGAAGAGCATCCAAGCCTGTGATTAAGTCCATTTCTCTTCTACTAAACACTTGCACACAGAGGCCCCTGCCAGCTGCCATGGCTGCAATGAAATCTGAACACACACTTAAAGATCCACATTCCACGGTGTCTTTCACCAACATTGAGGTGAAGTTGGTGGTTTGTCATCCTGGCCTTGGCTGACCATCTCCTCTCACCCTCTTCAGCAAAATCCATGAGTAGCTGCATTCAAATCATGTCTCCCAGTCTAAACATGGTTTTGTTTGGTTTGTATTTAATCACAACCCTTTGCTTCTGTTTAATTGCTGAGCCAACTCACAGTTGCTGTCACAACTGTAAGCACAGAGTCCTCACTGCCCCTCATTATATTTCTCCATCACCTTTGTTGCCTTGCCTAAATCCTCCCCATAGCATGGCTGGTTTAGGGTGCCTTGCAGAAAATTTATTTTCTATTTTTCCTGTCTAATGCAATGAGCCATTTATTTATGATGTCCCAATCTCATTTAAATTTCTTTTTTTCTCTTCTTTTTGTACTCATCATTTAGATGGTATGGTGCATGTCTCATTCTGTTTGAGCAATAAAAACACATAATAAAAATACATAAGA
Organism: Emberiza elegans; assembly: GCA_024865655.1. Classification (NCBI taxonomy): domain Eukaryota; kingdom Metazoa; phylum Chordata; class Aves; order Passeriformes; family Fringillidae; genus Emberiza; species Emberiza elegans. Next base: position 13,150,405 of record JALJVW010000149.1, read on the forward strand.
AAGGTGATAGGTCATTCAAAAATAAGAAATTATTAATGCACAATTTTAACCTTATTCTAAAAATTTCTATTAAGTATGAAACTAATAAAGTCAAGTATTCTAGTGGTCCCATAATGACATGGTAGTTTAATTTAATCCACTGTGTAACAAGAAATTTGATTTGACTAAGAAAATGCAGTAAAATATCCTGAGCCTGATCTAGTCATCACTGAATATGATGCAGGGTTTTCCAGTGGTGAATCATCATGAATGGCTGAATCCTGAGGCAATAAGAATTCAAAAGGAAGGTTTTGAATGACATCTCAGCTTCTAACTTCTGGAATTTTCAGCAGCATTTAGCATTTCTTTAAAAGAAATTTGGATTTAACTAGATATAAGCAGCTGCAGACAGCATTACTTATCTAAGATGATTCTTCTCTTTATCTGAAAGGAGACACAGGAAAGAAAGGCAAAATTCCAGAGTGATGACTCCATAAATGGTTTATTTAGAAACTGAAACTTGACTTTGTTTTCTAGCAGAAACCAAATGTGTTAGTTTGATTTGGATACAGTATATTGACAAAGGGTGGGTTGTTTCTTTTTTTCATCTAACCCTGGTTGCAGAGATAGAGAAAAAATAATCTGTCCTGAGAGTAAACAATGATCCAAACTCTTTGTTTGCTTGAAATGGCTGACCTTGCTGCGAAGAGGTATCTGCAGAGAGGATGGTGCCTCCAGAAGGAGTGATGGAATCCTGGCAAGGCACCGGATGCCTGTGCGAGCTCTGCCAAGGCTCCGCTCAGCTCTGACCCAGAGGATGTGCAGCCCTGGGGTGCCCGGGGAGGTCTGCTCTGCACAGCCTGGCTTGCATCTCCTCCTGCTGAACTGCCTCCTAGGGGAACTGATATTGCCTCTCCAGGGAGAGCAGGAAAAGGCACGATGAGCCAAATTCTGATGAGCCAAAATCCCACGAGCCAAAATCCCATGAGCCAAAATCCCATGAGCCAAAATCCGTGCCCCCTGTAGTGGCACAGGCGCAGGGGGAGTTCGCTGATGGCCGCCCTGCCCACAGGCCGGAGCTCTCGTGTCCGGCCCTCTTCTGACGATGGACGCCTCATCTCCTCCTCTGGCTGGCGTGAGAAAGCTCTGAGGCTGTGACACAGAAATCACCTTCTAGCTTGCTATTAAGAAAGTTTGGCAAATTGACTGCTGCTAAAATAAGAGCTATGAAAGTTCCATCTGCAGTTCAGTCACACGGGGCAAATCTCACAGGCCTTACGCAGTTGGAACACCCATGGAGCGCGCTCAGCAGGAGCTGACCCGCAGGATAATAGGGATGCATACTGAATGAATTGGAAGTAACACCTGGCCTTTGTCTGGAAAATTACCATTTTTTTAGGCCAGTCTTCAAAGCTGAACATTTCTTTAGGACTCTGGAGCCATTGAGGAGGCAGACAAAAGGAAGAGAGTCATGGAGAGACATGTAAAAGCTGTAGGCCCAGCAGAAAGGGCGAGAGGGTATGCGAGAAGGCTGAGGGAACAGAAGTTAAAACCTCAGCATAAAATTCCAGTTCTTCCCATGCGGATCAGTTTTTCCAAGGGTGAAAGAAAATGAATTTTCCAATGCATCTAAGTGATTTCATTACACGATTATGTGCTTGCCTAAACTTTAGCCACATACTGTTACCTATCCTTGCTAGTAATCAGTGTTTAGTCTGTGCTTTACAACATGTACTTAGTTTAAACATAAAAGACATTCATGTCTGTGTGTGCAAAGAGATACCAAACTCTGTGCCCTGCCTCTCATTACAGAGAGAGGGAGTGCATTTTTTCTGGGCAAACATACCTACAGTAGAGGAATAATGCTTTACCTTTAGGAACAGCCAACATCTATTTACTACATAGATCTAATTGAGGGAAAATGCCACTCTTCTACACTAGCATCCAAGCTTCCAAACAAATGCTCAACTCACTACATTCCAGTGCAAAAGAAACCATTGCACAACCCAACTGGAGTGGCATATGCAGAATACTGGGTAGTTACATTCTCACAGATATCTCGCTCTAGTCTGAGACTGATCCAGCATAACATAAGTAGGTTGAAGCTGGTAGGACTACCCAAATGCTTAAAATTTCACACTTTCTCAAATGTTTACTTTTCTGGATCAGACTCTTGTGAATAATTGTGCCTGGAGCTTCTTGGACTATTTTTTGGGGAGGGGTGTGATCAGGTCATAAAAATGAGAATGCCAACTTTATAGGGACTTAGCAGTCACAAACTGCAAGCTGATCATCAGCCTAATTGCATGTCATCCTCCCCTAAATCAGATTAGTCACAAATGCTTATCAACTGAGCCCTAAAATCCTGATATAAATTGAAAACATACAAGTTTTTCTGAAGGTTATCTTGGAGACCCAATAAAAAGAAACCAAACATGGCAGCTTTGAATATATCTGGTGACAGTGCCTAACAGCCAAGAGGAATCAGGGAGAATTGCTATGTAAAGCTACAATCTTTTCAAAAACAAGCCAGTTACATGACTTCCAGATCTGGAATCTGCTGTCATTGCCAGCAGCCACCCTCAATATTTTTGCTTTGTTTTGTCTTTGCTAGCTCACAGCTTTGTGACAGCTATTAGTATTTTGAGTTAATTATGCAGCTTTGATTTGCAAAGGCATCTGCTGGTGGTACCAGGCCTGCCCAGCCTGAGCAGTTTTGTGCAGTCTGGTGTGAGCTGTAGAGGTTGCATCAGCCTCCAGGTTGGACCATTGGTCTCAGAAAACCTCTGCAAGCATTTCATGGATGACAGGTCGCTACTGTCTCAGCAGAGCAAGCCTGTGCATAGGTATTTGCTCAACTCTGCACAATAGTTTGGTGCAAAGCAAGGAGCCAAAGCCACCATTTTTCAGCATCCCAGTGACATACTGGGAAATCTGGCAGCTATTTCAGATTTTTTCAACCAATATTGTAATCACAGCAGCATGTTACACCTTTGTAGAGATACTTGAGAAACAAAGTATATAGTATGGACCTAATAACAGGTTCAGTACAGCTGTACAGTACAACTTGGTTGAGCAAAGAATTTCTGGTTTATATTTCTTTTCCTCTGCCTCTTCTACTACCAGAATTGATTTTCCCCCATATTGTCTCTAGGTCCAAAATTAAAGGAGCAGATATATTTCTTTTCTGAGTACCTGTTTCCTGTTTTGAAATGTAGGGTAATTGATATTGTATTTTTACTTCTAGAACACAAATAAGGTTGCTTATATCTGCCTCAAGTGCCAGAACTTGGTATACTTATGCTCTTGTTATCCAGCTGACTTTCTGTATTTATTAGATTTTTAGTACAGTATATGGCATTATAATCAATGCACTATTGACAAAAGCACTTGGATCACACACTATTTATTTAATTTACTACACTGACTCTAATTTAGTAAATTTAATTCATACATTGTGTTTTCCTGGCACATGGATTGCTTTAGCAAACCAATCTTAAGTTATGTCAAGGGCCTTGTTTTTAGGCTGTTGATCATTAACCTGTTCTTTACTGAAAGCCTTGCTTGCTGCACATGTTGGGCGGTAACTTGTGAAGTTTGGCCATAGTTCTGCAGCATTTCAAATGTCTACTGAAGTCATAACACAAGAAGCATTTTACTGTAAACTGAAGGCACCATAAATTCTAAATCTCCAACATTTTTAGAACCAATTATATCAAAGCAATCTGATTGCTACTCTTCTGCACATAGGATTCTCCCAAGCAGTTTCATATTACAGGCATAAAACACTGATAAGCATTTTAGCTCCAGCAGACTAGCTGCAGCTGTGTCACATTTGTGTTTCCTTATTTTATGTGTGCCAGTTATCTAGATTAAAGTTGGAATAGCATAGCACTCCACTAGATAACAGGCTTGGTTTAAAGCCAGGCCACTTACTGATGTTTATCAAACAATTTTCAGCTACATACAGTAGAACAATTCAAAAACCTGAGAAGACCTTAAATTATCAGGCATGCCATGAGAGGTCATTTCATTTTTGGATAGAAGATTAAAACATTCCCCTAACAAATGCATGGAGTGTCCCTAGTCAGGGGCATCAGAGAAATAATCTGATTTCATTTTTTCACCCAGTTTTGAATGAATGTGTGACCCTCATGGTTCTGAACAATCTCACCCAAACATTTGGAACCAGAGATGGAAAACATGTCAAATCGGTGGCCCATGAACTTCAGAAAGTCCTGGTTTCAATAGCTCATTTTTCTGTTCTTTGTTCTTATGCTCATTTAGTCTTTGTTTGCTTGGTTGTGGTTTCTAAGCTATTAATGACCAATTCAACTCCATGGGCTACCCTTAAGCAATGGTGCATTAACTTACAGCCCTGTTAGATACAAGTTCACCTTGATCTTCCCTTTACCTAAACCTGTACTTAAGAGCATCACAGGTACTTGCAGGAAGAGCATGACTGCTGATTCTGATACATCCCGAGAGAGGATGCCTCCTGAGGGGCAGAGGACAAGGTTTTCCTGGATGCTGAGGACTCTTGGGACTGATACCATGACTGGCCTTCTGGGTAGGCTGTGATAGGAGAGAGAACCTGGTTTGACTATCCAGTGCTAACAGTACCTGCCCCAAGGAACTTCTTTAAAGCTGGATTACTTTCTGCGTTAGAAACAAAACTGAAGTAAATTATGTGGAAGGTAGACTGGAACTATGTTCTGAACTTACAGGTTGGCCTGCTGTTGCTGTGGGGAAAAAAATCAAGAACTCTCTGCTGTACAGAGAAACAAGTCAGCAGCCTGACTGCATCACTGCCATCTCTGTCCCAGCTTGGGATGCCTGAACTGACCCAAGTTGTGTTTCCAGAGGATTCCTTGCAAATTGAAGAGTGCTGGTGAACTTGTGTCAACTTCAGAGAGAAACAAGGCTCATTGCCTGGTCCTTCTGAGGGAGGGGAATGGCTGCTCACTTGCTTTGTCAACACCATGACTTGAGCAAGAAAGCTCTGAGTTAGCATCCTCAGCACCTCTTCACTACTTTTGACCGAAACACCTCTTCTATTATGCAGTAGTTTACAATAAACAAGCTATAATCAACAGCAAAACCAGCTAACACTTGGCAAAACTCCATAAATGAATGGAGTTGAGAAATTCCAGGTAACTTGAGCATCTGTAGCAATAACTTTACAATAGAAACCTTTCTGTGATAAAAGCAAACAAGCAAAATACACCTTGATGCTCAGAAAGTTTAAAGAGGTAATGGTATGATCCCTGAAAATTCTGGTTTATTCATTATTCTCTTCTCAGTAAAACCAGTAAAACTTGTCCTTTAGGCTTATGTTGTATGCATTTATATTTTGATATTTAGTAAAAATATCCTGTACACTTTCCCTTAGCAATATCTGTCTGTGTTTTAATATTACAGGATCTGATTATTCATATTCTGGAGTCAGTGGAAATTTTCCCACTGTTACCAGTGAGAGCAGAATCTGGCTTCTAATTTTTAGAGGATTGAAGCTATCCTTAAAACAGCATATGCTCTACTCTCCACTTTCTTTGATGACTTCTAACATTCTTTTGATGTGGACTCCAAAATAAACCATTTTCTTCTTTGGATATATGTGTTGAAAAAGATGCAAAGCATTGAATAGCCAAGTAAAATATATTGTGTTTCAGGCCACAATCACATTTAAACCAGAAGCTGCTAATAGCTGTTAGTTAAAAGAGAAAATATAGAAGAATAAAAATGCTGGGCAAATCTCTTCAAACTCATGGAAATACCATACAGTTTGGTGTAGGCACACGTGATATTGTACTGACATAGCATAAAAATGTCACTTATGCCCTGGTGTCTGTCTACAATCATGAGCTGGATATTCATGCAAAGGTCTTGTGAGCATCCTGATTCTGCTTCTCTGCACTCTGCTGAGAGAGTACTTAAGCAAAATGCATAGATAGGAGGGCAAATGCCATTTATAAACACACAAACCCAGTGCTCTGACATGCTGATGGTGGAGGGAGGGGTAGAGGCAGATCAGGATTAGATTCACTTAGCATTTACTTTCTCAATGTTATGATGAGAGTAAACTCTGATGAACTCAGATGAAGCTAAAAAAATATATCCAGTGGCTAGAGAATTGTGAAAGATGCCTGGCAGTCCTGCATGACACTGAGATGTCACAGCTCTGATTGACTTCATGGAATATAGTTGATGGAACAGAATACAATCATATTGTTGACTGTAGTAGTCTGGAAAGATGCTTCAATGTTAAAATAATATGTGCAATGTAAAATCTGGGAAAGAACAGAATAGGATATAATTGAGTAGAACAGAACAGAGTCCTTTCAGAGGTCAGGGTTTTGACTGCAGCTCTGAAATGAATTGAATTTTCTTCTTTCTGTTTTTTTCTTAGTGATTAATTATTATCAGATATTCTTTAAGAGCTGTGACATCTGTTAAATGTAATTACTTTCTGTTCCATATGTAAATCAAGGTCTTTCTTTTAAAAAAAAAGGAAGAGGCAGTCTATACTTAAATTAAGTGTTTTTATCTGCAATTTGCAAGTTGAGGTGTATGTAAAGCCTGTGGCTATACTAAAGGCTCAGTTGTGCCTCCTAGGCACAGTGTTAATTAAAGGGTGATGTGGCTTGGTAAAACTCTGAGGAGAACTCTGGAAGGGATTATACCTTGGAGAGGCACGATGCCTCCAGTGCAGCACAGCATGTCAGTAAAATGCTCACGCTGTGCACCACCCGCGCCGATGTTGCTCAGCACCTCTATGGGCCCATCTCCTTCCCACACCCCCTCATCCACCTGGCTGGGGTTCCCACCCAGGGGATAATGGGAAAGGACACTCCTGGCACCTGTGTCCAATTCCTGCCTGCCAAGGGAAAGGTGGTGCTGCCATCCTTGAGGTTGCTGATAACTATTCAGGCAGGATACAACCTGGCCAAGGATAAACAGAAATTTCTAAGTGCCATTCCCTAGATATAGTTTCTCTTTTTACTGTGTTAGGTCTTTTAAAAGTCTGACAGCATGTATGATGTTTGACAGCTTCTTACATTTTAAGAACATCCTATATAGCTAATTTTGAATAATTCTATATCCATGTCTGACTTTGTTCTTCTTCACATTTTTCATCAGGGTTCATTTTTCCCTGGGGCAGCTCTCTTGACACCAGTGTAGTTTTAGATATGCAAATAAGATCAGCATCTTACCTATAGACCTTTTGTTTAGAATATTGACAGTATACAAAAGATTTATTCCAATCTCTATGTAAATAATATCTGTGATCAATTTAATACACATTTAAGGGTTTTTCAAGGCCGTATTACTCACTGGATTAAATGTACGTTTTGGTAATATATTATTGCTATTGTACATCCAATAGATCTAATTCAGCCCAGGGTGATTTTTCTATAACCGAGTAATAGACCACTGAAAATAGGATTTATTATAGAAATGCCAAGACATTCTTATTTATAGTCTAATAGTACAAATTGCCCCTATAATAAATACTCTTCAGTTATCAAATCATCTGACAAATGATCCCATAGGCACTATGATATTATTAATGTAATGTATTAACTTTCAATTTTAAATTGGTTATTGGATCTGAAACAACTGTACATTATGTGATGTAGTTTAAGCAGGACTTGTGACCTAAATATGCATGGCTTTGCAGCAAAATATCACTACACATAGTGCTTTAGACTATCCTCAAATGCAATGTCAAAACAGTATCACTCTGAGCCCACAATTCAACACAGATCTGTAGATTGCATCCACTGAGTAGAAACTGTTACCAAAGGATGTCTACAAGGAAAATTTTTAAATCATGGAGAAAATTTTTGGTAAGTCATTGTCATTAATTCCAAGAGAAAGCAGGCCAATTGTTAAGAGTTGATGAAAAATAAAAACTAGAAAGAATATTCTTTAAAATTAATTTTGAGGGTTCTTTTCTTACCAGCAGGTGTTTGTTTCATAAGCTGTTTGCTGTTACTATTGAAGAAACAACATTTAGTTATGTATATTTGATCTGGAAAAAGTGCAGAACCAGGGTCCTTTTTTACATTTGTATAAAGTAAAACAAAATAAGCAGGCAGGATTAAGAAAATGTTATAAAAGTAAGCTTTGCAATAAGTATTTATTTGAACAATGAGATTGGCAAGTCTAACAACATAAGAAATATATGCTTAGCAACTTTTCATAGCTTAGATTTGTAGTACTCAGCAGATGCATTTTTTACCCTTAGTTCAGTCCCATAATTCAGTACTAGAAATCCAAATAATTTAAATCATTATTAGTCTCAGAATGCATTACTATTTAATTATATAAATTTTATGCTTCAACATCACCAGTAATTAATTCAGAATTTTATCTGCTCTTTTACTGCATCAAATCTTGATTGGAAATAAGTGAAAATTTTCTATTTGTCTTTCTGGTCAGTTGGATAATATTTATTTTGCTTAAAAGAAATTTAGCCCATTTTTTCCAGCAGCCAGTTAAGTGTGGTCATGTTGGTGCCAATGCACTCTAGAGATTTTAAAGGAAGCTAAATAGTTTAGACAGTCTATTGAAAAGAAAAAAAATAGTAATCACAATGAGATTTTGGGAAGATTTTTTTTCCTATGTCTTTCTTATGTTATGCACTTTTCTGTTGTGGAGAAAATCTTGGTCTCTTGATTTGCCTCATTCTCATTCCAGCACCCAGCCTCACAAGCAGAGCATAGAGCAGCTAACTGGCTGATCAAAGTGAGGGCAGCTGGCTATCATCCCCAGACCACATTGTAGCATGGAAAAATTCATCCCGGATCTCAGTCAAAAGTCTTTTCCCTGTCTGTCTGTCCTTTCCCAGTCAGTTAATATAGTTCCTTTTCTTCAGAAGTTCCTGCAGCTGAAGACACGGCTTTATCCCAGGTGGAGATTCCAGTGTTTTTTCACTCTCCACCTGAAAAACATTTACAGATATTTCTGCAGTCCCTTCTACTCACATTTGGCCAGCAGAGCACATCTGTAATTTTATTAATTTACACTGACATGACTTTAGACTGTGGATTAAATACTCATTAATAGGCAGTAAAAGTATGTGTTCATATCTGTTTGTCAGAAGAAAGCATCTCTATTTATCCCAGCAACTGTCATTCATGGTCATCTGAAGTGCAACATCCTTCACTCATCCTGTAAGAATGTTCTCTCTTCAGCTTATCTAAACAAACTCTTCAAATACAGAATGCAGCAACGTGAAGTCCAGTTCAGCATGCCTTGAATGTCAAAGCTTTTGCCCAAATGAGATCTGAGGTGCAGTTGCTATGAAAATTAAGAATGTGGAATCACCTAGGGCACCAAAATGAGCCTGAAACCACCCCTAGGTCCCATTCTCTGCTGTCTGCATAACAGAATTCATCACCAAGGCTTCATTTTGAGATCAAACTTTGGATCTAGGTACAAAAAGAATTCAACACTGATTTACACCTGCAGTTACTTTTGGAAATGAAATTATACCCACTATCCCAAAGCCAGAGGCCAGGTCAACACACATTCTAAGAATCAGATGTTAAAATGCTGGTGGTGTAAAGGCCTCGAACAGTGTTCCATGCTCAGCTCACACTTGATCCTAAGCCCGTTGAAGGCACTGTGAATCTTTCCTTTGACGTCAATGGGCTTCAGATCAGGTCCTGAGCAATTTTTAAAAACCTCAGAGAAATCAAAACCATTTCCTTTGGAATGAGACTGTTCACACTCCTTGGTGAAGACTATTTCCTCTCCAAACACAGCTTTCGTACCCAAGTCACATCAGCTGAATTTCTATTTTTACCAAAGGCTTCATTTTTTAAAGAAGCAGGAAGTATGTTTTTACTTATATTTCATCTTATAGCATCTAAGCTGTTTTTGTTCAACTTTCAAAAATATCTCCACCTGGACAGCCTAGACCTACAACCAAAAATGCAAAACATTTTAGAAAGTTATGGTCATGTAAAAACCCTTTTTTAAGTGGACACTCCTTGCAGAGGGATTGCCCCAAACACAGCAGCCAGTACGCTTCAGTAGATTATTTTGTCTAAAATGTACAGCACCATGGCAAATGTTATAACAAAAATGTATAATATAATATTTTGTATATATTATATTATATAAAGTTTTGTATAAAAAAACTGATACATTAACTGTTATACAGAACATCATCATAAATACTATATAAATTGATTTATAAATGTTTCCAAAATTCAAAATAAATTACAAAATATTTAGACGAGGCAGAGAAGATCTACCTGTCAGGATCCAGTTCTGTCTAACCATTTCCTGAAAATGATGGGGAGATTCTTGGATAATTTTGCCCATTAAAAACAATGCTTGTGATGACCAAGAGAAGAGTGAGGTGCTCCCCCTTTATTGAAACTGTGGGAGTGGTGAGTGTGTGTTCACTGATTGGATAGAACAAGGGTGCAAAGACAAGTTCAGAGACACCACGTTGATGTGCAGAAAAGGCCAAGCAGAGTACACCAATTTGAATCTGTTCCCTTGTGTAAGCAGGTCTCCCATAAAGTTTTTCCTGGGTATATCTCTGACCAGTGAGCTGTGGATATTACCTGGGAGATTTTGTGTCCCTTTGCTGAATGCCAAAATTTCTATATTGTTTCACGAACACAAAAACTGCCATATTCAAATGTTAAAATTCATGTGTGCCAGTGTTTAGGTATTGACATTTCAAAGGACAAGGGTATAAAGGATCCTTGCTCCTTGAACTGAACTAACAGTTTATGGTGATGGAGAGACTATCTTAATTAGATTAGCTGAGTTACCATGGGAAAAAAAGATTAAACAAGCTGTGTTTTCTTTTCCTGCTCAAGCATAGGCATGACAACCCCACTTCAATGATGGCCATCTCCCATTTAATGTGTGATTGCAACTTCACTCTGGGAAACAGCACTCTCTAGATAAGCTGCTTCCTGAGGAATCTCCTACGGACACTTCTTGCCAAGTCCACCACTGCATTCCTGTTGTATTGGGCCTCCATTCCGTGTGAGAACATCTGTGTAAAACAGATGGACAAGGTGATCTTCATCTGCAGTTTCTGAGAATTCTGAAAAGATGTACCTCTCAGAGGCCCCAGACCTGTGATTTTGATGCAGAAGCAAAAACACATATTTTGTAGAGGAAGAACATAAATCTTATGGGATAACTTATGATGCACAGTAGTCTTGAATAGAAGCTAAGTGAGACAAAATCAGACAATTCCCTTGGTGAAGAACAGTTCAAGCTATATGGTAGACAGTCTTGGGATGAGATAAAACAGAACTCAATACAGGAAAACAGTCTAAGAAACCTCTCCCAGACTGAAAGCAGCAGTTAAGAAGCCTGAATGAAAAGCATTGTCAACTGCATCACTTTCTTCTCCTATGCTAATGAAAGACTTAGTCTAAGCAAATTTATTGTCCAAAAAGGGCTTGTTCTAGAACTTCAAACGAGGCCAGTAGAAGGGACAGAGATGACTACTTTGCTATAATATGTGAAATTGCCCCCAAAATATGTACTGTGCCTCAGATCAAAAACAAGCAGACCAGAAATTATAAAATAAGCTTTGAAGGCAGTGCAGGGGGTCACAAGTGTTTTTTGGTGTGAGGGTCTTAGTGGCCTCAGCTGATGTCAATTTAAAGAGACAAATGATTATACCAGAGGCAGAAAAAAATAATGTGGTATTATTCCCCGAGGTATCGATATCTCATCAGACACATTTTTTTGAGTTAAGCAACAAGACAAAAAGGAGTTGGGGGGAGGGAAGCCAAAAACCAACTCCAAACCCCCAAACCAAAACCACCACAGCTCCTCTGAGTACAAATTTAACCAACTAGTTGCCTGGCCTTATTATGTTTTTTTAATCCCATGAAAAACCTGACTTGCTTATCTGGCTAATTGGGACTCTTCCTTGTATCATGACAGTTCAGGAAGCCTAAAGAAAAGGGCTATAAATACATACAGAAAGAGAAGCAATGAATAGGCAGTCATCCTGTGGGATTGCCCCAGCAGATACCAGACTCCCAGTTCTAACTCATTTCTTTAACAGCACTGGTGAACATCAAAGGGTACAGCACAGAGCATGCTGAGTCCCAATTACACACCTCAAAAGTAAATGTTACTTCAATGGAAAGTCTTGGGAAATTCAAAATGAAATAAAGGCCAAGATACCCAAATGCTCTGTAAAAAATGTACACCCTTACTGATAACAATTGTTTCCTCAAAATACATAGTTATTAATATACAACACTACATCGTTTCATGAAAAATGTTTCAGAAATGTGTTAAGAGCACATATGGGTATTATGCTCTGCAAGATATCAGGAAAAGAAGTGTCAAATAATTAATTTCAGTGAATTTCTATTGTTTTTTAACAAGCCATTTTTAGACACAGGAAATCTTTTCTGAACACAGATCGTGTTTAAAGGAGAAATAGAGTTGGTACAAATAATTGGTGTGTGCTGAAGCTGGGCAAGCATGAGCTGTTTTATTTTTAAAAACCATCTTTAAAAGCTGTGTAAACCCTCTGTAGCTAAATACAAGTTCAAAGAGTTATGTCTTTCACATCATTTAGCAAGAAATCATTGCAACAACCATCTTTGATTGTTGGGTTGGTTTTTTTCCTTTCTTCCCCAGTAAGGAACAGATTTTTCTCTAACACCTTAATATAGTGCAAGGAGACAAACTTAGCCATGTGGCCATATCATTAATTGAAATAAGTAATGGATATGGAAATTAATAGATTAGTTGGTCTTTAATTTCAGTTGTACAACCTCCCTAACCTTCATGACAGGGTTCACATGCATACTCCTATCACACACACTTGCCTTCCTGCAAGTATATCCAGTATCCAAAGAGCTGGCTATAGCAAGTAATGAAAGTACAGAAGTAACTTCTACAGTCACCAGTACACACAATGTTACTTATTGAATTGTTTTCACAGAAAACAATTTGAAATAGATTATTTTCACAGAAAAAAATGCTATGCTGTGGTAGATATGCCAATACTACCTTGGGTAATATATATAAACTATATAAAAGGAATATATGTGTGTGAGTGCTGTATTAACCCTTTGACATCAAGCTACCTACAAGAGTTTGTGCCCTTTGCTCCATAGGGTGTTGGTGTTCATTTCCTGTTTTACCTGGTCCTACCTCTAAGACTGCAAGTAGTCCTGGTTTTGTTCTCAGAAAAGGACACGAATAAGTTTTTCCTAAGGAAATTAACATAAACCAGGATTAAGAAAGTGTGTTAAGCCTCTTCTACTATTATTTGGATTTTAGACTGGATGCACTGCAAATAAGATGTAGAAGATGTGCCAATACAGAAACGCACAGCAGATAATTCATGCTGAATATATTCACTGATAGTCTAATTTTGCAAGACCAAATTGAAAGAAGACTTCCTTTTGTCATGCAGTAAAAATAATCATCATATCTTCATTTCTTCAAATGTCTGAATTATCATTTTTTAATGTGCTCTTCATTGCTCTGTAATTCCCCTCCTCTCACTGTTTTTCTGATTCACTTTTCTTGATTTTGTTTTCTGTGGCCTTTCTTCATTCATTTATCTCTTTCAACCCATAACCATGATATCTTCCCTCATTGCAATGGGTTCCTCTATTTTTTTCTTTCTTTTCTTCTTCATTATGATTCTGTAATTTACTTTTTAAAAGAATGGATGATTGTACAAATGAAGGGAAGGAATTTATGTTAGATTTCATATTAAAAACAAGAACTAAGCTTAACTACAAATTATCTAAAATCCTTCAATCACACACTTTTTAACATAAGCACCTATGAGTAATGCCCTATAATGAGGGCATCTGTATTATGTTAACACCCCTTTGTGTTGTGAAAGATAGCAGAAAGTCATCTGCCTTGCCCATGTTGGCAGTCCCCAAGCTGCCAGACCAGAGAGTGGGCGCTGATTGCACCAGGTGCCAAAAGACACAGGAGGAGGAGCCAAAGCTGAGATTGCAGGGCAACTACTCAGCAGTACCAGTGAGACCCTCTAAAGCAAGCATTTAGATGTAAAAGGAACCATTTGGATACAAAAATTATTTGGATACATCTGCTTCATTAAGCTGCCATTGTGCCTGTCCAGGGCTCTTACACATCTCAGTTTCAGGTGTGGTTGATCAAATATGGGCAGAGGCAGGTCTGGATACGGGATCAGTCAAACCTATGAACCTCTCCATTAAGACAGATAGCAGCCACAGCAGTACTGAAGCTAAAACAGAGAAATCACACAGCAGGGAAGCAATGCACAGTAAAATGTGAGGAGCTCTGAAGTGTGTGTTCTTCTCTTCACCCCCTTTTTTTTTTTTTTGCATGCTTTTGATCATTTTTAAAATAGTTCAGAACTGCCAGTTAATGCTGAATCTAGATAAATGACAGCAGTTCCTGCATGTCTTAGAACATGTGAGATGATAAGGGTTGCTCTACGTACAGACATTTGTGGGGGTAGTTTTGCTGCCATAAGGGCTATTTTTTTTTTCTTTTTTTTCCAGGAAGTCTTGGATTGTGGACCACAATTCATTAGTCATTCCTTGTGGCTCAATATCACCTTCAGCATGATCCAAACCAGAAGTATGAGTCACTAATTATCTATTTTTTGTTTCTTTAGAATCAAGCCTTTTATTTAAATTTTTAATTGTTTTATTACTTATCAAGTGCCCAAAAAGCAAAATTTCTTCTTCATTGATACCAGAACATGTGCACATTTTTATTTTTTGTTGCTTACTATTTCAGTTTTTCAATAACACAGAATTATCTGCTTTATAAGGCTGCAATGTCTCTTGCTGTTTTACAGTAAATCACCAGTTTCAGGACAGTCAGATTTTCAGAAAAATTTATTTTCAAAGTTGCTCCAAAAAAAGGATTTTTCAGCTCAAACTTAATAGGGTAGCCACGTGCCTAGACAATATCATCATTTTTTGCTATTAGCAATTATAAGAAATTTTCTCTTAGTGCACTTATACTAGGCTAGTACAGAGTACTTTTAGATTTCAGGTTACTTGGTTCAAACTGCAGTACGTGGAACTTTTCACAAACTACAGTGCACTCAGCCTGTTAAAAAATGCTGATTTAATCCAGTTTTATGGATCACTGCTGTTAAAAACAATGATTTCCAAAGTATATCTCTAAAGCCCTCTTATTTCTTAAACCCGCTTTACCTTTCCTTGCAGTAAGAATGCCAAGACAAACTGATATATCCCCCTGTAGTTAGAATTGATTCAGGGAATATACACAATATTCCTGCATATTAACCCTACAACAATTCCCCCAAATTATCTGCATGCATGGAGAGCCCTACTTTAGTTCCTGTCAGCCTAAGCAAAGAATCCACATCAGTACTTCCATATTTCTGCCCAGGATTTCCCAGACAAAAATATGCATTCACATACCCTTAAAATATCTGAGGTATGCACAATAAATCCATGACTTTCACAACACGCCAGACGTAGTTGTGAACGTGCAGAAGAACTGGACACCACATGCTAAGTAGCTGTTCTGCCTCCTGGAAAACAGAGATACACTGTGCATGTCAGAACCTCCTGGCAACACAGTCCAGCTCTTTCTGGAGCCACCAGGCTTAAGGGAGCAGCTCTGTGGCAGGGCTCAGGGATCCTGCTCTCCCCAGCACTCCGACACTGCCACCGGCTCAGGAAAGGGAAATCTCCTCCACCACCCTGCCCTGCCCTGCTGGGCTGCAGGGCAGGAAAAGCCCTGGGCAGCTGGAGCCCCTGGCAATGCAAGATCACCAGTCGAGTGTGCAGCCTTCCAGCAATTCCCACAGAAATGATGGAGCTGTGCTGGTCAGGGCAAGGTTAGGATGTGACTCTGCCATTTTTTCTCTCAAGAAAAGATGCTGGCCTTTGGAATTGGCTGTTGCTGTAGATCAACAAACAGAATCAACAAAAGGCAGGACACATATTGGCATATGGATTGTAACAGGCACATCAAGAAACCCAAGGACAATTTAAGCCAATGGAAACAAGCAAAGCCAAAATATCTACATCTATACACAAGCAGTCTGGTGAAAGATAATATTTACAACAGATGTTCAGTTTCTTGTCCATTTTCTGCAACTCCAAATTTCAGGAGATAAGCTCTGCTTTGGCAATGTTACCGCACATATTTAATTCAAGGTATTGGGAAATCATGTATGCACTTTAAAAGTTTACATTCATGTTGAGGGGAAAAAAGAATTTAAAAAGAGAAAGAAAAAAGAAAATAAAGAAAAAAACATAGGTAAGATGAAGGTGCTAGAATTGACTCTGTTTATTCATCTCTACATGTGACTGTTGCTCTGGTGCACTTCCTCAACCTGAACACACTGACATGTACAGACAATCAGGCACATTGAGCCCAGCAGCAGGGGACAGGGGAAGCAGCTGAGCCAGGGAAGAGACAAATTCAGGGCAGATCTCAGGATGGCAGGGGAGAGTATGTCAGGAATAGCAATTTTACATCCTAGGAAGGATATTTTGTTCTTTTAAGAGACTTCTATGATATAGTCCAAAAATGGGATGTTAGGCATACAAGGTTTAATTGCTGTATTTCAGCACTCAAAGAAAAAAAAAAAGAAAGAAAGAAATGTGTAATTCAAATTTAAAAAAAAAAAACCAACTTACGTCCCTCAGTCTCATCGGACAGCTATAGTAAAAATGTACAAAGAATGTAACATATCTTCCTTGTATTAATATACAGTATAAAGAAATAGGTCTAGAGCTCAGGACACAAATGGAGCTTTAGATTAGCTGTCAACAATGTCATATCCATGTTAATAATGCCCAATTCATGCCTGGGGCTGACAGTCTTTCTTATTTTTATTCACAAATTCCATTTAATAACAGCAATAAGTCACTCTAGACAGTGTATTTCTAAGGGATTTCTGCACTTCTCAGGTGGTTAAAGTCACTTGACCTTCAGCCTCATGCCTTAAAAACTCCCTAAGAGATGTGCTAAATTGCCCAGAAATACATTGCCTGTCATGTCTTGTTGGTTAATTAAGGGCCAACCTAGATGGCCTATAAGGACTGCCCTTAAGTAATTACTAATTGATCTCCTACTCAAGAAAAATGAATAAATTCCACAGCAGCCACACTGTCACATGGCATTTACTCAAATTCATATTCCTCCAATAGAGGACGAAAAGCACACAGTACAATGCACAGGGTGGATGGAGTGCAGCAAAGTCTCAGTCCCAGAGTTTGTCGTGTCTTACTGATTGTAGCCATTGCTCTCAGCCCTTCACTTGCACTGAGACAAAATACATTGCCTGAAAGTCAGCATTTGTAGGGTTTAAGAAATATCTAGAATTTCCCATCTGGATTTAACCACTTTGAAAAATATTTAAACTCTGTTACCAATACCCAGCCAAGGAATCTCAGCAAGAGTGTTAAATTGTCACCTGATGAAAGCCTACCAAAACAGCCAGAGGAAACACATTTCAAAGGTCTCTTCTGAAGAAAAGAGGTGGGATTTAGGTTGGTACAAGGAAAAGTTTTTGCAGCTTTTTTAAACCCAAATTATTAGTCAGTACTCATGGCAGAAGTTTCTGGCATTTCTGTTTAAAAAAATCCAAAAACCTGCTGCTATCATTGTTTTGATAAGACAATGAGAATGCTTTGAGTTGCATCAGAAATCTGGACAATGTATAGGAAGATATTTTCATGTATAAGTAATATGAGTACAATGCTCTTAAGAAATGCATGCATAACAATATTTATTAGCCTCCTGTCAGCCTCAGAAAGAGCATATTTATATATTATCCCATCCAAGCAGTTTTCAGACACTGAGTTATCACACCTATATTAGCGGTTTTCATGCCTCAAAATTACTCAGAGTAAAAGGGACCCACTGCTGAAATATTTCTCTTGGACTCACTGGATGAAACAAGGACTCATTGGATTCAAAGAACATTTCTTTTGACTTCAGTATAAGGCCAAGTCTTTCATTCTGTAAACATGAAGAGTATAAAACTAAAAATTCAGGAGACACTCCAGTACATTATAACATATGGTACAGGAGAATAAACCAATTTTTTTAGTGACTCATATGAAAAGCTGCAGTGGCTCCATGCTTCAGCTGATGCTTGGTGCAGGGCTCTCCACACTCTCCTAAAACCACATTAGGGGAAGAGTAGCATATGATTGCATAGAAACAGGGACTCTGAAATCTGGAAACATACTCTGATCACTGTGGGGGTACAAACACCACTGGCACAATGCTAGGAATCACATTAGGATACCTGTCTCACTTACTAAATGTTTAACTGCTTTATCTTCCATACCTTTTAATCTGTTCAATGTTGTGGAGTCTGTGTATGTAAAAGGGTAAGTGTTATGGGTAGCTGGGACAAGTGACGTAAATACACCTTCTGCTCATTGTGATTACATAACTGATTGCTAGTATTTGACTAGTGTGGAGTACTGATTGTTTTAAGACATCAAGAGATTGATAAATCAAATAAATGCAACAGGCATTCCTGAAGCTTGCTTGAAACAAACAGTGAGCTAAGAAGGGCTGCTTCCCCCACCAGGATAAAATCAAAGGGCTGGAAAGCACAGTCAAATCCAGCAACTGTCCTTTCAATCAGTCCCCTGGTACTCTGTGTAAAATTACATCCTGACCTATTTCTGCAGTTGATGCAATTCTGGTATGTTTGATTAAGGTGGCTACTGAAAAGCTGTGTAAACATACACAATGTAAGCTAATTTTTGTGATATAACATTTTTACAGTTACAGGCAGCAACAAACTGGCATTTCTAGTGTGGGGTTTTTTTTTTCAGAACCTTGGGGCTAAAGTAGATTTTTATGATGTTAAATTAATCTTTAACAAACATCACTATTTATGCAGCATCTTGCTGTAGCAATAAAACCTATTCCTTTTAAAAAAGGGGAATAAAAATAGTGATAATTCTGATTCCTGGATGTGCCTATTTTCTTGCAACTGAAAAGACCTTTGATGTCATCATATTCTGCAATGATTTCTGTGTTTTTCTATAACATTTTTCTCCCTACACATGTGGATTTTATATCCTCTTCATGTTGGTATAGCATGAAGTCTTATGTGGAATTTAGAGGATCTGAACTAAATGTAGCTAAAAGGAACTTTTGGATGAACTGCCTGGGATTTGTTCAGATCTGTTAAAGTAATGGGGGAAAGCACAAAAGGATAAAGAAAGAAAGGCCTTAATCTTTGTTCCATGAGTGATAAAGCAGCATCACATGGGTGAAAATTGGCCTGACCTTCACCCACATGATGCTGCTTCTGCCTCAGCCACTCTTTCTTTGCTCTGATTAAGTGAAGATAGCCTCTTTCTCTGCAAGGAAAAGTCAAAGAACAAAAAGAAAAAAAATTCTGTCTTAACTATAAAAGGTTTATTTTTTTAATCACAGTTGGGCTCATACAAGCCAGTTTCTAATCTTATTTTTTTAAGTCAAAAAATGCCTTTTTAGAATTTCTTTGGCTCGGTTTCTTTAGCCCCCCCTTCAAACCTCAGGGCCTAGATCTTAACTTGCTTCCCTTGGATGTGCTTTGTTGCTCATCTCCACTTTTACATGATAGCTGTTTGACTTAAATGGGTTGTGCGCCAAAGGATTGCCCCTTGGGGAATGGAAAAACTGGAGGGAGGGAGAGGAAAAGCAGTACTCAGCTGGTTTAAATGGCACGTACAGGATATCTATTGGCAGGGTATTGCCAATGCTCCAAGGAAACTTTCAGTGCTCAGCTTTTACCACTGAATGCCAGACACTAAGAGGTGATTTTATGTATCAGGTTATCCATGTTCGTACGGACTAAAAAATTTACTGCGACACTGTTGTCAAGTGGCTCCTGTGACTAATATTTTTAACAGCAGGATATTTAAAATTTGACAAGGATATAATAATTCCTTGTCCAGATAGTCAACATGCTTGGAGAGCTGCTAATGTCTTCAAAGGTTTCAAGAGGGCACACTGAAATTAATCTCTTTTGCAATGTGTGCTACATAAATATTTTTGTTACGCTATTGCAACAGGATCAAAATGTATTTTTAATTGGATGTTAATCTACTAAACATCACTTAAATTCATGATTATGTAGGTGTATGTAAGTGTGAATGTATCTGGCTGGGATCCAGTAAATTATTGGCTAAGTCCACGGGCTAGCTTCAATTTGCACTGGTCACTTTTTCCCTCGGGAGCTAAGAATATATGATGCTGTGCAACATAATGGAATGTCACTGTAATGTGCAATGTCTGTTATTGTATTACATATCTGAGGTAGGGAATGAGGAAAGACCTCCCAGCTTACCTACAGCAGGCATCAGACACTGCAAACACTCTCAATATTACTGAGACATGTTATAGTATGAAATAGCAAATTACTTAATAAATTCACGGTAGTTTCTAAAATTGAAATCAGACATGCCAATACAAGCATGCTCTGAGTAAGTCTAATGTGACTACCAGTGATTAATTAGTGCTGGAAACAAAAAACAACTCACTGTGTTTAGAAATTTTGCAGCAGCTACGATTTATGAGTACATTCTTAAAATAATAACGATTCTAATTTTAATATGTGAATACACTGACTCAAACAACAACTCTTCTTCTTTGACAGTGGTTTCAGGAGCATCAGCATGAGTCCTTTTCTGGCCTGGACAGACTCTGCCTATATGCCCTCACTTGCACAGCTGAATCAATTATTTTTTAGTGATATAACTGAAATTCACCAGACCTAGTTTTTGAGTGTGTAGTAGTGTCGGTCACACCATCAAAGAATACGTTTCCATTTGTTTTCCCAAGTAAATTGCACCATTGTGCCCACAGAGTGTCACACAAAATGTTGTGGTTGTAAATATGTTCAGCAACAGTTAGTATTTGGATGCTGATTCAAAGCCCATTGAAGTCAATGAAAAGACTCCTCTTGATTTCAGTGTGCTTTGGCTCCATCATTTGATTCTTTGTTTAGAACTTCTAATGATTATTTAGTGGAAGAGGAAATACTGTGAGCTTTGGGTGCTGCAGTACTCTTGCTAAAAATAAAATAATAAGGAAAAAATATTTTAGGGGAAAAATTATAATTTGTATAGCAAATTTCAGTTAGCTATTTAACACATCTAATCATCAACACATACACATTTCTGAACATTTATGGGGATTCATAAATGCTTCCATAGTACATACAAACACACACACACACTTTCCATATTCATACAATCATACTAAGAACTAAAGATATAAACCTCTAGGTACTGATACTCAGGAGGGTCCAGTGATATCCAGGGTGTCTGCAACACCCACTGGCAAATGTATCTGAGAGTCTGTAGTGTCCTGTTTTCTTCTGAATTGGCACTAGGAGGCTGGTGACATCCCCAGGTTTGCCAGATGGCATCAGGATCCTGGTCTGAGGCAACTGAAGACGACCCTTAGCCCCAGCAGTTAATTACCAACAACAGATTATCAAGGTCCCGTATATTTTCTCCCTAATCATTTTACAGAATTGTTTTTAAGCTCAGAATTTGACAAACCAGCTGGTTTTAATTTTGTGGCTTGAATCATTATTTCATTAACAAGAGGACAGCATTCATGATGACATATAAAATATTGACGCAATAGGCTAAATTTAAAAGATGGAACATACTAAAAGCCACACATTTCTGAACATTTATGGGGATTCATAAATGCTTCCATAGTACATTTAAAACACACACACACTTTCCATATTCATACAATCATACTAAGAACTAAAGATATAAACCTCTAGGTACTGATACTCAGGAGGGTCCAGTGATATCCAGGGTGTCTGCAACACCCACTGGCAAATGTATCTGAGAGTCTGTAGTGTCCTGTTTTCTTCTGAATTGGCACTAGGAGGCTGGTGACATCCCCAGGTTTGCCAGGTGGCATCAGGATCCTGGTCTGAGGCAACTGAAGACGACCCTTAGCCCCA
The DNA here is from genome assembly GCA_024865655.1 of Emberiza elegans. Classification (NCBI taxonomy): domain Eukaryota; kingdom Metazoa; phylum Chordata; class Aves; order Passeriformes; family Fringillidae; genus Emberiza; species Emberiza elegans. Next base: position 13,172,342 of record JALJVW010000149.1, read on the forward strand.
GCAGTTAATTACCAACAACAGATTATCAAGGTCCCGTATATTTTCTCCCTAATCATTTTACAGAATTGTTTTTTTTCAGAATTTGACAAACCAGCTGGTTTTAATTTTGTGGCTTGAATCATTATTTCATTAACAAGAGGACAGCATTCATGATGACATATAAAATATTGACGCAATAGGCTAAATTTAAAAAGATGGAACATACTAAAAGCCACATTAAAAAACAAGAATGTGTTTTTATTTAAACCACTAAAAATACTTTTAAATACATTTTTGGTTGAATTGTCTGGTTCTTTTAGTGTTTTTCAGTGCTAAGAGGCTGCTTTCATATACCCATGAAAGCTCACATTGTGCAGACATGGTACCACCCTCCTCAGTAAGGAGGCAAAGTAATTTGGTAAATTCACCTGCTAGTTAGTAGCTATTGACAGGGCTAATCTGAAGCCTTCCTCACCATCAGAAGATAATGAGGTCCAGTACTTTTTTAATTTAAAATAATCTGAGCCAGCCATTGTATTTTACTGAAAATGCACGTTTCTACATATTAAATTGCTCTACATACAGCTTGTTTTGTATGACTTTTTCAGTTCATGGCAGCTGCCTTAAACAAGTTTGAAAGGCTCCATTATGGTCTTTTGGGTCAAAAATGGCTTTTTTTAAAGTGCCAAAGTACTTAGTTACAGTGAATTGGTAACACAATATCCACACCATAATATGCATATTGTGCATGACAAAAGGCGGATAATTTGTAATCCCCATTTAAAATAAAAGCATAAATACCTACTGTATTCAGCAAATCTGAAATATTCTACCAGTACAGATTTAAAAGAAACCCGATGTGTTCATGTGAAAGACAACAATAGTCTGTACTTTTTTTGTGCAGCTTCCTGAAAATTTATAGCTCTTTATAAATTTTTGGGCTTTTCCCACTTCACTATTAACACGGTTTCACTATTGAAATCCATTTTAGGAAGTCAACAAATTAAAATCTATGTGCAAATAACAGCAATGAAGGCAGGAGAATCTATATTTCATGTGATTCTCCCAGTGCAACAGAAGTTCAGATCAGAATGGTGTCTTATCCCTCTTGGAGGGCCCATTTCAGGCTCTGCCATCGCACCAGGGCTGTGCCAGTGACTGCTGTAGCTGCACTGTACATCCACAGTCCTCTTGTCCTTCATACAGTCCTTACTTGTCACAGGCTTACTCTGCCTGGTGTTTCTCACAGATTTTTATTGATACCATATATAAACACCATCCTTCCTCCTGTTACACTTGTTTAGTGGTCCACATGCAGTACACATAACACAGGGACCTGCATTCATTTGCAAAGCCTGAAGATATTGTTCATTATGTTTTATGTGCCAGAACAGATAAAAATTATTCCCAGAAGGGTGCATGTTTAAACTGGCAAGGAAAGATGATTGACACCTACCATAAGTACTTTTGTCAAAGCTTTGGTGTGTTATCGGTTTGCAAAGCTATTCTAATGAACAGTGTCCATACTCACCAGATGTGCTATCAAGGATATGCCAGATACTTGCAAAATTCTGCTGCAGCCTTAATGCCAAATGTGTATGACACAAACAAGTCAGGCTACAAGTTCTGCTAGATAAATTTGATTGGATAAAGAGTTGAGCCTAAAGGGTCAAAGAATGTAAATAATTCTAGACAGGAGCCTACCCTTCTGGCTAATTTCACTAAATGTGGATTATTATCTCTCTGCTCAAACACTAAATTGCCTTGGATAAATTTGCAACTTTAATACTGATGCAGACAGAAGTACAAAATGTTTAATTAAAATAAGGCTTTATATCTGTAGCTCAGAAATTAAAAAACTACAGTATTTAATATTCCTGTTTGTTTATCCTTTTATTCCCAAGTGCCCACTGCTAGCTCACAAACATTATTGTTTACATAGGGTACAAGAACAAGAACTAAAACAAAGTCTGTCACAAACACATGAGGGAGGATTTAATTCTTTCAGGCTTTCAAGACACCAAGGGCTTGGCAGAGGTTTTCAGCAATGCCTTTTAGTCCCAGTTTTGAAACAAGTACATACAGAGAGCTCTCCAAATTCCCAGCACATGGCAGGCCTGTGCTTGGGCTGGGTTCACATCTGCTCTGACTACCTGAAGTCTGCACAGCTGTAGAAGATATTGGTGAAAGGGATCTTGATTTCTCCTGTGACTTTTTCAAGTATTCCCTAGCCACTCATCATTCAGATATGCATTTATGAATTTCTAACATTTTGAGTACAAAACACCAAATGAATTATTTTAATTAAGTCATTAATATAAAATGTTTTGTTAAAGCTTAATTCTTTTGGGAGCTGTTGGGACTGATAGGAACAGAACATCAGACTTTTGTTTGGCTTTTTTCCAGGAAAAAGGTAACTCCTACTTGTGGATTCAGGTAAGAGCTGTAACACAAACTGGGGATATTTTTATTTAATTTCCTTGAGAATATACTGTAAAATTCTGAAAAATTTAACTAGATTATCATCACTTTCTTATCAACCTACCACCAATCACCCAAACACAGATTTTAGATAACTGCTTGAACAATCTTGAAAATTGGCCCAAGAAAATATATGTTTATTTACTGATATTTGTTTGCAATCATTCCTCCACACTGTCCCTTGCAAGGTGAAGCTAAAGATCATGAGTTTTGTAATGTAGACTGTACATCTGCCAAAATACTAATTAAAAAGTTTCCTTACTCCTTCTCTGAACTTAGGAAAATTCCCACTGCCATGGGATACGAGCTCCCATGCTGTAGATGTCTAAAAGCACTATTTGTGATTGTACTAAAATATGCACTTTCAATGGTTTCAGGAGTGCCCAGATGCCCCCAGCTATGTGGAAGAGTTAATATTTGGCCAGTGTCTTCCCACTTGTCCTTGCCATGGGTGGGAGATGCTCCCCTATGGCCTGGAGGCTCAGTGACAGCACTTCCACCAGCTTCATGTCTTCCCTATAGCTCTCTCTCAGAGTTACTGTGCATTCATACAGAATAACACTTTCAGAGTGTCAGTGAATAAAACACCCCAAGTCTATTAGGATGTGTGTCAAAATTACAAACACAGAGGTTGGTATATATGCATGCTAATCATTTCTAGTTATGCATGAAGTTAATTTACAAAAGAAGATTTACATTATTTTAATGGCATTCTCTACAAATAATATTCAATTATTTCAGTTTAGTTTTGATGCCTTTTTATGTTTTGCTTGTTTGGAGATATGTATTAATTTGCTTTATCAATAATATGAAAAATTAATGGAGCTCTTACTAAGGTTAAAAGCACCTCAGAGAAGTCATCACTTGGCAGCTCTGGTTTTTTTACTATGATTATAACCAAGTTGAGTTGCTATCACTTGGCAAAACAGCTATTCCCTTTTCCCTGGTGGGTTTCCAGTTGCTTTCCTGCTTTTGCTCCTGGAAAGGAGCATTTGGATGCACATGCAGAGCAGCACAGAGGAATGGCATCCATGTGTCCCCTGTGCCTGGCATACCTGGGACATCCCAGCCTCTTCCTCATCCCCCGGGCACACAGACACTCAAACTCTGCCAGCTCCTGCAGCTCTGCTTCCCCAGCACGACCCTGCCAGCATCCGCCTCTACATCTCTCCTTCCATGGAGACACCACCAACCCTGGCTCTCCTTGGCTCTGTCGCTTCCTGAGCTCAGCTGGGCTCAGCTCTCTGGCCTGAAAGAGTGGCATAAATCTCACATTTTTTTCCTTTACAAGGCCTTACCCTTCCAATTTTTTGAAGGTGATTTTCCTGTTGATATCTGAAGACGAATGGCAGGATAATACCCATTTGAAATATAAGTGGACAGCAGCATCAGATCAGAAGGGTAGTGAGAAGAGAGTGAAAGGAAAATGATGACAGGACACTTTTTTAAAGTGCTGATCCAGTGAAGAGGGTCTCTCTCTGCTTAATGCAATTTAGTGATAATTCTTTGGAAAGGAGAAGGGACTCTTTCACAGCTGTATCAACAATAGTCACTCTTAAAAAAAAAAACAGCAGCTGACTTGACATGTCAAGCATCACATATTTGGCTATGAAAGCAAAGCATAAGCCATGCTGGCCAATAGCACAGACTTGGAATGATGCCACTGAAAAGCTGGTCTGTAAACTGATGCTACCTTATTTCTTGAATTCTAAGAGGGCTTGCTGAGATTTAACAGCAATGCAGAACTACCACATTCCTCATAGATATTTCTTTTCTTGTTACATGAGATCCATGCATGAAGTGAAAAAGAGCAAATGAACATCAGGTTTACATCACCACTGATATGTGAATGATTGATCACCCATTAAATCACATACAGAGCCAGTAACAGCACACGGGGTAGTGTTAAAGCAAAATGTTTGATATTCCGCACTCTAATTAAACATGGAAATAATATGATGCAGTCTGTATTGTAAATGTTATTGCAGATTATAGACCTAGAGGAGAGGTGTTATGCCACCTTTATAGCCTCCAGTTCCTGAAGACTGTGACTTAGAGGTGCCTCAGGGCTGCCCTAAATTACACCAGTTGGTAATGACTCCCAAAGGGCTGCTGTGCATCCAGTGGTTGCTGGAGTGTAAAGTACTTTGGCTATGCCAGCAGCCCATCATTTCACAATGGAGGCTGAGAGCAGCTGGCATAGTGCTTGGAGGAAATCCCCAAGTAGTGGTTTAAGACATTTTTCTAACACTTTTTGTCATGAGAGTGATAAAAAATAAAGGCCAGATTTCACAAACACACAAGGGTTTTTTCATTTTTATTTAAGCATCTGTAGTTGTGGTTTGATAAACTGGGAGACGATGGTTTCTATAGGATTTCAGAACAGGTATCAACCTAATATTGCTTCAACTTGGCCGCATTCCAGATCTCTGTTCTGGCCCCCATTCCCTGCCCGTGCAGTGTAGCACCACCAGCTGTCAAAGGCATATTCCTGATTTACATCTGTGTTAGCAAAAGTAGCTGGATTTCCCCTTGTATATACAAGTTTTTCAGTTCAGGCCTATATTCCAGCCTTTGCTGGAGCTGCCAAAGACAGCAGTTTGCAGGCACAGAAGACCCTTCAAATATGTATCTCTGCATCTCCTTCAAAAGCTGTGCCAATTCAGGCAGAGGAGGGATGGGTGCAGTTTTTTCTGTACAGTGTGTGGGCTGGGCCAACCATTCTTACACAAATATCTCAAAAGGTCAGCTATGAAATTATTACTTAATACTGACAGTTTGGGGAGTTGAAATTTCATCTATCTTTAGGATGTTCTTAAGTGAACATCCTGAAGACAGTAACTGTCTGCTGGCAGCAGAAACTTGTGACTCCCAAACTAAGCCAATGCAGTCCAAAATTCAACTGACAGTGTTTTCAAACCTCTGAGGCAAAAATCCACCACTTATGATCTTACCAACTGTTCTATGAAACACAGGGGAAAATAAAGTAATTTACAGAGATATACACAGCACAGAAAAGTACCAACCCTCTGGGAAGCTACCCAGGGAGAGGGAATTACCAGTTCTGAACTAAAGATATCTTTTAAAAAACGTCCATAAGCCCAAATAACATCAAGGAGAAAAATGATCTTATGAAATGTCCCTGGATGTGAACTCATAAAGGACTGACTTTCAACTTCAGTGGAGAAAGGTGAGTGTGCATGTAAGGACTGTGCTGTAACCTTCCTAAAAGGAAGCAAAACATACCATCCCTTTCTCTTCCACCAAGACTCTCTTTGAGCTAGTGCTGGCTGGCAGGTCTGCACAGGGTGGAAAAAGGTCAAAAGGAGGATGGATGAAATAAGTTAGTACTGCATTTTCTCTGTTCCCTACCTGTACATCCTCTGTGCAAGGAGGACATGGTCTAAAACTTCTGTCCTCTTCCTGGAAGGTTCAGAAAGCTGTGAGAAAACTTCTTTAGTGCTCCGTACATATTCACAGATAGACACATGATTTCCCAAAAGAAATTCATGAAAGTGGATCAGAAAATCATAGAATGAATCATACTATAATGATCAGAAAGGGGGATCATCTAGCCCATCATTTTGCCTGAAGGCAGGTTTGATTTCAGTTAAGTAAATTCTTATAGTCTCCTGTCATTCTATTTGTTTAATTATTAAATGATTTTTAATATTAGTAGTACCTGTTACTATCCCCTAAGCAAGCCATTCAGTGTTTCTGCAACCTGAATGAAATAATCATATGAGAATTAATATAGGTCTAATACCAGGGGTCTGCCACAGTCTTAATATGCTTCATTCTTTCACTAGATCCTTTCTGGAGCTTGGAAAGCAGCCTAACTAAGCTTCTACCCTATATATCAAAGGATCTCGGCCAAAATTTCTGTTCACTTTAATAGTGTAAACTTGGAGTAGACCCTTGTAAGGCCAATATTTTACTCCACATTTCCAACAAAGCTGGAATACAGCACCTGAGGACAGGAGACTCTTTTGCTGTGATGTAAAACCTACAGATTTTTTTGTCCTGTGTACTTTCAGAATTTATTCTTGAAGGCAGAAAGGCTGGGATGGACAAATACGTAATTAAATGGAGCTAAAGCAGGAACAATAACGAACAAATGCCTTTTTTTTACCATAGTTCTTGGGGGAAGCTAAGGTAGAGGCTAAGGTAGAGATACAGAAAGTCAGTTACAGTGATGCACTTCACTTAGCATGGGTTCATGCAGCGCAAAGAGCTTAATGTCTGCAGCTGAGCTGGGCCTAATGGGCAGCAGTTGTTATCTGTGGAAATGGAGTCTGTGAGAGGCAGCCTGGCTACTGTACCTGTCTGTGATGGCTAGTGGGATTTTCAACATGCTCGTGACCTTTTCTTACTTATTTTGCTTAATTTTCATCCAAAAAAAGGCCATCATCTGACTGGTTATCCCAACCCTGAATTTTGCAGTCTGAGCCCATTGGTGAGGGTTTAGTGAGGAGAAAAAGGGAGAAGAGGGGGAGCATCCAAAATAAATCTGGGGTTGAGGCAGAGGGGAGCTGCTGCAAGAGCCATGCACCTGACCAGCACCCACATTTTTATAAACTTTTCATATAGCTTTTATACCTCAATGTATGCACATGTACAGGTAGTTCTTTGTACACTTATTTCTCTCCATAATAACCAGAAAGTGCCATGAATCTTCTAACAGGCTAGCAGAGACCTTTGCACGCTGCCTTGCAGCACACAGACCGAAAACCCTTTCCCACTCTCCCTGTGTCACAGCAGCCCCACCGGCACTGAGGAGCTCCTGCAGTCAAATCCAGATGAGAACAACCCCACCAGGGCACCACCAACCACCCTGTGCCCTGCCAGCTTGCAGACTGGTTTATAGTTGACATCCACCAGTAACTTCATGGCTCTTTTAGGACACCAAGCACAGGAAAGATCTTTTTCTCACCAGAATTAGGGACTCCCAGGCCTCTGTCCTATCTGAAAATGCTTTAAAGTAGGAAAGAAGGTTGCCTATATTTTCTTGCCCCATATAGAAAGACAGGAGTATAAACTTACCTCTATGGAGACAAGGAGTTTTAAGAATTTATCTCTTGAAACAAGCATTCAACTTAGAAAAAAGTACTGTGAAACCCATCATATTAATCACCATAAACTTGTGATTTCTTAAGGAAAACACTTACTTACCTGATATAAATTGATCCAGTTTAATAAGAATCTCATTTATTATTTATGTGCCTTATAAAGATCTTAACACATGAGGAAGCTGAGTAACTAAGTAAGGAAGTTCACACAGCAAAAACTTATTTACCTGTTATTGCTACTCCTTGACTGTTTTGATGTTTGCATGCTGTGTATGTTTACACAGAAAGTCAGACTGTCCAACATGATAATGTGAATTTAACAGAAACGTTGCTGGCTTTATTTTTATTGTACAGCAAAACACTGCTCTGCAAGGTTTAAGTATGGATTGTTGGTAAGAATGAGGTCACAAATACCAATACTCCACGGAGTTGCAACAGAAATACAGTGACCTCATAGCTCTGTTTTTCTAGATCCTGACAAGGCTTTGATAAAGTGTGAAAAGAAATACAATTTTATTCCAGACCATGTAGAATCACGGCATTGTTTACTTCCTCCCCCTTTTTTTAATGTTAATGGTGTGTTTCTTATCAAACAAGGTCTGCTTCCATCTTATTTAGGTCACCACTTGACATTCCAATTGCATGGGTGTCTTTGCATAAACACAGAGTATTTTTCAGTGAAGCTCAGCTCTATTTACCAGATGAAAGTGGATTCTAAAGGTTGAAGTTCTACCAACAAAACTCAAAGAGCAACAATTTAATGGTATGCAGCCAAGTGAAATACCTACACCGGGCTGAATCCTGGCAGAGGACAGCAGCAGCAGAATCCAGGAGGCAAATCTGGAGTTTTGGGGTTACAGAGAACCCTTTGACAACAGCACAAGCACACAGATTTTAATTGGATTGGTTGTTTCCTCCAGGAAGGAAGATCTGTGCTTGAGATCGGTCATTTGCGGGGAGGAGGTGAAGAGAGGTGGAGCAGACACACGACACAGCATTTTGGGGGTATTGGGGGAAAAAGCCTTTGCCAGTCCTAGCGAAGGAAAGATGCTGCTTCTTTTCCCAAGTGTCCTGCAAAAAGGCTACTTGACAAGTGCAATGATTTTTGACAAATTGTCAAAATCTTTGGGGTGGATCAGATCCTGTCAGAGCATTTTTCTCTCACCTCACACAAAGCTTTTCAACTCCTCCTATTATAACAATCCTAACAACAAAAAATCATCAGATATTCTTCTGCTATTTTAAATGGCTATTGTTTCACTGTATTCAATCATTAAGGAACCAGAAGGGACACATTTCATTGAAAAATGTTCGTTTGACCCTCTGTAAACAGCAACTTGAAGCATTTTTTTAACAGGCTCTTCAAACTGTTTGGGCAGAAATAAAGAAGCATCTGGTTTGAAGCACAGTTTCATATTGTATTGTTTATGTTGATAGCTTAAGTTCTTTGCTGTGCATTGTTATTTATGACAATTGAATGTAGAACATTTTTGATTCAATAAAGTGCTTTCATTCTACAGCATGGGAATAAGGCAATCAAAGCTGAGGTGACTTGACTGATTTCATTTAGAAGGTGGATTCCAGCAGGCTGTTAGTGTTGGAGAAGGGAGGGGGAAGGAAAGGATGGAGCAGGTAACTAGGGGATACAAATTAAAAAGGGTGAGAAATCTGGGAAAGAATCCTGCTGACGGTATGGACTATATGAGAAATTTCCACGAGTCACTAAAGCCATGGGAAGAAATTGCAAGAATCTGACCAAACAAAAAGGCAAGAATTCTATATAGATGTGTATAGATGTGTCTTTTCTTTTTTTTTTTTAGTTTTGTTGGGTTTTTTTTTAACTGGGAAACTTGCAAGAAGACATCGATGCTTCAATCCTCTTGTCCCTTAAGCCAATAAAACACACAAAAAGACATACATTAAAAAATTTTTTTCATTGTGTTTTCTGCATTATTTCAGAGTTAAGCAGCAAACCAAATGATTCATACTATAAATGTTAAATGAGTCAAATGCCAAAGTAACAGTGAAAAATAAATACCCCAAAATAACATGGAGTTATACCAGTCATAGCAGAACTGTCCCATGTCAAAGATAGTTCCTAAAAAGGCTTTTCAGGACAGTGTTTTCACCAGACATTACATATATATTAAATATATGTATATGCATTTAATAATATAGATTTGTCAAAAATATGTAAACTCAAGTATTAAATATATCAATAAAATAATTAATTAAAACCCTAATGTTTATATTCAGTAAATGTAAAAAATGGAACAATGAACTGCTTAAGAGCAAATTTTATGATTAATAAAGACATGTTAAAAGCCTCTATTTGCTTAGAAGGGAGTGCAGAAAAAGTACTTAAGCTCTAAGGAAATGTTTTCTAAATATTCCAGGGAGGCTTTAAGGGACAGGAACAGGTTTAGGAACTCTAATAAGCATTGCACATTTCCAAAGCAGGCAGGGAAGGCATTTATGATTCTGACTTTTCTGTTTAATTTATTCTGTCCCATGTTTCTGTTTACTGCACAAAGTGCTGGTTGTGAAGCCAGAGCAGCTCAGTTAATTTGATTTCAGAGCCATTTCCCATAGATCATCCACTAGGACAGAGCTCCTGTAACAGCAAGCAGAAGCCTGACTAGCCCTAGTGCTTCCTCCCAGGCTATATATTATTTTCTTAAAGACTTATTAGGCTTTCTCTTTTCAGCCATGTATTCCAGCAGTATTCCAGTCAAAGGAGTATAATGCAATTAACTATTTTTTTTTCTGTTGGAATGGTAGCATCCTCAACTTGTGGTTTGACAGAGCTTTTTAGTCAGGGTGAATTAAGCACTGTATGCCTCCTTTGCCTGTTCTCCCCTCAAGACTTTGGCTCTCTGCTATTTAGTTCTCTCTCAGGCTGTTTTCCTTTCATTTGCCTTATTAGTAGGTAGGTCAGTAGCTGATGCCACCTACTGTGGGCATCCAAAGGCTTTTCTTTTGTTTCCTTTTTTTTCCAAAAGCTTGAGAAGTTGCCACTTTCTTTAGTAGTGATTCACAAAAGATATTAAAAAATAATTTAAATCTCTTGTTAGGAAAAAGATACCGCACCTTCCTTTACAGCTGTGTACACACCTTTCTTTAAAGCATGTGTAGTCCCAGTGCCTCATCTGAATATCTTAAGCTGGCAAAGGTAAGTAAAAATCCAAATGGGTTACGTATATGTGACATATTAATTAACATTTTTCCATTTTCAGGGCTCTTTTCATCTATAATAGTCTGATGAATTTATTTTTTTTTACCTTCCTCTACTCAGAAACCCCTGGAAGCTGGGGAAGGTCAGACCCTGGCTGTGTTGTTAAGACAGAGGGACAAATTGGCATCCATATATCAGATCTGTGCTGCCTCCCCTGAGTATTTTTCCAGGAATCTGAACAAATGCAGAAAATAATGTTGTACTCTGGGTCATGCTTAGCTGTAGAGGAGTGTGAGGCAGTGTGTACATGTGCATGCGTACATATCTCAGCAGGAACAAATAAAGAAAGAGCCATTAGTATAGAAGGAAAAAGAAAAAAGAGGTTAGTACGAAACATGTTCTCAAATACTGGAATGATCCGACAGGTCCTGCATGTGTCTTTTTACTTTTCAGTCTAAGGTAACCAAGAATTTTCTGATACTCTACCATTCTTGTCTTTAATGCTCTGCTGTCATTATATCTGTCCCTTTCAGTCAATCATTGGCTTTGAGAGTGGTCCCGCTAATGCCCTTTTTCTATATTACATCCTTTTTCCTACTGGCTACTATCTTATAACATCCTCTGAGTTCAAATTTGAAGCTCTCTTCCCCTGGCTTTCTTCTACTCATGGGCACACTATGCAGCTATTACTGTGTACAGGATCACTCTTGTCCTGTTTAAATTTTGAATTATTGCCCCATATCTACCCTGTTCTGTGCAATATTCCTTCATCATGCAAGATGTTTCTTTGCTTCTATTGCAGCCCCTGTTTTGTCTGTTTCTATATCTAGTTTTTGCCAGCTGCCATTGCTCCAGTGCAATTGATAAACTCATAGCTACAGAGTATAATGAATACCCTGTTGCAGATTTAAGGGCGTATTTTGGACATACCTCACACATTTATATTCTCTCCTAAAAACAGATTGCTGACTCCAAAGAGTTAGCAGTACTAAATCTGTACTGATGTACTAAACTCTGAAGTTCATGGACAAGTTTCTGAGCGTAAATCACTGATGCAAAATAAGAGGTTGGAGGTCTCCAGATGACAATTTTAATAAATTTGTTAGTGAGAATAGCTCCATGAATTGAATTTACTGATACTGGAATGACAAGGAGCACCACACCTAATTCATTAGGTTGAATTTGTAGAATGACTGTGGTGATTTCCAGTCTGTACAATCATGTTTCCTCCTCATTTTGCTGGTTTTCTTGCAGTTCAAGCCCTGGGAAACAGCTGCACAATTCAGTATAGATGCCCAGTGGTGTGTGGCCTCTGGAAGGCTTTTACAGTCATAACCATCTGCTCTGTATGTCAAACATACCTAGGCAAGCAGCTACTCTGCTGCATGACCAAACCACTGTCAGGAATTGTTTATGCAGCAAAACCAGGCCTAAAGCACAAACTAGTGCTCAGACAAAAATAAGTGTGCATACTCAAAGCTATATTAGTAGACAAAAACTATGTTGTGTGCAGAGAAATTGCAAAGGAGTAATGAATAGCCCTGTAGTACATCACAAATCAGTTCCTGTAATGGCTTGTTTGCAAAGCTCCGCTCACCCTGCTGCAATCCCTCCTTCCCCTTCCAAACTGAAGCTGCATTCAGAATACCCATGCAGAGTGACCACAGTTGCTACTACATCAATGTAAACAAAATTGCCCCAGCCTGCTCACCAACATGTGAGATCCGCTTGGTTATGTGTGTCTGAACATAAGAGTAGCCATAAGCATATATGCAATCAAATCAGTTGCAATGTATTGCAATACATCCCCTGTCCTGACTGGTTTCCTCTCTACAAATATCAGATAGGTAGGTAGGTAGGTAGGTAGGTAGGATAGATAGATAGATAGATAGATAGATAGATAGACAGATAGATAGATAGATAGATAGATAGATAGATAGATAGATAGATAGATAGATAGATAGATAGATAATCTCCCATTTCATATCTCTTATTTTCTGCATCCTAAAATTTTATTCCACTTTAAAATCTCATTTTATAGCATATACAATGTTCTCATCTTTTTGAACATTTCAGGAGATTCCTTTTTCTCTAAGCATATCTTGTCTCCCAGTAACTCACAAACATAATGATTCAGATTTCTCTGTTGCTTCCTTACTTATAACTTTAATGTTTCTGTTTGAAGTGAAACCAAGAATAAAAACACTCCTAACAGTGAATTAACTTGGACATGTAGAAGTTCTCTCATGAAGCTTTCACTTTGGGGACTGTATTTGTTAAACTTTTTCCTCTCACTCCATTTTGTACAAATTTTGCTAAATTTTAAATTTTCCAAAATTATTACATTTCATTTACTAAGGAACAGAACATTCATATTTTCAAAAGCATTTATGCAATAAAATTACATCTTCAGCTGATTCTGAATTTTCCATGAGGCACTTCTTTCTGCTTTTGGAAACATTTTACTGCGGCTTCCAGGAAAGAACTTAAGTATCTAAATTGTTGCTGTTGGTTGGAAGTGAGGATCCAAAATTCTCATTCAGAGATCTTTACTTGCAAATTCTGAGCACTACCAGCCACTTTATAATTTTCATTGTGGTATTCATGTAAATGAGGCTAATGGTGCTCATCATGAAGATAGAGCTGGGACCAAACTAAAATGCAGAGAATAGAAAAATTGTACTTCTGATTCACTGTGAAAGTTGAGTTGCTGAAAAAGAAATTCAGCTGGCAATACAGAGTTCTGTTCCAGTTTATTTGCAGGAACACCAAAGGCTACTATCCTGTTTTTACCAGTACAACAATAATTTGGACAGTAGGTGTTTGCGTTTCTTGGGTTTGGAATCTTGACAGCTGCTGTTGCCAGATCCTGCATTGCCTTGGACACTGGAAAAAAGTAACAACTGCAGCATGTTAAATTTTACTGTCTTATAAGGAGAAAAAATCACTTTAAATTATTTTTGGATTTTCATTAATAAGCTCAATAATCTCTTAAGAAGTATTTGGCAATGCAACCAGTAAGAATGAAGGGATTACAAACTTTAGGTTTTAATTAGAATTGGTTGTTTGGGGTGTTTCTTGTTCTGCCACAATCTAGCGTTAGAAGAATGTCTATTAAGATTTCAGTGCCTAGAATCACAAAATCAAAGTATGGTATTTGCAAAACTCATGTAGGATTTGAATTGGACTAGTCAGATGAATGGTTTTAAATGCACACATTTGATTTTTTTGGCCATTTTTCCCTTTGTTTTTAGGCAGCACAGATTTTAAGGAAGGAATTTAGTGGCCAGCTGCCCAAATTAAAGAATAGTGAAAAGATCAAAGTAGTGCATATTGCTGCTGTGGTAGTTATTAGCATTTGTGATACCTTATTCTCATGACAGAACAGAAAGTGGCATAACATCAATCTTGTTTTGTTACAAAAAATAATAAAAAGGGGAATTGGTACAAGTACAGCTGTTTTCATTATAATCTCAAGAAAGTAATGTCAGAGTCCTCTTCAGAGGCTGTAATGAAAGGACCTTTGAAGAGCTGGGGTATTCTTCTGTTAGTCACAAAGGTACTGTACGCAGTAATTCCTTTTCTTAAGAAATGGCTGTTCCGTTAGACCAACAGGAACTGATCACGAGGGTCCCACTATTGCTGAGATGGGGTCATGTAGAGTGGAAATATGAGCTCTATAACCCTTGACCCCTTTCCCTCTTTATTTCGATTCCTTTAACAATGCATGGTTGGCAGACAAAAACAATGGAAAGTTCCAATCTCTTTTGTTTGGCTTGGGAAAAACTCAAGGCAGCTCAGTTTTGTTTTTACCTAAAAGTATGTCTGGGTTTCAATTAAAAGGAGCTACTTTAAGTTTGCTAGTCTGTGAAACTCTGAAAAAAGCCATTGTTGCCCATCCATGATCTAAGCAACAATGAGATACAGATTCTCACAGTGTGTCAAAGTAAAACTCCATCTCAGTTCTAACTGCAAAGGCCAAGAGAGGATGGGGTGCTAGCAAGCTGCATTTTTGAACTACACACCCATTCATGTCTACTTATTAAATCATTATTTTTAAAACAGGACATAGTATTTCAGAAAGTCTGTGTCAAGGAAATACTGGCAAAAGGAAGGACCACAAATAGTACAGTTGCAAGAACGGTACAACTTGGGAGTTTAGCAGGTGAAGCCCTCAGCCAACTGTCCCTTATAGAAATGTCATTGGTTTTTTTGCAGAGGGACTGAGAAGTCAAAAGTAGTTGATTCAGGACTCTTAGAAAAACAGATATTTGATTTATATTATAATCTAAGATTAATAACACCTATTTCTAATCTGCTCAGAGTTTTGTGAAAAAATGCATTCTTTTACAGGTCTAGACTCATGAAGAGGTGGCTCTTTAACTTCATACTTTCTCTTGTTTTTATACAACAGCTGTCTCCTTGATATCATACCTAGGTGCATGAAACAGTGATTTCTTTTACAAACACCTCCTCAGGGTCAGCTGATAAATTGATCCATCCTAACTCACTGCTAAAGAGCATTTGAAAGAACCTGGCATTATGAAGCCACATTCAGCTGTAAGATGTTTCCAGTGAAAATTTATAGTAAACACACACATTGCAAATCACCTGCAGAGAACTGTATTAGCTGACACAAATTTGTCCAGCACAAATTTGTCCAACACAGTGGGTATGATGAAATAAAGGAAGAGCACAATTGAAGTCCTTATCCTATTAAAACATCCATGATTTTTATAAAGTCAGCAGTTTATCTGTGCTCCATTTTGGCATTTGCAGTTTATAGCTTTGGGTGAGTTCCCAGCTATATGATCTATGAAAGTAGATCTCTTCCTGGTCTCCCTGCCAGTGGAGGCACTGGGAGATTTTTTAAATTTTCTTACAGGAAAGTTTACTTTTGCTTTGTATCATTCTTCAACCCTAAAATTCAGAATAATTTCTTGATGAACTTGATGAACTTTTGCAGTTCAGAAGCAGTTCTTAAGATTAAGTTTGCAATATCACACTCTGTCCACAGTTCCATCGATAGAAAATAATTTGTAAGATGCAGCTCTGAGGAAGAAGTCACTGAAAAGGAAAGTTTCAGGGTGAATTACTGTACCCACCCTTAGTACAGGTTTGTTACTGGAGTAACAATTATTTGATTTAAATTCAATTACAGAGAAATGTTTACATTAGGGATTACTAAACTTGGGATTTCTATGAATTGTTTCAGTTTCAAGCTCAGCCTGACAAGATAATAATATTATGGCTAGACTTAATCCAGCTAAAAAGAGTTTCCTAGATTCCTTCTGAATAAGACAAAGCATATAACTTGTTGGTTATTGCAAACCACTTGACTGGGTGCAGGAAAGAAAGAAATGTTGTTTTTAAAAACTAGAGCTAAATAAAAGAGGAGATGAAGTGGTCCACCTTCCACCTTGTCATTCCAGTACCAGGGGTGCTGAAAGGAAAACAGTTGTTACTTTATCCACACAACTGGGGTACAGAAGCTAAAGGTACCCAATTAGGGAATTTCTACAGGCACACCCATGTTTCTTGTCCAGAAGAGTACCATCTAGGAAGTAAATTCCTATATAATGCACAATTCTAAATATGATCATATTGTTGACACACAGTACTTTGATCAAAGCCCACACATTACTATCTTGTTGCTTGAAATAGGAGTTATCTCTTTTTTTCTTTCTCTTTCTTTCACTTTTTTCTTTTTTTTTTTTTAATTCAGAATTTGTGGAGGCTATGGACCAAATTTTTCTCCTAGATGTGTGCATGGCTTCCATTTTCTGAATTTTGTAAAGTCTCTGGATAGGAATCTGTAGGCAAAATTTAGCCTGGTGCATGGTACTGATTCATCCTGTATTACTCTAATGTTCAAAATCTTAAAGAATATTTGGAAATAATATATGAAAGGGAAGACAATATCTGGAAAAGGATGGAGAACAATTATTCTCTGTTTCAAGGGTGAATTGCCTTAAGTGAGCAGAAATCAGTCACAGGAGGCTGCTTGCTTCTCTTATTTTTCTAACTGCTCTAGGCAAATAAAGATTAAGCCATTCTTTTATCAGGAAAGCCCTCTCCCCAGTATAAAGACATAATCAATCTAAATGGAAGGAAACTAAGAGATGCACAAAGGGTTTGTTGGGCAACTTTCGGCTGTATAAGGACAGAAAAGTGTAGGTTTAATTTTGATTTATATTTTCTCCAATATATTCATCAGAAATTGAGGTCTAAGATAAACACCTGAAATATTTTATGACAATTTACTGAATATTTGATAAAGGAGGGTTTCCTGTCATCTGAATAAATTTTCTGTAGAGAGTCACTGTTTTAAAACATGGGTAGCTAAAGTACAAGCTCAGCTTAGTTTCTCAAAGTCAAATCAGGATGAATAAAAATAATTTACCCTACATTGAACCATTGCAACCCTTAATCAAATTTAATCCTGTTTCTCTCTTTTGAAAATCTCAACCAAGTTATGCTTCAGAGAGAAGGCAAACAGTTCCGGTACCCTGGGTTGTCAGGAAAGATTAAAAAGGCTAAATCTTATTTTTATACAAGTCTGTACAAGTTCATGATTTCGATAATAAGCATGCTTTATGCACAACAGTATCAGATTTTTTTCTGCAAAACCTAAACTTATAAGCTATTTCCAAACCCAACTCAAAATCACATTCATCCCAGTTTTCTCATAATAGAAATGACAAAAATAAAACCTTTTTCTGAACTCAAGAAAAAGTGTGATTTTCCTCAACCTCTGATGATCAGAATAAAAGTGAACAAAGGCTCAAACTACCCATATTCTGAGTTTTAAAAAAGAAAATGTGGCTTTTCTGCCCCTCTCCTGGTACTTTTTTTGGTTAGAAAAGTTTTGTTGAATCCTAGTTTTGTGTATTTCTGAAACTGGGACATAGAACCAAGAATGCTCCTTGGTGAAAGATTTTATTTCTGCTTCAAAAGTCCTATTAGTTCTGCCAGAACAGTTCATATTTACAGGAAGGAGAGACAGCAACAGGATGGTGAACAAAAGCCATTGCAGTAGATAATTCATCAGTAAAGTAGCAATAAATCTAAGTGCCCATGAATTTTACTTTTGTGTAAAGTCATGCCTTCTTTTTTTTATCTCTTCAATGATGCACCTTTCAACTTCCCAAAGGAAGGGATAGCATAGATTTTGTAGTACTGATTAACTTCTGAGGTGAATAGATATTTTAATAACAGCTGAGGAAAATGGACCAAAGAAGCACCAAGGAGCATTATTCAGTGCAAATTTCTCTGTTCTACTAACAAAAGGACAGCTTCCACCATAGCTTTTTCTTGGAGCCATGAAGAGCTCTTTGGAGTAGCAGTGTGCTTCCAGGAAAAAGACTGAGAGGGCTGGAGAGCCTCCATAGGTATTTCCCCAAATACCAAATGCACCTGGGATTAGAGCCCCTGTTCCTGCCTCACTGCAGAGAAGATGAGGATGGATTTCAGAAGGTGTGTTGGCTGCAGAAGTTGCACTGATGGATTTACAGCCCTATCACAGCAGCTGCCTTGTCTGGAGGTGAGGCATGCACCACAATTTCTCCTTCTATGTCTTGCCTTTGTAGTCCCAAATAAACTTTTTTTTTTTCATGCAAACATAACATTTCACAACAGTCATTGAGCTCAATCCAAAAGAAGCAGCCTTTTGAATAAACCACAGAATCTCAAACACTGACAAATTCACCACGTCACCAATTTTTAATTGGATTATTCCATTTTTTTGACTCAGCTCTGACGCTGAACTAAATTTCCACAATAAATATTGAATTGTTCCAGTTGTTGGTATCAGTATTAAAATCATAACTGCATTAATTATTCCTGCATGTACCTTTACTGTGTGCCGTAAGTTTACTTCTAATGTCAATCCAAGATGAAGTCAACTGATCCTGCATTTTTTGCAGTGATTAGACATTTTAGTGCAGATTTTCTTTTGTGGAAAGTACTGTGAATTTAAGCATTCTATAACAAAATAATCAAACAAGAAGAAATCAGTGAACTGAAACACTGCTAAGGGTAAGCTAATTTTTGAAAAAGACTGACATTCAGAAGCCCATATTTGTTAACATGCTGATGTCTTTTGAAATCAGTTATTGTATTTCATTCCCACAGCAGATGAAGATGGTAAATTAGTTCAATTGCAGATGAGAACTCAGAGCCTACAGGAAGCTGATTTGTTTGTCAGCATCCAGGAACTTACAGCATGAAGCACATCTCTCCCCACGATCTTCTGTCATGGGGAAAGGAATACTGGGATGTGTGTGTCAGTTTGCTAGCCTGAAAAATGCCCTTCGCTTCTGGGTGTCTTCCACTTTGCTTGTGTCAATTGTCTACAATTACTTCAAATTTCAAACATTTAAAGACAAATTGATGATATGCAAAACTGTGACTTACCAAAGACAGCTTATTCTTGCTCACTGAAGGCAGGAAATTCACTTCTCTTAGGTTTCAAAACTCAGGGAGAAAAGCAGCTAGGAAAAGAGGCTGCCCTCCTAGGATGAAGGCATATGGCACATTTATTTTTCACCTAATTGTCCACCATATTGTCCCATAACTGTGGAAGAAGGGGAACCCCTTTTCAAATCATGCTCTTAAGCCCAAAGTAAGCTCCCCCAACACTGTATAAGGAGTGCAGGAATGTGCTACTTACACTGTCTTGGTGGATTTCAGGAAAAGATCTGTTGGGGGGAAAATGAAAAGATAGAGGGCATTTGGAAATGAGGGCACTTACACCTTTGTTTCACTTTTAAGAAATGGAAAGGTAGTGGAAGGAACACCAAGTGCTAGTCATCTTTGACACCCTCATTATTAGGAGGTTTTTAAATTTTATTCTTGTGGCTCATATTCAACCTGACAAGTCATGTAGCGATTAAAAATTGGAATGCTGCAACAACAGTGTTAGAATTAGGATCAGTGACTGGTTTAACTCTCCCTGACAAGGAAAGCCTGGCAAATGACTCGGTTCCAGCCAGTAGGGAATCTTCAGCCTCACTGCGCACTACCAATGCATCCTGACATGTCTTGCCAAGACAGCCAACGTGGGCCTAGCAGATGCCCTCAGAAAGTTTTCTCTTCTTGCCTTTCTTGCTCCTATGCTGTTCACCACTGGACTCTGAACTAAATATTAGGATGTGCTTAATGGGGGCTAGGAGCATTTTCTAGAACTTGCAAAAAGCCTGGAGGTAAGGAATTTGGCTTATGGAAGAGCTTTTTCTTCCTCAACCTTCTGGAAAAATAGAATTCTTGCAATGACTCAACCACAAGTGTGGGAGGTTTCAGAGCCCAGATTCAGAGCCATTGAAGTTTCTAGAAGGAATTACTGCAGAGCAATTACAAGATCACAGTGGACTGAAACTTCCTTTACAAAATGCGGGCTCTGCCATGGGTCCTACAGCATTAGACAGCCTCAGTGATATATTCAGATAATGATTTTGGCTCCCCTGGTTTCTCCTCTCTCTCTCTAATAACGTGCTGCCCTTTCTGCTGTATAGTTGCAGGACAGACATCTTTGACTGATGTGTTTGAGACATGGGTGGCTTAATAGCTGTGTTGTAATAATGACTGATTTTTGGTGTCCTGGGAGAGCATCTCTCTTGGCACTTCGGATATAAAAAACAAGTGACATTTTGAAATAAACAAGGTCTACAGGTGGTAGAATTAGCACTCAATCTGTCATCCTGCATGCAAGGTAAAGCCACAGCCACCAGAGGATACAAAACAGAAAATTTATTAAGGTAAGCAGACTAAAATTAGGAGTTTATTATCATGAAACTAAAATGCAAACCTTACTCCTCCTTTCTTCAAAGTTGTCGTAGTAACTGGGCACATGCATTAAATGGTGTTTCCTGGGCAGAAGGGCAAGGATGGGAGCAGAGTTTGAGGAGCCACAGTGGAGATCTTGCATTCCCCAGGCAAAATGAGGCTGGATTCCTTGGCAGTTATCCTGGGGGCAGTTTGCAGCATCAATTTTAGCAGGTGGGCAGTTTATTCACTTCCTTCATTTTCTTCACCTTACACAAAGCTTGCAAGGGCTGGTTGGGTCTTGCCTTGGGGTTTGTGTCCTTTCTGTGCTCCTTGGGAAAGGTTTCTTTCCTTCCATGCCAGAAGCTGTGACTGGTGGTGAGATTTTAGCCAAATATAACACCAGAAATACCCATGGCTCTGCTGGCAAGAATATCTGAAAGTAAGTAAATAACAGCTTTACTGAGGAAAAATACATGAGTGTTTCGAGGGTTTTTTTATTCCGTTTCTGGTTTGCAAAATTTATTTCTAGATGAGAAAATCCAAAATTTTAGTGAAGGACTTCAGTCCATACTCAGTCAAATTCATGAACCATTCCAGTGTAGACTTTATATATGCAATTGCAGATACAATCTGTCTCTGATAAAATATTTTTGTGTGATGGCAGAAGAGATACTAATCAGCTCTTGATTAATATTCATTGTATACATATATGTATTCAGGAAATTAAAAGGCATTTTCAGACAATAAGAGAGCATACAGCACAAAAGACATTCCCAAATAAATTGAAGCAAGCAGTGGTCAAGGCAATATCTTGAATTCAGAGTTAGCAAAAACCAGGCACTTCACTTTTTCATTCAGGCAAGAGGATTAAGAAAAACTGAGCTGATAGAATCTTGTGATCCCACCCACTTTGGGTGCATGTTTTCTAATTAATATGGAAATTTGATCAATTATCAAAATGCACTGGCTGATAGAGATGTGCCATTCATCTTCTGTTCAATCCTACATGTGCCTTGGAAGCAAGAGAAGTGTTTTCAGGTTCTGCACTAATTTAGACATTAAAATTGTCATTAGGTTTTTTATTATTATTATTATCATTATTTTCACATTTAAGGCCATCATTATTAGTATTTTAAATGATCCAAACCAAGCTTGATTTGGACAGGATTGTCCTGTCATCCACCCCCAAGATCATGCAAAATAGCACACACCTAAACATATGCAGAGAATTACATATAGGGAGATAGAGATACATGACATCAACATAGTTATCTTTAAGTATCCTGGCATTTGCAAAGGCTAATCATTTCATAGACCTATTTGCAGAATCAGCTGCTTCTCTGTGAAGTCGCAATAATCGTTCAAAGTAAATGAAGAAATTTCCACTTCTCTTTCAGCAGGGAACAGAACTCCAGTACTCAACCCCAGTTCCCATCGGACCCAGTGGGACTCTCAGGAGGAGCTGCCCACCCCCAGGAGGGTGCTGGGCACACCCTGCCCTGCTCCTGCCACACTTCCCACACAGGGCAGGCCCTCATTATGAGCACAGCTGAAACTGCATTGCCGAGTAAGGAGCACAGGGCAAAGAAAACATTTTCACCTTTCATGTGTTTGTGGTAGTCTACTAGATCAAGGGTCATCTGTTGATGTGTATGTTTTTCTAATCCTTTTTTTCAAAGACCTTAAGAATTGGATGTGGAAAGACACAGGGGAGCACTGCAAGGATAACTGTAAGAGACAGAGACAAATTAGTGAACCAAAGTCTAGAAAATGGGTGCTGCTGAGGCAAATTAAGAGGAAAAATGTCAAACCATAAAGATGTAAACGAATGCTGAATGTTAATAGAGACACTTTGGGCCAAAATTTTAAACAATAACTGGGGAGACCACAACACCCACTGTTACACTAACATGAGAACAAGAGCACGTGAGATGGCTGGTTGTGGTGTTCTGTTGTCCTAATCCCTCTCAGACTGGTTACAGACCCAGTTAAGAAAGTCTGAGCTCATACAAATCAACAGCTCAGATGGCAAAGGCCAGCCCTAATGTAGTAGGAAAGCAGACTGGGAAAAGCCACTGTTAATTTGCTGCCTTCAGTGACAGGAATCTGCTGGCTCCCACCAGCCAGGCCCCAGAAGCTCAGCCTACTGAAAAAGTAGGTGAGCAAAACAACCATCACATTGAAAACTGAGGAGAGACACAGCCTGAAATGAAGCAGATGGATGCTCAGAAAGCTCCACACATGCTGAATTCAAAATACAACAGCTATCTTCTTCCTGTCATGTCATGTATTGCCTGGGAATGCCCTTCAAGTGAAAATTTGATGAAAGAGAGAAACAATAGAAGGCTTGAGTGAAAATTTAATCTTTTTTTGTTTATTTATATTTACTTAATTAAAGACTGCAGCTATCAAAAAGTGCTGTTGCAAGAGACAGGTATGTGCAAAACCCCAAGTCAAGACCTTAGTGGATCTTGACTAGATCTGACAAAGGCAGCAGGATTCAGATTATCCAGGCCTCAGAACAAAACAGAGGAATCTGCCTTGCTGGTTTGCAGTAAGAAGGCTTCAGTAAATGACATTTTTCCATATTTAGGCAGAAACCTACTCACTTTGTGTTTCCATATTCAACTTCCACTTTAAAAAGTCTCTGAAAATCTTAAAAGTCTAGTCCTGTGCAAAAATCTCAAAGCTGCTAAAAGTGGTTGTCCAGCCAGGCAGGGTGCTAGGGAATTCTTCTAGAGCCATAGCTCAAATTACTCATGTGATTAATAAAGATGGTTCACAGCCATACTGTTCAATATAGGTCCCTACCTAGGACCACCCTGCTGCAGAGGGTCTTTTACAATGTTAGGTGAAGAGCAACAAGTAAATTCCAGATTTCTTTTTTTTTTTTTGGTACAAAAGACCATGCTGGGATCATTACAATGCTGTTTTCCATTGTCAGTGTACAGTTATTTGGGATTGTTTTTAGTGTTTGTTTCATCTCCATGGGTGAGTAAGAGCAAGCGTAATCTTGTTTGTTTGCAAAATACAGTGAGTTTATACTCAGCTGTTTTCCAGAATTTATTCTGTGTGGACAGAGTAGGAATGAGAGGAACAGGAGCCATCTCTTTCTGTCTTTTTAATTTCATTTCTTTTGTTAAGAAAATACTTTTGTCATCAATGAATTTCAGTGGGGATTTACCACCAAGCACAGTAGCTGAATTGTGCTGGGTGAAATTCTGACTGTCTTGATATCAAACTAGAATTACAAATAGCATGTTTTAGTTTTATCTAAATTGGAAGAAAGGATTATAAAATTCCTTTAGCAATAACTAGGGGCTTATGCTTTTTAAATTACAAATATCAGCTTGAATCTCCAGAATTAATGGGAGCATGTTGGAAAGAAACCTCAAATTAGATTACATTGTTTATTTTTGGATAACTCAAAGATTATTTTTCTATCTCACATTCACCAATAAAGAAAGAGTTAAATATAACTTTGTAAGGTATTTTAGTCATAACAGTAATCTCTTTATATATCAGTGGGTCAATAGTTCAGTAAAAGAAGGAACTATAACTTGAATAGACACTAATTAAAAGAATCAATTCTTATCCTACTACATATGTCCAGTCATATTAACACATTTCTAGATTTCTTACTCAGTGGACTAGTCAAGATTAAAGGATTTGCTAATATGGATGAACTGAGTATGCTTCCAAACTGACTGAGCAGATTTGTGAACAAATTAGTTCATTTAAAATTGACAGTGAAAGATTGATTTTGCACAGAATGAGTTACCTAAGGTATTCATCATTTCCTCTGCTTCCATGCACAAGACAGAGATCTGCTTCTTTTTCTTTCTGATTGTAATAGGACTGCTTACTGAGCACCTTTATTTTACAGACA
Source organism: Emberiza elegans (assembly GCA_024865655.1). NCBI lineage: Eukaryota > Metazoa > Chordata > Aves > Passeriformes > Fringillidae > Emberiza > Emberiza elegans. Next base: position 13,196,700 of record JALJVW010000149.1, read on the forward strand.
TGATTGCAGCCTGTCATTCTTTTAATTTAGACATATTTTAGCCTCCACAGACCTTCAGAAATAACTTCCTTAAAAGCCTTAGTCTAATGACTCATTACATGAGTTGCTCAATTCATCCACAGTACTTTAAATTATAATGCAAGGGGAAAAATTGCTAATTACACAGAAAAAGATCCAATTACTCCTGAGACCATTTGATTCATTATTCAGATTGTTTTGGGGGGGTGGGGGCAGGAGGAAGGGTGTCTCTAAACATGGGGTTATGTATCAATGTATTGTGAATGGCTCTTAGATGTCAGATTTGCCATCAGTTATCATCATTCAGAGGTATCCAACATCTCTGTATTTCCCCTACCAATCAAAATAGACTTTCCAGACAGTGATTCATGCATATGTGCCAGTATGCAGTTCTTCATCTTTAGCCATTAAATGCCATTAGAAGAAAGCTATAACCAATCCTTTCTTAATACTGCTACATGCTATGTTATTCACAGAGCTGCCAGGGGGACATATGTGGCCACAAGTGCAACAGGACATGACCCACAAGTCACAAATCTCTGGAGAGAAGAGTTCCTCCACTGATGAAATATTGGTGCTTGATTTTCTGCCAGTCCAGACAGTCTGTTTGTGATTTGCCCATTACCAGGTCCCCCACCTGGTTCACTGTGATGTTTACTGTTGTATAGGAGTTGAAATCAAAGGGAATGACAAAGTTATCAATGTCATCCTCTTCACAGCCAAAATGACTGAGACTTAACTGGTTTCAGCTACCACCATAAACCCCTTTGGACTCTGTAGAGTTAGATCACATCCAGTCCAAACTTGTGTTTTGCTTATGGGACATCCAAGGCTCCCTTACCAGGACTTTAATCTCCTCAAACCTGGCTTGTGTTTAAAGCAGAAGAGAATTGAAATCAGCTAAATACATTCTGCTCCCTGTCTAACAGTCCTAGTTACTAGATAATAAAATATTTTATATGTATGTGTGCTTTTAGTTTAGTTTGACCAGATGTGAAATGAGATCAAATTTTGATCCAAAGAAGAACATTTGAATGTCATTGTCTGGGGGTTTTCCTGCCAAAATTAACAATACAAATGAAGGTGATTGTAATGTAGAAAATTTGATAAAATCCTACTCTTTTATCCTATGGCAGACTATTGTCTTCAGCTATGCTAATGTGACATGGAACAATTTTAGAGCTCTCAAAAATTACCATTTTTTTCCAAATACTTACAGTCTGCTCAGTCATAGCTCCAGTTTTCTACACACTTTACTAACTGATTCAGCATTGCTATTGTTCCCTGAAACATGTGTTCTTCCATAACAATTACTCTTTTGCAGTATATCCATTTTAGTCATCAGTAAACCCATCTTGCCTACAATGTGTGAGCCAAGCATTCCCATCTTTTGCAAGGTGTCACTTTCTAGTCCACACTTTCATTTTGTGTCTAACTGTAATCAGCTCATTTTTTTCTCTTCCATTCATGCTTCTTACTTACTTAATTTCCTTTTATTTTACCTAAACACTTCAATACTAATTGCTATTTCTGATTGCAATACAGCTCTCCTTCCATTTTCTAAAATTTTGCAGAACTTCTCCTGACAAGAATGTTATGTTACTTATGATGAATTATGCAAGAGCAATAAAATGCAAAATATGTAAATGGCACACGATTGTTATCTCGCTATTAAAGTGAGACAGTAACAGAATTTGTAATGTCTATTAACAGGTTGTTCACATTTTTAATGCAGCAGAGGATGAGAGAAAAAAATTCTCTGGACTTTGTTCTTCAGTTGCAGGTGAGAGCAAGACATAATGAAGACACTCTCTCCACCTTCAGTGATTTGTCTTTCACAGTTCAATTCTGCCATTTCACAAGCTTGCTGGCTCTAGGGTTATGTGTCCTGGCAAATTGTTGTCTGTCACCTGTTAATGTATTTCCTCACTTACCTGATTGACCAATTCCCTGCCTTGGCCATTGATTTGTGCAGATACACATGAATGTCTGATGAATTCAATCTAAAGACCTCAACACTTTGGGGTAGTTTATCCTGTAGAGGTTTATCTTTAGTGCATTTTGAGAAGTAATCCATAGCTGTTGCCAAATATTTGTATGTGTCAGGGTCAGCAGTGAGAAAACAACTATCACCATTAATTTGTGCTATCTGTACAGTTCCTGTCCTGATGACCCTGCCATGATGCTCCACTGGATCTCATTGTCTACCTGCAGCCAAATCTGACAGCTAACAGGCAAGTTTTGCAGGAGGGTCTCCCATTTGCTGGATTTAGCAGGACCAGTGAGAGTCTCCCCAGGCTACACAGTAGTCCACAGTCATAACAACAGAAGCAGATGCTGAGCCCATCCTCATGTCCACCCCAGCAAGGGAAAGCTGTGGGTTTTGACCAGCCAGGGGTTTGTAGCTGCCCCTGGGTGGAGAGGGGCAGCAGTGATGATGAGCACAAGTACTTCTGGCACGGAGGCAGGTCCCCCTCATCTTGCCTGACAGACTGCTCAACCAGACTGAGCAGAGCTTAGTATAGGTTTCAGCTCTAAGATGAAAGTCAGCGCTCGGGAGCTGAGTCACAGGATGGGAGAGGATGGGAGAAACAGGAGAATAATTTAGCAATCCTGAGTATCTCTTGTGTGCCATGCTTGTTTCCAAATTGCATCCAGTTTCTGTGTTAAGAAAGGGATCTTGATTCAAAAGGCAAACATTTTTGCATCTGCATGAAACTGAATTTTTATATCACCTTTCATTCAGGTCATGGTGAATATCAGTATGAGAATGTCAATCTGTGGGACTAGCACCAGTTCAAACCAACTTAAATACTAGTCAATGCCGTTCCTGAACTATCAAATATGAGTAAATATAAACAAGCCCTTCTAGCTCATTTTGTTGCTTGGGAAGCCTCACTTCACACACAGCAATGGTGATTTCTGCTAAAATAGCATTCCTTTTGGCATGCCACTTACTTTTAATTACTCTGCCTAGACCGTAACTCCTGGATTCCTTTGGGACCCTCGTGGTAATCAGTTTTTTAGGTGAGCTCAGTCAAGCATTGTTGTAGTCTGGGTCAGCTCTGCCTCTGCATTGAAACAGCATTAGTCAGGATTTGCCTTTCTGTAACTATATCAAGCTCAAAATTAAAAACAATGTCACCACAAAAGAGTCACCATTTTCCTGTTCTCCAGCCTGAATCCTTTCCAGGTCAGCATCATGTAGAATTTCTGCTCTCTTCAGGAGCAGGGCCTGCAGCTTTCACATTTAAAAAGCTTCTCACTTCCATCGAAGAGATGGAGCAGGTTCTTACCTAAGCCTACTGCTGACAGATATCCTAGGCCTGAGACGGAGCAGAACAGACTGTTAGAATAAAAAAATCAAGCCAGATTTTCTGATCTGATCAGACAGGAGGAAGAAACCCAGGAACCTTAGCTTGTTTGTTTGTTTTCTATTTAGAGTGGTATTTACTTTTTATTCTCATAAAGCTAAAGGATTAATAGTGGGAATATTAACTGAAGCCAAGCATAGTGTGAGAGCAGATGCTTTGCAAGCCTTTCCATACAGCCTTGCCAATCCTTCACAGAGCAGCTCTGGGTTACCACACTTTTCTCCATTTTTGTGCCTCTTTTCAGCAGCCAGTGCTAGCCAGAAGGAATTGAATGATGGCTTTGTGATTTAAGGGAGTAATCAGAAATACTAAAACAAAGATTATTGGGCATATTTTTTTTCATCAACACAGGCAAGAATAAAAATTGTTTATTATGTGTGTGTGACTAGGCTATAAAATGCACACAGTAAGAATATGAATAAGGATAATTTCAGGTTTTGATGATTTTTCAGAACTTCAGAATTCTCTCAGGCCTAAAGTGGGAGAAATTTCAAGGAGCGATTATTTCAGAAGAGTTTATAAGCTAAAGTCTGTGTTTTGAGTTATGCTTACAAGCAAACTGGTAGCCAATGTATTTTAAGACCATTTTTCCTCTTTGCAAAGGACCCCACAAGACAAATGCATGCTGATTAGCACACCCTGAAATAATATGCTGTAGCTGTACTAATTGCTACTAATTCCCATACTGGAAGGGGACAGAGTACAGGAATACAATCCTGTAAATTGGGTCCCACTATTTCCAGAGGAGGTCAAGGCCTAGAAAAAGGCACCAAAACTGGTGAAGGGGCTTGGAGGCAGGTCCTGTACTCAGCAGGGGGCTGCTGAGGCCACTGGGTTGGTCGAGTTTGGGGGAGGCTGAGAGGTGACCTCATTGCTCTCTACAGCTTCCTGAGCAGGGGAAGTCAGGAGGGAGGTTCTTCCTGTGCCCCTTGGACACCAGTGGGTGTTCCAAAGCACTGGAACCCCTGGCACCATCTGCATGTCCTGTTTCTCATGGCTGATTCTCCTGACTCCGCGTGGTACGGGCAGGGCAAGCTCTGCAGTGACCCTCACCTTCCCTTGGCCTTGTCCCTGCCATCCAGGAGAAAATGCCTCACAGCCTCAGGCACCTCCAGGTGTTGGTGGTTCTCCTCATTTTCCAGAGCCTCTGGCCTTGGTCCTTGGTGACCAGGCAGTGGACACAGCTGCAGGGCACCCCTGTAAATTCATCCCTGTGTTCAGGCTGGGCATTTAAGGTCATTTTTACTCCAGATATTCATAAGGTTGTGGGGATGCCAAAAGTGCAAGAAAGGGTTTGCTTCTCTTTATGCAAACTTTGCAGAGATGTAGAGAGCAGACAGGATTTCCTCACCATTTCTTGCAGTCATGAACAGCAGATCCAGCCCTTAAGTCTAGTGTTGTCCCACGGATTTCATGTCCATCATGGAAGAGTGAGGCATTAGAGGTATGATCTGGAGAGTGCCAGAAGGGGAAAGTGGCTATACAGATACTTCTACAGACAATTTTTGCATAGTCTCCTTTTGTGCTACCCAGAAATTATTAGTCAGTTAATACTTTTAATTTAATTTTAAGAAAAACATTGTCCTTTTAAAAATAAAAATCTACAGTACTATTTTCTTAATACATTGCACTTGACTCACAAAGCACAGGTTGTTCCAGCTGAAGTTTCTGCTTTCGTTTTTACATTTAAGTTACATTAAAGTTAAAAAAAAAACCCTGTACAATATAAATCTGCTTGATATTGTTGCTCATAAGTAGCAAATGATGCCCAAACCATGTGAGCTGTACAACAGGAATAAAACCTCTGAAATGGATTTACGTAAATCTCAGAGTCAAATTACTGCACTATAAATATGCAATGCACATATTGTTGTGTTCATTTTTTTTCTTCAGTGAGGTTTTTCCATGTCAAGAAATCTCATCTAAAAATTTGGCTCAGTCCTGATCCTTTAAAATTCCACTAACTCTTATACATTAGCATTTTCATACTTCCTATTTATCACTATGCTTAGAATTGTTGCAGTTATGATAGAAAGAATTATTTTTTGAAGACATAAGTAAGCCTGTTATCCACATGAATAAGGAAGATAATATGGTGAATCTCTCTGAAATGCACAGCCTTAGTGTACAATCAGTGTATTTCTTTTGTGTTTATTCCTTTGTCACATATTCATTTGTGAGGGTTCCACAACATGTTCAGTACATGTCATGAACTGGTTTACCAGAAGTTTATCCTTTCCTTGCATTTTATTTCACTGGTAAGGCAATCACTGCACATTGGCAGATTTTTATGCATATAATAACTTCATTCTCTTATCAAAAATTCATTTAATTGGATTTCAGACTGGTTTCACATAGGATTTGGATAAATGGAAGCATAGGTTGCAACCTATGTGTCCCTTAGCAGGAATTCATGTAAGTTACTTCAATTGACGTTTAATACACAATTATTGCTGTGCAATTTATCTGTTTGAGTGTTGCTTTTGACAACAGGACCAGTTTAGAGTATTAATGTCCCTGTTACTGGAGTATGCAGACAGTAGGCTATAAAAGCACTGCACTACCACCCTCAACAGCCCTAAGCAAAACTGAACCTTAATAATCTTATTTAATTATCTGGTGGTCCTTGAATCTTCTAAGTCAAAGATTTTACCTCTTGGAGTTATGGATGGTCCCTCTTTGCAAGATCAGTTTAACTCCTGTTTTACCAGAAAATACAAACACCAGAAGCCATCTTCAATGTCATTCACAGAATTCTACCATCTCCTGGTAGTGCTTGGGCTGCAGAGTGGCCTTTTTCTGTTTTCCCTTTGCATGTCCCTCCCTCTGCAGCATATCTGTGCAGGGATTTTAAAAACTGCATCTATTTCATTTGGGTTGTTTGCTGCTGCTTTTTATTTATTTTTTAATGAAGCTTTTATGAAATTCTATATTGTACATTTTTCTGCCTATTGCAATTCCAAGTGCATTTATTATTAAAGTTGAATAACTTACTAATAAAAAAAGACAAGAATTCAGCTGCAGGGTACTTTGTGTTTGGGATATTCAACTTGCATGGTTATCCTTAGATTTAACAACACATGTTCACATCCACGTGCACACTTGCACACACAGACACAACACCCACTCCACTATACCAGAAAATAATTTTTAAATTTGCCATTTTAGCAATAAATTTCTAAATTGCTTTAGTATACCTCTCAGCTTCCCCTGGACACTTTATAAGTCAAGATTTAGCCATAAAGGTGATTTGCCAACACTAAAATCCTGTGAAAGCGAAGAGCTTTTCCCACTCCGGTGTTGCGCAAAAGTAACTATGGACAGAATTTAGCCTCAAGTGTCAAAGAAGGATTAGGATTTCCGTGGTTTTGGTTTTGATTAAAATCATCATTGTTTAGCTGTACAATATATTTATGAAGAAAAAACATGAAAGAAAATAATATATTTTGAACATTAGGAAATTGAGGCAAATAAAAAGGTTAAAGAAAACTATTTCATAAAATGGCATGTAAACATGTGGAATACGTTACCAAAGACAAGAGAGGTAACTTAGAACATATGTTTATGAATCAGTATGTTCAAAAGAGAACAAGATGAGTTTCTACACAAAGAGAGAATAGAGTGTGAGGAATGCAGGAAATTAGAGATGGGGGGGCAGGGGGAGGAAGCAGAAAAGTTAGTTTTATGAGGATTAGTAGCTTTTAAGAGAGCAAGGCTGTGAGCAGGTGGAGTTCCCACCCTAGTGTGAATGACAAATGCAAAGCTTGTACTTCAAACTCATATCCTTTTCCAAAGGGGTGAATGGGGTGGGGAGGAGAGTCTTCAGCAGCAGTTGAAAACTAACAGCTAAATATAATGTTAAAATCTAAATATAAACTCCAGGTTGAGATCTTTAATGCTCCAAGAGTTTTACTGTCAGCATTACTATCCCAGAATATTTTTGTTTCTTTTGAATGGGGTGCTTCTGCCCTTACTGTTTGATAAAATTAAGTCACAATCAAAAAGCAGAACTGACTCAATGGCTTCACGGACAATAAACACCTGGAAGATGTTGGCTTCCTACTATGTCCTTTCTGCAGGAAAGCCAAAAGTAAGCCAGTCACTTTAAGTGTCCTCTTTTCTGCACAATCCTTTCAGGTCCCTGTCCAAAAGAGCAGTTCTATACAGCCAGAGGAACACCTGGGTGTACACTTGGGGCACATCATCCCTTGGGATCATCTTAGAGGCCAGACAGAATATTATGCTAGAAGCCATAAATCCAAAGCTGACCTAAATGCAGTCCAGAACACACAAAAGATGCTTCTGAAAAGCTTCTCCTTACCCTGATCATCTGGTTAAGTTTTGCCTCTCAGAACTCTTTTCTAGAAAGGCCTACACAAGGACACTGACTGCATCCCCGGCAGGCCAGTCTGCTTCCCAGAAGTTTCAGGTTCTGTGAGAAGGATTTGTTTTTCTTGATGAACATGATGTCAGCAATCACTATAGGTAGGAAGAGTGACCGAGTGTTCCTCTGCATTTGGGATGTGCATCTGCATCGTTTTACCCCCTTCTTTAGAAGTTCTATATGCTTTAATATTGTTCCATAATAAAGCCATTGTTTTTCTCTCTGATTGATTGTCTAGTCAAAATGCAATAAATGGGTATGTTTGTATTGCTGGCAACTTCATGTCTATGTGTTTCTTTGCTGGCATCCATCCTAGATCAGTTTTGACCTGATTAAAACTTTTACTGTTTCCTTTAAAAAGAAAACTTGTGTTAAAGTGGGGAGGTTTTAATAAAGCAATGTCAGACCTTTTTATTCACTTCAAGTCTTCTATGAAAAGAAAGGACATTTTTCCCACGACATTGATGCAAAATAAAGATTTTAAATTTCCTTGTGAAAAAAAAAAGTAAGAAAATATGCAGAAAGCAAATTCATGGAGGGTAGGTTTATAATCAGGCAAATCTCTGGGTGAGTGACGTTCACAGTATGTGTTCACTATCCCCTATTCAGGCAGCAGCCCAGTATGGCATGTGAACATGTACATGGACTGACAGAAACACCAAAATACCATGGCGAGGATCACCAGGAAATTCTGCACTGTTGAGGAGTGATGCTGTTGAAAGGCATTGCCCTGTCTGCTCCTACACCAGGCTTAGCCTCTTTCAACATCAATGACAGCAGAGGGGTTTCTCTGCAGATGGGGGAGGCCACACTCCCTCCCTCCCTCCCTCCATCCTTCCATCACTGTGGTTGCTGCCTGCTCCCCTTCATCTGCCTGGGCTGTATCAAACCTCATAATAATGTCCTTGTACCTGTTAGTGACATCTAGGGGGAAAGCTCCCAGATAGGCTTACTTACACTGTTTGCTGTCCTCTCTTCACTGTAAATTATATGTGGTGAAGTAGCATTGCCTTTATGCCTCCATTTTGTTGCAGGAGGTGGGATGCTCTACGAGTGGCTGCTTTTGTTCAGTGGTGGTTTCCTGTGCTGTTAAGTGGCAGCAGATGGTCGCCCCGCAGTGAGATGAGCCCTGGCCATGGTCCTACTGGCAGGGGCAAGAGCACTCAGCTGTCCCTTGCATCCGAACTGGTTTTGTCAGGAAAAGCTGGAGAACAAGATAAAGAATCAGATTTCACTAAAGGCTCCCCCATCCCCCCGTAGCATCTGTCAGGGCCTGCTGGCTAAAGCTCCACCACCCTGGGAGGCTTCAGACTCCGAGGGAGAGGGTGTGCTGGGCCGTGCCATGCTCACTCCTGCTCCCAACAATATGGTTCTTGCCTTATGTTGCATTACTATGGATGCACAGTTTCCATGAAAGGGTTTTATTTTTTCTTGGCCACCTGTCCTTGCAGGTCTCCTTTGCTTTCCCTGAAGTGGTATTTCAGACCTGTTACAATTTCATTTCTGACTCTGCAATTCACACTTTTCTTTCTCTGACTCTGATGTTAGATTTATTCTATACCAAAGGTACTCTTACATGAACATTAACAATGGTTGAGTTCAAGTTTGCTCTGTGCTGCTCTTCTGAGTACATGCTTTTATTCCCTGGGCTCATGTCCATTCTTTTATAGCATTCAATGTTAAAGGTTTTCTTATCCTTGCCCCACACTTGGTTTCTGACAGCCTTATTCTGGGCACTGTGTTGACACAACAAATTCCTTCCTCTGGCAGTCATATTCCTGATAACATTAGATCTAGAGCTTGCCATCTGACTGTGAGCTCAGCTCTTCCTACTACACAATGCACTCCAGCAGGACATTGTGCAATACAAAACACAATTTCCATGGCATTCTCCCAAGATGTGCTGCTGGTTTTCTCTTTGGCTTACAATGTAAAGCCTGAGCAAGTTCCCCTACCAGAAATATCACTAAATTGATCACTACTATATCATTATTGCAAAGTGATCAGTCAGAGTGACAGATGGCTAATTGGTAAAGTGCAAGTGGTGCCCCCAACTGTTCCCTGGAAGAGTCTTGTTAGTAACCCCCTCCAACATCAAGAAAGATTGGATCCCCAAGGTGGGAATGAGTGCAAGTTTAGAGGGGGTACATAATATATTAAATCACAGCATTTCATGGTTTTCTTTGCTGCGTCTCAGTCACCAATGTTTCCCTCAGCATGATTCAGAGCTGAGGGATCAGTGAAGCTGCCTGGCACTATCCCCTCCTTGTGCCAGGTAAACCCTTGTACCCCCATTTGTGCACAAACCACTCCCCCAGCCCCAGCATGTGCACTGGGAACACAGGCAAGTAAATACACCCCTGTTGCAAACTGAGACCTGACATTTTTGATGACAGCTTTTAACACAGCTCTTTGAATTTCATTTCCTGAGAAGGTTTCAGCCAGTGAAGCTGAGCTATTCATGCAAAACATATGCAAAAATGAGCAAGCCCAGCAGATGATATCACTTCTCAGAACATGAACAAACTTTGGTGGAAAATGTTTGCTATTTTTCCCATGATAATTGAAAATTTGTGCCTGAAAAACCAGTATCTGCTTCTGAGCATGGATAGCCAAAGTGCAGGTCAAATGATGGTGGGAAGAGGCTTTGCCCACCTCTCATAGGGATTTTTTTTTTCTCCGCATGTTCAAAAAAGCAAGGCGAAGCTGTTATTCTTGTTTTTCTGGATGATGTCCTCATTTTATTGGGAAGCTATTTGCACACCACTGTTTTCTGCAGCAGAAGTATTGAGCTAAACTAAAAAAAAAATGTTGGTTTTCAATATTTCTGTCCAAGTTCAATCCATCAAATTTGAAAATAAGAGCATGTTCCTGTGATAGTTCACCATTTCTACTTGATCCTATTATGCAGATTTTCTTTGTGGGAAGGGATGGCTGGTTTTGGTACTGGGCTGTTAAAGGTTTTCTCACAGTTGTATGTTGACTCATTAATTTGTACAGTCAAAAGAAGGATACATTGCTTTAATAGTGTGGGGGGAAATGGCACAGCAAAGTTTTTGTCTTCCAAAATATTCTTCCCTGAGTAAATGCTGTCCTAGAACTATTGTACCTTCCCCAAAAGTAGTTCTGATTTAAAGAGGAAGGAGTGGCATAAATCTAGAGAAACTTCTTGGTCTGCACTGCAATTACATTTGCATAAAGTTACTGAGAGCAAAAGTTGGCCCATTCTCTTCACACACTTTTTCTATCCTGTCACTTCAAGTGTTGTCATTTTATTGGTTTCCAAACGTGTATAGAAAACAGCTAAAATCTTCCAGTAAAGTTTCAGCTTTGCAAACATGTCATTCATCACCTGAGAGTATTTCTCTAATCACAATGATCAACATCTGCTACCTTTGCACTGCAGATATTTCCATTTTGCAGCAAAAATAATTTTCATTTATAGAGAGCAAATTAAATATATAAAACAATAAATATAATAAATAATGCATCTATTATTTCAGTTTCCAGTCAATTCTGCTTTAACTTTTTTGCTCAAGAAGTAATGGAAGTGAATCACATAATTTTGATATAAGCCTACTCTTTAGATGCATCCAGTAACTGTGGTATCAACCACATGGAAAGGTCAGCTCCAAACACCAGAGTCAAGGCCACACCAACCTTCAATGACTGAGGTGCCTTAAATTTGACAGAACTCAGGAGCAATCTGACTCTTAATTTAAGCTCAGCCTAATCTATATTAGACACCCATCACCAGCTCTGAGGATTAAAGATGTAGATTCAAAATGTTTATGACTGGATAGGGGCAGAGGAATGTAAGTTTTGGAATCAAAAAGATGGAAATCATATTCCCCACCCTGCAAATATTTTTAGGCACCAAATTTTAGCAGTTTACAGCATTCTCATAGAAAATTTTCTTGAGGAAAAAGTAAAGGAAGAGAGAACTTTTTTCCCTCAAAGCCTAAATTACTTGTAGGGAGATATGATTTGAAGGACAGCTCAGTAAAGCTTGTTTTATCCTGCACCCCTGAAAGAGAGAAGCAGAGTCTGCCATAAAGCAGGAAAGCAGGAAAATAACTGTCAGACATTCTTTTAAAAGGCCCTTCAAAGGTTTTATAGACAGATGGATGAAAAGACCTCTCTATAGATCTCTAGCCAGATTCAGATCAGTGCTTGTTACAGTAGGTAGATGCACCTTAACTCAGAAGAACTATTTCGGGTTATTTACTTTGAACAAAGAATCCCCACCAGTGAACCATAGATAGTAAATTAGTCATTTCAGCTGCATTTACCGGCTCATCGGCAGCGTACAAACCATAAAATGTGACTTGGGAAAACTAATACTTCTTCACCCCAAGGTGAATACACTGCTAATTACAGCTCCAGTTTTCCACCAACCATAAGCTTTTTTAGATTAATTGTTTCAGTGCAGTAAAGATTGCTGACTGTGGCCTTTAATAAGGGTGTGGGGACACTCGAATGCCTTGAACACTATGCAACTTTCTCATCACTCAGATGCTATTGTAATAGCAGAAATCTCCCTGCTGCTGCTTTTTGCAGACAGTTCTTCTGCATGCATGTGGGAGAATGTTCTCATCAGTGGAGGAGAAATCCTTCCTTCCCATCTGTTTATGTCAGTGAGTTGATCGGCAATAACTCATCTTCCCAGCGCACTCCTCTCTCCCCTTCAGTGTGCTTCTGGGGAAGGTTGTCCCATGCCGTGACATGAAGGAGGCTGTGAATAATGCTAACATTCAACAAGACTGTGGCTTACATGGCTGTGGTCTAGATGAGGTTCTGATAAACTCTTGATGAAATGCCCTGCTGTAGTGTCAAATTGTTGTGGTGTGTCCACAGTATTTCTGTTCTGGGACATCTGAATTAAAACCTGCAGTGAGTGCCTGACAATCTTCAGTCTTTCCTTCAGATTGTTGTTGAATTAATTTCAAGTACAGTGATTGTTGTATGGTAGGAAAGCTTATCTCTTTAATCAATATAAAGATTGAACTGTTTTACTCAGCAGTCTGTCTTCTGCATTTGGGCAGAAAAATGTGGACATGCTCCTCCTAAACAATACCTACGCATGCCATGCTGGGGTGCTGACAGATGGACATTCTGTATTTACCAACTCCCCCCTGTGGTTTCTTTGCTGTTGGATGTGACATTCTTCAGATGTCTGTTTTATGAATGTCAAAGACCACATGGCTATTCTGCAGAGTGGAATTGTTTAAGCAAAATCTTGGCCTTGGTCCCTATTTTAGTTTTTATTTTCTAAGTTCTGCTACTGAGACTGGAGCAGGTCTTTCCAAAAATGAACATTCCCAGTCAGTGTGACACCTTTTAATTCCAATAATGAATAAACCTGGTTGTTTGCTCTGTTCCATACTTAATGTTTTCACCTGATCTAGTTTCTTAGCAGCAGTGCCACAACAGGAGCAGTATAGGATCTTACTTGATTTATCAAACTAATGAGTTAGTTTTATTGTTAGTGATTAAATGTGTTTTACTTTTTAAAGCACAGGAACTGAAAAGAAATGCATTGTTACAATCTGAAAATAACTAGAAAGATAAGTTCATTAACTTGCCTACACTTGTGCATCATAAAAACCTTGTTAAAAATTACTCCCTAGCCTGCTGTATTAGCTTCTTTATGAGGTAATTTCTCCATACAGTAATAAGATTTTTCTTTTACTCTCCAGTGCATATTAAACCCACTAATCTTCTTTTATAAACTATAGTTTCAGCCACTTTCTCAATTTACTCACTTTAAAGATATTCTCCTATTAATATTAAAGGTAGCAAGCACAGATACGAACTTTGCAAAACAGTCTTTCAGATTTATGGCACAATCAAACCACTGCATTGCAATGGCACAAAAGGGACAAAGCAGTAACTGTCAAGTATGTCTCATGACAAACCAAACAATGTTTGTCCACACAGAATTATTTTCTCATCACATTTATTATGCGAATGAACTATGGGCGTGTTTTTCCCTCTCTGAGCATAAATACAAAGTCTGAATATTCAGTTCTCTGAGGTCTGCACAATTTGCATGGATGTGGCGGATTAAAGACCTGCTCCACCAGGGTGTTGCTGCAGTTTTTACACCAATATCCATGCCTCTGATTTAGAATGGATGCAGTCAGAGTCTTGCCAGAGAGGAACAGGTTCTAGGTCACCAATTCTGTTTCCAATAAAGAAGTGACCAAATTTCCCTTGAGCCACAGTGAAGTTGTTCAATTGGTTTAGTATGGGCTTGAAAAGGAAAAATACCAATGGGCTATAAATTAACCTTTGCTTTTTCTCAGCTATAAAATAAGAGAAGACTTAAAATTCCAATAATTTATCTCTGCACTGAGTACCAGTAATTTATTATTGTCCTAACTATTGTTAGCATTTTTATTATCATTTGAAGTGTGGCCATCTCTTGTTATGGCTCAGGAAGCCCTGGGGTCAGAAGCTGTGCAATTGTTGAGCAACCAGTCAATCCATACAGTACTTAAGAATCATATTAAATTCAATCCTGTGTTCTGCAAAGTGTAAGAGACAGTTTATCCATACTTCTTTTTCTTCTTTTTAATATTATCCAACCTATTTTGGTGTTCTAAGAGAGGATCCTGAGACACTGGTGTAATTTCAATTATCATCTCAAATATCATCAGAATTGTTTCAAGATAGAGGGTTAGGTAGAGTACAGGCTATGCTGCACATCTGACACTCCAGCATAACCTGCAAGCATGGGCTTTTAATATTGGCATAATTCCAGTCATTAAGACATACCTAATAATTAAACCATATGCAATTATACTCAGAAAAAGGTGTGATGAAGGTGATGTTCCCTCAGACAAGACTGAGAAACATGTCCTTCATTACAGCTGCACCACTCACAAAGCCCCTCAGCACCAGGGAACTCAAGGAAGGAGCCATCCCATTAGTTATAGGGCATGTCCATTATAAAATGAGTCAGTGTAAGTGATAACAAAGTGGGATGGAAATCTATAACCCTGTCTTTTTCTGAGCCAATAGGTGCTGTAGCAGTGCATGCATTTACAAATAGATATGACGGCTTTGCTGAGTTCTGTGGAGAAGCTGGTGGAAAACCAAGGGATATATAGGAGTTTTGTGCTCCCATTAGTAGGAAGATACAGATATTTTTGGTCTTACACAAATACACAAATTTTGATTGCTGTAATTTCTGAGGTTAGAAAATTACATTTGGCTAACCAGATTTATATTTCTTCAGAATGGGATGCTGTAAATTTGAAGTCAAGATATCACAGAAATTCAGAGCTCTAATATGCACCAAATATGCTTTTAATTCATTAACATCAACATCCCACCAAGTTCAGTGTAATCACTGCTTTGAGTCAGAGCTGACTGAAGAGTTATGGTATAATAACACAAGAGTAAGAATAAAGCCTCTTGTCAGTGTAATGTTTATATAACATCTCTAGTATTTTAGAAGGGAAGAATGTCTCTGTGAAGTCCTGCCCTTTCCCAGAAAAAACTTCCATGGATAATCTTACACATTGAAAAAGTTGCTGGACTAATCCACAACATATTTGTTCAAAGTCCTCCTCTGGCAAAATTCACACAAATTACATCATCAGAACAGGGCTGCTTTCTCTGGAAACAGAAGTGTATTTACAATTTTAGAGGACAATAAGTCTACTGAACACTACTGGAGAATTTTTTAGTAAAAAGTTTTATTTCTATTCTTTAGATTTTAAAATGCACGCTAGTAATTTGTTCATGCATTCAGTGTTGACTTGTTATAGAAAAACACACATGCAATCAGACTGGTGCAATTTGATACCTTACAGCGAAAAAATTGAAAAAAGTGACATGTTGAAAACCATTGTTTAAAGATGTTCCCATGACAGGAGGGCAGGGAGAGAATGAACACAAGCTTATGAAATGAACATTCAAGTGTTTGCAAAAATGGAGAGCACATGTATTCATTATTTGATACTTTCTGAAAAAATATTGCCTACATTTAATTTCTAGTAATGTGTCATTTTTGATTACACACAACCCGACATGGGCACCTTCCTTGTTTCCATGAATTATTGACATATTGTCAATATGAATTATTGACATGTTCCTTCTTTAAGGAAGGGATGTAAGTTCGGAAAAACTTAGAAACATTTTTCATAACACTTGTTACATCACACTTCAGTAAAAATTTACAAACTCAAATGCATATTTAGTTCCAAAAGTTATTTGATGTCTTTTTATTATTAATATGTTTGTATATTAATAAAACCATACCATGTGTCTAGACCTGAGAAATGCATGTGGTCAAAAAAAGGTTTAATTTGATTTTTTTCTATCACTTCTCAGAATATAATTTTGCAAGATTTCTTGAGTGACATAAGAAGTATTGTGCCTTATCAATGGCTGTACCACCTTGCAAATGCCTAGAAGAGAAAAAGAGGCACAATTAAAGTTTTATTTTTCAAGAGACTAAACAGATCTAATTTTTGCAATCTCTGAAGACACAATAGAAAGGAATTCAATGAATTTGACTCTCCAAAACTAAATGTAATTGCAAAGAGCTCTCTTAACTAATTTATCTTTTAGTCATGAAAGAAGATATTTTATGATAGTGGCAGGGAGATAAACCCACAGTGATATGAACAAGAAACATGCAATTTTCACATTTGTATGGTCAAGACTGGCAATAATATTCCTTAAGGAAAATTTTGTCAAAGTACAAATTTTGCAGGGCTTAGGTTGAATTATTAACCTTAGTTCTTTCTCATTTTGGGGGAGAAATAGCCTTGAATTAGTACCAAATCTAAAACTTGGTGCAGTTTTCACAGAAGCACTATTAAAAAAAGGAAAAGACTCATGCTGCTTCAGAGAGCTTTCACTTGCACCTTTTCCATTCCACACAAAGAGCTGGAGCAGTTCTGATATAAGTAACATACGGCTAATTTGCTGTATTTATGTCACATTGATATGATACTGACAGTATTCACACAATGGAGCCATTATCTGTAAAGACATATGTCTTCCTGGTGTCTGGGTATGTGCAAGGGTCAGAGGAGAACCTGGGCTTTTACAGACAGTTTGAGAAATCCAGGATCTTAGGAAAGTGGAGAGGTATAATAGGCAGAATTATCTCTGCCCACTCAGAGGTCATGAGCATGATTTTCAGACATTTAGCCTCATTTAGACACAAAGATAATGTGAGATGCAAGCGCTCAGTTTTATTTCCATGCATGGGTAAATCTATAGTGTTTGCTGATGTGGGCAAGATTGAAGGAGTTCTGCTTTGGCCCCTTCCACTCAAATGGGTATAAATCATAGTTAAATCTCTTTTCCTACCAGCAAAATTGAATCGAAACCTGCAGTCAGGTACAAGATGAACACCAGTTTAGGCACAGAGATATGTAAAATACATAGGGGTCAGCAAAACACCACACCTGAATGGAACTCTTGTCAAGAAGAGGTGTATTGCATAGCAGAGTTTAAATTGCTGTCCTTACCTCCTTCATTTCCATATTCAAAGCTGCTCTTCTCTGCTGAGACACAGCACACTCACAAAGTAAGCCAGCAGATTAACACTGTGTCTCAGGGACCTGTAAGAAGTTAGCTGAGTTATATTAATGGGTGATAAGCCTTCCTGACCTAAAGCACAGATGTTACTCTCTTTCATACATTTTATATCCTATGTGGACATCTTTTTAAAGGACCAAACAGTTCCCAACAGAATATTTGTACCAAACCTTTTAAGGTTCATTCACATTTATTTTCTTTTTATATTTTTTCACCCTTAAAGGTCATTTCACAAAAGAGATCAAAAGGAACCTTTTCCATTCCTCCTCTGCAGGTGGCCAGCAGCAGATTAACTACTAACAGAGACTTCAATATATAAATCTGAATGACTTGTTTTACATAGCAATGCAATGCTACTGTCATATGTTGTGTTTGCGTACATTAAAGTGTCTCCCCTCATTTCCTTCCTAAAATGATCCCTCACTGTTTTTTCTCCAGAATAATTGCTTGCAAGAAATCATCTGTTTTGATATTTATAAAAAGGTACCTTGAAGCTGAATAAGTAACTCATTTCACCAAAGAAACAGAATGCCTGCTAATAAGGTCCTGTAAAAGCAAAATGTGCATCAAAAGCCTTTGTCCCGGATAGGAGTTAGTTCCTGTAATCTTGTTTCTCCACAACTCTTCCCAAACCAAAAGTGAGCCTGAAATTGTAGTAAGACAGATTCGAAAGTGCTTTCCATGAGTTGTTGAAGCAGGAGTATTCAAAACAAACAAAACCGTATTCATCTGCCAAACAAAAAAGTGCTAAATTCAGTTAGTGGAAAATTCAGAACATTTCTTTAAAATATATTTTATTCTGTTGTACGCTATTCAAAAAAAATTTTTTTAAAGAGCCTTTTTTTCTAATTGGGCCACAGTTTAAATAACATTAGCAGGTCCTTGCAGGGCTGAATACCATTGACTACAGTGCCCTTCAGCAGGTAAAATTGTGAATCTTCTTTAGTTGTGTTGCCCTATTTCTTTTAAGGTAAAAATTGGCGAAATAGTGAGGACTCCTCTTATAAAAAAATAAAAGAATGTCTGAGAAGGATTCTGTGAAGAAATCAGCTGCTTATATATCCATTTTGCTTCAAAGCTATAAAAATAGGATGTTCGCTTCCTGACCCAAGTATGTAGGGCAGAGAATAGAAATGGGAGACTTTTTCACACTAAAAAGAACAGTTAAGAAATAGATTGGCAGTCTCAGAAGGCAAAGTGATTATCAAAACTTAGAGATAACTTTCCAAGTTGTTATACTCCTAAAGAGGGTCTATCAAACGATCTGCTCCTGCCCTAGACATCTGAAATTGAACTTTCCCATTGCACTACCCTGGTACTGTGAGTGTGCCTTCACTCACAATACATCAATCAGAGCATATTATCTCCAGACTTCTGAGTATTTAGGTAGTCTGCATTGAAGACAATTTCTCACTTCCCACCACTGATATTCCAATTAATAGAGCTTCTCCCCACTGCAGGGCCTACCAGTGAGCCCCCCTAACTTATTGTGCAGATTTGATGCCATCTTTTAATTTTAAAACAAAAAAGAATTCTTTCTTCTGTTTCCTGGTAATGTAAGCCATGCAACACCCATCCTTGTAGAGCCAGCACATAACACCCCAAGTTAGGCCAGGGACACAATCACTTCTATTCATCTGGGATGGGCTTCAGTGTCACAGCGTGGCCAAGCATGACTTCAGCTTGCACAAAAGAAAAAGAAAAGGTTCTATGAAAAACTGTTGTATGAAATGTGACTTTTAGTGAACTATTCCAGGCTAGATCCACTTTTAAGGGAAGGGCAAGGGGGCAAGAAAAGGTGAAGAATAATTGGCTGCTCTTTCATTTCCTACCACAAAACAGTATTTGTGTAAGATATGTGTGCCTGGACTCGGGAGAAAGCATCCCCCACTGGGAAGAGTAAGGTTGTGTTCTGGTTATACCGAGGCAATGTGCAAGTGCTGCAATCACTACAGGAGGGACAAGCTCTTGGGCTACAAAGAGGAAGCTGGGAAGTCCAGGACTGGCAGTCAGAAGAAAAGTCCCCAGTTATTTTTACCACCACAGCCTAAACCAAAGAATGTCTCCTGGAGTTAGAAAACATTAGGTGTCGCTTTCTAGCTGGGCAGGAAAGCCCAACTTCTATCTGAGCTCTAGAGACAGTTTGGGCAAATAATGTAATGAATAAGGAAGGACACAGCTGGAGAAAAATGGGAGACCTGGTTTTCCTTATAAGTGGTGTTCTGGTTTTACCACTGTGTGAGTGATGTTCCAAACCAAGCTGTGTGTGACACAAGGCTAAACTGTAATATGCATTTATGGGCTGGAGATTTTCAACGTGCTGACTCCCACCCACAGCACCCTTTACTCACTACCAAGGTGACACAGAGCCCATTGTTTTCTCTCACTTGTTGAATCTGTCTCACATCTCATAGCACAGTTGAGCTTGACCTGTTGAAATCAATTGGAATAACTCCACACTGTAATATTTTCTCTGGCAAGTGCAAATCAGGATCCCCTAGCACAATTAGAGGTGTCTGTCTAACCCCACTGTGATGTAAGTCTGAGAAAGTGTGACTGGCTTTGACCTTCAGTGAAAGTAGGTCGCTAGGAAATCTGGCAGCATTTGGCATAAGACACAGAGTGTATTATTTGTGTTTTAAGGTACTTAGGCAAATTCAGAAGTTAGTGGTATTTTGTCATGATAGTTTAGGGCAATCTATAAAGTCCATCAAGACAACACTTTCAGTGGCATGAAAGCTTCCTCATGGGAATATTGCACTAAGGCAGCAACGCCCACAGAAACACTGAGTGTTGGCTGTGATAAAGATCACGGTCAAACCAGGTCCTAAAGCAGTCTGTGTCAGTGAAGGTGCTGTGAAGCCTTGACTGTGTGCTAGTTTTTTCTGATTTTTGTCACACTTTGTACTTTGTGAAGGATCACACCAAATAAATACCTGCACTGCACCTGAGACACTCATCACCTGATACTGAATTCCAGAGCCACAGAATTTCAATAGAAAATACTTGACCTTATCAAAGTGTCAATAGGAGTGAATTTTCAGCATTTTCTAGACTTATATGTATTAAATGACATTATTAAAATATCTGGTGCTTCTACTGTAAATAACATTTGGATTAAACTAACATTAATAGCTGCTAAAAATACCTCACTGAGGCAGTAGGAAAGTGAGACAAATCCCTCTATTGCAGAATGGACAATATTCTTATCCAATTCAGCAGCAGAGGAAGAGATACTCTCTCATAGTGGAAAAGAACTATTTTTAGGAAGCATGGGGCCGGTTGTGAAGAGATAAAGCACAGGTATAAGTGTAAGAGGTTTAAGCTTATTAAGAGAGTGCATTTAAGATGACAAACATGAAATTAATGCTTTTTTATTTTATTACTTGAAGACAAATGCAAATACATGGAATATCATATATAAGTTGGATGTGTTCCTGCAAAAATGCATGCATGCATTCTTGTAAACCTGCCCACGTTAGCACAAAGAGAAGATTGCTCTAGTAGAAATGGTACAGCTTTTTCTGGATGTAGCATGGGATAAAATTCCATTGCAGCCATGCATCTCCCAGATAAGATCCTGAGATGTGGTTCTGCAGCAGCCAGCTACCAGCCTTGCTTTCAGAGAGAGAGAAGAGATGTTCAGCCAATGACTAGATAATCAGTGTTTACCCAATGACACATCTCCCCATTAAAAAATCAATTTAAGAAAGCATTGACTGTTTCTGACAAGGTACCATAAAGAAATGTCCCGCAATACCGATTTCTACATGTTTTAAATGTTTGTCTCAGCAAAGATGTGAACCCCTCTTTAGGGAACATATCTCAACCAAATATTGCAATAGAGGTAGATATAGGAGCTGGATCTTGCAAACTTTGCATTTAGTCACACTAAGAAGAAACCTAATCTATGGCAGCAGTTACAGTCATTTCTGTGCTGATACAGTCATATCTTCAGAAAGTCAAAAATTGCTGTCATTTCCAATAGATATTGAGACTTTTGAGAAAGATGATTTTTAAATTTAAATTTTAAAAAAATATCTTTTTTCATTTGCCTTTTCAAGTTGGGCCTTTGGGATACATACTTTCAAGACTTTTCCTCTATCAAGAAGCATTGAAATTTAATTTTTAGTTTTCTTAGAAACTAAGACCCTTACACAAGGGTAGCTTCAGCAGCTGAGGCTTTAAGGAAAATACCAAATATTTTTAGATGTGCAATAGTATCAACATACATAATGATTTTCAAAGTCTGTCTCCTATCCAGAAAATGTAATGATAAATTTGTTCAAGACAGAAGTCACTGCATGAAGGGTGTTCCATACAGAAAAAGACCCTATACTTGCCAATTGTTATTTGTTCCCTAGCCTTTTCTAATTAGTAGAGTTCCTTCAATTAGTAGCTGGAATTGGTTTGCATACATCCTCCAAATTGCTGTAATCAAGCCTCAAAGTAGGAGCCTGAAAAATAGAGGGTGGCAGAGTGGTAATAGAGGGATTGCTGGTGACTGACTGTACAACAAGCAATAGCCAGATATGAATCTTACAAATCCAGACATACCTTTGCTATCACAGGCACCTCTATGTGTTTTGTTGTATTTCTCCACTCTTTCACATTTTGCTAAAATACAGTTTTAGGTCTACAGCATGACAGATAATATGGATTAGAGGAAACTGCCTTTTTCCAAGCAGAAATTCCCAAAAGGTGCTCAATTCCCTTAAAAAACAGTAGTAGACATAATATTTCTAATGCTTCACGTTCCTTTGCCCATTTCCAGGGTTCCTAATGAAGGGCTACCCTCAGTGCTCAAACACATAGTTAGAGCAGGGCTGGGAACTTGGCTCTTTTCATTCAAAACTCCCTTTGATAATAATTGAACTGTTAACTAATTAGTATAAACTCTGTCTGCATGGAAAAGAATGATCAAAATGATCAAAATGTCAAACCAAAAATCTCAAAAGCAAATACAAACAAGGGCAAAAAATCTTTCCTCTTTTTTTTTTTTTTTCCTAATAGGAAACAGCATATTCTCAATGTATGGAACAACCCACTTGACAGGTCTTTTCCATCACGTCAATTCAAATTGGACACACTGCAGCTTTTTGTGAACAGTCCAGCAATATAATATGTTATACTTGTTAGACCATTACATCAATTGGTGTTAATATTCTCTCATAGCCATGTCCCTCCTATTCAACCAGTTCATGAATGACAGCCAGTTACAATTTTGTAGTAGTTTACATCAAACAGTCCACAATAACTTTCCCTACTGTTTGGTCAGCCTGTTTTTCAGTCCAGGAACTGACAACCATCAGCACAACCAGGCTGTCAGGAAGACCTCAGCTGCCATTTAGGGCTGCATGAGCTTGGCAAAAAAGCTCAGGAGTTATCAAGTCCCCCCAAAAACTGCAGTGAGTTTCACCCAGACTGCATCAACCATTACACAAAGAGAAATGTAGGTTTTGTGTAAAAAGCAAAGTACTGAGAGGCACTCCTGCTTGGATGACTAATATTTTATAAATGACAGGAGTATCAGATGAAAAATAAAATAGGGTCAACTTCTGCTGTCAAAAAACCCGTAATAAACTCTGAAAATAATATTTGCCAATTTTCATGAGTGTTTGTCCAGTCCACAGCAGACCTGGGAACAGCCATGAAACATGACATACTAAATTGGAAATGCAGCATGGAAATTGTACTGAAACAAGGTTTTATTATTTCACTTTATTCCTCTCCCTTTGTTCATACACCTTGTCAGGAGAAACTGAATAAGCAGGAAGAACCAAAACAGCAAAGAAAAAATTCTAAATATTTCAAAAATAAATGGACTGTAGATCTTCAGCTGGTTTAAATTGACTTAGCTGCACTGATTCAGTTGTTAAGTATTAAACATAATAATGTTTCTGCAGATTTCCTAGCAGGTGACACTCTGCCTGTGCTCTTCAAAAGGGACACTTTCCAAATTTAATTTTTGATTTAGAGCAGTTAGACAGCTCCTGTTCTCCATCCAGGGAGCTTGCTGGGCTGACGAACGAAAACTGCCTGCGTGAGCCTGACTGCCCCCAGTCCCACAAAGCCATCTATGTTCTTCAGTTGCTCTAACTCCACTGAAGTGGATGGAGTTGGAGCAATTTAGCAGCAGCTAATGAAACACGTTCGCATATCATAGCCCACAAAAATGTTCGTGCTGTATCTGTGCCGATAAACTGTGGACTCCTTGGTAATACTGACGGCCTGCAAACAGTAATCACTCAGGCACCATAAGGTTCGTCCTTAGAGATTTGCAACAGATTTTGCTCTCCAGTATTGAAATGCCATGAGCCTAAAAGGAGAAAAAGAACAGTAGGACTAAAGTGTGTTGGACATGCCAATAAATTAATGATAAATTATTAAAGCATGATTGGAAATATTGCCATTTTTCACAGCTGTCAGTTTAAGTATAAAAGCATCAGCACATTAAACTAGTTACTGCTTTTCCATAATTGAGACTTTAGCTTCTAGCTGTGCCCTGCAGCTTTTCATTAATCACTGGGACTGAAGTTCAAGCACAATGACAGCTTAGAAGGCATTAAATGGGCAAAGTATTTTCCAGGTACAGCTAGTAAAGGCCTTTTAGTCCTATAATCCTCAGCTAATTGTTTTTCAAAGTCTCTAAATAAAATCTGCTCATGGCGTCTCCTAGTGACAGAATTAGCAGCAGACTGGTTCTTTTTATCTTCACACTCTAACCAAAATCTATTGAGTGTCTCTATGTTAGCTGGACATAACAGGTGCAAATGGACTGCGATATGTAAAACTGTAACCGATACGCAGCCAGGGACACATTGATTAGATTGCCTGGGAAACAAAACTTCCTGAATGCTTGCACGAATCATACCATTTAATTTGTCACAAAAGAAGCAAGATGGCATGGAAGGCTTCTGCACAGGCTCCCTTTAAACATGGCAGAAGGAAACGTGCAGATTTTAAAGTTCAGTAAAATTTGCATACTCGGTGCCCTGGAATAAACAGACATTTCTTCTGCTGTAGCAGAGGCTGTAGGTTCCCCTCTTGGCTTCCTAGTATTCCCCCCTTTGCAAAGATTTGTACATCAGGACTTAATAGATGTGCCAAAACATTCTTTCTTTTGTATAACAAATTATCAACTGCACCGAGATTCATTAATTATGTCATCTAATTGGATTGAGGCAGGTGCAAAATACCTCAGATGAAGTGGTCACTGGCAAGAAGGCCTAAGCACAAGTTTTTCTATTAGAAATCAGCATGTCTCCAGACTCCTGGAATTACTTTGTACTTATTGATTAATGGCCATAATTTATTACAGTGCAGAAGATCTTGCATTGAGTTAAATGTGTGATTAATCAATTTTCCATCAAATTATGAACAGCAGAACAGTTGCAGGAAAGAAAATACCAAGTGAATTTTTCCCATGGTATATGAATAGAGGGTATGAGGACTTCTGCTTGAGGAGAGCTAATAACTGTCTAGCACTTGCTTAATATTTCCTGCCATACTGATGAATGCCATCCACATAAATAGGCCACAGGTAGCAGTGATTGAAAGACCACCAAATAGGTTTTATAGCTGCCTCTCTTATATAATGAAATATTCTTTAAGCCCATCTCAAAACAATTTATTAATGCAAAATGCATTTCTGCCTTCAGCCTGAAATATATCATTGTTAAGTCAACAATATTATATTAAACCGATAACTGATATTGCAGAAGGAAAAATCCCTAGGCAATGTAGAGATGAATTTGAGATTTTGTGTACAGAAGCTCATTTTTATTTCCATCAGAAACACAGACATGTGACTAATTGATGTCACTTCTAATCAGCTAGTAATGCACATTACAAGTATAGCATGAGAACATTTGGGGCCCAATTGGAGGGGGGAAAAATCCCATGGTATTTCTATGTCTTTTATTGAGTAGAGTGACAAGCTTCCTTTCCCTGGTGAAGCAGCATATGCTGTAGAGTTTTATATTACCCTACATCTTCCATTGGCTGTTTTGCTTTGCTATACATTGAAAAGATGCACCTCCCTCACTGCAGGAGAATGACATAAAATACAAGTTTGACAACACTTCAAGGTGGCAAAATAAATTTAAATAACTTTTTAAAAATATGAACAGCAATACGAAGCATTTGTAAAACAAAATTGCAAAGGATTTTTTCTTAAGTGTCTCTGTGATTGATCAAATTTTTATTTTCAAATCACAGTGCCAGATTACTCACAATGATTTAAGTTGCAGAAGCTGCCTGGCCGCCTTGCAGTTCATTTTCTAAGGTATGTAGGAGGTAATTTCTGCTATCTTTGATGTCTTTTCTTAGTAACTGGCCAATTTTCAGGGTGTAGAGTAGAGTCCTCTTGCTAGAGACTGTGGGAGATGGGCACTTCTGACTTGTTACTGTTTCATATACACAAATTTCCTTTTTGCTGCACTCAACTTCTCAACTAGGACAGGGACCTTTCTTCTCTGCTTGCTGCCTCTGTTGGCACTACTTCTGAGGTAAGGACTTCTGTTTTTAAAATCATGACCTCCAAAATGTCCTACCAAATCCTGTAGATGGTGCAAGGAGGCCATTCAAAATTATGCTCATTTTTTTGGTTAGCCAAATGTCACAGGGCCAACGGTTCAGAAATCTAGTGGAGAACAACTTGAAACTGTGTTCTTTTAAAATGTCTCCAGTAGTCTAAGCTGTCTGTAACATCCAAAAGTGACTATTTTTGGTGGCTTTTCTGGGCTTTATTGGAAATTAACTGAAAGTAATCATGCTTGGCAAACAGATAGCTATAGCTCAACATCCCACTGAAATCAATATTCCTTGCCTCTATTTGTATCATCGCAGAAAGATAACTTCAATGATCTAAACTAGATTTGTTGCCAGAAGGAGAGGTTAGAAATTTAAATCTGAGAAAAAAATTGCAAAATATGTTTCCCATTGTATAAATAAATTCTAATGTGGTATTTAATCAACAAATCATTAACTGCAGGAATGTCAGATCTCACTTAATCTGCATGTTGAAGCAATGCCTGTGGATGTGGGAGATCTTGTTTGGAGCTTCACCCACGCCTCAGAAAACTGAACCTGTGGAGGAGTTTCCTTTCCCTTTCACGTTGTCTTTAATAATGGGAAGTGTGGGATGATTTCACCTGCACTGGGTTTTTCTGACACTCATTAAATGGGTGCTTGCATTCCCTGAGTGGCTAATGTACTGAACTTACCTCCCCCCTCCAAGGAGAGCTATCATGCAGAAGGGGATGGATGATGAATCCATACATATATACTCTGATACATACTCTATGATTTTTCATGTGTGGGATCATCAAGAAACATATGGAACATATTATGAAAAGTGAAGACTGGAGGTTACTGCTACCCTGGGAAAGTTCAAAATTGCATTGCTGTCTAGATGAGTGAAAAATTCCTGAAGCATACAGAAGGGCAGTATGTGAGGAGCACAAGTGTTTCACTGTGAAAAGGTGTTTACAGTCACAAAGTGCACAAACATATCTCTTCTAGGTGAGATGTTTGCATGTGTGTGGCCACACACAGTGCAAGAAGTAAAAACTGATTGCAGGAACAGAATATTTCTTCTAGTATTCTGAAAACTCCCCCAGTCTCCCAGTCCCCATCGATTCAGTTTGAGCCCTGCGGCCAGGTTTCTCATAAGCATCCAGCAAGGTGAAAAGGAATCACCCTCACATGCAGCGAGGCTTTCTGGGAGGATTGAGGGTTTCAGTCCCGCCTCCATGGCTCATCGGGGAGCCCAAACCGAGCGCTGCACTGCAGTCCTAGCAGCTCCCTGCTGGCCCTTCATTTTCTCTTCTCCGGGGCAAAAGGAGAAGTGTTTAGGACTTTCTCTCCTCTCTGGGAAACAGGGTGCAGCCTGGCCATGTTCCCAAGCTGCAGCACTCGGAGTAACCCAAGTGGCACTCCAGCAATGTTTTGATCAGTGATGTCTTCTTCTGCTGGAATTTGATACTCTTGCACACTCCAGTGTGTATATTTTTTCTGATTCTTTTTTAAATATTAATTTTGTTACTAATTAGAAGACTGCTCCAATTAAGTGAAGTCCTACAAGTGAACTCCCTGTGAGAAAAGTCGTTTTGAATAGAGTCATCTGCTGAAGCTTCAAAAATTTGAAGATACAGGCAGTCTAAATGCTACAATATGTAGCACAAAAAAAAAGTGCTATTACTTATTTAATAAAACTAAAAGCACTGCATTAGCACTACAAAAAAATTGTTTTGAATCCTTTATTAATGACACTGAACAGAAAGTTCATTGTGTCAGCTGTAAGCATTAATCTGTAGCATGTTCTGAACACGTGTATTTGCCTTTGGTTACTCAAAGGAACAAACAGATGTTTCTCTTGGAGATATTAACTCTAAATGTATTTATTTTGTTGCTTTCCTTTCACAGTCTTTTATAGTTCTTCTGAAAATCTTTGTTTAAAGGTTATTTAGGTTCAAAGGCTACAAATATAAGAAGGTGTTGAAGTCAGGACTGATGTTCAGATGTGCTTCTTGGCTTTCCCAGGGCTTAGGAAGAGCTGTGGGAGATGCTTCTAAAAGGGGCAGGCAAAAGAACCGTGGGGTCATGGAAAAGACTGTGGATGGCAGATACAGGGGGAACAATGTGGGAAAGACACTTACAGATCCAGACTGGGAATGCCTCTGGGAAAGGACAGACAGCAAAATTGGGTTTTGGGGATTCAGTAAGAAAGAGTCTGAGGTAGGTTTGTATTTGGGTGACTAAGGCAATGTCAATAGATGGCTGGAAGTCAGATTACTTCAACCATATGAGTCTATGTGCTTTTTTTGGAACAACAGAACTGCAGAAATTGACACAATGGATACATGACCAGATGGGGGAAGCAAACCCTTTTACATCATGAAAAAAAAAATCCACAACTATATTCATCAAGCAGAATGACTCCACCTAAATCTCTTGAAATGAAAACTTCAAATAAATATTCAAAGTCATAAAAAAAGCAATCTGCATGTGGTATCTCAGCAGAGTTATATCAGCACATCTATGGGACTGTCTTGGCTCACATAAACTCAGAGACTTCTAAATAAAGTCAGTGCGTCACCTGGAGAACATGAAGCTAACGTACGGATATCATCATCCATGTTAAAACCAGAATTAATTAAGTCCCTTAAAAGCCTTCTGCTTCAAAGAGTAAAATGCGTTTTACATATAGCTTCTTACAGATACACAGATTTTCAGATCTTAAATAAAAGCTAAAGTTCCTTGAAGAAACTTATTCTTAAATTAAAGTCATGAATGCTTCTTGCAGCTGTCTCATGAGGCTGGGAGGCAATATTTTACAGCTAGGATTTCTGAAGAATGACTCCTCTGGCAATTTCATCTGGAACTTGCCTTTATATGATATTTGCCTAGTTGTGTCATTCCGAATGTCCACTGCCATTTCAGACCCAATAATTTAGATTTGGCAGCTCTACATCAATAAAAATTAGGTATGGAGGTAGACAAAATGTTTGACCCTTAGCTGATTAAAACTGATTCTTTCAATGTTTGCACTCCATCTGTATTGTTTGTCATTGAGTGTAAAGTCCTTGTCCTCTCTTGAGGACCAAGAACAAAGCAAAAAAAAAACAAGGAGAAGCAGCAGTTGTGTACTTTGCAGAAACTGTAGCTCCTGTGTTAGGTCACAGCTTGGTCCTCAAAATACTGAGGAGGAGGAGATGTGTTACCCTTTGGTTTATTGATGGTCACCTCGAGGCATGCTGCAAGTCAGACGCTCCAGCTCCATTTTTAGCCATCTCCCAGCCCATTGTGCCATGCCACAGCAGCTTCAGACAGCTGTTCACTCCATCCTCTGCTGCTGTTTGGAGAATCAGATTATCTAACTTTTGCTTTAATCCTTAAGAGCTTAAGCCTGTGTTTATGACATGTTAGATACCTCACTGCAGCCAGGCCTCTGGAAACACCGAGTTCATCTGTGAAAGCAGCTGCAGTCCTGATGCCCTCAGCCTCGTGCAGGGAGTCCAGTGAAGGGAAAGGCAAAACCCCTCCTGGCTCCCCAGGACTGCTGCCAGCGGAGGCTGGCCAGGGGCAGGGCTGCAGCAGCCTCTGCCCGGGCCTCTCCCCTCCCGCTCCCCTCCTGGCTCCTGCGCTTTTGGCACGGGCTCACCTGGCTCCCAGCCCCTGGCACCGGGCGATGGGCAGGTGGTTTGTGCTGCTGTGACCTTGCTCCAAGCAGACTTCTTCTCACCAGGGGTCGGCAACCCAAGGAGTGGAGCTGGTCCTTGAAATGTAACCTCTGACTTTTGGGGGCAGGGTGCCGCTCACCGAGGCCTGACACAGGCTGTCTTCAGGCGTCACGCTCGCCCTCAGACGCACACGAGGTGCATGTGCCACTGGTAGAGGCCCCAGCTCCAAAAAACCCTCTCAGCCAGTTAAACCAGCATTTCTAAGACAACTGGCACACAGCTAGTGAAGCATCCTGCTAAAACGGGGAGAACAAAATTATCCATGACTCTCAAAGGAGCATGTTTCCCAGAGAGCGTGAATGAAGGGGATAGGCCAAAACTTGGTGCATATAATGGCAGCAAACCACAAGCATGTAAATATGAGAGAGTATCATTTGAAGGAAAATTTTAAGCCTCATTAGTAAATGCTTTTTGCATTACTCACTATATTTACAGAAGACAATACAGGACAGCTAACAAGGCAGAGTATATCCTGGGGTGCCAGTACACTGTGTTGTGAGGGGCTGTCACACCAGTATCAGACCAGTTCCGTGTGCTGTCCCCAGTTTTCACAGGCTCCAGCAGGCAGAATGCCCTGGGCTGACTGCTTGGGCAGCATCCAGCCCTCAGTGAAGTCACGAAGGATCCTTGTCATTGAGTCCTTGCCCTCTGGCACTCAGGGAGAAAGCAGCTACTTCAGCTTCCTCAGCCTTTGCACCCCATGCCGTGCCTTGGGGCTTGCTCTAGGGCAAACCTCCAGGGTACAAGGCAAGAAAACAGGAGTTGGAGATGAGACTTCCCTGAAACTCTCCATTCTCCATCCAGAGATGGGGAGAAAAAGTGTAGTTCTACTACAGGGGATATATTGTTATAATTTCTTTTTCTCTCTCCCTTTGGCCAACAGTAGCATTAAGGAAAGTTGATTTTTTTTTTCCTTGCCATCCATGAGGTGATCATTATTGCAAACAGTAGGAACTCAGTCTCCAAAAATATATTTAGATCTTAAGAAGAATAACATACAGACTTTTAAAGTTTGGACATCCATTTTAAAAGAAAAATATGAGTAGGCTTAACTGTAGTTCTTATGTGAATTTTATATGTCCCATACATTTTTTCATATGGTTAATATCAGTCAAGCATGGTTGATATTCTAGTAAAGCAGTTTCTTGTTATTTTTATTCAAAATATCGTCCTGAAGGTGAGTTAAATGCTCCATAGTCCCAAATCTAAAATTAAATTTTAGGAAAAGGTCCTTCAAAATGGCGTATTGTGTTAAGCCATAGATGCAAAATGTTATTCCTGGCATGACACATGACCACAAGTAACAGAATTAATTTTTCATTTACAGAAATTACTAATTAAATAAACATAATATAAATCCTTACAACCAAATTTTCCCCACAGTAACAAAATCTGGACTGGGCTAAAAAGACTGAGAAAAATTGTTATCATAAAAGAATTTTGTTCTCAATTGCTTACTCAAGCTTACTTTGGTCCAGATCACCCTCCTTTTGGAGAAAAGTAAGGAGCTGAAACTTTAGGGGATTTTCAAGGAAAACATTTTGGTGTGGTGCTCAGCAGGGAAGGGGAAAAGAGTTCCTTGTGGCAGGGGAAAGCAGGCTGGCCCAAAGGGCCCCACAGAGCCTGTGCTGATCTCAGACTCAGCCCAGGTGCTTTGAGCCCAGCATGGAGCCTTTGGGAGATGAGGCTGAGCCACTGTCCTGCGGTCAAAGGAAGAGATCTATTCATAAACTGACAACAGACAATATCTGTTCATAAACAGACGTTTCCACAATGCACCAAGCGAGACTCTGCCACCACGAGCCAAGAGCAATCAGAAGAAAAGTTGGAGTAACCCTGGGATGAAAGGTCACTAGAGCACTGCTAACATGACCTCATGGCTCTCTACCTTGCATTTTAAAAATTGCCATTCAGCCATTTTATGTCCCTTAAACTCTCTACTGCCTGCAAACCATATTTTATCCATCCCTTATCAAACACTTTGTGGTTACACTTCAGGCCAGATCTAAGCAAAGTTATTAATCATCTGTCAAATAAAATTGTCAGTCTGCTCCATCCTTATTCTTTTTCAATAAAGATCAATTGAAACTGTGCAAAAAAATGTCAACAAAGTAAAATCTTCTAAAAAGAAAGCAAAATGAAAGAACTCTAAGCTGTGGCCCACCACACTTTAAAGTAACTTTAAGCTGCGGTTTTGGATTTGGACATATCTAAGCCAATAGGGGTGGTGTTTGTTATTATTTATTGCTTAAATGTGAATCTTTGTTTTCCTTCTAATATGCCTTATGGAAGAAAAAGAGACATCTGTGCTAAAGTAACCAATCCTTATGGGTGGGGAAGAAACCATATGGGTTAAAGTAACCAGTGTTTCACTAATTCTAAATCAAGAAGCAACAGCTTCATGAAAAAAAATAATGGTGTCTTCTTTAAATTAAAGCACTGAATTTGAAAAACAGCATTCTAATCTTTTGGTACAATGGCTTTATTCACAAATATGTCTCTAACAGAAATCATGTTGTAATGCAAAGCTGATGTGTGGACAAGCTAAATCCCTATTTCTATTTTAAGCATTGTCACACAAACATTTAATAAGTTTTGGACACATAAAAATCAGCAAGAATGGCTATTGTACTTAAAGTGCTGAAACCACTTAAACTGACTTCCAATTAAAAGTCAACAGGATTTTTATGCCGAAATTTATCAATTATTTTTTGAAAAAAATGTATTGCAACATTTGCCTTTCAGTTGTTGTTGCCTTGTTGCAAGAATCTCCTTCCCATTTTCTGTGATCTGTGTAATTGTCTTTGTCTCATAGGGTTACCCACTTGGCCTCAAGTCAGGCAATAATTCCCTAATCCCATTGTCAATGCTCCATTTCCTTCTTCCATAAGCAACGTGGCACTGACTGTCCTCTTGCATGTACCAGCAAGGCTGCAATCCTCTCTGCACTTCTCAGGATCTTTCCAGCAAGGTGCCCACAGTGCCTTTTACCCAGGTTGGGGAATGTTCAGGAGCAGAAAAGCTTTTGAGACACTTGACCACATTTCCCAGCCCAGGCTGTGTCTCCTGTACTGCCAACAGCCACAGGGGTCACTTTTGTTTTCCTCCAAATGGCATTTTCTTCTGTGTCCAAGAGCTTTGAGTCATCTCAGCCTGTCTTTCATGAGAATTAAGCCTCTGTCCCACGATGTTGAAGTACCAGTTGCTATCCACCACTTCTTACTTCTGTGACATCATTTCTCTATTCTGTTTCATTATCTTACAAGGTAGGTCGCAGAACAAGGAATGAACCATTTATCCATGAAAATAAGTGTCTGCTATCTAGGGAGAAACTACATTTGTGGAGAAAATGCCACTTTTGGATAAGCAGAGCAACAGCAAAGATGAGCCCTGAAGGGTTCTAAGCCAGGGTGGTGTGTAGCTCTCTTTGCGCTGTGAGGAGGGAAGGGTTTAAGACCCAAGTAAATGAACAATTTGGCTGTTTATCCTGGTTCTTTGAAAATCTCTGA
The DNA here is from genome assembly GCA_024865655.1 of Emberiza elegans. Classification (NCBI taxonomy): domain Eukaryota; kingdom Metazoa; phylum Chordata; class Aves; order Passeriformes; family Fringillidae; genus Emberiza; species Emberiza elegans. Next base: position 13,229,794 of record JALJVW010000149.1, read on the forward strand.
CTATCATTCCTCATCTCCAAAGATACTCTTTATGGAAGTAACAAAGGAACAAATTAGCTGCCAGATGATATCAAGCTAGTGATAATTTCTGCCTTTTGATGGCCTAAGCCAGGCCTTGATTTCTTCCTTCTCCTGTAATTGTAACCTACATATTCTCATACAGGAACATACTTCAGCGAAACTCTGCCTGACCTCTACAACATCAGGCCCTACTCTGAAAAGCCAAAGCCCAAATGAATATCTGGTATTTATTGCACAAAATTCTTCAAGAGGCACACAGCCTTTCCATCAAATTTCTTGGGGCACAAAAGTACCATGGAAAATTATTTATTGATATGGCTTGGATCCAAAATTATGCACAAAATAAATATTCATATCATAGTTGTTGCTCAGCTTTGACTGCTGTTCTCAGGAGGCCATAACAACCTAACTATGACTAACCTGGCACAGGCCTTTCATTGACAGAACTGTATGTTTGCTCTGTTTTATACTGTCAGCGATGTATAATCAATTGCTGCTGCTTGATTTGTACTGCCTGTGGCAGTAGGGAAAATTAAAATTAGCATAAATTATAACATTTAACCTTTCCGAACTAGCATGAGATGATATATAGGCAAATGGCAGGGTAAAAGAATCATTTCCAGAATGTACCTTTGAAAAATGCATGCAAGTGAAATGAAAGAACTTATGACAATGTTAATTAACATTATGGCATCTTAATGGACTCGTTTCATTTAATGTTTAAAAAATGAAAAATAAGATTATTAGTCAGGTGAAATCCAACTGAGAAAAGTGCTGTCTGGATATCTTCTGCCAAGTGGAGATTTTGCTATGAATCTACTGTCCGTGTGGTGTTGCCCTCCCTGGTGCTACATATCAGGAGGCAGCAGCTTCAAAGGACTGCAAAAATAATGTCCTTTTCTGATGCTCTTTGGTCCTCATATTTAAAGCAAATGTTGGGACAGAATTGGCCTTAATTAAAAATAAATGTGTTTCACCGATGCTTCCTGAGGTATGCTGAAAAGTTGGGCTGAAGCTATTGCCCTTTGTTGTCAGGAAAACACCTTGCTGTGGCTGAACACTGCTGCACTTCACATCATTCATGCTATAATTCTCTTTTTTTTCTAAACATATTTTTTTCCATTTAAATAATGTTTTCTTACACTTATGATTATTTCTAAATCTAGAAGGAGAGGAACAATACAATCTAAACCCTTTAGTTGTTAACAAGTGAAAATGTGAGTGAAAGAAGACTATAAATAAATATAAAATGCATTCCATTTTCCACATTGTTTTATTCTTTTCATGAATGTCTACAGCAGTTAAAGTAGGAAGCAAGTGATCTAATCCCACTTACTTCTGGAACATATAAAGGATAGCCATAACCTACAGAGAGACAGACAGATATATGGATGCACAGACAGGATAACATTTTCAAGGTTTCTGGTGAGAGAATCATTGCAACAGATGTATTTTTTAATTTAGGATTTTCAGTACAGGCTTAGATCATTCATAATTATACCCTCAGACAAGGAGGGCGGTATAAATAAACTTTAATGGAAAGGAAACAGTCTGTAGAATAAGCATTTTCTTTGAATCATAACAACTCTTTGAATTTAAAAAAGAGGCTTTCCTTGAGAGATTGGGTGAAAAGCATTTAAAACACGGCAATCCTTCCCACTTTCTTCTTTGTCTGAGCAGATGGCTGCTGGTCAGAAAAGGCTGAATTTGAAAAATATTAATTTGTCAGGTTGATTCTGGCCCTCAAAAATATAACAAATGACCAGCACAGAAATAACAGCAGAGGGAGGCAGGAAATCAGACTGGTGTCTGAGATCTGGTGCTCCTACTGAAGAGCTGAAAAATTATGTAGAAAAAAAGGTGCACTAGAAAAATAGCTCGAAGAAAGTAATCATAGGACCTTACTGCTCCAGACTCTGGCCATATACAGGCACTGGGACTTCCTTTGAGCTGGAAGAATAACAGCTTTATGTCTCCACAGAGGGAAAGAGGGAGCCTGGAATTAGCCTTTTTTGCTAAGGGCTCTGATAATCCAGAGACAGAAGTCGATAGTGAATTCCAGAGCAGCAGCTGTGATGTTTCCATCTGGGGACCAGAAAACATCTGAATGAATGAGAGAAATGATCTAACAATCAATAACTTTTTTCAAGGCATCACAAGAAGCCTTTGAACAATATCAGAAGAAGGAAAAAAAAAGAGAGAAATGCTGTTCTAATGGAGGGGAAAATGAACCCACAAACAAGACCAAATTGACACACAGTATAGCACTGTGTTCACAGGAGTAAAAGGGAGAAGAGCCTGGGAACTGAGAGTTTCAGTCCAGAAAAATATTATTTAAAATGTTCTTAGCAAGCTTGATTATGGAAAAAAAAATCCACTGATTGTGGTGACAAAGTGTGCTTTATTTAATAGAAATCAGTAGGTCTTCCAAAGTCAAGCTTCACATTTTACTAAACCAAAATTTTATTCTATTATGCAGATGACTACAACTTGATCAAAGGAAAAAGGTAAGATGAAAGATCACCTGTCTGTTACAGTGGCAGGGGTAAAGGGTCAAAAAAAGAAAATATAAGCAACAAACCCAAGATCCTGGTTCTTTCTCCCTGTAGACCTTACTGGGACAGCAGTGTCCAGGCTACACTGGTGGAGTTTTATAAATTTCCCTTCCAAATGCAGTGCAGGGGAAGTAGAGGATGGTGAGGTCAGAAACCTTTTCTTGTCATCTCATACCATTCTCATAGGGAAGGTGTAAGCTGAAAAAGCAGACAAAGGAAGAAGGAAAAAAAAAAAAACCAAAGCCTGTTTCAAACCAAAGCAGGCTCAACAGTGGAACAACCTGCAATGGAACAGAAATCAGCTCAGGTATTTGAGGCTGAACAGGGTTCTTTTATAACTTACAGATGGCTGAAATCATTCATAGGATTTAAGAATTTGCTGGTCTTGGTTAGTGTCCAGAAAGTCAGGAAACAATAAGAAAAAACAGCTTTTATATGTACTCCTGGTTTAAATAGTTTCCAGGGAGCATGTATATGTTGTGTGGAGATAAACTTCAACCCAGAGTGATGCAGTTGCAAAGTAATCATCTCCCTGCTAAGGTGGGATATTAAATGAAGGTGTTTTCATGGAGTAAATGAGACCTGCTGCTTTGTGAAAACATCACAAAATAGCTGCCCAGCCTTCTCACAGATAAACCTTCCGGTAAGATAATTGGTAGAGAAGCCACAGAAAATAACCCAAACAACAACTAAAGAAAACAACCAGAAGATGTCAAAAAATCCCAAATGCAAAATCATTTGGTCAATCTCAAAATTCCTCAAAAGTTCTATTGTAAATTCTCTTGGGCCTTTCTATGTGATTTGGATTTTTTAAAATAACTGTTGGGGGTTTTGCAATAAGAAATGTATTTCATACTTCATGCTTAGTAATATCACTCTAACATACCCTACTTTATTTATAAAAGGAACATATGTAATGTCTAGTCCATATAATTACACCCCAAAAAAATTCTGAAAACCAAATGAAATTTTGACAGGGTTTGCAGATGGTCTTAGGGGAATGGATTCCTCATTTAGTTAATTTGGAGTCCAGCAAACTCTGCTCTTTCTTCACTGGAAAATTGCAGGTCTTCAGGACACTGTGGATTTGCTGAAGTCTTGAGTCTCTGGCATTCTAGCCAGGACTTGTCTCATTTAAGTGAGAAATAATTACATTACAACAGATAATGGAATCTTCACTATTTTGCAGAATTATGCAAAATAGGTGATGAACTATTGTTTGAAGCACTAAGAAAGTCAGTTCCCAGCAGCCAGGTGCTGTCAGAAGGCACCAGTCTGTGGGGCAAGAGCAAGCAGGGAGGTCGATTTCTGGGAAGGATCATGGGAGCTCCTGCTAAAGACCAGAACTGCTCTGCCTAGTAAGCATCCTGAGAAACACTTCCTTGAAACACAGTTGAAAATAATACTCCTCATATTTTATGTCAATGGGTAATTTCAAAGATAAGCCACAGCTCTCTGTGTATTTTTATGAGGGTAGGAAGCAGGGAATGAAATATTTCAGAACACTAGAAGATTAATATTACTGTGGGATTCAAAAGTTCTGGTGTAGTTTAAACACTGTTGTAATGAAATTTGGTCTTTCTGTGCTGTGAAATACACACACCCTAATTATTTCATGACATTTCCCACACAAACACAAACGCAGAATATTTTATCACATTAAATAATTTAAAAAGTCATGGACAGATAAAACACCATCAAGTATATGAACTTTAAACAACATCTTTTTGAATCACCTGAACTCTACAACCTTCCAACCTCCCCCTGCTACAAAAGCATAGTTTAATGTTATGATTTCATTTTCTAAATGTAAGGCAATTAAAAATGCTGAATTCCATGACATGGGATTCTGTGATCTTTCCAGAATGGATCAAGTCCTAGATTCACAAATTATATCTTACAACAAAAGATATAATTCGGATGTTTAAGGCTCCTGAGCTGCTTAATCAATAATGCTCTGAGAAAATGCATTTTTAGAGTCTGTGAGCTGCTACCCATCAAAAGCTGTGGGTTTGTAGCAGGAATGTTGCTGTCTTCATGTGGAAACTCATCAATGGCTATTGACATCTCTCTGTTTAATTGCAATTTAAATCATTGTGTATTTCATTACATCTCAAAATGGATTACAATGCTCCATTAATTTTGTAGTTATGTATGGGAAACTTCTACTAGTGACTCTATGGGTCATATATAGGTGTTGGTTTGTGAAGGAAGCTCCTATTGACATCAGTGTGAGTTGTGCACATGGACTGAAGGCATGACACGGCCCATTATTCTCAATTTTCCATAGTACAGTTCTCTCAGAGAACACATCACAATACAAATTGCTTATCTGGGATGCATTAATAAATATATTCCAGGTTTATTATCAAGATTGAAAAAATTCAAACATTTTCTGTATCCACATAGTGACACTTTTTCTAAATGATATTGTCTTTCCTTTTTACTCCTTTCAGATATAGCATACAAAACCATCCACATGAAAAAAAAGAATCTGCTGATGAAAAAACACATCACTTATATTACCAGATGAGGAAATCAACAATAGGTTTCAACTAACTTCAGCTGGGAGTTCTGTCGTTGATTTCAGATAGAAAGAAATCATTCCATGGAAGTTTTCTGTTATTCTATTTCACAATAGTGAGAAAACTTACTTTAAAAAAAATCTTAGGTACATGTTGGCCAAAGATGGACTGGCAAGTAGTAGAATGAACTTGAAGGGTGTATTCACTAAGAAGAGGCAGAGCACACGGTGGTGCAAAGCAGGATATAATTAGCAATGATGGCGAAAATCTTAGTAAACAAAGATATACACGTATTCATTCACCTCATGAATGGCACCTCATGAATGACACCACTTCCCACATCACGCAGAACCTCATTTCCTCTGATTACAGCAAATCATTAGAGTGATACTCACCCCCCTGACAGAAAATGTAACCTGCCAGTAAAGCTGAAGTGATCCTAACTCCCCAGAAACTTCAAGACACACAGCTCTTTTTTCCCTAAGTGGAAGATGGACTCATCAGGGATTGGGAAGGAGTTTGCTTGTGTAAAATGCATATAATTTAAGGTTTGCATGGGGGAAAAAAACAATGGACTATTACAGTGCTGAACTATTTCCTATCTATCCAAATGGTGTTTCTTCAGGACAGATAACCCATTGTTTACTTATTATATTGAACTTGTTGGTCACTGTGCCATGGCTCAACAAGTCGCTGCAAAGGTTTTTATGGATACTTTTGATGGACTAGATGTTCCTGTGCTGAAATATCATAGTCACATCTTTGATATTACATGGGGGAGAAAAATAAATCCTATGAGAAATGAACAATCAACATGGAAAACGCAGATGGATTTGAACAGCATTCTGACTCCAGTAAGAATTTTCCCAGTAATGAATTCCATTGCCACCATTAATTCCAGCTGGAAAATAGAAGTTTTGAACACAGTCAAGAAGAATCCATCAACAGTTGAAAAAGTCACTGCACCTATTTAAATCCCCATCATCTTGTGTGATCCATTTTTACAAAGCACATGCTGAGTGCTGTGTATGAACCAACATAGTGGTAAGTAAGACAGGAAGTGCAGAGAAATCTGATACTGGAATAAAGAGAGAGCTGAGGCTACCAGTGAGGATAATGCTGAACTTAAATGCTCGCTATATTTCCTCACTAAGGATTGGGCTTAGCACATTAGAGCCACCTACTCACCACTGAAACCCTCCCTCTCACTATTCTCCTCAGCCCTTTTAGTCTTGTGCTGCAGAGGAGGCATGAGGAAGCTTTGAAAGGTGCTTCTTCTTAGTGTCAAGAAGCTTTCTCATCATCACCCATTGTCCTTGCTCCTTCATTGTGCCTGTGCCTGGGAAATTCAGCACTTCTCAGCACTCTCATGGCTGGCAGAGTTGGATGGGAGGAGCACGGTGCTGAGCTGTGGGATGAGCAGATGAGTGGAGCCTCTGAAGAAGACCTCAGTTCTCTTTCTGCTCTGGTTAGTGACAAATTTCTATAGAATTGATGATTGTCAGAAACAATGTCCTGTCTTTTGGCAGTGCTAGGATAGCACACTGGCTATCTTTCAGCTGCTGCATTCATTGTTAAGGTAAGGCATCAGCCTTTTTAATTCAGGAATGTCTTAAAAGTGTGGATTCTGCCCCTACTTTGAATCAGAGAATGCCCTATTTCTCAGGACAGGATACACCTGGGACCAGCAAAGTCTGACTCCCACCTAATCAAGGAGCAGAGGAGCTATGTAGGAAGCCCATGCTCAGTAACTACTAGGCAGAAATGGGCCACTGGAGAGCCTGCCACGTCTGGGATGGATCCACTGCCTCACACCACCTCAGGCTTCCTTGTGCCTTGGCAAAGGGACCAACCCAGAACACTCAGAGGAAGGGCTCTCATTTCAGGGACATTTCACACATTTGAAACAGGAATTGGTGAAGTACAGGAGTCTTAGTACAGAGGTGTCAGTGTCAGAAGGGGGAAGGGGAAAAATAACTAAATATTCACATTTAAGGAAGTATTAGCACTTAAATAGCTGTAGCTGTGGTATCTGATATCCTGCATTCTGTTAGGCAGCAGCCACAGAGAAATTAAATCTGTTCTCTTGCAGTACACGTAATCACGTAATCCTCATACCTGAGGATGAGTACTAGTGGATCCAATCAGAAGAGCAGAACACTTTAGGTGGTGCATAGCCATAGACTAACTCTGGGTGGTAGAATTTTTAGTTTTTAATATATTTTTTAATTTACGTGGAAATATTAACAGAGTTTCTTCTGATTTTTTCTTTAATGACTGCTTTCAAAAGATAGTAAATAAATTAGCCCTTATTGATCATGAAGCAAAAGAGTAGTCAGTGCTTTTGATCCATGTAATTGACATAAAAAGATAATGTGTGAAATGCATGAAGCATATGCATCATGAGTGAGTATTGTCATCAGTAGTCTTGCTTTTCAATAAAGAAAAAAATGTTTGGGGAAATTGGTCAAATAGCTATTGCTATTGCATCCACACACTGCTGATTTCTAATATTTTTTTCTAAAGATCAGTAATGATATTCTATTAGGGTGATGAGACTAGAATTAATTTAAATAACTTTGTGCCTGATTCATGAAAAACAAAAAAATGCCTCCACAGCCAGGGGCCATTATTTCTGTAATTTTTCCATGCAAAAGTCATGGTCTGTATTCAACTTCCAGCTCAAAAAGACAAGTTTTCAATTTATACAGATAGGATTTTATCTTCACAATCAGCTCCAGAGGAATGACCTAACTACTAAAAGGAAAAACCCCTCCACTGTCTAGCTCAAAAAGACATCGATCACACAACAAAACTCAAAAATATTTTCTTCTAAAATCTATTTATTTATTCACACCCACTGCAGCTGCAATCAAAGAGTAAAATAGGCAGACAGAAGAGAACTGATACATTGATATATTAATAGACCATTTGCCTTTTAGACATCAGTATAATTCCCATGAGTAAATTAATAGAAATGCCAAAAATTTTTAGCAGCATCAATCTAAATAAAGATAGGACTTAAAGTAAAACTCAGAGACGTGTTGCACTTCTCTAATGTTCGAGCAGTACATTCTGTTCACAGCTCACATTTGCTTGTTTGCTCGCAGCACATCCCAGCAAACTGTGGCAGCCTTGTAAACACCGCTTTCATTTTGCTCCTTTGCTTGCAATCTTTTTTTTCATAGTGAGCAAGAGCTGTGTACCTTGGAGAGATATCCCAGCCAGCTGAGAGACAAATGATGTGGGTAGCATAACTTTATGAAAGCATAGTGGTTAAAGGAGCTGTATGAGAGATTCTGCTCAAACAAAATCAGATGAGTATTTCCTGCTGGTTACAATATTCCTGTGAAGGCCAAATCATATCATATTTCAAATCTGGCAGAATATTTACAATATTATTTTTACATTTTCCGGTATGATTTTTATTAAAGTGTATACTTGTTCGGTAAAGAACAAGCTCAAACCACCTACCACAAAGATATTATCCACACTTGTGCTGGAAAGTAGTTTGCTTTCTAAAGTTACAAAGAATATTTCAAATTAATGGAAGAAAAACAACAGGGGAAAAAAATATCTCCTCAGTTTGTTTATAGTGTGCTTTTGACAGAGCTTTCTGTGTGGCCAGTGTTAGCGTTTCCTTTCGTTTCCCTTCGTTTGTGTGTGCAACTTTCACAGCCACAGAGAGATTATTTGTAAAGATATATATATGTGTAATTGAAAAACCACAAAACCTGGCCAAAAGATGCTGCGGAGGCCAACTCACTGAATTTTAATCCTGTTTTTAAAGGAGTAGTTTGCAATTTTTAAGGATGGCTTAAATTTTTAGTACATAAAAACCTGCAAACTCTGATTTTCCTTTTTTCCAGAAAAGTTTTCTTCCACTTCAAATATTAAATCTTCATGGGGAAAATTTTCTTCAGGTGTAAAATGTTTCCTGAAATGAAACCTACTCCCTGCTTTAATATTCCTACCTCAAGAAAGTAACTTACTGATCCCAGATGACAGTGAGGATACAAACAGTAAAATCTCTTTCACATCATTTGTTTAATGAATTTTAATAATACTTTACTGGGGTTTTTTCCCAGAAAATGCATTTCTTTCTAAATGCTTCTCTTGGCAAGATAGAAAAGTAAGAAAGAAAAAGGTTCTTATTTGAGTATGGATTGCAGGATCAGGCCCATTGATCTTGGCTTACTTTCTGCTTAGCTTGCAATACAGCAAAAAAATATTAAAGACTCCTCAGGCCTTTTTCAGGTACATATACTACAGTTTCCTGCAGCTATAAATCCTTTTGGTTTAGAGAATTTCACCCTAATTACCAAAAATGTACATCCAAGCCCGAGGCAAATTCTTTCGTACTTTTTTGTTTGTAATTTTAATATTAGCTTTGCTTCTTAAATAATTTCTTCAAGATCTTCAGGCTGTTTTACACTTTACTGTTACCTTTTTATGCATTTTCTGTCCTTAGATTTCTATTTAATACTTGTTTATGCATTTCTCAATAATTTTAAAACATAACCTCAAAAATAAAATCATAGCTTTTCTGCTATGAAAACCCTTTGCTTTAATACAAATACAGTGATTTAAGCACCCTTCTGGGGTTTTTTAGCTGTTAGTGTTCCTGGTCTCAAATTTTAGCATCATTATTTAAAATGAAGGAAAAAAATCAACTTGCAATTTAGACAGTTACCAAATTACCAAAACTAGTGCAGCAACTCTTAATGAGTGAAACCATTAACAATTTTCTGACTGCAGCCCCTGTTCAAATACCTTGGACACCTTGTTAGCACAGAATGAGGTGTTCAATCAAGACACTGGGAATTGGAAGTACCAGGGCACAGTTTTGAGTGGTGATTACAAGGGCATGAGTGTGAGTGCCAAAGTAACAGTCTTCTACACTGCAGGAAGCTGAGAAACCTTCAAGTCTACATTTGTAAATCAGCCTGGATGATTACAGCAGTCACAAGCAAAGAACATATGAAACAATTATTTGCACCGTTCTTTTTTAATTTGCTCTTAAAATGAACACAGTGATATTAAGAGCCATTAGTGCTTTGTCTTTGAAAATTTCCTGAGACTTCATATCTTTCCAAGCAGCATCTTAAATTGCTTAAAAGTAGAAATGTAACAAAGAACTATTGTTTTCTGATTGTTAAATCCCTTTCACATCAATAATCTAAGCTTACATTAGCATTCAGATATGTCTTTGAATTTGCTTAGAAAGTATTTGTTTCATACGCAGAAGCAATATGATTTTAGGCTTTTTACTTTTCTCCTTCTAATTGCTGTGACAAAGACAGTTTGCCTTGCTTAAATGAGTAAATTTTAAAAACAAATTTTGTCACATTAATATTTTGTTTTAGATATAGATCTACTTCCATTTTATTTAAGCAAGAGATTACCACTCTTTGGTGTTAACTTTGCTACTTCAATTTTATTAAAAAGTCCTTTATAATAGTTTCCATACAACCCACCCTTTTTTTTTTTAACTGTAATCCATGTAGAAATAACCCTGAACATTTCTAAAACTCATATTTCAGACACAATACTTGTGATTAGGAGTTTCTTTTATATTAAAGATAAGGAATTATTGACTTTGAAAAACTGGGGATAATAAATTTTAAAAATTCAAAGTTTCCTATCCTAAAGATAATTATTGAATTCTAATCAAGGATGAAGAAAAAATTGCAAAAAATTAAAACCTTATTTCAGTGAAAAACTGGGGGAAAAAAAGATAATAAATTTTTAAAAATTCAAAGTATCCTGATACATTCCTATACTTCATGGATATATAGAATAAAGGTATATGTAATTCTAATATTTCACTGCCTCTGGCTTGAAGAAATAAATTGTGGTGAAAAGTATCTAAAACCTACTGCTTTAATTTAAGAGAAATATAATGTTTCTGCTGGGAGTTTTTTGGACAGCTCATCTAATGCCTTTTATAGAAATAAGCAAAGTATATTATGGGCTTAATTAGCATCTCAGCTGTACTAATTGCTTATATAAATAGCACATAGAAATTCATTTTTGTTCTTTTTGATCATCAAGAAACATTATGCAAGAACTTTTCACACAGGACTTTTCTTACACGTATTATTGTAGAAAAATTAAATACTTATTTCAAATTAATATACTTTTGTAATAATTATTTCCTTGCATAATTCTATTTTGAGCCTTGAAAAAATAGCTAGTTCTCCAATTTTAAATGCATCATTATGGCTAAAAAATCCTGAAATCCTGTCATATCAGTCTCTGGCTTTACTACTGGTTTCTGGAAACTCCACAGAACAAATCTTATAGCACTATAAGAAACAGATAATTCTGATTCTCTATGTAATATTTGAAGACTCAAAAATTATCAAAACAATACAGTCAGCCTGTACTAAAACAAAACTCCAGACTGTGAAGTACTTCACTGTTAATGACACACTGGGGAACTAAATTATGCTGCAGGGAATGCAAAAGTGCAGCACTAGGAATCTAAATTATGCTGTAGGGAATGCAAAAGTGCAACATCTCTGCTGCTATTTTGCACTTGGTTTTCTTCTACGTAACTTTAAATTATGTATTGCTGTAAATTTTGTACTTGAGGGTGCTGAAGCTTCCAGGTAATATTATAAAGTTACATAGCACTTAAAAACATAGCTGAATATTCTCACCCCTCCCCCGCTGCCCAGCTATACCTACCAGCAGCTGAAAAAAGCAGTAATTGAAATTAAAGGCTCCTCCAGCACGTAGGAACGTCTGGGTTTAATAACCGGAGGGGTTTCAGGTGCAGAGGGCGCTGTTGTTCGTGTATTCTGCAAGCATTTCCTGAGCAGGGAGAAAAACAGGGATCCACCAGTTTAGTGTTTGCATTTTTAAGCTTTCCATAAAATGTCAGTGGAATTGCTGACATATAGATGCTACCTTCCACAGTATGTGATGAGTTTCCTGAAATAAATCCTTTTCGTGGCAGCCTAGAAGGGAGATGCCAGCTATCGTCACCAAAGTGAAATGTTTTTCACTGTTTCCACTTTACAGTCCATTTACCAAGATTTCATAACCCAGCCACAAGGTTCCTTCCATCACACATTTTCATATAAGGATATTTCAGTTATTTTCATTTTGAAAGCACACCAGATGTGTTTAAGTGTAACTTGCAATGCAAAGTGTGAAAACAATTTGAAACACATCACTTCAGTGGCATTCTTCAGCATTTCTTTCTTTCTGAAATATTCTTTGCAGTTCATACTAGTTGTTTCAGGTGTTTTGCCCGTAACAAATTATTAACTATACCCACAAAAACCAGTAGAATATACCATTTCTATCTTGAAATAATCTCCTGCACAATAACTTTTCTTTTGAGCTTTACGTATGCATTTCTTAACATTATACCTCTGCACATGTAACTAACAACTTTAAAGACATTATTAGCTCTTTGAAATAATTTTTTTTCTAAATTCCTATAAATATACTACATCTTCTCATGCATTCACATTTTCTCTTTTCCCCCCACTGCTGGAAAAAAACTACCATGCCTAAAAAAAGAGTAGGGGAAAAAAAAGGTAGAAAACTTAATGACAATTTAGACCCACAGAAAGCCAGGAAACTTACAGTTACCGCTGAAATTTTGGTCTAAACTTGAATAATTCTAGCTAAGGTGTTTGGCTGGACAGGAAAGGATGGTCATGCTGCAGTCCTTTTCTGGAGTCACTGGAAGTTTGATCTCAGTGGGAATTACAGGCATCAGACATCCTGGATCCGCTCCTGTACTGAGTTTCCTGTGTTACCTAAGCCCAACAGGGTGTATTAAAGCCAAAGCAACAGGCTTTGTCCAGTTCCCGGTTGTGACTTTAAATCAAACTAAACTGCTCAAGCAATTTTATTAAGTTCAGCATTTATTTACCCATAAAATCTGACCTTATCTAAAAAGTTATTACTTGAAAGAAAGGAATTGAAGAAGATTATGTGATATAGTGTACTTTCCTTCTCCAATAAATTTCATTGACTCTGGTATCGCAGTACAGTCTAATGCATCTGCATTCTAAAGTGACTGAAAGCAACCACCTGGGAAATCCCATTTTTTTAATGAAGCTACTGGTTTAAACAATAAATTTTGGGAGAAATAAATTTCTCATGTGTCACTCTGGCCACGGGGCTCTCCAACATTTCAGAACAAATTCCACATTTCAAAGAAACAAAAACCCATCAGAATATGTGGCTGACTGAAACTGCTCTTTGTATGAAATTTGTATTCCCCATTATCCAAAACTTTACCTGGTTAAAACAGCACCTACATTCTAATAAAAACCAGCCATTGATAGTTTTTCTCCTTAAATCGACGCTCATTCAAAAGTTTCCCACCTGATAAAGGCTTTAATATAACTGAGACAAAGTTGCATTTTATGATTGGCAAGTTCTTTGCGCCCCAGCTACCCCCCAGCCCGGTGGAGTGGGGCTCCGAGATGCATTTTGGCCCTGTCTTTATGTCAAATCACTGCCATCAAAACAATGGCGCACATTACAGGAAAATCTTGTGCAAATGAGCCATAATGGAAGTGAATGACAATCTTGTAAGACCGTGCAGCAGGATTCTCCTTTGATCTGAAATATTGTTAATCTTTCTCAAACATAACACTAAGTATACTTGGCAAATCCTGGATGAGAAAGTCCCCGTAGTGCGGCTCTGTGGACAGCCAGCCAGGAGCCAAGCACACCCTGCCACAAAAAGAGGCACAGCCATGAGAGAGGAGCACGCCACACTCAGCCATGAGCTCTGCATTTGCTACAAATTTGTTTACAATTCAAAGGACTCTTCACCCATTTCCTTTTCCCGAAAACAAGCTAAACAATATGTTTATTTATTCTTAATAATGGATATTTGCTGCTGGATCACAGCTACATTTAATTAAGAAGCTGCAGTATTTAAGCTATTAAAATCCATGTTTCGAAAAAGGTTTGCTTTTACAAAACACAGGCCTTATTTATTCACAGCTTAAGAAACAGCCTCACTCTAAATTATAGTTTTAATATGATCTTGCGGGGGGGAAAAAATTCTAGCAGCATAAGGCAAGATTTTTCATTGGTAACAAAAGCATGATATAGGAGTTTATACTTCCCTAATGATGCTTAAAGCAAAGATCTGGAACGGCATGTCTCAGATGAGGTCATGCATCAACTTCAGGAGAGTAAAAACCTCTCCTTAGACTACATTACATCCAACTCACACCTTTTTGTTGTGCAGCCAAATATGCATGGCGTATGTAGACGAATGCAAACAGAGTAAATCATGTTGATTCAGTGCTAGTAGGAAACATGCCTCTTCAGTTGTGTGCTGCTTTTGAAGTACTGCCTAAAAATCAGTCTTGGGCTTCAAAGAGAGGGGATTATAGCCTTTATCCAGCAATTAATATGGCTGAAACTCAGAATGTCAGCACCTGATGACTATACAGGCTGGACAGTAGCCTAGTAGGGGTCCAGTTCCACTCAAGAATTGGAATTTACAATAAAAATGAGTGCATAAATAATAGAAATGATAATATATAAACTGAAATATTTTGGAAAGGGGCACAAAATTTTAACTTCTAATGACCTGTCTATATTTTGACATGTGGGGAAGAGGGGGAGTCGTGGTGTCCCTTGACCTTTAACCTGCCTTATCCACCTAGATCATTTTAATCTCCCACCAACTGTTAAGCAGAAAAGAGTGCTATTAAAGAGAAAGCTATTCCTTTTGCCTTCTTACATAGATCAGATGACAACCTCTCCAAGTCCCTCCTCTCTGTCAGAGTTCAAGGGTTCAAAAATGGTCAGAATATCAAGCAACAGAAAGACAGCAGGACTGCTGCAAAAAGAGTTTAAGGACTTTATATTATGCAAAGGGGGTTTAAAAAAAGGGAGATGCCATTATTTTGAAGTTTTATTCCCTGAATTTTTTTTTTTTACAAATATGTTCTTTCATTTCAGTAGATTGTAGAGCTTCTAATTTGAGGGGGAGGAAAATTCTTACATCATTATGGTATGCTTCCAAACTTGTACCTACATAATAATCTTTTTATTAAGATTATTAATTAATCTTATTAATTCTTTATATTAGTTCCTGAGGTTTAGGTCATGTTCACATGTATTCATAAACAGCGTTGTACTGTAAATAAAATGAACACTTAATGCTCTAGTTCTAGACAATGTGTCAGGGGAAATAAAGTAAAATAAGATAAAATGAAATTAAATAAATTGGCGCATACGGTCTTTTACTTCATAACCATCCTCAGATGGCATTTCCACAATGCTACATATAGCACCCTATTCCTCAGAGAACATCCAAGCATTCTACTATTTCTCATTCTTAACCATAGACAGTTGTTATAACACGTTTCTTCCCAGAATTTCCACTTGCTCTGAAGAAAATATCCCCTGAGTACCCATGCTTAATGTACTTATGGAAAAGCAACTCTATATCATGACAAGCTAAACAATATGGCTCTTTAATAAAGAATGTGTGATATTAAATGCAGAGTTCTTATTTCAAAATGGTAAAAAATCAGTTTGAGGGAAGGAATATAATTGCTCAACATAATATAAATGGAATGGGTGCAAGCTGAATATAATTTTTAACAGAGCCCCACTTTCTAAATATATATATAATGTGTTTGTGTGCCTGTGTACAGAGACATGATAAACAATAGAATTTAGAAAACTGCGTTAGATTTTGGCTTTTACATTAGGCCCTTCATATCCTGTGCATCCTAAAATGCTTAACAATGTTTCCATTGTACTTAACTAAATACAGTAATGGTGGTGCAACAACACAATGGCCTGTGCTCTGCCTTGGACGGCCGAGCCTGGCGTGTGACAGCCAGTTTTGGCTGGGAAGGAGGCTTAGCCAGCCTCTTTTCACAAAAGAGCCCCGCCAATATTGCCTAGACAGGCAGCAGGGGCAGGAGAAAGGGATTTTGGATTAACATCTCATCTCATGAAGGACGGCACCTCAAACAGTTCAACACCTCCCCGGTGCTGCGCTGCCATGTCAGCGTTAAGAATCAGCCCAAGTCCTGGTGGGAGACTTAAACTCGTGACCTTCTAGCCAAGAGGTAAGAGCACTGCTGGCTGAGCCACACTGTCATTATTGGGATGTGCTTGCGTGGGCTGACATCAGTGTTGACTACAGTTTGACCTGAGAGTGGAAAATTGATGCCCCCACAGATTTCAGAAGTAACCCCATCTTGCAGAAAAGCTTAGGTTTTTTTTCCCTATTGGAATTTACCTCTTCTACCAGAGAGCTGCAGTTTCCAGCAGAAGCCTAATCTCTAAATACTGACTTTCTAAACACCTGAAAGGAATTGGAGTACCTTTCAGATATATCTGAATTCACAGTATTTAAATGAAGATTTTTAGTTTAGCTTATAGTGTTTTCCAGGTAGAATTGCATTTTTATAGCAAAGTACCTGGTGGAGAAGGGAAGATCACTATAGTATTTCCAATAATTAAGATTAAATATATATTTACATTTTACAAGGTAGTGAAAGACCTTTAATGCACTTTGAACCTATATAAGCCAGGGTATTTTTCAAGGGCACTTACATACCAGTAGGTAAGATACAAAAAAGGCTAAGAAAACTGTTCAACTGATACCATGTGCTATGCACAGCAAAGGAAATCCCCTTGGGGAATGTTTTCATTACGTTACAACATACATAAATTTGATAGGGAAGAAATTATCTATCTTGATTCTGCTTCTGCTGAAGTTGCCATTACCAAATTAGACAGTTGATGATTGCAGACTTGGACCCAGTCACTGAAGACTCATTCCAATTTGACAGTGATGCTAACCCTATTTAGCAGATGTTAAAATTTAAGCATCTGAAGAGTATCTAGATTTGCAAAGTGATGATGTAAAAAGGAATTTTCTAGGGCTGAGGTACATTGTGGGTGTTGATAAACTTTGGAATAAATCTTTAGCTGGTAGTCCAGACAGTTTAGATTTATAGTTTGATTTTTTTTATCAAAACTTATAATTGGTGCTTATCCCAAGCTGCTAGCACCACACCAAATTTAATTTAGAAGCACAAATCATAGCAGAAAGTGAAACTCTGCCAGATACTAGCAATAACAGTGCCAGCTAATTTTTACACATAAAAGAATCTCTCTCTCAGCAGATATCTCAGGCAATCATACGTTCCTAAAGATACACTGAAAAGATGAACCAGTGATTTGACCGTGGGTAATATCCAGCAACCTTGTTTAATCAGATTTTAGCCTTCAAATCCTGCAAAGTCAGCTGGTTTCACGAGTTCCTGATTGCTTCAAAATCAGAGAGTGAAACAATGAATTAGAGCTGATCACCTACAGCTCTAATTCAGGACCAAACACTGGCAGTAAATACTCCAGAATGGGGATGTGAATGCGAGCCTCAGCCTCATTTCTCCAGCCTAGATGGGAGATGTTGAACTGTAACATCTTTTTTTCTATCTGTTCTCCTCTTTTTGTACAATGTCTTTGCTTGTTTATTAAAATGTTCACTGCTGTGATCCTGTTTTTTACCTGGGGAGTTGAGTGGATTTAAGATGACACATAGCTGTATAAATCTTATATTTACTATGCCTCTGTAAAGATGTGCCTGGCTGACCAAAATTAACTTTTATAAGCCAAGAAAAAGTAGTGAAAAGGCAGGGTGAGGGAGACCAAGGGGGTTATGTGTTGTGCACAATGTGGTAGATTTACAGGCTGTGGTGTGGGAGCTGAGTCTCCCTCAGGAAGGCAGCTCAGTCCTGGAGAACAGTCCTGCAACCTGGGACTCTCACTGCTGGATTCTGTGCTCTTACCCACATGTCATTTCAGTTGTTCAAATGAAGTTATCCCTAATAAGAGAGATTTAAACCATAATCACACTGAAGACCTTTTAGTGAGATTTTTTTTCCCAGTAAAAACTGTAAAGGTCTCTGTGAAAAATTACTTGAATAGATTTTGAGAGGTTTGGTCCCAATCTTTGTAATGATTCCATAAATTCATTTTGGATAGATGTAAATTGTATATATGAAGCTAAAGAATCCTGACCTGCAATCCTTAGTTCATTGATACGGTTTTCTTCCTGTAAATGGATTCTTCTTCTCTGGAATTCATAGGCCAATTATATTGTTGTTGTTGTTGTTTGTTGTTGTTATTCTTTAAAAGCTGCTCACATCCATCATTCTATGGATCACTGTACAAGGGCCTTTGATCTTAGAACTAGTTCCCTTTGTCAAAAATAATAAGAGGAAACAATTTTTATATATTTCCCAAAACAAAAGCTCCAAAAATGGACATCAAGCAAAATATTAAAGTAAATATCTTAGATGTTTTATTTATACCAGTGCTTATAACTCAAGGCAATTGAACTCCCCCACCTCTTAGCATAAGTTTTTCTTCTGGGCATTTTCCTTCCACATCCCCAAAGTGCCGGTCTACAACAACTCTGGCACTGCTTTGGGATGTGGAATATCTACATCTTTCTGAGTGCTGCACCTCGACACCAGGAATCACACCACAGCCCATCATCAAGAGCTAACAACTTGTGTGGAGTCCTTCCATGAGCTGACTGGGATCCCTGAAATCCATCTTCCCTTGCTGAAAGGCAACAACCAGAGAGGCAGCAGCCTCCAGCAGCACAATCTTCCCCATATTCTGTTCCAGCCCTATTCTGATTTTGTCCTCTACACCAGACTAGCTCAAAAACCCTCACCTTTCTCTTCAGCTGTGCCTGCCCTCCCCCAACACCTTGCTAGCCCAAACCTTCCCCTCAAACTCACACATCTGCCCAAATCCATCTAGGGCACCTCGTCTTCTCTTATTTTGTAGTTCACTTCCACCTGGTACTGTCTCTATCTGTACACCTTTATCTTCCACACTGCTTCTGCCATTACCACTACCTCTATGCTGGAGATCTTTCATGTCAGAGCCAATTGCTATGGTTACAGGCAATCTGCTGTATGTTTCATCTCCAGGAGCTGTAAATGAGGGAGTTTTAACAGCATTTGAGTAAGCACTGCCTCTTCCTTACATGGAGAACACAGCCCCACTCAAATTCATCTATCCACTAGTTGCTGTTGCATCATATATATTACTCTAATTCTACCTAGATGTACAAATTGACAATGAGCTCACATCTTGTGAGACACAATAGCTACAGGACTTTTATTTTATGATCTTTTTCATTTTAATGGTGTACGGTTACCATTTCAGTCACACGCCTCTCTGGTTTGTGTACAGCAGCTCTGATTCTGACTGAAGTATGAGGGAGAAAAAGATTTTCTCTTATTTGTATCTGTATATAGTTCTGTAAAATGTTAGTGAAATAGAATATACACACACTCTGCATCCTGAAAACAAACCCCACAATAAAAAGAAATTATTATTATTACAGAAATTATTACAATATTAAGAAAATATTATTGGTGGTCCTGAAGTTTTAGTATCATGGAGATGAAGTTCATAGCAATTGAGAATCAATGAAAATATAATCTTTAACACCAGTCATCCAATTTTATTTGTGTGTGTGTTTGTAATCAGGCTGGGAGAGTAGGAGGCATTTCAACTCTGAATTTGGATCTATTTGTACCAGTCTAAAAGATGGACAAAACTGATAATACTAGTATTTTAATGTTTTACAAGTGAAAATCACACCAGCTAGAAAAACTGCTTTCATAAATGCAAATGCAAAACATGCCAAGAACTGACAATTTGATGCTGCTACAATTTTGCATCAGAGTCTGATTTTAAGTTTGCCTGATTTTATTTCACGACAAATCCAGCCACAAACTCCTCCCATGATTCTGTGTAAAAAAAATCTGCTGATCTCTCATAAACTTCAGTGGAATAAGGATGATCCCTGCACTGATCTTCACACTTTCAGCTCAGTCCAGGTGTCAACAGAGTAAATTCAGATGAAATATTTTGTTGTTCCTTCCAGACTAGAGGGGCACAAAGGGCCTCCAGCCCTCAAAGACTATGAGGAGGAAGCCACCAAAAGTGGTCCTGATTAATGAGCAGCCATGGCCAGGCCAGAGCACATGGCTTCAGTGCACACCCACACCTCTGGGAGCTGGTGGAGGCTGCACATCAGCCATTCCCACTCATTAGTGAGGCGAGTTCCTGTTCTACACAGCAGCTGCACTGGATATTCTCTCCTGGTTTCTTACTCTACAACAGCACAATCCCTGCATTGTGGGGAGCTGCAGCTCGTGTCTCTGTGTACCAGAACGCAGCCCAGTGCAAAGCCTGCTCCCTGCATCCCAGCCAGCCTGCAGGTGAGGGGGCTGCTCATGGAAAGCTCATTCCACACTGGGTTTGGCCGCTTCCATTCCTCCCACACGGGCTGTGTGAAGCCCCTCACCAGCGCTGCCCACCAGGAGGGAGCTCCTCTCTGGAGACAGGCTCCAAAAATGCCCTCTGACACTGCTCCCTCCTTGGTCCTCTGCTGTCCCCTTCCTCTACTGCTCCTCACCCAGCTGGTGATGCAATCTAGTCCAGTGTGAAACTGGAACAATCAATTGGAAAACAATTCTCATTTGTATTAGCAGCACCATATTTAGATTTGGTATAATGCAAAAATAAAACAAAGTTGGGCCTGAATTTGGCTTTCTGTCTGTAACATCTTACAAAGGGATGGTGACAGCTGAATGAAATCAATATATCCTTTAGGCAAATGACTTTCCCTTCCAAGAATAAATCTCTACAAAAATAAGATTACGCACAGTCATTTCAGCGCCCCAAAAAGAACATGATCCACAAATACAATAATTATTTGATTATATATTTTAATAAACTCTCTTCCAGTTGACAATGTGGCCTTTTAAATCCCTCCCTCCTCAGAGTCTAATTACTCACCATTCACCCCTGACTTTGCTGTGAGTAGCACGTGGAGAAAGCTGTGTTGCACACACCAAATTCCTGGAACTGGCAGTGCAAAGCTGACCTTGGAAGGAGATAAACCTAGAACAGCAGAAATGCATCTGTAATGCACCGCAGTGCACAGTGCAGGACATCCATGGGGAGCAGCTGCTGAGTGCTACACCCTCAGCTCAGCAGCTCGTCCTGGCACCCTGTGAGCCCCAGAAGGGCCAGGGCAGGACAGGACACACTCGGTTTAGGCTGCAGCCTCTGCCCATGAGGCCAAGGTGCTGCTTTGTTTTGTCATGGGCCACGGGGTAGAACAACTGCAGTGCAAGCCTTGGGGTACCTGACAATAAATAAATGCCCTCCTCAGCTCCAAGTCTGTGCTTGTTCATCAAGTTAAATAAGGTGTGAGAAGGTTTGCAGCATGAATTCACCAATGCGGTTTGGAGATTTTCACCTAAAAATCTTAGGCCTGGTTTGTTGGGTTTTTTTCTTGCTGGTTTGTTGGGGCTTTTTTAGCATCAATTGATTCCTGCTTTTAAATTTATGGATCATTTCACACTGTTTCCTGCTGTGGTCATCATCAGGTCTTGGCCATTGGATCATGAGGAAGCATGGCATGAATGGCAGAAAACCCTGTGGCTGTCCTTATCTACAGAATGGCAAACACAAGCTGAGCTCTGTGCAAAGTCTGCTGGGCTGTCAAAGAAAAATTACAAAGGGTTCCCTTCTTTCAGTGAATTAATATATTTCTGACTTTGTAAAAGTATTTTACTTAGCTACAATTGCATCATATCTGAAATTATTTTATGACCTGAGGCATGCGTAGCAGGCCCATCTGTTCTCTCATAGTGGCTCTGAGAGGACTGCCACCATTTCATTCAGTGTTTAAAAATGCCAAAAATGAAACTACTTCCATATTTGTTCGTGAGATTTACCAGAAAAAGAACACCACCAACAAAATAGAACACAAATACTCTTGGTCTGTGTCTTTCCAAGCCAACATTTTAACTTTTCAAATATAGCCACACAAACCCGTGACAATTGTCACTAGAAAAGCAACTGAAATCCAGCTAGCAATGAAAGGAAAAGTGGCTGAAGGTTAGGAGCTATTTGGTAAACTACAGCTAGCTTTTACACTTGTGATTTTTAAGAACAAACCTTTAATTTTGAAATTCACAGTCTCTCCACCATTACAAGCCCCTTCAGGGCAATGATCTATCAAGTTCTGACTGTTTCAAACTGTTTGTGCTAGATTCAGCATCTATCACTCCTCAGATTTGCTGCACATTTAGCCACAGAGCCAAGAAACAATAATTTTCAATTAAGAAACCTGGAGAAGACTTGGGGACTTGATTTATGGTGCATGACTAATTATCAAATAGCTAGCCTAATGAAAATTAAGCTGCTGGTTACTACAAAGATTTAACTTCATTTTCTTGAGAAGAAGCTGATATGGCCCAGAATATAATTTATTGAAGTTTCATTATATATTTTAAAATAGGCAAAACAGCAGAAATTATCTAATTAAATTTTTTAATATGATTTTAAATTTTCTCATTTTTTACATTGTACACTGTAATGAAGATAGCTCATATAAACTTATGTCTAAATTAAAAGCTTTTTATTGCCTGAAGTTAAAGTGTTTCCTTTTGCATGGTGATGAAAGAGATAGGAATATGAAGTGTGATATCACAGAAATTGCTTTTAAGGCTCAGTGTGTTTACAAGCAAAAGATTCTACTGAGCACAAGGTTGATGCACAAAAATTAGTTTCAATACCTGGAGAATTTTATATGTAAAATCCTGGTTAGATAGTCAGTTTTAGAATTAGTTCTGGCAATCTTTAGAAAATAAGTAGGATAATACTCTGTGATTGTTATTTATTTTTAACCCTTTGTGGGCAGGATTCACAGCTTAAAGAAATCAGTGGATCTTCTTCTCTCAAGCCTTTTCCTCCTGCTTATAACAATGTGTTTAGGGCTGCAAGGGTGCAACTCTGTGGTTGTGAGCAGCATACACTCATCTGAACAGTCCCACCAGAAACCTCCATGGGGGAAGAGGAAGGTTTACAATTAGGCACTAAGAGGGAAGGTAGAGGCCTCTTAATTACTATTTCCGAAGTGAACTGTTGGATAGAAATTCACAACGCTATCCTTTTAGGGTCTGCAATCATGTAAATATTACATTATTAAGCAGGAGGAATTAGGAACCTTTTATCTACCCAATGCAAACAAATCTGTATATGTCAATAGACACTACTATTTTTACCCCACACATTCACACTGACATTCTCTGGTGTCCCTGGATCCATATAGAAAAAGGGAAAATGAAACAATAAATTCTTCAAATAACACTCTTTTGCAGAAGTTAAAAACTAAAGGTATTTTTTCCAAGGGAAAAACAAATCTATTCCTATGGAACAAGCCAGCCTTAGTTTGATGTGTGTCACTGCAAACAATTCTCCCTCTGCTCTGAGCCCTGCACACAGCACTCATAGGCTTTGTTTTGTGCACTTAGGCAAAACAATGGGGAAAGAAATATCAAGGTGAAATGACATAACCCCCTAGATTAGAGCAGCTGGTAACAAGACTGCTCAGGATCGTCACTAAAGATACTATTTACTGAAAGGGAGAAAAAAGGGTAGGAGGAAAGGATAACTTGATTTATTCAGGAAATTGCTTGTTTCTTCAGAAGGCCTTTATGGGGACCATCACTTTATGTTAGAAGACAGCTGGTAACCAGAAAGGGAGTGGGAATTAAATTAATTTCCTATCTAACTCTTTAAAGATCTGGGCTCTGCTCAAGTAGATGTACAGATACGTACAGAGAGCAACTGATGCTTTTTCTTCAGATTCCCAGCCTAAACAGCCTAAACCAAGAGTGCATATTTTTAGTATGTTCCATACTGAGACAGCACTAAATCCTGATTAGGTCCAGTCTGGCAGAGAAAACTCTACCTACACAAATTTCCTTGATGGCTTCAAGACCCTATGCACTTACACGTGTGTTTACAGACTTTATAGCTCCGATGTGGGACTTTCTTGCAACAGGTTTGGTACAAGATGAGAGACACAACCCCAGACACTAAAGTCAAGTAACAATGCCTAGCACTAGTCCACAAGGGAGAAATCTCTCCCTTTCTCTCCCAAGGTGTTCTCCACTGTCCCTCTGAATTACTTGGACTGGCGCTGGGAGAGCATGTTGTCTTTGCTCTCCTAAACCCATTGTGTTGAACTGCTGTGTGCTGTTAAACAGCTGCCACAATTCATCCCTGGCCTGGCCATACTTCAATAGTGGGTGAAGTGATTCATGCATCTATGGACTGTAAAGTTTGTAAGGCACTTCAGGATCTTTTGACAAAAAGCTGCTACATCACAGTAATTTATTAGCTGAATGTGTTAAGTCTTAATGACAATACCCTCCGAGGTAATGCAACTCAGACTATTAGGCTGAAATGGTCTTGAAAAGTTTACACACAAAACTAAATGTACACTGTAAAAGCTTCCTCTGTTTGCAGTCTGGGGCCACTGTCTGTCCACAAAAAGACTTCCTTGTCATGGTTGTTTCTTTAGGTTGCACGGCATTTAGGAGCTGGAAATAAACATACATCCAGATCCTTCCTTACACTGTTTTGCAGCGCAATGAAGTGGTTGCTGCACCCAGTACAAAAATATTATCCAATTTTAAATGAGGGGAAGGTCTGTGCACTCATACATGGTTCAAACAATCAACGAAATTGCTGAGCACCTTTGTTCAAAACTTCCTTTTGTCTCCTGATTTATCACTGTCATCAAATTTTCAAATAAGGCCATATAAAAAATACTCTGCTTCAAGTAAAACCACTTCCTGTGGGGAAGTAAAAATACAGGAAAACAGGGAATAAGAAAAAACTATTGTAGTCTATTTCAGGTCAAGGATGCAACATATATCTCTATATTTCCATTGTGGAGCTTCATGTAATCTTAGCCACCTGATCAATGGTAGATAAAATAAAACTGTACCCAGGGAGACAATCCTTACACATATACAGTATGAGTTTTCTGTATCTGTAAGATGTTGGAAATTTATTGGAAGAAGAGAAGGAAGTTGATCTGTACATTAAAAAATACATGGTACTTCACTATAGAGACCTCTCAACTAAAATTTGGAAAATGTTCTTTTTTCCTTTCCCACAAAAATTTCACAGTTCTGGCCCCTCTCTCTATTCATTGCTGCTAACATGCAATGTCCTCTGATTTCAATAACAGATTCACATTCTAAGTAGCAAGTTAACAGAACCTGAGACAAAGAGAACTGCAGTCATTTGGTCTGACCTATATAGCTCAGGCCATGGCTGAGGTACATGGCACTGAATGTCATGGGGACATGGTTATCTGGGGCTCAGGTCTCTCACTGTCACTGCCTTCCAAGGCACATTTTGCCACCCTGGAAATCTTTGGTCCTAGTTATGAGAACTGGCATCCAGTCACTTTAAAATTTATGTCGTTGAGTTGTCATTTTCTCCAGAAGGAGTCAAGGACTAGGATGTACATACACTGCCTGAGTCACCACCTCTGCTCAGACTGGAGATTTGAATCACGAGCAGGTTTACATTTCCCAGATTTACACAGCAGTGTGGTTTTCTCTGTAAACCAGCAGGGTAATAAGTTAGATGCATCATAGAGTATTAGATCTTAGAAACTACCAGTAGATTTTTAAACTCCTCAAAAAGACCATATGGAGTTTGATTCTTTTGTTATTCTTTTGTCCCATTGACCTTTTTCTATTGGCTGCTGGTACAGGAATCTAATCCAAGCTCTGTGCCTTTTGGAGCTACTACACCCTAACAAACAGAGATGCTGGGGCAGTAGACAATGTCTGATGTTTTCTAGGAAATGTCCTGTGTGTTCCTTCTTTAAAGCAGGGGGACCCAACCTCTGTTTCTCACTGGGCACTGAAAGAGCAGCATCTTCCAGTTTTCTCAATTGTTAGTGCAGTGCTAGTAATAATCAGTGCAGGAATGAGAGGAGATGGAAACAATGGAAGAGAAAATACAAGCAAAACAAGGCTTACTTGAGATTTGAATAAATTAGCTGCTGATGGAGGG
This sequence comes from Emberiza elegans, assembly GCA_024865655.1. NCBI lineage: Eukaryota > Metazoa > Chordata > Aves > Passeriformes > Fringillidae > Emberiza > Emberiza elegans. The sequence goes on from JALJVW010000149.1 coordinate 13,255,841, forward strand.
AGATGGAGCAGATGGTCAGTCAGAGCAACCTAAGCCCAGGCAGTCCTATGAAAAGCAGCACAAAGCCAAGCAGGCAGCTCACAGAGGGCCAGCTCAGGCATCCAGGGCTGGAGAGACTGGCATCATCCAGTGCTGGGATGGGCAGGTATCCCAAAGCCCACCAAAAAGAAAACACACAGCCTACAGAAAACCCTCAGGCAGACTGCTAAAAAAAACAACTAGAAAGTCAGCTAAGTATCCACAGCTGTTCAGGCAAAACAAACTCTTAACTAAGCACCCACCACAAGATTCACCTCAAAAAAACCAAGAAATGGAGCATCTTATTTGTCCTTTAATCCCTGTTGGACTGAGAGGCCAGACGAGTTAAGAATCTGTGCTTTGGTATGGCTGTACAGGTTGGAACAGCCAAAAGAAAACAAGTTCAGCGGTCTCAGATCATTTCCCAAAGGGCCTCTCATGCCACTGCTGGCAAGAGCTGCCTTTCTCCTTGGCAGCCACAGCCCAGACAAGGACAGAGTGGGTCTGGAGGTTGCCCACATTTTGCTGGATAATATTTTGTTAGCTCAGAGGACACTGCAGGGATAATGAAGTGAGATTTGTACTAACTCTTGCCCAGCCTCAGTTAAGGCAGGACTACATCATGCAGGCAATTGCCTTAGCTGCCCTTTTAAAAGCACAAACCCAAAACAGTTTTTGCATTTTATTTTATTTTTAAACAGGACATGGCACAATGAAGAACTAAATATGTTTTGAAGGGAAGTTTTTATGCTTTGCATAAAAAATTCAGTGAATGTCATCTTTACCCCTTGCAAGCAGAGTTCATATTTAAAGAAACTTCAGGAGAAGTGTGAAGGGAGATGCTTTTTTTTTAAGGTCACTTACTAAATTTTAGATCAAAATGCAGCAGATAATAAGTATCTCCTACTAAATAAAACAGGTCATGGATTAAGGAAAACAAGTTTAAGTGTGGTTGTAAAAACATAGTGTTTATAGAGAAACTGGTTTTACTTTCTAAAATGCTTACATTTTTAAAATAAATGTGAATATTCTCAATTTTCTGCAGACACTAGATTATGGACCTGAAGGTATTCCTGATTCCAAGTATTTCAAACATGATAGTTGCTGCTTCTTGATATGAGCAGCATGTTTTCCCACTCCTCAGACCCCTTCACTATACAGAGTTTATGCTTTAGACAGAAAGGCCGTAATAAGCTGACCTAGGATAAAGTCCAAATGCAACTCCTAACAGATCACTGGAGAATTCTCAGCAGATTCTGATAAACAAGGTCTTATCAGGGTGTTCCTATAGTGGAGTATCCAACAAAGGAAATCAGTAATTTCAGGACTTTTTCTCCTTGCTTGTTGCTGTTTCCTGTTAGGAGATATATCAGATCTTAGATAAAAGTGTTAGTAAGCCTAAATAACCTTTACAGGAAATGTAAAGTCATCTGGGCCTCCAGCTCTGGACCACATAAGGCAGAAGGGATTTATCTGCTAAACAGCCATTTATACCTACATCCTTGTATATGTGGCTTTTATTCCATGTTTGATTTAAAGCACAAGTTAAATTCTGGAGAGCCTGTATTTTCTCTGCAGTTTAAGCAAAACTTGCTGAAAACAAAACAATGCAAACAAAGTAGAAAAATATCATAATAGTATAGCTATGGAGAGCTGAATCATCAACAGTGTTCTCATATTTTATTGTGATTTTTCAAAGTGCTAAGTTTCTCTATTAGAAAGACATGGAGATCTAGTTTTACAGCATATTTGAAACACAGAGAAAAATGTTACATGCTGGGCAATGAAATTGAATTTTTTTTATTCTTGAATGAGACCTATCCATTTCGTTCAGTTCTGCCATATTTTTAAGTAAAAAAACAATAGGAATCTACAAAAATATTTTGGTAAAATTTGTGAATATCTGCAGGGGTTCTGGAACTAAAAGTGATATTTCTTCCAACCTTCATATGAATAACTCATCTGCTAGCCCCATTTTATTTAGCACAAATGAAATAATAAGGCCGACACGCAGAAGACTGTTTCTCTGCTCACACAATACTTCTCACTTGCTATAGGGCCATTAATACAAACCAGGCACTTTTTGTGTTAAAGACTGAAGTGATGGAGCAGCAATGTGTGCTCGTGGCTAAACCTTTTCAAAAGACAGTCTCTGATGAGATTTTACTGTGGCATTAGACGGAGCTGCACCCTGAAGAATACATTTGGGCAAGGCAGGTGAGCCTTAGGGAGGCAAGGCAGGGCTGAGCAAACCAGAGCAGGACAGAGGCTTTGACCCTGGATGGCTCCCAGGAGTGCAGCCAGGTGCCAGGACTACAGCTGGCAAGGTAATTCTCCCAAACCCACAAAGACCAACAAACAACACTGCTCACCTACTGCAGCTGGGTATTTCCTCAATGAAGAAATGAAGGGCAGTGCTGCTTTTTCACAAGGCAGATATTAAACAGCCTGTATAGAAGCTCCACTGATGATTTCAAGAGAAATATGGCAGTAAATCAGAGAAGCCCTTAGGCCACCTTTTGCAAACGGTGTGTTTCAGGTCTTGAGAAGATACAAATTGTGGGTTTTACTCTTGCACCTTGATTATTCAAAACAAAAGCTGACTTTAAAAACATTTTGGTTTAAAACAGGTATCATCCTGACAAAACCCAAAATCATTCCAAATACATTTGTTAAAGCAATCTTGAATATGCTACATAATTTTCATTTTGAGTATTAGCTTTCCCTTTTCTTCAAATTTCTCTAAATTAGCCTTCTGCCTTATTCTGTCTCCTTCACACAACTCAGGAGAAACATCTCTTGAAGAAACCACATGATTAGCATAACCTACAATGGATGGGATGAAGCTTTACAGCTATTAAGAAGATAAATATGGGTAACAACACTAAGAAAATAGCACTACACCTAAAGTAGATTAGGAAATAGAAAGCCAAAGGTTAAATATCCTTCAGCATGGTTACACTAATGACATTATGATTTTTTCAGGATGTTTTAGGCTGGTTTAATGGATGAAAAAATAAAGAGAGATTTACTCTCCCCACCTCAGCTCCACCTACAATGTAGTGCAAATTAAACAATGTAGTATAAATTTTAAAAAATACAATTTTTTTCTCTGGTTTCTCAAGCTTCCAGTTTCTAGCAAAAACTAATATTAACAAAACATCATCCATAAAGACTGCACCATGCTGTGCTAGGTTTGTTTTTGTCACATCCCACCTTAAATTGTAAAACCACCTTTGAGAGCAGCCTTGCTAATTCATTTTCAACAGGTCATTTTAGGGCCAAAGCGGGATTTGGCTTTTGCTTCTGAAAATTACATGTGAACATAACGCCATACAAATAATGAAAAATGTAAATATTCACCATTTGCTGGAATATCCTCAGGTCAACCAAACTCTTGCTGCTTTGTGATTAGTGGTCTATTAATGTGCACTGTGGCTATATCATCTTGCTTTCCCATGGTGACATTATAAGCCTATTAAATAACTGAGGATATACATAAATGTTGGGGGAGGAGGAGGAAAGCATTAAAACACGAAGAGGAATAAACTTCTTTGCTTTTTTGGGTTTTGCTGCTGTTCTTAGTAACGACGCCTTTTTAGTTCTCAGTGTAGCTCATGTCCCTCGCTCTTCAGCAGCTTCTCAGGGCAGTGAGAACAAGCATCCATTGCAACAGACCTTGTCTGATGGTCTGGCTGCACTCTTTGGCCAGAGGACCAAGTTCTGTCAGGAACCAGGGAAAGAGATGTCTGCTCCATGCCTCAGAGTGCCCAAGACCTCTTTCCTTTCCATGTAGCACCACACAGATCTCCTGAGCTAGTGGAAAATGTGGGACTCTGATCTGCACTTGAGCATTTGAGACCTGGTCAGTCTGCAATGCGCTACCACCAAGGTGACATGTCACTGACTCTCTTCTCCCCCTGACCCTCCAGCTCCCACCCAGCGTGTTGCCCATCCCACAGAGGATATCCTCTCATCTGACACATTGCTCCTCATCAAGGCACTCCCTGGCCTGCTGCTCCTCCTGTATCCATCACATCACTCCACCAGCAAAACCTCCCCTCATGCCACAGTTATTCTAGCAACAGTGAGGTTCTGTGATCTGGTTCCTCCCATTTGACCAATACACTCTGGGCTCTCACTTTCTTCCTAAAAGCACTCTTCAGGGGACCACTCATGATTTTTCCATAGGGTTTCACTGTAACTCACTCGTTAAGACCTTGGGACTTTCTGCTGGACAGCGCAGCAGGGGGAGGTATCACTGAGACTGTTCTTCCCAGTGTTCCTCCAGGAAAGTCACAGCAAAGTCCAAAGCTCCCATTCCAAGAAAGAACCCTGGGAGAGTGGCAATTTCGAACTGTGCATGTCTTTGCCATTTTGGCTGGTATCTGAGCAGTAGTTTTCCCTGTGTCCCTGGGAGGCATAAAAAAACTAAGCGTGCAAATGGAAACCAGAATATGATCACTGCTAATTTATGAAATCTGAGTTATTATAAACAATGCACATTTCCTATTAATCTCATAGAAAATATGTTTTGTGTTAGAAAAGCAGAGTAATTCACAGTTTCCGGGGCAGCAAATTTATGAAATTGAAATATAATTTGAATTCCTGTAGGGTTAACAGATATAATTTTCACAATTCATTTAGCTAAAGTCACATTTTCTTATTTTAACTCTCTTATTGGATGACTAAATTAACATGTATATTAAGTTAACCTTTAATTACTAAAAGCTGTGTTTGGACACTTTGCTACTCTGCAAATGTTAGCCAGGAGCAAGAGCTTTGTTCTTGTTAGATGTGTCCTTCCTGTAGGAAGAAGCCTCTTCCATAAAGTATCTTGCCATGCATTTTAGGCAAGCAAGGGTTTGCCCTTATATGGCCTTGGAAATACCTAAATACAGCACTGTGCTATCAATCTGCTTGAAAGGGAAACCTCAAACTCCCAACTTGGAAATCCTGACTCCCATCTGTCATAGCCTAGTAAAAGCGAGCATCTTTTCAGGCCCTCCCTCCTATAATGTGGAAGGTATTTATTAGATTTTTGCAAATTAATCCAGCCCAGAGCTGGTTTAATAGTGTCATATTCTGCTAATTACACAGTCTTAACATTCAATGTTGCTGGCTGTGAAATGCACCCAGCCTCAACATCTCCATTTGATGGACTTACTTGATGTTTGGCTGCTGCTGTTCAGACCCATCTGCTTGAATGGCATTATGCCCACTCATCAATTGGTTGGACCTTTTCATTACAATATAGATGTCTATCATTTATGACTTTATGCTGGTTTTCCAGCTAGCATTAGACTGAACAGTGTGTGCTTCATGGAAAGCAAAAGGTACACATAGTGACACAAAACCCTGAAATCTGGTTTCATTAACAATAAAGATAATACGGTTGAGGTAGATGTATATTTACATCATTCATTGGGAACAATTTATCTGCTGCATTTATCCCTTACTCTTTCTGTTTTGAAAGAAAATTTATGCACAGGCAATTTTTGCCCCAGTCTATTCTTCTCTGAGTCAGCGGTAAATCTGTAAACAAGTGCAGAGCTCTCAAAGTTCAACCGCTGGGTATTTGTATCTGTTTCATCATGGGGTTTTTTAATTCACATTCAGCTGTTTGCACAGACAGACTGCAAGAGGGGAACTTGTAAAAATGAATAAATAATTAATGCCTAATAATGAGTAATTTGTTACAAGGAATGATCTTCAGGCCAGTATGTGAGAATTTGGGCCTTCAGCTAAAGAATATTTGTTCCTGATGTTATACTACCTTCAGGAAAATCCCTCCTGAATAAGCATTCACAGGCAAAAAGAGAGATGACTGTAGACAAACTACACAGCCATTTGGGACTTTAATTCAAGTTTATGAACTTCATTAAAGACAATTTACAACATCTGCAGATATTTTCAGTGTTTTTGCAGAATTCATTTTACTTTATTTAAAAATAGACACCATTCTTCTAAATGAAGGATCAAAATTTTCTATCAAAATCATATGTTATGTTAAGTGTTAACCAAATATAAATCTGAAGACAAAATGGTGATATGGAATAAACTAATAAAAGAAAAGCAACCAGACAGATGTTATTACCAAGATTATTTTAGATGCTCCTGCACTATTTTCAGTGGTGATATCATTCAAGAGCCTTCAAATAGCTATCTTCTCCCCTTTCTGTTACCTGACAAAATAGCCACACCAGGAAAGGAATTTCAGACAAGCAGTGTCTGCTTTGTATCACTAATTTAACAAAATCATTTCAAGCACTTTTTAAGATAGATGGTCCCACTCAAAATTTTTTTTTGATGAAACGTCACTACATAGATAAGGGAAGACTAAAAGAAAAATCAGAATATGGGGCAGGAAAAAGGACTTCTGAATAGTGATCCAGTTCCTTCCAGGTTTGTCAGCAGCAGTATGATAGCATTTTGTTTCCTTGGTTTTTGGAGCCTGGTTCATGGAGAAATCCAGCTTTGACAGCTTTCATGTCACCAGATAGGTCTGCTCAGTAACCAAGCCTCTACTCTTATCCTCTTCTCTCTCTTTTTTTTTTCTCTCCACACAAACACACATAACATATTTTAAGCATTGAGCACTTCCTTGGCAGTATTTTTTGTGAAGGGCCCTGTGGCCATGCCAGGGCAGCTCACTGCCAGGGGTGACACCAGGCGCACCCAGCTCGGGACACACACGGAGCCGTGGTGCCCGTCCTCCGTGGCAAAGTCACCCAGGAGCCGATCGATGTGCTGGGGGTGCCTGTGACCGCAGATGTCAGATACTGTCGGCTGTTACCTCACGATGCCTGGGGAGGAGGAACGCACGCTCCCTTTGCTCTCTCTGCCCCCGGTGCAGGCACGGGCAGGACGGGGGCTATGGTTTGCTGCTGCTCCCCAGGGGCTGGGGCAGTGCGCACTGAAACCATTTCATAGGCATTACAGACTGATTTTTCAGGCTGGGGATTCTTTACCAAGGCTGGATTTTGTGGGCCCCAGACAGGGAATTATCCTTACCCCAGTCTGAAAGCCAGTCTTGAGCTGTCACAGAATTCCAGAAGTGCTGGTTTTGGGGAAGAGTCTGTCTAAAAGTGATGACACTGTCTCCTCTGGAAAGTCCTCTTTGCGCTGAGATACTAGTGAAGAAGGAACACTGATTTCTTGCTTACACTTAATCAGACTTGTTGACATTTAGATGGAGAAAAAAAGTGGCTCCCCTGAATACATTAATGGTGTAGAAAAGAAAGATATAGATTACACGGGCCCTCTATAGAAGCAAATCTTGCATGAAATTCTTGTCATTTGATTAATATCTCAAATCAAAAGTCTTACCACATTGCAATCTGGGAATCAAGCCAGCTAAGAAACTAAAACATGTATTTTAAATATAACTGTGTTCATAATGACAGGACCTCATGGTCACAGCTTCAAATTAAATAAAATCTGTCTATTACTGTCCTTTTTCTAGGACACCAGGCAATACATTTAAAAACAAGGCAAACCACATCTGCTTGCAGAAAGAAAGATACTCTTTTAGAGAGCTGGTGATAGAGACCTGTACAGTGCTAGAAGTTGGAGTACAGTGAGGTCCCTTTGGGATTTCCACTTGGTTGGGCAGGGAAAGAATGACTTACAATAATTTTTCTCTTCTGAAAACTTTGAATCACCTTTTTTTAACCACTGACTTTTAAATGAATGTGTAAACTGTATTACTGGAAAAACCAAGTCTCATCAACTTATCACATACCTGTGCAACACTGCACTAAACCTGTACACCTTTCTAATTAACACCCCACCTCTAAGTATTCAGCTGCTGCTAGGCCTGCACTTACTATAGCCTTCTTTTGCTGTTGCCCAAAGCACTCCTATTTTAGTAAACATTTCTTTCTGCATCAAGCCTCATGCAGTTTGGCACCATTAATGATGATGTTATTTAAGCACTACCTCAGGAAAAAAAAGAAAGAGAGAAGCTGCAAACCTCTGCTCCTTCTGCCTCTGCTCTCACTCCAGCAACAGCCCCTGCTCAGCAGCAGCAATTCTGGGCAGCCCAGGATCACATCTTGAGGTTTGTGCTGAGGCTGTGCAAACACAAAGGGATGCTCCTTTCTGCAAAGCAGTCATCCTGCTTATAATCACAGCAAACTTGGAATGTCTTTCATGTTCCCCTAGGGGTGTTTTATTCTAGCAGGAATTAGTTCAGTAACTCAGAGAACTGTACGGAGAACAACAAGGGGTGCATTTGAGATACCAAAACCTTAGAATTTAAATTATTGGGCAAATCTAGGCCTGCATAGAGAAAGAACATTGCTTTAAGTAAACATTGCAAAAGGAGACAAACCTGGACATTATGGGATTTTTTTGCTTATTTAACTTTATATAAAGTATGAAAATTAATGTGACATGTGGATAACTTGTTCCCTCCAGAAGGTCCTTTACAAGTCATAGATTCTATATGATGTTGCTGTTGCCATAGTAACTCTTTTTTACAGCATAGCAAATACTCCTAGAAAACCTTTTGACTTTTAGCAAGAAAATTTGCATTCTCAAAATGTTTTCAAGTAAACTTTATGACCTAAAAATAATCGATTCATTGTCTTTCCCTTCTCCCATCTCTCTCGGCTAGATATAAGCAATTAAAGTTATGCTTCTTTGGTCAAAGACTTTCTCTGTGATCTAAAAAGTGATTTCATCTCACAGCTATATTTTATGCAATCCAGTAACTTTGAGTAAATTCTAGTGAGGCTTCATATGTTAACTACTGTAGTAGATTTCCCTCTTTTTTCCCTTTCCCCTTTTTTTTTTCCTTTGTTTAAAGGTGATTAATTACCCAAATGCAGTGTGAACCATTCACTTAATACACAGTGTGTAAGCTCAGTCCTTTTTATCTGCCCTGTTTTGAACACCCAACCAGCCAGTTTTACCCCACTGAACTAATGCAAGACGGGGAAAAAAAAAAAAAAACCTCAATGGCACACACTTTGGATAAATACCTCTACACTGTACATTTGCCAAGAGAGCTTCTAAGATCAGCTCTGTAAATGTCATGATCCTTAATGCTATTGTGGTATAACTGAAGAGCGTTCCTTGAGCCCATTTGGCTGGGCTGACTAGCGCACTTTGTTTTCCCAGGAGAAGAAAGCAGAGTAGTAAACCATTTTTGCAGAATGTCATTCTCCCACAACAGTTTATGAAAGAAACATCTGTGACAAGAATCTTTAATGCTTTTCTCAAAGCCAAGCTGACAGTAAAAGAGCATTGCTAAAAGTGGCAAATCAATCCCATTCCACTCCTTCTAGAGCAGGACACCTAATTTGCTATGTATCACATGTATTTCCTTCGCATGTGCTGAGAGGCTGTGACATTGATGTGGTGGCTGTCGTCCAAGCTTCTGTTGAATAAACACTTTGGCCATATAGCAGGCACGCTGGCGTGTTTAGCAATGTCTGCTGTCCAGTGTGAGCTTACTTCACCTCAGGGAAAAGTTTGTTTAACTTTTAGATTGTAATTTGGGGATAAAAATGGTATCTTTGAAGGCTGATTTGAAAACCTTGGGGGATTTTTAAACTTGGCTTGCTTAGGGAGGGGTTTTGTACTACCTGGGAACACAGACACATGAGACAGAAGTAACAACAAGTACAGTTCAGCAGCTAAAAGTTATTTCATTACTGGGCTTGTGTTGATTGTGGTATAAAAATAAGATGATTCAGCCAAAGGCAGCCTCAAAAAAGGTATCTCGATCTGAAAGAAGAATTTTCTATTTAGTTAAAACATCTGAAATCTTTTACTGACATTGGACAATGAATCAAAGATCTGGTGAGTGTGCATTGAGGAAACTGAGTTCAGCTGTGAATCAGAAGGATCTCTCTTAAGTTACTGTTGCTTTTTTAAAAGATGTAATGCTACTGAAAATTTTTATTATTCCTAAATTAAAATAAATCCTTAAATAAACTTCTGATGCCTGTTACATTTAAATTATTCTATTTTGAAGCTTTTTGAAAAAGAAAGTAAGGTAGAAAGGGACCATAACTTTCAGGATGGCTCATATACACTACAGAATTCTTCTTTCATGTGTGGATGTTGAATGTAATGCCTCTCTTGTCACCCTTTCAGCATGAACACGTGGGCCAAGCCATGCAGTTATTCAGCACTATCAGATCTCCCTCTGAATCCTGTGGGAGGTCTGGCTGAGGCTGGAGATCCCAGTGTAATGAGATGGATCTAGATAGTGAATGACAGCTCCAAGAACCTTTCCTGGCAAGAACCTTTCCTGTGGTATCCCTACACCTGAAAGCTGAGTGAGGTTAAAGGCTGGAGTGACATGGCTGGAGTGAGAACACCCACAGTGGTTAACAATGGCAGATGCTTTGTACTTCACTCATTGCCAGGGGAACAGAGGTCAAACTGCTGGAACACAAACTTGGAACCCAAATTTTGCCCTTAAAATAAGAGAGCCCTACAGAGGGCAGCCATAAAAATATCTTATGCTCAGGGAGCTGTTCTGAATTCAGGCTCTGGCATTGGGGCTGTTGTATGCTATGAAGTTTGAGAAAGCTCCAAGTTCCAAAATAAAGTCTATTTATTCCATCAGTTGCCATGGATAACACTTGTTTGTATACATCTTTAAAGCCAAAGGAGGGGAATTGCATAAATAGAGGGAGCGGAATTCAGAATACATTCCAATGAGATATAATTGGCATCTCCATAGTTGTTGAATTAGTGGCACCTGATCAGATAACCAAGGCAGTCTAAGTTCTCCTGAATGTCCCTGTGAAAGTCAGCTCAGTGACTGGTGGGCAGAGCAAAAAGGTGTGGAAAAAATTCTAACATTAATGATATTTAGAATGATAATTCACACCATCACAGAGAAACAGAAGACAGACTCACCCTGAGGCCATGTGAATGGAAAGCAAGGGTAGTTTCCAAAGCAAAAGGCAGACCTGAAAGATTTAATCCCAATGAGAACAAGCCACCTGTTCTGCTAAATGCATTTCCTCCCCATTCTTCATACCACCTGCCTTATGCAGGGGTGAAGGATTTCATGTCTTCAGGAGGCACAGTTCTGCCCTCTTTTTTTTCAGCAAAAAAGTGCCTCCACAGTGAGAAATGTCCCTTGCAATTTTCAAGCTCATTTGAACTTGAAAATACTCTCATCTGACTTCAATGGGACAAATCTTCAGTAGGGCACGCTTGGCTGGGCTGGATGCTTGTTGAGAAAACCAGTCTGCAGCCACCTGTCGGCTGCTGGGTCCTTTTGTGAACATTCAGCTCTTTGAGAACAGGACCCTATTTCTGCATCTGTACAGCTCCCAGCACATTCTGTCCTTGAGGAAGTGTGGAGCTTCAGACACTACCCAAAAGAGGTGATTTTTTTAAACATTGCAATAGATGCAGTAAAACACAGGCAAGGAACAAATCCCTGACAGATTAACCCTGAACCCTGAATTTGCCCAGAGTACAATATAAGCAGGTAGTTTGAACACTACTGGGATTTTTAAAGCAAATGTAAGTGGTGCAGTAGATAACAAACTGCTTTTTTTTAACTTGCTCCTCATTTCCTTTTGTGTGTTCTCCTCCCATATAGTCGATATCCAAAACATCAAAACACAATTTCGTTTTATTTTTCGGAGTTCATTTACTTACGCTCAAAGGCTTTTGTTACAAAGAACAAAGCACATGTGTCTAACAGTTTGACCCTTCCTCCATCCTTCCCTAGGGGCTGCAATTAAACTTTCATTTAAGTAGTTATTTGGTGTGTGGAATACTGTGCTAAAATACTTTGAATCAGTGGTTTTTGTAAGGCCCCCAGCTGCTCTGTCTACAGCACCCAGTAACTCTTCTGATCACATTGGAAAAACTTTGCTAATGTTGGGTATGCTTGGGAGGAGTGATTATTTAGACAGAAGAAATGAAAATAGAGAAAGGATTCTTTTTAGGGAAAGGCACTGACTGCAAAGGACAACTGGAGTGTGTATTATGTGTCTGTCCATTTCTTGCCCATCATTTTGTTTCTGCCATGGGAATACATCAAAATATTGGCTTCCTGTGAATAAGGCACTTATTCATGACTTAGGACCTTGTAAATTCCTTATGTGATTGTGTTAAAATGTCCTTAATTTCCCATGCTCATACTAGAGTTTTATGTGTGCTGGCACATTCTCCCTGCCCCTCCTCCAGTGCCACTTTACATGCACAAAAATGGGAAATCTGTTTTCCTAAAAAAAATTGCATTCTGAAAAAAAAATGGCTGGTTGATTTACAGCAAAAGAAGGAAGAAGTCTCTTTTTTCCACCTATACCACCTCTTGTCTTCATCATTATTTTCCACATTTTGTAAGAAACAATAGTCGTATTTATTGCTGAATTATTTTGGAGCTGTTCCACTTCCCTCACTGTACCCTGCCCCAGTTTGGTTTTCTTTTTCTTTTTCATCTCATTAATTTCCTTGAAAGCATTCACACCAGAGCAGCTTCATCCACTAGTCTGTGGTTGCAAACCAGATTCCTTTGGAGGAAACTAAGCCTAAAGCCATATGCCAGCACCAAAGTGGTACTGGAGTCACAACCAGGAGGGCTGCACCACCAGCCAGTCTTCCAGTGTACAGCTAATACATTCCTTACAGAAAATTTTACATCACATGTGCAGTGGAGGCATTCAAGCCAGAGGTCCAAACTCTATTTAATTAAAAATAAGTCCTGTGAGCCACATGAAATGGAGTTGTAAGGAGCCTAAGCACGTATCAATCCAGTTTACAAGATCTGTTTCTATTGCAGTAAATTGCAGGCTAATTTAATGTCTATAGTGCATGTAATGTCTGCCAAGTCTGCAGCCTCGCTTTCAGTGGGATCACTTAGAATCTCTGTGCCCTTTAAGATTATTTTCACAAAGATTGGGACTTCATCTCTACAGGTTCACAGTTTCTGGAGGATGAAATACCAATATTTTCATACAAGCTGCATTCCTTCAGAAATCTAGCTAGAACTTGTGCCACTCATGTTGAGATATAAAATCCCTGTCTGCACAGCAATACCAATAACAGTTCTTCCCAATTATGCCAAAATGTTTTTGCATTGACATTGTAGTTGTCAGCTCATATGTTTCCACCAAATGCGCACTCTAGGACTAAACTGAAACTGAATTTAGAATATTCTAAACTTTTGGGGGCGGGGCAGCCATTTGAATCTTGTATGTGCATTTCATGAAGGGCTTAATCAAAACTCAATCAATCCCCACCTCACCAAGTTTAGAAAGGGATTAAAATCCAGTACCAGATTTGGATCTGAATTTTGTGCCTGGGGGCTTATTTCTGTTATCAATTAGCTGTTGCTCTTGTGATGTATCAAAAGGCAGTAGCATATAGGCCGTTGTTTAGAGATGTACATAATGTAGCTTTAAATTTCATTGGGAAACTAAACAAAACCTCTGGCCTTAGGGCTGCATGTTCAAATGCTACAGTCCCATAGTGCATTACACCAGTCAACACTTCTTTTCAAATACCACCCGCATAACAATTAACCTCACTTCAACCTTGAGGTCTCTGATTAGTGATGGCCTATTGTTTAAGTTCCATTAACATAGCCCCTGTGTTGCCCTATTCTCACTCAAATGGACTAATCAAATCAGTCACCAAGGACTTAAGCTCAGGGTCCAACTTCTTTAGTAAGCAGCAATTTTCAATTTAAGTAGAATGGTGGATGTCATCAACACAGTCACAATTAGTATAGCTCTGACATGGAAAACATTCTTAATGATCCCAAATTTGTGAAATATCAAGGGCCCCAGCAACTTGCAATATGAGAATTTCTACGTATAATAGAAAAATTACAATATCAATAGGGTAGTCAATGCATTTCCTCGTACCAGACAAGGCTCTGAAAGGACAAACCTCAATCAGATTCCATTTAATTTCAAGAAGCAAATGCTGTTTTGAACCAGTAGAAATAAAAACACGTTACAGCATTCATAAAATGTTATTTTTTGCTACCCACACCATATTTATTATGCAAAGAAAGGATTGTTTGTTTTTCCAAATCCAGTTACAAAGTTGTTATTCTTGACATTCTTCTTACTTGGATTACACAACTATGTTTTCATTCACATTAGCTGATACTTGCTCTTTCAATCATTTGGAATTAAAAGTGGTCTCGTATTATTTCTATGGATTATTTTTAACACTGTCTTCTATTTCTGTCAAGGTATTGGATGATTGGATCACAAACCTCTAAGAAGATACAGTGGAAAAGTCATGGAAAATGCTTCACCAGTAGAATTCATGGCCAAGTCTTCAAATATGGATGTAATGAGAGTTACTGCCTCCTCATCAGCACAGATACCCATGGTGCACAGGCAAGGAATTCTTTTATTTTCATGCACATGAAGTTACTGCATGAGCAGCACGTATATTTTCCAGCCATTCAGATCTTGCCTTTCTTTGAATAAGCAGCAAGAAGGCAAAGTGGGAAGCCTCTGGCCATTGAGCAGGACACTGAGGACATCAAGGACTTTCAAAATGGAGCCTTTGTGGCAGATACGATTTTGCTGTGATTATAACTGGTAATTCCTACCTAATCGAAAAGAACCTTTTTTTTTTTCTTTTTCTCTTGCCATCTTGTTTTCCTGCCAAATTGTTTCTGTTTTCTCAGTCTAATACTTTTTCAGACCATGGTGGAATCATACTCTCTCATCTCCTCAGAATATGATGAAGTTGCCAGATAATGTTCACACGTAGCTCTTCTTTTATGATCAGCAAAAACCCCGTGCGCAGAATAAACATTGCCAGACACATTAAGTGTTTTATTTTTCTGCTTCAGAGAACAAAATTTGGCAGAAATATTCCCTAATTTAAATCCAGCTTTTGTCTGCCTCATTGCTTTACACACCATGTAGTGAAAGAACTGGCTTCACACTGCTCCCACACCACCAGTCCATCTGACTGACAATGGATCCAATCTGCATTACATGGGAGGCCATGTGAGTGGTCTATTCTGCTCCTCCATTTCCACCGACAGCTGGAACTGGACTTGGAGCAAATACCAGGAGAATTTGCATGATAGACCATTTGCAGCACATATGCTATAAATTCACCATTGCTGCAAAATGGCAAGCCATAGGCCTCGTCCACACAGAAGTTACATGAATTGAAATTAAAACCAATTTAGTCTAAACCAGAATGAACTTCTGCGTGAACGCTCATAATAGTTTAAAATCATCTCGCTTCAGTCTATCCAGCACCACTGGCTTTCCCCAACAGGCAATTAACCAAGTGCAAGAGAAGCACAGACACTGCCAAGCAGTCTCCATCTTTAATAGAAGCCACTTTAAACCCCACCTTTAGCCCCATTAATGGTAGGGGCTCTGCCTTATTGGCTGGGGCTGTTCAATCACACTGTCATTCACAACTGGGGGGGATTCCCTCACAATTCTTCAATTCCTGCTTGCATTGCTTACAGTCAGTCATTGCCTCCTCTTTGGAGGACTCCAGAAGTGGCACCACACTTGCCCAGCACCGGACCAGGTTTGATCCTTGCAGTCCCTCAGTGAAGGCACTGGGGCAGCAGCTTCTGGAGTGGCAAAAGCTACACACATTCTCCAGCCATTGTTTTGGTCACGTTACCCCTGGGCACTGACCCCCTGCCTGCACTGCCTCCTGTTGCTCTTTTGTTCAAGAGAAAACTTGTCATTTAGAGGCTGATTATTAGTTTTCTTTTCTCTTCCCCACCCGGAGTCCCCCTTTAACTGGATCATCACCAGTTTTAGAAGAGTTGCCCCTTTCTAAAGAAAACAAAACAGAATAAACAACCTCTTTCCATTCCCTGCCAGAGCTCTCTTCTTTTCACCAACATCCATTTTCTCCCAAACAAAATGAAAGGACAGGGAGAAAAAAGACAGCTTCTTCCCTCCCTCCACAATGGAACAACAAAGAGCACAAACAAAATTAAAATTAGGCATTTAAGCTGATTTTCGCCACTTAACTTTTGACATGTTTTTTGCAAATTTCGTTCAAGTCCCCTCTGAAGATTCAGCCAGTGAAACCCACTGTATCAAGTGGTGTATCCAAGCCTTTTTTCATAACTGCCATGAGACAGCCCACATGTTGTTTGGACTGGCAAGGGCACCTTTCTGCTAACATGAAAATCGGAGGCTATGACACGACAAAGCGTCTGTCCCTTTGGGGAAAAATAAAGGTTTAAATGCCTAATTTTTCAACTTTATATACCTCTGAAAATATTTGGGGTCTGATACATCCAAGCTCACTCTGCAAAAGTATCTCCAGGTGGGTGATTTATTAGAAGCTAAAGCCATTGCCCAAAAGTTCTGCTCTATTTTATGCCCACGTAGCGTCGGTTCAGCTTCATTGTCTTGCTTTGAGAAGTAATTGTTTTTCTCTTCAGAAATATATTTTTCTTCCAGTAAGCCTGCATCATATTCATCATCTGGAATGTATTGGGAGCGCTGCACTGGGCTCAGCTTGCAGCTGCTCCCAATCATCTCCGATGTGCTCAGAGCCGACCTGCGAGAGCCGCAGCAGGCGAGGGTGGGACCGCCGGCCCTGCCACTGCTCCTCCTTCCCATCCCTGCACCCGTGCTCTGGGGACTTGGCTGCTCCCTGCTTCATTTCCAGGTGTAATTCAAAATGCCTTCTTTGATCCACAGAGCCATTCACGCTTTGAGAGCTTGTATTTCTTTGAGACGGTTTCTCTGTTTCAACATCGCATTTCACCTGGCAGCCAAGATTGGCTGCAGTCGCATGAGATGAATAGCAATGTTGACTCTGTAAAATACATGAGAGTTTGCAGAATGACAGGCCATTCTCAGTGGATGTACAGCACAGGAGCAATAGAAACACGGGGAGTGTCTTGTTTCACGGAGGAGAAAAGAAAGGATTTCTTTCCATTGGAAAAAATTAATATTCTTCATATTTTTGTAAGAATGTCATGAAGTGCAACCACTCCCCTGAAAATATTCTGCAGTAGAATTGTTAAGAACTGTGCTCATATTTGGATTGTGGGTTACACCAGCAGTAGTATCTTTCCCTTAGAAGATGTTAGGTTTTTTTATTGGTCTCACTTGGATCTGAAAAACCCTGAAAAAAAAAAACACATATACATGAAACTCATGTGATGCTCACCATTGGAAGTCATGCAAATAGAATATTGACTACTGGAAACAGAAAATTAGAATTTCATTTACTAAAGGAATTAAATTAATACAACAGGAAAAAAAAATACAGTATGTGCTGGTGAGGTGCTGCATATTTCTTCACTAAGACCTGTTCCCTAGGTCCAGAAGAAACTTTCTGCACTGATCCATGCAGATGCCATAAGGACATTCCTCCGTGGCTTTGCAACCATCCAGCTTTTCTTGGGACTTATTTCAGGTTTCACAGCCTACCTGACTGAGGCAAGGCACAGATGTTGCTGTAGTACACCCAAGAGATTTCTCCTTCTGTTTAACCCCAGTGCCTTCTACCTCCATCCCCTTTGCCTTTCCAAGGAACACACAGGTCTCTCCACATGCCCGTGTTCCCTTCTCCCTCATTCCCACCTTCCCACTGCTCACCTTGAGGTCTCTCCCTTTTTTTGTTGATGTGGCAGCCAGCTAAGGATCCTACTTAACTAAGAGAAAAGTACTTTTCTCTGGCTTAACCAAACTAAATGTGTTGAGATTAAATTTGTCAGCTAAGTTACGAAATACATAATATCATTGATGGTTGTGATTTTACAGCAGGTCAAGAAATATTCTGTTGTTTCCCTATAGATGGAAGGTCTTCATTACTCTGTCTTCTTGACCTAGAAGAAAAACTCGAAATAAGTAAAAGATTGAGTAAAGGACTTAAGGGCGTTTCAGAAACAGAGGACAAATGGAAAACAATAAGCTTTCTCTATTTTTTTTTTTTTAACCCTTTAAAATAAAATTGTAGGCTTTTTATGGTGGTAACAAGCTGTCATATCACTTCACTTAGCGTCATGTTTGGAACTGACCAAATTACTCATAGCCCTGTGTAGGATACTGTTCAGGCACCTTGAGTTGTATAATAAACTGTGCCCATTGCAATAGTTCCACAGCATTAAGTCAGCTCAGTAAAGATAACTGAACACAAGAAAACACCATTTACCATTTTTTCCTCACTTAGACAAGACTTGAGTGGATAGGGATAGTGATCCCTTAGCACTACATACAGCAAGTGGATAGGAAACCATCTGCTCCACTGCTGCTGGCTTTCCTGAGCCTGGGGACCTGAGAGATGCCCCAGGCTCCTCAGCAGCAGTTGCTAAGGAAACATTTTAGGGAACCTTTTTCATAAATTCATAGTAATCTCCATTTCTCAAATGTCAAGGCTAATGACTCACCCTTTGATTGCAAATGGGATTTACTACCATAGAATTGCTGGCAGCCTTCAAAGCTAAATTGTATTTGTCAGCATTTGAAGACTTTTAGTACATTGGTTACCACTGCTCCCCTTGAGTGAGTAGAAAATGTAGATACATGAATAGCTGGCAGAATTCCCTCAGATATATTTCAACCCTTTCCTAAGTTTCCACATAGGAAAGAAGACAGATATTGAAGTCAGAAGGGCTCCCACAGCAGGGAATCCCCACAGCCAAGCCTGTGCCTTGGGGCGTTTTCTTGCCTGAGGTGCAACCAGCGTTCTGGGAAGCACAGACCCCAACAGAGGGGAGCTGGGACCACCTTAAAGCTGTCTCTAGGGATGACCAGTAGAGACATGCACCCTACCTTTCCCTCCAGGAGTTACTTCTGCTTGAAGGCAGCTGGATACATCCATGGATTTTCTGCAAGTCACACAGGAATCCGTGTCTTTGGCTTCCACCGATTGATCGCTCTGGCAGTCTGCAGTTTTAGACCTTGTGCATTTTGGACATCACCTGAAAGAGACCAAGAACATGACACTACAATATTTTGTGCCTTCACAATTCCTTTTCTGCCAAGTTTTGCAAATGCACCCCAAGACTTCTTTATTCAAACTATTTGAGAAGTTATCAACAAAAAAACTAAGGATGATATCTATTGCTTTGAAGGCAATACATATTTTAGAACAAGATTCTCCTCAAGTGATACAGACTTCACTCCAGATGGATCTACTTCCAAGCTAAAAGCTTATAGCTCAGAATACAACTTCAAAAGTGGAAATTTTAACTCCCAGTACTTTAAAGATACATAAAAGAACCTCAAATAAATACAGAACTAACCTCAAACTTTCTGCTAATTAATTTTTGGGAACACTTCACATTTATATAAATGCATATTATAAATCCATTTGAACAATTGGTTCATACTGCATTTAACACATTTCCACTAAATATAAAATCCACAGAAATAATGTACTTTGAATGGATTCATATTAAAAATCACTGTTACTCAAGGAAATTCCTTCTCCCTGGAATTGTCAGTGACTGGTGTATGGAAGATACTGATGAGATCTGTTGTCAGTAGCACCACATTGTTAGGAGACACATTCCTTGATACAAAATCGGTATCCACCCATTTAGGAACTTAATGCACTTAAAACTTACAGAAATTCCTCCAGAGGAACACTTGTATGTTATTTTGAAGTGTTTCCTGGTCACCTTGAACACCATTGTCCAAAACAGGCAGATGGAGTAAACCCTCATCCAAATTTTGCTTTCTCTGTCTAGGGAAAAGATATCCCTCAACTGCATTTTGTACCAATCTGCCTAGAGACAGACAAATTTGCTTTCCTGCTGCATCTGGCTACAGGATTTTACAGTGTAGGTTTGCTCATTTTTCAGCTTGCTTATTTAGCCAAATTGCCAGAATACACATCCTATCCCAGGCCAGGGGCTGGGAGAAGGCTCCACTCTAGAACTCTTTTTGCCTAGAATACAAAAAAGGGAATTTCTGCCTCTGAGATGCTGACACTGGTGTTTCTAAGGCCATTTTTTTCCTCCATTGATTGGCTTTTAATTCTATACTCTCATAGAATTTTGCTTTTACTGATACAATAAAATTAACCACTGTGAGTGTAGAGATGGTTTTAGGCAGTTCTCCCTCTGTTTCCAGCTGGCTCTGTCTAAAATCATAATCTAAAGAATACAGATAGAAGAAAACAGTTAACTCAGAAAATGTCTCCAAATCTTGACTGAAAACATGTGGCTCCAAAATGTAGATGAAAAATGAACAAACATCTGCATTATCATACTGTTTACCAAATGCTGAAATCAAAGTACAGTCTATGCACTGTTTCCTCTTTCTGTAGCCAAAAAGTCTGCTTAGTTATTACACAATATAGCAAAAACCTGATAGCATATTATTTCAGTAATACTGAGTGTTCTCATTCAGCTAGCCATGATTTACATAATTTCTGACCAGAAAAACAATCCTAAACTGACTAGGAGGATCTGTCTTTTAGTTTCAGATTCACCAATACCTACAACTTCTGCACCTGTGTGCCTTTTTTGTGTGTGTGTGTGAAGTAAGCTGCCATGATGCTGCACCATGTACCACAGAGGCTCTGAAACACTCTGCCTGATCCTTTAGTTGTAAACACCAAAATAGCACCTGCACCCTTAGAAACAGTCACATAGTTGCATGGAGCCACAGTACATATGATTGTGGTTTAACCTTTTAAAATAATTGTTTTCTTGGTTCTGTTAAAAAACAGAGATAGAGACTCTGAGAGGTTATGACCAGTTTTATTCTCATACAGTAAATGTGAAATCCTGAGGACTTTGAAGCATTCCGTAATTCAAACAAAGTTTTATTATTTGCTGAAATGCAACAACCATCAGAACACCATCTAGGTAGATTAACATGTTGTTGTCCTGCTTCTTAGAGCACTAACAGCCTGATCTACCAGCACAATGCACATTCCTAATGCTCCCTGTTCAGCTGAAGTAGGGAATTTCCTCTAATTTTGGCAAATGATATTCTGAGAGAAACGTTACTTAACTCACCACACAGCCATAAATCTGCTTTGTAAATCTTGCACTTTTTGGAAGGCTTATTGCTAAAACTTTTGCTTCAGAAGCACATTTAAGGGGCTTAGATTTAATAAGGTTAAAAACCATCTGAGCATTTTGAGACCACAAAGAAATAATATATCTGTAGTGTCCCCTGCGATAGATTAGAGGCAGGTCTTGGTTGCAGTAATGAATATAAATGGGAATCTTTATTAAGGCCACTGGACAGAAGCAGGACTGTAGCTCTGCTCTCCAGCTCCCAGGCTAACTGCACACAACCTATGTTTTCTAATAGCTCCATGCAAGTCTAGCCTAAATCCTGGCCTAGATTCAGCACTTTTGGAAGGGATTGCCAAACTCCATGAAACCTAGCTCCTTAAAGTGTTCAGCAGTGGATGCAACTTCCAGAGCATGCCCTGCCAAGGCTTGCATAATCCCTACATTTGCATGCACGTGATTTAAACAATGAAAAGGCTGGAGATTCTGCAAATGAGAATAGAAATCTCCTCCATTCAATTTTTTTTTTCCTGCACGTTTAATGATAAAAATGGGTCTGTGACTTGAAAGCCTAGATATTTAATTTCTTTAATGCCATTTTAATTACAAAAACTAACTTGAACATTAAATGTCTGTATACAGTGGAGAAACAGCAACCTCTCTGTATGCCATTACAGGCTTACTCCAGGTGCTGGGAATTTTTTCATAGAGGCTGGATAGGGAAGTTAATGAATGCTTATGGTCTTTGTACTGAATCCAGAGCATGCTCAAGGCATAGACAAAGTAGGTAATGGTTACAATCTGCTCTGCTTTGGGCAGAGGAGAGAGGAACTGGATCCTTGACCCTGACAAGCCCATTCCTGTGGATGCAGCCCTGTGCTCTCCCTGTTCCTGCCAGGCCAGGGGAAGCTGAAGACTTGCAGCCCACTGGCGGGCAGACAGAGCAGAAATGTCCCCTCCATCCTCCCAGCCCAAGGCGCACAGAGCACGTGCAGGGGCTGCAGTGCAGAGCTGGGACAGCCCCGCGATGGACAGAATGGAGTGAGGGAGGCCATAAGGTCTGTCCTCCCTCCTCCAGCCTCACTGGCTCCTCTGACCCGCCCTGTTCCCACTCTGCAGTCCCAAATCTGCCTTCACGCTGCCCTTTGCCCCTGCTGCCCACCTGCCCCAGCCCAGTGCCACCCCACACTCCTGCAGTGGTGACAGACGCAGCCCAGGACCCCTTCCCTGCAGGGCTGGGCTGCTGTGGGTACATCAAACCCACAAGTGTGAATCTCCTTTGAAGCAGGTCCATCATGCTATTTTCAGACCACACTCACCATTAAGGATGCTTTTATCCAAGGAGCAGCAAATACAGTGTCTTTTCCTAATATTTTGAGGAGTGAAGGAGAGTATTTTCTCTGCGCTCAGACAAGCTGTCTGGATTCCAGCCTGAGGAATATCTGCCAGAAACTCCAAGATCCCTGCATGGAAAATACACTGCTAGAGTCAAACACTAGCACACAAACACATCATTCAGTTCATCTTCAGAAACTTCTTCAAAAAAGGCTATGGCCGACATTCCGGCTGTGGCAAAACTTCTGTCCAAGGGGTTGTGGCCTCCCTTGTGCCTGCACAGCCACACACCTTCCTGGGACAAACCTCCAGAGCCTTCCCCAAGCATGGGTGGAGAGGCTGTAGGAATGCTTGAGGGGTTTAATATCACCAAACAGGGGCACGAGTTTTATTTAACTGACAAGGAGAGGAAGGCAATGGGCTTTGGAGGAAACTATGTGGTGGAAGACATTCAAAGGCCTTTTCCTTGCCTGTTATCCAACAAAAAGAAAAAACTAAAGCAAAAACAAAACAAGCAATCAAATCCCAAGACTCCAAAAGTAGAGAATACACATAAAAGTGTTGCTATGGGGCTTCTGATATATTTCCATCACCCCCAGGCTCTTTCTCTCTCCCTTTCCAGTACCAGTGCTCTAGTGCTACACTGAGCAGGGGCTCAGAATAGGTGGGAGTAGTGTAGGTGTGGGATCTCAGGATATCCAGAGGTGAAAGGGTGACACTACCTTCTGATTTGGAGAGCTAACTTGAAGAAAGCCTATGATCACATCAGTGGGCCACATGTACCAAGTGAGTGTTGCACATGTCAGTGTATTAAACATATGTGGTTCTTATTTCCTATGCTAAGGGAATACAGTTTGCAAGCATTGGGGGGGGGTGCTGCTATTTCAAATGAAAAATAAATGTGGATTAAAGGTATTTCAAGATTCCCATGGTCTGATGACAATGAATACCTGCAAATCCAACTTTGGTTTTAAAGTTTTCCCAACATTTAAGATGTCCGCCTCACAAATTGGTGTGGGACCTGGTTTCATTTTAAAGGCTCATGGAAACAACCAGAGCAGCAGGAACAATAACAGCACCCTTTTAGAAAAATACAGGAAATCTTTTCAGCCAGATGCACTGCAGCACTGGGGCCACCATGAAAGTCTTGCAGTTAAAGAAACCTCACAACATCTTCTAGGCAAAAAGGGGATCATCACGTCTCCTAACACTTCATCTTGCATTAGAAATAATTCTTGCTCGAGGAAGCAAAAAAGAGCCAATAAAATGTTCCAACTTCATTCCTTTATTGACTTTTTGTTGCCTTATGTTATTAATAAGAATTTACAACCTAATTTGCAGTGTAGGGTTTTAGCATGGACTATGCTTGTATGTAATTTGAATTTTTAAAAACTTTGGGGCATCATGAATCTGACAAAATCTTTTAAGAATTAATAGAGTTTTGTCTGGGGCCAGATTTTGTAACAAGGTCTCTAAACTCAACCTTTATATTTCTGTGTGAGAGGAAGTAGGATCTCCTGGGCATCTTATGACTGGGGGTTTGGGATATGAAAATGAGGGATTTGCATGTTGCAAACATTGCTCATGGCAGGGTGCAGGTAAAGAGCAAGGGGCCAGCCACTTTGAAACAGAATTCCTGATTTGCAGGCCCTATGAATGTACTTTTAAATGCCAATTTGATAGGTGGGAAGGCTGTAGGGACGCTTGGGGGGGGTGAATATCAGAGAATAGTAACATTATCACTTTCTTACTTATTTGACAGGGAAATGGAGACAATGATCTTTGAAGCAGTGAATGTGGTGTGAGACATTCAGAAGCCTTTTTTACTTGTACACTGGGGACTGTTGGTAGTGTTATTCTGGGAAAAAAAAAAAAAAACAAAAAAAAAAAAAAAAGACCCAGCAGCCAAAACCTGAGGCTCCTAAATTAGAGAATACACATTAAAATGTTGGCCAGAGGCTTCTGATTTGTATATTCCCATCTCCCTCTCCCTCACTCTTTCCTCTCCAATACTAGTGCTATATTGAGTTGGAAACGTATAAATGTTACATGTAAGATGCAGCCTTACTGTTGCATCTTTATTCAACATCAACTTCCAGATGGGAACTATTTTTCATGGTTCATAAAGCCAAATCCAGCTGCTACATTTGGACCTACATAAGGAATCCACATTTTATTGCCTTAGCAGTGCATATAAAACAATTGCTGTTGTTTCTTTAGTACTGGTGCACCTCACATTTCTCAATACATTTTAAATATTTAAATTTTTAAAACTGTATTTTATAGTTCCTCACTTAGCTGTGCGCCGTAACAAGATCGCGCTTTTACAACATTTTCTAGATATCTATCATAACCGACAGAAAAAGGGCCGTGGACAAACGGTATTCAATATAGCAGCATTCAATATATTCAGTTACTTACTAAGA
Source organism: Emberiza elegans (assembly GCA_024865655.1). Lineage (NCBI taxonomy): Eukaryota > Metazoa > Chordata > Aves > Passeriformes > Fringillidae > Emberiza > Emberiza elegans. The sequence continues at coordinate 13,280,549 of JALJVW010000149.1, forward strand.
GTGTTCAGACAATTTCCTATGTAAACCACAATGATATTAAATACTTCTGGAATCTCAGCTTTATTAAGAGACAGGAAGTGCAAACTCAGGAGTCTTTCCCCTCCCCCTCGGCTAATCTGACTCTTTGATAGTCATGTGTTAGGAATAACCATCGAGTTGCTCCCAACGAAAAATATTCCCACAGCTCAGAGAGAATTAACCCTTGTGGAACCTCAAAAGAGAGAGCGGACTCCATGTGTTCACACAGAGGAAGAAAAAAATGCCCATCAGGAGGAAGTTTATGCCAGCAGCAGGTCTGCACAGCCCTTCCACGCAGGCATAATTCATTTGCATTTTAGGTGGTATTGTCAGAGCAACTGGAGCACATGCGTTGCGGAGGAGAGCCATCCAGCCCGGCAAAATTAGCCATCTTTGTGCCTCCCTCCTTCCCTCCTTCCCTCCTTCCCTGCCTCCCTCCTTCCCTCCTTCCCTGCCTCCCTCCTTCCCTCCTTCCCTGCCTCCCTCCTTCCCTCCTTCCATCCTTCCGTCCTTCCCTCCTTCCCTGCCTCCCTGCGCCGCCCGGCCCCGAGCAGATGCCAGCTCCAGAGCACACAAACCCGCACAGAACGCGCCGAGGTGGGACAGAGAGAGTTAATGCACGGCTATGACAGAGAAGCAAGTTTGCTGTGAATTGGGAAGCACAAACTATAGTAATCCCCACCCTGCTGAGTGGCTTCCCCAGAGGTCTGATACAGTGCCAAAGCCTCTTACGCATACTGAGACAAAGCTTATTTCAAGCCGAATTCAGCTCCTGAAGCCACCATACTGCTTCCTGACAGCCTCCAATTGCACTGCCTCTGTATTTGTGTTTCCTGCTGTTTATATTTACTTGTTCCCAGAGCCACAACAGCTACAAAAACAAATAGTTGCTGTTTGCAGGGCTCTGTATCAACACAGGTAAAGTGCTTCGCTTCCCTTTTAGTTTTACAAAGATTGTGCAAATAGGCTTTTAATACCTCAGAGAGATTAATTTGGTAATTATAAACCAGTTTAGGAACACATGCCAAACAATTGGTCATATAATCAGCATCCTTGTTTCACAGTATTAGCGCGGCTGAGGCAAAAGGTTTTTAAACCATAAGGGCTACACAAACACTCCCTTGATTATTTTGCTATTATTTCCCCATTCCACTGAGACAGAAGCTTGAAATATCACTTTTTTGTTTGTCAAGTCCCTGTGGATGCTCGCTGGATCTGTGCTCCTGTCCCTTTGGCCCCTGTACAGCTATTGTGACGGAGTCTGATTTGGGTAATGGAGATCTTGTTTGATATATTTATTTAACGAATCAGCTTAAGGAAGCCTGAGAGCCATCAATTCTCTTAATTAACTGCAGAGAAATGATTAATGCTATAAATATGGAATTGATCAGGAAAAAATTATAGTACATAGGATTTAATATGAGTTGTTCCACCAATATTTAAGACATTAAATATGATAAATCTGGTTCTGGGTAAACTGTTCATAACTACCCAAGTTATTTATGCACCTCAGAAAATTCCCACCACAAACCACCAGCGCTGTTAGGCTTCTAACTGGAGGGGGGCAATGCTTTTCAGGTAGAAAAAGCTGCTTTTTCAAAATAAAAAAACTTCAGGAGGAATATGTCCATTTCAGCTGTACTGCACTTCCTAAACCAAACCAAGCAGAAAAGTTTCAAAGCCTTTTATTCTGACTTTATCTAAAAAGAACATTTTCATTTCAAAACAGTTCAATTTAAAATTAATTTTTTTCATGCACATTGATGTTGCCTTTAGTAATGCAGAAGTTTCATTTATCCAGAAATTTTTAAAATACAAATTATTTTGTTGGAGGCCAGAAGACGGGCCTCCAAGCCTTTCCTTTCAGAAGCACCCACACCAAATGTTTCTCCCTGGTGAAAAGAAGCAAATAAAAGCAAAGAAAAACATCAAGCAGAGGGGCAATTCAATCTGTTGCCATCCCACCATTGTTCCTCTCTTGAAAACTGCAGTCCAGAAAAGCCCCTGAACCTTAGGTCTGCTGCCACTACTTCCTTTGCACCTCCGAAAATACGTTTGCTTTTTGTTTCTCATGTGTCAATGAAAACCCAGCACAGGGGTAAGCAGAGAGAATCCAACCTGCACATGCAGCTTCTGTGCTTCCCTCCGGTCACCCAGAGCTGCACCTGAGAGCTCTGTGGTGTGGGAGCCTCCCTGGCCCTGCAGCCACCCTGGCGTTGTGCAAAACCCCTTTGCAGTGCCCGTGCTGGCTGGCGGGGCGGGAGGGGTGAGCCAGGCCTGGGGGCTGCGGGGGGAATTGTTGGAGTTGTCCCCCCACCTTTCAGTGTCTTTCTCACCACGAAAAGAATTAAAAGCTGAGCCAACAAATTCAGTGACTTTTATAGAGATTAGAAGACAGTTCTTTTAGAGCTGAAGCATGCAGCATCAGGGAAAATTTTGGGTTTTTTTTTTTTCTTTTTATAATAGCTACTCTCACAATTCTTCCTGTCCCCACTTCCCCCAGTCCCTGGAGAATGAGAGTTATGGAAATAACAACTCCTGAGACCATTTCCCAAGAACTCTGTGCCTTGGTGCACAAGAAATGCAATGCCAGATCCACCCACATCCGACAAGCAAGACATCCTGGAGCAGTTTTAGGAGGAGACATTAGAGAGATAGAAATGTCACTGTATTCGTGTACAGAGCATGGATCCACACATGGAAGGCTAAGCTCCCTCCCCAGGGAAGCTGTGTGAACTCTGCCCAATCTTTTCCCTGCCTTTGCTTTCCCCACAGGATTAGTCACCACCCAACACAGGGTGGAAGGGTCTGTCAGAGGTCATTCTCCCTCTGGACAGCAGTGGGGAGTTCTGTGGCTCTCAGAGCCTGTCCATGACCCACTCACCCACCACTGAGCACTCAGCAGGGACAGAAAGGCCACCAGGAAAGACTTGGCTGCCTCAGGAATGGATGCACAAAAGGCTGAGTCTCTACCCAGGGCTGCTACCCACCTACAGCACAGGTAAAAGGGACCAGTGGTGACCAAAAGTTCCAAGGACACTGACAGCCCCCTTAAATGGCGTGAAGAAAAGAAAATCTGAGAAATTTTTCAGTCTCATATATATCTCATGACAGATCCCCTGAGATCTTGGGGGAGGCAAATGTGTTGGCTGGTGGTGTGAGACACAGGTGGGGTGGAAGGAGAAGACTCAAAAGAGGGAAGTGACTGAGCACACAAGGGAAACCAGCAGCTCACCTGAGCTCCCGGCTGGGGCCCTGCATGATGATGAATGCATGGTGCCTTACAGTGTGCCACAAGCTCAGTATTGCAGAGAGGACAGTTGTACAATTAAACACTCCAAATCATCTAAACTGCACATTTAAATAGTCTGAATACGGGCCCTTAAGAGAGCAAGCCTGTCTTCAGGAAAGTGCAGAGCTAAGGCTCCTGGGGCTCCCTGACATCTCAGCAGCTAACCCACCCCAAGCAGAATGCCATCTGTTAGGGATGCTCTCCATCCCTGCTTCCCTGTCTCTGTGACCCCCACTGTGGGAGAGGGGACATCAGAGAGGACCAGCAGCAGCAGTGGGGTGCCACAGAAACAGTGGCACAACTCCTTCCAGTGGCCCCTGAAATCGAGGTGCTCAAGATTTCATTCTTCCATTGGATCCTCAGGCTTTTTGTAATTTCAGGGATGAGACCAATTTAATTTTTATAGAGATGTGTAATCCGCCATTTCAACACGCTAATTGAAATAGGCTGACATGCAGCTATGTGCCCTAGGAGCCTTCCAAAGCACATATCTTGGCACTTCCCACCAGAGGCTGAATGACATGACTGGAAGCCATATCAGATCCTCTGTGTTTACAGGCCTCTGCTTCTACATTATTATTTTGATTGCTGGCTTTACCAACAAACATCCAAGAGGCAGAATCCACTCAGAGAAAATAATAGAAAGCGGAGCGGAAACAGATTTTAAGAGGTCAAAAATCAACTGTACCTGTGCTATTTTTGACAGCTGTTTATTTAACCACTTTGTAAAGACCTTCAATAGTGGAAATGCACACATTTTCCCAATGCCATCTGACCTGTTCTTTAATTATGACTTTTATAAAGTTTAACCTAATTTTTTTCTTTCAGTAATCTAAGTTTATATTTTCTTATGAATTCGGAGGAAAAAATGTCAATTTCTTTCCTCTCTTCAGCACCTTTTCTATGTATTTGAATATTTTTAAGCTCTGTTCTGTATGCTGTAAATGGCCCCCATCTTTCCAGTTTCTCTGGTTCTGACCACTTGACTCAGGATTCTCTCTTTTCCTTCATGTCCTTTTAGGGAAGCAATGCCCAAAGCTTGCCCGTGCTGAGGAAGGCAGAAGGATCTATATACCTATCTTCCAGGTTACATTCATTTTAAAAAATTCCCAGTAGTAAATTTTTCCTTTTTCACAACATTCTGTCACTGAAGACTTAAATGCAGGTTGAACCCCTCGAAACTTCTCTATTGTTTTCTTTAGAATCAACTACTTTACCCTCCATTCTGCAGCCAACTTTTCCTATGTATATATAGTAAGTACCTTTTATTTTCTCTCCACGATGAATAACATTTTTCTAATCACTTCTCCAATCTGATTTCCAGTTCCACTATCCAACATACCTGCAGTTTTCCCAGGCTGCTGTTTCCTTGTAGTTGTAGTGATTACAATTGGTTCTTGCACCCAGGGCACTATTGACACCAATCAGTGAGCACAGATCACAGCACAGGGTCTTGCTTGGTACAGATTTCCATTTGAACAGTGTCTCATTGATAACTGATCTCCAAATATATTTTTCCAACTGGGAAAATACACATCTTTTGGAAGGTTTCATCAAAACTGTGTTTTCTTAGCTTTTTTTATGAATTTGTTAAGAGTTGTCAAGAGAGGCAGAGGTTAAACAGGGTTTGAGGTATTTGCAAATTTTCCTGAGAGACATTTAATAATTCTTGATGAGGCCTGTGTGCATAATGAAACAGTCTCAGAAGTCTTGCTTAAAGTTCCCAAATCATTTCACTGGACCAGTAGAGCTGGTAAGGATATCCCCATGCCTCCAAGTGACATGAAAGTGTCATTAACTCATGAAAACTGACTCATACTCTGAACTTGCATGGTTCCATCCCATCTTTTCTCTCACTATTACTCTTCAAATTCAAACTTTACTACTACCTGCCCATGTATGTGGTTAACTATAAGAAAATAGGAACAGGAAAATGTCCTATTTTTCCATTAAGAAAATTATAAATTATAGTTATAAGAAAGCCAACTCTTGACAACTGATTGAGCCTACATTTAAAGAGTAGGGTCACAGAGATATAAACTAAAATGTACACATTGGAAAATAAATTAGAGTTCAGTATTTAATGTGAATTGTAAAATCTCGTGTTACTCAATGACAACAATTACCATTAAAAATTTTTATTATTCACATTTAAAGCACCAGCAATCTAACAGGCCTCTAAAACATCTATTTTGGTTTCTAGTTTAATTATCTTTCAGCTATATAGTCATTCATTTCACAAATTGAAAAAGAAGAGTTTGCATACAGGGGGAAAGTGCATGGTAGGAGAATTTCTTGGGGGGAACTTCAGGCAATCAATTTTAGTTCGTTGCTGAAGCTGACAACTTCACAAAATTTAGATATGGGAGTCTGGTTTCATCTTTGGTGAAACTGAGGAGCCAGCCATGAACTTCTGATCTATATATTAATTTAATTGCTGTAGGGTCACTCAGGTCTGCCACTGAGGCTGAAAGCCATACTAGGAGAACTCAAACAGGAGGAAAATGAAGACAAGAATTCACCTCAGCTGTTTGCTGAGGACATCAACCATACACTTCCTGGTGCTTTTTCTTGGCATTTCAAGAGAAGAAAATATTCTAGCTCTCCAGAAAGAATCAATGACAGACTTTTTCCAGTCTTTTGTCTTTCCCCTCTGTTTTGATCCACCCCACCAGAATGACCTCATTTGCCTTTCTGGTCAGAGGCACCACCACACCTTGTCTCAATTTCTGCCATATTTTCAGAATGATGAATATTTATCCCAAAACTTATTGGATAGTGAGTGGTATATTATTGGTTATTGATATGTGCTAGTGTGTGAAAAAGGGGCTCTATGAATTCCCAGAAAATGAGAGCAAACAAAACTATCAACACAGAAGCTCCATGAATGAAATAAATACATTGTTTTACCATAACTGTCCTTTAAGCCTGGTTTCATCTATTATTCTAATTTCACATGAGTTCTTTAGTATATCTTGCATTCCTACACATCTCTCACATAGTTGAGAAAGCCTTCTTTGCAAAGAGAAGTGCATGCCTGATATGTTCTTTCCCCCACCGGGGATCCAACATATGAATTACCTTAAATTAAGAGGAAGCACTCAATAATAGTGTATACAGGGATGTGTCTGCAGCAACCCAAAGCGGCAGATGGACTTGATCCTGAGATGCAATTTCTCTATGCATGCAAGGTGGGCCAGGGGAGCACCCAGGCTGCTGAAAACACGAGGCACAGTGTGTGTGAGTCTGTAGGACCCACTTGCATGGAGGGGCGCACATTGCTGGGACCAGGATTCACCAGCTGCCTCCTTTGCCTCCCAGTGCAGAGGGCAGGACAGTGCAGGAAGGGGGAAAAGAGACAAAAGATTTTCAAACCATCTGAAATAAGAGGAATTAATAAACTCCCGTCTACTAGCCACAGACCGTGTGTGATTTACTGAAATCAACATTTCTTGCTTTCCTGAAAAAACTCAGAGCCCAATGAATGTGAAATATCAGTAAAATAAATGCTTCTAGGAGCTTGAAAGGGTCACAATAGAGACCCATGATAGGAGCATGGAAGACATGATAGGGTCAAAGGCAGAGTGAGTAATATCAAAAATGTATTTCATTTGCAGCAGTTTGTATTTTCAGATCTCATATCTCCTCTTGGAGTGTTTTGGTCGAGCGGGGCTGTGCATGAGCCGTGCAGGGAGGGTGGAAGCACCTGCCTGCTCAGGAGGGCCTGCACCATTGCTGCAGACATCCAGGGGAAACACAGTGCCCTGCTCCAGCCTGATTGTCCTGGGGCTGGGGCATTAACAGCACAAACAAATGGCTACAATAGCCCTCGCCCTTCTGCTCTGAAAGAAATAAGAAAAGACCTTTCTGAAGCTTCTAGGGAGAGAGACAAGGAGGGCAGAGCAGCTTCCCTCTCGCTCCTCCGACTGATGTCACCATTCCTGTGGCCAAAACATGTTTGTTGCTAAGCAACTATGTATATATTACACTCTTCTGCTTCCATTTGGGATTTAACATATGCATTTTCACTTTCATCTCTGATGCATACTTACATTTGTTTGCAGTGGGTGCCAGAGTGAATGGAAGCTGTCCAGTATGGGATATGCATAAGAACTGAAAGGCACACACAGTGATTTACCAATGTGCATCATTGTTTCGCAGCACAGTTCAATGGGAAACCCACTGAGTGCCATTCACCAGCAGTTGGGACAATTTTTTCATTCAGGATTGATGCTGGTTGCTGTATAGCAGCTATTGGTTCAAGAAGTGCAGCAGTTCTCAGATGTCATGAGGAAACAGTGTGGGGATAGTCTGACTGTTAATTATTGAAGATGGATTCTTTCTACGATGATAAAAAAGGTCCATTCTTTCACCTGAAGCTTTCTGGTTTATGCATAAATCCACTGATTTCTACACCCCTCCCAATTACTTGACAGGCAATTTAAAAAAAAAAAATCACCTTTTTCTTTTGAATTGCATGCAGATGACCCAAATCAGTAGCACCCAGCACTCGCATTTTTCTATGAATCAAATCTAAAAGGAAATTAAAAGAGAGTAAAGAGAAAAAGAAGGCAGGATGTAAGAGTTCATTTATATTACAAACATTCTGTAACAGAAGAAAAAAAATCAGTTTTTAAAAACCACATCTATTACTCTGTAATGAAGTTGTAAGAGAATGCTATTAGTCATGTCTGTGCATTTATCCACATTGTAAGTTCAATAATTAAATTAGAAGATATGACATGGAGTTTGCTAGGCAAAAATCCATGCTATAACAAAAAGGGTTTGGTATTGTCTCTATTAATAAGCATTAAAGAACAAAACACTGGAGGAATTCTTGCAGCCTAGATCATTTGGGTTTTGTTATGCTTTTCAGTTTAGCTTAATTTCCCACTGGAAGTTTCTCTCCAAGTGTAGTCCTAGGATTATCATCACATAAGAAAAAAAAATACTAAACTCAGTTTGCTACTGATTTTTCCTGCTCTCTCCTCCCTGGAAGCCAGGACAGGAGAGGGAGCACAGAAAGAATTCGAGGCAACCTTTACACCAGCCACAGCTGTTACAGCCTCTTCTCTGAGGGAAGACTGAAGGTTTTTTTTCCTTTCCCCTGAAGCTCATGAAAAATGAACTTATGAAAAGGAATATTATATGAAAGCAACTTGCTTTCCTGCTCGCATGCATTGATTCGGGGCTGTGTCAGTTGGAAGAAAAACTTTGCTCTGGGTGTGCACCAGCACAATGGGCCAGGGTACGGCAGCTCTCTCCCATGACCTGCCCTCGCACAGGAGAGGGGCAATAACTCAGTGTTATTTTATGTGCTGGCCCCTGGTGCTCTGTGAATTTTCTGCACCCCAGAGCCTTCAGCTGGAGCACCAGTGGCAAATCCATGCCTGTAACACTGCTGGGTTGGACAAATCACGCTGCACTGCAAGCAAGAATCGGACTCGTCAGTTAAAAAACAAATTATTTTTTAATAAAAGAGGCGATTTAAGAACAGCCAACTGCACTACACCCTTAAACTGTCTTGAGTTCAGAACCAGCTGCCGTTTGAAAGTTGCCTTCATGCAGGACAGTCTGCATTTAGTGCTTCCCCACTGGCCTGGGGGCCACACAGCAGCTCTGCAGGTAACAGAGCTGGCGGCACACACAGATCACCCTAAGCTGATGCTTGCATGAGTTAAACTGCTCTGGAGAGCCAAAAAACTGCCCCTGATGCCCCCACCACTGTATTTATACACTCTCCAAAATTTGAGATTCACAGCACAGCTGAAGGACTGGAAGCAGCTTCTACATTTAACTTTTGATCTCTGGACATTTTGCCATTCTTTAGAAAAGAACTGCTTTCCTAATTCACATTCCTGGTGCATTTGAGTCTTCCCAATATTAAAAGAGAGTGTAGCTCAGAGTATGGTTTATAATACCGTGTACATCTGTATTTCTACCACAGTATCCAAGAGGATGACCAAGACCTCCTTTTATATTCTGAAATTTAAATTTAAAATTTGTAAAACAAGAAGTAGCTTTAGTCCATGTTATTTTTTAGCCCACTGAGAAGCATCTTAGCAATTTAAGTTGGTATCCACAGTGACATGACCAAGTCAAAAGAGCAGCACCTTTGGGCACAGCTGAAGCTGGGGTTATTCCAGAGGCACATCCAAAAGCACCCTCCATGCATAGTGAACATTCCCCTCTCTTCTCCAAATTAGCACACCACCCACCAATAAAATAACAGCAATATTTTAGAGCACCAGCAAAAGTACCATTTCTTCCATTTCAGAAGTCATCCTGAAATGCTCAGCTGCAGAGGTGATTTTTCATTGTTTTCCCCCAGACTCTACATTTGGGGAATATTATGAAAAGCTGCAGCTAGCACAGATGCAGACATTCCAGGGATTCATGTGAACTCCTGCCACTGCGTGTCCAACCGAGGCGATGAACCTTTGTGGACCTTCCAGGAAGCTTGTGAATTCTGTTGCCAAGTTCAAACAGCTCTAAAATACATAAGGAAATGAGGTCCCATGGTATTTATACAAATTCCCATGTCAGACATAAACGGCTACCTTTGTCTACTGTTCAACAAAAAAACAAACTTGCGTGAATCTTTCCCAAATGTAGAAGCAGTTGTACCATTATAGTGCTAAATCTGGCAAAAAGTGCATGAAGTGTGTGTGCAGAGACTGCTTTGGAGGTTTTGGAAGGGTAAAGGTGGTGTTGTGGTACAGCATTTTTAAATGCATTATATCTGCTGTTGCCTTCCTTTTAATATATATTTGTATATTATTTATACACATATTTATCTAAGAGACAGTCACAAAAAATCAATAATCCCATAGCACTCTGGTACTTGTAACTCAGCAGATACACACAATAGAATGCTTTTTTTGCTTCTTGCGTTTAACTTTTTTTTTTTTTTTTTTTAATCTAACAATTCATCCTGCCTTTAGGAAAATACTCATGAAGCAAAACTGGCAATAGAAAAATAATTATTTGAAAAACATTATATGAGGTGAGTTGTTGCTTCCCTACTGGATGCCACTTTAAATTGAGCTAATTTGTTTTACCAGTAGCTTAAGAAAACCCCAGCACAGCAGCATGACAATTATATCCAGGTGCAAGGACTTAATTCAACAAATTCTAGGTGGATCCTTCCAGTCAGCTCAGTGGGCCCCATCCTCAGCTGTGGCTAAGAACAGATGCCCTTGGAAAAAAAAAAAAAAAAACAAAAAAAAAACCCTCTGTAATCACAATCCATTGAATCTTTGAACAGTGAAACTGAAATGTGTCCAAAAAAACAAAAAAAAAGAATACAAATTATATTTCTATGTCCAGAGTATCAATTGAAGCATGATTGAGAAACAAGAGCATCTGAAGACATAAATCTGAGAAAACAGATGCTTTTTGCACTGTTGTTACATTACAAATGTAAAAAACAATAGCTCATCTACAAAATATAAGAGTTTGGTTCACCAGTTCTTTAGGGTTTAGAAGAGACACCTGAAAAATCAAAGTCAAATCTAGCATTACTGATTTGGGGAACACTTTAATAAAATAATCAAACTGCAGGGCTTGCTGTTTTAATTTAAATTTTATTATGTCTTGACATAATAAAAGTTAAAACATCTTCAAAGGCAAGAATTCAAGGAAGAATTCCACATAAACAAGCCCCACATAGGCATAGATCATAATACAAAAAATTAGATTTGTAGGGGGTCTTGATCCTTTAGGAGCCAATAACTGCACGAGTGTAATAATTTTCAAGCTTCATTTTTGACAACCTACAGTAACACAGTAATGGTCTGTTCCTGGCTCAGGCAAAACATAGATTGAATTCAAACGGAAATATGCTTTTATAGCACTTTGTTTACATATCATTTAATGCAATGGGTTAAGACCAGGAAACAATTCACATCTAAACCCACAGTGTCACATGCTTATTTAATTGCTGAAATACTCCCAGATGTGTTCATGTTTTACTGTTTTGTGCACAATATACAGTTACAGTCAGTTATTGTATTAGCAGGAACAACAACTGAAGTTCATAAATGCATTTGTATCAAAAATACTGTATATGTGTCTGCATGCTTAAATGGATAAAGATGGTATTTTTTGGGAATTTAGCCTTATTTTGTTACCATTTTTTATTGTCGTCTTTGTTCATGTATTCAAATTTTTGAATAATACTGCAAAATACACAAAAGATATTTTCTCTCCTACCGTTTTTACACTTAGTTTACAAAATACATCCCAAGAATGCTGCATTTTGTGTTATTAAGAATTTCAACTTTAACTAACGCTAATTAGAGGTATACCAGATGACTCTGATTAAACTAGTGGGTAGTGCTTATTCAGATTTAATGTGAGCAATCTGGACATTTTGAAAAACAGCCAAGCTGGGCTCAAATAAAAACCTGCCAAAAATCCAAACTCTGAATTCAGTCAGGCATGTAAGACTGGTTCCCATGAACATTAAAAATAAAATTAAAATCAGTTGGAAGTCTCGGTTTCCTTCAAACGAGAGAACAACCTCCCATACCCTCAAGAAATATTTCTGCCCTGTAAATGCTGCACTTTCAGAGCCACCTCTCAGCACCCAGAACAAACCAGGGAAGAAGCAGCAAAGAGAGGTTCCTGGTTTTGTGGAGGGTATCAGCTCTGACATTGCTGGATGCTGGTTTCTAGGTGAGGGAGGGGGCAAATAGGAAGAGGGCAGCTGCCAGTTGAAACACATTTTCCAAGACTGTCATCCAGAAATGGAGAGACATGCTTTTCACTAGCTTTTAATTTAAAACACACTGTACAGAGACATATCTTATTCATCTGAACCTTTGAACATCTGATGTAAGGTGAGATTTAGGAATCAAACGTAGAGGGGCTGAGTTTTCTGCTGGTGTAAGATGACATAACCACTTCAGATAATGGACTTGTGGCTGCTCGTACGCACATTTGGATTTTATAGAGTCCCCCTCTCCCATATTGTTCACTTGCAGTGCATGTTTTCTATTTATGCTAGCATTAACTTAGAAAGAAAAATCAGAATCTAACCCACTGTGAGATAGTGTACCTTAACTAGTGCTCAAATGCAGCTGAATCCATTGATTTGGGTAAATTTAACATAAAGATCTCAGGTCAAAATTCAATGGGTATTCACCTCTTCTTTCACACATACCTCCAAAATTCATGGTTGCAAAGATGAGAACACTGAAGATTTAAGAAAAGAGCCATTTTCACACTGCCTGTTGCTGTATGATATAAAGTACAGAACTCTTCCAGGTGAGCTTATTTTCTAAAGCTGTATTTCTTCAACCCAAGACGCCTAAAGACAGGTAAGGACACTACAGATGTTAATCCAAACCACCCTGGGCACATTAAAGTTTGCTAATGTGAAAATGTGCTTTGCAGGGCCAAAGGGTCAAATATTTAAGATGTTTAAGATGTCTATTTCCTACTGGTGAGCAACCAAATTATTGGATTTCAACAAGCCTTCTAAACTACGCTGTTTGAGAAAGAATCATGCTCTCAATCAATGAAGTTTTTAAAGAATTGCCACTGGATTTTTTTAAAACTCTGTTTTAAAAATAAATTACTGATTTGAACAAAAGGCAAGAGCTTGCTTTATTAAATTTTAATTTTTAAAAAATTTCAGGTGTATGTTTTATGCTTTCTTTGAATGGCAGTCTTTGTTTGGAGACTCTCCACCTTTAAACCTTTAAATTCTGAATGTAAATATCAGTTCAAAATTGAACAGGCACAGACAGGAGATTTTTTTTCATCTGCAGTATTTTTCAACAAGTGAAATTGCCAAAAAAGAAGTTAGGGGTTGAGATTTTCAAACTCATGCTTATATGGAATTCAGTTTAATTTCTAATTCTGGTTTGAAAATTCATCTTTCAAATAAGAACATTTAACAATAAACTCATATCTCTACAACATGTTTCACCAAAAATACATAGCTGGCGTAAGATTAGCTTTTTATTTATTACTGCATCAGTCAGTTGAGGAAATGTTTTAGAAATAAAAACTGAAAAAAATTGTAAAATTAACATAGTATTAGAAAATAAGTTACTCTAAATTTTTCTGACCAATTGCTAAAATAATTTTAGCAGTGCTTAACTGAGCAGTTTACTTTTGCTTACAACACTGTTCCTAGTATCTATTTTAACCTGTTTTCCACAATGGATGATTACATCTATAATCATTATTGGTCACTGGTCATTAATTTATTTCAGAGTACATACCTCTGTGGGCAGTAATTGCTGCACAGCCTTCAAAGAGATATCATTAACAAAATGAGAAGACAGAAATATGTTAATTACTGTAAATGTTCTACTGGTTTCTCCCTGGAAAAAAACACGCCTGGAGATTAAGATCAAGAGTAATTTTTTCCTAGACAATATCGTGTAACTCATAAGAATGAAAAATAAAGACTGTTACAGGGCCAGGAAAGAGGACAACTTCTAGCAATTTCAAGTGTCATTTTAAAATCTTCCAATTACTTTTATGAATCAAAATGAAAACAAATATTTCATTTACTTTCAGGTAAAAATCCTTTTGTGTCAAAGATAAAAATCCTTTTATGTGCGGTAGAAGCAAGAATTTTTCAGACACTGTCTTTATGCGCAGTCCACCACCACTGAATCCACCCATGTGTAACGCTGTCTCTAACTGGTGATAGTGGGTTGGATGGTTAATAAACCTTGTTTGCCTTTGCAAAAGGTTTGCTGTAGGGAGAGGTCCTTTTATGCTCCACAAACCAATGGCTTTCACTGGCGAAAATACTGCTTGCCCAAACTCAGAAAAAATATTTTCCAGACCAAACTTTCAACAAGCACTAAGATTTGATCAAAACACCATTTGAATCTGCTATGCTCAGAGCTGGCAGTTTTCAAAAGGCTCAGTCAGAGCAGGTTGGGTGAAGGAAGCAAAATGACCAATCAAGCAATAAAACCCAAACCTACACTCATTACATTTCTTGACTCATTCATTCTTAAATGCAAGACCTTTTAGACAATTTTTACAAAAACATAGGGAACATATTTGTTTTCCTTGAAGATACCATGATGGTTGTGCTTCAGTTTCTCCTGGAACATTGTTTGAATAGCAGGTCAGGAAAACTGATTTAAATCTGAACCTTTCCCACATAAAACACATTCCCATTGCTTCCTGCTCAAGCAATGCCACCAATGTCCTACACATGATCTTATTTCCTAACCTGGTGCACAGACTTGCATATTTGTGATCTAGGAGGCAAAAAAACCCAAAAATCTGCCAGTTGAAACTGTGTGATTTGCATGGTGAGATAGTGCTGAGAGAAAACAACATTACCAGAGGATCACCTCAGTCTGGTCATTGCCTTGACCATAAACTCTTCAGGGTTGCCCAGGAAGATTTTTATTTTTAATTTGTGTGGAGAATCAGACAGGCAGGGGATCAAGAGCCCATCAGCAGAGACAGGAAGGCAGAGGGTGACTTTGCATCTACAAGAATGCTCCAGCAAAAACTACAGAGTCATTCTAAATTTATATTTCTTGGACTACACAGAAACTGAATGTGTGAATGCCTGTGGAAAAGAAAGCAAACAGAAAGCCTCCTGATTGCTTACATGGGTGTGCAGGATTCATCTGAACCAACATTTGCCAGTGTGGTTTTTGAAATATTTATCCAGCACTGTATGAGACACCAGAGTGAATAAACTAAACTGAAACAATCATTTCCCATACAGCAAAAGTAAACACTCCGTGGATATCTGACTAGAAAATGGCATGGCACAGTGTTTTGTAGGCCATTGTGACTCCCTTAATGCTCTAATCAAATCCATAAATTGGCTATTTAACAGTAACCAAGACAGATCAAAAACTTAACTTCATGCTCAGAGAGTCCGACTTCCCTCCCAAACTGAGCAGATTAAGCAGCATCCTCTGGTGTCCTCTCTGACAGCTCCACACTTGAGTGGATCACATTGACTAAACATCACAGCTAGACAAATTCAGAGCTTTTGAAATAACTTGAGCTCAGTTTTTAAGCTCTCTGACATAGCAGTCAAAACTCCACTAACATGATTTACAGTTAAATTAAACATAAAAAACATCATCATTAAAATAGCTGTGATAAGGTTGAGACCTAATGCCTCATATGCTTTCTAAAGGCAGCCAGATATATAAACACTTTGGTCTGAGGTGCCAGTCAGTGCAGAAACTTAACTACATCCACTGTTATGCAGCATGCATGAGTTGCAGGCTTTCAATATTTTATGAAATATTCTCAACCCTCAGCTTGATTCCCTTTTTGCCACACTCACAATTATTCATGCACTTTATCTGTTGATGTTTTATTTTAAATGTAAAGCTCTAGTAATTTCTCTGTTCTGTTCCTAGAAGTAAGATTACAGAAGATCAGAATAAAGTGGTTTGATTTTTGGAGTACTGAATAGCAAACATTATATTCCTACAGATTCCTGCCTCATCACCTGGTATAACGTTTAGGCCTGGGGCGGTATGAACTTGATAATTCAAATACAGTCTTAATAGTCTGAAATCCTTTTAAAAATAGTTAGGTGGCCCTAAAGGTATTTTATTCTCCTCTCAGGAGAAAAAAAAATCCTCAAACAAAAAGCAAGCACCTTAAATGCACGCTTAGTATCCCAAATTATCTCTTGACAAATACCTCAACAATACCTTGGTTTATGTTCTATGCATCTGGTGAAAACATGTCTTTTCTCCAGTTATACTTTGTCAAAAATTCCAGTCCTTTGTGTATCATTATTAAGGAGGAATGACCAGATTTAGTAATAAATTGCTTCTTCCTTCCTTATACCCCAGATCTCTCCCCATTTTGAATAGGTGAAGTGAAACATACTGAAATGCTCATGGATATTATCAGCTGGAAAAAGTTGTCAAAATAATAAAATACTCACTTCTTGCAAGCATTTTTCATCAAAGCATTTAACAGGTGGTTTCATCATTCCCACTTCCTCTAATAGAGGAGCCAAGGAGCGGATATGATAAAGATGACAAGCTTACAGGTCTACATCAATATACACTAGCTGGGAATCTCAAATACTCTTTAAATTTCCTAACCAAAAGCATAAGTAGGAATCATCAAATGAGGATGAGTGCTGAGACAATGTCCACGTACACAGGATTTGAGCCAAGTATCACAAAGGAGATGATTGAAGTCAGGGAAGCCTGTCCTGGGGAATGCAAAGACAGGAAGAGAGAGCATCTTCCATGGGGCTCTTTTTGTGAGTGATGGAGATGAGTCCTGGTTCTGATCTACCCTCAGCATGAGGAGTACAGATGACAGCTCGCTGCTACTCCCTCAAAAACAGTCAGATGTTTTCTGCCCTCTCCAATAGTGGCCAGCTTATTGGAATGACATTCTAAAATCTCTGTGTTTTCTAGCAGATGACATTTTGCAGGTCTCATCAGATTTCCACAGCCAAAGCCAGGCATCAAACCTTTCAGCAGCAGTTATTGTCACAGGAGCTCTTAAGGGCCCCACACAATGAGGCACTACTTTAGTGTGCTGCACTTTTATACTCTTGTCTGTGCTTTGGGGCACTGGGAAAATACCTGAAAAATTATCCTGATTCTGTTTCCTTCCTGGTGAAATCAAGAGGTATTACATCATCTTTCCCCATTTCTTAGCATACAAATTCCCTTTCAAGTTCCTTCAATGGCTTCCCCTTCACCTTTTGTATCATATTCCAGTATTTCATCTTTACATCAAGGCACCACACTCTACCAGTCCTTCCTGTGTGTCAGCTCTCCTTTCCTATCGTAAACCTCCTGCTGGCTGTGCTCTTCTCACACCTCTCTTCCTAATGCTTCTTCATAACCTTCTCTCATGATTTTCTTAAATGCTGCCATTTTTACACAGAAAATCTGAGCACCAACTAGTCCTTTCCACATTCTATACAATACTTCTTTTCAAAACTTATAAAAGAGGTTTAAATGCATACTGCAGAAAGATATTTGGGGGTTTTGGCTATTTGTGAAGACTAGGTTTGATATACAGTTTAAGGCAATCATGGAAACTACAGAACTCACAAAATATACTGAAAATGAAAGTCAGAGAATGATTATCAAGATCAGGAAAAAGAATCCAATAACTGAGGGTGCTGCATTACTAATATGCAGATTAAGGGAAAATAATATTTGTTGGGGAAAACAGTGCTTCTATGTCTAAAAAAAGCATTGGTTTTGAGGTAGTCAACACCATTCAGAGAGAAAGTGTTGGGATTATGATAGTACCATGAAAATATCACTCAGGTACTTGGTAACACTAAGGTCACTCACACATAAGGAACAGAAAACAAAATAATCCTATTCTTTCATTGTACAAATCCATGCTTCTCCTACATTTTGCAAACTGGAGTTAATTATAAGACCTCCACCTGGAAAAATGTTTTAGAACTGGAAAATATGCAGAAAAGAGCAATAAAGAATGGGTTCTATGCAAGTCAGTCAGCTAAGACTTTTCATCCTGGAAAAGAGATGGCTTAGGGGAAAAATTATGAAGGTCCACAACACCATGAGATAGAGATGAATTGCTCTTTCCTTTTTTCAGTACAGGACATGGTGCCCAAAGGAAGCCAGCTGATCCCAATTCAAAACAAACAAGCAGTTCTTCATTCATATGTAGCAAAATTATGTAAATCCTTGCCAAATGATGTGGCAGAAACAAAACTTTCCTGGGTTCAAGGGCAGGCTTAATAAGTACTTGAAAAGAGAGCTGGAGAGGGTTAGTAAACAGACAAGCCACAGTGGTCTAAAAGTCCCTGAGCCAGAATAGTTGGAGGCCAGAAAAATGCTCAGTGGACAGATTTTACACATTTGCCTTAAGCATGCTGTATAATCTTCCCTTGACAACCAATTTTGGCCACTGCTACAAAAACAGTAATGTTAGACAAGCCCTGGTCTGAACTACTGCAGTTGCTCTTACGAAATTATTTCTGAACGTTATGAAAAAAATACTCAGGACACACTTCATGTTTCTGAGCAAAGCTATGTCTTGAAAAAGCATTAGCACAAAGGGAGAGAGGAAAGAAGGTGATGTTTCACTGGGCTCTGCTATGATCCAAGGGTGATTGAGATTTTAATAGCAGGAGGCAAACTGAATGTAAGTAAGTCCTTTTAGAGATAATCTCACATGTACAAGACTGCTTATCTAAACCATTCCTGTATGTTAGATCCAATTTGGGTTTTACACAGTTTAAGGCTGATTGGTGCTCACTCCATTTTATAATAAGATATTCCTGGGATCATTCAGAAACACACTGAACGTAGGTGAACAATCCCTTGGCTTTGAGAGAGAGCTGAAGAGCTGTGAGGGAGGTTCTGAGTCTCTGCTTACCCGCTGTCCTCAAACATTCCTGGGAGGCTGCAGTGCAATAAGGCACTGCCAGTGACCTTTTGAAAATCTTGCCCAAAAAAAAAAAAAAACATAGGCTGCCATCAACAGCCACATGACTTCTCAGTGTTCTGTTTGCAGCTTAAGTGAACAAGTACCATCTCCTTTCTTGCTGCATACAACAGCAGAGCGCCCTATCAGGGATTAATAAAGAATAATCCAGCAATAAATTATAGCCAGAGGATCTGGAGCAGATTTCATGGGCTGATGAGGCTTTGGCTAACATACAGCACTCACAACACTTGGAACATCTCCTGTGTCAATGATTAACACTTCACTGAGCATTCTGAATACATAAGGTATTTCATAGGCAGTAGCTGACCTTAATGAGGGCAAAAGATAAGTGAGCTTTTCAAATCTTAGGGGGAAAATGGTCTGAGAACACTTCAACCATGACAATATCCTGAGTCAACACATTGTGTCTATAGAAGCAGGACTCTACAAAAATCCCTTGTGAAAGGTTTCAAAATACCAATGAAAGCCAACTTTTATACACCAATACTTAGAAAAGTCTTGGAGTGTGTGTGTTGCACAGGGAAGATGCACACACGTCCAGGCCTTCACTCCAGTGAGATTTGGGAGCACGCCTGCCACGTTAAAGGATGTGCAAACTGGAAGCCATGGAAGTGTGGTACATTGCACCCACCTCCAAATGCCTTACATGAGGCTCATGGCTCTTTTCTAGACTTGTACAAAGCATCCCAGAGACCCTTGTTATCTATATGGGCAGTGTATAATTGCTAGAATGAGGTGCTAGACATAATTGTTAATTTTTATTCTTCAGATACAACATGCTATTTAGATAGACATTGCTGAATAAAGCCTGTGGTGTCTTCTCTCTGAATTCACATTTCAATTACAGCAGAGTTACTGCAAGAAGAGGAGCAAATGGATGTAAATAGTGCTTGAAATATATAAACTCTTTCTAAAGCAGGTTAGAAATAGAATATGTTGCAACTAAACGTATTGTAATATTCAAAATGGGTTGCTGCTAGGTATTAATGTCTACATGTATGTAGAATTTCTTATCCTGAGTAAAACCTATTTCCTCAGGCAAATTACCACACTTAAACCTGGGAAACCTCAAGGCAGGTGGAGGTGAGGAAAGGACCTTCCTCTCTCACTACAGGTGGGGAAGGAAAAAAACCTGCTGAGGATCAAATCAAATTAGAGCCAAAGCTGCTTCTTGCAGAAGGTACAATACCACTGCTCTCCCTATAGAACAAGTTGCAGATTTCTGACAATACTCTGATTCAGAGAGAGAGAGAAAGGAGGGAAACCCACCCAGGGGATAAGCCAGGCCTTGCTAAACCCTGTTGTTAAAAGCAGTCAGGTGTCCAGGGAAAGGAAGCAATCCTTCCACTGCACTCAGCTGAGCAGCAAACAGGTAGAGTGCAGATCTGAAAGCCAAGACTGCTTAAGATCTCGCTCTCCTGTATATATAGCCAAGGAGATTTCCTCCAGCATCCCACACACTGTGGGATTATTCCTCACTCCTGCCCACACCCATCCGCTCACCCTCATCTGCTGCAATTGGCTGGGCACATCTTCCACCCACTGGTGTCCCCACAGTTCAGGCTTTCTTGCTGCCCAACTTTAGATCCTAGCAAGAGTATTACAGAGCTCCATTAAAAGTTAGAAAAATAGAAAGAGCACTCTTTTTCTCAAGCACATGTAAAAAAATAAAAACCAACCAAACAAAAACAAAACAAAAAAAAATCCTCATTTCTTCCCTTAACATTCAGAAGAAAATAACAGTAAGTATTTACCCATCTAGTCATTCCTGCTTAGGTCTTCTCACGGCTACAATACCCACCCTAAATTACCTCCTCCTCCCTTAATCACAGCAGGATTTAGAGTCACCCTGTGGTACCCCCCTTTACAGGCTGGTGGGTGAATCAATTAAATCCCCACAGCTGGCTACCCTGAAAATCCCTGCACTCAGTTCAGGCAGCTGTGGACCTCCTCTAGCAAAAGGGAAATCATTAACTCCTTCCCAACCACGTCCTGGACATTGGATTTATAACTTATTTCATACACCATAATCACCAATCAAGCACTCAAAGCCCTCTAAGCTTGAATAACATGAAAGCTGAAAAATACCCTAAACACTGTGTTACTTCTCATTATTTTTTTTTTTTTACTGCAGAGACCTAGACTATTAATTTCCATTAAGAAACTAAACTTGATAAATAGATAACATTATAAAAAGAAAATGTAATTAGCGTGTAGCCTTGGTAGATGTAAACTTACTGGTACCCAGGAGTAATAGCAGTTTATGTGAAAACTAGAATGTTACCATAATTATGAAAATGAATGTATAATTTATGCACATAATATGGAAAATATGCAAGGTGTGTAGAGGATATGATTATATTGCATTTTCTTGTTTCTATTGATGGATGATAAATCTTTAGAATATGTTCAATCTATGCATTATTCTGCACGATTTTTGGATGCCCATGATTTCTGATAAAGTTTTTTTTTTCTTTTGTTTTTAATTAAACTCCTTTTTACAACAGCAGCCCTTCGCCTGCTTTATTATGCCAAAGAAGCATATGGAAATATAAACTCTGAGATGTTACTGATTTATTTTGATGTTGGAGCATTTTGCTCTTGTGTAAACATTTCTTGTGACATGAATATGGATAGTTTCAAATCTTGGAAGAGTTCATTACTAAAGGTAGCATATGTTTTTGACTCCTGAACCATGAGGGAAATGAGAACACCCAGCTTGCCAAACAGTAAATTGTAAACAGTTGGTACACCCCTAAGCAAAAGACTGAAATAATTACTGTATCTGTGTTTTAGAGTAGCCAGCTCATTTTTATGTCTCATTTTTGTTTGGTTTTTTTTTTTTTCATTTTGCTGATTTAATGTTTTTCTGCAAGGTTTGTAGATGCAGTCTAAATATATACTTAGGGCCTGCAGCATCATGATTCTCAGTGTGCAGATGTCAGCGTGGATTCATGGATTCCCAGATACCCTACGACCACGTATAAAAGCCTGGCTGAAAGAGGCAGTCAGCTGTTTTGCTTCCAGATCTGTCATAAATTAACATGTTGGTTTTTTTAACCTGGATCCATCTTGCACAGGACCAGGCTTCTCCAGGCCATCAAGCAGTTCTGATTTTCACCCCTTTGATCATGAGAAGCAGAGGCCCCTCACAGTTCTGTCACACTGCTCAGAACACGGCCAGAGCTGAAGGGCATGAATGCTTATTTTGTGCATCTTTCTTGCTGTGGTTTTCCAAGGAGCCTGGCATCCTCGTGGCCCTGCCTCTTCTGAAGCTTCCCATACAAATGGTAGAAGTGTTGCCTGCTGGTGTGGCAGCCAGGTTCAAGGTTGTGCTCTGCTGTGTGCAGGGTCACCTCCACACATACAAAAATAATGCCCTGGAAAGTTTCCCTTGCCTTTGTGAGACAAAGAAAAAAAAAACCAAACTAGAAGGACACACAGGTAGTTCTTCAGAGACACAATAGACATCACAGCTTTTAACTGTATGCTGCCTTTCTCCTTGCTGACAGTTCTTATTGTTCCTGCTGGAACACCACCCTGGAATGCCCAGGCTAAAAAATGGGGTTTGGGTATGTTGACTCTGTCCTGGTGCCTCCTTGGACTCTAGGCAAAAAAACTCATCCATGACTCAATTACCATGGTTGATTTTCCTTCTACCCTGCACTTCCCCAAAAATTAAAAAGGTATTTCACAGAGTTTCTGGTAGTTTACTGCTTCAGACACTTTTTGGGATTTGTGGCCAAATGCATCCCTAGCATACCTGGCTGGATTAGAGACTTGAACTTGCATTTTCACCACCCCAGGCTGGTTTTCTAACTACCAAATGAGCCAGGTAACTCCCACTTCTCTGCCTCCATGTTCCCTAAATCTCTGTCTTAGACACACCCTGAATACAGGCACACTTTCAAACCCCAGGTTCTCATGGCAGTGAGGCACCTAATTTAAAACTCTCACTGTGGGGGTTTCAGGCCACCAACCATAGATGAGTTTTTTCCATGGTTTTCCATATATACAGTACAATGGTTGTGCTCCTTGCAAAATGCATTATTTCAGCATCCGGATGGAGCTGAAATAGTGAATGTAGATGAAGAGCAGACACAGGTTTAAAACTAGGAGAGAAAGCTGCCCAGTCACCCAGTTGCAGCCCCATTGCAGGGC
This sequence comes from Emberiza elegans, assembly GCA_024865655.1. NCBI lineage: Eukaryota > Metazoa > Chordata > Aves > Passeriformes > Fringillidae > Emberiza > Emberiza elegans. The sequence continues at coordinate 13,303,443 of JALJVW010000149.1, forward strand.
TGCTTACAAGTTGCATCCAGCACTCCAGATAAATCTGTCCTGGACGTCACTATTTAAAGATCTTAGGTGCTTATCTGTCTTTGGGAATCTGGGTCAAGTGATTTGCCCAGGTCCATGCAGCAGGTTGGCAGCACGGCCAGGATTAGGAATCCTGGGTCCTGAGTCATGGGTTATTGCTCTCTCCAGGGCGTGGGATTCCCTCCTCAGAACACAAATCAACTGCATTCCCTCCTCAGAACACAAATCAAACACATAGTACATAGTACATAGGGGTCTGTGGGTGCATACAGTTGAAAAAATCAGAAACTTTTCCAAAAGTAAGATGCTTGTCTCTGTGTGCTCCAGCCCTGTGGAAGAGGAGAGAAAGAACAGCCTGCTAGAGATGTGATTGGCATTGTTTAACACATCAGTGGATTGTCTTGGCAGACACTACGGTAAAGAGCATCATATCAGAACAGGCACAGAGGCCACACAGCCCTGCCTGGTCTCCATCTCCCCACCAGCACCCCCACTTCACCCAGCCCTTGGGAACCTGGAGTTAGGCAGCTTGATATGAGCTCTCCTCTAGCTGTGTGGATTTGCCCAACTTTGTGTTACATTGCAAATGCCGAAGGGAGCACTTGCCAGGAGCAAGCAAGCATTATACAATTTCAGCACAAGCACAATCAAATCACTTTTTCTTAAAAAAAGAAAAGTGATGGTTTAACATTTGGACGTGGCTTCAGATTAAGTACTTTTGAAGAAAGACAAATGGTCTTTAATGTTCAGATTTGTAGAAATACACTAAATCAGGCATGTATAATAAACTTTTCACATAGCTCTAGAAAGAATTCCTTTTGTCCCTACAAGAGTTATATATTTGTTAAATTCATCTCTTGTGTAACGTTATTGTTTTCCAGTGTAGTTACATGAATGATGAATTAAACCTGTTACCAAATGATTTTTTACAAACAAATAATTGAGGCTTGCTAAATGAGAAATAAATAGACTCTGCTATTTAAAAGCCAAAGTGAGACAAAAACTGCTTCCCATATTAACTCCTTTAAATCTCGGGGAGGGGAGAAGTGTCAAAGGTCAGGAAATATAACACAGCCCTGCACTGCAAAGTTGCATGTTCTCTCAGCAAAAAGAGGAACTCAAGTACTAGTGAAGGACAAGGAACTGATCAAGCAGCAACAAGTTCATTCTTCCAACATATAAAGAGTAGAGCACAGCTTCTTTGTTCCACATTTGTTCCATGCAGTTATCAACCAGAATTTACTTAGGCTTTCATTCAAGTGTTATTGTGCAGACAAACTCTTATTCAAAGAGTGTGGGTGGAGCAGTGGCACAGAGATAAGTGCCCCATTTCTCCTTCTCTCATCTCCACATTTGATGGACTCCACTATTAAATGTGGTCCCCTTCAAGTTTATAGGTAGAGTAAGATGTAAAGTAGAAGATAAAAGAATCATTTTAAGAGAAGTAAGGTGTGTGTAAAAGTTTACAAAGTACAGAGTAGCTAGTTTGGAAAGTCCCCAGAAAGATCCACCATACTTGTGAATTGTGTTATTGAGTACTGCAGGCTCTATGGTACTATGTAGCCTTTGGGCAAAAAACTAAAATTTATTCCAAATAGGTACAGTAGAAGTATAGTTTAAAGACTGGCTTTGAGAGAGTCTTCACTTCTGTGAATGCTTGGTGATGGTTATTTCTTGAGTCAAACAGCCGTGCTTTAGCTCTTCTGCTTGAGCTGCTCTGCTTGGACCTCTCAGTATCTCTCCAGCACATTCTAGGATCTTGTGGCAGAAAGCCATTTCCTTTGGTTCCTCTTACTAAATTCATGGCACAGGTTGCATCACTATTTAGTACAGCACAAACACAAATCACGTGTCAATGGAGCCAAGGCAGGCACTGGCAGGTGGGGCAGCAAAGCCTTCCTGAGCACGCCAGAGAGGAGGAGGAGGAGAGAGTAACCTCTGGGTGATTGCAAAAGAGCAAATCATTGCTCCACATTCACTCCTCATCATTTGCTCCTCATGACAGGAGGAACAAAACCTCTGCCCGTCTCAGATGGGTCCCTTCCCATCTTCACCCTCCTGGGTTCAGCCAGCACTGGCCAGCCTGCAGGGCACCTCATTCTCAAAGCTTCTCTCTGGGAGGATTTCATTTTGCTGATTTAATGTTTTGTGGAGAAAGATGGTAAAAGCTGGCATAACACAAGGCTATATTTGGCTCAGTGTTTCTGCTATGCTTTTCCTCCAGTTACAACAAAAGTTATCTATCCAGCTCCCTTGGAGGAGGCTTTCATCTTCATTAAGATCAATTGTTCCCTATTCTCCCCCTAGGCCTTCTTATTCTTAATTCTATCTTTTTTTATCACTATATCTACTCTGAATATCACAGCTCTGCTTGTTCTCCCCTCTGTTCTGTGTTGGCTTAGTCACAGTTCCTTCCTATTCCTTGTAATTTGCTACAAAATAATTTGCCTATCAACTATAAAGAACACTTGAACATTTGTATCTCACCAGGGAAGATCAACAGGCCTTATCTTACTTTTATGCCCCTTCTCCATAGCCCCTTCAAGGCTTTCCACTGAGAAGTCTCTTGAGACTCTCATGCCTCATCACCTAACCTGTTTTCCATTTTATAGGTAGGAAAGTCCAGAGAGACAAAAGGCACCCAGACAGCAGTATCCAGGTTTTCCAAATCCTTGCTTGGTTGACTCTAAGCTAAGCCTCTCTTCTTTCTTTTGTGATTTCCTACACTGCATGGATGTTCTTCCCCTTCTTTGTGCTGCTGCCTTATCTCCCTCTCCCGGAAATATCTTTGTTCTTAAATCTCATCTGAATACTTTCCAATTTCCTTTCTTTTTTTCTTGTTACACAACTCACTTCCTTTCCATTCTTTTCCCTTCCCTTTTTCCTTCTTCTGTGGCTCCAAAACTCTATCTATGTTTCAAAAATAATTCTGCTGCTATTTCTTCTTTATTTCTGATTTTCTTATGTTCATGGTAGTCTATCCTCTGAGATTGTTTTTTGTCTCATTGAGAGTCACTGTGGCAATCTGTGTAAAGCATTCCTTCTTTTCTTTATCTCTCTCTGCAAAGCATTTTGCACTACTTTTTATGGAGGATGCTTTTATATAATTAAACTAGATTCTGATTGTATGGGAAATGAAAAGACTATAGTAAGCAAGCTCTGAGGATACTGGAAGCATTATAAGTAACAACATTTGTTCTTTAACCATCATTATTTTTAAAATAAATAGCTCAGACATAGCCCATTTGAAAGTTTTGGTACACAAAATATCATTTGTGTCCTCACAATAATGTAAATTAAATTTTGTGCTAGTAGCTCATTTTGGAAAGTGATTCAAAGCAAGTCCTTAAACAAAGGAGGTCCCAGAAATAGAGAAAGGAGAGGCTTATCTGTATCTAAAGTCCATGTCTGCCCTTTCAGAGAATGCAGTAGTTTTCCTCTTCCTAATACTTATTTTTACTTCCACGTCATGCCTCATTATAGCCTGTCTTTAACATATAATCTTTCAGTTATAGGTGCTTTTTTGCTTCAGTGTCACCAAGGGGAAAAGAAAATACTACTGAAATCTGTAACAGCTGCACATGCTTCCCCCAAACCGAATGCACTGTAGATGTGTGAGCCTTCACTATTAAATATTTTCAGCTGCTTATGTGATGTACACATGTGGCAAGTTAGCAAAGTGCTAGCTTGCAATGCTTCCAGCCAGTCATATATCTTTTTTCTCCATGTGTTGCTGTCTTCTGTCTTATGTACATCAATATAATCTTTACTACCTATCCCCACTTTTTATAATGCACCTAATATAAATCTACCTGAATGTTTGCATAATAGGAGAAAAGATGTCTTAATATGGAGACTTAATTAAATGGAGAGCTAAACTTTACAAAATTTCACCAGTATCCAATGTGAAAAAGTATATGGGCTTGATTTGGTTTTGCAAGAAATGGAGGATTTTAGTTTATCATCATGAATTCAGAAATTTCAGAAATAAGACAGTCCCATCATAGTGTCCTTGGTACTCTAAAAGATATTCACTCTGGCTGAAACACCTCAGAGAAGGGAGGATGATGGGCTGCTGGGAGCACAGGGCTTCTCCGACATTTGGACAAACCTTGGCTTGTGCCTCTGTGATGCACGGGTCGGGTCTGCTACCCATAGTGTCAACTTGGAGCCATCACCATGCCTGCTTTGCACCCCTTTAAATCCCTGTGCATGTCTGTAAACCTCAGAGAAGGCAGAGCTTGTTCTGGGCAGGGACTGGTATCCCTGACCCCAGAAATGCAAATGGCCACAGGAGCTGTGGGTGCCGCTCTCCCTGCCACCAGCACAGCTGTGACCCACCCTGTCTGCTCCACAGCACCCACAGCAGCACTCTGGGTTTGCATGGGGGCAAAAGAATATTAACAAGAAAGAATAGGGCCAAAAATCAGCTTTCTGTCATCCCAACACAGCAGCCGATTAAGGCAGTCCAGCCCCAGGCACACAAGGCTTGTTACAGAAGGACTGAACCATCCGCATTTTTCCTGGCTCCTGTTCAATCTCATAGAGCAATAATACATCCTTCTGTAAACCTGGGCTCAATAATTTGTTTTTTCAACGTATAAACAGCTTCATTTTCCATTATGCCTCCCACAGAAGGATCACTCAGCAATGATGACAGTGGTCTGGGGGCTGTGCAGGCAGCGCTTTCAGCAGGGGCCAGCCTTGTCCCAGAGGCGGTGGCATGGATGCACTGGCCTGCCCCGCTCCCTGTGCCTGCTGGCACTCACAGGGCTCACGGTGCTTCTTGTCACAGCTCAGCTATTAGCAAGGCCTGCTCTTCGTATGTGGACCACAGTGAATTTGAATCAACTCCAGCAAAACAAAAAGAGAGAAGCTTTGGATTCCCATATGCAGCAAGATACGGTTTGACCTGTGTGGCCCATGGCTCCTGAGCCTTAACCATGAAAATACCTTGTGAAGTCAATGTGCAAAATTGTAGGTAGACTCATTAAGATTTTGCTCCTGTTGTTTACCGTTAGACAAATCAGCCTTTGGCTAATTGAAGCACAGGGTGTACTGTAGATCACCACTTGTACTACTTCACATATGATTTGAGTCAGGAAAAAAAATACAGCTCCCTGTAAGTAAACCCCAGCTTGATCAGAGCATTTAGATCACCTTTTTTACACCCATTGTTTCCACTGGTCTCTCCAAATAAAGCGAAAATTTAAAGTAAAAGCCATATTATCACAGCATAAATTAGAATACTTAACATTTCAAACAGAGAAACATGCAAATAAAACAAACATCATGATAGTTGTCTACAGCATTAAACTACGACATCCAAATTTAGGCTTCTAAATAAAATTGCCTGATTATTCACAGGCAGTGCCCAACTGGAAGCTCTGACTTCAGCAGAGAATTATGAGTTCAGGGTCCACAGCCATGCATAATTAGGAAACTTAATATCAGTTTAGGAATAAATTTTAATCCTAGGTATTTGAAAATTTTAGCCAATGTATGTGAATACACTAGCTGTATGTGTAAGATTTGGCTTCAATATGCCCAGATACACATCTTTAACAACTCTACAAAAATGTAAATTTAGCCAAGTTTCCCCAGTGGCTTACCATGTTTCTCTTGTTAATAGTGAACAGTTTTAAGAGCTACCCATATGTTTTTTGTCAGTCTCCAGCTTTCTAGGATTACCTGTGTGCTGTGTCTTGAATGACACAAATCATAATCTCATAATTTTTACATTGTTGAGTCATTATGTATTGTGCCCATGTGAATGAAGCACCTTAAAAACTGATATTTATGTATTAAATCAAAGCAGATCTAGCTTGTGCCTTTCTCCAGCTGCAAGGATCTGGAGGGTGATGGCAGTATTAGTACAGCTGTATGTCAAAACAGCAAGGCTGCTGGACAGAGAAAGTCACAGTTGTACCTCCTAAACACAGCTCCTGCCTGGTCACTCTGAGAGCATTGGGTCTCTAATCATTCAGGATGGACTTTCCATGAATGTTTTCTGAGGAACTGCTGGTTCTTAAATTCATGGGTTCAGTAAAACCATAAAAGCAGCAGAGATACTTTTGTGATAAGAATTACCTTTTTCCTGTTAAGTCAGTTGATCGTTTCTTGTTGACTTCCAAATGAATAATATGTAGTCATAAATATGAAATTAATGTGAATTTCAGGACTCATGTAAGCTCACTGTATTTAAAAGTCACAGGGGGGCTCTCTTTTTTATCCATTATGGCTCTGAACATAATATCTCCATAGTTTCCAAAAGGACCTCAGGTCTCTGATGTACACTGATGGGGAATGTTCAGCATCAAAGAAGAGTGGCATTGTCCAGGGTATAAAGGTTCTGTAAATGCCACTATTGCCAACACAATATTTCTGCAGAGGTATCTAATTTCCTACAATGAGCTGTGTGTGTGTCCCATTCTGTCAGTGTCTGTGAAAAGCTTAGGCCAAAATTTTCAAAAATGACTAATGCTTATGAGTGGTTTTGTACCAACAGAGAGGGCTTAAAAGGTGCCTGTTCCTAAATCCATTCAATCTATATTAACTTGGTCACCTCAGATCTTCAAGATCCCAAAACTAACCCCTCTTTGCAGTTTTGGGAGAAGTGGCGTGGTTGCAAGTCCTCTCTGGCTTTTTCACTCGTGGCAGCATAAGCAGCAGTGATAAGAGGTGGGGCATGAGGGATGTGCAGCCCACACAGAGGGTTTGCAGTGGTCGTCTGCACCATCAGCTTTCTGTGAGAAGAGATCTAATTCCAACAGCAGCATCTCCATCCCTCGCCTGACTGGCTAAAACCTTTCTGAAGGAGAGGAGATCGGTTCATCTCCACTATGATCAGCTGATCGTAGTGAGTAATTATACTAAATTTTTCATATGTATTTTCAAACATCACCAAAATCATTTTTGAAACTTTTGGATTTGCCATAAGTCTTACAGACATCTACTGAACCTGTAAATATCAAGACAGAATTATTAAAATAATTCCCAAATTTTATTAGGCCAGTCCAGCATTTTTGGTGATCAAATTCAGCTTTGTTTTGAAAATCTTTACACTCTATATCATTAAAAATAATTGTTACTCTTCTGAATTGCAGTTGCGATCAAGGTTTCATTGTGCTAAGTGCTAAATATTCAGAAGAGACAGTCCCTGCTCCAAGGAGGCTGCTAGTTTAAGAGAAAAAAAAACAGAATCCAGATGGGGAAATGTGATATAGCATACAAGCACAGTGGTTAAGGTGATGATAGCTTCACATCTTAGCCAAGAGCCTGCAAACTGCACAGAACTGGTTGATATCCACACCCATACAGTAACCCATTGATTCCAGTGGGGGTCTGACAGGCAGCCAGAGCTTCCTTGAAAGTGCTAATGCCGAAACAGAGGTGTATTAATTCCTTCTCTAGGGCTTTTCCCCCTTCTATTTTATTAATTCTATTTGTTTGGGTTTTTGGTGGTTTTTTTTTTTACTTTTTGCTACTTTCAGTTTTATCCTCTATGCAGACTTTTAAATCACCCTAGACTGTCTCTGTTTTCATATGTAATTAAAAGTGTCTAATGTAACATTTACTTTTTTAATTAAAAAAGCCAATATCACTGTTTTCAATTTTAATTTTCAAACCTTTCTTTTATTTTTCAATTAATTACATCACAGCTAGTTATACCTTGTGAAGTCTTCTTCTCTAACCATTTAATGCCATCCTCCTCAAATCTTGGACATACTTAAAACTTCAAGTTCTTGTTCCCTCCCCCTTGTCAAATTCTCAGAGAATCAAATTACTTCTACAGTCAGCACAATGTCCTGATTATCATTACATTGTCTAATTTAATCTTTACTAACCCATTCAGCGATATGAATTCCAAAATAATGTACTATATGAAAAATAGTGTGAAAATAAACTCTCTAGTAATGATTAGGACTCCTGCTGATTGCCTGGCTTTATGCGAAATGATGGCAATCACATGTTCAAAGCATGCCAACTGAAGTGTGGCTACCATACTTAGCAGTTTAGTTTCTCATGTGACAGAAGTATGAAACGCAGCACAGAGCCTTTCTGTGGCTGCACAGTCGTCTGGGTGCTTAATGAGAAAGCTGTGTCAGAGCTTACAGAGAGGATGGATCTTTCATGTAGTGACAGGTAAGCAAAGAAACATGAGAGGACAAGGTTTTCTGGAGGAAAGAGAGCAAGCTGTTTGCTTCTACGAGAAAGTTTGTTATTGAGCAAGGACTGGTTAAACTAAGCTGATCCAGGGTTGCCGTGTATCAGCCCCAGCCTAGAAGGGTCAGACACCTTTTCATGGATGTATTAACACAATACAAGTTGGAAAAATTAAATTACTTTGTGCTTAAGGTGTGCATACATCTGTATTATTTTCACCACAGATACCCCAAAGAGAAAAGTTATTATTTTTCTGGGTGTCTGTGGCATTATCTTAGGTCCTCCGTACAAATCTTGCTGCAACCCATCTTGCACCATTCATGGGGTTTTGCATGGTGCAGACGGGAAGATGATTCCTGGCAGCTCCATGAATTTCCTTCACAAGGAAAGAGCTCTCTGCAGGGTGGGCTTTGGGGTTGCAGGCTTTCACTTTTCTCTGGGTCTAATGGCAAATATGCAGTGTCAAGTGCAAATGCCAGCAAAGACTGCACAAGAGATGCGCTTTGTTCTTGGGAGGAAAGATAAGTTTTGATATGTTTCTTACTTCCAGTAGAAGCTCAAAGTTGAGTTTTTAGTTGCTGTCAGACAGGAGCTGTAATTTCGGTGAGATTACAAGGTCAAACATTCCTTTTGTCAATTAACGTCCTTTTGTCAGCATAGTTTTCCTACTTGTGGAACCAGCAGAAGATGTGCTGACAAAATACACTTTTGCCAATGTACAATAAATCTACTTGAAGAAGGTCTGCTAACAAAACACTGTACAGGTAGATAATTTCCTTGAGCTAACTCTCAAGAAATTTCTGTCGTTGCAAAGAGGAGTTTCTTCTGATTGTAGATACTCCTGTTGCTCTCAGGAGTTGCTCTAGCTACAACTTCTCTCCCAGAGATTAAAATGAGTATAAGTGAACTCTGCAGTTGGACTGATGACTGCAGATCTTCTGAGAGAATATATTTCAACTTTTCTATAGAACAGTCAAGGCTCAAGAAGCAGAAAAGAAGCCTCAGATACATAGGTGATTGCAAGGTGTTTCCATATCGATAATAAAGTACCATATACCTGGGTTAGTACAAAGCACAGTCTATTCCACGTGTCTGGTAAGCCTCAGAAGCTGCCATTTTTGTACAGAGAAAGGCCCACTGAAATTCTCCAGGAACAACTTTTCCAGCAATTGACCATGCAATGAACTGCAGAACCACAGCCCACAAACACCAGGAGAAATCTGTATTTATACAATGTGTTTTGTAGCTACTACTAGGTAATTCAGTTTACCTGTTTGTGAAACGGGGATAAATATCATGGTACAGACAGGAAAATAAGAGGCAAGTGTTATATGATACATTTGATATACATCATGTTGCAAGGTTATTCAGACTTCCTACAATTTGATTTATCTTGTTGGTATAGTTATGCATTCTTGACCACTGGCTCTACACCATACTTTACAATCAATTTTATAGCTTTCATATTAGAGTGCTGCATCTTGCCTGTGGGCTGGGAAAGACACAATATTTATCTAACCAACTCTAATTTGCAACATTCTGAGCCAATTCTCTTGAATAATTCTTGGTTCTGCACAAAGATCTTCAAGAGCAAACAAGGCTTTAGCCATGCAACTCTCATTAAAAGCAGCTGGGACAATAAGCCCTCGTGTGACTAAAGTTCAGGGATAGGAGTTTGCTAGCAACGTGCCTCAGTCTTTGTGACTAATCAGTCTCATCTGGGACAGCACAATACAGGTAACCATGGGAGACACATTTTCATTAAGGTGTAAATCAGTCACCTTTTTGGAAAGTGACACTGTCACATTGGTATAAAATGGTACAACTTTAGATGCCTCCAAGCAGCCATACCATTCTGCACAGTGCGTGTGGAAGTAACTCACTCTCCTCATAGATAACCCTGACCATGCCAAGGCTCTTCCTACACTCAGAGAATTATTGTCATTATTGGCAATTACAAAAAAAAAAGGCAATTATTGTAAAATATTATTCAAGCCAAAATTCCCTAAAACTTTCACAAGAACATACATCTTTGCATTAAGAGATGTTTAGCCTGAGTCCTTCAGTAAATAGTGCAAATGGCCATATTTTAAAGGTATTTAGATTATTTGATTTAATAAGTGAGTTAGGAATCTAAGTATGCTTTAAAATCCTCCCTGTATTCTAGTACATCACCATGTGTGGGTTCATTCATGAATTTGAAATGTGCTCACAGTCTGCATTTCTACAGGGCAGGATTTGGGATTTACTGTAACAGGGATTACATGTTTGAATGTTTTGAAAGTGGCATCCAGGTTTTCATGTCATAAGTTTTGTTAAGATTACTGTACCTTTATATTTTCTCAAAAGTAATATTCCTACCATTGGACAGTCATATCATTTTCTGTATCCTCTGTTGGCCCTTTTTCCCAGGGTGTACATTTATAACCCAAGGTTATAAACAATTAGTACAATCTAATTTTCAATACTAAGGAAAAGGATATGCTTGATTTGTCTCTAAAGTAGGTTACAACAAAATGAACATGTGAGCTTTGACTGAACAGAAGGTTGAGATAACCTGTGATATTTTCCAAATGTAAAAAAAAAGTTGGCTAGTAAGTGTTGTATAGTGGAGCTATTAATTTCAATGGGATTATGCCACAATAGAATCCCCTCAGTAATTTTGAATATGTTTTCACAAAATTATCCTGGCAGCAAAAAGAATGAATCCTATTTTGTCCAAAATTAAATTCTATGCATAATTTACTGTACTTATCAAAATTCTGAATTCAATTTACCTATAAATATTCAAAGATATACTTCCATTTTCAATTTCTACTGTATTATTGAAAAATGATATAAAGTCAAATGTCCAGAACTATAACTGATATAATTGGGGAAGTTCTGTCAAGATCAATAGTTATGCTGATTAACCCCAGCTGAGGATCTGGCCCAATAAATAGCTAACTACATAATGCACAAAATAATTCACTCTGCTATTAATTAGAACAAGAGCTAACGAACACTAACTCCAAATGCTGGGTCTGCAGAGGGTGTTCCAAAGCACGTACACAGTTGTGGGCAATTTGGGAGAGGATCAATGTGTCAAGTTGTGGAGTTCCCACATTTCTCTGTTCTCAGCTGTAAACCCTTTGCATATTTGGGGAGTAAAGGAGGAGTCTACATTTTTTGCAGATGCTGGAAACATGCCAGATCCTCCTATTACAAATATTTCTACATACTGCCAAATGCTCCCATTGGGAATACTCCTTGTATCCCCATAACTACTGGTTTTGCTCAGTCCATTACTCAATAAAACTAGCCACTGCTCCAGCTGGAATAGTCTGGTCTGAGAAAAAGGGCACCAGAAATTCAAATTCATCTAGCTGGAGAAACTGGGCTGTTAATGGATCCAGCAAGCTGAGATTTGTTACACAATATTTTCATTAAAAGGAAATATAAAGCACTGCCTCACAGGTGCAAATACATTTTACTAGTGTAAAAAAAATCCTTTACTGAGGATCATGTCATTACATAACTTGAAATTATAATAGTATTTAAAAGTATGATGTGAGAGAAATGGTCTAGTGATAATAGTTTTAAATTTCTTTTAGGTCTGTATTTTCATCTATCACTGACTTCAGTGGGGCCAGGAGTTCAGCTCTGATGTCCTAATGATTTGGGAGAAATTGGAAGTATCTCAGCTTTAAAAATTTTTATTTTCTACCTTTAAGCAGTACTTGAGATCAAGTATGTTTTCCCTGGTGAGTCTGAAAGAAAGGGAATGTATTTGCTACCTTCCACTTTCTACATGCAATTTTTCTATTTTCTTATCATTCTGTAACAATGAAAGATGCCACATTAGTGCATAGAGCCTTAATCTTAACCTGTCAGATGCATTCATTCCTTTCACTATAAAATTGCATTTCACATTTTCTTTCCTTAGACCCCAAATTTGCAAACACTTAAGCATGTGCTTAATATTAAGTCTTATTTGGTACAGAATGGGAAAGCAATGAACTGCACTTAAGAGACACCAGTGCTCTACAAAAATATTTTATAGCTGTTTTTCTAGACTATATTTGATTATTTTAATAGCAGATTGAACTGTTTCATCTCATCTCCAATATACCAGAGAAATCTTGAAGCTGCTCTTTAGGCTTCTTTTGATCTGATTAATATTTTCTGGTTTTGAGAATTTCTTCGAACAACCCAATGATTTAATGGCAGCTCTTTTTCCTCTAGCCTAGCATCTAAGCCAGTGCCATCCCACATTAAAGGCAATGAAAATAGACTAGGCTGATTTACAACAAAAATATTTATATTCAATATTAGTGTTTCTGTAGTAGGTCACTAAAGGAATAATAAAAATGGTAGGCTGTTGTTACTGCCTTAAAAAACGGGATTTTTATTTAAGCAAATCATGTCAGTGTCTGAAGCCTACTGGATTATCTTCTAACATATGGTAAGTATTGGTTATGTGGTGTGCTGGCTTGCATTTCATTGTTGGAAAAGCATAGAAAACTGATTTTAGTATGCCTTTGCTCTTAGCAGCAGGGTATAATCATTTTTAAAAGAAATTATGGAATCAAGCATTAGCATACTGTGTAAATTTAGGATTTATGGAAGGATGTCATATATCACACACATATATTGCTTTGGGATGCTTAGGAAATCTTCACTACCACATGTCACTGTTTTGTAGTTGTTTAAAATGGTAACTAAGCACATGCAAAAAGATAGCAATGCTAGGATAGTCTTCAAAAAAATTACATTGTTAAGTATTTAATAAACATACCGAAATGTTAATATATTATCCATTTTTACAACCACTGAACTTTAAAGAATTTCTCTCTGCAAATGCGTCAGTTATCATTATCCCTGAGGGTATTAGCTAAGCCCACGTATTCAGCCCCTTGCAACCTTGCCATTCTTACAGGATTTGCTTCAGGTGCCTGGAGGTGGGAGGATGTGCGGGTGGAAGTCGGGGCTTTTTGAATGCACAGGAGAGAAAACCAGCCCTTCTCATCCCCTCGTGTCCCCTGTGTCCCTCCACCATGGGTTGTCCTCCGCTTTCCTCATGTGGGGGCAGTGAGAGCTGCGCCAGCAGGTGATGCCCTGCCCACACACCTCTGACGGTGCAAGATGAACCCACAGGCTTTTACCTGCAAAGCACTGGGAGATGCGCCCTGCTCTAGCACCAGCACATGCCTGCTGGGTCTCCTGAAAGAACAGCCTGCACATTGTCACTCCAAATGGGAAGCCCAAACAGCAATTGAAAGGTGAGAGAAAAGTACCCATTACATACTTGCCAGCCCATGCTTACTGCTGAGGGTAGGCTTGACTTTACCCTTCACTTTAGATTTCAGCAGCTTAATTAATCTACTAACATCAAAAGGAAAATAATCTGTTCCAAGCAGTCCTTCTAAAGGCTTGGTGCTTTGAACCTTCATTTCAAAATCGATCTCGCCTCTATCAAAATGAATGTAAAACCCAGAGACGAGAAGATCCCTTTCCTGTGACCCTCCACCACTGCCACTTTTGTTCCACCAGACCTCTGCCAGGTGCCCATTTGATCACTGCTATTTATTCTGTACTTTTGTCCAAATAAGGCTCTAAGTATGCTACTCATCCATACAGAGACAGACAAGCCACAAAGCTCCAAAATTGAGGGGGTTGAAGGGTTTGGGCTGTCACAGGCTGTTCTCTCAGATTGTGGCTGTACAGGGGGTGGTTGTGAGGTCACTGTGGTGGCAGGAGCTGGCAGCAAAATATGAAAAGAGGGCAGGAAGTCAGGGTAGCCTTTTTTATATTGCCCTGTGGTCCATGCTGTGCCAATGACACCAGGCTGCCTGTGTAGGACACTGGGCAGTGACCTGGCCAAAGTCCTCTGAGCTCACAGACCTCTTGGTGGTCAAGTGCCAGGCAGAAGAAGGCCCTGTGGAATAATGAACACTGTGAGGGCCTGGAGACAGACCAGAGGCACAGAGGAGATGGGAGGACAGAGCAGAGGATCTGGGCTGCCCAAGGCTCCTCCATTTAGGGACCAGTGGAGCTGCTGTTGATGCAAATGATGGTGAACAGCCATTTAGGAAAGACTGTGTGTTCATGTGACAGCTGTGCAAAGGTGATTGCCTAGGAATAGGACACCTCGACATTTCACTAGAGGGCATCCCTGGCCTCCTGCTCTCAGCTAGGTACTTGCTTGATGGGAGGCAGAAAAGTAAAGCAAGAAACAAAATGGAGTTCTTAGAATTTAAACTGCTAACTGCTCATGAAAGGAAAGGCAGAGCCAGAACCTGTATCAATTATTTTAAATTAAACCTTACAATGCCAGAGTCAGCAATCACATCAGCCACTCATACAAGCTGTTCAAAGTGCAGCTTGAAGCACAAGACTCCCATCCCACATGACTAGCTCAGTGCATTGACAAGGACTATAACTCATATTGGCAAATATTCAGCAAACCTAACATAGCCTGTGACCTGTTGCTTAGAAGTGTTCCTGCAAAAATCTTGTTAATCTCTAATAACCTAGAGAAATCCCAACTTCTGCATTGCTCCATGGCCCAGATTCTCCAAGGTCTGCCATGCATAAGAGGTTTTGTTTCTTGTTCCCCTGATCTGGCCCCTGGTCCCCCACTGGTGTTTTGCAAAGCCTTGGGGACCTTGAAGGGGGAGCTGACTGCCTCTGCCCAGGTGTCCACTAGGGCAGTGCCAGGGAATGGCTCTCTGACCCATTAAATCATTCTGAAAATGCAGTTATATCTAATTAGTGTTTAGCATTGGCTGTCTTCAGTGTTTGCATTGGTTTGTTTCCATGAAGTGAGATTTCTGGGTTATTTATTACTGCTAATATGTTCCACCATGCTTTGACAGTCACCTTATGTTCTGCCAGTTTGGGGTTTTTTGTCAATTACCCTGATTTCGTGTATGCCTCTGACCTTTATCTACAAATACTTCTCACTTCATCCTCTCCAGACAGGAACTTGTCCTTGTTTTCCAGATGGATTGTAAGGGCTGGACTGTAGAATAACGGCACAAGAAATAAGGGATTTGTTTACAAACAGCTTGAAAGGGTTAGTTTACCCAAACACACAAGCTATCCAAATTCCACGTAAAAGAGACCTCTTGTACTGAATGAGAGTAAAGAAAAGCTGTGGCTCATGATCAGGTTTATATTTGCATTTTCCATCAAGGGGTTATTTGATCCCCTCTGCAGGGAGCATTTACTTGAAAGATGGGTCTCAGCCACAAAGTGTAAATTCCATTTCACTCTCCCTAAAAGTCTGGTGTTATTTAGAATGTCCAAGTTTTAGTCCTCCTCTGTGCCAATCTTAGTGGAACCAGAGCTACCTTCCTCCACACTTCAGCTGTCTCTTTAATACACACTCTGCTCTTTCACTGTTGATCTTGTCTCAGCCCCTTGCTCACATGACAATGTCAGCTTAAGCATGTGCAATGAGCTCATAATTCAAAATTACTTGGCTCTGCAGTACAAGATAATCTTAAGAAAACTGCAAATAAATACTGTAATATAATATTCACATATGTGTTATCTGATAATGTACACTGTGGTTTAAATTCTACTACTGTCAAATTCTTTGAGTCATTAAACAAGTGATACTCATTGGGCATTTTAGTCATTCTAGACATGTTTTGACATTTTGGATCAAAACATTTTTTTAGTATGATTAGCTAACTTTCTTAGCAATTATTTTCTTGTGTGTAGCATAAACTAAGAACACTTTATTAGCTATGGCAAATTATCCTTTCTAACTCAGAATTACAGAAGTATATAAAATTTGCATAGTCAACAATTCTGCAGAATTTCTCTAGAAAATAACAACATTAATGATTCACTATGAACTTAAATGTGTTGTGTCTTGACACTATGAAGGGCTGGGATATTATGAACACAGACTTCCACAAAAAAAAAAAATAGAATTAAGCTTAAAAAAAATTTAGATTTGGCTGAAGCCACCAAGGTTGCCGGCAAGACAGTGCTATGAGTGAATTGTGCAGCTGTATTACATCAATTAGTCCCCAAACTGAACATTAATTAAGCTTTTACTAATATTAGTTCATACAATTGCATTCTGTTACAAAAGCAATATTTTAAGGATGAACAGCAACATATTTTCAATTTCCTTGTAGACATAAAGAGAGTCAGAACCCGGAGTGCAATGCATTTAGGAGCGTAATCAGTTCATTGTTCTTATGTTCCTGAAGCTCTAGTAACAGTTTATTTTTACTTTTTTATATCCTTATCTAATAATGGTTTTTCAACTGCTGTTATGTCATCTACAATGAACAATTCTAGGAGATGAGGAGAGAAGAAAAGGAATTCATAGAGAAAAGCAGCTATATCAGTCATGTAGGTAACAACTGTTATCAAATACTTTATCTTATCCTTTTTCATTGGAGCTTGCAAATGGTTCAAACATGCACTCAACCATAAGTGAAGTGTTTATAAGCACCTCCCAACAAAGCTGGTTTTGTGTGAACATAAACTTTTAGGGTCAGCTGGGACCTGAGTCCCAAACTCCTTTCTTGCCCGCTGTGGAACGGGGCCAAGCTCAGTGAGCTGTGCTTTTCTTGCCCTGGACACAAATGAGAGCTGCCACAGACCCTGCAGGAGCAGGACAGGCTTCTCTGGGATAGCCCGGGGAGGACCTGGGGGTGCTGCATGGCTGGAGCTGATGTCTGCACTGTGGGGAGGGACAGGGACATGGTGCTTCAGAGAGACAGTCCCTGATTTCCCCCTTATCCTCCCAAGCTCCAAACAGTTTTCCGTCTCAGCCAACCTCCTTCTGTACAGGGACATATTTTTCTACATTACAATACTGAAGCTTTTAATCTTAAATATTCTTTTGCAGAAAAAAAAAAATAAGTCAACACTGATGATGTTTTCCAGGATCTCATTTTCCCATGTATATTAATATTGTGCCTCACATTTCAGTGACTTTTATTCAAACTTACTACAGTTGAGTTGCAAAATGTAGTCTTTGTCCTTAAGACCATGACAGAGAACTTTATCTGCATTCAGATGCCTACTGGTTTGTGGTATTTCAATAATAAAACAGCAGGATTGAAGGCTCATGATGAGAAATCTGACTAATTACCTGTTAGATGATAGATGGTTGTAACTCGGCAGTGCCAGTCACTGAAAACAAAACACTTCTAGATATCAATCAGCCTCCTGACAAATTCAATTTCCATCACATTCAGTGGACAATAAATGTGAATTTTACCTCAGCAGCTACATAGCTTTGACTTTTAACTTTCCAATATGCATAATGATGTTTTAATAAAGCAGAGATTTCTTTTAAGTAAATTAGTATTTAAATACCTGACATATTTGTATTTCAGGCTCAAAGCTGGTGGAAATAATTAATGTTGCAAATTTGTTTTGTGTTCTACTGCAGACAGTAAAAATGTATTTAATAGCAGTATTTTTGTTTTCTCCATATATTCTTGTTTAAAACCAATTATTTACACTGCTTTTAATGGAGGTATTTACCCTCTTTTTTCAGCACCTTATCCATCTATGTATCAATGAGTTTGGTGCAGATTCTCTATATGACTCAAAAAACAAAATATCCAGCTATCACCATTACATACCAGCATGTGGGCCAAGTTAAAATAAGGAGGGATTGGAGAGTAGAAATTGAATATTGGCTTGAAGAAACATGTCTCTTTCTTTCCACATAGGGACTAATTGCATTGTCAACATCTGGAAGTTGTGGATAAGCTTGTCCACTTCAGAATGAATCTGAGTCCACTTACTCTGTTATAAATCAGAAGAGGTCAATTACAGTGTGTTTAATATCCATGCCAAAAGTATGATATGAAAATTAGGCTCTAGAGGTCATCAATTCCTTGGGCACAGTAAACTGAAAGCAAAGAGAAAACATTAGCATTGTCCCAAAGTTATGGGGGATGTGCATCCTGGTATCACTGCAGCTAATCACCCTGCCCTGTGCATGGTTTGTGCACACAGCAGACAAGAGCAGGCTCTGTCTCAAGCTTCTGAAATCTTCATGTCTCATGGGATACAAATTCTGACCAAACGATTTATCTCTGCCTTTTGGCAACTGGCATCCACACAACAAAAAGGAGGGCAGCAAAATTACATTTATACTTGCTTTAGAGCATTGTGCTTCTCCTATTTTATTTCAAAAAAATAAAAATTTATTTTGGGTTTGTGAGCCTCTGTCTCAAATTTCACCTTTTGTCTCATGGAAAAATAAAATAAGATCATCCACACAACAAAAAGGAAGGGCAGCAAAATTAATTTATATACTTGCTTTAGATTGTCCTCCTATTTTATTTCACCTAATAAAGAATGGAAAAAATAAAAAATAAGATCAAGCCTTAATGCAATTGTCCTTCTTGGAGAATCTCAATGTGCTCCGTCAGCTGTCGGGCAAGAGAAGCTCTGAGGACCCACCACAGGTGTCCACCCGGCCCCTCGGTGCAGGAGCTGCAGGGAGCTTTGTCCTTGGGAAATGGGAAAATTATTAAGCAGGTAACATCTGGGACCTGCTTCTCTGAGGCAACATCAGGGAGAGAGATAACTCTGTTAGCGTAAGCGATGGTCCAGGGTTCCGGGGCCGGCCACTGCTCTGAGCTCAGTGTGATTGATTGGCAGCTGCTGGGACGAGCTTTGGCTGCTCCTTTCTCCCCACCAGGCGCAGCCTCTGCCTTCATCCAGAGCAGGGTCTCTGGGCAGGAGACAGCGGGTGACCCTGGGGACCAGCCTGCCCCAGGGCTGGGCAGGGACACGGGAAGGGCTCGGTGTGAGCTGGGTGCGGGAGCTCCGTGCCACAGATGAGAGCTATGAAAAAACTCAAGAGTGAAACGGCTGAGAATTTTTCACTGGAGTCAGTTGACTCAGGAAACACCCTAAAGCACCGTTTCTTCTCAACCTGAGTCCTTTCCCCGGTCCTGCCTCAGCCCCTCAGCAGAGCTGCCCGGGCACTGGCCATGGTGTGCAGGTCACTGCCCAGGGCAGCGCAGGTCGCACCATGTGGCTCAGATCTGGCTTTCTGGCGTTACTTTGGGCTTAGATGGTTCTGTACTGGAAGCTGCAGCAAATTTGCCCTCCAAACCACATCCCTCTCTGCAGCCTGGCATTTTGCAAGTAACTGTTATTTTCCAATTTGCAGAAATGCACGTTGTTTTTTCTGAATTTGCAGTTCCTATTTCTACTTTGTTTTAAGAAATATTCTTGATAGTACTGCCAGAGTTTGTCTCTGATTTTGTGCAGTCAGGCTATCACTGTAAAAGGTGCCAATATATCTATGAATAAGAGGTTTAGTGCATCAGTGAAAAATTACATTCTTAAACATAGGTTATTAAAGATTATGTCACCAACCTGCATGCGTGCACATACATATCCGTATATTAGAAAAATATGCCAGTAATCAATTCAGAATAGCTTATTTTATTATTTCTTGTGGAAACAATAATGGTTGTATCAACAAATTCTTCTGTTTCTGATTCTGATAATGAAATTACCAGGGCTCGATATTTATATACCACTTTTACCTGTTAGATGATAGATGGTTGTAACTCGGCAGTGCCAGTCACTGAAAAACAAAACACTTCTAGATATCAATCAGCCTCCTGACAAATTCAATTTCCATCACATTCAGTGGACAATAAATGTGAATTCCTCAGCAGCTACATAGCTTTGACTTTTAACTTTCCAATATGCATAATGATGTTTTAATAAAGCAGAGATTTCTTTTAAGTAAATTAGTATTTAAATACCTGACATATTTGTATTTCAGGCTCAAAGCTGGTGGAAATAATTAATGTTGCAAATTTGTTTTGTGTTCTACTGCAGACAGTAAAAATGTATTTAATAGCAGTATTTTTGTTTTCTCCATATATTCTTGTTTAAAACCAATTATTTACACTGCTTTTAATGGAGGTATTTACCCTCTTTTTTCAGCACCTTATCCATCTATGTATCAGTGAGTTTGGTGCAGATTCTCTATATGACTCAAAAAACAAAATATCCAGCTATCACCATTACATACCAGCATGTGGGCCAAGTTAAAATAAGGAGGGATTGGAGAGTGGAAATTGAATATTGGCTTGAAGAAACATGTCTCTTTCTTTCCACATAGGGACTAATTGCATTGTCAACATCTGGAAGTTGTGGATAAGCTTGTCCACTTCAGAATGAATCTGAGTCCACTTACTCTGTTATAAATCAGAAGAGGTCAATTACAGTGTGTTTAATATCCATGCCAAAAGTATGATATGAAAATTAGGCTCTAGAGGTCATCAATTCCTTGGGCACAGTAAACTGAAAGCAAAGAGGAAACATTAGCATTGTCCCAAAGTTATGGGGGATGTGCATCCTGGTATCACTGCAGCTAATCACCCTGCCCTGTGCATGGTTTGTGCACACAGCAGACAAGAGCAGGCTCTGTCTCAAGCTTCTGAAATCTTCATGTCTCATGGGATACAAATTCTGACCAAACGATTTATCTCTGCCTTTTGGCAACTGGCATCCACACAACAAAAAGAAGGGCAGCAAAATTACATTTATACTTGCTTTAGAGCATTGTGCTTCTCCTATTTTATTTCACCTAATAAAGAATGGAAAAAAATAAAAATAAGATCAAGCCTTAATGCAATTGTCCTTCTTGGAGGAGCCATCTCAATGTGCTCCGTCAGCTGTCGGGGCAAGAGAAGCTCTGAGGACCCACCACAGGTGTCCACCCGGCCCTCGGTGCAGGAGCTGCAGGGAGCTTTGTCCTTGGGAAAT
Organism: Emberiza elegans; assembly: GCA_024865655.1. Classification (NCBI taxonomy): domain Eukaryota; kingdom Metazoa; phylum Chordata; class Aves; order Passeriformes; family Fringillidae; genus Emberiza; species Emberiza elegans. The sequence goes on from JALJVW010000149.1 coordinate 13,324,392, forward strand.
GGGAAAATTATTAAGCAGGTAACATCTGGGACCTGCTTCTCTGAGGCAACATCAGGGAGAGATAACTCTGTTAGCGTAAGCGATGGTCCAGGGTTCCGGGGCCGGCCACTGCTCTGAGCTCAGTGTGATTGATTGGCAGCTGCTGGGACGAGCTTTGGCTGCTCCTTTCTCCCCACCAGGCGCAGCCTCTGCCTTCATCCAGAGCAGGGTCTCTGGGCAGGAGACAGCGGGGTGACCCTGGGGACCAGCCTGCCCCAGGGCTGGGCAGGGACACGGGGAAGGGCTCGGTGTGAGCTGGGTGCGGGGAGCTCCGTGCCACAGATGAGAGCTATGAAAAAACTCAAGAGTGAAACGGCTGAGAATTTTTCACTGGAGTCAGTTGACTCAGGAAACACCCTAAAGCACCGTTTCTTCTCAACCTGAGTCCTTTCCCCGGTCCTGCCTCAGCCCCTCAGCAGAGCTGCCCGGGCACTGGCCATGGTGTGCAGGTCACTGCCCAGGGCAGCGCAGGTCACACCATGTGGCTCAGATCTGGCTTTCTGGCATTACTTTGGGCTTAGATGGTTTTATACTGGAAGCTGCAGCAAATTTGCCCTCCAAACCACATCCCTCTCTGCAGCCTGGCATTTTGCAAGTAACTGTTATTTTCCAATTTGCAGAAATGCACATTGTTTTTTCTGAATTTGCAGTTCCTATTTCTACTTTGTTTTAAGAAATATTCTTGATAGTACTGCCAGAGTTTGTCTCTGATTTTGTGCAGTCAGGCTATCACTGTAAAAGGTGCCAATATATCTATGAATAAGAGGTTTAGTGCATCAGTGAAAAATTACATTCTTAAACATAGGTTATTAAAGATTATGTCACCAACCTGCATGCGTGCACATACATATCCATATATTAGAAAAATATGCCAGTAATCAATTCAGAATAGCTTATTTTATTATTTCTTGTGGAAACAATAATGGTTGTATCAACAAATTCTTCTGTTTCTGATTCTGATAATGAATTACCAGGCTCACATTTATATAGCACTTTTCATTAGAGATGTACTGAAGACGCTGTAATGATTTTTTTTCTTAATCAAACCACTGTACAGAAGAGATCTACTCAGCCTTTCCTAAAGCAGCCTGACATCAAAAGATTTCAAAAGGACAAAGGCTGCTTTTAAAAGCTAACATACTATTTATGATTTCAAATGGCAGAGGTATGATTTAGCCTGCTTTATTACAGATGTTATAAATGATGTTTCACATAAGAATATTATTCTCTTATTGCTTTCCAGGTAGAGTTTCCACCGGCTTCATTAAAGGTCTGAATGTAAAACAGCTGCAGAACCATGAATTGGGTCCTGGTAAGTGAAATTGTCCTTTTTTTTAAAAATCTTTTGACGTGGCAACATGGCAGCTATTTAATTACACTCATGCAAGAACAATAAATAAAAGTCCTATGACCTTTTGTTTCAATAAAATAAAATCTACTTATTCTTTTTAACTAAAATGTCATTTCCCATTTATTTTCCCCCAATGTGGTTGCCAGTGTCCAATTTTTAGGCTCAGTGCACAACAGTGATAAGGTCAAAACCTGAGACAGGGTGATGTGATTAGCCCTGTCCTGGGCTACCTCATAAAAATGTCGGCCACACAGCACACGCTCTGTCATGCAAGAAAAATTGTTTACAAAAGAGTTCAACCAAACAGAGTTGTAGGAACATGCAAAGGACTTTTTACAGTCTTCTCTCAACTGATTTTTACAAATGAGATCAGGGAGAGAGGGAGGGGAATTCAAAAATGGGTAAATAGAAGATAAAAGTGGACAATGTGGAAAATCAAAAACTGAGGTGGGTGGTCTGGCAGCTCGAGTAACTGCTGCAGATGACCTTATGAAGCTAAGGTGTGATTCATCAATCCCAGAAGATTTGCAATATGTGATATTTTCCCTGCTTCAGAATAGGCAGTAACCCAAACAAAACCTGACCTGATGAGGTTTGGTTCACAGAGGTCTCATCTCTCCATGAGAATAAGTGGAATTACAAGCATAAGTACCAAACACTAATATGGCACCATAGCCAGGGACTTTATTTGTCATGCAGAGAGTGAAAACAAAGCTTTCTACTAGATTTATTGGTAAAAGGGAACAGAAGAATCTGGTATGGACAAACTGCATGTTCCCCACATCTCAACTGCCAGGACTTCCTGCCCTCAGGCATAGATATATTTATCTGGTTATAATTCAGTAAAGTTGTGTGATTTCAAGCCATTCCAAACAAACAAAATATCTAGGATATCATTCAAGGATGTCCTGACAATGCAATATTTCCCCTTTCAAATTAAATTTTAAAATAGAGATGCTAATTAGACGCTCTCACAAAGAGGAGTTCTTCTCAGAAATTGTTTTTATTAATTTTATTTTTTAAACAGTTTAAGGACTGTAAAAATTAAAATGATGACAGTTTTATCTGGATGAAATTATTATAACATGTACATCACTGGGGGAGAGAGAAAAGCATATGGAATATATATATATATTCAGAGCTTGATTGTGCTGTTTCTTTGTATTCAAAGGCCTCTTTGACTTCACTGGAAATTTTACATATGTGACAGTCACAGAAATGAGTCCTCAAATTGTACAGAAATCAAATTTCCATGTTAAAGAGACCCTGTTTCTAATTTCACTTGGAAAAATCATAGTTTTTCATATGAACCCCATCTCGTTATTTTTCCAGCCTTTCTAAACATTGGTGCTGTTTATAAGTGAGGGTCACTGGGGAGGAAAAAAAGAGATAGAAAGAAAAAGAAGACTTTATGTGTACCAGGGGATAAATATGTTACTGGAACAAGTGTTTGGTGTTGAGTGTACTGTCAGGAGTAAAGAGAAACATGGATAATACCATTAGCGCCCCAGTGCTCAAAATAAAATATTAATGGCAGCATTTCCTGAGAAATTAAATTACTAGAGAAAAAAAGTCTTAAAAATATGCATTCCACTGCCTTGTTGAAAGCCCTCACACAAATTATGGTCAAATTAATATTCTTTTTGTCTTTAGCACACATAGTTTATGACCTTGAGAGATGTTCTCATGTAAATGTCTGACGTTTCCTTATTCAGAGGTGGTCATATTTCACACACACTCACTGGCCAAGGGAAAGAGCATAACCATGAGCTACGTTGGAATGGATGAAATTCAGGTGCCTGTTTGCAGGAGTCATAAAATCATCTGGGGTCTGTTTAGCCTCTACTTAAACCTCCAAAACTGTTCAACTTTAGTCATTCTTGACTTGAGGGCATTGATGCTGACCAGTCTGGTTTGTCCCAGCTACACTGATGGACAGTCAGACTCAGCACATGGAAAGAGGCTCTTTTTGTTGCAATGCTTTACAATTTCTTTAAGGTTCTTATTCAGCCATTAGCAGTGACTCACTGGTTGTTAGAGAACTGCAGTTCTAACTAAACTGAAAATAAAAAAAATCGAGATCCATTCTCACAGAGGTCCTCCGTATGTGATAAATACTGGCTGCTATGCTTCTAGGAAGACTATAATTAGCTAAAATATAATTCATTATGTCAAGTCTCCAATGCACACTATATTATCAACAGGAGTAAAAAAAATTATTTCTAGATTGTGACTATTTCAAAAAGGTTATTCCTTGAAGTAAAGAAGAGAAATATTATGACTCATGCCTATCAATTTTCTATTGCCTATATTCATTTTTTATCTGAAAAAAAAAAGAAAAAAGAAAAAAGAAAATGTCCTGCCAATAAGTTGAAATTTTTAGCATGTTTTATACACATTAAAATCATGCGTCAAGTAGGTTAATAATACCCCAGCACCTCAGAAGCAGTGGAGAACACAACCTTCCTTTGCCCTGACTGTGATACAGGAAAAGGCTTGCTCCTGCTGAGACTATGAGGGGGCTGAAACTTTCCTTTCTCTAATAAGGTCACCAAGAAACACAGATATTTGGGGCATAAAGCTTCATTCAGTTGAATACTGTCAAATGAGAAAAATGTGTGTACTTCACACAATGCCTGTCCGACACTGGTGTACTGACTTCAGGTCAGGCCAAGTGCATGTCTCCTACCCCAGTCTTTGCAAGAAGACTATCCCTAACACTGTTCTTAACTAAAATTATATAATTAAGTATTTTCCACAGTCATAAATAAATTTTGCAGCAAGGTTTTTCACACTTCTCCCCCATTTTGTGATATAATCCACGCCACTGAATTTTTGCAGAATTGAGGGAAACATGGTTAAACCTAAGATCCCACAGCAGTATAATAAATATTCATCAGTACTACATTTGTCTTTATGTACTTCCCAAGCTTCAAAATAGCTAAATGACACAAATTTGTTACAGTGGTAACAGCAACACAATTATGGTTAGTGGCCTGTCGCTGCTACCATCCAAACTTCAGCTCACAATAATACAAAACTCTTGACAGGCCATTCATGGATCAAACTTAAAATATAAGGAAAAAAGAGAAATTGTTTTAACAACAGAGAGTTTATGGAACTGCCAGATGACAAGCTAGTATACGGAGGAGAAAATTAAATGTACAGAGGAAAAAAACCAAAATCAACCATGCACATTGCAGATAGGTTTTGCACATGCACAAAATATTTACCTTGACACTTTTAAAACCCAGTACTTTTCTTAAAGGAATGGAAAGAAATTGAGACCCTGAGGGGATGTTTTTCTCCATGCCAGAGGCCCAGAGTAGCTCAGGAGAAACAGATATGAAAGGAATGGTTGCTGCCCACGTGGGCATCAGGCAGCTGCTGGTACTGGAGGTGAACATCTCGAGGGGGAGCCCAGGAATAAATCCTCCTTGAAGGCTACAGGCACCTAACAGAGAAGTTTCCATTCCCTGATCCATCACTAGATATTACACCATAAACTAGGGGTGAAACATATCATTTGGTGTTCTTCATGGTCTGGGCCTGATGTATGGAGCAGGAAAGGAAGAGGAAGGAGTGGAATAAAGGAGCAGAAGAGAGAGGTTTCTTCCAGTGATGGGCCAAGGACACTCAAGTCAGGCTTCTGCTCTACCCTGCCCAACATGAGTTTTTCTGTCTTCCTCAGCTCTTTGAAAGCCAGAAGAGGACGGCAGCAAGCCCAGCTGCAGTGACCCTCCCAAGGTGACAGCCAGTGCTCCCCAGCATCTCCACCAGGATGGATCAGGCTGGCCCTGAGAACTCAGGGCCTTCTTAGGGATTATCCCTGAAACAAGGTTCCCCACTCAAGGGAGAGGTGCTCACCCATCTTCTCACAAAATATTGTGTATGGGAGTGCTACAACAGGGGCTTTGGATATTCAAATACAATTTTTAGAGGAAACACATTCTATAGCTCCATGTTCCACCATCCAGGGAATTGCTAACGCAAATAATTAAAACTAATATATGGTTGTAAAAATAAATGAATAAAGTATATTTCATTATGCAGTATCCTTGATTTTTATGGTGTTTGATTACTCACTAATTTGCAAAATGTGGTAATCTGCAGTATGCATCCAAGTCATTAGTGAAATCATACTGTACTTTAGTCAACAGGCTGATGATCTGACATGTCCCAACAGCACCCCTTTACAGAAGGGTAAAATGAATTAAAGGCTCTGATTCTTGTTCTTATAAAAGCCAGTTTACAACACCCAGGCAATGAAAAGGAACCATCGAGTTTCTACAGAGAGGCCTATGGTGCTATAAATGAACACTAAAATAAGTAATAATGTGGCCAAAGGCACTTATGCCTTTTGGGGTTTCTTTTCACATATTTTATCTTTTAGTATCTCTGATTAAATTTGGTAAGAATATGTAGGTGACACCTAGAAGACAAATATAACTTGGTATGGATCAACAGTGTTAATTCCAACACCCAATTTTGAGAAACATATGTTCTCTTGAACAGATAGATGGGTGTTATCATTGGCACAGCTATAAATAAATATTAAATCCTCATCAGTCAAAATAAGGAGTACTCTGAGGTTTCACTTTCATCACATAACAATAACACCTCTAGAAAAACATTAAGTCTAAATGATAGCATATTTATTATTTGACAAAAACTATCTCGCAAAATATTTTGGTTTAATTCCCAGATGATTTACATAATAGATTATAGCAGCTGCTATAACAATTCCAAAGGTTTTTTTTTTTTCTGACTAGTCTTTGAATCCTCTAACACTGCAAGTGTTTTTCCAGATCTTATTTTTTAAATTAGCATGCCTTGAGAAAATACCTACATGTATTTTCCTAGAACAACGCTAGCTATTGATCTCAGCTTGACAAAAGTGGAAGAATTCATAGGTCATTTCAAAGTCACCTGTTGAAGCAAAAGAGAAGAAATGTTTCTCCTTCACCAGCCTGGAATCTTTAGAGACCAGTGGATGGTGCAAAGGCCTCTGAGGGGCACATACAGTGGGGGTGCACAGGCAGAGCGGAGCGTCCTGGCACATTGTCACAGCATTGCAGCTTTTCCATTTGAGCCCTGAAACAACTGGTTCCGTCCTGAGCTCCTTCTCAGGAAAAACTCCTGAAGCAGTGGCAGGCCTTTTGTTTAATTGTAGCCACGTGCAAATTTATTTTGGGATGAGCATATAATTAATCCATTAAAAGGTTCCATGGGACATTCCAAAAGTCGCCGTGAAAAATTATTGTCAGTGTACAGCTGAGATGCTGCTTTATAGAATTAGCTCATAAAGTGGTATCGTGTGTAATTGCATTCGTGTTGTCACTGTCTCTTTGTAAATCTCCAGAGATTTACAGCGTCACACACTGCAGCAAGACCATCTAATATTTATAATGTTTCTTTATTTTCATCTTCTTGGAACAAAACTTGTAGAGTTACAGAAAATCTGACAAGATGTATCAGAAATAGCAGAGTCCACTTGCAGTATCCATAGCAGGACACAGCACACAGGCAGACACGACACCACAGGGATTGCAAGTGACCAAACAGCTGCATGACATTTACTCAAAATACTTTCTGCATTTAACACACTTATTGAGCAGAACTTGAAAATAGGGTCATTGTTTATTTGGGCATGGCAGAGGGGAAACTTTGGTTTTTTTACTCGACCTACAGAGCATAAACAGATCTGGATTGTAAAGCCCTTTCATTCTACTTTTACAGGTAGAAATAATGTTTTAACTAATGACAGCTTTGGTTGGGCAAAAGTTAAAACGCTGCAGAACTTATCCTATAGTTTAACTCAAAGTCCTTCTTGGAAGAGGATGGACAGATTGTTCCTGCACAGATTCATATCAAAAGTGAGTTGTTTACAGCTTTTTGAAACATTTAGGATTTCATTTTAACACTTCCTTGTTTATGACAAAAAAACTAGGAGCATGCAGTTTTCTGATTGCTACCATCAACCAGCAGGAAAATGCTTAAGCAAGAGTAAAACAATTTTCTTTATTACTGGTGGGCTCTTGAAGTATATATCCAAGCTTCATAAAGAACATAGCACCAACTGGAAATTTTGCCAGAAGAAGAAAACAAGAATTTGGCCCTTTCTCTGCAACTACTGACAACACTCCACAATTTCATGCTGTTAGGATTTTTTAATTAAATGAGCTATTCTTCAGTACACAATAGAACTAAAAAGGAGAGAGTATCTAAGTATGAGGCTAAGTTTGTAAAGGGGTCTCTAAGTCCTTTGCAAATGTGTGCAGAAAATTAAAAATTCCTTGACACCAAGATCACCGAGATTTTCTAGATAAGAAAGTCCATATATATTTTTAAGGGGCAGGGTTTTTTAAATAGCTGTGCTTTTTGCTACAGTCAATAAGTATCATGAGAAGGAGAAATATGATATTAAACAGGATCTGATCCTAAACTTATGGCTCCAGTGGGAACCGACTAAACACCATTTATAGCATATCCCAACAGAAACACTCCATTTGCTGTAGCAGTGTTTACTGCATTGAATTCTCTGAGCAGAAAACAGCTTTTTCACAGTCAAGTTCCAATATTAGCAGTGAATTAATTATTATGTTATATTTGCAGGACCATGCTAAGGCTGAGAGAGCAGTGGGAGAGAGGAGGGGTCCCTTGTTGCTTTTAGTCCTTGGCAAAGAAGAATATGGCTGTGGTAATCTGGGCAATTTTCAACTTTCAGTCATGTGGCTGGAAAAAAAAATACTAGAAAGGACCTGACCAAATCTTTTATATAGTTACTACATTCCTACAAAAACACGTTTGTCTAAAAGAACAATATTTTAAGAAATATCCTAAAATGAATCTTTGCTTGGATAAGGTGATTTGCATGTCATTTCTATCAGCTCTGCAATACCAGTCCAGGTTTCTTATCTGCACTTGCATCCAAACACAGACTTTTTTATGCCAGACATAAATCAATAAATTTCAATCCAGAATGTTGCCTGTAAATAATTTTAATCTAGAATGTTACCTGTAAACAAAACACTATAACCAAACCAGAGCTGGAAAGAGACGAGAAGTGCAGTACCTGTACAGTGATTTACACTGAGCCTCTCCCAACTCAATGGAGTCTGCCATTGATTTCAGTGTAGTTTGGTTCAGTCCCTTATTTCAGCCCTCATGTGTTTTGCCAGTTTAATGTAGTTACCCTTCCTGGTAGCCTTTGTCCACTGCTCCTTATGGGAACATGCAACAATTTGCTGTATGATTAAAAATGTCTGTGGAAGTATGAACCTCATTGTATATTGACCAAACAGACCTAGAGGCTAGACAACTCTGACAAATGTCACAACAGAAAACTAATAGAGCATTAGAAGTATTTTCATTTTACTTTTAAAAAAATATCCTGAGTATTTAAAACAAATTAACAAGATGATTATAAATGCTCATACTAGGGATATTCATCTCAGTGAAAGTCCTGCAGCAAGCAGAAATGGTAAATAAAAATAAATAACAAAATCTAAATGGATCAAAAAATGTGACTGACACAAAAATTGCTATAAGCTTGTGTAACCTGCTTCACTCACCTATGTGAAAGATAATGATTTTGATTCAAACATAGATACTCACATTAGATTTGTAACTGCCTTTATTATAACCCCACTTCCTAAACCTAACATGCCAATAAAGCATAAAGATACAATGAGGAAAATCCAAACCTGAATAATTAAGTGCTTACTTTTTATAAATAGGAAAAAAATACCTCAAGTGCTGTATGCTGGCATTGTATTTACAAATTCTTGATTTTTCAATCATACATGTTAGCAATGTTTCTTGATTTGTATAACAGAGCTAGTGGAAATACATTTCTATTCGGCACTCGTGTTATCTATCAGATAAACATTTTCAGGGTGTTTCCTAGATTACAGCTCTTTTAGATGTCAGGCAGAAGCTACACTTGCTCTGTTGGGATTTTTTTTTTATGTGCAATACCTTAAAACCTAAAATTCTACTGCAAACCACCGTCTGTTACAGTGCTTCATGCTGACCTGGGTGTAAACTTTCACCATTCAGGAGAGTCAAAGGAGGGTGAAATTTAAAGTGCAAAAATATATCTATTTGCATGGGGGGCAGGCGGGGAAGAAAGGAGGGGAAGAAGGGGGAAGGGAGATTTTTTTCAGAAATATTACACCTAGTCCAACTTAATGTCTAACGTGAGTTGTTTGAGCTTGCTTGGCCTGCAGCCCGCAAAGGTATCCTCTCAGGTTGGCTGTCCATTTTCTTTTCATATGAATTTTTAGTAAAACCTACTTGAAATAAAACAGAGCAAAAGATACACCATAACATCTGCATGAGTTTTTTATCAACTTCTGAGGGGACCATTTTACATTCAGACTGTAAAATACGCACAGAAAATAGGCCTGAGCGGAATTCTGAACCTCACAGCATTTGGTTTATATTTTTTTGACTAGAAGTGAAGTGTCTGGCACATCATTCATTTCTTCCTGGAAGGTGCAGATTTGAGGACATGTTCAACCCTGCTCTGAGTTTGGACAGTTTCAGAATAAAAGGGAGCTATTCCCAAAGTCCCTGCCCTCTAGGTCTGCCTTTTAGATAATGAAGTTTCTGAAGGCATTGCTCAACTCAAACCGACTAAAGAGGAAAGGGGGGGAAAAAAGGAGGGGGGGAGGAGTAATATGACAGAAAAGTACATGGTTTTTGCATTTCTTCTGAGTTTATTCCGAATTATATCCATCTGTGTGAAACAGCTAGCTCCCTAGCAAATTAATGGTCTGATGATTCAGGGAAATGTAGAGCTAGGTTCTTTGTAGTAAAATGCATGTAGATGAGGAAAGGAGTGCACAGAGGTGAATCCAGTTTGGTAGGATAGACGTTTTCATAGATCAAGGATTAATTTGAAAACAATGGGCTTCTAATAAAATGCCAGCGTTATAATAGTTTTATTAAAACGCGTCTTGGAATATAGGATAAAATTGTCTCGGACTCAGCTGCAGCCCGCTGAGGAACCTGAGTGGAGTCACCATTTATTAGCAGAGGCGACTCATTAGAGAGGAGGGAAGAGCTCGGTCCCGCTGGAGCTGGAAGTTTTGCCCGAGGAGCTCAGGATCGGCCCCTTGCCGTGCCCCTGCCCCTGCCGCCCGCTGCAGCGCGGGAGCGGCGCTCACCTCTTCCCGCGGGGAAAGGACATCAGTCTGCGCCTCGGGAACGCTCCGCTGCCTCTACAACAGCGATCCCCTGGCCAGCCAGCCTGAGCAGAGCAGCAGTACCCGCAGATGCTCAACAAATGATCGCCTAAAACACGAAACCCTGATTCCTTCTCTTCTTCCAGCCTTTTTTTTTTTTTTTTCCTTTTTGCGACAGCAACTTCTGGAGATTAATCCCTCTCCAGAGTTTGCCCGTGCCTTGTCACGTCAGTACCGTCCTGCACAACTTAACGAGATAAACCCTGACAAGCTAATCAGCCCGGGCGGGGGCTGGCGCCGCTCCGCGCCCCCGCGGCCGCCTGCGCGCCCGGCCCCGCGGATCGCTGCCCGCACGGCGGGCGGCCGCTGCGCGCCCCGGCCTCGCCCGCCGCGCCGGGCCGGCCCCGAGGGCAGCGGCGGCGCCGGGCGGAGCCCGCGGGCGCGGGCAGGGCGGCGGCGGCAGCGCCGAGCGCCCGGGCCCGGCCGACCCCGCCACTGTGCGCGCCCGCGGCCTCTGCGCGGCTGCGGATGGCGGACCCGCGGGAGGAGCCATAGCGGGCGGTACCGCGCCCCTGTCTCAGGGCGCGCAGGGGACGAGCCCTGAACTTGGCGGTGCCCGCGGCTCCCCGCGCCTCTCCGCCGGGACCGCGCTCCTGCCGCCGGCCCGGGGCTCCCGAGCCCGGGGCAGCCCTAGCCCGGCTCCTTGCGCCCCGAGCCGGGCGCTGAGTATCGCTTTGCCCGGAGAATTAGAGCGTCTAATTTATCCAGGCCTCATTTGCGACCGGTCTCCTGCTACATTATGTCAGCAAAAGGTCAGCTGGACTCAGCGGTTCTCTTCATTTTCTTAATTTTTAAAACAAACAAACAAAACAAAAAAAAAAAAAAAAAGAGAATAAAAGAGGAGGGGGGTGTGTGATGGGGGAGGGCGGGGGAGACAAACCAGCAAGTTATTCAAATTCAACCTCATCTGAATAATCGTGAATTTGATCCAGTCAGAGCTGCAGACTGTACATTAAAAATAAACGTCCAGGAGGCATTTACCGAACTTGATTTATTAAAAAAAAAAAAAAAAAAAGAGAGAGGTTTTAAAAATGCAACGTCTGTCTAGCCCTTCTCCCAAAGATGGAGTGAGTTTTCAGGTACTGCACGAACCTTGCAGAGTGGTATAAGTGTGTCCGCAATACTTAAGCTGAATGCTTGAGCCCCCCAGTCATAATTGTATGTTCACAAAGCACATATGGCAGCTGCATTCTTTGTATAGTTTGTTATGATCTGGTGTGTAATGTAAATATATAAGTTCCGACCGAAAACACAGGCTCGTTTTCCCCATAACAACCAAAAAAAAAAAAAAAAAAAAAAAGAAAAGTTGCTTTTCAAACTTAAAAAGAATTACATTAGTGCCGTGCTACTGTCGGAGCCAGCAGTGATTATTTGGTCTGTTTGCTCCCATTCAGAGTTAATACACGACAATAGTTTTACTCTGTGCTGCTTGACGTGAAACCACTGGGGTTGGGCAATTCTGCTCCAAACAAATACAACTTCTACACCCATCCCTGGGACAGCTAGCCGAGAGCTGAGCGAGTTTTGCAATGGAGAAAAGCATCACTTACCACGACGGGGATCTAGATCTCGGCAAATGCTGCCAGTAGGTCTGAGAAGTGAAAAAACTGGAAGGGAAGCGCAAAAAGCAGAAAGTTGGAAAAGGGGATTTGTGTGTGTGTGTGTGTGTGTGTGTGTGTGCGTGTGTAAAAGCCAGAGGGAAATGCGAGCACAGCGCTCCCTGCTCTCCCTGGTCGCCACCAAAACAAAGATCCAGGAGTTAAGGGAGCAAAGCTGTGCCAGATCTACACACACGGCTCCTCAGGGCCAAACCTCAGCTTCTCACTCACTCCAGCTAGCGACAAGGGTTAATGCTCCGGAGGGACAGGCTAGCCGGCCCCTGACACCATTGGCTAGGAAAAAAAGCAGGTTTAAGGTAAATTTACAGACGCTTTGCAAGTTGCAAAGGGATAGTTTTCAAATTAATATAATAGCAACAACAACAATAACAATAACAATAACATTACTAACAGAAAAAGCAACAACAACAATAATAATAGAGCCCATTCTTGTCCAGTTGGCTGAGAAGCGAGGGCACGTCCCCCTCCTCTGCCCCCGCAGCGAGCGCTGCGCGGTCCCGTCCCGGCGCAGCCGCCCGCGCCCCGCGCCTGCCCCAGCCCACCGGGGGGACCTGGATAGCCCTGGAAGCACAACAGAGGGACGAAGCCTTGGGAACAGGGCTGGGGGGAGGGAGGAAACGAAGCAGCCATGAGCACTAAATGCAGAGGTTCTGGCTCGCACTTAAGAGATCAACAGTTTTCTTTGGAGCTAAATGGTGGGAGCTGGTTCCCACGCGAAGGCGTGGGCATGTGGCTCAGGTGTGTGCCCGGGTGCCGCTGTCCCCCTGAACGCCGCCCTCCTACCCCTGCAATTACCGGGGAGCTTCCCCTTCGGCTGAGGGGGAAAATGCAAGAAAGAAAAAAGCCTGGATGGAAAATAGGGGGGAAACATGTATGAATACGCATCTGTTTAAATGTTGGAGCAAATGGTGACAACAGCAAATGCCCAAGACAAGCTTCCACTTGGGGAACCGAGGTCAGGATCTGCCCTTTCTGAAATGAAAAGGCGACATGATGGACATCGGCTTTATTGTTGCCCCTTGTAGTCGGCTGGGGCGTGCAGGGAACCTCAGCCTTGCGGGGAGGGGGACACAGGCACCCAGGTGTTGGTCGGAGAGGGCTCCACAGCCCAGCCCAGGAGCACACACCTAGGGGCGCGTTCGTCTGCAGCGCCGGGCAGGGAGGGGAGAGGGGGCGATGGGAGAGGTGGGCTGTGGCGGAGGGGGAAGAGGGACAGAGAGGCTGCAGAGAGGGAATTGTCGCTGGGCGATTTCCAGCCCGCCTGGCTCCACCCGGAAGGGCCTTTCTGGGAACTTCGTGGGTGCTGGGCCGGGCCGTGCGGACGCGGCCGTGCCCGGGCCGGGGCAAGTGCCCAGGTGTGCCCGGCAGCCCGCGCGGATTCCGGGGGCTCCTGCCTCCATCCTGCCCGCTCCCGCCGGGCTCAGGGGAAAGAAAAATCCACGTCATTACAAAGATACAGAAGCACATTTCTGATACTATGGGATGTTATTTTGCCACCCTACAAAAGGTTTTAAAATCACTTTGTGCCGCTGAACAATGAGTACCGGGAATTGCTACTATTTGTTTTTAAAAAAATTAAAAATTAAAAACCTACAGTATACAAAGGAATAAATGCTAAGAGCCTGCATTTCTTCCTCGGCTCTATCATGCAATGTCGATATATCAGCAATAAAATATGATGGGCCATACAGTATGATGAGGTTTTCTTAAGAGGAGCGAGACAGAAAGGAATCCATTACAAGAACCTTTCTCCCTTCCCCAGAGACGGTTCCCTTCTGGTGACCGTACCCGTCGCGTTTTGACACATCAGCCCACGAAGAGCCACTCGGCCGGCGACCCCCGGCGCTGAGAACGGCTGTGGGGAGGGGGCCGGGGGTGCCCGAGGAGCCCGTCAGAGGAGGGAGGTCGCGTTTGCGCAGCGGGCAGGGGAGGCTGAAAGCGCCCGGGCTGCGGGGTCCGGCGCGGCGGGGGCAGCCGGGCCGGGCCGGGCCGGGCCGGGCGGGGCGGGCGCGGGGCGGGCGGGCGGGCAGCACGTGCGGCGGCGGCGCTGCCGTGCGCGGGCGCGGGGCGGGCGCGGGGCGGGCGCGGGCACCTTCCGCGGGCGGCGGGGCCGCGTCATAAATATTCAACAGCACGTGCAGCCGCGCCGCGGGCGCGCATGCGCCGCCGGGGCTGCCGCCGGGGCGCTCGGCGGGCGCTCGCACACACAGACAGACAGACAGACAGACACACAGACACACAGACAGACAGACAGACACAGCCAGACACACACATCGCGCACACGGGACTCGTACGGAGCACTCACACGCTCACACAGCACTCACACACGCATCACACGCGTGCAGATGCACACACGCATCCACATCACTCATACGCAGCTCACGGAGTACTCAGACAAACATACACACACCCCAGTGACACTCGCAGAGCACTCACACACAGGCTACTCACACAAACACACCTACACTCCACTAACAGGCACACCCCAGTGACGCACACACCCCACTGACACGCACAGAGCACTCACACTCACGGCATTCACACACAGAGCACTCACACAAATACACACACACCCCACTGACACGCACAGAGTACTCACACTCACGGCATTCACACACAGAGCACTCACACAAGCCCACACACACACCCTACTGACACACACACCCCACTGACACGCACAGAGTACTCACACTCACGGCATTCACACACAGAGCGCTCACACAAATACACACACACCCCACTGACACGCACAGAGCACTCACACTCACGGCATTCACACACAGAGCGCTCACACAAATACACACACACCCCACTGACACGCACAGAGCACTCACACACTCACAGAGCACTCATACACATGGCACTCACACAAGAGCACTACACACACACCCCACTGACACACACACACTGACACGCACAGAGCACTCACACTCACTCACAGAGCACTCATACACATGGCACTCACACACAGAGCACTCACACAAGCGCACACACACACCCTACTGACACACACACCCCACTGACACGCACAGAGCACTCACACTCACTCACAGAGCACTCACACACACGGCACTCACACACAGAGCACTCACACAAGCACACACACACACCCTACTGACACACACACCCCACTGACACGCACGGAGCACTCACACTCACAGAGTGCTCACACACACAGAGCACTCACACTCACTCACGGAGCACTCACACGCACGGCACTCACACAGAGCACTCACACAAACACACGCACACCCCACTAACACGCACACCCCACTAACACGCACAGAGCACTCACACAGAGCGCTCCCACAAGCACACACGCAGCCCAGTGACACGCACAGAGCACTCACGCTCACACGGCACTCACACGCAGAGCGCTCACACAAACACACACGCACCCCACAGACACGCACCGCCCCCACGCACAGCCGCGGATTCCAGGCACCGTCCCCAGGTGGTCAGTCCTGAACGTCCCGGCTGCCCCCCGGCCCCCGAAAGGGGCAACATCAAGCACAAAACACGTGGCCTGGAGGGGGGAAGCTTGCTGATGTGGGGGTATTTTCCCGGGCTTATTTTTTCTTCACTCTTTGGTCATATTTCCTGACGGGATTTTTGGAAGTGAAAAGGGTACTAAAGGATCTTGCAGTTCTGCCCCGTGCCAAAACACAACTTTCATTTTTTTGCTAAGCAAAGCCGTACCCAGGTCTCGACAAGCAGAATGTGAGGACTCGGACTTGAGTATGCCCCATTGATCCTGCACCCTCACTGCAGCTACCCCAGACAGCTAATTCTGTGTTTGGGTCCCCAGATGTAAATACATGCACAATCACAGATGCAAACATCGAGCATTTTTTTAATAGCAGTTTCATAGAGAGGTAGTATGATCGTATATATCTAAAAGGTAATTAATTTGATTTATTGTACTTGAAAAATCCTGTCTGCAGTACGGGCGTCATCTGGAAACTTCATGCTATTTTATACTATCGTTCTAAAGCCGAAATAAATGTTACGAATTGATGACAGCTTCCAGCTGCATGATAAAAATAGCCCCTTCTCTTCACAGGATCGTGTTTCATGTTATCGAAGATGAACCAAATCTGACCCATAGACGTCCGCAGCAGGGGAAAAAAATTGATACAAAATAAAAACCTTGGCCATTTTTAATAAACAATGCTCCCTAAAACGCAGTACCTTTGCGGAAAAATGGAATCCACCTTCATACGTTCAGCAGGTTCAGGAAATCAAACCTGCCCCTCATTCAAAATAGAAATCTCAATTATTAATCTTTCCGGGTGAATTTGGAAATTACACCCATTCTGTTACAAATGCCACCCACCGTACAGAACATTTGCACTGAGATTCTGTGAGCCTTCGAAAATGTGTACTTCCGTGTAAACACATGAACGTGTGTCTTTCTAGAAACACCGTTCTTCTTTTACGTAGAAATGTAGACAGAGCGAGAGGTAATGTACAGATACGGACATATTTGTAATACAATCAGCAACGCGAACGGTGATTTCGGTGAGCTTGTGTGCATCTGCGGCAGTGCCCGCGTGTCCCGTGAGCTGTAGCCACAGCACAGGCAATGTCCGTGCCCGCCACGGGACCCCCCGCGCCCGCGGAGCCGCTCCGCAGGCCGGGCTGCGCGCCCGCGCTGGGCCCCGGCCGGGCCTCTCCGCCTTCCCCGGCCTCTCCCCGGCGGCAAAGCCCCGCTCAGCAGGGAACCGCCGGGCACCTTTGGAGGAAAATGCGCTGATTCCCGCGGGAACGCCGCGCTGACCGCGGGGACCGAGCCCTCCTCTCGAGGTGCCCGGCGCGCACGTGTGCGTGGGGCGGCCCCGGGCGGGCAAAGCACAGCCACGGACGGGCACAGCCCCGGGCGGGCACAGGGCACAGCCACGGACGGGCACAGCCCCGGGCGGGCACCGCCAGGGCGGACACAGGCCACAGACCCGGGCGGGCACAGCCACGACAGGCACAGCCACGGACAGGCACAGCCACGGGCGGGCACAGCCAGGGCGGCTTTGTGGGCGTGCTGCGTGTGCAAAAGCAGATGGAAACTTTGTGATGGTGATGCACGGTGTGCCTGGTACCTGCACGGCCTCCTTCGTGGGCGTATCGCTCACGAATTCCTCTCCCTCTGAGCTCCAGCGGCAAAACGCACGCGGGTTCTTTTAGCGGCAGGTCACTTGACACACTCTGCCCTTTCCCGAGGGGATCTCCTCGCCTGTCCTGCCTGCTGGAAGCGGGCTTTGCGGCGGGGCTCTGGCTCCGCGCCGGGGCTCCTGCGGCCCCGGGCGCGCAGCGCTCTCCGGCCCGGCCCGCGGCCCGGCTCGCTGCTCGCTCCCTTTGAAAGTTGCTGCGAGAGGAGCGAGGGTTCTGGGCGCAGGAAAACTTATAAAGTCAGAGCCGTTTACTAGCGTGGCCAGAAAAGCAGTAAATAAAAGCGTCGATGCTCCGTGCATCAGTCCGGGGACTGCTGCTTCCTCACGACTAAAAGAAGGGCGATAACCAGACGAGGCCAGCGCGAAGCGGGTGTCCCCATTTCGAACAGCGTCTGGACTAAAGAAGCTAACTTTGCCTTATGAATGCCGGACTTGCCTCTTAATAAATTCAAGCGATCAGTCACAAACCATTAAAGCGACCTGAAAGGCGAGTCTTTCGCGGGGGAAGTGGAAGCGCCTGATTATTGTTTTGCATTTAACTTTCTGCGTGCAAACGGCACAAGCACGGCCGGGGGTTGCCACCCGAGAGGGGCCAGCACGCACAGCCTTCCACACACCAGCCGAACAGCCTCCTGCGCTCTCCCCGCCGGCGCTGCCGTCCTGCTTTGGGTCTCTTCAAACACTCCCCCGCAGCGGCGGGAGCCTCCGCGGGCGCGGGAGACTGCGGACGGCAGACATCGGACCTGAGCGTTTTGCCTAGCCCGGAGCAGGCAGCGCGGAGCGGCGCGGGGCTGTCGGCACGGCCTGCCGTGGGCTGCGAAATTTACTTTTCCCACGCAGGAAAAGTACCGCGACACCATCTCCAGAGCCAGACATCGGAAAGAAAGTGATGGCCCGCGTTGAGGCTGGAGAGCTGGGGTCGGTGCTTCTCCTCGCAAGCCTTCGTGAATAAATCCGCAAAGGGAGCCTTGCTAGAGGAAAGTTGACTTTAGGGACTAAAACGGCGCAGAAACCCCCGAGAGAAACCTCACAACCTCTCTGCCTGAAAAACATCTCTCTCTCTGCCGGGGATTTCAAAGCACTGCTCCCCTCTCCAGAGCCAAGCGAACAGCACAAGCACCAGCATGGCGTGGACTTGAATTCAGCATTAACAATTCCAGCCCCAGTGATCGTCTCTAATTCAGAACATACCCGGGATGGAGATCAACCAGTATCGCACAGTTCCCCCTCAGCCCAGATAAAAAACCTACAGCAGCAGCAGCAACAACATTAGAATCATCCTTTCTGCTGTAGGACGCTCAAACAAACCTCAGACTGAAAGTTTAAAAGAATACTCATTAGCCAAGTGTTCCAACACACACAAGTAACAGATCTGTGTTAAGCGACCACTAGGGACTTTACACAAGTTCAAAGAAAGTTGCAATACGCATCTTTAAAATATCTCACCCTCACCACGTTTCTCCGGGTTTACTTTACAGATGGGTGGCTCAGACGATTCCCTTTTTCTTAGATACGCCCAGGTTACATTTTTTATAAACGATGCCCGGTAAAATCGCCGAGACAGTTACCCTGAAAGATTCGCAACAAAGCAACATTTTCGGCGCATGAAACACTTTCGCCCCCGGCTCTTTTGCCCGGTGGGCTACATTTCCTCAAGTCCCAACACTTTCTGCCCCGGTCCCACCGGGCTCCAACTTTTCCTATCTCGCCAAACCCTGCAAGGTGGCGCTCTTTTCATTGAAAACTGGTGTTAGCCTTACAATAATAACATTTTGTAGAAAGTAAAGTTAAAGCGAAGCCTTCCCACGGGTGCTGCAGGGAGCAGGCGGCGATGCCGAACTGGCAGGAGTAGGGATTGGGATGAGCAAGACAAACTCTCTTCCTTTTTCCCTTTTTTTTTTTTTTTTTTTTTTTTTTTCCTGGAGGGGTGGGGGGTGAGGCGTGTGCTCTCGGGCAGTGGAAAGTCTCTCCGAGGGAGATCCCCAAATGTTCCGGACAAAGGAATATCCTCGCGGAGGGCTGCCGAGAGGCAGGGCTGTGCTCTGGGCGGGTTAGCGCCGGGGCTGCGGAGTGCCCGCACTGATCGAGGGGAGAGCGGCTTCCCCCGCACCCCCGCCCCCCGAGCGGTTAATATGGCTATTGACTCGCTGTACACATAATATTTCTTTAAAGAAGCTGTTAAAGTGTCATCTTGGTCTGCTGGAAGGTCAGTTTGTGCAATTCACTCTATGACATATCGCAAGCCCTCGCAGCTTTAGCCAACCTCATGATTTGTGTTGTCTGTTGATATGTTGTCTGCTTAATGGGGCGATCATGCAAGCTACAACCAGGAACAAAGCCCAACAGTTCCAACAACCGTAGCTAAGTTAGTGGAAGCAGTACAGCTTGCAAATCTATCAAACTAAACTGCAAGGAAGACAATCTGATTTAGAGAAAAGGCGTTCTGCTACAGTCATTAAGCACAAGTAATTTAGATTTTTTATATTGTCTTCTCATTTACAAATTTACTGTATCAACGCCAGCCAATGGAACGAATTTCTTAAGTAAATGAGAAATAAATAAAAGAGATAGAAAGATAATCAAATTACATAAAATAATTCTTATGCCCTACATTTATTTTTTTAGAAAGCTATTAACACTAGCAAAATTATAGTAATAATAATAACATAGCATAAGAAGTAATTGATTTAAATTAACATCACGTTTTAAGGAATATCAGCAAAGAAAAAAAAAAGAAGAAAAAATCAAATAGAAATACACACAACAACAACAACGGCCTTCGTGAAACAGTGCTGTACTTCTTGGAGTAAAAGGCCCAAGGAAAGTCATGAATCCACTGCCTAAGAATTAGTTATGGTCATAAATGCCTTAAATTAAAATAGCAACCGAAATCTCCTCTGTTTTAAATCTCCTAATATATGTTATCCGAATTAATTTAATTTAGGGACCCAGTCTATGCAGATTCATGGACAGTGTTGGACTGGAATGCAGCACTTCTCGTGTAACAATTCCCCACATTAATATTTATGTAGCATATGCAATCTATTTCTGTTATTTTTATGGTTGTTATTCTATGTCTGCAAAGGTCATTTAAATTATACTGCGGCCGAAAATTTGTTTCATAAATTTTGATATAAATACTAATTACACACTATAGTAATGCCAGCAGGGATCCTTTCATTTATCACATTTATATCACCTTCGCTGCTTTAGTGATGACATAATGGAAAGCAGTGAAAAACTGGGACAGTTTTATTCTAATATCCTAAAGCTAGTAGGAGTTGCAGCAGGTTGACTTAGCGAATAAGAATTCCTACCACAATTCTTGGGATTTAAGAATCTTTAATAAGGTACGAAATGTTACCAAACAGTTCTGTAAACTAAATTTTACATACCAATTCTTCTAGCCATAAATATTGAATATCTTGTAACAGGTATAACCGGACCTTTACATGCGGATAAATATGGAAATTAGGATTTATATACATTATGTTCTTGTATTTGCCAAAAGCAACGGACAGATATAGTTTATATCTTTTTTTTTTTTTTAATATCACTTTACATAAACAAATGTAACAGTTTGACACGCAGATCCAGGCTTTCACTATACGAATTTCTTGACAGGACGTGTAACAACATTTTACTGCACTACTTAGACTGGACTTTGGGACGAAATGTTGCACTTTATACAAAAAAGCACATTAATACCAATAATATTCTGTTAGATCGACGTTTAGACTGTAATAATACAAAGTAATTCACATTTTGATACACATTTACTAGAACATTCTTGCCATTCAGTACAAATAGTTGAATTTCTACCTCTTCCCTCTGCCCCCCCACCACCTCCGCCCCCCCGCCGCCGCTCCCGCCCGCCCGCCCCTCCCCCCACATATATGCGAAGACCACAAATCCACATATCCCCTTATTCAACTTGCGATATAACTATTTACAAAATCCAACAGTACACTTTTTTTGTCGTTTTGTTTTTGATGCTAATAATTCTGTATTTACAAGAGGGGATGGGGGGGGGAAGGCCGCTGCCCGAGCAGACATGCAGTTGGCGATCTCTAATCAGTGGTTTCCAGTGAAGCCCTACACAGTTGGCATTTGCCCTGGTAACCTTGTCTTCTTATGCATTCTACTAACCCCTTCGCCTACCAAGCCTTGGAACAGAGCAGAACAGTCAGGGGAAAAAAAAGAAAAGAAAAAAATAAAGGAAAAATTACAAAAAAAAAAAAAAAAGAGAGAGAGAGAGAGAAATAATGGAGGACAAAAAAAAAAAGAAAAATATTTTTAAAAATTAAGTCTTCATTTTACTCAGTCCTGGGTCTACTGGCAGCATTTTATTTTTGTTTGCTCATTTAAATTTTGATTTCAGAGTGTCCATTATTTTGGAGTCTTTAAATAGGGTATTTGTTTGCTCGCTTGGGGCTTATTTTTTTGTTTCGGTTTGTGTTTTGTTGTTGTTGTTGTTTTGTTTTAGCGTTTTAGACGTACCATTCGTTAAAATTTGATGTAAGCGTGCTGTGGCTGGACGTGTGATGGACTGCGGAGGAGGAAGGGGATAAGGAGCTGGCAGTCTGGTTTTCTGTGGATGGAGACACGATGGTTGGAGGGGTGGAGGACTCGTAGCCTGAGCTGGCGGCGGGAGAAGGCTGGGACCCCTGCGAGGATGATTCATGGACCTGCAAGAGAAAACCCGGGCAGAGATAGAAGCGGCGGCGGACGGAGGCCGCGGCCTGGAGATGCGCCAGCCCCGGGGACCCAGCAGCGGGCCCCGGGCTCGGGCTCTCCTGCGGGGCTCCCCGGCTCCAGCCCCGGCCCCTGCCCGCCGGGCCAGGCCCCCCGGCCGCGTCCTGCGCCGCCTCCTGCCCCTCCCGGCCCGGCCGCACCGACCGCAGGCCCCGCGGCGGGGCCGGGCCCGGGCTGAGCGCGGCCCGGCGGGCCCAGAGCCGGGGCCCCGCTGCCGGCCGGCCCCGGGCCGCGCTCCGCCCGCAGGCTCGGCCGCGCCGGCCCCGCCGCCCTCCGCCCGGGCAGGCCAGGCGCCCTCCATTTACCTTCATGTGCTTTCGGAGGGAGCTGGGGTGCGTGTAGGACTTGTCGCACATTTTGCAGAGATAGGGCTTGTCGGAAGTGTGCACATGCATGTGCTTTTTGCGGTCGCTGCTGTTTGCAAAGCGCCTGTCACAGCCCTCGAACTCACACTTAAATGGTTTTTCACCTATTGCAGAGGGAAGGGGGAGGGGGGGGGAAAGGGATCTGATTAAGCAGGGCCGGCTGGATCGCTCATTGTCACCGCACCGCCGGACGGAGCCCAGGGCTCCATTTCAAACACTCGCAACTTTCTAACTTCAGCGCGGCTCGAATCCCAAAACCTTGCTTCTAGTCTCTATCCTTTCCGGACCTCCGACTCCCGCAAAGCGCCCGTTTCGGAGAGCAGGGGAGCTAAATAACTTTTTTTT
This sequence comes from Emberiza elegans, assembly GCA_024865655.1. Taxonomy (NCBI): domain Eukaryota; kingdom Metazoa; phylum Chordata; class Aves; order Passeriformes; family Fringillidae; genus Emberiza; species Emberiza elegans. The sequence continues at coordinate 13,347,282 of JALJVW010000149.1, forward strand.
TCCGCCCCTTTCCTTTGGACGGGCGAGTTTCCTTTCAACCTTAGTCCCGGGCACCTCTCCCTCTTCACAACGCTCCGAGCGAGAGAGCAGGCGTGGTGGGATATTACACACGATCCTCAGCGTCTGGTTTCCGATTTTATAGCTCGTTCTCGTAATATTTTACTCTCTCACCGCCCCCCAGCCCCCTCCCCCATATTTTCTTGCAATATTGAAAATTATCCTGTCCGGGAAATCAGCGAGAGGGCAGCTCCACAAGCCCTGGGCAAAAGCGCTAGGGAAAGCGGCTCTGCCTTTCAGCGTTCGGGGGTGGGAGCAAGGGGAGATCGTTCTCCCGGCCGGAGGCTGCTGCATTCCCACCTCCCACGAAGGAAAAAGTTCTCAGGAATACCGGCGCCTCCCCTCCGCACAACAATAACACAGTAACGCGCCGGGCTCGGTTTGTTTAATATCGCTCAACGGAATTAAATATTTACCAAGCCCTGAATTGCAGAGAGGAGACGAATGAGCTGCCTACAACATTTAGCACAATTTCTCATCGTGCCACAGCCAAAACTGCCGAACAATAATTAATTAAAACCTATAAATTTAAACAGGACAGGTTGCTGCGATCCCCCACCCCCTCCGCCCTAACAATCCCAGCAGCAAATCCTGCCGTCCTCCCCCTCTGCCTCGGCAGGGATCATTTTCTTTTTGTTGCTGCTGCTGGCGTGGCTGTGACCGAGCTCGTTTTGCAGCGGAGCTCCGAGCCGGCCTCTCCCGGAAAAAAAGCAGCGGTCCCTGGACCAAACCCCCTCGTCCCCGTGCGAGCCTCGGCCGAGGCGGCCCCCAGCCCCTCCGGCACGGCCCCGCGTCCCGCTCCGGCCCCGGCGCTCGGCGCTTCCACTCGCACAGAGAAAAGCGACAGAGAAGGTTACCGTACCTGTATGAGTTCTTTTGTGTATTTTGAGATTCTCTGATCTGGCAAACACTTTGCCACAGCCTGGGAAAGGGCAGGGGAAAGGTTTTTCACCTGTGTGGACTCTGATGTGATTTACAAGTTTATATTTGGCCTTGAAAGGTTTCCCTTCTCTCGGACACTCTTCCCAGAAACATATGTGATTGGACTGCTCGGGTCCTCCAACGTGCTCCACCGTGACATGAGTCACCAGCTCGTGCATCGTGCTGAAAGTTTTGTTGCAGGACTTTTTGGGGTTTGACAATTGCTCGGGCTCAATCCACTTACAGATGAGTTCCTGTTTGATGGGCTGCCTCATGTAACGAAAGAAGGCCCCTGCCCCGTGGTGGGCTGCCATGTTCATGTTCATGTGGCCGTAGCCGTGCAGCTGGGTCGAGGCGTAGTGCTCGGAGCGGGGGCTGGTGACCTGGCCGTACTGGTCGGGTCTGCCGTACATGTCTCCGGAGAAGCCCAGGCGCATCTGCCCGTTCACCACGTTAGGCGAAGCGTGGCTGGTGGCTTGTTCGTGCAGCCCCGGGAAAAGTATATGTCCCGCGGCATCTGTGTGTCCGTGGGGTCCGGCGAAGCTGCCGGCAGCGGAGGCGAAGAGGCTGTGCTGGGCGCTGGCGGCCGCCGCCTCCCCGAAGCCGCGGTTGCGGAACAGAAAGTCCCGGGTGGAGTTGAAGGCGGCGCTGGAATAGGAGCTGACATGGGTCGGGTGGTGGTGGTGCCCCAGGGCCGCCGCCGCGTAGCCGGGCGCCTGCGAGGTGAAGGCGGTCTGGCCGGCCGAGGCCAGCTCGTGGGTGCTGGGGTTGATTTTGAAGGCGCCCATGCCGTCGGCGAAGGGGTTGATCCCCAGCCCCACTTCTCTGTCCGTGACATCGGCCGTGGAGTGGTGGCGAGAGGATCCGAAGGTAGTGACTCCTATGGCGGGATACTGCGGTCCAGCATCCAGAAGCATCTTCCCAGCGTCGATGCAGCAACCAAAAAAAAAGCACGCGCGCACACACACAACGCGGAGAGAAGCAGCAGCAGCAGCAGCAGCGGCGGCGAAAACACCCTCTTTGGAAAGTCAGCGACGATCACCACCAAAGCAACCACATCAAAAACACCCCCTTCGGCATCAGCGCAGGGGGAAGGAAAAAAAAAAGGAAAAAAAAAAAAAAAGCTGGGGCGGAAGGGGGGAAGAGATCTTCGCAGTTGCAAATAATAATAATAATAAAAACGTGCCCCAAAAATATTCACTGTCTCTCTGCTTTGACTTTTCAGGGAGGTTTAAGAGGGGAGGGGGGGGTTGGGTGAGCTCAAAAATAAACTGGCTGCAAATAACAATAACGGCGAGAGTTCAACACAGGCAGCAAAAAAAAAAAAAAAAAAAAACCAAAACAAAAAAGAAACTTCCTTCAGTGATTTTTTTGGCTATAGGAATGTTGCAAAGTGGCCGAGAGATTGTTTCTCTCTCCTCTTCGAGCTTCCCCACACTCACCCGATTTTTTTTTTCGGGGGGCCTTTTTTTTTTTTTTTTTTTTCGCTCCGCAAAAAAAAGGCGCAAATCATGCACAATATTGTCTTTTGCGGTTTATCTTCCTGGGGAGAAACTTTCACCTCCTCAGCCGGGCGGTGAACGCGAGACTGATAGCGGCAATCATTCCTGCAGATAAATGAATTGAAAAGACGACACCGTCCCCCCCCTTGATGAATGGGAGCCGGGGGCGGAGCGCCGTGCGGGCGGACGTGGGCGCGCATTGGCCGGCGCCGGCTCCCCCTTCCCCGCGTCGCTGCCCCCGGCCCCGCCGGCTGCGCCCGCTGATTGGCCGCGCCGCCTCATCCATCGCAGGTATTGTGGCGCCCTGACACCGCTCTGACAAACGGGGCTGCGGCAGCCCCAACTTTTTTTTTTTTTTTTTTTAATATATATATATATATATAAAGCTTTTTTTTTTTTTTTTTTTGCTTTTTTTTTTTTTTTTTTTTTTTTTTTGCCCCCACGAAAATATTTCCAGCGCATCTTTTTGTGTGTATGTGTACGCTAAGGGAAAAAAAAAATCTATTATTAGGGTTATTTTGTCCCCCGCTCTCCCTCTCTCTGTCCCTCTGTCTCCAGCACTCTGGTAATGATGGTTATGATGATTTCGTGGTGATCTTGAATTTTTAAGATCACTGAGCAACTTTTTAGGCTTTGGAAGGAGAAGCCCTATAGGGATTCGCGTCTTTTGAAGGTGCTTTCTTCTTATTTAAAACTGAAGCTCTCCGAGAGTAGGTGCTGGGTGCTCTTGATCTAATTTTTAAACACCAGGCGTGATTTCTCTGTGTAGCTGACTCTATCCCTCCATCAGGTTTCTGAAATAAATCTTGTTTTCTGCACCCATCAAAACGCAGGTGGGTGAGCACTCTTAACTTTCTAATTTTGTTGTTGTTGTTTCGCCTCCTTTTTTTTTTTTTTGTTATTTTCCTTCTCTTTTCTCTCTCGCTCTCATTTTCTCTCGCTGTCGCTCGCTCTCTCTTTTATGGAGTCTCTCTCATTCAGGTAAAACTGTAAATTTTCCAAACCTACATTATTTCTCCTCCTACTGCATGTAACTCACGGTTACTTTTCTCTCTCTTTCTTTTTTTTTTTTTTTTTTTTGGGGGGGGGGAAGGAAATTTATTTTAAGTCCTCGATAGGAGCAATGTAAATTTTCTGACATTCAAACCTTTTCTAGTTCACAAATCAGTCACCCTTGTCACAGTTATTGAAATTCCTCAACTTGCCACACCAGGACGGTGGAAAAAGCAGGCGGTGTCTTTGTTGCTGACCAGGCTTTTGATCGCCAGAGAAAATTTACTTACCTTCAGATGAGTGAGCAGAAAAAGAAATAACACTCCCTTTGATTTAGTTAGAAAAATGCAGACATTTGGATTCAGTGCAAACATACAACACTTGGTTGTTTTCTAGATGCAACCCTCGATTAACCTGTCTTTCCCCAGCTCAAAGTCTATTGAAAAACTGTGGATAGTTCTTTTTTGTTCCCGCTACAAAGAGCCATTGACTATATATTAAAATGATTGTTGAAATGTATAAGTATGGTATTTAAAAGCAGAAAACCTTAGTGGCTTAATCAATTAAGCTAAGCAACCTTTGTACAATATTTTAAACGATGCTTCGGCTCTTAAAAAAAATATCTCAAGAAACTTTAAAATATAGACGTCTTTGTGTGTGTATGTATAGATACACTTACGTATGTGCCCATGTGCGTACATATATAAAACTGGCAAATTATTTATTTACTCGCTAGCTTGCATATTCATTAGCTCTAATTATTTTCTAGTAACGAAAACACCAAAAGCTCGCTAAGAGTCAGGCTCCATACATTTCTCCTTTGTTCAGCCCTTCACTTGCCTCCTTCGCAGCTCAATCCGAGCCCCTCCAATTCCTAGTTCCAAACAAAGAAACTTTAAACTCATCCTCTCTAATTATAGCCGCTGGTAAGCAATCCGCAGCGCAGGTACTGGGGAGTCGGACCGGCAGCGCTGCTGCGAGAACCCTTCTCGGGCGAGAACTGCCTCATTTTGAGAGGTATAAAATGGCCATTGCGGCTAGAAAACAAACAAACAAACATCAACGACAATAAATAAACTTTGATACGCCTCGACGGAATGTTTCTCTGCAGTTTATCTGCAGACGCAGTGTGCCTGTGCTCGGTGCAGGAGATAGCTTTCAAAGCAGATCTATTATGTAATTTTCCTTGGATCTCGGGAGGCTTTACAGGGTTTGGTGGGTTTGGGGTTTTTTATTTTAGAATAATGGTGAGCCGAATCTACACGTTTGCATTTATTCTACGGAATCTATTTGATGGAATTGCAATAGCTCAGAGCAACAGGTATACCCGCTCTAGGGAGCGCCTGGGTGTGGACACAGTCATAAGGCGGGTGTTGCTCTACTTTCTGCATTTGGTGCTAAAATTAAGCGAAGGACAGAGTTGTCAGCCTTATTGTGAAGTGTGCTGGGCGATGGCATTCGGAGAGCTGCAAAGTTGGGTAGTTCAGTGCTAGCCTGCCTCCCAGTGCAAGGGGAAACCAGTGATCATTCCCGGCCGGTGCAAAATGTACGAGAAGGCAGACGAGAAGGTATTTTTAGGAAGCGTATCTAAATATACAGTGTAAGAGTGAATGTAAAAAAAAAAAATGTTGTGGGTTGTAGAAGTTATCAAGTGGGATTTGCGGTGCGCTCTCTGCAGGAAACGAAAGCTGCTCCAGTTCAAAGCCACATGCACCAACGTGACATATAAGCCATTAAAATATCATCCTGACGGCTCATTTCTGCTTCATCATACATTCCCTAACTGCTTCCAGAAAGCAAGAAAAGAAGAAATGAAGGATGACCGCCTCGATGCAAGCGCCAAAGAGGTGGTGGGTTCTTAGGGGGGGGTTATTGTTTTCTTCTTTCATTCTTTCTTTCTTTTCCCTTCCCCTCCACCCCCACTTTTATTTTCGCCAGTTCAGAAATGAGGGGAAACCTTCAACAGGTCGCAGGGGTAAGTGCCTGGGTGTAGGGGGTGCCTGCGCAGCCCGGGCTGCTGGCTAGCCCCCACCGCCTGCCCCAAGGGCTGGACGAGAACTCCCTGTCGTCGGGGGGGGGTCGTCGGGAGGAGGCTTGGCCACCCCGGGAGGAAGGGCTGGAACCTTGCGGTGGCTGGGGGGCAGCGCCTCGGCTGCCCCTCGCCCACGTGGGGCAGGGTCCCGGCGGCAGCTCGGCGAGCGGGGGCGGGCGGGGGGCCGAGAGCCCGGGAAGCACCGAAGGGGGGTCCGACACCTTCCGTCGGACGCCGGGAGCCGCGCCCGCCCCCCTAAAAGCAAAGGGAGGCTCGCTCTGGAGGTCCGCGCAGTGCACAGCGGCGGAGCAACGCGGAACAGGGCGGCGGGGTGCGCGGAGCGGGGCTGGGCGCTCCCCACCCCGACTGCGGCCGGGCTCGCGTCGGACGGGCTCGCACCGGGACCGGGAGGGTCCTGCGGCCGCCAGGCAGGGCCGGGAACCCGGGGCGGCGTGCAGAGGGGGACGAGCGCTGACAATGGCGAGCCCCGGTGGGGAGGCGTCCCGGGGGACGCGCTCCCCGCCCAGAACCTCGCCCACCGCCGCGCCCGGTGCCGCGGGGGCCCTCCGGGGGAGCCGGCGCCCCGGCACCTCAAGCCCGGCTTTATAGGCGGCTGCGGGAGGGACGGAGCCCGAGCTCGGCCGGCCCCCTCCGGGCTCTCCCCGCCCCCCGCAGGCAGGGCCGGGGGGGCTGCCCGGGGAGCTGGGCGCTGCCGCCTCCCCAGCGCACAGCCCGGGGAGGGGCTGCGACCCTGCTCCCGGCCCCGAGGGACCCTCCCGCCTCTGACACCGGCTGGGGAAGGGGGAAAGCTCCCAAATCCCTGCCCAGGGCGATCCCCCCGAAGGTGACCTCTGACCCGAGCCCGACTCAGCGTGCCAGCCCCGGGCACCGGCACAGCGCCGACCGATGGGGACTGGCGCGGGCTTCTCGCCGACCCCTTCCTGTCACTCCTTTGTCACGCACGATCCCTCAGCCCCGGGGAGTCCAGCCCGTTGGCCGGGCTTCTCTCGAGGCTCTCTCCACCCGGAGACGAGAAACTTTATTTCTGCTCCGAACCCCTCCCGGGAGCGCTCCCTCCGCCCTGCGCGGCCGCGGGAAGCGCAGGTTGCGTGACAAGCGGCTGGCGGCGGGGCACACGCCGTGGCTGCTGCCGCCCACTCGCTCTGGCTGCAGCCCCGCCCGGGACCCGCGCGGCGGCGGCTCCGGCCCCGCTCGGCCGCACCTCCGGCCCGGGGCGGGAGCCAGCGCTCGGGGAAGGCGGCGGGCACGGTCCCATCGCAGCCCCAGCGACACCGCGGGGGAACTGGTACCCCACACTAGCGCCCGACATAGCAACACTTTGGGCAAGGGGACATCCTCACCCTCCTGCTCAGCCGACGGCGCATTGCAGATGAGAAAAGCGTGCGAGGTCGAGCCAGAGTTTTAGCCAATATTTACGCTGAAACGCAGAACTGTTTTGCCTTCCTTTTTGTCATCTGGTAACCATTTGAAATATTAAATACAGTGATTTTTTTTTTTTTTTGTCCAGTTTCAACAAGTTTTGGCGAACACTTGGGAACTGAGCGCTCCTCCAGCCTCCCACCCTAACCATAAAGCACAACTCCTGCAAACCTCTCGCTAGCGGGGCAATGTTGGCCGCTCTGACTTGGGAAAAGTGCGAGAATGAATGGAAGTTGACTAGAAATTTAAATTCCTTAGGGATTACTAAAGTTTTTGGCAGAAATTTTCATCACAGCAGTGAAAATATGGAGGACATAAAATTATTTATGAAAGATTATGACTGTGATATGATGATGAAGTTTAGTAATTAATATCATCAAGTGTTTGTCTTAGTACAGATTTTTGTTTACTAGCTCTGGAGTGCCTATAATAATAGTAGTGAGAGTAATATATTAATTATAGTAATATAATTAATATATTATTATTAATAATAATAATAATATAGCGAGAGTAATAATAATAATAGTAACGTCATTTTAAGCAAGTGATTCCAGATTCTAGTATGCTTTTCTGTATTAAAAGCCAAACAAACAAAACCCTGAGCATTTCAAAGGTATCTGCAAAAATTCAGACTCAGACACTGCATCCAGCCCCAGATCTGCTCTCAAAGCTATTGCTGCCGCTCAAAGCAAGCTGTGCAAAGTTCTGCCTGTAGCAGTGGCAGTGCTCTGCCTTGCAGAGAGCAAAGAGCAAGCTGAAAATTATAGGCAGGGAGAAGTGCCAGGGTGGTACTATACTAATCCTTGCTGAGACAACAACTTGTGTTGGAGGCTCGCAGAGAGTCCGGAATTTAATTTTGGGACGGAAGGATCTGTAAACAATATAGCCGAGTGGGTAAAAACTTGCCTTACAATAGCCTGCCAGAAGGTGAATGTCAGATCAAAGGAGAACTGAAAAGATGTCCTTTCATATTTTTTTTTCCCCCTAAATCAGCCATGGAAACTTCATGACTCCATAAAACATGTGCTGCTTTGCTGGGGAGACAGCCTCCAGTTTCCCCTCAGAGAAAGCTTCTCTTTCCCTCTCATTGCCTAACTTGCGTTTTGGTTTGGTTTTATGGGTTGGTTCTTTGGATTTTTTTTTTCCTTTTCTTTTTGAATCCATGATGCCCAACATATAAGGTGCCTTACTCATTTCACATCACACACAAATGGTTTTGCTCTTAACTTTCTACCTCTCTCCCCAAACAGGAACAAAGTCAGGAAATGAGGCACAAGACTCCCCTTGTAATGAGGAAAAGAAAACGACTTTACAGAAACATCGTGGAAAAGTCAAGTAAGTTAAAATATGTCCTTTTTACAGTTCAAAGGAGACTGTATTTTTTTCAGCTTAGTGTTTAACGTACTTGCATAAACACAAATCAGCGACAGAACACCCCACCAGCAGCTGCCTAATCCTGCTCAATGCCTATTCATTTGGAGGTTCTAGAATTAATATTTGACGACTCTCTCATTGAAACAACAACCCCTGACCCCATGTGATTGCACTGTCACATTATTCTATGACATATTCATCTTGAATTCATTTACGGACGATTTGATTGGAATGAGGTTTGACATGTATTGGATCCTATTAAAGAAGAAGACTTTGATCTTGTTGATGGGGTTTACATGATATGTATCATCTTTACCAGGGATACCAGGCTTCCACAATGTGGTGTCTAAGTAGTCAGTGACTGACAGCTTATCTGACAGGAATACCTTAATCTTGAGGTCCTGAATGAAATATTCTATTTAAAATAAGCATATGATTTGCTTGTCCTAGGGTAGCTCTAGGTCACAAAATGTAAGAGGCAAACCTAGGCGCAAACCGTTGCTTGTCTGGTGGCTGACTTCCCATTGTTCGGGAACCCTGAAATAAAGAAGTCCCCGTAAGTGGATATGGGGCGAGGGAATAAAAACAAAGGCAGAGTGTGCTCTCGAGCTACTCGGTATCCTCTCCTCCCCGAGGTGAAATTGGGATTGCTGAAAGGCTTTCTTGAACCACCACTTCCTAACCAGCAGTGCCTTCTGCCGGGGCAGGCAGGGACTCGGGTTCAGGTCCTGAGCCTGCTTCCCGCATCCCCCTCTGCCAAAGCGAGTTTAGGGATAAGGAATCGCGCAGGGTGACTTTCTTGGTCCTCTCTGTTTCTACTCCTCGCGTTTTTTCTCTTTCTCACAGTAAAGATAAGGGGTTTTCAGACTGATCTGTTCCCCTCCTCTCGTTTGGGATTTGAAGCCTAAAAACGCAACCCCCGAAGCCTGTCTGAAGCGTTCAGAGCATCCGGGCCCGGCCCAGGCCTCGGATATTTTGTAGCTGGTCAGGAAGTTTCCGCAGAGGTGGAAGTGGGAGAACACGGAGTGGATGAAGACCAAATTTGGCTTTCTTCAGTGCTTCCCGAGGGCAGGAGCTGTGCCTTGAGCTGAGGTTATAAAGGAGGCTGTCTCTTCGAAGCAATGTTAGAGATAGCGACAAGCATCTTGATGTTTAGGTAGAATACTACCGAAAAACAAGGCTAAGGTAAAGCCGATGAGCAGCCGGGGCCGTTCCCACCCCGCAAAGGGATGTGCAGCCGGTTCCATGCCCCAGGCCTCGGCGGGCCGGCGGTGCGGGCAGGGCCGGAGGGTCGGGGCTGCCCCGCGGGCCGCCCGCGCCCGAGCCGTGGCAGGCGGAGCTCCGGGCCCCGCATGGCGGAGCGGAAAGCAGGGGGGACAGCTCAGCCCCTCACCCGGGGCACAGCCCCGACTTTCTGCCACGAGAGCCAGGTTGGGGCCCAGAGAAGTGCTGGTGACTCGTCTTTACGACGTTATCACTTCTTTAGAACAGCCCCCAGCTCGGGCCAGCTTTGGGGGCAGGGGCTGAGGACGGAGTGGCGGACAGAGCAGCCATAGGGAAATTCGTACTCAGGATCGAGCAGCCAGTTGGTTGGCCCTGCAGAAGCTGGTGTTGACACATTTGAGAGTTTGCCGAGAGGCCGGCGTGTCTGGTCAATCGGGGCTCAGGCCGCTGCCAACAAGCAGGAGACCTCGGTCAGCTCTCGAGTGGCAGCAGTTTGAGCTCGAGCTGCCAAAGGGCTGCACAGACAGGCGTTCAAGTTTTCAAACATTGTGGGAGATGAGCGGAGCCCGTCCGGGTCTGGGCCCGCTTCCCTCCTCTTCCCCGTTTCTCCGCCTCCCCGCAGTCATGTGGCGGCCCCCGCCCGCCCTCCCCCCGCACGCAACCGGGGCTCACATCAGCCTCACCTAACAGTGAGGGACACCGAGGGCCAGGTTCTCCTACGCTGCCTGGAAAAGGGTGTGAGAGACAGCCCTGAGTGGGGGGCAACTGAGAGCCATGAGTGTCTGGCGAGAAATCATCACATTTGAAATGAACTTAGGGCAAAACGGTTATGACTTTTTTTTAATTAGCAAACTCTTCCAGATGTTTTCTCCCTTGACTGAGAAGTGTCAGAATTGATGGATAACAAGTATGTAGAGATGCAGTGTTTTAAGGAGGTATGAGGAAAGCAGCTTTATTTGGGATTCACAGTCTCAGTACATTTGTAAGTAACAGATTCATACTTCCTAACGTTTGTCTCTTCTGTGCACTCCTATTGAGATGGTCATGAATAGGACTGTCAAATCCATTTCGTAGAGCAAGTAGACTTGAAAGTTGAGATATTGTGAGGATGGTGTGTGGTTTAAAATGCCTGCGTAAACATGTTATGTAAGGTTGGGGAGCTAATTGCATCATTTGTCACTTTTCATCATCTCCACTCAGAAAGATGTGTGCAAGGATGTATCTATAGCTAGCTACCTGAATATCAGCCTAGTTTTACAGTGCAAGTATGGTAAATGCAAGTAGAGACAAAATGCAATTGCAGCCAACCCAGAACGTGTGAAGCTGTGTCAAAGATATCTCCTATGTGGTTATGTATGTCCTAAACTTTAATCTTATGGTTTCCAGTCTTTGCCTTGCAGCTTCAGGTATGAAAGTAGCGGGGTTGACATTGCCAAGTAGTTTCTTGATTTACTGCTTCACATAAAGCCTATTGATTGCCAACACTTAAATTCTTACAGAAATGCAAAATTCTATGGTGGGAGCTTTACCTGACATGCATCTGGTAAAGAACCCACTGGCAAGTTAACAGCGAGTCAATGTATTAAAATGATGAGAGTTTGAAGGGATGGGTAGAGAATTAATCATTGCTATATTTCATAAGACTGTGAGGTTATTGGTGGAGCCGTTTTTGTGTCAGGGTCCAAGTACTGTGGTAATACAGTGGGTAGATATTTAAAGATGTTTTTTTCTTTCTTGGAGCAGAAGAATCTTTTGCCATGTTTCATTAACTTTTTTTAAGTTCACAATCCCCTTCTTAAAAACTTAAGCAGATGCTTCCTCCTGTGCTGAAGCCCTAAGCTTTTCTAAACCTGTAAGGCCTCAGTGTGTCCAGCTAAAACCCAAACCTACACTTCCACTACTAGCACGCAAACCCTGCAGACCGTGTTATTTCCTTCAGGTGAGAATCATCAGAACCGAGTCCACTATGAATGTTTGGCAATGCTTTTCCTTCAAGCCAAGGACGGGGATTTTACGTGGAACTGCCCTGTAAGTGTGCGTGAGAGAAAGTGAGAGAGGGAAAGGGAGAGACTCCCTCTTCTGGGTTAAACATTCAGATTCAGCCTGAACATCACGATTTCTCGCATTGCTCCGGCGGCCAGTAATCAGATAGCTGCTAAAACTTGTCAGAGGAGGGGGAAGGGGATGGGATCTGTCAGGGATCCTTTGTCCGGGCTCAGGCACCGGGGCGGTAGCCCGAGTCCCGGCCCGACAGCCCGAGTCCCGGGCCGAGCACGCCTGGCCAGCGAGCGGCCGGTGCGGCTCGGCCGCAGCTTCTGCCGGGCAAGGACGCTCTCCCCGCGCTGGCAACAAGTGCCGAGGACCCGCCGCAGGACGGGCCCCGGGACCGCTCCGGCTGCCGCTGCCCTGGCCGGGGACCGGCGGGGCTGCCCGTGCCCTGCCAGGGGCGAACCCCGGCCGCCCCTTGTCTCAGGGCAGGGCAGCGGGAACGGACAGAGGCGAGGGGGAGGCCGGGGCGATGCCCTCCCTTCCGCCGAGGCTTTTTTCCCCAGCCGCAGGCGGAAGCCCGACAGTTCCCGGCCCCGGGCAGAGCCCCCCGGGCAGAGACCCCGGGCAAAGCCCCCCGGGCAGAGACCCCGGGCCGGGCCGGGCCGGGCCGCCGATGGGGGCGCCGGGGGAAGGGAGGCGCGGTGGCGCATGCGCAGCCCGTCCCCGCGCGCGCCCCCCGCGGCACCGGCGATCTCCCTCTCAGGCGGCGGCGGGACCTGTCACGGTGACGTCACCGCGGCGGCAGCCAATGGGCGGGCGCGGCGATTGTGTGGCCGGCGGGGCAGCGGCGCGGCCGGAGCGCGGCCCGGCCGGTCCCGCCGCGCCGTGAGGGCCGCCCCGGCCCCGGCCAGGACGGGCCGCGCTGCGGGACCTCCCCGGCCGCCGCCAAAGCCTCCCGCCGGCCTTCCGAGCCCACCCGCTGGCACAGCCGCCAGTGCGTCCCGCGCCGGGGCGGCGGGACCGGGAAACTTTTTTATTTTGGGAGAAAGGAGGAAAAAAAAAAAAGCAAAAAAAACTAGAAAGTTGTTTGCCCCGCTCCCCCCTTTCCTCCCCGCTGCCCTGTGTATCTCTCCTCCCGCTGTCAGGTGACTTTTTAGCGTTAGAAGCTAATGAGCGTGGATGCTCTGGGGATCCCGGTGATGGACCCTGCTGCTCTCTCCAGGCGGAACACGGCGCTGGGATTAGTAGACTTGGCGGGGGCTCCTCGCCACCAGCAGCACCCCCCTCAGAGCATGACAGGCTTCCCGGGCGTCGCCGGGCACCCCCACACCACGGCGCCCACGCCGCCGGGGGAACACGCCGCCGAGTCCCGCCTCGGGCCGCAGCAGCTCCGGCCAGAACACATGGGGCACCGCCACCATCCTCCTCCTCAGCATCACCCCGCGGCCCTTAAGATCAGCCCTGCCCCTCATCCCCACCACCAGCTCCTCCACCACCACCACCATCATCATCATCATCATCATCATCATATATGGCAGGCCAAGCCGAGGTGGTCTCTAGTCACACGGCGGCGTTTGGCCCGGCGCAGTCACCAGCAGCCCCTTACCCCGTGTCTCACCCAGCCCAGGCTCTGGCAGCAGGTAGGGACTTCTTCATCCGCAGAGACCTGCCGGCCCCACTCATGCCAGGGCTGACCGAGCAGCACCCCGCTGCAAGTTCTCACCACGGACTGTTTGTCTCAACAACAGGTAGCTACCCCGGACACCATGGTCACCAGCACCACCACTCAGAAGCTGGGAATCCCTCTCTGTTCACTGGACTCCATGAGCAGCCTCCCCATGCAGCTCCAGGTGGCCATCTAAACGGACAGCTCAGACTGGGGTTACCTGGAGAAATGTACGCCAGGTCTGAACATTTCACTCAAGTACCAGCCTCCAGGACAGATCATTTTGCTGCTTCTTCGCTTCATAACTACGGTGGTATGAATCTGAACGTGAACCTGGCTCCACACCACGGCCCGGGTGCCTTCTTTCGTTACATGAGGCAGCCCATCAAACAGGAACTCATCTGTAAGTGGATTGAGTTGGACCAGACTCCCAAAAAATTATGCTCGAAAACTTTCAGCACGATGCACGAGCTGGTGACTCATGTCACGGTGGAGCACGTTGGAGGACCCGAGCAGTCCAATCACATATGTTTCTGGGAAGAGTGTCCGAGAGAAGGGAAACCTTTCAAGGCCAAATATAAACTTGTAAATCACATCAGAGTCCACACAGGTGAAAAACCTTTCCCCTGCCCTTTCCCAGGCTGTGGCAAAGTGTTTGCCAGATCAGAGAATCTCAAAATACACAAAAGAACTCATACAGGTCAGTATGTAAAGCTCTCTTTACTCTCTTTCTCTCTGTTATTCCGTGTACTGATTTGTTGGGGTTTTTTTCTTTTTTTTTTTTTTAATGTATCCTTTGAGTTGTTATTGAATGCACGCCAAGTACTTCTGGAAAATAAATTCTCAGATTTGTTTGCTTCTTTACCGTTTGGAGAAGGGGAGGAAAGGAGGGGGGAAGGGGAGAGCAAAAGCAAATCTCAGAATTCTCGTCCATATTTTTTTCTGGTTGTTGGAGAGGTTGCTGTAATGCTTATATGGGTAGATCTGTGTAAATATCAAAAGATATAGCTACTATTTCTGCTAATTTGCACAGGCGAGGATTTTTTTTTTCAATTTAAAGTAGTCGGGGGGAAAAAATGAAATCATTGTGCAAGCTCACAAATTAAAAGTGAACAATGGAAGTTACAACTTGTCTAGTCAGTTTTGACTGATGTCGCTGAGATGCTGCTGCTCGAACATTGTGAGAATAACACAGCTGCGACCTTTTCGTTCAACAGTTCTGTTTTGGGCAGAGGGAGTTTCAAATGTTTGATCTGAATAACACTGACATTTTTAATGAGCATTGCCTTCCAACGACTTTCTGCATTCGCAAATATGGGGAGCTGCGATTTCTGATTCTCGTGAGGGAAAAAAAAAAAAAAAAAAAAAAGAAAAGAAAGAAAAGAAACCCTTGTGTTGTTTCGGCCTGTACATTCTGAAATGTCATTTGCAGATCTGTTAAGTGAAATTGGGACATGTGTCAGAAACATCTGTTAGTTCTAGTTAACAGAAAATAAAGTAACACGGCGGACGATCTTGCAGAACTACGTTTGAACTCTTCCGGCCAGGAAAGCATTTATAATTAATGAAATTGCACGTAGAAACTTTTCACACTTCCAGGAGCAGCTTGTGAAGTTGTATTAATTAGTTTAGCAGCCGGTGTTTGTAGTCCATAGCCCTGGCTTGTCTTTTTTTTTTTTTCTTTCTTTCTTTTTTTTTTTTTTTTTTTTTTTTTTTCCTCTCTAAAGAAGAAGATAAGAAATAAGCCCTTTTTGGAAAATTTAATCTGTTCCAGTGTAGGGTTTTCCACCTCCCACCCCCTTCTGTACAGCCTTATGCACTGCGAGGGAAACTACATAATCCTATTGTAAGATCTGCTTACAGCCAAACGATTTTTTTCGCCTTCCAGTTCATAAAACTCCCCTTCCCCCATGCTCGGTGCAGGGCTTGACCTTCCAGGAGTTGCATTTTTTATGATAGAGCGCGACGTGATATAATATGCAGAACATACACTAATTTCGTATCGCTATCATCTAAACATAGCACTGCGATTTTACAGCGACCGTCACTCGTCACCTCATTATTTTTCCATCGCTCTGTGAGGAGTAAGTCTGTGTGCGGGGCGGGGGGGTGGGGGGAGGAGGTGGACGACAGCATAGTTGTGTTCCTCGGCTGCCTTCCTGGCCCCCTTTTTCCTCGAAAAAGGGGTATCCCCGGGTCACGGAACTTGTATCCCAGCCAGTTCCTTGTTGGATCAGCACAGGTACAGCCATTAACCGGGAGAGCTCATCTCTTAATGACAGTGTTTTTCTTAAGTAAACAAACTTTTACTGCTCTTTAACGGCCTCACTGTTTGAAGTCTCTGAAGCAGAAAATGGTTAAATTCTTGGGAAAACTGACCTACATGGGAGATGCAGGTTCAGGGCAAACCCGAGAGCGGAGATTTGCGTTTATTAAACACCATTCGGCGCGTCTGTACTTTTGGCTTTAACTTTCTCGGTGATTAATTGCTGTATTGTGCAAACTCCTGCAGGGCCTTTATGGTTCCACCGTTTCTATTAAACACCCAGAAGTTGTCAAAAACGCAATGTTTCTGAAACCCTAATAGAACTCACTACGAATTATTCATGAAGACAGTTCTAGATTCAACAGGAAAATTATTGCCTCCTTAAATATTAATGACTTCTGATTTCTCCGAGGCTGGGGAGCAGGCAGAGGGATATCTGGCGATGTACGAGTTTTCCAGGTTGGAGGATAAGGCCGTTAAGGCGGCGGCAGCGGGACGAGCAGGACGGGCTGGGATCACTTCACCGCCTTCCCTGAGGGCCAGAACAATAGTGCGAGGCGTGGGACGGAGCCCCGCTCCCTCCCTGCGGCCCCCGCCGCCCCCGCGCCTCGCCCGCAGCCCGGGAGCCGCCAGCTCCGGCTTCCCCCCACCACCAGTCACCCGGAGAAGTTGGTAAATACCTTAATCCACTCCCGGAGACGGGGGATTATGCCACAAATTCCAGGCTGAGTTTCACTGAACACTTTTGCCCAGCTACAAGTGTGGGGGTAAAATGGCGGTTGAGTCTCCATCGCCCGCGGAACTTTGTGCGTGGCTGCGGCTCCGTGCCCGGGCTGCGGCAGCCGGGACCTGTGCAGTGTCCTCTCCCCGCCGGGCAGGGATTCCCGCGAAAGAAAACCTGCTCTCGCGAAAGGAATACTTGCAAATGGCTCGGATGGCTCCTCTTTATTGAGGCGTTCAGGGAATGCAACCCGGGCAGCTGAGAAATGCTGCCCTCTTCCCACTTGAAACCCGGCTGCACGGACGGACCTTTCAGTGGCTCTTTCAGGGGGTTAAGCGAAGTTGAACATTTTTCAACTCGGCAAAGCGCAGTGCGGCGCAACCTGCTTTTACCTGAATGGAACTCACTTTGCACAAGCAGAGTGCTTATGAGGATGGCTTTCCCTGGGGTCTCCTAACTTACTGCTTGCTTGTACTACACTAATATCCTTGATTTGTTGTCTCAACTTAGATGCTGAAGGTCAAATTATTTCCTTACGTGGAACTCTAATTAGATTATAGGCGGGCGTGTGTCTATGCATATGCACCGCTGTATGTCGACGGTATTTGGTTACAGAATCCGCATCGTTTTGTGAGAGACCTTATTTTTAACCTCTTCCCTCCCTTCCCTCCAACGCCAGATATTCACTCATCGTCCGTGCAAATGCTAGTGGTGCAGGATGTCAGTGCTCCTCATTGACCATTACAGTGCGGAAAGGGCATACTTTAAACGCGGAGCCATGAGCCTTTCCCACCCACCTTGCATAAAGTGCATTCATGTGAAATATTTGGAATGCCTTCCTTTATTTTCCTCTGCTCGCAGCCGAGCCCCATGTAGACTGAGTCTCTCCTAAATTTAATCATGACGAATTGGGAGGGAAAAAAATAAAAATGACAACCACAAACGTACAACCCAAGAAATTTTAAAAACCCAACCAAAACAAACACACAAAACCAAATATTGGAAGTCCTTTCGGCTACATACGCCATGATGGTGAACACAGTTGCTTTGTTTGCACTTCACGTTAAGGTTAGGCCGTGTATTTTTGTGGAGTCCTCTCCGCCCTGATACTTTTTGACTTTTGACGGATGAGGAAGATATTTTCATAATCGGTTGGTACAGGACCCGGGTACCCCTTGGCGAGCAGGGTTTTGCAGTTTGCTATTGTCAGCGACAATAACGCCGCCAGCATTTCATCCTGCATCTGGCTGTGGCGTGTTTCCTTGAAAACCTCCTGTATATCGTCTAGCATGCCAGGTCCACACGATTCGAGGTTACACTTTCACACGACTCCAGCAACACGATTGTATTTCTATTATGCATAACACCACCTATTATATGATCAGACAATTTAATCCCGATTGCAATTCCTTCAGTGGCTGTGTAGGTTGAAATGAAAAGGGAATCCTACCCTTGCGACAGTGCCGTGCGCTGGCCTAGTCATCCTTCTGCTGAATCTTTACAATTTTTCCCGCACTATCAATATCTTTCTGAAATATTTTGTACTTTAGCACACGGTATCAGCAAGGTGGGGAGCGGGGAAAGGAAGGGGATGTGGATCTTCCATGGCATTGTAATCAGTGCAAGTATGAAGTGGATGAAATATGATCTAGCCAGGTTATGGAAAATATTTCCACGTGCCTGGGGGACTGTGAGAAATGTATTTAACATTAAAGCCTTCGAAGGGATAAATCACTGACCGCTCTTTCTGCAGGACTTTGGAGTCTGCGGGGACAGCACAAGTTTGCTCGGAACGAGCAGTTCTCCTCTAAGTTTTCCTTGTTTCGGAGCTTTGTCTTTTGCACAAACCCTTACGATGGCACACACACACAGGCCAGGGGAAAGAGAAGGAGAAGCTGGCTGGGCAGGGCTCTCCGCCTGCGGAGCCGGCCACGCATCTGGTTGGGCACGGAGCGGCGGCTCCGAGGGATGCTCGGCGGGGCCCGCGGGGAAGGGCAGAGCTAGTGAGAGGAGATTCCGCGGGGAGAGGAGCCGTGGCAGGGCCGGGGAGAGGGGTCCGGGGAGGCCGTGGGCTGTGGGGGTGAGGGATGCGCTGCTCCCGGCCCCGCCGCCGCCGCTAATGGCTGTGCTCGCCCATTGCCTCCTGCAGGGGAGAAGCCGTTCAAATGTGAATTCGAGGGCTGTGACAGGCGCTTCGCCAACAGCAGCGACAGGAAGAAGCACTCGCATGTCCACACCAGCGACAAGCCCTACAACTGCAAAGTGAGAGGCTGCGACAAGTCCTACACCCACCCCAGCTCCCTGAGAAAACACATGAAAGTGCACTGCAAATCCCCTCCTCCCAGCTCCGGCTACGAGTCCTCCACGCCCTCCTTGGTGTCCCCCTCCTCGGACTCCGGCCGGGAGCCCCCCGCCTCCTGCTCCCACGCTGAGCCCTCCGCGCCCGCGCAGCCCGCCGCCAACCTGAGCGAATGGTACGTGTGTCAAGGCGCGGGGCCCCGCGGCCCCCCCGGGCCCCCCGGCGCCTCCCCGCCGCCGCGCCTCCCCGCCGAGCCCCGGCCCCGCTGCTAGGGCGCGCCGGGGGCGGCGGCGGGCGGCCCGGCCCGGTACGGCCCGGTAGGGCCCGGTAGGGCCCGGCCGGCACGGGGAGCGCCGCGCCGGGCACGGGGAAGGCGAGCGGGAGCGGCAGCGAGAGGCGCTTGGCGGAGGGAGAGAGGCTGCGGAGCGTGCGGGTGGGCCCTGCCCGCGCCCCCGGCACCGCGCACACGGGAGGGCTGCGCTCGCCTCGGCCGCGGCGCTGCCGCCTCCTCCCGCCGTGCCACACACCCCCACTCTGACCGCCTTGCTCCCGTCTGTTTACATGCCAACTGATTTGCATTCCCTTTCCTTAGCCCTGTCCTTTTCCCTTTCCTTCCTTTCCCTTCCCCTTCCTCTTCCCGTTTTCCTTTCCCCTTCCCTTCAGTGGTTCCATACAGATTTTCTCTGTACAGATTTTCTCTTGTCAACAGTATTGTGTGCTGCACTGTTCTGTTCGCCCACGATTTTCTGTGAGAGTGTGGTTTTTTAAGAAATATATATATATATATATATAAACTATTATTTGTTACTAATTTGTACAAAATGGATCCATTAAATTTTTTGATCAATTAACCCGTTCGATTGACGTTTCTGTAAAGAATCTCCTTACTTTTCCCTCTTTCTGTATATAAATACATATATATATATTTCCTCCCCCCACCCAGTAGTCGCTAATAAAGGCAGGCCCAGGGGGGTGCGATGATTGACTGTCCATTTTAGCTCCCACTGGTAATGACTTCTAATACCTAAACATGCCCGTCCCCACCCAGAGCGCGGCTCCTGTTGAACCGTGGGCGCTGAAGCTCCCGGGGGGGCGGTTCTGGGGGGGCTGGGGGGAGCCCGTTCTCTGACGTCACGGCCAGGGCGGGGGCCGGGCAGCCCCCGGCAGCGCGGGGACCGGGGGCCGCTGCTCCGCGGCTCTGCCCTGCCGGCAGCCCCGAGGAGAGATGAACCGCTCCCACAACGCGCCTTTAGCATCTCCATGCTGCCCCAGAGCCTCAGACCTACAGGGTTCATTGCACCGGTTCAGAGAAAGAAGGGAGGGGGGGACTAAAAAAATAAACAGCCCCCCAAATAAATAAACAAACCTCTCCGCTGGGGTAGCTCGAAACTACCGAATGGTGCCGTTTTAATTACTTTAATTATGTTTAAGAATACCAGTTAGTATAGGCAAATAAATAGCATAGGCTGCTGGAAAGGGTTTCTGTGGCTTGCGGAGAGCAGACAGAAGGCTGCTGTAACCTCATCCTCTGGTGTTTGACAGATCACCTCCGCACCCAGGTGACTGGGGTTACTGTGGTTGTGCAACTGTACGCACACGCACATACACACGTGCATGTTGATACGGAGAAATATAAAAACGACAGGAAAATAAATAGCTGGTCAGTGATTAAAAACACCCCAACGTCCAGGGCTTTCCTTACTTACGCACCCGTATTTTTCCCCCAAGGCACCAAGTCGGCGTTCCTTTCTTCGTTCGCCCAAACTCAACAACTTTTTATTTAAACACCGCGGATAGTGACAACAGCATGTCGCTAACGGGAATACACTTAGGGAATCAGCTAGGTGAGAGCAATGTGTGAAAGAGGAATCTAAACAAGGGAGACTTGTGCCCCTCTCCAGCCCCCGAAACTTGTGTCATGGAAATCGAGAAGTGCAGAAGCCAAATGCGGGTAGGGAGGATGTTTCCATCACGTCCCGAGATCTGTTTATTTCTTTATTTCTCTATTTACAGAAGTATTTGGATGTGCAGGCTAATCACCTTTAATTTTTCATTTGCTTGTTACAGATGTCTACCCCGTTGCTCTCAAGGTAATCTAAACAGAAGCAGCTGAAAGCCTGAATCTTATGCCTTAGACATCAAAGCAAGCTCGCACAAAGAAGTATTTCTTCACAACGGTGAATCTTCATGGTAAGTTAGGATTTCTATGGCAATAGGCAAGTCATACTTAAATAGTGAAAGGCGAAGTCTGGAGCCCGTCCAGTCTTTTCATTAAGGACATAATATTTACGTCTAACAGGCCCTTTTTCTTGTGTATACAAGTATATATTTTTGTTTGACGCGAACTAAATCATTTTCATTTAATTTCCGGTAAACAAAACCCACGCGAACAGGGCACTTGTTCCAGACCATAATAAAAATGGATAAGACTGTCAGGAAGAAAAGGCCCGCTTGAACCGTCGCCTCGGCTCACTTTTGTTTCTGCTTTCTGCCAGGATCAGAGAATGCATTTGGGATTTGAGGGCGAGTTTCTAAAGGCAAGGAAATGGTTTTTAAGGGGGGAAAGAAAAGGAGAAAGGTCTAATCAAGCTCGGGTTGTTCAAAGGGCCTGATTTTGGGGTTGAAAGTGTGAGTTTTATGGTGCATCAGCATGCCACGTTAGGATCGCTATGGTAATGAGGAGAGCAATAGCAAGCGGCCTTCAAAGGAGGCACACTCCATTTGAGACAGTCTATTAAGATACATTTGCACTGACCTTTGGTTTCATGCTAGCTTAATACACTCAATCTGCTCCCCGCTAGAGATAGACTTCCTCCACCTAATGCACTTCGGCGGAGCTGGGTTTTGCTGGGCTTCGCCCTCCCCCCGAGGTGCGCTCCGTTCCGACGCTGTAGCCCCGGTCTCCTTCTCCCCAAAGTAAGGGACTGCCAGCCCCCCAAACCCGGCGGGAGCTCCCGCCCTCTGTCCCCAGCCTTTCTGACCAGCTTCTAGCAGCAAAAACTGGCCACAAAGCCTGAGGATTGCTTCCCTTCCTCCCACCAAATGTGGGAGAGGAAGACAGGATGGGGACTGGAAGATCCCTCTCCTTGGGCTGCCTCTGTCTCAGGGAGTAGGTGTCCCGATGGAAGTTCCCCAGGAGCTGGGAAGCGGGGTGAGCTCCGGCCGTACCCCGTTCTCACTCCTCCCGGCCCTGCTGTCGCTGCGTGGCAGCGAGAGGAGGCTCCGTGGTGCGGGGGAACTTGACACCCGCATGGCCGGGGCCATGGGCGCTGGGCCATGGGCCCGGGAAAGTTAGAAGTCCATGTTCCAGTAATTGTCTTGTTGTTTATTTTATCCAAGTACCCTAGTGAATAGGGGAAAAATAAACACGGGGAAAAAAAATTCAAACAGTTGAGTCGTCTTTAGTGCCAGCCCTTGTGGTTGAATAAAAAGGATGGTCCAATTTCTATTGAGCTGAGAAATCTTTGAAGTGGGAGTTATTATCTGAGAAATTCCTGCTCGTCGTCCTAACAACGCTGATGAAACGTAAAAGGTTCTTTGTCAGCGATTTGTTCTCCTCTCTGTCAAACTCACCCTGCCCGTTAGCTTTAAACCGTTTCTAAAGAGATAAAATCAAACTTTTAAAGATAACTTTAGGGGCCCAGAGGGTGCAGAAAATACCAAACTATCGAATCCTGTGTATAGACATACATCTGGATATGTGTAGCTGTGTCTGCGTGAAACTCTGACTGTGTACAGATGTCCATGGATGTCTGTATGACCTTACAGTTCGAAAGTTGAAATTATGTCCATTGTTTTTGCATTTCATCCTCCAAACTTTTCCGTCTAATAAATTATTCCTACACACACTCTACACGGAATGCGATTCTTGGGCGAAGGCAGAAACGTTGGGTTTCATTAACACCACTTTGTGACCAACAAATGTTTTCTCTCCAGTAGAGTGAGAGCAAGAGCGTAGACATAGAGTAAAATCTTTGATCATTTAATAGTCCGAATACCTATCACGCATGTATATACTGCAATGTATCGAAGTTGTTAACGCATTCAAAGTGATGGCTTCCATATGCTCTCATGTTTTATTGTCTGTACGTGTAAGGATAGGCAAACTGCATCCCTTTTGTATCTTCATTTTATAAAGCATAATGGTGTTGTACTGAAATGATTCCCTGATCAAGTTTTATTTAGTAGTTTCTCATTGGGTATCATGCAGTGCCCTGTTCGGAATATGAATTCCTTGAAGCTGTAACTCATCAGTGTACTTCTGTTTTAGTTGTTAAAGAATTTTCTGAGCCCAATCCTGCCATTCTAAGCCAAACCATTAATTTAATGGGACCTTTTCTGAGTAAAGACAGAGTCAAATTAGAGTGGAGGGGGTATTACTATTATTCTTGTTATTATTTTTTGGTCTTGTCATATTTATGAGAAAATCTAGCACATTCTTTGTGAACTGTACAGAGAAGAAGCCTCTGAAAAATGTAGCTTGCAGAAAAACATTTACAATGTTGGTATACAGTATCTTTTTCCAGACTTCTTATATTCCTTATTTTTCTTTATCACGTGTTTGGCAATGAAGGAGTGTTTTGTTGTGTGCTTGAACATAGTATTTATTTTTAATACTTGGATTTTTTTTACAATAAATATTTATAAGCATTTAATTTCTATGGTTATTTTTACAAATGTGCACTTTCAAATTATGTGTTTGTACTGATGATACCGAGCCACTCCTAAAACACGGTGTAATCAACCTTCTCTTTCTGTTGGTTTTTATATTAGTTGAAAAAAAAAATTGCCCAAACCTGTGTACTATTAATGTGGTGTACAATCAAGTATTAATGAGTGGTTTTTTTGTTGGTCTTTAACCTTTTTTAATGTTAATCGTTTTAGGTTGGCATTTCCATTAAAAGAACGGTACAAAACAAACCCCTTCTTTGGCTTCATTTCTGCGACAACATTTTTCAGATCGCAGACTTCAAACCAATTGTGCTTTAAGCCTTGGCCAAGGTGCAGGGTGCGGGAACAGAGCCGGTGCCACCCAGGTGCAGCCCTGTCCCTCCGGGGGCTGGGTGCGTGTCCCGGTTACCTCCGCAGTGGCACTCTGGCTCCTCACGGGCACTGTGCGATTCTGGGGACACTAACACTGGGATGCTGGGCACCAGCACTCGGGGCATTGGCGTGAGTTTCAGCAGGGGCCACCCCGAGAGGCTGCTGCTCCCCTCCGCCCGAAGGCTTGCTGTTTCGCAGGATGCAAGTGTTCTTTTGAAGAATTTCGACACCTCCCATCCAGAATGGGTCCCAGTCACAGCGAAATAAAACCTTTTTATTAGGTTCCCAGGCGGATTTAGGGCATTTTATTTCTTTTTTAAGAGAGGGAATTCTTTCGCCAGCTACAGTAATCTGAAAGTAAGCCTTCTTTGCCTTGCGCATTCCCCTGATGGATGCTAACACGTCCCGGGGTTCCGCAGCTCCCGAACCCGCTCGGAGCTCCCTTGGCAGGACAAACGCCAGCTTTGCTGTTTGCGGGGACACAGCGGCCTCGGGCACACCGCGGCCCGAACCGGCCGGCGCCCTGCGCATGCGCTGCCTTGATTGCTTTTAGAAAAGGAAAACTTGAAAGAAGTTGCCTAACACACAGAGCTGACAAAAAGTTGGCTTTCGCCGCCAGGAATATTGTCAATAGAGAATACATTTGACTACATGAAGGGGGAGAGAGGAAGAAAGAAAATAATTTAAGAAATAATAGAATTCAAGAAAAAGAAATGAAGGAAAACAATTTTGCTGGTCTGTAAAAGACAAAAACTGGCCCATAAAGGAAAGGAGGGCTAACAGTACATGCTAATTAAAGAATACAATTCTATGGTCTATAATGATTGAGCGAAGACATGTACTTATTACACTTGACTGTCAACAAGGGAAGGAATGTCCCCTCAGACAACATGGTGAGAGACGTGTGGGCATTATTAGTGGCCCTTTTATAGACATTGCCTTTTCTTTCTCAATGCTGACAAACCATTTTGGAGGGAACCATCCCCTGTTGCTTCCTATCATCGATCCCCATGCAAGGCCCTGCATTGTGCAAGTGCATTAATTAAAGACCATTCATTTAACAATAGCACATTGTATGTTCAGGAAAGGAAGATTAGAAATATGAATCAGTAACCGAGACCCGTTTCCGCCACCTTACCGGGAGAAGCGGAGGGGAAGGAGGTGCAGCGTGCGGTTAAACACCCTGCACCACCCGGACAGAGCGGGGCTCCGCTCCCGTTAGGCTTTTTGGGAGAGAAATCCTGAAACCGATTGCAATTGGAAACAACAACAGAAAAAGGTTGTCAAGTGTCTCCGTGGGTGCCAGATTGCTCGACCCTGCTCGGCGCCTCGCCAGCCGCCCGCTCCAAGGGGCCGCGCAGCCCGGCCCGGCCCGGCTCAGTCCGGCGCCCCTTCCCGGGGCCGCGCCCGACCGTGTCCGGGGCTGGCGTGCGTGTGCACGCACATCCCCTCACACATTTGTTATGTCAACGGGATTTCTCCGGCTGCATGTAGAGGCACAGGCGCAGGACCTGCGTCCATCCCTCCCCATCCCGGTGCTGCCCAGATTTTTTGCAGTCCAAAGGAAAAACCATCTGGTGCCCCAAAGCCGGTCGTGACACAAACGTGACTTATCGTGACAAGGTAGAAGGAATACGCAGGGAGAAGGAGGTTATGAGGGAGCGGGGGAAGGACAGAAGACGGATTCCCAGTACCACCCACATGACTTACTAAGCGGCTCCAGCTCCTCTAAAACCTCTGGGCCATATGTTAGTTTATTTACACCCTTTGTCTTTTCATGTGTCGCCTGGTGAAATAATATTCCTGGGATATAAATGAAAGTAAACTACAATAAACAAACAAGGGCAGCACCCGCTAAAGTGATATGTAACATTTCTGAGTTTCCAACAGAGTATGTCGCTCCCTTGGTTATAATGGGGCCAGGATAGCAATTGAAGCTTTTAGTTAAAGCCCCTAGATTTTTAATGCTGAATGTCACGTTGACTTCATTTTCTCATAGATGATTTAGTTTTTGCAGGATTACACTATGGGAGGAGAAGGAGGGGAAGGACAAAAGTCACCGCAAAAGCAACTCTTTAACAGTTAAAAAGAAATGGCACAACAGACGAAGGTGTTCTTAATGATGGTAACATCTCAGAGAAACCTCTGCAATTTCCCTTGAGGCTGACTTCAGTCTCAACTTCTCCACTTGGATCCATCCCGCTCCGACGCCAGGACCACTCTGGCTCCTTTGGATCAGACGCCGAGACCCCGCGGGAGTTGCAGAGGGTGCGGGCAGCAGCACCCGCGTTCCAAAATCCGTGCACCAGCTTCGTTTTCTTCGTCATGAGGCAGCCAACCTCATGGCTGGGCTGGAGCTCGCCAGCCTACAAGGAAACCCTTTTCCTAAAGTAAATAGGACGCTCTAACAGATCGGCAGATTTTTTTCTTACCCCCCCAGTCAATGTTGCCCAGAGGATCGGCTCTCTACTGCCTCAAACCCCTTCTCCGGGCTTGCCTGGGCCGGGAAAGCCACCCCGGGGGTCCGGGCTGAGCCCCCGGCAGCGGGAGCCGGGCTGAGCCCTGCGGGGCTGGGGGCGGCCGCCAGCAGCTCCCTCCTGCCTGGCCCTGAGGGTACCTGCTGCAGCACGCCCTGAAAATCAGACAAAAGCGCGGACACCACCACTCCCCCTCATGCCCCCAGCCGTTTTGGGAAGGCACACACAAAAAAATTAGTCTTCAACTTTTGACTAGTGTCTGCTGGCTTAAATGATCCTCTGCCCTGGGTGGGGGCATCGGTGAAGCAATGCGAGCTCCCTGCTCCATGCCCTGCTGCCGCGAGCGGCCGGGAATCAGGGTGCGTCTGAACTTGGGCACAAACCGGCTGCCCTCCCTCTTCCCTCGTCACGGGGAGTCCCGGAGTGGGGAGTCAGAGGGAGGTTTCAAGGGGGGAGGTTTTGTTATCCCTACCTGAGGACAGATTAATCCTCGCATATACTTGATAAAGATGAAGATCTTGCTGGGAGGAAGAGGGGAAAAAACGGGTAGTAAAAGAAAGGAATCACCGGATTGTTATTGTCTAGAAAACAGGCCATCTTAAAAAACCTGTTGTAGAAATACAGAGAGTCCTTTAAGTGTGAAATATCATTTCATTGTAAATAGTCAAAAAAGAGTCGGTAATCCAACTTCCGGAAACTGTTCTGAATTATTTCAGCAGACTCTTTTAAAAGAGGATTAGCAGGGCTTTAGGGGCAAAATCCTTCTGTTTTATTCAATCTCTGATTTTATGTTATAATTACTAGATGTAAAGACTCGCGAATTAGTATGCAGGCGTCGTTCAGACATTATGCAGGTGCTATTCTAATCATTCAGCTTTTTAATTAAGGAACGAGGTAAGAAAACAGAATCATAAAAACACTTTTGTGAGAGCTGAGAAAATCGTGAGCGACTGCATGAATAAAGCCTTTATACCTTATCCTGACAGGTCAGACACCAATTGCCTGACTTACGACCTTTTCTTGCTGAAACAATGGTTAACAGCTTTCTCACCTTGTTCCCATTATAGCCTTTATTCTCGCAGAGAATTTATGGAAATGGCCCTAAAATGCTTACACTAAAGAGGGAGATGCAAAAAGGTATTGCAATTTTAATTGGTGCGTGTCCCGTACAAAGATACTTTAATTCGGGTCGTTCGGGAATTGAGGCACTCGGCTTGGCACGAGGATTTGGGTAGATCGAAACGGTTTGAAGCATAAAATTCTCCTTCAGGAGAGGAGGGGACACAAACAAACAAAAAAGCCACCCAAAGTTGCCGGAATGCCCGGACAGCCGCCGCGGCTGGGACGGCGCGGAGTCCCCCTTTGTTCAGCGCATCAGAAGGCATCGTGTTCCCTGGTCCCGCGATGCAAACTTAAAGCCTTTGTGGGGCTTTGTTATTATTATTTAATTTCTTTCCCTTGCCTTCCTCCTCTCCCCTCCTCTCCACCCTCCCTACGCCTGGCACGACTGCATCACGTGTATTAACATATGAATGAAACAACCAGAGCCAATGCACTTAAGGTAATACCTATGCTCCGATCTCGCCTGATTATCTTTTTATAGAAAGTTACATTAACTAA
The DNA here is from genome assembly GCA_024865655.1 of Emberiza elegans. Taxonomy (NCBI): domain Eukaryota; kingdom Metazoa; phylum Chordata; class Aves; order Passeriformes; family Fringillidae; genus Emberiza; species Emberiza elegans. The sequence goes on from JALJVW010000149.1 coordinate 13,374,906, forward strand.
TGACATTTACATAAATATGAATAATTAGTAAGGTAAGTAATTCTGCTCCGACGGGAGAAGGCGGAGTAGGGAAGAGCCCGAGACCTGAGCCCAATTTTCGTCTCCGTAGACCTGGACGCTGCTTCGCCCTGGCACTGGACAGGAGACATGGAGTCCTCTGCGGGGAGGAGGAGAACTGTCACGTTTATATTGTTCTCTCTCTCTTTTTTTTTTTTTCTTCCCCCCCCCCTTTTTTTTTCCCTAATGCGAAACTTTTCTCTTGTGCCCCTCTTTTATCTCCCCTCCAGACCTCCAGTTCTGAGCAGAGTTCAGTGGCTGTAAATGATAGGTTCCCAAAAGCATCAATCCGCGCTCCTCTAGTACTTGGCCGAGAACAATGCAAGTATTAGGATATCAGCAGCACTCGAAATGATCACGCGTTAAATTATTTTGCTTTCACGGATGAGGGGGCTTTTTTCCAATGTAAATCAAGCGCTTTAGTTATTAAGTCTGAACACTAATCTCCAACAACCTTTACATAATGTGGCAGAATGTGCCACACCACTTCGCACCTGCACTCTGAATAGAGCCGCCTTTTCAATGTAAGACACGCTTGTTGCCCCTGGGCTCCAAAGGAGTTGTGTGAATAAGTCAAGCTTTTTGAATACCCCTACTCGCTTTCTCTTCCTCCTTTGATCACAGAAAATGTCTTCTAATTTGTCCTTTTTCATTGTAACAACGTTTTCAAGTCTCTTTTTATTTTCCAAACCACATATTTATAAAGAACATAAATCGCCCCAGAAAACAAAAGTTCTCTCCTCGCCAACTGGCCGAGTAGCCTATGACCACTTTGTTATTCACAACGAGAAGGGGAAAACAAAGTTCTCGCAAAGACTGTTGCTTCTCGAGTTTGTCCTAAACAAACGTTTAACTTTGGGACAGGACGAGGGGGGAGAAACATGTTTGTTTCCTTCAAAAGCAAGGGCTGGTCCATTTGCCTTGGCGATCTGCTTGCTGCTCGCTCCAGGACGGTGGGCAGCTGCGTTTCAACCTTCTACCGGCGATAAATGGCAAGGAGGAGGGCAGAAGGGACCGCTATCTCTCTGTGACCACTGGAGTGACTGAAGCCTCCGCCAACTTCCTGAGCCCACCAGACAGCTCAGGGCGAAGCCAGCTGTAGCGAGCGGGTTTGCACGCATTAATTCTTAGCTGTGCTGCCTACTTTGACGACCTTCGAGGATAATGAACTCTAATTTATAAATCCAAGAAAGATGTCAAAGTTAACAGGGAGGGGAACAGCTGAACAAAACCGCTGGGCTCCTTTCTCCCCGACCCCGCCATCTCCCCGACCCTGTTTTTCCGCCGAGGAGCGGGGCAGCGGCTGCCCCGGCGCCGAGGGCGCCGTGCCCGGCCCGGTGCCTCCAGGCTGCCCTGGCCGCTCCGCAGCCCCGCATCAGCTGCGGGGGCAGCGGCGAGAGCCCAGCAGGGATTCCACCCCCTGCTTCCACCTCAGCCCTTTCTCAGACGTCTCCGAGGTGCTTTGCCCGAGTGTCTGCTAAGGAGCAGTAGGTTAATGGCATTTTAGTGAGGTTGCTCTCTCTGCAGGCTAAGCCCAACCTAGGAGTTTCTCACTCCTCCTTCTCACAGACGGGTTTCCGGACGACTCTTTAACATCCCTATTCATTAGCACGTTAATCAAGGCTGTAATCCCAGCGAAGAGGTGCCTGTGCATTCCTGCTGCAGCCAAAGCCGCCTCTCGAGCGTGCACCTTTGCGCAGCGCTGCGCAGCGCCCGCTCCCCCCGCCGACGGGTGCTTCCACCGAGAGGCTCTTTCCTTACATTACCGTAGGCTCCGGCTAAGAAAACTAACAAACCCTTCTAATACAGTTTAAAACACTTTGATGTCTTGCCAAGAAACACACTTCCTTCAAGAGACAAGTCAACATTTGTTTTTCACATTAAATGGCATTTAGTTGCCACTGAAAAAATGATGCTGAAGGACCACTTTTTAATTCGATGTATAACAACCGCGGGGGTCTAAGAGAAAATAACGGCGAAAGCTATAGACACAAATAACTAAATTACCAAAACGTTAGTATATCTCCTAGGTTCATTAATATGTAACAGACTCCCCAGTTAATCTCCAAAAGCCAGTGTTCCCCCTCTAAAATAGCACTCTGGGACGAATTGTACAGGAGATCAATCACTGCTAATGCAGTAAGGTTTACTGCAAGGGGGGAAAAAGCTATTTACACCTTCAAATAGAAGCTTTTGAGATTTAAGAGTAAGGGTCATACATCACCAAGAATAAATGATTATGAATTGGTAAACGCGCCCTCCAGCCATTAGCTATGCGACGCGATTTATCATTTCTGGGTGTTTTTCTTTTTAAAATCATCTGGCTGTTTGAAAAGAAAAGCATGACGGAGAAAAAAAACACCGCGGGAAAGTTTGTTTTTGCATATACTATAAGTCATCAAAACATGGCTATTCAGAAATAAACGGGGTCACTTATGAACTGCTTAACGAGAGACAATAAAGCCCTTTCATTGTACGCTTTTATGACTCAGGGATCGGTGGGCTTCTCCCAGCCCAGCCTCCGGCCGTCTCTGCCTTTTTTCCTCCTTTCGTTGCAAGTTACAAGCCCGTGAGTGTTGTGAGAAATCATTTACACCCTAAAAAAAATAAAAAAAAAAAAACAAAAACCAAAACCAAATAAAAAACGGTTGCCAGTGTCTTTCCGTCGCCTGGCACGTATTGAACTTAAACTACACGAGATATTTTGCCAGTTTTGAGCAATTGCCAGTCTTTATCCAAGATGGTCAGAAAGAGCCGTGTGAAGACTGGACGGGGAGGACCTGCCCTAGACGTGCGATGGTGGGACAGGAGACCTCTTGCTCCTTGTCCCCATCAGAAAAACAAAGAGATGAGGGCTAGTTTGGATGGAAAACCTTGCAGACCAGTTCAGCAGAAGGCAGCTCAGCACGTCTGGCGATATCTAGATATTCATGTGTGTGCGTAGCTGACTCTTTATTTTTTAAACGATTATCATTGAAACTCTTTCGCAATGCCAAGCAAACCTTTTTCCACTTAGACTCTGCTCAGGGCGGTGGGGATGTTGTTCATCAAATGAAACAATTTGTAATAAAACGCATACTTCAGAGATGGGAAAGAATGACGGCGTGCTGCCGAAGGGCGGGGAGGGGAGAGCTGGCGGCCCCCCTGCCCCGCTGCTGCTGGGCCGTGGGAGCGACTCCCAGGGCCGGGCAGCGCGGCCCGGCTTGGGGCAGGCAGCGGGGTCTGCCATCGGGGGAGACAGCCGGGGTATCCGATGGGGAGGGGGAGCCTAACCAGCGAGGTACCGGCGGGGAAGTCACCTGCCATCTCCTCGAAACCTCTTCCAGGCCATAAACAGCTTAACACCAGCCCAGGCGCGAGGTGCTGGCGGTGCACAGGGAGGAAGGACCTCGAGGGCCACCTCTCTGGAACACTCTCTGGACGTGGCCCTCGGAAACGTCGGGCAGACCCGGCAGGCCTCTAGCAGAGGTGTGTTAGGACATCCGCTCGAGAGGGCCTCCGGGGAAAACACAGAGTTCCCTAAACTCTTACATCCCGCTGCCCCGGTACGTCGGGTTTCAATTGTGACAAGTGCCTGTTTTCTTAGGGTAAGAGATTTAATATGTCTGGTGAAAGGGTCTGTGGCAGCGAGGCTCACAGCAGGTAAGCAGCTCTGCCAGGAAGCTTTTTAGTCCCACTTCTAAGACTCCTAACATATTTGCAAGATTTGGGAATAAAGTCACTTGGTTTTAGTCTCGAGGACGGGCTGAGATTTCTGGTTTGTTTTACAAGCTCGTTACAGGCACATTTGGCCAACGGGCACGGTTTTATGTAAAGACAAAGACACAGAGCCCATTCTGGGAAATGCGGGGCTTTTAGAAAACTCTGCTCCGTGGCTTATTGTCTACTGGGTGGTTTTGGGAAAAAAACCCGCTCAAACACAAAACCCAAACTCAAGGCACTTGCACGCGATGGGCTGCTGACCCTCCGAGTGCAAATTCCTTGGAGGTACATGGAGACATTTATCGGGGGATGCTGTCCTCTCTCATCTTCTGGGCATCTCCCCGCCCTCACGGTAAGCACCGAAGCGCTCCTGGGCCAGCCGCGGAGAGCCGGGGGCGCGGGCGGGGGTGGCGCAGGACCCCATTGGGGCTGCCGCCCTGTGCCCCTCGCCCACCAAAACAGTGGCCACCTCGCCGTGGACTTGAGTGGGGCATGAGCAAGAGTGAGCTGTGCAGGGAAGCGGGAGGGCTGTGGAAACCTGCCCCGGGTGAAGCCGGTGGGATGCGGACGGGGCGGGCAGCGGCCGGCACTGCCCGGGCCTGCCCGCACCCCCGGCCCCGAGCGGCTCCTCTGCCCACGCCGAGCTGCGCCCGCTGCCCTCTCTCTCTCTCTCTCCGAGGGGACGAGTGATAATAAACTCGCAATTAGCCTTTGTCATGGGAGAGCAAAGGGAGGTCTCCACTGGAACGTCCACTTCTTGGTCCGCCAAAGACGACTGGGAGGCAACACGTTTCCCTCAGAAATCCTCCTTTCTTTTAGAAACCCATCTCACAATGCAGAGGAAGGAAAAAAAATAATAGTCTGAGATGATCTAGTTCTTTGGAATAGATGAATTTTTTTTCCCTTGAATATCTAATGCTGCAATTCCAGTTCGAAGTACACCCATTTCCTCTTTATTACATCATTCTGCATTTTATTTCTATGATTTTATGTTTTACTGCTGTTCCTGCAGAAGTCTATATTTTCAGCGTTATAGAAAGTCTCTGAAGATCCATAAGATTATTATTTATCTGACTTTCTGTGTCTCCGAGTGCTGTATACATTATATAATTGCCTTAAAATGTTTTCATAAATTACATTCAGAAATGTGTCATAGTAAATTACCTTTGTAATAAAATGTAAAAAATGCAAATGGCTGTTGTCTTTATTACGTTTTAAACCATTGGTTTATCTGCACTATTTCACTTGTCAGTTGCACAATATGTTGTATAAAGGGAAAGCACAGTTTGATAACAGATAGATGGAACCTCGTGTGTAATCTAGCAGGCACGTACAGTTTGGGTCATTTCCTTATCTCCCGCAGAAAAGACATTATCCCCCTCATATTTACATACTTTTCAATATTTGTCAAACAATCATAAATTATAAATTAATGAAATGTTCGACAGTCTTCAGAGATCAGGCTAATGAAGACATTTACCTTTTTGGTGATTTGGATTCTCATCTTTGTAAGTTTAATGACATTTAGACTCTCACGGTTTATTAGGCTTTATTAGATTTGTCCTTCACTCCTGCTGTCATTCAGATGTCTCTGCATAAACATCACCTGCTTCAGGTACAAGAACAAATCGTCTCCTTCCTCTGGAGCAGCAGCGACACCGCGCCCGGGCGCGGAGCAGGGCCCGGGGCGGGCGCAGGCCGCTCGCTGCGGTCCTGGCCCGGCACCTCGGGCTGCTGGCCGCCCGGCCGGGCCGGCAGCCCCGCTCTCCGGCCACCCCGGCGGCGGGAGCCGCTGAGCGCCCTCCCCAGCCAAGGAGCCCATCTGCCTTTGGTTACGGCGGAGCCCGAGCCCAGCCCGCACACAGGCGCACCCAGCCCGGCCCCTCGAGGCCACCCAGCCCTGTCGGGCTCCCGAGCGTGCCAGTGCCACGCGGCGGCTCCCAGCACGGTGTTTGTTCTCTCCTGTGCTCCGAGGGCAGCGCCTGGCGCCGCGGAACGCTGGGCCGGCCGGGCGGGCAGCCTGGTCCCGCTCGGAGTGGCGCAGGGACCTCGCTCTCCAGGGTGATACCTGCCCCCCTAACGCGATTAGGCTGCAGGAATTAAATTGTGCCCAGAAAGGTCGGCACTCGTCCTCCTCCACCTCTGCGTGGAGAGGCACACGCTAAATCCCGCCGGCCAGAGCCTGGCGCCATCTTCACGGGAACAAAGACCCGGGGCTCCCCAGCCTCGCCGCCGCCCTGTAATCGAGTTTCCTAATTTCATTACTCCGCTGGCAAATGTCAGGAGCATGTGTTGGGGCACGCTGCCCCCGCCTCTCCGCACGCCCCCGTCCCCGGGGACCCGCCGAGCGCCTCGACGGCCGGCCCGGCCCCGGCCCCGGCCCCGGGAGCGGGCAGAGAGCCTGGGCACTGCCTCACAACCCCTGCGCTCCGTCAGAGGCCGGCTCTGAACCTCGCGCCACGAACCTCGAACATCATTTGTCGAGGCTTCCAAATATTTCCAAACAACGCTTTTTAAAAACACAACGGAGAGTTATTAAAGCGCTTGTTGGTAAAGTGAGCATGTGTTCTGCAATCATCAAAAATTGATATGTACCACCAGTAAAGTAATTATGCACCATCCTGAGGATACGAGAACAGTACATTGTTAATCCACTTGCACACCCGTTGACTTGCAGCATCAGGCTGCAAATAGCTTAATTAAGTCATACACGTGGAATATAACCATATTGTTACATTGCATTATGCACACTATATCTCAATTTATTGGGACAATTAATGCCAGTGATAGACCTCGGGCGAAAAATATTAACCACAAAGCACTGAAGTTGCATTCTGGTGACATTTGCAGTACGGCAAGTAAACATTGAAACAAGGCACAGCCTTCGAGAGCTGCGAGGGCTGCCGGGGACGCCTCTGCCCCCAAGCCCGTCCTTAGCAGGCGGTGGGCTGCCAGAGGGAGCGACCTCCACATTCTCCGTTCCTTGGCAGAGTCCCGACTTGAGAAAACGCTCGGAGGACCAAAACCGAAAAAAAACTCTTATTCTTCTTTACTTCAGGGAAGTTTGGGTTGGCTGGGAGCTCCAGGATCGGTCCTCAAAAGGTGTGAAGTCCAGAGCAAGGGGCCTCAGAGCCAGGGCGAGTTTCCTCGCAGAGCAGAGGAGCTGTAACGTAGCGGGGCGGGGATTGACCGCCCGCGTTTCACGGGCAGCCTACAGCCGGGAGGACACACCAGCCCGTCCAACATCTTGCGCACCGTAAACATGACCACATGTCCGTATTCCTGCAGGGAAGCGGCGAGGCTGCATCCCGGGACGCGACCCTGGGCTGGCTCCCGGCCCACCGTGCCCGGAGCGCGGCACAGCCGGCGCGGTGGGCCCGGATCCCGCTGGAGCCGGGTCACAACGTGTCGGCAGTGTCCAGTCAGTCAGTGGCCAGAGTGGGGAAGCCCAGCTGGTGACCAAGGTGGGGACGGCCATCCCAGCCGGCAGTGCTCCGGCCCCCGCCCCGGGACAGCCTGTCCCCTCACCCGCTCCAAACCGCGGGGATCCCCCGCATCGTCCCTCGAGGGAGCCGGGGGTGAAGGCAGCGCCAGGAGCGCTCACAGCATCATCTGTCTCCGGGGGATCCCCAAGCCCTCTGCACAGCCTTCAGAGCTGGGGGAGGCGGTGGGACCTGTCCCACGCAGAGGGAAGCGCTGGGGAGGAAGGGGGGGGCAACTCTGAGGGGCAGCGGTTTTCTTTGTCCAGATCTTTTGTGTAAGCGGGGGCAGGTACGCTTCTGGCAGCGTGCTACTGGGTGGTACGCCTTTATTCTCTGATTTACCCTCTTTCCTGTAAAACCGCTCAGAATCGATATTATTTTATGAGCAACCAAATATTTCCTAAATCAAAACCAAAACTTCTTTGGTCGACCGATTTAGCTGCTTCCTCCAAATTTTCTAAACACCCTTCTATGGTGAGCTGTCATTCCCAGTGGGATGAAGCCTCTTCAAAGTTCCCCCGCTTGCGTTCTTGGGGATGCAAGGGGCGATTTCCAACCTCTCGAGGTATTTGATTTAATGGATTTCTCAAGCATTTTGGGAAAAAAGTCGTCTAGAAAACCACCAGGATTCCCCCAGACGTCTCTCTTGCCCACGTCGAGGTGACCCGTCAGGCGCAGCCGCAGGTGGAGGCAGGAGCACGAGTCAGACCCACGGGCTGGGCAGCGGCGGGGGCTGCCAAGGTCAGGGCTTGCTGAGCGGGACACGGGTGTCCTCCCCCACCGCGTGCCCACGGCTCCTCAGCTGCCCACACACACGAGTGGGGGAGCTGCTTCTCCCAAAGTTTTTCCTGCCAGCATCTCAGCGCTTCTCGTAAGCCGCCGCGCCAGCGGGGAAACGACTGCGAACTGGTTTCTGCTCCTGACCACTGTCGTGAGTGGTGCCGCCTTCACCCCGGCAGCGCCTGTCGGGGAGCCATTCCCGCAGGTGGTTGGGAAACTCCGCAGTAAATTCGCTCTTTGGAAGGGGACAGCGTCCAGTGCGCCGCTCGCCCACTCAGACACGCAAAACCACGCTCTTTCCTCCACTCCGTAGCTGGCTTTTAGCAGCGTCGAGGGTTATTCTCCTCCTATTTCGTTTAATCGTTAGCAAATTAAGCCAAATATCAAGAGTTCAAATCCCCACTGTCCTGGGGAAACAGCGGGCTCTCGGGGACATCCCTCGGCCCCCGGGCACTGCCCGCGGACTGGACCACGGGCAGGACCTGGGCTCTCCCTTGGAGGCTGGCAGCCCCTGCCGCAGGCAGGACCTTGGGCTCCCTCGGTTACTGGCAGCCCCCACGGCCGCCTCCACGCGTGGCCCGGCGCTCCTCCGCGTCGGAGGCAGCAGCCGCCCCCGGGCCCCGCGCTCCGGCGGCCGCGCTACCTGTGCGGAGTGGCGGCGTGGCTCCGGGGCACCGGGGCTGCAGGCACCAGGATGCGGGCACCGGGATGTGGGCACCGGGATGCGGGCACCAGGATGCGGGCACCGGGGCTGCGGGCACCGGGATGCGGGCACAGGGCTCCGGGGCACCGGGGCTGCGGGCACCGGGATGCGGGCACCGGGATGCGGGCACCGGGCTCCGGGGCACCGGGGCTCCGGGGCACCGGGATGCGGGCACCGGGATGCGGGCACCGGGATGCGGGCACCGGGCTCCGGGGCACCGGGGCTGCGGGCACCGGGATGCGGGCACCGGGATGCGCCGGCCCGGCCTCTCCGCCCGCCGCCTGCGCGGCCCGGCCGGGTCCCGGTGCCGCTGCCGGGGACAGAGGTGGGACAGGGGGACAGCTCGGCATTGGGCACTGGCGGGCGGCTGCAGCCCCGGGGAGGCGAGGACACTTCTTCTGCTGGATGGGAGAATTGTGGAGGAAGGGGCAAGAGGCGAGAGGAGCCCGGGCAGGACGGGCAGGGCTGGCAGGGAGCGTTCAGTCCGCGCTGCCCCTGCAGATCATTGCCACCCCTGCACAGGCAGAACTATCTCCTTCGGTCCAGCGGCACCAGAAACTCTGTCCTGTCCCTAAAGCAGGTGGGCACAGCCTCGGACTCGGGATGAGGCGCTACATCTCTGCCCTCGCTTGCAGCCAGGACAGCTTCTGGAAGCCAATGGCAGTCTCCGAGTGCCACTGGGACCACAAGAATTGCAAAGCTTCTTACGACAGAGGACATTGGAGTTTACTAGTGGTTTTAGGGCTGTTTATGAGTGTTTCCTAACAACAAACAAAGTCCACACCGAATTCAACCCCCTGCCCCACACAGTTGCTAGCTTGTGGTATTTATTTTTGTTATGATTATTAATAGCTGTTATTATTCGGATCTATTTGTTAGTCAGAAGAAGGACAGGAGCTGATTCACAGCACAGCCTTCAGCTGCAAACCCTGCAGTCCCTTAGACTCGTCCTTTCTGGCTACAGCCGGGAAGCCCTCCCTGGAGACGGGACATGAGGTGCTGGTAAATTAAAATGTAACACCTTGCCCGGGGACTATGGATGCCGCGTCTTTTTTTAAACTAATAAAAATTGTAAAAGGTTAAAAGAGAAAAAAAAAAAAAAAAGAAAAATCCTGAGTTGAGTAAGAAAGAAAAACTGTTCGTGACATATGAATTGCAAAAGTTTAGTTTTGTTTATTTATTTGTTGAGACACTTTTAAGGGGGGCGGGGGAAGCGGGACAAAGCGCGATAAACACAGTAAGAAGCTAAAAGTCTGGAAGACTGTAACTTCGGTGGATTGGTTTAAAGCGGGCAGACTCTGTCTACCTTTGGCCATCTGGCTGATTTAAGCTTTTGCCCCCATGCTGTATGATTTTAGCTTAAAATCTCTTCCGTTGCAGCGCCGCTTTTATTGAATTCATCAAAAGCAAACTTTCCCTGAGTTTTTTTTTTTTTTTTTTAAGAAGGGCTAAAATAATAAGTCGACCACTGTGACATTCTCTGGGCTTAGGCCATTTTTCATAACGCAGCTGATACGCTTTTGTGCAGCTAAGGCGACCAAACAGATGAATAACGAGAAAAGTCTCTCGAAAACTTCCAGCTTCCAGCTTTTCCCATCTTTAAAAAGTTAAGTAAAATGAGAGGTGCATGTAAAAAAAACCCTTCCAAATCCAAAACCCAAATCCCATCACGCCAAAGATCAGGGCAATACTTTTATACCTCTGAATGGTAACGATGCCTTTTAAACAAGTTACTGCACACACACACGCGCACACACACACACACACACACACACACACACACACACACACACTCGCACAAAACTTTAAAGCTTGTGAAACTGCCCAGGTGGTGTTTATAGGACCGTAGCCAGTGAGTTGTAAAGAAATCCGAGACAGTTGAAGATTAAACTATTTAGAATTACATGACAAAACAAATTTTTTTTTTCTCAATTTGATTCCTGTTTCACTGTATCCACCGTGTTTAATGCAGGGCTTGAAGGGTCAAGTTGTCTGCAGCACTAAAGAAGAGTCCCACAAATTGTGATGGTTTGGCAGGCGGGGGTAAGTTTATTATTATTTTTGACGTGTTTTCTCATGAGTGTATGCTTGTGTTTAAAGTTTGCGTCGCAAAGAAAATATGCCCTCGTGATTTTAATGTCATTTTAGCCATAAACCAGTTTTGTGCTCAGAATCACGTCTCTAATGTTGTTGATGTTCTTCCTGGAGTTTTGTCAAAAAAGAAAAAATCCTCCCGCTTCTCCCAGCAGCAGAGCAAGGCAGAGCCAGACCCCACGGTGCGGGACTGGGGGGCGAGTGACTCTGTGCCACAAGGCAACAAGTAAGAATTTCATGAGCGTTTGCCTGGGCTCAAAATAGTAATTTTTATTTGGCTGTTTGTTAGGGTTTTCTTTTTTGGTTGATTTCTTTTTATCCCACTGTCATGTTATTTATTTATTTATGTATTTATTTATTTATTTTGCACGTGCATCCCCCAGACCTGAGTGCCTTAAGACCACAACTGTGAACTGCCTGTTTATTATGAAAAGTACTGTACGTACAGCCTGGGTGGAAGCACAGCCATTGGTTCAAATAAAATGACTATTGATTCAAAGTGCGAGCCCTCCAGGCTGAACCGAGAAGGAAGGAATGGGTCATCATTTTTTTTTCCTTTTTCTTTTTCTTTTTCTTTTTCTTTTTCTTTTTTTTTTTTTTTTTTTTTTCCCTTAAAAGAGAGAGAGACAGATGGAGAGAGAGACACTTCTAAGCTGTGCGTGTGACAACCACCACCCAGTCCTTTGATTTTTTTTTTTTTTTTTTGATAGATAGCAGGAAAAAAAATTCCTATGAAAAAATAAGGTTTGCTTGGAAAAATCGGCAGGTAGATCACCCTCAGAAACAAATTCCAGCCTTTCCTATTCAAAACATGGCTTTTAAAAATCACGACGACGTGGGGAGGAATGAGGATAATAAAGTAACTCGGCGCCTTCTCCCCCTCCTCCCCACGCACTTTCAATGAGGAGCCAAGCTGCACTTCCCTGCCACCGGTCTCTGCTCGCCCAGCTCCTCCGGAGCCGCTCGGTGCCCCGAGCCGGCTGGCGATGGACAGCCCGGCTTCGTTTGTCCGGGGGATGGGGAGGGAGAGGAAGCAAATACCAGGAAAGAAATAAATAGCAAGGAAAAGAGGAAAGAAAAGAAGGAAGGGGAAAAAAAAAAAGGGATGAGGTCAAAACAGTACAAAAACCACCAGCTTATTGGAAGGCACTTGTTAGCAACGGGAGGTGATGGTGCAGTAGCTGCACCCCGGGCACCCTCCGAGCTTCCAGCCCTTCCACCCGGGAGCTGTCTGGAAACGATCACAGCCGGCTCACAGCTAATAATGCCCTTCGCAGAGGTTTGGTCTGCGGTGCTCGCAGAAAATGCAACTTTTGCCCCATTGGTTAGCTAGGTGAATTAGCACACACTGCAACTGAACAGTACTTGACCTTTGCCTTTATGTTTGCTCAAATGTTTGCCTAAAACACAATCACCCTTGACAAGAGAGCATGCTACCGTGTGACACTGCCTATTCAATAGATAGATGTTCCCTGCCACACACAACCCAGTTCAGCATTTTAAATAGCTTAGGTATTTGTAAAAGCCGTATAAATTAATGTCTGATGATTGCTAGTTGCTGGTTAAAGAGCCGACTATTTAACACGTAAAATAAGAGTCGGCTTTAAAAAAGCCCAAACCAGACCAAACCAAAGGATCGGCTGTACAGGGATATAAGGTCAGAAAAGCGAACTTGTGGCCAAGGCGATCAACAGATTCTTAATCTGCCCAATTCACAGCGTGGCTTTGTCGAGCTGCTCTAGCAGCTGGGGCTTGGGACCGGCTATGGCAAACGTACCGTGGCACACATCCCCTCCCTGTCCCGACACCGCTGATGGCACAGATGTGCGGGCAGAGGTGCAACCGCGCACCTGAGAAATCCAAAGGTGACACAGGATGGAGGCAGGCAGGTTACCCTGGTGTAAATCTGACCTATCCTTCTCACGAGCCTCTCTTGCTGAAATTGTGCAAACGTGACAAAACTTTAGGGGGACAAACAAAAGTTGCCCCTTGGAGGGGGTGTTAAGCGCATGAATTTGATCGCTGAGTGCAAGGCATCGCCCCGAAGCCCGCTGGAAGGCACGGTGCAGCCGGGGGCGGGCAGGAGCCGGGCGGCGGCCGGGGCTCCGCGCTCCGCCACGGAGGCGGCAGGGAACGGGACGGGACCGGAGGAGGAGAGGGGCGTGGAGCAGAAAACAGCCACCTTTCAGAAATACAGCCACCTTTCAGAAATACAGTCACCTTTCAGAAATACAGCCACCTTTCAGAAATACAGCCACCTTTCAGAAATACAGCCACCTTTCAGAAATACAGTCACCTTTCAGAAATACAGCCACCTTTCAGAAATACAGCCACCTTTCAGAAATACAGCCACCTTTCAGAAATACAGCCACCTTTCAGAAATACAGTCACCTTTCAGAAATACAGCCACCTTTCAGAAATACAGTCACCTTTCAGAAATACAGCCACCTTTCAGAAATACAGCCACCTTTCATAAATACAGCCACCTTTCACAGCCACCTTTCAGAAATACAGCCAAAAATACAGCACCTTTCACAGCCACCTTTCAGTACAGTCACCTTTCAGAAATACAGTCACCTTTCAGATGAGGCAGCGCAGTCACCTTTCAGAAATACATTCATTTCAGGATAGAATGAATGACACCTGATGTGCGGCTTTTGTTTCAAAGGATACTTTATTATTTGGAAACGTGATAAAGCGGTTCTCTGGAAGAGAATATTTATACCAAATGCAGTTTCTGATGTAAGCGGATACCTGCACATCTTGATAGTACTTCCAGTCGGTAAAATACTGTGCAGCCCAACAGGAAAAGTAAAAATGATATTGGCAAACAGTTGCTCTGCTTTGATTTACCTTTACTGTCTTCATCTGGAGACTTTTTTTTTGATGACCAATTTTTACTGTCTATCAATTTTGGGAAACAGAACTTCCCCCCCTTCTCTCTCTCTGTGCTTTATTTTCACGTCACTATTAAGTCAGGAGCATTTTTGAAAAATTGATTCATGTTTATACGAACATCTTTCTTCAGATCTAACGTTAACTTGGCATTAAAGCCAAGCAGATAGGCTGAAACCAGCAAGCTAGCTTAGCCAAAAGTTGTTGCAGAAGCGGGATTGAATGGTACCGAGTGAGAAATTTAGCTATTACTCGTTGCCAGTTAGACAGAGAATACATTTCTATAAATCACTGGAAATTTTTAAATGGACAATTATATTATCTCGTTTACAACTATGCGGGCAATGACGTTTAGAAAAAAAATAGCAATCGGACTTCACAAATAACATATTTGCAATTGAAAGGAATCCAAATCTAATTTCATTGGAGGCTGGTTGTTGCTCCCCGATGAGCGCGTTTCCCGTCCCACGGACACGCGTGGGGGGCGTGCCCAGCCCTGCGCCCCCGCGCTCCTCGGCGGTCAGACGGACGGCAAAGGTCAGAGCCCGCCGAGCCCCCTCGGCACCCCTCGGATCGCTCCGCTCTGCCCCCGACAGAGCCCAGCCTGAGCTGGTGGGAACAGCCTTCCCCACAGGCTGAAATGATACCTTGGATGGTTTGCCTCTGTGTGGCTGGGGTTTGATGCGGACACGTTTCCTTAAGCTCGTAAGTCACGAGTGACCTAGAATAACATAGCACGTACCCCTAGAGGCAAACCAACCGAAGTGAACTTTCAGGCCAGATGATATTCAAAGCCAAGTTGAGCGGAGAGCGCCGGGGCTCGTTCGTGCCAGGCAGAGCAGGGCTGGGAGCCGCGGGGACGCGCGGTGCGCGCCTTCACCCACGCGCGGCCGCGCACGCCGGGCACCGCCTCGGCTCGCAGCCAGGGAACTCGTTGGGAAACTTTGCCGGAGGGAAACGGGAGCTGGGGAAACACTCCAATGAAACGGCCATCGACTCCGGCAGAGTTTACAGAGTGTTTAGGGGTGTTCTCCTTGGTTTTGCTGGGGTTTAGAGTCCTCAGGAAGGAGAAATCATCGGTTAAAGGAGAGACAGATTATTCTACGCAGGCACTGTCAATAATGATTTCAAAACAAAACCACCTTTGAAAAAGGGAACAATCTTTATATATCATAATTAAATATTCTTATTCATTTAGGTATAGAAAAGCAAGCGTGTCTAATTTTTTCCTAGTGTCAAGAAAAAATAATTTCGAATGTTATAACCTCCATTTTAAATAAGGGCTTGATGTGTTCCCGAAATGATTGTTGTTTTCAGCTAATTTTGGTCGGGCGCTTTTTATATTTATTAGATTTTTTTGTGGAAAAGGTAATTCTCTAGGCACCTCAAGAAAAGTTTGAGGGCTTTTTTTTTTTTTTTTTTTTTTTTTTTTTTTTTTTTTTTTTTTTTTTTTTTTTTTTGCCAGCAGACCAATTCTGGCCAGAAATTCTGCTCCTTTTGCACAGTAATGTGCTCTTCCAGAGCAAAGGGCACAGGTCAACATCATCGCCTGTTTCAGGAATACCCACATGTCCTGCTTTGCCTTTATATCTTTAATTTCTAAAGGGTGAGTTTTGCTGGCAGGAAGATCAAGGAAGTGTCTCTCTTCTATATTTGCTATGCTGCGCAGGTATCTGTAATTAGAATAAGACACCCAGCACAATGAGCAGCTATTGTATGAGAGTTTGAAGCGCGACAGTTCTTCTTCTGGTTCAGAATCGCTGCCTACAGTTATTCTCCGATTTCCGATGCCTATTATGTATACAATCGAGCCTATAATTACCTGCTGATTTCTTTGTAATTGTTAAAGAGAGTTTGTAGTGCTCGGGCAATATTGTCCAGTCGTTATGTCTCCAGAAGCTGTCATGAAAGCTTGAATATACTCTGTACAGTCTGCAAGTAATCAATGAAATTTACGATCTCGACCTCCCCCTCCACACACATTTCCTGTCCAAAGAAGAAAAATTGAGATATGAAGGTGTCTGGGTCTCCTTCCCAGCACCCCTTACAGGGCGGCTTTGGGAGGAAAATGAGTGGCAGGCTCTGCAGTTTCACACGGTAGCGAGAGCTGCACGGGAATTTCCCGCGGGACAGACCCCCGGCAGCGGCGGGGCCGGGAGAGCCCCAAGGGCGGCGGGGCCGGGAGAGCCCCAGGGGCGGCGGGGCCGGGAGAGCCCCAAGGGCGGCGGGGCCGGGGGCTCCGGGGGCTCTCCCCGCCCGGCTGTGGGCAGAACCGGGGGGCTCTCCCCGCCCGGCCGGCAGTGGGGGCTCCGGGGGCTCTCCCCGCCCGGCTGTGGGCAGCACCGGGGGCTCCGGGGGCTCTCCCCGCCCGGCTGACGGCAGCACCGGGGGCTCTCCCCGCCCGGCCGCGGTGTCCCCGCCGCGCGAGTGCCGGTGGCGGGCGGAGGGGCCGGTGCGGGGCCGGGGGCTGGGGCTGGCACGGCAGCCCTGCCCCGCTCCCCGCCGTGCTCTGCGGCTCTGCCGGCCGCGGCGGGCGATGCCTTCGGCCCCAGCCGAGCGCCCCGCTCCCATCCACCGCGCTGAAGTCAGCGCGGAGACGCCGCCTCCCCGCGCCCTCGAGTCTCCTCGGGGCCGTGCGTGGCTCTCCGTGGATCCCAACCCCACGGCCCGGCTGCTGTTTCCCCAAGCCACATCCCTGTATCCCTCCCTCCCGCGCCTTCCAGGGCCGCTGCAGCCCGGAGGGAGCCGGGGCTTCCCGCGGAGATGGTGTCGCCTATCTCGGGGTGGGTGCGCCTTCAGCATCCCCCCGCAAACTGTGCCAAGAGTGTCCGTGTGTTTGAGGGGGAGAGGGAGCTGCTCCAGGCATCTCGCTCCTTTCCTAAACGCCGACCCGCTGTGGCTTTAAAAAAAAAAATCTGTTATTAAAGCAACATTTAGGGAGTGTGCATAATTGTATGGTTAAAAGGCATGGCTGATGCATCTCAGCTCAGAAGGTCGGATCAGGGTAGCAGCCCCCTGCCCTAAAAGATGGGGGAGGAGAGAAAAAAGGGGGGCCTGAAGTTTGACTAAAGCACTCATAAAAAAAAAAAAAAAAAAAAGATAAAAGAGAAAGGCACTTGCAGGCTGACACAATGGTGAATCCGCCCTGACCCAACGATTAATCTTGGGAGGAGAATGTGACCAGATAGGGTGGGAAGTCGATTCCCCGGGGTGGGTGTGTGGGACAGGAGGAGGAGGGAAGAGGAATTGATCTTGAGCCCCAGGCCTGTCACATCTTCACTCCAGAGGAGTGGAACCCAGCCCTCTCGCATCCCTTCCTGCAAGGCTCAGGTACTGCCTGCAGGTGTGCAAGTGGAGGGTGTGGGTGTGCCCCCAGTGCCCCCGGGGCCACCCAAACCCACCGGCTCAGGGATCCGTTTTAGGACAGACTCACTTCTGTGGTTTCTGGGCACAGACTGGGAGGAACGGGGATGCTCCAGATGGTGAAGGGACAGCCCTTTGGCACTGAGGGGAGCACTTTGGTTGGCATGGCATGGGATCTGGGTTCAAATGTCCAGTGCAGGTTGTAGGCAATAGCTGGGAGGCACTGGTAAAGGATAGGTGATGCCAGGGAGATGCAGCAGTGGAGATTTGGCTCTCCATGTATTGGATGGTGTGCCCAGAACATTCCAGCTGTGATCTACAGCCAGACTTGAAATTTGCCACAGCACATTGCTGGGACATCCAGTGCTCTAACACCCATGAGCCCACCCATGACTCTGTCCTGCTGGCAAAAGGCTGTGTCATCCTGTTTCATGTCTGTCTGACAAAAATGCTGAAGTGAGGCCCCTGAGCCCCGGGAAGCCACCCAAGTCCCAGTCCCTGCTTTCATCCCTCCAGTGAGGGGTGCATCTGCCTCCATTTGCAGCCCACAGCAAATGCTTCCCAGCAACACAAACCCGGACAAAAGGCCTGATGCCCTTGTCTAAATTAATTGACTTCAACTAGGCATTTGGAAGGTGGGGATTTACTTCCAAAAATAACTAAGGAAAGGTAGCCAGAGAGAGAACAAGCTCTGACCAAGGATGTCTGAGTTTCACAATGAACCTTCCTCTAACTCCCTCTCTCTTCCCAATCTCCCATCTTCTCTTGCCCAGAAGCTGACTCACTTGGAGTAGGAAACCAGCCTGTGGTGGATTTAATCAGTGAATCGTGCAGGAACACGTTTTAGCCAGGGCACCAAAGCCAGTGAAACCGATACAGCACAGACCAGTCACTTCTGTTATTTCCTCTGCTGGCATTTTAATGAAACGGAAGTAGCTGTAATGCAATCCTTTTGGAGAAATCAACACTTCCCGCTGTTTGAAGCAAGGCAAAGAGTTCAAATCATGAGGGTTAATTCCAGGAGGGTTACATGCATGGAGTCACATGTGAACTGAGACACTTGTTCTCCTGGAAAGAACGAGAACTAGCCCCAGTTTTTCATCCAGGGTTATTTATAGCCTGTCCTACACATGTGACAATGACTGCTGTTGCTTACAAAGAAGTCAAATGCACACTGGTATATTTGCATGGACACTCCTGCTCTTTTTCCAACATTTCAACATCTCACGGCCTCACACAGCCCAGAATTGCCTGATTTTTTAGAAAAGGGTGTTAGTCTCACATTCGTGCCTCTAACATTAACACAAAACCATTACTTGGGAAACAGCATCATTTTGCATCATTTGTTGAGCTACAGTGTGATGGGCATGCTTTTCACTGTACACATCTGTTATTAACATTGGCATTAATTAGTAGACTTGGGTGATCTTCTGTGGGCCCTAAGCAAAGGTCATTGTCACCCCAGTGGTGTGCTGGGCCCAGCAGGTGGGAAGGCCCCAGCCTGCAGGAGAGTCTCTGGCCTGAGGAAGAGGAGTGGGGGCACTCAGGTTGGGCAGCACCCATGCTTGTTCCTGGCTGCTTTGGGGAGCAGGAGGAGGGGACAGGGAGGGGGGCCCTTGGCACACGCCGTGCCCAGGGGCGTCAGGACTGGAGAGACCCCGACACACCCATGAACCACCCTCCTTCCCTGCCCTGAAATTCTCAGGCACAAAAGTAGCCCCAAATTATAAAAGCCTGTTCTGTGCATCAGCAACAACAACAACAAAAAAAAGCCCCCTATTCTCCCCTGACTTTGTTCTTTTGATTTTTTATAGATCAAAGGCAGGATAGAGAAAAAAAAAAAAATTGGCAGGCGAAGATAGACATTGTTCTAGTGACAAGATGAGGGTCCCGAAAGGAGAATGCTTGCCCCATCGGAAGTGGCTGCGTGGCAAAGGGAGAAACCTCACTTTTCAAGCCCCTTTGCGAGGCATTGTCTTTGGGGCTGGCGCTGCTGCCATACAGTAGGGTCCCCATGGCAACGCAACCTGCTGCTGCTGCTGCTGCTGCCCCTCTTCCAGAGTTGAAGGCACTGAAAGGCAGCTGAAGTGACTGGGCTTAAAGAGCAACAGAATAAACAATATTTTGATTCATTGGGAGAAGAGAGAGAGGCTCCCGCCCCCCCACCCCCGCCCCCCGACCCATGAATGCTGGCATTGTCCATGCTTTTCTGAATCTGATTTACCATATCATAACCCCTAGGAAGAAGAAAACATCAATATCCCGAAGGAATGGAGATGTTTCTATGGAAAACCTAGGAATTTTAGTCCATAACAGATCTGGTGTAAAAATCAAAGAGATCAAAGGCGGCGCTCCCAGGAGTATAGATGCGTCTCTGAATTAAAGATGGACGATGCAGACTACAAAGTACTTTTTTTCCACCCTTCTTTATTCAGGCCTCTGTTTCCATTTCAAGGGAGGCGCTGTCCCAACATCATATCTGAGCCCAGACAGTCACGGCGAACAATGCTCGCGAAGGGGGAGAAAGGCTAAAGAAAGCAAATCATAACAACCATCCGGCCTGGCAGGATTGTTTCCATTACAAACCCGAGCGCAACAATTAATTACGAAATTGAGGGGAAAAAAAAAAAAAGAAAAAAAAAAAAAGGACGAGGCTCAAGCGAAGTGATTAATATAGATGGCAAAGGCTGCGGGGAGAGGGCAGCAGGGACGGGGCTCTGCGCTTCGGGGGGCAGGTTGGCCGCTCTCCGCCACTCCCTGCACGCCGCTGTCCCAGCCCCGCGGGTCCCGGCTCTGCCCTGGCCGCGGGGCTGCGGTGCGGGCTGGGGGAGCGGGCCGGCCCCGAGCCCTCGGCTCTACCTGCGCGGCTGCGCCCGTGATCCATGGGCAGCTCCCAGGGGGGCTCCGGCTCTTCTCCGGTTGGCACCAGTCCACCGAGCGCCGCAAAGAAAGCACGAACACGTTTACAACGGGACGGGGACAGTCAGCTCGCCCATGTACCAGCAGGCACTTCAACACGCGCGGCCCGGGTCCTCTGCGACAGCCGGAGCACGCCGGCCACACGGCTGTCCCCTTGGGGCGCGGGTCCTCATCCCCCTGCGCAGCCATGCCCTCTGCAAGAGGAAGTTTTTCCATGCAGACACCCCCGGCCCTTGTTCCCGGAGGCCGGGAAGCGTGGCGGGAGAATCGCGCTGTTTAGAGCCCGAGAAGATGAATATTAGAGAAGTCAATTAAGTTGTTTGGAAACACACGCAGGAAAAAAAAAGCGCTGGGACTACTGTTATGAAGAAAGCCAATTAAAATGGTTTGATAAGCATATGTATTAGCAACAAGTGTAGCACAGAGGTCAGAAACAACACTAAGTAAACAGAGTTGACAGAAGAGTGAATCTTTTGTGGCGGGTGCGCAGCTGTCCGGCCTCCCTTTGTCCGGGAGGAGGCTGGGTGCACGCTCCCTGCTGCCCTCTCCCCAACTCAATGCACAAAAACAGATTGGGATGTTCTGCATGCATAGGCAACATTGCAGCTCCAGTCCTCCCTTTTCTGTTCCTTCTTTAGGAGACAGGGCTCTCCAGACATTTTTTCCTGACAGTAACAAAGCGGGGCTGTAAAACAGTTCAGAATAGAAGGGGAGAAAGAAGAGAAAGGAGTCCCCGAGGGGGAAAAAAGCGCCATGTCACGGGACAAAAGAATAGGAAGTTGAAAATAGAAATAAAACTGAAAGCAAGAATTATCTTGTTAAACAGAGGTGATTTTTTTTTTCCTGTCCAGAGTCGTCTTTGTGAAAGTTTTTAAAGTATCACGACGTGGAACAAGTGTGTAAGTCCTCACTCATGCTTCAGTCAGAGATTCATGAGCTTCCGAGAGCTTTGATGGCTTATTTATGTGTCAGCAAATTCTGCAGCTTAAATACTTTTGAAAAAACAGATCTGGGGTTAGTTGGAGTCCCGCAGACATGGCTTTAAATGTGCGGGGCGGGCAGGGGATTCCACCCGGGCCAGAGAAAGGAAATGAAAAGATCAAGAAGCAACGAGCAGGTTTCTTTATTCCAAGTCTGGAGAATAAACACAGGCCAGGTCGTTTTGCGCCGAGCCCTGCTCACACAGGGACTGAGGCGAACGCGTCGGGGTGGCGCTGGGAACACCCGGCTCAGGGACAGAGCACACTTGCCCTGGCAGGGCAGCTGAGGTGCCAGGGCTGAGCTGTCCCCGCCGTGGGACCGGGCTGTGTCCCGGGGCTGTCATCCAGGTGATTTTCTCCCTTGCGTGATCAGATACTGTCGTGCGAGAACACATCACTTTCTTCTGCCACTGCTTCCCCAGCAAAGGAAGCACTTTTAGAAAATGATGTTTCACTTAGCCAAAGCCTCGGCATCACCAGCTTGTACTCATCTTTAGTTCTGCATTCGTCTTTCTTGATTTAATGTCACCGGAGGGGGGAAAATAGTTTAAAAAGATCCAGGGTTTAGGGGGGAAACGATGCTAAAGCCGGGATCAGCAACAGAGTCCCAGGAACACACACACCTCCCTGACTCTGCTCTTCCTCCATGTCCAACATGGAGCCTTGCTCGCCTTTCCCGAGAAACTTTCTCGGAGACAATTTTTATTAAACCAGAGCTGACAGGGAAACCTCAGGAGAAGCAGTGCAACTTGGTTCTCAGGGACAACACGTGTTGCCCAATGTTTCCCAAATTGTCCTCAAAACAGCCAGAGTACCAGCGGAGAGTGTCTTTTGCAGTCCCCTGAGAAAGTGATAGCTCTTGTGCGCTTTTGATCCTGGACTCTGGTTTAGTCGAGTTTTGGTTTGAAAAAGAAAAATGCGAGAGTCTAAATTTTATGGCTTTGGGATTTGAATATGAATCTTCGGTCTGGGCACAAGAACACACCAGTCCACTGCAAATCAGGGAGGCAAAATCATTATAGCCTGTCATTTGGGTTGTTGTTCCGTCTTTGAAGCAGAATCCAAGAGTAAACTTTTCTGATGAATCGAGGTCGTTAAATTTTAGTGCAGATGAATTATGGTTTAGCTTCTAAAATAGTGCAAATGTTTAATAAAAATCATCTCATCTGTGGCCTTTTAGAATCGCCTTGTTTCACCAGCGAAAATTCAATTTGAGGCAACTCACCCTTTTCTAAATGTCATCTTCCCAGCAAACTCCACTTATTAACATTATCAGTTTTCTCTTTCAAGTCTGTCAGTCTCATGATTTAAGGAGACTCTTTGTCTTAAACATTTCACAATCGGAAAAAGCCGACTCGGCTCACACCGCTGCGTGATTTCGGAAGCGCGGACAAACAGCCCCGCCGGCGCGTGTTCCACGCTGAAATCCCTTTGAAGGGACACGCGGGGCCCGGGCCCAGCGGCTGCGGGACGGGACGGGACGGGCGTGGGACCGGGGGCGAGCCGGGGGCGAGATGGGGGCGAGATGGGGGCGAGATGGGGGCGAGATGGGGCCGCGCTGCTCCGCGGGCTCTGCGCGGCCGCGGCGTCGGGCGGCTCTCGGCGGGTGCGAGAGCGCAGCTCCCACTCCTGCCCCTGCCCCGCACCGGCCCATCTCCCACCCGTGTCCATCTCCCACCCATGTCCAGCTCCCACCCGTGCCCATCTCCCACCCGTGCCCATCTCCCACCCGTGCCCAGCTCTCACCCTTGCCCAGCTCCCACCCATGCCCAGCTCCCACCCGTGCCCATCTCCCACCCGTGCCCAGCTCCCACCCGTGCCCAGCTCTCCCACCCGTGCCCATCTCCCACCCATGCCCATCTCCCACCCATGCCCATCTCCCACCCATGCCCAGCTCCCACCCGTGCCCATCTCCCACCCGTGCCCACCTCCCACCCATGCCCATCTCCCACCCATGCCCACCTCTCACCCGTGCCCATCTCCCACCCGTGCCCAGCTCCCACCCGTGCCCAGCCCTCCCGAGCGCGGCCGGCCCGGGCCGGGGCTCCTTCCCCGCTGCCCTGCCCGCCCGCGGTGCCGCAGCTCCGGGGTGGGCAGTGCGCGCACCAACATGAACCTCAGTGAAACCAGATGCCAGGGTCTAAATTATACTAGTGTTTTGCAGATTCTATAACCATTAAAGCATCGAATTAATTAAGTTCTACGTCTTTCTTTAGGTCGAATGCTTTCGCTTTATTCCCATCGATGGGAGGCGGGTCAGCGCGCTCGGGCGCAGTGTTCAGATACTTTCCAGAAGTTTGTCTGTACATCAGAACACGCTCTGAACCGATTCCAGAGCACTTCGCTTCTCATCCGTGAAGCCCGCAAGCTTTGGAGAGCCCAGTATAAATAGCCGGACTAGACTGTGCTGGCAGCAGAGCAGACCCCGGCCCTCCCAAAGTGGCCATTTGAAGGAGGGTGTGGATTTTTTTTTTTTTAGAGGCTCTTTCCCGTAACCCCGCCCCATCACAGCTAGGTAAAGTCAATAGGCAGGGTCTAAGCTACAAGTGTGTTAATGGGAGAGGGATTGACTGCATACCTCTCTCGTTCATCCCCCTGCAAATAAAAATTTAAAAAGTTTCCTAGAGCACAGGAAAACTCGAAAACCCCACTGACCTTACAGTTCACCCCGCACATTAAAAGAGTGGCTGCACGGCTGCCTGCCTGAGAAGAAAAAGCAATAGAGTTCGGCGGAAATTGCAACAAGGACAATTCTGCTAAGAACGGACTTGGTCTGGTACATCCTTTGGATCAGATCAAGACAACTGGGTTTGATTTTGCTTGGCTTTACAGGGAACACGGGAAAGAGAAAACCGCACCAAAGTGGGGCCCAGGGTTTCGGAAGGCAGCAGCTGATCAGCTCCTCTCTCCGCTCCGGAGCGGTGCTAGGCAGAGCAGGCAGGTACAGCTGAGCCTGCTCCGGGCTCTTGCTGCACATGGCAACCCCCGAGGAGGAGGAGGAGGAGGAGGAGGAAGAGGAGGTCTCTGAAGGGGCTGCGGATCTCTTTGCTAAAAGAGGCGCTGTCAGCCCCCCGGCTCCCCGGAGCCACGAGCGGAGCCGTGTCCGAGCCCTCTGCCACCCCAGCTCCCAGGGCTGCCCTCCGGCGCGGCTTTCGGCCGTCCTGGCCACCCGCTCACCCTGAGACAACGATCCCGCCTGGCACAGGGGACCTGGCCCCGACGTTTCCTCCTCCTCCTGGAGGAGCTGCGCCCGGCACAGCGGCACAACCAGGGGAGGACAAGGCAGGGAGCTGGCAGAGCCCTTCAGGGGACACGCGGGCAGGTCAATAGACGGGCGGGAGGCACGGCCGGGGTTTCTGTGCTCCTGGGGGTCACAAGGAGCGGGGCCGTTCTCAGCAGGCTCCCAGGGAAACCACCGCGGCAGGGAGAAACTTGCTGTGTAGGACTCTGTACAAAGTAGCTGCGCGCAGCTTCGTTTGGGCAGCGGCAATTTTGTCTGTATTTCTCCCGTGTTCGACCCCACCATTAACCCCGCGCGCCTTCCCTCGCGCGTTCTCATTCAGGTAATTTCAGGAAAAAGGAAAAGAGAACATAGCTGTCCCAGAGGCCTTTGGAAAGCTGAGCGCATCCCGGGGCCGGGTCAGGCTCAGCTCCGCGCCCGCAGCTCGCCCGGGGCCGGCCTTGCGCACCGTCTGTCCCCGCCACCCCGACATCATGTCTGTCGCGACATGAATCGCGGCCCGCCAGCGCCGCACCCTCCTGCGGGTCCAGGCTGGGTGGCCGGGGACAGCCCCGGTCCAGAGCAGTGGAAAGGTGGAAAGGTTTTCTGGCTTCCTACGGCCAGAGCAGGGGTTTGGGCTCGGCCGAGCTCACCAAGACCTTCTCAAGAGTGCAAATATTTCAGTCTTATTACAAAAACCCCAAAATGAGAACCCCAAACAGCCCTGGCCGGGGTAAGTCCCCTCGCGGCAGTTTGCTGACCCCATCCGTCCCTCCCCGCCACCACATCCCCCCACACAGGGACATCGGTGAGCTCCAATGATAAAGGAAAAATGACTTTATTGCCAAGAGTCACGCATACAGTCGCAAAGCGCTGTAAATATTTTCATTACACTAAAAAAATAACTCGATTAAAGGATACAGTTTATTGGCATAATGCGAGTGCATTTCAAAGAAATCGAGTACGCAGAGTTACTCAGTATTCAGACACTCGGGGCTACAGAGCGAGGTGCAAACAAAGCTTTGTGCGGCAGGATAGCAGTCATGTGCGGCACCTGAAGTCAGTCACTGCCGGGGAGCTGTGTCACACACTGCTCATTAACCTACTTTTCACCTGAGTTGGTGTCAACTTTTGTAAGCAAGCAGAGACGCGCTTCCTTGGAAGATGGACGGAGCCCATCGTGGTCCTCTGGCGTGCCCCCCACCCCAGCGATGCCCCCTGGCCCCGTCAGGGACCCCCTTTCTGTGGGACCGAGCAGCATCAGTCAGACGCCGTGTTTGATTTGTGACTTTCTGTGGCGCTCGGAGCGGGCTGGGCAGCTCCGGGGGCAGTTCCTCCTTCCCGGGAGTGACCCTCTGCCTCCTCGGTGTCTCAGGGCACCGGGCGGCCGTGGGCGACCGGGGACAGCCCCCCCCGCCTCGGACTTCCAGTAAAAAGTCATTCCCGTCGTGGGAAAGCTGCTCTTCGCTAGGGGGATGTAACACGCTGCTGTTCTACTTCAACAAACTCAGAGCAGGAAGACAAAATTAAATTTGCCTCTACACACCCATGGGTGCATCTGAGGGATCCTGTAGCTCAGCAACACAAAAACCTCTGAAACAGTGACTAACGTATCCCCCACAACTCTCTAAATTTCTCATACAGCCACAAACAAAAAAGGAAGAACTAATCTTTCTCTCTCCCATCTCTCTCCTAAAGCCCCAGCAAAACAAACTACCCTACTCAACTCTGAATTTACACAGCCCTTTAACAAGGTACAGCTGTGTCAATTCATATCACCTATGGCTCTAGCCCGTGGCTATATATATATAAGAAAGAACTGCTGTCCTTCCTTCCTCTCCCCTCCCCTTCCTTTCCTTTCCTTTCCTTCTCTTCTTTTCCTTGTTTGAATGCTCCTGCTAAGGGAGAGAAGGAGACCTAGTAGGTTACTGGTAGGTAATAAATACCTGGATTTTGTGTGTAGAGGAAAACGAAGAAATTGTAGGTCTAGGCATGATTTGTGAAAAGATGTGGGAGAGAAAAAAATAGTGGAGAGAGGGCAAGGCTTGGAAGAACTGAGTAGAGGAAAAGTTATTGTTGAGGGAAAGGCCTGAGCAAGGACTGAGCACTTGCTCTCTCCACAGCAGGCAGCAGAGGAGAGTGAGCTTAAATTGTACCCAAGGGGGTTTGAGGTAGAGGTGGGCTGAGGTCTCTCTGTAAGAAGAGCTGAGGGTTGGAACTGACCTAAGGAGTTTTGGGGGTATTCATCCATGGTGGAGAAGCCAGACAAGGCTCTGCTAGGGATGACATGAGTGTGATGATCCTGCCTTTGAGGCAGATGACTAATTCTCTTCACTCTCTCTAGTTGTATCTGATACCTTTTAGGTAAGAGAAGTGACAGCTTTAGGTACTGAAAAAATAAAAGAAAATAATATAAGCTCAGTCTTGTGGCATCACTGTGCTAAAGGGGAAGAGGTTTAGACTGCATACAGATCCTCTGGCATTGCTCCCAGCAGGTGGGACAAGTGTTGAGGATACTAAGGCAGGCTTTGGTACTAAAGGATGAGTGTTTTGTAGAAGTAGTGTGGTGTTTTAGGTATTTCATTATGTATTTACCATATTAAGAGACAAAGGGAAATCCAAGTGCAAATGTGAATTTTGCAATGTGGGAGGACTGGGAGCTGAACTTGTGAGGTTGAGAGCTAACGTGTGCATCACTGAGGTTGTTTTGCACCATGTGCTGAGGTTGCAGAGAGATTCCTAGGAAAACCTTTTACTGTGCAGGTGACCACTTTTCCAAAAGAAGCAAGGATCTCACTTTTAAAATCATCATGAGTGCCAACAGCCCTGAATGTCAATTTAAGTATTTAATTTGAATTTTCCAGGCCTCTAATTCTTCTACCTACCAGATCACTGGGAATAAGGTACAGCACATGTCTAAATGCTAGAAATGTGGCTGATTTTGTACCTGTATGTGTCTGAAATCAAACAACTTTTTCTTAACTGGAAGCTGAAGAAAAAATATGTTATACTGAAGTCTGAGGTCTCAATGTATTGAAGGAAGTGTGCAAAGAGTGGTGAAAAATATGGAGGGAGCAATTTCTAATGGAAAACAGAACACAATTTTATAGTGCTCTTCCCTGGAATTCAGTTGTCATCCAAGTGTTTCCCATGAACAATAACATTCCAGATATATCCACCTGGTAGCAATGGGCACAGCTTTAGAGTTTTAAATGTTTTTTTAGCATATATGAACCTGAAAACATACTTTCTACTGGGAGACAAGCTGTTTGGTGAAAAACTCCCACTCTTTCCTCTGCTTTGATATAAAATTTCTCTTTTCATTTACTGACATACTTATGGAAATAATTTGCAAACATATTGTATCTCTTAAGTTTGAGATTTTATGCCATTTGTTCTTATGCAGACTCCTAAGTGAAGGCATTGTGGGGGTCCTGCTTAAACAGTGGATGTGAAGAAAGCTTCATGTATTTCATGGGTTGGTGGGTAGGGACTGTGCTGCAGCGTTTCACCTCCTGCTTGTTGAACAATTGTGCATTAACTTTTCACTTTTCATCTAAAAGAAATAGCAAGAAATTGAATGTAGCAGCCTTAGTCACAGAGATTTTGATATAAAAATAACTTCCAGACCTAAAATAGAACATTATTTGAGGGAAGCTGAAATAAACTGTTGTCGTTGGTGTGAACAACCCCATCTATTTTAACAGATTGCTAATTCAGAAGCAAAAGCTAAATTGGGAAGAATGCTGTATTAAATAAATACCATATGCATGATCATCAGCATGTTGCTCCTTTTCATATTTAATTATACCTAGACTTCAAAGTCTGTTGTTTACCTTAAGATGGAAAGAAACACCTTTTTTTAAAACAAAATGCAGTAAAATTTAGGGATTTCATTCTTAATTGCTTCATCGAAGTATCCAGGACACCAGCTACATGACAGGAAGAACAAACTTTACATGTGATAATTTAATTTTGCAAAGTTTGCCATGCATCTGCTTTAGGACAACAAACACAAGCAGAAGAGCAGTGCAGCAATTACAATGCCAGGCAGTCGTTTGTATTGAATAGGTCATTTAGAATGGAGTTCTGGCAAGTGTAAATGTCTGCTGTGCTGCTTACAGCTCCTCTTGGGCACAATAAGATTTGTGAAAGTGTTTTCTACTTGGTGTTTCTTGAACAAACATTTTCTTTGGAGGAGTCAGGGATCTGTGTCTTTTTCTTGTTTGTTCTCCCTGAGCACAAATGACGATATAATTATTGCACGTGAGGTAGTGGTGGTGTTGAGGGACTTTCAGCACATTTATGATTTTATCTAAACTCTTTTATTTGCTCTGGCTAAAATTTTACAGAAATCTATTAGTTGTCCTGTATAGCTCATATATAAGCCTTACAATTAATGAAATTACTATTGTTATGGATGATGGATAGTGACATTTTTGCTTTCATATACCAAAACCTTGTTCTGCTGTTGATCTTATGAAATCTCATAGTTTTCTCTGTGGGAAACAGACTTGCAGTTGGGATTTTGTCTCTACAGATAGCCACAGTGGAGGGCTTTTTCTTTTTTTTAAATTTGGTTTGGTGGATAAATAGCCTTGTATGCCAATAAAGAGGACAGTCTCGTGTGCTGTCACTTGTGGAAAAAAATGGCAGATTAAAATGTGGTATAGACTGGTATTTCATGTAGCTGGGAGTAGGGTTTCTTAACATCTTTGCTACCACTGATGATAAGTTATTTAATGAGATTATCTGAACCTGCTCACTGCTGAAATGAAAAAAACCAAAAAAAAAAACCAAAAACCCAGCAGAGTTCCTGGATCACCCACTTTTAGCCAATTTAAAAGAGTCACGAGATGCAGGAATTCAGCAAAGCACCCTTTATTTTTATAGTCATTGTCTCAGGGCTATGCACACCTGACACGTAACCAAAAGTAACCCTTGCAAATCCCACAGTTCCTGCAGAATCTGGTGGTGAGGGGTGGATGCTGAGGTTTTCTGAGCTGCCTTGGCTGCTGTGCTGTGGAGCTGAAGTGGCTGGGGACAGCCAGTGGTGCCACATCTGGTTCCATCGAGGCCCTGGGGGTGGCTGCTGCCATCAGCCCCGCACTGCCCACCTTGTCCTGCGAGGGCTGCCTCTCTTGGCTTTCTGGAGCACCTCCTGAGGCAGAGGGGAGTGCTCTTGGGTGAGGAGGGAGATGGCAGCTGCGTTGTAGGGACAGGACTTTGTGATTGCTTCCTTGAAATGCTTTCCTAGAGCAGCTGTGGCTCTGGGTACCATGGCTTAATTTCAAAGAAGTGAATTTGTTATAATGCAATGCCTGGGCATTTGACAGTTTTGTGGTGTCCTCTACAGCCCAGACTGGCAGGCCTGTTCTTTACTTTCTGGGCAGTGACAGAGCAGAAGGTCTTTTCTAGACAGTAAGGTCCTAAAAAGATTTCATTGGGAATTGCTTTACTTCATGCACGTTGGCTGTTCATTGAATTTTTACTCGACTTATTCCTGTCCTACCTTCAACACTTTTAGGGAGAGGGGAACACACCTTTGTTCTCAAGGAAAAGGCTTTATTTATTTATTTTTAAATTTATTTTTATTTGTTTTTAAATTTAAATTTCCTCCCCCTCACTGTTGCTTTTCATAAACCTTGAAGGTAATTTCCTGGTTACAATGTCACTCTTGTCTTACTTGGTGTGCCCTGAGATAGGCTTGCTTTGCTATGGTGGAAGACTGGGGGTTTGATTTAGTTATTTTGCTTTGGCTTGCACAGGCTTTTTTGTGTGCTATTGACTGTATCATTCATCCCATTACATCAGATGGCAAACTTTTTTCCTGAACATCAGCTATATATAGAGGCAAGGAGATAAATTTCCAGACCAAAGATTTCTGATATTCTAGGGGCCTCTAATTTCAGACCATTGTCACAATGGTGAACAACAAGGGCCTTGGCAGCCTTCAGTTTTATGTGTAGCAGAGAAAAAAAACGCGAGCCTCTAGATATGATATGTCTGGCCTAATTCTGGCATGGTTCAGTGAGCTGTGCAGTGTTCTGCTTGATTTACCTCAGTGTAAACAGTGTTTGATCTCCTCTCCCACATTGGTCTGGTCCCCCTCCCCAAGTGAGGAAGTCAGGAGAAGTTTTGATCCCTACAGTCAGAGCAGTGGCCTGGCCTCCCACAACTTGTTTTATTTCAGGGCCTCCTCAGCCAAATCTCCTGTGTTCAATTGGATGCTGCTGCTTCCAGGATGTGCTGTTTGTGTTCAGCCTGCTGTGCTGGCACTTCTCTGCAAGCCTTTAGTGTGTCTGTGGGGCTATGAGCACCCCAAGATGCATGGATAGCCTTTACCATGGTTTGCTTGAATTCCTTCTTTATTTTTAATGGGTCACACAGATCCGATAAGCTAATGTTTGTTTTCATCCAGATCATAGACCTCAACAGCCTTTTGGCTGTTTGCTTGTTTCTGTGTGTGTGTGCAAAGGGAAGAGTTTTGTAGAAATTCAGTACTGCAGGAAGAAAATACCTTTCAGATGTGCTCCCCTGAAAAAAATAATTTCTCATTTTCCAGCATTATGCATAGTTATGGTATTCTGATTTAATTACATACAGAATAAATATAACATAGACCCCAAACTGGTGAGATCAGCTTTCAATCACAGCAGGCCATAAACTCTAGTAATTAACCATACCTCCACAAACCATCCCTGCTAATAAATCCAGGAAAAAAAAAAAAAAACACAGCAGAGGAAAAAAGGAGAAATGAAAAAGACAAGATTTTATAGCAAAGGGCCAAACAGCACCCTGATGGATACACAATCCATCCCTCAGAAAACATAGGGGGATGTGTTCCACACACAAGGAACTCAAGTTGGGGATCTGGACTCTTCCTTTGGGCTGCTGGGGCTGAGCAGGGAGGCTGTGACACCTCAGCCCTCTGCCCTTCCCCACTGGCCCCGAGCCCCTTGGGGAGCCCAGAGAGGAGGCACCAGGGTACCCCCAGATGGGGGGTGCTATGGGCAAACTGCTTTGGGCAGGAGCTGGCCAAGGTGAGCTCTGGGCTGCCCCAGGCTGGGAGGGGAGCAGCACTGCCCTGGGCAAACTGCCTGGGGCAGCCCAGGGTGGGAGATGTGAGCAGCACTGCCCAGGGTGGGAGATGTGAGCAGCACTGCCCGGGCAGGGAGATGTGAGCAGCACTGCGCAGGGTGGGAGATGTGAGCAGCAGCGCTGCCCGGGCTGGGAGATGATGGCAGCAGCACTGCCTGGGCTGGGAGATGTGAGCGGCACTGCCCAGGGTGGGAGATGTGAGCAGCACTGCCCGGGCTGGGAGATGTGAGCAGCACTGCCCAGGGTGGGAGGTGTGAGCAGCACTGCCCGGGCTGGGAGATGTGAGCAGCACTGCCCAGGGTGGGAGATGTGAGCAGCAGCACTGCCCGGGCTGGGAGATGTGAGCAGCACTGCCCAGGGTGGGAGATGTGAGCAGCAGCACTGCCCGGGCTGGGAGATGAGCAGCACTGCCCAGGGTGGGAGATGTGAGCAGCGCCCCAGGGCCCAGGGCGGGAGATGTGGGAGGTGTGAGCAGCACTGCCCGGGCTGGGAGATGTGAGCGGCGCTGCCCAGGCTGGGAGATGTGAGCAGCACTGCCCGGGCTGGGAGATGTGAGCAGCAGCACTGCCCAGGGTGGGAGATGTGAGCAGCACTGCCCAGGGTGGGAGATGTGAGCAGCAGCACTGCCCAGGGCTGGGAGATGTGAGCAGCACTGCCCAGGGTGGGAGATGTGAGCAGCAGCACTGCCCGGGCTGGGAGATGTGAGCAGCACTGCCCAGGGTGGGAGATGTGAGCAGCACTGCCCAGGGCGGGAGATGGGAGCACTGCCCGGGCTGGGAGATGAGCAGCACTGCCCAGGGTGGGAGATGAGCAGCACTGCCCAGGGTGGGAGATGAGGGAGATGTGAGCAGCAGCGCTGCCCAGGCTGGGAGATGGTGAGCAGCACTGCCCAGGCTGGGAGATGTGAGCATGCCCGGGCTGGGAGATGAGCAGCACTGCCCAGGGTGGGAGATGTGAGCAGCACTGCCCGGGGTGGGAGATGTGAGCAGCCCGGGCAGATGCCCAGGGCCGGGGAGATGAGCAGCAGCAGCCCGGGCTGGGAGATGTGAGCAGCACTGCCCAGGGTGGGAGATGTGAGCAGCACTGCCCAGGGTGGGAGATGTGAGCAGCACTGCCCAGGCTGGGAGATGTGAGCAGCACTGCCCAGGGTGGGAGATGTGAGCAGCACTGCCCGGGCTGGGAGATGTGAGCAGCACTGCCCAGGGTGGGAGATGTGAGCAGCACTGCCCAGGGTGGGAGATGTGAGCAGCAGCAGTGGGAGAGGGTGGGAGGGCTGGGAGATGTGAGCAGCACAGCCCAGGGTGGGAGATGTGAGCAGCAGTGCCCAGGCTGGGAGATGTGAGCAGCAGCACTGCCCGGGCTGGGAGATGTGAGCAGCACTGCCCAGGGTGGGAGATGAGCAGCACTGCCCAGGCTGGGAGATGGCAGCAGCACTGCCCAGGGTGGGAGATGGTGGCAGCAGCGCTGCCCGGGGTGGGAGATGGCAGCAGCACAGCAGAGTCAAGAGACTGAGAGTAAATGTGGGTTGGGAGGGCTTCACATGGATCATTGCTGCTGCTTTTTAGTGGTGCTTGAAATTTTCCACTCAGCTTCTGATGTGGCACGTGCAGCCCTTGAAAGTTCCCAAACTAGAGTCTTAACAAAAGAGATATAAAGCAGGGAGTCATCCTTCAGCTAAAAACAAACAAAATTCAAGACATTCTAAATGAAACAATGGGAATTGTAGAAAGATCACCTGTTTCATTTCAGTCAGGCCCCCAGAGATATTAAACACACTTACTTCACAGACTTAATTGCCTCAGGATGAGGCAATCCTGTATATCTTTTTTAGAACCATTAATAACCTACTTCACCTGATTGCAGCAAGTATTTTATTAGAGGATTTGTCAAATGGTAAATGCAAGGACTTTATGCACAGATAAACAACAAAAATTGACCAAATTTAGCCTCCACTTACAGCTAAAGCTCATTTTTATTTTAATCTTCCATTTAATTTGAAACTTAATAGCTTTTCAAAAATTAAACCTACGTGATTTTCCTACAACACTTATTTTGATTAAATCAAATATGCTCATTTGTACAATACTCAGTGCCTTGTTATTGAGCATTGTTGAATAGGTGCAATTTTATACTTGTTCCTTTTATTCATGACATGGCATAGAAGAAAGCAGAAATTCTAGAAAGATCATGAAAAACTAGCCATCCACAATTTAAATTTGTGTTTGTTTACATGTGTTTCTTTGCAAGCACAGAGTGCTGCCCTTCAGAAGAAGCCAAGGTGTGCACACAAGTGAAATGTCTCATTGCCTGGATAGCAGAAAAGGCTCTGCACATGTCAGGGTGTCTCAGTGACAAGGCAGAGCTGTGCAGTGATGGTGGGCAGAGCAAGCACCGTGTTTGTGAGCAAGGGGAGGCTGCTGCTGTGTGACATCCAGCCCTCCTGGCCATGCTGAGGGGGAAGCAAACTGCTGGGAATCCAGAGGACAACAGCAAACAAAAGCAGGAAGTTTGCAAATGTCTCCTTCAATGAAAGGGTGCAATGATTTCCTTTCTTTAGAATTAAAAGCAGTAGAATGAGCGGCCTAATTTTTGTTTTGGGATGAAGAGGTAATAACAAAGAAAAGGCCATCCATTGTTTAATTCTCTGTAGCTGTTGTTCACAATTGATTGATATTTACAGAAAGGTAAGATTAGGCTGGATAGTAGGGCAGAATTTCTTCTAGCTGCTGGGCTGGTGAAACATGGAACAGATTGTCTGGGTGTGAGTAGAAATCTCCTTGATGGAAATTTGGAAAAGCAAATCAGAGCTCTGCCGTTTGGGGTCAGGTCCATCCAGCTCTGGGGCTGGGGCTGGGCTGGTGCTCTGCTCTCATCTCTCTGCTCATGTGGCTCTGTCCTAGGGCAAGACCAGGCAAACACAGCAGAGAGACCTTTCTGTGACACAGCAGGAGTGTATCTGATCCTCAGTGTGCAGGACACATTTCTGGCTGGGAGTTAAGACATGGCTGGGGAATGGTGTCTGTCTGCCCGGCTCTACAGAGCTAATCCATTCTCTGCTGAAGCTGCTCTTACAGAATTTTGTGTTATGAATTTACACTGCCATGTTTATCTTACTTTTTTAAACAAACCAAAAATCCAGTATGGCTTTGGCACCACCTTCCTCAATCCTAAATGTTTTAATCTAAAATACCACTGTGGTGCCTCAGAGTGCTTGTAGCTCAGTGTCTCACATCACTAGCCTTTGCATGATCAGTGCATCCCTCAGAGCTCTGCAGCCAGAAATTCCCTCTTCTGTCTTCTGGTAGTGGCCATAGTGGCAAAAGTAGAAATGGAAAAGAAAATGTGAAAGGGAAATAAAGTTTCTAGAGAATATGGCATTGCCTCTTCTTAGGCTGATTATTTTGATTTCCATTAAAATAGATGTTACTTAAATTAAAAAAAAAGGTATAAAATATGGAAACATTCCTGTGGATGTTAAAATGCATTTTATGATATACCTGCAGATTCACAGAGAACTTTTTTGTGTACATTTGAATGGAAGCTCAAGAAGAGGTTATCAAAAAGAAAGGAAATTTCCACTGCAGAAATATTATTTCCTTATGAAATACATCATGGCTTACTCTGCTGTTGTGTGCTGGTGACTCAAAGAACATTGTGGAAGATAAGGACTGATTATGAATTCTGTGTTGGTGAAGATTAAAGATCCCCCTTAATTCCTGTTGAATTATTCTAAAAGGAAAATCTCCAGTCTCAGCAGTGGATATGTGCTGGCTCTTTGGCAGGGGAAGGCAGAGAGACAGGGACCCTTGGACCCCAGGCTGTGTTCTGGGGACAGTGCACAGCCACTTCATCAGACAAGCTCACCCCTCTGACTAGCTGGCCAAAGGAGGAAGATATTTTCACGTAAAAACTCCCTTTATCCCTAAACCTTTCCTGAATTGTCTAAATTTCAATTACAAACCTAACCTCAGGCCCTGTTGATACATTTTTTTTTTGAAACCCACTTTTGTTTCATTAAATGGGATATGTGCCCTTATACTGCAAGGAGAATATGATGAAGAGAGGAAAATCAGCCTTTAATAATATTAGCTTATTATCAGTAATAAACTTAATAGCATTTGTATTTCAGTGATAAAAATCCATCTGGATCCAGTGCAGGATAGTCCTTTTTGAGCCAACAGAAGCCAGCTTGGCCCATGCTGCAGGTGGTCAGTTCTGCCCTGTCCTGCTTGCAAACAGGCCTGTTCCTTCATTTTCTTTAGTAGGTGCTCTTAATATCAAAGTGTTCTCAATGTTCCCTTCCTAAGGAAGCGCCCTGTCTGCCACAGTCACCAGCTGCTGCCTGGCTTGGGCTCCCCTTGGGGCTCTTTTTTACTTCCTAGCAGTTGTTCACATTGCTTTTAACTGGGGGCACATCTTTGTGGAAAGGATGGAGAGCCCAGCTCTGAGGGGTCTGTAGGGAGGTTGGCTGTGTGTGCTTTGCTTACCAGGCTTCCAACTCAACATCCCTTGGTGGGTTGGATTTGAATCTCCTCTTTTTGGCTTTCAGTTTGAGTTCAGGATGCTCCCAGGATGCCTTTCAGGATGCTGCCTCCTAGGAACCCCAATAGATCCTTTATTTAGCTGTGTGTTGAAATCAATCTGCTGCAGTCACTGGATGTTGAGGAGGGCTCAAGTCTGTGCTTTGCAAAGGCCAATCTCCTCCCAGGGACAGGCATGACTGCTTTCAGTATCTCCACTGGACTTAGGAATGGAGTGGTGCCAAGCTGCTAGCCATTAGATGGAAACGTGAAGTGTTGTGTACATGTTCAGACAGAAATTGTCTAAGTAATTTATTACTTTTTTTAAAAGGGAAGGGAAAAAAGTGCAAGCTGGGATATTTTATAGCAGCTCTGCAGAGAGTTTTTAGACTCTTGAGTTGTGGGTTTTTACATTCTGTTTAAGACTCATTTTAGGTGATTTATATTCTGTTTGGATCCGGGCCCAAGGTATCAGTAAGAGGCTTATAATTTTGCAGTGACCCACAGGTCTCTGGAGACTTAGATTTCTACCAGAACATTAGCTTTTATAGAAAACTAGGTGTTTTCTGCACTTGAGACACTGGATCATAAAGTTATAGGACTAGAGAAGATCTCAAGAGGTGAGCCAGTCAATCCTCCTTTCCCAGCTACTGCTAAACCCATGTGTTAGTGTTGGAATGTATGTTTGAGACAGCTTGGAAATGGGGAAAGAAATCTGGAAAACAAATAGCATCAATTGATTTCCTAGTTTAGGATCCATGAAGGGAGAGTGATCAGAATATAAAAGCTGCAGCTTAAAATGACATTTTAATGTATATTTCTGTGCCCAAGGAAGCATCCTCTCAGGAGCCTCAACACAATACCAGTTGTAAATGAAATCTCTAAGGGCACCACTGTTCCTGCTGCTTCACCCATCTGAGTTTTCAAGAACACCTTCCTCATGTTGTTGTGCTTGCTGCTCAGCAGTGCTGATGGCAGAAAATCTCTGTTTACGACTTTCTGTGACTTCACACAGTGTTCTTTTGGCTCTGCTTCATTCTAAGACCACTTTGCTATAGCTCCAGATTTAAATAATTTTGGTCATGGCCTGGTGAAGGCCACTCATCTTGATTGGGACCTTCAGCCCCCTTTACAGCTCAGCTGGTAGAATATAATGTTTGAAGTCACCTTGGGTGGTGAGCTGCTAGACAATGAATGGCTTCTCCTCTCAGGTGTGAAGTGCTGCACGAGCAGAGCTTCATGGACTCTGTGTGTGGGAAGCAGAATAAATATGGATCTGAACCCATTCTTTAGGCAGACATAGATGGGGTCCCTTTATCTTCAAGGAGATGGAGAACAGATTTCAAAGGATGTGAAGGCAGACCAAGAAAAGTCTTCATTTAAGACTTCCTTGTATGCATAACAGGGGCTTTTGTTTTCTTTTGCAAATGGTTTTGGTGTCACTGTGTGGGTGGCTTTCATGGTACAGAACTGGAAAAGCATTCAAAAGGAGCAGGGGAGAGCTGAAACAAAGTCTCAGAAGGGAGTTGCTGTTATTCAGGAAAGTAATCAAGACTATTCTTGCGGGAAAGCCAGTTTCTGCCAAATAACATTACTTCCTTTTCTTCAAAGAAGTATTGGTGGTGTTCCTCATCAATAGAAAAATATTTTTATTTCTAAAAAGAACTGTTTTCCCATAAATTCTGGATAATGGAGTTCTGAAGAACTCCAGGGATGCAGGACACCCAGATGTGCTCCTCTAGAAAGTCTTTGTGAACTGGAAATTTTTCTCTATTTCAACTCAGTTTTTTTCTTTGAGTCTAAGGCACTGAGAGCTTGATACAAACTGTTTTGTCTGGAGTTTTAATGAGACGTTAATGGTCTGAGTTTCCCATCTTTGCTGAGCAACTCAACAAACCTTTAATCAAAATCATTGCATTCTGAAATCCGTGGTTTAGATAACACTGGCATACAAAAGCAACCCATTAAAGTTCTTCTCCAAAGTCTTAATTTCCAATAATGATGATAAGATTTTTTTTAAACTCATTTGGCTTGGCAGTTAGATATTTGAAGAAGATTGAAATGATGAGGCCAGGGTAGGGAAAATGAGATGGTGAGGGAGATAAAATCTCAGGCAAACCTGAGATTATTTATGCAGTTTGTCCCCTTGTGTTCCCCAAACATTGTGCTTGGAGATAGCAGAAGTTGCCACTGAATCTTGTAGTGACTTCAACTTGCATCTCCTCTGAATCAGGAGTAGTCTATAACACAAATATAAAAGCATAGAACTCATCAGAATTGCAGAAAAACCTTCCCATTGAGAAAAGCCTTTGCAAAAATGAACATTGCTGGTTTTGTTTCTTGGCAGGAGGTACTTGTTAGGTAATAGATTTCCCCCCCCCCTAAAAAGTTAGTGCTGTAGTAGCTGAGACTGTTTCTTCAATTTCTTCTTGGCAGAGGAAAGATGTCAAACTATTTTTGCTTTTACAGCCATAACAACTCCTAGCCTTACATTTATGCATTTAATATTTTGCCATTGTGGAACTTAGCATTTTGCATGGTGGAACAACTTCAAGCCATTGAGGCATTCATGCAGGTGATTCATTTTCTGAGCAGGATTGGTTGCTAACAGCAGAAGAGGAGCCTCTGAGCCTCTGTGTTCATCAGGCACCTGTGCAGGAAATGACATTGCAGTGTTCTGTTGAAAGAAATGCTTAATGATTTTGGGATAATAAATTTTTTTTAAAACATTTATGTCAGATCCTTTCAACTTTTTGGTTGGCTGATACTTTGTTCTTGGTCTTATTCAGCTTATTTAACCAGCTCGGTGCTATCAGCTGCATATTATCTATATGTCTGGAAAGTTCTTTTAAAAACTAATTTTCATAAAATGGCACTTTTATAGAAGACAAATGCATATGAAATCACAAAGCATCACATATCAAAATACCTTAGCATTTATTCACTGTCTTTTAATGACATCCAGGAATGGAAGAGCTTCAGTGATGTCACTTAACAAAAGCACCCAAAGTAAATTCTTTTCTACACAGTATGTAGCTAAGGTCTTAACACTTTGCCACAGGACACGAGGATGTCATAAGAGTTGAAGAGCTGATTGGACAACTTAATAGATGAAAACACTACTGAGAGCTAGGAACTTTGGTTTCAGCATTCAGGAAATGGTTCAGGAAGTCTCTGTGCAACAAATGGCTGGAATTGAGACTATTGCCATTTGCCTCCCTGAGTGTTTGGCATCCCTCTACAGGCACCCACATTCAGCCAGTGTTGGGACAGGATACTCCAACAGAGAAACCTTGGTTTTATCTACAACAGCTATTCTTGTCCCAAAGTTGGTAAATCAGGCAGTCAGCTGAGAGATAAAGTATGTATTTGTTTATGTAGATATACTTGCTGTTTTATTTAAAAAAAAAGCATCCTAACTTGGAACTAACCCAAACCCCTCTGAAGTCATTAACTCCAAAAGCTGACTTCCATTATAAGTTAGTTCGAAAACTGGAAATAGTAACAGCAGAAGTGTAAAACCAGAACATTTTTTCTACTACTGCATTAGCTGATTATGCCTTTAGAAAAGTGTTGGTTAAAGAGTAGAATGGAGAGACCATGACTTTCAATTTCTTTTAAAACCTCATAGTTTTCAAGTATATTTTTGTACTGACATCTGGATATTTCAATATCTGAAGCAAATAGGAGCAAAACAGAAACCACCTGGATTTCCAAAGTCCATATGTAGAAGATGTAAATGCTCACAGTTTTGCCTTTCTTCCTGTTTTCTTTGATTTCTTTTTCTTTTCCTGCTCTGCTTGTTTGTCCTATGAAAGCTTCCTAATTGCTCTATTTTGATTTTTGAGTTCCTTTAGATAAACACAATGCTGATTTCTGCAGATGTGTAGGGAAACCCTGACCTCTGCTGAAGCCTAAGGGAGACCTACCTGTTGTTGATATGACTCCACTCAGGACTTCACAGTGATAATAGCTGGGTCTAGGAGTGGAATTTTTATAG
The DNA here is from genome assembly GCA_024865655.1 of Emberiza elegans. NCBI lineage: Eukaryota > Metazoa > Chordata > Aves > Passeriformes > Fringillidae > Emberiza > Emberiza elegans. The sequence continues at coordinate 13,414,722 of JALJVW010000149.1, forward strand.
TTACAATATCAGGACCTACCTAATCAAATCTAAACTTCTGTAATGGTCATGGTATGTGTTTCACTCAGTTTTCAGTGTTGAATATTCTTCTTTTGTTCATCCATGTAATAGACAACATTGAAATATTGCTTTGGGTCTGGATGTGAAATTCAGCTGTCATACAATATTTGGCTCACTAGACTTCAGTAGTTAGATGAAGAATTAATTTAGACTGTTGAATTGAAATAAATTCAGTTAATTGAAGTCAGTCAATAGGAGCTCTTTGTACATGTTTGAAAGAAGAATGTAGACCTTTTTAAGTCTAATCAACTACAGAACATTATTAAGTTCCCATAAGAAATGGTTTAAGTGCAACGTGATAATGAAAAATGAGAGTGAAAAAATTTTGTTCGTTTTGAGTAGCTCTACAATCTAGAATCTGAAAAGAAACCACTTTACATAATGGAAGGAGATATTACAAAGCAGTCAGACTGAAAAATACCTAGAATTATAGAGGGTGGCAAATTAGAAAAGAGCTTGTAAAGTGATACAGTGGCAAAAGTAATTTTAGGCTGGAGAGGTATCTTTTCAGAAACTAAGGAGGTGCTAATGCCTTTATTATGTGAAATGGTGCCTGTAACACCACACTGAGGTCCGTGAGCCTCTGACAGTAGAAAAGCATCACCAGAGAAAACAAAATTCAGCAAACCTGAAAACGTGCTTTGGAGGCTGGGGCAGCAGTAAATACTGTACAGCCAAATGCTGATCCTTTCACTCTGCTTTAGAATTACTAATTCTAGAATCTCCTTAGTGACTTAAAAGTCAGACAAATATTACAAAACAATATGAATAACTAGGCTTTACCAGGTTTTTTTTTTGGCCTTCAGATAGAAGACTTTGAACTTGATCTATAGGTTAAATGTCTGGTTCCATTACTATATATTAATATTGCCTTTGAGAAATCCAGGGCCAAATAGCTCTGTGTAAATCAGTAGGCCTTTTCTTGGATTTGTCTCATTCTCAGAGTGGTCTGCACCTCTTGCCTTGTTGTTGAAGATGTTGAAATGAGTCAGACACCTCTACAGTTTTCTTCAAACTGCAGAAGAGTCTGCACTGGGCCAGGCTAAAGGCCAATCTAGACCAATATCCTGCACTTTACTATTGCAGGGCAGTGATACTTAGAATGGCATTTACAACTGTGCAGTGATACTTAGAATTGCATTGAAGCTTGTGGGTTTTTCTCCTGTATAGATGCCATGTTTCTGTTTACTAGTCTTGTTGAGTTCCTTTTCTGTTAAGATCTCCAGATGTTTTTCAAATCCATATAGATTTTTTGGCAGTCCAGGTGTCTTCCAGTGAAGAGACTTCCTTACCCTAACTATGCACTGTATATCAAGAATGCCCTATTTTCCTTCTGAACTTGACATTTACAAGTTTCATCTGATGGCCACTCAGCTCTCCTGGAGAGTGATTGCTCCTTCCTCATACATCCTGTCCACATCATTCCTGATATTATGGAGCTTTACTATGTCTCTGTTAGTCATTTCAGTAGTTTTTCCAGTTCCAAGAGGCTTAGGGTGTTTAACCTGCCCATGCCTGGAGGCTGTAGCTGTGTTGTTCATGCTTGCCACCCTCTCCAGCTCTTTTCCCATTCTATTGAGCAGCTACATTGGCGTAACTGGAACTGTTCTCCTTTTGATAATTTACAAATTTGGCTCCTAATCCTTCAGTGACAGCCAAAGGGGTTGAATCTTGGTCAGCTGAACTGAGCTCTATTTAGATGCCCTGCAAACATGTGATGAGGAAACTGGGACTCCAGAGAGGACAGAACCACATGTTCTCCTTATTGGTGTGTGTGAGCAGCGTGGCTGAACTGTTTTCCCTGGTTTGCTCAAAAGGACTTTGCTCTTCAGTGGTGATTATTTCTTTGTAAATGTTAGCTAGGAAGACAAATCCCCTTTCTGTTCTTCTGAGTAACTGGACAAAGGACATTACTCTAAAATGTGAATAATAATTTTTAGTTAAATAACCCCACAAGGTTCACTTTTATAAAAAAAAAAAATCTTAAAAAAATTCCAGCCAAAGGAAAAGATTAGATCTAATGTCCTGAAATTTTGGGACACCATAAGATGGAAAATGATCAGCTGAAAATAGTCACCCAAAAGAGTGATTAACAGGAAACGCAGAAATTTAAACAATGCTGGAAGAGCACCCTGCAGATGCTCAAAATTTTCAGTGGAATGGCTTAAAGCAAGGGAAGTTCAGCATGCTCATGAGCTCGTGCAGGACTGGGGCTACATGGAGGATGTTTTTCTCTCTCCCCAGAGCTATATAAATGATACATCTTGGATGAAATTCATCCCTGATGTACAAGTTAAAAATAGAGATTAGAAACAATTCTTTTTAGAGCTAAACATTTGCAAGGGATAAGGACTATTGAATATTAAAAATCTGTGAAGTAACATAAAACAGAGCTGGACAGACATTCTCAGAGAGCTCTGTAAAAACTTAGAGAAACCTGAGGTAACGATCAGGCTAGGAATGTTTTTTAAAAATAACTTTCCCGAGCTTTTTCGGGGTCTGTTAAATTTTATGTACTGAAAAAATATTCTCTGAATGGGATCTCATTCTCTGGCCTTCTCTGAAAGCCATCGGAAGCAGACTTTCTCTCCAATTTTTAGCGTGAAAAGGATCTTCTAAAATATCATATTTGCACACAAAGTTTATTTTACATGAGTTTGTTTATTTCTTCTGTCTCCAGGCTGCAGAGGGTGAATTCTGCTCCATGCTAATCAGGCTGGCTGGTTAATGCCTGATTGGTGTGTTAAGTGTTTAGGTTTATGATGCTATACAAGTAAAGTGCTAAATACAAATGAAATAAACCCATCATTACTACAGCTTGCATTAGGTTTATAGCGTTGTGTTCTCAAGATGTGCAACCCGTTTGTGTGTAGCAATTGAAGGTTATACACTTTAGATTATAAGAAGTTCAAGCATGTGGTACAGGAAGAAACATCAAAGGTTAGACTGTTATTATTAGGACACTTCAAAGAAAAGAATTTCTGAAGCCTTTAAGTTTTACGGCAGGTGCATGAAGAGGTGCCAGGTCATCTCAGGGTGGTCAAAAGAAGACTACATTGAAACTAGATTGCATGGGACCCCTTTTATCTGTCAGAGACAGTTGGGACCCTGACTTGGAAAGAGTTTTAACAGTGATTTTGAATACTGGACATCAAGCCTCTCTAATTTCAGCTGCTCTCAGCATGGAAGCTCGCAGTCATGGTCTCTCCCAATGGGCACATCTGGGGAACAGAAGAGTGTCCTCCTGGTCTGAGGCAGGCACAGAGCTCGCGGCGGCCGCGCTGGGTCAGGCAGCCTCAGCTCCCACCAAGCACTCGGGGCTGGAGGCAGATATTTGCTTCAATAATTATGGCAGGGCAGGGGGATGACCTCTGCCTCCTGCTCAATGTCTGTAATCCATTTGGAGACAAAAATGTCATTCTGGTGCTACTTATTTGGGAGAAGTACAAAAGGAGATTAATTATATTTGGAGTTTAAACAAACTAGCACAATAAATCCAACACCTTCTGATTAGAACGTGATGATATGCCCCTAATGGGATATTACAGGAAGCTATATGGAGAATAATATTTTAACAATCAAATTAAGTGACAGTGATGGTTAATTTTAGCTTATTAGAGCAATATCTGTTCAGAGCTTGGAACAAAAACATTTATTTCTTTAGCTACTACAGACGTCTTTTTTCTGGAGACTTGTATCTCAGCCCCACTTGCTCTGTGCTATAATTTGTCAATTTAATACCACTTAACAAGTATATTCTTCTTTGGAATATCATCAGGCAAAATAATGACTTTGTCTTAATAAAATGAAAAAACAAAATGAATTATATATAGCCAACAAAAACATATTCCCTGCAACCAACTGCAAGAGGGTTTCTTGTGCTAATGAATTAATACATTAAACAATAATAGTTAAAAACCATTTTACATTGCTTTGATCATTCACTTACACGCCATTAAGTAGACGAAGCATTTTAGTGTGGAAAGGCTGTGTTTACAAATTAGTCCAGAGGACATGTTTCACACTGAAGATCAGCACATATATTGTGTTTTATTTCAGCTGCACATGACACAACCTTAATATTAGAGCCAGGTGATTAAAAGAACATTACCTGAGCCTTGAGAGTCACTGAATGAGCTATGCTAAATTGGTTGTTTTCTATTTTGTGATTAATTGTGCTTCTAAACCATATTTTAGTGTGCTTTGTTTTTCTGTCCCCAGTCATCCCATATTATTAAAGAGAAATTCTGCATATCTCTCCTGGAGTCCAATTAAGGATTTGCATCATGACTAGATTTTTCACTTTAATTACTGTATATAAAGTAGGTTTTGACTTATTTCCATATTTATCAAACTATGCAGAAGAAGCAAAATTCATCAAATAAACAGATATCTGTGGCTATAATTGCAGCCTGCACTGAGCATGTAGGAAGAAAATATGAGGGTCCAAATTTCATTATGTAGAACATAATAAACATCTGAATAATTAAACTGTGTGTAAATCAAATGCTTGGCAGTAGTAAGAATAGAGAAGAGACACCTTACTTTGATCAGAAAAAATACCGTGTTTCTAAATATATTTTAAAAATATATTTCAAACATAATTCAATCAGCACTGAGTAGAAACACACAAACCATTGCCTTTAATTTGTGGCTTGTTATCAGGTGAGGGAGGATGTCATGTGCATTTAGAAACATTTTTTCATTAATGGTAAAGTAAGCTTAGCTCTCCTTTTTGTATGAGTCTTGTGAGCATGCTGCAAATAAACCAGAGGATGCAAACTCTTGCATTGAAATGGCAAGTTCAATTACAACTTGCAGCTCGTTCTGATAAACTGCCTTAAATCAAATGGCATAATTGTTAAAGCAGAAGCTTTGTCAGATTTAACTGTGAGGACTTCATTGTTTGCTCGAGTATCTTCTCTTGGGTCTCAGTGAAAAGGGGAATGCAGGAACATTTCTTTAGTAAATGATTTCCAGTTAGGAGCTTTAATTAACGTTTTTGTACTTGCTATGAAGTAGTGTTTTCATCTATTTCTGTTACACATATCTTGAACCCTGGTATTTTTATTTCTATAAATATTTCAAGGAAACTGTATTTCACCTAGAACTGTGAAAAATCGTTCCAAGGGAAGAAAAGTGAAGTTTTGTGGACCAGATCTGACTTCAGTGTAAAATATTACTGATGTTAAAACAATGATAAGAACATAAAGAACATTCATACTGATTTGCATTTAAAATAAAAAAAGCAATCCATAACCTCTTATCAAGCAAACTTATGTCTAATTACTCCAGAACAAAGCTGGATTTTTTATTGAGTTTTAATAAATGGAATTTTAATTGCTACTTTGATTAGATTTTTTAGGTACTTAAAATCTCTTTAATTTGCTGGAAAACTTCTCGAAAAAGCAGTTTGTTATTTAGTTTTTTAAAAATTATTTTTAGTGATGTTTATGGGAAGTGAAGAGCTACTCTGCTGTAATTGCATCTTTTTGTAGGTACTGAAGTTGTTTCTTGGAAACAAGAACTTGCTTTATTAATTTATTTGGTCTGCCCTATTGAGTATACAAATAATGAGTGAGGAGGAGAAAGATAACAACTTGGATAAAGGAGAGATACGAAACTTAATAAAAAAATGCTTTAAATGAACACACCAACAAAAGGGATTTAAGCCTGTGCAAGCAAGAGAAAGGAAAGCTAATCAAAATACCTGGAGGTAAAGAATATGTAGTGAAATTCTTGTCAAATTTGAATCTGTGCCCATCTGCCAATCCAGTTTAGGCAGGCTGTAAGATAGGCAGGAGATGTGCTGAGCGAACAAAGCCAATCTGCTCTTGAGGAGGGAAGAATGGAAATGTGCCTCAGTGCATTGCCTAGACTGAGACCCATCGAACAACCTCCCACACAACCACCACTCAGCAGAAAAGCCAAAAGGACCTTGGGTGATGCTGAAAGTCTGGATAAAAGCAAATGTAGGGCTCGTTCTTAAATGAAGGAGGAATAATCATAAAAGGAGCATCCATTAGCACTAACATCACTTTCAGGCAAGGCACTGCAAAGCCTCTGACAGATGCAGGGCTATGACGAGCAGCTTAGGTGTGGTTAAGCTCAGCTTACCCTATTAGGGACCATTATCTGCTATTACATCTGCAGCATGTCACTCATGTGTGGCACTTAGCAAACAGCTGACATGTCAGGGCACGTGAGGATGAGAAGGAACACAGGGAAGTCAGAATGACAAGAGAAAAACCCAAAGCATGCTCTCAATAAGGTTGCTGTAACTGTCTGTCAGAGTGGAAACTTTCTACAAGGAAGGAAAATGGGATGGCAGCAGTGTTAAGGATAAAACTTGGTTCCTCATGCTTTTCCACAGCATCAGTGCTGTGCTCTCCTAACCCTCCCTGTTTAGTCTTCTCTGGCAGGGTAGAAAATCATTGATAGGAAATACCAATACAGGGTCATATTCTACCTCACAGAGTCTCCACTAGGCAATGTGTTCTTTTAAATGCAAAACCAAGAGAAAGGACAGAGGTGAGGCTTCCTTACTTGGCTTGTCTCTTCTGTTTAGGACTGAGAAATATCAGTAGGAACCAAGAGAGAAGTTTGCAATGCTGCTTGATGTGTTTAACTCAGTAAACAGAGGAAAAGCAAAGGGATAAAGAGGAAGGAATGCAAAGATGGCTGCAATAACCAATAATAATAAACACAGCAAGCTGGTGTTTCAGGAAGCTGACATACCAATCATCATATTGGTATAAAATTATTAACCCAACAGAAATCTTTCATGATAAATAGCATAATAAAATTGTGTCTTAACATTACTGGGGATCAAGGGCTGCTGTCAAGAAATGATCTTCCCAAACCTTAAGCGGCTCTCTCTGAACTACACTGTAAGTATTAAAGTGCTGGTTTTCACCAACAACCAAAGTCGCTGAAAAAAGAATGATGTGTCAGAGGTAAGGCAGGCCAGCTGTTCTCTATTGGTCACAGTCACCACTGATTAAAATATCTTGTGCTCACAATTTCTGGACTGAGATTGGCAAGCTGAAAAAAAATGTGGAAAGTGTGATATTTATGCCTGGGAATAAGAGAGGAGTAAAGGAGCACAGGGAGCAGAAAGAGCTCAAGTGATACATCTGCACTTGGCAAAGGAGGCATAGGGGGGAAAGGACAACATCCTCTCTCTTGAAGAGAAACACATTATAAAGAAATGCATTTAGGTTTACTGGCTCTCTTTCATCTGTTTTGAGCCTCTTCTCCCACCACTATCATCCCCAAGGAGTCACTTTTGCATGGAAAGTATTGCACTGAGGGCTGTGATACGGAGGAAGTGGAGATCCACAGCTCATATTTCTGGGACCTGGTTACAATTTGGTTGCAATGCAAAAAGTGGCCAACTGTGCAGTGGAGTTTATTAGACTGTCCAGGTGTTTCCTGTACTTCCAGGGAAGGATCAAAGTTTGTAGTTACAAGAGTGCATAGACTATCAGAGTGTATGAAATATATCACAAATGTATTCATTGAAACTCTGTCAGAGCTACTGTTGGAACTGTACTATTAGCCTTAGAGACTTCAACATCCATATGAACATCAAACCAGATGAGGCAACATCTGTTTTCCTGGTAAGCCTGAGCAACCTAGATTTTACCCAGCCACTTGACAGGCATTCACAGGGCAGGAAAAAGTATTTGATTTTCATTTGCATATGGTCTAGTTGTCAGAAATACAAAGGGACCTTTTTTTTTCTGTTTGAGAATTTTCAACTAAATTTCAATGTGAGAATTATTTTACCTTGCCTAATCTAAGCAGTTTCTTCAAGATCAGATAGAAGTTATTATTTCTAGGTTTTTTTTACCTTATGTGAAGTATAAGCTTTTTCTTCCTGGCTTATTGCTAGCAAAGACAACCAAATTCTCTCAGTTGTGGATAATATAGCAATCAATTTTACACTGATCTTTGTCCTTGAAAATAAGCTTGTTCAGTGGGTGAAGTTCACAATCTCTGGCTTAGGAGAGTTAGTTGGCATTTCTTTGACCTTCATTTATAATATGAATAGATATATCTTATTGACTATTATTGGGAATCTCTTTCCCAGTTCCAAAGCAATTTATTTTCAATCATTGCTCCTCTAGAAATATTCCAAAAAATGCAACGTTTTTAAGATTTAGGTGTTTAGGCACTGCAGTATTTCAAATAGAATCCCCTCTGCTCCCTTTCAGCAGACACCCTCTATTTTTTTTTTTTGCTAATGTGAACATGTTTACATTTTCTTACTGTAATGCTGCATTCTTATTGTATTTTAGGGTGTATTAAATTCCTTAGTTATTTGATATGCTGAAAAATATAGTTAGAATTATTATTAATTGCTATTTCTGCTCAGCTTACTCAAGCTGCTTTATTTCCAGCTCTTCAAAAATTTTAGTTGTGTTTCATGCTACATTTACTTTCTGCGTTTTATTGAGAACTCATCCCTACAAAAGGTTTGGTTTGATATTTATGGTATCTATTCTTCCCAGCAGTGGATTCTTTGGATTTTTAATCTGAAAATCACTTCAGAAGTCAGGTAAACACTCATGGGTCAATACCTGGCCTTTGCTGTATAGTTCCTGTTCTACTGACTTTGAACTTGATGGGTTTGAAACCTACTGAACTGTAGCACATAATAACAAAGCACTCACAGAATATAATTCCAATATCAGAAGTGACAGAGGCTTAATAAAGGGGGCTTTTGATGGTAAAAAGTGCATACATTCATAAAAATATTTTTTGCACAAAAATGAGACCTGCCATTCATTATTCTGCTTAAGGTTAATGAGACATGAAGCAAGAGAAAGTGAACTGCACACTACTGACAAGCTTCTCTTGCTTTGCACAGGGCTGTTTTTTGCCCAGAGTGGATCAACCCTAGGACAGCACAAACCCAGACAGATTCTTTGAGGACTTTTACTTTGAGAGCTGCAGTGGGGCTGGAGAAAGCCCAGTACCAGTGTCAGTGAAGGGCTGCTTGGCCCCTCAAGGCAGGGCCCTGCAGAGCTCTCCTCCTCCACAGGGCTTGGTGCTGCGAGGACCTCAGCACAGAAAGTCCTGCTGGAGCCCCACATGTGCTCAGGCCTATCTGACTCTACACTTCATCTGCCTTGCTGGCTTTCCATGTGCTGACTTCTGACAGCGCTCCTCACGCCTCGCGTGTAAAATAACATCACCCCCAGTTCCCTTAAACTGACTGCTTGTTGGGAACTTTCCCAGGTTTTTGTTGGGTAAAGAGGAATATATGGTTTTTACTGGCTCTTCTATCAAGGATGTCAGCCAACGCTTCACTTCCCTCTGCAGCTGAATCTTTATGGTACAGCTCAGTAGGATTTGCTGGAGAGCTGGTGCTGGCATTTCAGTGGAGAGGGACAAGGAAGCTTCTCCCAGCCAAGGGAAATGTAAGTCAGGGAACCTCTGAGTGGCTGCTTTGAAGACAGTTGTCATGTCCCAGTGCTCCATATTTCAAACTTTAATTAGTGTTTTTCTAATGTTTAACAGTGTTAAGCACATCTGCATTTCAACTGTGCACATCTTGAGTCTCTTTTCAGTGCTTTAGTTAAGCAGAGACTATGGAAGAACTGAGATTGCTGGAAAGAAATTTTCTTTAGGATCTTCTCTCAAAACTTTGCCAATAACATATTTTGTGATTCAGCTGATATTTTTATAAAATGCCTCTTTAATTATATTAATTCCTACAAAATTAGGTTGATAAAACACATACCACTTGGAAGTTTTCCACTGCAGCTACTTACAGCAAATTTAACTCCTGGAAATGAAGCAAAAGGAAAGTCTAAATGGAAACTCAGCCCTGTGTTTTGTCTGAAGAATGGGGATTGCATTGTATTGACATACTTTTTGACTAAATGAAACACAATTTGGATACCTAAAGGGTCTCTAAACATTGCAGTAAATTTCTCATTACCACTATTTATACAGTCCCATGATTACACAAAAGCTGGATCCTCCTTGCTTAACGGTATCAACTGGATGATGTAAAGGCTAGTAAAAGGATGGCTTAGAAAAAGGAAAATGGATGAATACCATATGATATTGACAAATACAATGTGCAGGTTGACACCAAATTACAAAGAGGCTGCATAATCCAAATAACCATTTTTGGGGCTGGGAGTGCTAGCATCCTTACTCTCTGTCACAAAATACCCTGGTTCATTTTCCGTGGTTGTAAAATTGGCTGAAGGTTGTTTTTCATGTCCTACTCTCTATCAGTGAGAAGAAGGTAGGTAAGTTTGGAACCTGTCTGGTTCCTTGGTTGTCCCCTCAGCATTGGGTGACACTGGTGTGGAGCCACAGCAAGACTAAAATGGTGGAGAAGGGATGATAAATCCCCAGCCTCCAAGAGCTGCTTATGCCAGGGACAAAGAGGGAGGGGAATTCGGGGCTGTGCTGTGTGAAGGAAGAGGTGAGGGTAGAGTGTGCCCATGCAGCTGTACTCAAAACTCAGAGAGCTGAACTCAGTGGAAAAATGATTTAGCCTCTGATTCACAAAGTGCAAGGAATGGGCAATATGAGATAAAATTAATATATTGACATTTCAGGACAAAAGGAAAAGCCTAGGTGTGTGCAATGGCAGAAGCTGGGCAGTGCAGAGCGTGTGAGGAGCTGCATTGTGGTGCCTGTGCTGGAGGCTGCTGTGCCAGGGGTGGGGGACAGAGACGGGAGCATCCCCTAGTGTGTGACTCCAGCTCCTGCCACAGGCACTGCATACTGCTTTTCTGACTTTCACAGTGGATAAATAGACTGTAGAAACCTGTTCATGTGTCTTTCAAGTCTCCATTTTTGTGTTTCTGCTCAGAATGCCTCTACTGAAAGTACAGGTGGTAGGAAAAGTCCTCTGATTTGGTAGAGCATTTCAGAGTTATCCATGAGCTAGTGCCTTCCACATTGCTGCAAGCAACCAGTGTCAACTGCTTTTAGTAGATTTTAGATCCCAGCAGCATTTGACATTTTGTATTCCTTTCCAGAATAACTTCATGCAGGCTCCATATTTTGTGAAGGGTCTTGGACTGTCTAGGGCACAGAGAAACAATTCAAGGAATGGCTATAGTCACAAAGAATAAGTCTCCTGAAGAGCTGCTACATTTTTCCTTGTACCAGATACTGTGTTCTTAATGCAAAGTTCTATCCCCAAGATACAACACCTCAGAGCTGGTAAATGGTAGATTATTGTTTAGGTATTAGATGCCTGCTCGGATGTCCATCACTTCACTTGAACTTGAATGATGACAGACTTGGTATTCTCCAGCAGTTGGCATTGGAGGCCTCTCTCCACCTGCCTTTTCAGCTCATCCTGGATAGCTGTGTTACAGATTATCACTAACTGCATATTTCAATGATTAAGTTAATCTATTAAAGTTAATCTTGGATTCTGAGCTTTCTGCTCCTCTTTGCCATGATAATCCCCTGCTCTTTGCACTTCCACATTGACAGCAGTGTAGCTTGATGTTTCGGGATTGTGAAAGCAATGGTTTTATAGCAACAACCTCCAGTGATATAAGCAAAATGAGATTTGTCATCATTCTTTGAGTTAGAACTCACTATAAATAGAAAGTGTTCAAAAGGTGTTGTTTAGTAGTTTGCATTATGCAGCTGTCTATTTAAATCATTTAATTTTGGCATCTAATCTAACTCCCAGTCTCCATCAGAGACAAATAAGAAACCATATGTGAAAGCATCTGTGAAAATCTTTCTTTTATTTATGACAACATTAAAGAGAGGCTCTGATGTCAGTTACTTAACAATAATAGACGTTCCTTTGCACCTATAGTGCCTGGTTACTTGGGCATATCCCTCTGTGGTATCTTATACCTACTGCTGTTTGCTTCATTATATACAGATGCACAGCAGTGAAGACAGTAATAGTCTTTCTTAATTAAATAAAGCTAAATGTTAATTAGTCAGAAAAACTGATTTATTTTCAGTGCATGAAACTTTTCATTGTGTCTCTCTTCTTTTTAAAGAACAGGTTTGATATTCATTTAGGACTTTACATTTTTTTCCTTTATTTCTGCACTGTATTTGGACTCTTGTGGTGGGATCTAATAGTCATAGAAAAATTATAGGTCTACAGATGTTTTCAAGATGTTACTCTGTCAGTAGCAGATTATCCCCTGTAGCAAAATCTCATTAAAGTGCAATTTACAGAGCTCTGCTGATGTTGCCATCAACCAAAATTAAAGGCATTAATTTTTCAAAGTTCACAGAAGTCCTTACATAAATGATGTAGCAGTTTGCAAGAACAATTTACAGAAGTGTTATTTGCAGAATTAACCTACATTAGCAGAACAAATGTTGTAAGGGTATAAGAAAGGATTGGGCAGTGAAATTACAGATGTTCATGGTTTGTTTTAGGTAGTGGGTGCAAAGAACTGTTGAAATGAAACAGTTATTATTCTTTGATGCAAAGTTGGGTAAGTAATTTGGAATGTGAATGCTGTCTGTGAAGAGTTAAGCTTATAATAGAGTGATCACCAGTTGGGGACACCCATGGAGACCTTAAATTCTACTTTGAAACATCTGTACTTGATATCTCTTAAAATATTCCCATTTAGAGAATGAGTTTATGTAGCTCATGTTGTGAGTATGCCTCTTCAGTAGAGTACCAAATGCTTATCCAGGTATTTATTGTCTTAGGATGTCTGTATTTTAACAGAGCCTAGAACTTCCATGTCAAAGACACGGGGAAATTTCAGGCTGTTGGTGTTTTATGGACCAGTACCAGAGTAAACCTCAGTTAAATCAGTGGGAGGAGATGACTCATTTTCAATATCTAGAGCAATGTGTATGTGTAATAACCACGTTTAGTGAACGTTCACCTGCCTTTGCAGCACCCTGAAGTGCTGGCCAGCGTGGTTGTCATGGTGAAGCCTCCACAGCCTCAGTCATCACTTCCATTTTTGTACCTGCTCTACTTTGCTATCCAGAATTAACATTCAGCTGATGGGGAACCCCCTTCCTCCAACACAAACCAGCTGAGCATGTGCTTAGAGTTAAAAGGCACCATCTCACCAGAACTGGGAGCCAACAGAACATTTTGACTTCAGTACTTACAAAGGACCCGTTCCCCACTAACGCTTTGTTCTGTGTATTCGTAGAAGGTTTCATACCACCCTAACAGGCTGATATAATTCAATCAACATTTTTACTTGACTTTTTCTTTTTTTGTCTGTGGCAAACAGCTGTTTAGACATGAGCTGGTTAAACTGGGACTGTATCACAGTGCTTTCCTGGGAAAGGCAATGGTGGTTCTATAATCTTTAGTTCTTTGCTTTACTGTTTTGGGAAACATTTGTCTTTAATGTTACTTTGATTAACAATGTAACAAAAAATTGCCCCAAAGATATGTTTTTACCGGTCAATTGTTTCTAGAATTCTCCCATTTTATATTCATGAGTCAGACCTTTCAGAGAAAAAAACATGTTTTATTTCCAGCACTTGGTTCAGTCAGGTTTTAACCCATGTGTTACCCACATTCTTGTCAGCTCTGAAGTGTCTTGCCCACCCCAGCGAGCATGTATGAGCAACAACTGTGCACTCCATCACCTTAGGAGTGGCTCTTGGCTGAGCTCTATTCAGCCTTCTCAGGTGCCTAACACTCCTGATGGGGTTTTGGTCTTTGGTGTTCTGTATTTGCAGAGGAGATGCTGAGTGCTGCTTGCTTTTCAGTATCTGGTTACTGAATTTTAGGGATTAAAATGGGGCAGGGGTGCTCAAGAACAATCCTGAGCACGGAGATGCCAACAGAGAAGGCCCCCACACTGTGGTGGCACCACTGTGTTTGTGGGCTGGCTGAAAAAACCAGAGATGGACACAGGAGCTGCGCAAGCTCACTGAAATGGCACAATTCCCAAATATAAAACCACAAACCAGCAGATTGCTTGAGAGACACAGTTAGCACTGGCAATTAGACAGCCTGGATATTTAAATTGTCTTTAGCTGCTAGAGACAGAAAAGTGAGCACTGGATGGTCATGCAGGCCATCACCTTGTCCGTGTCTGCAGCAGAGCACAGGGCTGACCTGTGGGACCCAGTCTGGCTTGTGGGGATCGGGGCTGATCCAAGGGAATTAGGGCTAACCCAGGGGCTCTCAGATCCCCATGAGTCTGTACACCCAGAGTAAAGAGAGGAGGCTACATCAGGCTAGGTATTTTCTTCAACCCAGCCATGCTGGGGGGAATTCTGGTGCATTTAGAACTAATATATCTTTTAGGACTGGGTTTGCATGGCAAAAATTCCTTGAGTTTGCAGCAGCTGCAGTATGGACATGTGTCTGATTGGCATCTGCCAGCCTGGTAAGGAGGACAGAGCATGTCCTGAGAGGGCTTGCAGCTTGGGACCATGAGTTGCATGGCTTAGAGACCCTGTAACCAAGTGTCTGATGCACTAATGCAGTGTAGGTGCAACAATATACGTAAGGGAGAAGTTAAATTGAACTGCACTTATTGCCATTTTATAAATGTTGGCTTATTTATAGATCCTAGTAAAGCAATTTATTTTGGAATATGGCTGATAGCACTGTACCATGATACATGTGCATAAATTACATTAGAGATACAAATGTCTGCTTGCTCCTGTACTATTCAGTGAGTGTACAATTAGGCAGGAGCTGCTTGATAATACAGGCCATAAATCTCTCCCACAGTTTTGCCTTGAAGTTTTTGATTGAATCAGAGTATATAATTAAAAAAAATGCACGTGGAATGGATCCCAGTTGTTGGTAACACGCTCTGGTGTTTGAACACAAAAGTAATGGTGTATCATAAGATTTTGAGTATCGGTGACTGCAGCTGAACATACTTAAATAAAACCAACCAAATAAGCAAACAAACAGCAAGACATGCTTTGTCTCATATTGCAGTTTTAATGATGTAGTTAGTGAAGAAGAGAATGTGATCCCTGATCGAAAATTTTTGCTTCTCTTTTCCCAAGAGCTGCTGTCTTGACTTCTGTTTGTGTCCCTAAATATAGTGTTGTTTTTCAAACAGTAAATGCATCAGCTTTTCTTTGTATTCCAGCTGCCTCTGAGAGATTAATATAAATCATATTGGCTTTCAATAGGAACATTTTCAGATAATTTGTAAAATTATGCAATGGAAGAATAGTTTGCAAAGGAAGAATATTGTGAAACCACACCACTTTAGCAATGTATCTGTATTCTGCAATAAGTATTATTATCTGTCTGTTTTCTGTAGCAAATGCGTGATCAACACTGATCATCATCGTTGTCCTTTTCCTTTCCCATAGATGACAATGCTGTGACTTCAAAGAGTTAAAACAAAGACCATTTTAAGGACTAGTAAACACGTGTTCCTGATTTGCAGGAAATAATATTTTTTTTCCATTCCTGTGAGCTCTTCCCCAAGAAGCCTTACCTTTCCCTTGCAAAACAGTGTTGTTGCTCAGCTCAAGTTCCTCTATGCAAACCACTTTGATTCTTTCAGGAGCAGAGGCCCCGTGGCTCCCCCTGAGCTGCGCTGCACCTCCACCAGTTCCAGCCCTGTGTGCGGCCAGGCTCCTGCTGCAGGGCTCGGGCTCAGAGGGGCTGTGCAGGGCTCGGGGCTCAGAGGGCTGTGCAGGGCTGGGGCTCAGAGGGGCTGTGCAGGGCTGGGGCTCAGAGGGGCTGTGCAGGGTTCGGGGCTCAGAGGGGCTGTGCAGGGTTCGGGGCTCAGAGGGGCTGCGCAGGGCTGGGGCTCAGAGGGGCTGTGCAGGGTTCGGGGCTCAGAGGGGCTGTGCAGGGTTCGGGGCTCAGAGGGGCTGTACAGGGCTGGGGCTCAGAGGGGCTGTGCAGGGCTCGGGGTTCAGAGGGGCTGTGCAGGGCTCGGGCTCAGAGGGGCTGTGCAGGGCTGGGGCTCAGAGGGGCTGTGCAGGGTTCGGGGTTCAGAGGGGCTGTGCAGGGCTCGGGGCTCAGAGGGGCTGTGCAGGGTTCGGGCTCAGAGGGGCTGTGCAGGGCTCGGGGCTCAGAGGGGCTGTGCAGGGCTCAGGGCTTCAGGTTCTGTGGGGTTCAGGGTTCAGAGGGGCTGTGCAGGGCTTCAGGCTCCTGAGGGGCTGTGCAGGGCTCCGGCTCACAGGGGCTGTGCATGGTCAGGGTTCCCAGGGGCTGTGCAGGGTTCCCAGGGCTCAGTGCACTGTGCATGGTTCGGGTTCAGAGGGGCTGTGCAGGGCTCGGGTTCAGAGGGGCTGCGCACAGCAGGATTCGGGGCTCAGAGGGGCTGTGCAGGGTTCCGAGGGGCTGCGCACAGCAGGGTGCGGGTTCCGAGGGGCTATGCAGGGTTCAGAGGGGCTGCGCGCTCGCATGGTCGGGGTTCCCAGGGGCTGTGCAGGGTTCCCAGGGGCTGTGCACAGCAGGGTTCGGGTTCCCAGGGGCTGTGCACCCGCACGGTCAGGGTTCCCAGGAGCTGTGCAGGGTTCCCAGGGGCTGTGCACGCCGCCGCCCGGCCCGGGGGTGCCGCCGGGGCCGCTCCCGGTTCCGCAGCCCCCGGGCGCGCAGGATCGCGGCGCCCGCAGCTCCCCGGCCGCGATCCCACGGCCGCTCGGAGCCTGCCCGGTTCCCGTGGCGCGGGGGCGCAGGGACAGCAGCCGGGACGGTGGCACCCCGTCCCTCCCCGGCATCGTCCCGCTGCGGGGAACCTCCCCGGGGCCGGGCTGCGCTGGCGGGGCTGCCCTGGGAGCGCACGGGGGGAGAGGAGCGCTCGCTCCCTCGGCTTCCCGGTGAGCCGCATCCCTACGGAGCTGAAGGACGGCGTTTAAAAGTAGTTGGAGATAGTGCAGCCAGCGCCGTCAAATGCGCAATACTTATTGTTATGCTCCCCTAGAAAATAAACAGGAACCAAAATAAAAGTGTTATATTAATATTTAATCCACGTTTGGCTATGTAAACGTAGAATGGGTTTTAAAAGAGATGGCACAGAGAGGAAAATGCGAATGTTTTCAAAGAAAACGATATTTCTCACAGCTTTTGGTAAACGCTTAAACTTAACTTGGGCTTCACTTTGCAGAAAATGTGAGAACCATATGAATGCCCGTGCCTTATGGAAAGTCATGAAATCTAAAAGCATGAACCTCTGTTCACTATTAACAAGTAAAACCCTATTCTTTTTCTCTCTAAGGTCCTGATTAATGAACAAAAACCTTCTTCCTTGTTTTTTCAAATTCTTTTTGCAGATCCTTAAATGTGAGACAGACAATAAATTATTTGTACAGATCCTACTACATACCAGTTACTATTTGGAGCTTGACTGAGAAGCAGAAACAAATATGGGTATTGTGAAAACCACACTGGGTACAAAGGCTGAACACGGATTGCCACTTATAGTCAACAGCTGGGAATAATATGGGTCTTTATTAATCTGAATATTAGTGTTTGCCATTTTGTTTCTTTTTTTGTGATTTTGACAGGATGATGGGAGGAAAGACATAAGGGATTTCTTGCTGATAAGGATGCTCTTAATACTCCCTTTGTGCCACTTTGTTTACTCCTTTTATGTGGGGTATTTATTTTCCCTTTAACAGCCTGAAACTTCTGTAATTAGAAAGAGAGAACTGAATTCAGAGCTGTACCAAAAATGGCAGTCCTGATCTGCAGTGCATTAGGAAAGGAGACAATGGGATAAAGCAAGCAGGAGAGTGGAGACAAGAAATTTATTACTGGGCATTGCCTAATGAGATGAAAATTCCTTGGGATTTTCAAATAAGCACCACAGAAGAGCAGTAATACCAGTGTTCATCTGCACAAACCTTCCCACGCTTCAATTTTAAAATAATAACTGTGTCTTGTTATGGAAGGACATGGACAGTGCTGGGAGGAAGGATGTGACTGTGGTTAAAGTGAGTATTGGATGCAGAAAACTTGACCCCTAATTCCACCTTTGGCAGTTTCAGTCAGTGGTAATTCACTCAGTGTGCCTCAGTTTCCCTTCTCGTAAAGCAGTGCTGATTGTGTGGCTGGGCACAGGGGACAGCTGAAATGTACATTCCACTAGATAAAGCCCTATATAATCTAAGTGCATCATGTTATTTCTGGTTGAAATCCTTGCTTAAACAAAATTCTCCGTGACCTCCCTGAGAAGAGCTGCGAAGGTCAAGGCTATTACATTTGGGCCATTATTACACTCCAGGTCCAGGAATAAGGAAATAAATCACAGATAATGAGAAAAAGTTTCACAAAGGTTTTTTAACAAACAGAGAAGAAACTAAAAATGGAACATTTTCATGGAAAAGGACATTTTCATACACTACGGAACTAATGTTAATTTTACTTTATGTTTCCAGTGTTTGCAGCTCTTCCAGAAAAGATGGGGATGCTGCAGAGCCCTCCAAATCCCCTTTTTAAAAATGTGGCTGCTTTTTGTGATTATAGGCTTAGTCATGATCTGCAAGATTTAAATTCAAACAAAAGATGATGAAAACAAGAGGTGAAAGTGTTTTTTGTTTTCTATCATCTAGCTCTCTATGCTCTGCTTTTTATGTCATTGTTTTAATAATTTAGCCAAATTGCTGGGAAAACAGACAGTGTTTAAATCAATGTAACAGCCTGGTGTGGAAACAAGTGTGTTAGCTATAAAGATATTTATTACAGTATAGCTTTAACGAAAGCAAGCAGCAGTGGTATAAATAAACTCTGTACCAATAATATTCTGTTTGTGATACGAGGCGGCACCGATTTTAGGCAAAATATTTTTTCCAATTGCTTTGATTACTTTGGTGTAGAAACTGTATTGAGGCAAGGCCTGGGGTGGGGGAGGAACAAAAAAGGTGTGGGAGGATGTATCTTGCCTGTCATGCCGGATTGATTCTGAAAGAATTGGGAAGGATCTTAACAAGGGAGATATTTACCTTTTGGGATGAGAATATTTGTTATCTTTTTTTTTTTTTTAAACTGGTAACATTAAGTAGTATTTTGGGTTTAGTAATGTTTCTATGCTTCAAATTTGTGATATGAAAATATACGAAAATCTTTTCACCATAAAAAGATTACAGGATGGCTTTTCCAAGTAGCTCTTTAAGAATTATCTTATTGTGTTTATTCGGAGGTTTATGTTAGAAATAAAGTATCTTTCCAGCTTTTCGGAACCAGGTCTCCTAATATAAATTGTTTTATGTAAAATGTTAGTATTTGAACTGACTCATTTGCTTCCTGAAGATTGAGAACCTGTGTCATATCTGTAGAATATAATGCATCTTTCTCTTTTATGCTTCTGTTCCCTGGTTATATTCTGTTTATGATATCAGAAGAGACTGGGAGTAACTTTGTGAGTGAAGAATAAAAAACATTGCATTTTTTATTACATAGACAAAATCCTGTCCAAGTGTAATAAGGTGAAAGCTTGGAATATACCATGTACACGATAGAACGGTTTAAATTTTCTTTTCAAACATCAGATTTGGTATGATTGTCCCACAGTTTCTGCTGCTTAATATTGTTAATTATTTTGCTCATGAAGTAATCACACTGTGGCAAACCAGGCTTTAATGCAAACACACCAAAGGATAGAATTAAGGTTGAATGTTCACCATTAACGGTGCCTATCCTCATTTTTATATGCTTAACTCTGCAGCTTTAATATTGCATTAACTTGGTTTTTAGAGAGAGTGTTTTGCCCTAAGTATAAGAAAAACGTTGATCTTTTATGTTGTCAGCCAGGGCAGATGCAAATCCTTCTATTTTTTATTGAAGAATTAACCATCTCCCTCTGGAGCACAAATGCCAGCAGTACTGGTATAATTTTATTTTTAAGGCTATGGCCTGTAGTAAGCTGATTGAAAGGTATAATATGTTCTATTCAAATCTGACTGCTTATGCACTTCATTTCATAATGCCTTTGAAAATATATCATGTTCCAAGATGAACACAAGTTGTGCATAAAAAAGCTGTTTGTTACATAGCTTGGAAAATGTGGAATCAATTACTATTAGATTTAAGAAAACCAGGAGCCTTTATGATAAGAAAAAATATTTAGTTTGTAGTAATAATATCAAGTTACAGTGCAACAAATTCCTTTCCCTTAGAAAACTAGTTCAGTTTTAGTTCAAAACAATAACTCTTAGGGGATAGCGAGTGCCTCAATTAATATTATGTCAATTTGTTTTACCATCTGCATGTATTTATTGACCCAGGATATCTCAGAAGGTCTGCCCTAAAAATCACCATGTTTACTCAGCTGAAAACAAATCCGAAGATCCCATTTCATTTTCAAGGCACCAGGATATGCTGGAGTAAGTTCCATGTGTTGACAGATCCTTCAGGTTTTATTTATGGAACAGCATTTGCGTGAGAGATAATGGGCTAAGAATAACCATTACCTCACCTAATTGTTGTCTCCTTAAGGTTTCTAAAAATGTATGTGGGGTTGGAGAGCAGACAGCACAGGCGGTGTAAGGAGTCCACCAACTGGTACCGTCTGTCTTAGTTACTCCTAATCCAATCACTTGGGATCAGATGGTCTCATGGCAGCTTCTTCCCCTGTGGACACAGAGACAGTTCTAGAATAGAAAGGTATAAGGGCATGTGGTAGATATAGAATAGATCTATAACAGCTATATTAATAACAGATAATAGGCAGTCATTGTAGTAGTAGTACTAGTAGTAGTAATAATAATAATAATAGATACATCAATAAAGCTTGCCAGGAAAGTATTGTGCAACTTGTTGGCCAAAAAAACCATTTTTTTTTTTTAAAAAGATGCATTTTAACCATATCCAAGCAAAATGTTCTTTTCCTTTTTACTTGTTGAACATTGTTTCTTTTGAGCAGTGTGTGTCTCTGCTTGTCGGGTATTTCCAGCCCGGCCCTGTAGCTGGGGGATGATAGGGGGCAGGAGGAGGAGGAGGAGAAATTGGTGGGCATTTGGTGAGCAGGGAAAGGGGAATTTGTGTGTTTGCCCAACCATGACAGCAGCAGATTCTCTTGCAGATTCTCTTACCTGTAGGGCATTTATAAGGACCTTGAAGTCCTCCTCTTAGTCACCATCCTACATCTCTCCATAAAAAAATCACAGTGATAGAAGAAAGAATGTTTTCATAACTTAATTCTTGCTTTCTTTCCTTATAAACATTGTTCTTTCAAAACACTTGGGTTTTGAGATCCCCAAAACGCTTAGTAGTACTGTGGGTGTGTTTGAACACTTTAAAAGTTGCTGAAGATTTGGGAAGAAGTTGACTTTTTTTCTGTTTATATTGTTTTGGCTCCAAAACAAAGCCTTCTTAAATTTTTGTTGTGTTTTTCTCAAGAAAATTAAAACTATTTGAAGGGAAGCAAAAACCTTCCCTTGAATTTTTGGTAGCTGAGCACAGTTTATTGTTGTTGGGAAACATTTTGTAACTAATATGGGGCAAATCTGACCCTTTCTTTAGAGGGCAAGAGACCAAACCTCACAGGTTATTTAATAAATAACCAGAGGACTGAGATAGAAATAGGAGGATTTTTTCCTTCGTGGAGCCCCGTGTCAGCAGTTACACTGACCAGGGGATAGTGGGAAGAGGGATGCAGGATTTAGGCTTGCTCAAAGCATGCCTGCTTCACCTGAGCCTCAAACCTCTGTGCTGTGTTCAGGGAAGCCTTTCATGTGTGAGAGAGGCAAAGACCAAGCTGTGGCAGGCCAAGCTTGGGCATAGGAAGACCATTAAACAACAAGGATTTCCTTTAGGAAAACATTTCCTTGAAGGAAAGGTTGGATATCAACAGTTTCTCTTAACCATTTCCTAGGCGGGTGGGAGGTGATTTCCAATCATCCTAGACAGAGACTGAAGGTAATGTAAAACAAATGTGGCGGGCTGTATATGTGTCAGTGTATGGACAGGAACAGGATCTAAAGGCTCACTGAAATACACGTGTATTTCCTACACATACAGAGAAGCTGATATTCACTGAGAAGGGAGTAGCATCCAAACCTGGAGTGATAAAGTGGTCTACTAATTAGTGAACCCTTTAATTTGAAGTTACTACAAGTTATTATGAATATATTTGTAATTACATATGTGCGTTAACTGGAAATGATAGTTGGAGGAAGAATTTAATTTCTGTGTACCTGTACAATTTCCCTTGTTTGTGGCCTCTGCCTGTAATTACTCTTCATGGTTGCCCTTGGGCATGCTTTGACTTAATCCACTGACTCCAGCCAAAGCTGCACGAGATGTGAATTATGACCTTGCCTGGGAATGGTTTCTTATTTAGCAAAACACTTGAGTGAATGAGATTAATGTTTCCCTGAGCCTGTACCAGCGGACTGAAGCCCAGGCTCCTTTTGCAAGACCACAATGAGGGTGTACTGCTTTGAGTTTATGAAATATATGAACACAAATCTCTCTGCTGTTCTGGTAATCCTCCAGTCTGGGCCTGTAGTTCAACACTTACACAGCTTCCATGTGCTGGTATAATTGTAAAATTTTTCAAGACTTAGTAGATCTTAGATGAGATTCTTCTTTGAACAGCACAACTATAAAGCAGCAACAAAACAAATTTGGGGCTTCAGTTGGCCTTTTATTTCTGAGCCAAAAAACCTCCTTCTGATGAAGTCCTAGAGAGAACTGCAGATGCTACTAAATTCAATGAGAATTTTGCTAATGACCTGAATAAATCAGTCATACTTCTTTAAGATAATGTTTTCACTCCTGTTTTTGAGAAAATGTTATTATTGCAGCTCTACAGAGAGACTGTGAGTAGTTTAAAGGTCTCCTAAAAGAGAGACCAAACAAGGTGAAATCCTCACTCAGTGCAGCCACCCTGAGCAGGGTGCAATAGAAGAAAAGAAAATCTCACAGTTTCTTGTAGCCCCTTTGCATGCTAAGACTGGGAGGGGGAAAAAATCCCACCGGACCAGCAGAGGCAAACATGTGAAGTTTAGGAGGTGATGGCGTTGTGTTTGTCTGGGCACTTGAATTCAGTGAGTGGTGACACAAATGCTGTGCCCCTGAGTGATTTTCATGGAGCAGGACTGCTGCCTCCCCCAGTGCCCGGGCTGGGCCTGCTCAGGGCACGTGCACGCTGTGCCCCACTCCAGCCCTCCTCAGAGGCCACTGCTCGTTGTTTAATGGCCTTATAAAGAGAACCTCTGGGCAGTTCTATTGGCTTAGAATTGTTTTCTTCTTAAACAGCAAACAATTTCTGTTAACTTACTTTGAAAGCAGTCAGAACCAGAGGAAGAATATGAAGTTAAACCACCAGAACACATGTGCAATGCCAAAGGTCAGGCATAATGCTTTTATTTGCCTGTTTTTCATTTACTTAACTTTTTTGGAACTGCTTTTTTTGTTGCACCTTTAACACACACTATATGAATGTGTAAACAAGAACCAACTTCCTAAACAAGAGAGCTCATTAAAAGTGAACCGTGTGTGAATCTGCTGCTGCTTCAAAACAGGAAAACTATCTTACCTCAGGTTTGGAGGGAGTGAGTACTGCAAACCCCTTTCAGAGCATCATTAACATATCCTAAACTGTTATCCAAAACAACATCCCCTGCACTGGCTCCTCGGGTCGGGGCCTCAAGGTGTGCCCCTCCATGTGAGCACTTCAAGAGCTGCAGTCCCTTAGCTGGAGATCAAACAACATTTTCTGCACACAGAGAATTAAACCAACACACGAGGGTGCCTTTATCAAACTGTGTTTGATAATGAAGGCTTCAAAAAGCTAGGTGGGTCAAAATGTCAGTGTCTTTCTTTTGGTCTGTTCAGGTTCAGTATTGCTATACAAATTATAGAGGAAAAGTCTCAGAATGAGAGATGCCTGTTATTTCCCTTGGGAACTATTTCATTATTGGCAAGAACTTCTCTTCTGTATGTTTCCTTTCCTCCCCTCCTGATTTCTTGTGATTTTTCCAAATGGTGTAATCCAAAACAGTTCTTGTCTTTCTCTCTCTTTATCTACCAGCATCTTAATTCCCTATCCATAAACTGACATCAGTAGATCCGTGGGCAATCCATGAAGGAAAGTAACGTCTCTGGTATTGATTTTTGACTAATGAATAGAGAAAATTAATACAACTCCAAACATTCCATCACTGTATGGTTTGCTTGGGTAAAGTCGCATAATGAGTTGAGTAGGTATGCAATAAAAAAAGTAATTTAAATGCCTGTTGCTTTTAAAAAGTTATTTTATGCAAAAACTGGTGTAAATTATGCAAAAAACTGGTGTCCATTATTGCATGGTAGTGGATAGACCATGAAGCTGCTCTGCAGAATGTAAAAAGCATGTAAACAATCAGAAAAGGGAATTTGAAAATGAAGGGAAGGGAGCAAAGAATACCAGCTGATGAATAAAACATTTCCCAAAGTTCAGAAAAGTCAGCTGGTCTATGTTAAAGTGGTTGCCAGGCAACTCATCTTTTAAAACAAGTACTTCTGTGGCAGATAACTCATAAAGACATTGAAATGGCAAAATTAACTGCTCTTGAACAATTTCTTCGATACATTAGGTACAAACAGGCTTTCATTCATCATCAGGCGTGCATATCTTCTTGTTATAACTTTTTTCCTTGAACAAATGCATGTATTTTGTCCAAAGCACAGCATTTTTAACTCTTTCATCTTATTCCCCATGAGGGAACAGCTAGGAATCACTGCCTTAAATCTGGGTGTTGAGACAAATCTAGTTTGGATGAAATAGGGGGACTCATTCTCTATTTTGAAAAACAGGCAGTCTTGTTTGGCAGGATTAGAGCACTTGCATGTAAGGAGGGCCTTGGTTGCAGTCCACCAAATATTTTCCATGAGGCAGACTGAGGGTGCAGCCACAGAGGGAGAGGCTCCTGTAACAGATTGCAAAAAAACTTCAGGAAGAAAGCAGGCAGGTCCAGGCAGTTGTCGCTGTGTAGAGGAGGATAAAGCAGTAACTGGAGGGGAAAACTGATCATATGGAATAATTTATTTGACTTTTTCCCTTCCAATTTTAAACTGAACTAAGTTGTGTTTTTTTTTTTCTTTACTATTATGTTCATGATTCATGATTGCTCAATGAGCACTTTAGTGAAATGCTGAGCACAAGGGATATTTGCAGGCTGATCATAGTGCCCGTGTTTTCAGCACTTTGCTACTTGCTGTGTATCATTTGTAATTGATCACCCTTCATAATAAGATATCTCTCCCTCTCCAGATTGTATAACTGAAAGTTTTACAGATGAGAAAGGGAAAACTGAAAAAGTTTCCAAGGAACTCCACAAGATTATTGTTTTCTGTTGAATTCGACAATATCTTTACTGAAGTAGAAAACAAATAATTAAAAAACTCTTACTAATTTCAATGCACATCTGTACCATTTCAAAACCTCTTTGGGAATATTTATAAATTCTTTTTTGAGTGTCAGCTCATCTCTGTCACTAGGAAAATGCCCGGGCTAACCCACCTCTCTAACAGAGCACACAGGGAGTGCTCCTTCCCCAGGTATTTGATTACTGCCGGCAATGCCACCACAAGCAAGTGAGAAATCCTCAGTCTTTGAATTTGTGGTTTTCCTCCTGAGTTGCCTTCTACTGGTGATTCAGCCCTAACCATTATTTTCTCAACCACACTCAGTAAAACAAAACAAAACAATCAATCCAATGACTGTGCAAAGTACCTTTCCTGTAAAAAGTTCACATGTACCACAAAATTTCGTCTTGAGATGCAAATGAATGCAGTGCCGAGTCTTTTTGTTGGTGCTCACAGCCCTTTGCAGTGCTGCTGTGGGGACACGTGGCTGATGTGGGGACAGCAGCTTTTCACGGGGCATCCTGCTGCACTCCTGGGACCTTGCACTCAGAGCAGAACCTGTGGCACGGACACCAGTGCCTTGGTAGCAAATCAGCCCCTGGATTTCCTTCTCATCATCCCTTAGCTTGGCTTTGGAGTAATTTTACTAAAATATGTTAGAGAAAGAGATCAGGATGAAGTTGGGTAATGTTTTAATATAGATGCTAGTGTTAAAAATGCACAGTAATTTTTAAGGTCTGTAATTTGTTTTGCCCTTAGCCAGTCATACAATCCCATTGAAATAATTAAGACCCATATAAGTTTAACTTTCAGTTAGATGACACTTAAAACAAGATTGGATAATTAGGAAAAATGTATTCACAGAATGGATGGTGTTGCCTTGGAACAGGCTGTCCAGGGAAGTGGTGGGATCACCATCCCTGAAAATGTTCAAAGCACCCTGTAGATGTGGTGGTTTGTTTGGGACATGCCTCAGGGGTGGAACTGGCAGTGTCAGTTTAGTGGCTGCTTGATCTTAGAGGGCTTTTCCAATCCATGGTTCTCCTAATTTTGAATGATTATTATCAGCATTTTGTTTTCTCTTTGTCTGACTCTCTGATCTTGAACATTTTCCGTGCTCAGAACACCCTCCTGGGCTCTGCGGTCAGCCGGGGCGAGCGCTGTGACACGTGTGGGGACAGGGATGTGATGTGCTGTCAGTGGCACTGCCACTGTGTCTGCTCCCCGTGCCCCCATCAGAGGGCAAATGATGGGCTGGGAGGCAGGAACACCCCTGGAATACACAGCTAACGTGCCATCTTCCCCTGCATGTGTATATAAATATATATGTGTGTGTGGATAATTAATGCACATAATTACTTAGATTGCTTGATACAGGTACTTATTTTTGTTTGTAGTAAATATGTTGGAAGGCTTCAGAAACACAGTTAATGAGCCTATTTAGCTATTCAAAAGATAGAGGATCTGAAACTTTGGGAGTAGGAGGTGTTGCAGGAGCTGTAGCCTTTTATTCAATTCCTGGGGTCAGACCACCAGCAGCTGTAAAAATCAATAAGGCTTACAAGGATGAAATAAACTTAAAAAAAGGAGCATTGACAGAGAATATTCCACAAAGCCACTCTTGATGAGGCTGAGCCTGTTCATACTGAAACCTGGAGAAGTTTTCCCCTTTTCTCTAAGAGCCTTCAGCCATCATCAGGAACTTGCAGGATTCTTTGGGCAAATGTTTCCAAAGTCCAGTCTCCTGATGGATCCAAAATGTGCCTGGATACTCCAGTACTGGAGCTCACTGAGGCAGTGTGTCTCACCATCACTCCTTCCTGCGCTTCATTGATGGTTTTGGTGAAGCAGACACCAGTTTTGTTTATTTGTTTGTTTTCTTTTTCAGAACCTTTCCGAGTATTAAAAAACCCACATAAACTTGCAAGTAAAATCAAGTTGTGCATATATTGGTAGCACAGACCTGAGACACCTTCATATAACATATTAGTGTAGCATGTTAGTGGTATAAATTTTAATATACATGGAAAGCATTCTAAATAGTATTCCAGATAGTGAAATAACATAAATCTTCTGATCCCATCATAAATATTCTCTTCTTTCTCATTCTCCTATAGTCTGTCTGACTTGATATCATATCAGATTTAACAGCAAAGACAGCTGTAATCCATATTTCTAAGGCCAAAGGAACTATTCACATCTAGGATTGGAAGATGTATTCCTACAGAAAACCGGTCACAGCCAACATGTCAGGAAAAATTTTGGTCTCTGCTTTATGTAATGTGCTTAAAATAAATCTTGGTTAAACACAATTATTTTCTTATAGAATAAATTATTCTATAAGAATTCTATATTCACAAGTCTGATGGCCTTTAAGATTTTTAATGTGTTTAAAATGGTCAAAAGAGTACATCTGCCAAGCTCAAGCAGTCATGAATATGCCAAACCCCTGAACAAAGATGAGCAGAATAAAAAAAGAAAATCTGAGAAAATAATGTTGTGTCTGTTATGTGCTGTCTCCTTTCATCTGCTTTATCATTCATGCTTGCTAGATTTTCTCTGCAGTTGGGAGGGTTAGAAAATGAGAAACTGAGGTTTTGCATAATCACATGATTCCAGGAAATGCACTTTTAGGGAAAATGACCAAATGTCACAGACAGTTGACAAGCATGACAAGCCATGAGAGGGTGCTGTCAGTTTCTGGGTGTGAACTTCCAGTTTTAGCCAAGTTATGAACATAAAGATACCATTTGTTATTTTGGAGTAGCATTCATTTATTTACTCATTTCACCAAAGAAATTGTCAACTTTGCAAGTGTCTTCAAATCATTTGCTGTCATATGGCTTGCAACACTTTTATGGCCTCTGTAATTTATGGTAAAGTGATTTAAAATATATACCTTGATTAGATCTACATTAGTCTTATATTTTTTATGTCAAATTATGTAAAATTGGAAATAATGATTAATTTTGCTATAGGAAATTTCACCGAGTTATAATAATTTCAGTCTTATCTCTTTGAGCTGCATGTTTCTCCTATTGCTTTAAAACTAATTTAGGCCACATTATATACAAAATTAAATCTTACTTTTATAGCTACACCCTTGGGGTTCAATGAAAAGACTTTATGAGCTAGAAATTAAAAGTACTGGTTGAAAATACTATTACATTATACAAGCTATTATTAAGGCAATTTACAAAGTTGGTATTAAAACTATGCACATTTTTCATTGTTAGCACCCATATATTCAGCAAGCCCATGGGACCATTTTGTATATAATCTGGCAAATAAAATCAACTGAAAGGTAAACAGTAAGTCCACAGCATTTCTTGATAGGGAAAATTGCACTATAATAACTGTAAAGCAGATTTAGCTTCAGATTGTTATTAATTTAGGTGATACACACCACATTTGTTAAATGTAAAATCAGTTTGAAACTCTCTGTTCCACAAATATTGCAGAACATACAGAGCTCTGAGCTTTCTTTCTCATAAAAAAGCCAGATACCTTATATACAATGAAATTCAATTTGGCTCAAATCTATTTTGCATCTTAAATGTGTAGTCACAGTTGATTTTTGACTCCTATGTATGTTTCCAGAATTTGGAGGCAATATAATTGCTTGTTTTGCTTGGACTGTAGGTAGCATAATGCATGGTTTAGTGCTTTCATTTCTGAACAGTGATGTAAAAAGCCTTGCAACATGATTTATGGTCTTTTAATTTCAAGGATGCTTAAAGAACAGAGACCACCAAGAAGCAGGGTGGAATATCAAATATTTGCCCAAGATGACAATACTGAGACAGAGCCACACGAGCATGCAGTTGGTCCTTTAATGTTTTATTTTTATATGTTCTGCATTGGAGCACCCGAGGTGTCACATCAAGATGGGACAACTGTGTTTAAACAGAAAAGGAAAAGATTTATTCTTCCTCTCTTGGGGAAACTCACTGCAATAGTAGAAATGTTTGATCAAGAAAGCTGCTAGCAGGACTGGCTGAGCGCAATGTGAGCGCTGGGAAAAGCTGGAAGGATGGAGCAGCATCACTACTCAATCCTTTGCTGCTCTGTGCCTGCAGGAGTCTTGTTGGGAAGGTCTTGTTGCTGTGACTCAGGGGTTTTCTCCATCTACTTTCACTCTAATTTTACAGAAAAATTGTCACATTGTGATGGAGTCAGAGGACAAGGAAGTGCATCTTCCCTTGGTTCCCAGGACTGGGTTCTAGCTGGCATTTAGCTGTAAGTTGAGAGGACCAGGGCTTTTGGGGTTTAGCTGTTCTGAGGTTTAGGCCTGTGATTTATTTGGGCCATCTGTTCTTGCAGAGGAGTCTGAGAAAACACTCTCCAGACCTTTTGAAAGGGCTGATCCATGAGGTGCTGTATTTTAATCAGACTAGGAGAGAGCAAGGATGCTCAGGCTGCTGCTGCAGGTTCAGTGAGGAGCTGGGATATCAATTAAAAACCTGTCCAGATTCTGAATAAAACAGCAAAATTATTCTTGCTACTACCCTTTGTGGAAAGCTTGTGGCTCAGGAGCTGCCTGGGAAGGAAGAGCTGGTGTAAATGGGCTGCCCCATCATGGGCATCCAGCTTTCAGGGGATGCTGTGGGATGCTGAAAGACAGAGATCCTTTCCTCGGATGCTCAGCAGTCAGCCTCTGCAGGACAAGTATGGATTAGGTGTCAAAGGTGACTGGCACACTGTGTAATCAAGCCAATAAACTCTGCTGTGTTACTGAGCAAAAGAAATTGTGACTGTTCCTGTTGTGTTGAGACAGAGGGAATTCCATGCAGGAATGTTGTGTACAGCTGTAGTGACCTGAAGTGTGTTACCAGTCAGCACTGAGGGGTCACAGAAACACCTGAAAGTCTCTGATTTTATGCATGCGAGGGATCAATAACCCTTTAAATGAAATAAACCAAGAGTGCAAGCTGAAGGAACTCTTTTTTTTTTTCACATTACAAGAACAATTTGAGAAGAAACATGATTTTATTTGGCTAACAAAGCCTCTTCTAACCACCCAACTTTATTCCCATTGCTGACCATAAAGATATGATTTATAGAGATTAAAGAAGCCTAATAAAAGGAAATAGCTCTGATATTGTATTTAACTGTGACAGTCTTTATTATCTGCATACTGTCCCTTCAAGAAAAAGCTTTTATAAATATTACAGGATAATGCAAACATTGCTATTATTAGATATTCATATTTTATTGCCTTGGAAAATGTTGACGTATAATTAATTTGATTATGGATAAAGTAATTCAATTTTCGATTGCCTACATTAATTTGTTAAACACTGTAAAAGATAATAGATTGAGCGCAGAGGGAAATGGAGGAAATTATGTGTACTCAGAAAACTATCAAGCATGTTTAACATGTTTGTACAGAGAAAGCAAAAAAAAGGCATTATGTAATACATCAATCAACCCATGGAGATTACATTTCAAAGCCTTTTTATATTGAACAAATGGAGCTTGATTTTTAGTCTTTTAGAAGTATCTGAATTTACAATAGTATAAATTTATAAATAAGGCATTTTACTTTTGTTGCTATTGTTATTATGGCTTGAGGATCAAAGACTTAAATTAGGTATCTGAATTAAATATAACGATCCCTAAGAACTGATAATCACCACACCAAATCCTATTTATATAACTTTTTGGATTTAAATAACTGAATTAATTTTTAAAAATATTTAAAATGAAGGAAAAAAGTTTAGGGATGGGACACATCAAACCACAGGATAGTCCTGGAAACCCTTACACACATGTATCTTCTTCACTGTGTGCCTCTCTTCCCTTGAATGGGGATCCTTGTGTTACCCACACTGATTTCAGGAAATTGTTTTACAGAAAGGGGGTATAATAATGGTCTTATAAATAAAATGGTATGAAACTGATCAGATTTCTTACTAAATGACATGTACATTATATCATATGTAAAATCAATGAAAGTTCACGTGTCTGCTGGCAGGGATCTCTTTGTGTATGGTTTTGAAGCAGAGCAATCTACTAATCTAATTTTTCTCTTATAAAATAGTGTGTCTTTCATATCCTTGTACTGAATTGTATCTTCATCACTTTCCCACTGGTTTTAGCAAAAATATGTTAGGATCTTCTTAAGTCTTGGAAAGTTTTTCAGAAATACAAAAAATTACGTGTGCGAACTAAAGCTTTGTATGGGATTGTTTTAGATTTTGCTATTGGTGATATTCTGTCTTCCCCACATAATCACACCTACTTAATTACAGGTTGAATTGTTATTCAGAATATGGACACTGTACTTATCATTTTTTTTCTGTGATATGTTAGGGAGAATTTTTGACATACAAAGGCTAAAAGCAAAAAAATTCTTCAACCCTTATCAGGAGTTATTTACTCATATCTTTCAAAGGTGAATTGAACTTTTAAAGGCTATAAAGGATGATAAAATATAGAAAATGTATTTTAAGCTAATGTCTTGCAGTATGCCTTACAATGTTCTTGTTAAAACAAGATGTTCCTTTATGGAATATCACTCAGTTCTAAATGAAGATTTATTTCAAAGAGAGCATTTTTGTCAGTATGTTTTATTGCCATAATATGCTACATTTGACATACATAAACATCAAATTTTGATATGCTTAGGCCAAGATATTCAACCTTTCTCTGTTTTCAAAGTCTTGACTTTAAAATTCTGAGTTATGCTGTGCTGATTTGTTACCTTTGAAGCTTGTCTGACACTCACCTATTTTGAATTGATGGGAGTACTATTAGATTGAACCATTTCCTGGGGTGCAGTCATATATTTTTGAAATCTAATCACAATGAGCTCTTACTACAAGAAACAATACCTGGATATTGCTGACATCTTACAAAGCAGATAGAAAGAACAGAACATTAAATGCCCAAGTTAATTCCAAGCATAAAAGAGAGAACGGTTTAACTCTCTCTTATCATATATCATACTAGTCTTGCATATACAGATGTGATATAAATCTATGACTGCAATGAAAGCACTTTTTGCTATTAAAACCATCTAATTAATAATGAATTTGGTAATGATTATTATAACGGTTACTATTTAATACAAACAAAACCTGAACATAATTTTCAAATGGGGCCAAGTAGAATCTCCTCAGTCCTTGTTATTTATGATTCTGCTTTCTGAAGGTCAGATTATTTTTCATTCTCTTTAATAATTCACTAGGTATACAAAATGTTTACTTCATGTCTGAACGACTACCAATCTTGTTTTAACAATCTTGTTTTAATTAAATATACCTCCTGACATTGTGTTAACATATCAGTGAATTCAAATCAGTTAGCAAAATGTTAAGCAAATCAAATTTGTAGTCACTCTCCACTTTGAATATCCAGTTCTCTAGTTTCTTCCCACCTGCTGTCATGTGTTAATTTTTTTAAAGCATCATCTATTTGCAAAAAAAAGAAAGAAATTGGTATTGTCTTGTGTTGTTTCATCCTTAAAGTGAAACCATTTGCAAGAAAATTATGGGTCCCTAGTGCTGAACTTCTTTGCATATTAATTTTGTTAGCCTTACCTCCTGTGGTCTTTAGTTCTGGAAGGCCTATTAGATAATACACAAGATAAATTTTCCCTGGTATCTTACAGCTAGTCAGAGGAAAATAATCCTTTCTTCTTAAAACTTAAAAATTGTAGTATTAGCCATGCATACTTTCACCCTATTTTATTAGTAAAGATTAATTTAATTAAGCACAATAATCTAGTCAATATTGGTTATATTTGTTTCCACCTCTCAAGAAATTTATGCTTATGTTAATAAATGTGCCTCAAATGATAATGGATAAGAGGTGAATTTTGCACAAAATTCTGTCAAATGGTGGAAGCAGAACGGGATTTGGTGGAATGGGTGGGTTCTATCTGAAATGCAGAAGCCAAGGGAAGCTGAGTAGCTGGAATAGACGTGGTCAGACACCAACATCAGGCACTCCACGTGGTTACAAAAGCAGATTTAGTTGGATAAGGTTGGATGGATGGAGACACTTGAATATTCAGAACTACAGAAAGATGACTGACTGGTGAGGTTTACAAAAGTGTTCAAGCACACAAGACACAGGTCCTATTTTCAGCCTGTGGTAGTGAATATTTTGGCATTTTGGTGAGTTTCTTTAAGTATCCAAGTACCTGCAAATTCCCTTGGAAATCTGTCTCAGGGTTATGATAACATAGCAGCTGACTTTCAGTATGTTTCTCTGTGCCTAGAGAATGAATTTGTGGTTTTTGTAAAGAAAGTGCTGGTGTCACATCTTGCCCCTACAAATGACCAAATTACAGGTTAAATTTCTTCAGATGCTTGAATGTATTTGCACTCAAGTCTCATAAGCTTTTTGTCATAACAAAAGAAATGTGTGGAAAGCCCTCAGTTCTGGACAGATATTTTGTTTTTGAATTATGTTTTCCCTCAAAACATCCTCTGCTTTTAGAACAATAGAACTGTTAATATATCTCAAAACTTTATAGCTGAACAGAGACCCGTTAATTTGTTTCAGGATTTCCAGCTCATACTCTGAAAGCAAAGTGAGCCCATCTTTAGGCTAAATTACATCATCATTTACTGGCACTGCCTATTGTTCAAAACTGGCACACCAGGCCACAATCTTAAACAAGCCTATAGTAGTTTTTTAGACTCTAAAAGTATAGTGGAAAAAAAGACATTTTCATAGTTGCTGACATCTCTGATTTACAACTGCGTTGGGAGCTAGTTATCAAACAGGTTTCTTTGCTGTTACCAGATGTTTCTAAATATCTGTTTTATTTTTAAATTAAAATCCTTAAGATATTCTAAAGGCCTTTTTTTCTCATATATATTTGAAATCATTAAATGTTCTTAAATCAGAAACCATATGTAGATAATCTCTGCTCCTGAGAACTGTTAAACCATTATCTCTGACCCTTGCATTACCTGGGAGGCTTTCTGGGAAAGAAAATTCACCTTTTTTCCCCCCCTGTACTAATCCATACCTGAATCAGACATGCAGGGAGAGAGCACTCTTAACAGTGTGCCAAAAGTGAGAATCCACACCAAAACCACAAAACTTGTTTAGGTGATTTCCTTCGAAGAAAAACCTATCAAAAGTCACAACTTTTGCCTTTTGCTGTAAGTTTGTTAGCATTGAGACAAATGGAGAGATTTAGAGAAAGTATGGTATCTGCCAGTGTCAAAATAGAATGGATTTTTCTAGCTTACTATGAGATTATAAAAATTAACCAATTAAAAGTGCAAAACACATTTTCTGCATTTAAATGCAAAGATGTTACAGATAATGATCTGAAAGCACATGAAAAGGATTTTTTCCCCATTGCTAGTGGGCCATGGGATAAGTAATGAAAATAAGTACACAAGCTATCAATAAGTACTCACAGACAAGATCTGCTCTGTTTCCTTTGGCAAATCTTTTGACCTTTCTATATTCCTGTTGTCTCTCTCTTTTCATATTTAATCTGTTTGGACTGTGGGGTGTCTGAAGAGAGAACTGGTTTCACTGTGTTTGTGGAGGACCCAAACCGTTACGAGATTTTGGTTTTCTGCAAAGCCTCGAGGCACCACCAGGATGTTGATGCACCAAGCAGTATTTCAATCTAGGAAGTTTCTGCTTTATTGCTAGAAAAAGGACCTATACAAATACAAAATGGCTTTCAGTATTTCTGTGTTCTTTCCACCAGAATGCTTGCCTACCATGTGCAGAGACCTGATCTCTGCAGGGCTCATTTGCTGTCCCCAATTTCTGCAACTGCTTCTGCATATGGCTGGTGGGGAGCAAGGAGGAGGAGATGGATTCTGCTGCAGATTCTGTTAGAGAAGAAGTGACATCACCAAGAGATAGAAAGGGGGGAGAAATGAGCTTCCCTGCAGGGCAAGGAAGAGTAAAGAGAATGTCATGGCAGTGTATTTGGGGAAGCAGGTTGGAGAGAAGAATGAACAGAAGGAGAGAGAGCAATAGAGACAACAGGAAGAAGAGTAAAGAATGAGCAATGAGACAATATGATTAGAGCTTTTTTTCCACAAGGGAGAAACATTTGCAATGCAAACAATTAAAATCCGTTAGACTTTCCTAATAATGTTTTTCCATGCATGTAATCATGGCGATTGCCAAAAGGATGGGGAGGAAACAGCAGGCAGGATATTTTTGGGTGTAAATGAAGAAGTGGGACTCCAGATTTGCAAATGGGAGACTGGATGATTTTTATCTTACGGTTGGACATACATTATTGGCACGCAATGGCAGAAGAAGTGGTCTGAATGGATTCTAGGGGATGGAAAGTATTGTGTGTCCTAAATCAAACTGTTCCCATTGAGATAAACAGTTTTCATCAATGTTAAATGTACAGACTTGTTTCTCTACTGAGAGAAAAATCTTTTCTACAAGTATTTAATACATAAGGAATGAAAATACTGCTTTCCACTGACTGTAAGCCTATTGTAATTTCTTCCTTACTTCAAAGGAGAAAATACCTTAGTAGGAAATTTTTGGAACCTTTGAGAAGCAAACAGTATCTGGTCAATGGAGGTATTTAAATCAGATGAAAACTTAATAGGAATTACCTTCAAAGACTTCTGGGATAAGTTTTAAATGTGGCCTTGTGAAAAGTCATTATACTGTACTCAGAGAATATGAAGGACCTGATACCATCTGAGTGTGGTAGAACCACGAATAAAACCTGGCAATATCCGGTGCCTTTCATTGTTTCTGCCCTGGCCAGTCTGTGCCAAGGAACAAAAAAGTGACTTCAGTGATCTTAATGATGAAATTCCAATGCCAAATTGACTTCATGTAAATGTGGCCTTGTAATGCATTTGTTTAAGCAAGGGCAGGTACAGCTGCTGGGCTTGTCTTCCTGAACACTACATTACACACACAGTGGCACAGTAATAGTAATGTGCCATTTTGGCCGGGGCTACCCTGGCTCTGCTGAAGAGTATTTCAGTGTTTTATGTTTTTCTTCATTGGAAAAAAAAATCTGAGCTTGAAGTTCACTTGTATTCCATTTATTTTCTTTTCACATTTGATAGTTTCATTTTAAATAAGTGTTTATCTTTAATGTTGCCACAATGCTCTGTTTCCCAGCAATTAATTGCTAGGTTTTATTTTCCATTTCGTACAAGTTTATGTTATCACTTTACATCTTTATCTGTCAAACTCATTGGCTGTTTCTACGAAAACTTCAGTAATTTCTTCAGGGTTTTTTTCCAGGTCATAAATAAACAAGAAATGATCTTTCAAAATAGGTTTTCATTATTATTCCCTCCATTTTCAAATATCTCTTTTCTTAACAATCAAAGCCAATTCTTTCTCTCTTCAGCAGTTTCTGTCACACTCTTTGCAAATCATACAGTCTAGTGCTGAGCATTGAATTGGTATATCCATAGACCTTAAGTCAACTAGGGTAGAATTTCTCCTGCTGACCCCCTGTTACTTCTTCCAAGCTTTCTATCCAGTTTACTCATCGTGATTTCTGTTCTGGGCTTTGGCGTTAATTTTTCTAAGCAATACATTTTATATTTCTCTGCTGAAGTTTTCACTATAGTGATCTGGAGTATTCATTCATGTGTTTAAGAAAACAGATATCAGTTTGTCTTCATGTTCAACATGTGGTGAAGTCACTTGAATGGCATCAGGAAGAATTAAACATTCTGGTTTGAATCTGATCCCCATTTTCCATTTGTTGAAAAAGCATCACCATAGGTGTTGTGTCAGCTTTCCTCAATCTATTAGTGCCTCCAAGGTTTGAAAAGGAATCTCTCTCTCTTTTTTTTTTTTTTTTACTGCTTCCTCCTTCCTCCTGAATAGTTTTGACAGAAGGTTTTTTTGTCATGTACAGGCATTTCGGCTTCCTGACCTAATAGTTTTGCTGATCCTGATTTTCTTACATAATTCTTCTTGTTTCCTTAGGAAATGTAAATCTGCTGCAGCATCTGTTAGCTATCCTTGTTTATTAATAATTAGGCATGAATGTAATTATAAATTCTTTAATAATTTACCTTTACCACCTCTGAGAGGCCCATAACTGATCTCTTGTTTAAACATTTCAGATCTTTGTCTTACATTATTTTCATATATCATTCGCAAAGTATTGACCACATTGTTGATACAAGCAAAATCTCATCCTCAGCTCTTGCCAGGAATTTATCTCTGAATGTGTTATCTCTTCTAATTGGACATTTGGGAGAGAACAGATTGCTGGAAGCTCAGCCCTATGGCTCCTTAATTCATAGCTGCTTGGCCCTTCACTAAATTAAAGCTGCACGGAGCTGCCTGATTTAAGAACTCAGAATATTAAGAGC
Organism: Emberiza elegans; assembly: GCA_024865655.1. NCBI lineage: Eukaryota > Metazoa > Chordata > Aves > Passeriformes > Fringillidae > Emberiza > Emberiza elegans. The sequence goes on from JALJVW010000149.1 coordinate 13,452,318, forward strand.
AGCAAAGGATGAGACATAGCAGGGCTATGTGCTTTTATGCTGTTTATACACCCTGTTTGGATCAGGTTCCAAACACTAACATCCACTTTTCATTTACTTTTGCCAAATTAATACTGCTGAAGGAACAGAGGAATCTCCAGCCATTGAGGAGCTATTTTGACTGAATATGTAGTGGAAAATGAGATTAGCAGACCAGAAATCTAGTCCTCTTCAGGAGGTGAACAGATGTGTTCTTCCAGCTTCAGCTGTGCTGGTGGAAGGTATTAGTGACCGCAGCCTGTCTCTGGGTGGTTATCAGGAATCCCAAATCCCTTCGGCTCTGCTACTAGCGCTGCTCATACAAGATTCCTCTAACCTATTTTTTCAAAATGCACCGGATTAGCAAATCTTACCGTTTATCTGAACTAACCTGGCCTCCCTGGAAGTGGAGTAAGCCGGGGAGTGCTCGGGTAACCTGCTCTGCCAGCGGATCGGTAGGGGCAGCAAAGAACAGTGGACAGCAATCCCTGTCCCTGGCAAAGCTGCTGCTAACTACGCGTCTGGCTAGACCCCAAATGCTGCTAGATATGCATTTTGTCTCCTTCCTATCCCCATGGTAATTCCGGATCCATTTACTCTTCTAATTTCTGCACTTTAGACTATTCTGCTTTTGACAGCAGCACTTTGTTTATTTCAAAAGCTTTCATTCTCTCAGCAGCTGTGTAGAGTGATGATCTGGTGAGCAGGAAAAAAGAGTGACTTCTAACTGCACACGTATGCTCCCCTGGTTGTCTCCATTTAATAAAATTTTATTACTTGCTACCTCTAAATTCCTCTGTGATAAATCACCAGATTCTGCCATGTCACTCTTCTTTGTATTCTGAACCACAGGAAAAAAAAATCAAATACTTACTTGCTTAGAAAAATATGTCAAGAAAGACTGTGTCTGCCCCATGGTGCTTCTGGCTCAAATGAGAGAAAACACAGATGTACTGGACACATTGTGGCAGAGATCTTCTGCTCAAACAAAAAGATACCAAAAACCCCCAAATTGCATTACACAGGCTGGGGATTTGCTGTTTCCATATCATCAGATAAGGTTTTTTCACTTCTGTATTGCAGACTTGTAATGACAGCACTCAGAGTTTTAGGGTCACATTGGCTTATATGTCTCAAGAAAAAGGTCCCCCCCCCCCAACTTAAAACTGCATTACAGCATTCTTATTTTTTTAGCTTTTCCTTTTAAAAAGAAATTGAAATTCAATATTTTTGACATTTCGAAGGTGATTTTTTTCAGGCTGGGAATTTCCAAAGGGGGGAAAAAAAGTTATCAAATCCTTAAATTGCTCTAAAGATTTCAGAAAACATGTAGATTTAATGGTCTGCAGCTTTTCAGAGAGGAATCTGAAAGAGAATGAAAATATTGCAGTGGAAGTGGGAGCCAGGTCCAGATGTACATGACAGCCTTAAGAGAGTCAAGGAAATTGAGGGCAGCTGAAGAGAAGGTGCACTGGGATTTATTGGCACCAAAAAAAGTCACAGGCTTAGAGAATTTTGGTCTGACTACTATTTACTGTGTGTTTAATCACACAGGCTTTGGAGCGAGCCAAATCTGTCTGGATGATGCAGAGATGCAAAAGTAATGCTTTTCTATTTTTTTAATGGGTGAGAAGCTAGACGAGGGGAGAGCAAAATGAAACCAGACTTTGGAGGGGAGGGGGGAATGAAGCAGAAGGACCCAAGCCGCGTTTTTGACCAAGGCGCTAACGCTGAGCGTTCATTCCACAGTGACGCATCTCCTTCGTGGGGATGGACCCCTCTGCCCCGTGTGCGTGCCTTTGCGGGGAAGATGCGGTTCGGGGATGGCCAGAAAGTTTAAGATTATTAAACGTGGCACAGAGAGAACAAACCCACGCTCCTCGCTGTGCGAGCCCGGGCGGCCCCGGCGGTGGCGCTGGCAGCGCGCAGGAGCCGCGGGATGCGGGCGCGGAGCGGGGACCCGGCCGGGCTGCACGGGGGCCGCGGCTCCCCAGGAGAGGGGCTTGGCTGGGCAGGGGGCGGCTCCCGGCACTGCGAGAAGCCCAGAATGGCTCAGGGGTGCCGGAGGAGAGCGGAGCAGAGCGGCGCCCCCCTGCGCTCCCTGCGCTCCGCCTGTGGCGCAGCTCTGCGCGCCGCTCTCGCATTGCTGTGCCTCCCCTGGGGGTGGGTGAGGCCGTGCGTGACAGCGCTGGAACAGCTCCCATGGGTGATTCACCTTGCAGAAAATTTGGCGGCTTTGGAAAGGTTTCTGGGCCTGTTTCTAGGACGGAATCAAAGTTTATAATGTCCCCGTGCTCGTGGTATTTTTCAAAGTAGATTTAAGTGAACAACAGGCAGGTAGGTGAGTCTGATTAGTACATTTCAGAGCTTTTCTAGCTGCCATCATTCTAGATGCCCCTCTATTTTCGTTGTTTTGATAATGTTGCAGGAGACAGATGGGATTTGATGTTCTCTAGATGAACACACACAAAGTTTGCCTGTTTCTGTTGTGTTTTCCTTGTCTTGTTTGTGAGGTGCTTTGGGAATGTGGCAAAGGTGGCAGGGCTCTGAGGAGCATCCTTTGATGTCCCAGACTTTGGCCACCATGTCTCTTCCATTGGTATGTATTCAGACTTGCTCAAGAGAAAAGAATGTGTTGGTCATGCACTACTTCTATTTTAAATTGGAACAAAAAAGAGTTACTAGTTTAATGTTACCATCAGAAACACTTCTCTAGTGCTTTATCTGACCCATCTTTTCATTGTTTAGAGGATTACTTACATAAAAGAGAACACATTGGTCTATTAACAAAACAGGTTTTTTCCTTTATGGACACCTATGTTTATCTGTGTGCATTTTTAATACATAGGTTTGGCTGACCTAGGAGCAATATGGGCAAATAGTGAGGAGAGACATAGTTGTGGACAAAATAACTATCCCAGTTACAAGTAAGGGACTACAAAAAAAAAAAACCAAACATTGGATTGTCATACTGGGTGAAGAAATGAGAGATTGGCAAAAAGACTTGGAGAGGCCCATGTTCTTATCACTACAAATGGTTCTGATGTTTTTATTGAACTTGGTGATGTCATCAGAAAACCTCAGTGCTTGGAGAGAATGCTAAATAACTTTAAATATAAACAGCAATTAAAGTATAAGAAACAACAGGAACAAAGTGTATTTGAAATGTAGGTGCTTCTGAGCAAGAGTTACAAAAATGAACTAATTACATAAGGTACTAAACATACCTGGTGTTCCCCTCTGTTTTTATGTTTTGGATGGTTTTACAGATAGCTTTTAATTCTTCCTTCCCCTTAGTTTTGAGCAATGCAGAGCAATGTTTTTATGTTTTGGTGGTTTTACAGCTAGCTTTTAATTCTTCCTTTCCCTTAGTTTTGAGCAATCCAGAGCAACTGGGGGAAAATAATATCTTGACAAAGAACAGAATTTCTCAAAAAATTTTAAAGTTTTTCTGGATGTGTTTATTTCTACTGATTCATATAAAAGTGCTTATGGCAGCTTAGCTGAGCAGACATTTCCTAAAGTTTTAGCAGGACTGAGGTCTTTGGTGTTTTCATGTTGATGAATTTTGTGTGATTGGCTGCAGAATCACAACAGTCACACCAGTAAGATCTTCTAGTATGAATTTCCTTCAGTTAGAGGAGGAGATCTATGTCTCTTTTTGACTTAATATTATGCCACACTAAAGAGAGGCATGCTGAGGATTATTTGTGTTTTTAAGCAAAAGATATAAGCATTTAGATTTACAAATAATACAACATTCAAGACTGAATTATTTTCCCATAATTTATTTAAAAAGAATATTTTACCATAACATAATATTAGGACACAGTTGTAAGGACAGAGGAGGATGAGAGATTAGCTCTTGGAGCAACATGATAGATGTCTTTTTATAAACATCTTGGTTTTGGAGTGGAGTATTTTGATTGTTTTACATGTTGTATGAGAGCTTTTATTCATCAAAGCACCTAAGCATGCACTTGAGGCTACTTTGTAATTTCTCATTTCTAAATGATTTAAATAATTAAAATTATTTCACTGCAATGAAAGTAGCATGTAATAACTCCTCCTTGTGTTTGCTGATCAGGGCAGTGCTGGTGATGGAGGGACTGAGGAGAGACAAACATTTTCCTAGGCAGCTATACCCTTGACTCCCCCAAAAGCATTGCCATTGTGGAAAAACCCTCAGTGATGGGAAGAATTTTCTAGAGCTTGTTGACTTCCTCAGTGCGGCTTTTAGCAACAGCAAATTTGGGCATTGGGTTCTTATAATGTCAACTCTCAATTCTTCTCAGCTGTCTGTATCATCTTTTGACATAAAATCATAAATGTTTTTACGATTCATATCAAATGTTAAAAGTTAACTTAGAGGCAATAGTTGACTTTAGGCTGAGGGTGAAAATCCTTGTTCTCCAGAAGACTCAAATTTACCAGCTTTCACATCCACAATTCATTTATTTAACATGTTCTGTCCTAGTGCTTGTATCTTATACAGATTTGATCCTACCAACACTTTAATGAAAGAGGGCTGGAACCCAAGTCCTTTTAAATTCTACTGAAACGGAGTTCTTGGCATGAAGACTTTTTTTAATCTAGGGCAGATAGTCTATGAGCTAGAGATGTATGTAAGTGGGGCATGGATCAGACACTCTTTCCCATTGCTTGTGACCCTGTCATCCTGAATCATCCCTGGTACTGCTGATGCATTTGAAGAGCACAGGGTCACTGGTAATTAAGACAGCTTTATAAAAGTGCTAGCAGTTGCAGCTGTAGGATGAAGAGTACCTGGAGTGCAGAATTTGTTAACCACATCGAATTGCCTTCGAAAAGGAAACCCTAACATGTGCACATACACTGCTATCTCATGGGCTCAAAAGCTATACAGGGTTGCATTAGGTCACTACTTGGATGGATGATCTCCATCAGAAATGCCAGGTGCTGCAGGAAGCCTTGCTGATGCCATGGTGGCCAGGACTTCCTCTCAGAGGCATTACTAAGCAGTGCTCCACATGCCTCAGGACCTTTTGGTTTGATGGTGAGGATGTATTTTAAGCAGGCATCTCTCAGCTGAAGCATTTAACACTGACATATAAGGCACAGATCAAGGGCAGCAGCCTGCAAAATCCTTTTTGATCTGTATGAGAATGACAGGCACTGCGTGATAGCTGCAGTCCAGGTGGGAAAGATCAACACCGCTCTCTGAGCTAACCAAAAAGGTGTAAGGGTCTGGAGAGGAGAATTATCTACATGTTACAGAGACATTGAGTAGGGAAAAAAGCCAGTTTAAAATGGCATCTGAAGCACATAAAATAAATCCCGGGGCCTGTCCTGCATGCCTTCGAATGTATTCTGACTGACTGCTCAGTGTTTATCCTGCCTGCTTCCTTAACCCAGAAATCCTGGAACAAAAGCATAGGTGGGAGAAGTACACCATCATCTGGCACATGTAGGCTGATATGCCAGCCTTGATACCTGCCATGCTTCACAGCTTCTGCACAGTACATTACAGTGACTCATGTACAGAAAGATTAAAAGCAGGAGAGTAACACAATATGGCACAAAATTCTATTTGCACCCACATTTACAATCCAGCTGGTGTCAGGACATCTTCACTTAAAGATGAATATCTTTGCACAAGGCAAAGACAAAGAATGAAATAATAAAAATTATTTTTTCCAATAAGGGCATAATTGCAAAACGTGGCTGCATCTCCCACTTGTTTGTCCAAGCAGCCTTGGACAGTACATGCCATTGTTAACACTGACAGATGGATGTAGAAACCAGCTGGAGAGTCTCAGATAGCACTCATGACCAAAGTATGTGCTTGGACAAAGTTTTCAAGGGATGAGTATCATGCTCATTCACTGGAGCAGCTTTTATAGTAGAGGTAGGTGTGGGGTAGCTGGAGTGAAGCATTAGGTCCTGCTGCCTTTGAGCCACCAAAGGAAGCTCCGTTCCTGGAACAACCATCAAGCAAAACCATCAAGCAGTTGATTGGCAGATACATTGAATCTGGCACCATTCCCTAAATGTCCACTGTGGAGCTGCACGCACAAAAGTTTGAGAGAGACACCACATCCTCCTGGACTGCACTGGAGAAAGAAGTGCCATGAAGCTGAGTTTCAGCAAGACGCATTAAAACACTGGCATGAGAGCAGCAGCATCAGAATGTTCACTGAGCAAATAGAAATCTTGGTAACTGTGAGTTAAGACATGAGATTGAACATATGTGTAGCAGGGAAGTGGGCCAGTCTTCCTAGGCTCATGCCCATTGCTCTAACCACTTGATTATATTGAGTTTACATTATTTTATCAGCCATTAAAATCATGGGAGATTTTCCAATGATTCTCCTGACCTTTGTATCACACCATTAAATTATGGGTCACATAGTCAGTGACTTCTTTCATGTCATAGGTACAATCTTGCTCAATTACTTTATCCTATGTAATGGAGGACTTACTCTATCCTACTTTATATCTGTAATGGAGATAGCAATTAAAGAAATAAACTGCATGTGTGACTGCACATCTGACCCCTTTTTTTTTGTGTTACACTAGAAGTAAAAGTGATAGCAACCAGATTAATTTCCCTCCTCCTTCCTCCCTGTAGGCTGGGGTCCAGGGGCCTGCAGAACTGCATCAGGCAAGCCTAGTGTAAATAATTTTTCATTTTAAAAATTACAAATTTGACAGTTTGCAAATACTTCCCTACACCAATACAACTATTTTGGCCCGGCACATGAATGTACACGTTCAGTGGCTCCTACAAGGCAATGCAGCTGCTATTTGTAGGCTGGTACTCGGTGGCATCACAGCAGTGACGTGCAGAGCTCTGCAGACACGGTCAGGTGCTGCAGCAGTGCCCTTGGAGCACAGCCACGGCAGGCCAATCTCCACAGGAAGGCACTGTTTGCCCTCATGTCCCCTTGGCCAGGCTGTGACAGTTTTCCTACCCTCCCCTTCTGGCTTTGTCACCCCAGAAGGATATTGATGGATTCTTTGAGTTGCAGTTTGTGCTGGGGTGCCAGGGTCTCTGTGATAATTACTTCCCAGCGCAGTTTACCGCGGTGAATGTTGTCAGAACAGCGATACATATTTGTTGTTGTAGCCAACTGGCATCCAGCTTAAGGATCTTTCCCTCTGACTATTTAAATTAGAGTCTGCATTGTCTTGTGTGATAATGCTCACAGAGCAATGAGGCAGCGTGCTTTCTATGAAATGTCTTGTAGCCAGTGATCTTTTAAGCCTTTCTTGGCTTGTCTTCTGGTCTGAACATCTGTGCTCTGTCCCTCTTTCTGTGTAGTGCTCACTGCTATTGGACATTCTGCTTGAGGCAAGATCAAGTCTAGTGTTCTGCATTTCCCATCCTAATTGTGGTATTGTGTTGTTGCTGCATATGCTCTTAATCAGCTTTTGCAATCCTTCCTGGAATGTGTATATAAAATTTGTGAAATATTCTTGGATCCTCTGGAATGATAGCAGAAAAAAGATACTAGAAAGGAAAGGAATTTTTAAATCAGTAATGTACCTTTTCAGTTTTCTCTACAGCATTCCATACATTATCTATTATGTCAGGTCAATTATTATGTAGGCAGTTTTTAACTGTGTGGTATCTGGCACCTGGGAGGGAACCCACAAAATCCAAGAAAACCATCCTCTGCTCTCTCCCTTCACCCCAAATTCTTAATTTCCTTTGGGGTTTCTTAAAGTCAAGGAGAACTTTGAAGTAGGTAGATAATCTCTGTGCCAATACCTGCTTAGAATGATCCAAGAGATTTTTAATTTTGTAATTATTTATTGAACATATTTTTTGTTGTTTTTATTTTACCCTTCTCCTTGTTCCAGTGAACTAGTGCACTTAAGACAGCAAAGAAGAATGTTGTTTTATATTTGTATATAGAACTTAATGCATCTCCACATTGCATTTCATGCAATTAGAAAAATAATAGCAAATATAATTGCTTTGTTTTGTGCCAGTAAACAGGGGCCCTGCAACCTGTGTGGCATTCAGGAGCGCTGTGTGCTGCAGGGTGGGCAGCAGTGCAGAGGTGACTGTATTTTCTGCTTCTAACAAAGTCACACTTGACCTTTGACCTCATGTCTCACTCTTGGTCCCAAGTGTGGGGTCATCTCACAGCAACCACCTGCCCTGCAATGTTCCTTGCACAACATATCAATTGCTCTGGCAAAGCAATCGCATGCGTTTAAAAGATTCGCAGGCATATTGTTCCCAGATGCGATTTCTCCTGCAATGAGATATTCAGTTGTCACTCCTGGGGAACATGGTGCCCCTTTAACCTCCGCCCCAAGGCTTGTAAGGCTGAGTCTGGTGCTGAAAAATTTCCTCTCACGCTGCAGGTAATGCCAAATGCTGTGTCTTACACAGACCTTTTTGAAGCCTGTGTCTTGCATCTCCAGTCCAGGCTACCATGCCTACCATGTTTTTGTGGTCACTGATATTCTTTATTTCTTTCTTTCTTATTCTTATTATCATTCTTTTTTTCTGTGGTTGCTGATATTCTTAAAATAAATATAATTGAAGAATAATATCCAGCCTTTGGCATTTCAGTGAATGAAGTAAAGGAGAACGATCCCCACGCTGCCATACTAAAGTGAGAAATTCAGCTTCAGAGGGAACAAAACGTTGCTGATCTGCTACAAATGTGACCACAACAATTTAGCTGTGTATTCACAGAGAGAAAGTTATTAGTGTTGGAAAGTGAAATGCTGTGTAGGGGGAAAGCTACTGGGGCCTTAACTGTTTTTGCCTCCTGCTTTGGCTGTCACAGATGTTAGTCACATTGCATAATGCACCACCTGAAGGCACTCAGCTACTACGGTGACGAGGGCAGTATAAGAACCTATATAGAATAGAAACACTGTAAGCAATGGTGTCCTGTGAGGATAAATTCAGGGAAGAGGATGCCTAAGGGCTGTATAAGCTAGTGGGTGGTTTCACTAGCCCAGGAAATGGAAATAAAGTTCCAAGCCTCGGTCCTTTAAAGGCTTTTTGTCTTTGCCATTCTTTTTTTATTATCATTGAACAAGGAGGAAAACAGAAAGCAAATCAGCTTGAAAATTTTCTAAGGGTTTTCCACACGAGCCCACAGGAGGAAGGGGACACCATTTCCCCAGGTGTCTTCTGGCATTGCTTCTCCTGTGTTTCTCTTCTGCCTCGAGCAGACCTGTGGGGACTTAGGACATATTAAGTTGCTGTAGAGTGTGCTACCCCTACCTTCCACAAATCAGTTGTCAGAGTAAAAAAAATATTATATTAGCCTACTTATGTAATGATAGCCTGTTGAAAGACTAATTTTCTTCTTCCTCGCTCTCCAGAAACACTTGTGCTCTCCTCTCCAGTGAATCTTCAGAGCCAAAGAGGTCCGAATAGGTGCTTTATCTCAGCAGGGTGGAGGGGGTGCCGTGGCGAGGCGCAGCGGCAGTGATTGCTCCGTGATCCAGGTCAGGTTCCAGGTGCCTAATGAGAGCGATGGGAGGCACTAAGTGCAGAGCTGGCCTCAAAATGTGGCCACTGCACTTTGGACATTAAGCACACGCAACTCCTCCTGAAAGCAATGGGAGGCAAAGGCCTCTCAGCACTGGAAGTAGGGATGTGATTCATCTCTGAAATCTAACTTTACAGAGCGGTCAGGAGATTCTACCTCTGAACCTGAAACACTACGTCTTAGCTGCATTCAGGGCTGGGGGAAAGAAATAAGCACAGCTAATTCTGGTCACTAGGTAATTCTAGGTAGGCTGTAGGTAATTGGAGGCAATTAAGCTGATATGAAATGAATTCTGCTCCTGCTGTCTAAAATCAAGGACTTGCTTATGGGGAGCAACCAGAGCAAAGGGAAAATTTTGAAGCTAATTAATGTCTCCAGTGAAATATCTCATCAGAATGGAAGGGCCAAGGACAGGATCATGGGATCTGAACTCCCATTACCTTACACTCATCAGGCACATCTACAATGTAAAGTTTTGAGTGAAGATACCTAAAAAATGGCTACTTTTAAACAGACAGCTGGTAATTTTGCTTTATGATAGACATATTATTAAAACTGTCATTTTTTTGGAGCTGGAACCACTAGATTTTTCAAAATCCAGTAGTTATAATTTTAAGCAAAATCTGCAGAAATTAGTTATATACTGAATCTCATTCACTTTATGTAAGATAAATGGGAATTATGGGCAAGATATAAAGGTAGATTATGTTCTCTAGCTGTATTTCACAGTACTGCAAGAATTGTAAAAGAGTAATATACGTGGCACCCTCTAACTATTTCAACCATTTTTAGGTTGAAAATACATAGCAAGTGCTTAAATTACTTCTTATTCTGACCGTAGAAGAAGAATGTGATAACATTTGTGGTAGTCTTGCACTGTGGAACTTGAGAGATGTTTCAAGTTCATAAATATGTTAAATGCTTCCTTCATTGCTATTGTACCAAGTAATAAGCATGAAAATGCACCATGTTGGATCTTCAATGGCTGACATTCATTCAGCCAAGTCTACTGCTTGCTCAATAAATTATGTATGTACATTAAAATATCATTTGTTGGATCCCAACAAAATGTATCCACTCTGCACTGCACGTGATACTGAAAAAAATACAATTATATTTAAATTTATTTGTTTTACCTGAGTATCTGTCTCAGTGGCCTCATCCTCAGTAAATGAAATTTGCTTTCAATGGATTTAGGAGAACCTGGTCCCCAAGACTATGGCACTGTAGCGTAGTTGATTTTATTTACTGTTCTGGGCTGGCAGTTGCACCTTTTGGGGATGAATATTAATTCTCATCTTAGCATAATCATTTTAGAATATTCTCTTTGTTCCATTGCCCAGATGTGTCTCATGTCATCAGCAGATGAGCTGAACAGCAGTGGTTTGACATGCTCGGCGGCTGATTAGGCACACCGGTTGGAGGAGGCTGTGATGAAGGAATTCGTGGGCATGCAGCAGAGCTGTTTCTCACTTGTGCTGTGGTGTTAAGCAGTGGTAATGAAGGGCTGGTGAACAGGATGCTTTTGGGAGTGCCTGGGTCTGTCGGGCTGCACTCCCATTGTCAAGGCTGGAATATGCTTTGGGGAGAACCCCATATATGTGCAGGGTATCACGCTGTCAGGAGAAAGGAGCCTTCACCTGCGGAGGTATGCCCTTCAACTATTGAATATACTTTTGAACCGGGGAGAAACAGGTGGGAAATTTCTCCTAATTATGATTAGGATGAGTTAGACACAATTTCCCTGACAGCAGTAGCACTATACCTACTGTCTGACTATGTGAGAGGAGAAAAAACCTCCAGCTGGTGTTTTCTTGATCAACTTCTTTCAAGTGGAGAGAAGGAAAAAGGCTGTAGGTTCAGCAGATGGTTAAAAATGGCCAGTGGCATTCCACAGCCTGTGCCTCTGGTATCTGGAATTGAGTCCTCTGACCACTGACACTGTTCTGCCTTAATAAGAGAAAAGCCGTGAAAGAGAACAAAACTTGTTCATAAAGCTGTGTCTGAAATGGGTGATTAGGCATGAGACAGTTATGATCATTTGTCCTAGGCGCCATGTTGATCACTTTATAGTCTCAAATTGTCTTAATGTATTTCTGTTTTCTGTATTCCCACCAAGAGGCTTTTCCTTTCATTCCTCCTGCTGTAATGAACAGCACATAGCAGCAACCAGGCAGAGAACCATTACTTTTAGTTGGTGGCCTGTGTCTTCTGCAGCAACCTACGACATAAGTGAGCCCAATTTTGTGACCGTAATTACACGTGGGCCCAACTGTTTGAACTTGCAATTGCACCCATTTAGAAGCTTTGCAATTGGGCAGTTAGTCTTCTAAATGGGGACAATTGCAAGCTACAAATAACTAGTCCAGCATTTAATTGCTGGTGTAAAATGATTCCTACAGCATTGGAGGTCAGGTAGAAGTCCAGCCAAAACCAAAACAACACACAGCCTATTTGGGCAGCACAGAGGAGGCATGAACTTTCCTGGTCAATAAATCTGCCAGTGAACTACAAATGGTTGCAAAAATTGAAAGTCACGTGTGTTTGTGAGGAGAGAAAAAGAATGCCTGGGGCATTGTTGCGTAGCAGCAGTGCAGCAGGCTCAGGCTCTCACAACACACAGGTGGATGAGCTGACTGGAAGCCATCCAAAACACACTTACTGGTATTTCAATCACTGCAATGATGCTCAAAAAAGCAGTTCCAAAAAGGTCATGTTCCAGACAAGAACATACTGGCTAAGTTTAAAAACCGAACAAATTTGGCTTATGTTAAACAAAAGAAACTTTTTTGTCACGGGCATATTTGATACTTAAATAGTTTTTATACTTCAAAGGAGAAGTAGCCCCACCCCATTAAAAACCTTGCCTTAAGGTTTTCATCATTTTTCTGAAGACAAATGAAGGCTGTTAATAGATTAATGCCTACTTTTTTGTGGGTGTTATGAAAAGTCTTGATTACAAACCCAAATAATATCTCTGAACTACATTTAAATACATGTACATATTTGGGCACAGGATTATGATTGTTACCTTTTCCCTTTGACATTTTTATCCCATAACCAATTCACCAGAAAGCATTAGTCAGGAAGAATAACTGATTTCAGGGGCAACAGAACTTAAGCATGAGTTTAGTTTAAAGCACATTCTGTGGCAAATCAAAGGAAGAGCTCTTTCTTTTTAAATTATTTAATTTCAAAATATAAAGCTTTCAATGCAAGCTGGGTAGAAGGAACAACACAACCCCCTCAGACATCTGTTTGCATTTTTTGCTTTGATTGTATTCACACTCCTAAATATTTGCTTGCCTTGAATATTCTTTTAGGCAGATGAGCTTTTTGGGAGGAACAGTTTTGGTAACAGGGCATTTTAATGACCTTAAAATATATATGTATGGGGAATAATTATTAATTTGCAAGTATGGTACTGCAACCTGGTTCAGAGAGCTTTTCAAATTTTATCAAAAAGTAGGAACATACTTGATGGATTAAAAAAAAATCAGTGATTGCCTGTCAAATGAAGGACAGAGCAGTGAGAGGTTGTTGTAATTATTCCCTAAATAGCTCCTAATAACAAATGAATTGCAGGGAATCTAGAGCTACTTCTGTGACCTATTAATATATAGGAAAAGAACTGCTTTGTTATATAAATTATTTTATCAATTATGCTAAAATTGATATTGCAACTGCCAAAGAATCCTGCTAGACACACTAAGTTTTTTTCCTTGCTTTTCAATGAAATAATTTAAATCTTTTCTTAGCAGAAGGCTAGTTAAAACCTGAGGCTAATGTCAATCCTGTACAAAGTGAGGGGAAGGTGCACCTTGGTATTATAACTAAGGACAAGAGAATTTGGATAATTTCAAAAAAGATTTTGATCCACTGCTGTGAAGAAACAGGGGAGAATTGCTCTCACATAAACTGGAGTTTATCCATGAATTCTCTATCAGCTATTGGATTTTTTACCTATACAGCTGCTGAGGTATTTATGTGTCTTTTGGCACTATGGACATCAGTTTCTGCATCAAAATCAGTTCTTACAATTAAGCACATGATTAAACGTTTTGTCTGATCATTTTAGAATACATTCCTGGGATGACAGAGTCTCTCTGAGAACTGAATCCCACTGGGATGAGGTTATATCACTTGTATATACTTGCTTGCATTAGTGACTATGGCAGTACTAATTCTAATATAAAATAACATACACATATTTACACACATAAAAATCCACACATATAGATGTATATGCACATTACATATGTATTTGATTTATGTATATCATACATATTGGATTTTATATTGTGGCCTCCTTGGGCTGCAGGAAGGGGAAGGCACCTCCAGTGAACCTGACAGTCCCTCCTTGCTCCATAGGGTGTGGGTCTAGGGCACCACTTGCAATGGGGAGGTTCTTCTGACTGGAACATTGTCTTTCTGGTTTGTGAAATTGTTAATATTTACTTTTGGCTGTCGTGCATTTCAGATTTGCCTGCTTGGGAATACCTAGGGGATACATGTTTGCTTGCAACGCATTGTGGTTTAATTAAGCTGATTTCAGTTGGATTGTTTTGTGTGCTTTATGGCAAGCATGGAATAAGCAAGCGGTTTATTTTATTTATTTTCAAAGAAAGAACTAAAAGGAAATGGTACAATGCAGAAGCATTATAGACAAGTATCCTCTGGGGCAATTGTTTATTGACCCACGTTTTAGCAAAACACCATATACATTATCATGCTACATCACAAGTATGATTCTGCCCTGTCAGACTGAAGGGGGTTTTTGCCAGCATCTTAAATGAGAGAAACATTTGACCCTAAAATATCATTCCTCACATCCTGATGAGTGTGAGATAGTTACTATTTGTACAGTGCATAGCAAAATAGCGAGCTCTTACTCCTTAAATATATTCTTTTATGTGCAATTTTAAACATAGTTTCCTTTCCCCCTTTCTTTTTTTCAACCTCTTATGGATGTTTGCCTAAATAATGTGCAGTCTGCTTTTCTTAAGTAAACATTTTCCAAATAGTATTCATTAATGGCTATAAAGCAAATTTCAGTGCAAGCTGATCTTTTATGTTCCCCCTCCCTTATGTCCACATTTCTGAGAACATTGATGCTGGAACCAATACAAACCATCCCAGCTGTCTCCAAAATTAGTACTGAGAAAAATAAACTGTTCTTCAAAGTAATAATTTTATATAACTAAATAAATAAATATTGTCAACACTGGGTCAAAAATACAAGCAAAATTACATCAAATTCACTTCATAAGATGGATTGTATGAATGCGTTTCAGTTCCTCTCTCATCATTCTCCTTTATATTTTTAGACAGTCTTTATGTGAATACAATGACTCCAATATCAAACATTTTAAATGATGCTTGAAATATCAGTCACTTGGCTTTGATGTCACACACAATTAAATTCAACCCATCTTCTCTCAGTTAATAACAGCAATCTCACCAAGTCTAGTGCCTAATTAATACAAGCTATTTGTCACATAGAGGTGACACATGTATATCAGAAAGCTTGAAATATTGTTTTGTGCTGCAGTAGCGCTACCCAGCCCTGCAATATAGAAACTGTCTCATGTGTGATTGTCTTTAAAGATTTCAAAAGGCCTCAGAGTTTGGTGTGCTCAAGCTGGGACTCGACAGTGCATAGAAGGCACTACTGATGTGTTGGCTCCCTTTAGGCTGCTAAATAGTGAGGTATTTAGAAAGAAACGCTGCTAGAATTGAAAGGATCGTACCTGATCATTCATTTAGGTGATCGGCAGAATTATGGATACGCTGTGCCAGTGGTAATTTGCTTAACCTGCAGTTTTTAAGCTGTGTGATAGAATACACAATCATACGTTTTCTTATTGTTGCATAAGCATTTCTTCGTATTATTTATGCTCAGCACTTTTTAACAGTGTGTTTCAGCCAGCGTTGCTGTTGCCAAATAAATGAGCTTGTCTGCCTCGTGTTAATTATCATTGTGTAATAAATAACTGTATAATAAGGTGGGCCTAATCCTGCCTTCTTAACTCAGGCAAGGATTCTGTCTGCCTCACTCACTGTCTTGCCTGTATTAAGGCAGCAGACTCGGGACCAAAAATTGCCTACATTGTTAGTAGCAGTAAATTAAGGATAATTTGTTATTGAACTCTTCTTGTGAATAAAGCACAACAGAGAAACCTGCAAAGTAAGAGAAGGAAGGAAGCCTTAGTTATTTCTGGAGTAGTAACCAAAGTAGTACCTATGGATTTTCAGTGCATTCAATTTTGTAGCAGGTGTGAAAGCTTTTTCCTGTTTTTTTTTTTTTTTTTTTTTTTTTTTTTTTTTTTTTTTTTTTTTAATTATATGTGGTTTTGCTTCTTTTCTATATTACCAGTAGGGTATTTGTAATGACAAAAACCACCTGTAGCACTCTGGGGCTTACTTCCACCTGGAACTGAGCATGGGAAGGTTTACTGCAGCTGCCCTTATCTTGGCTGTGAGAAGGAATACCACCACAAATCAGGGGGCAGCTGATGCAGAATTCAAACCATCGCAGTCTCTGGAGTCCTCTCTTTGTTCACAGCCAGTGTTGCTGGTGGGCACAGTGATGTTCTAACTCCATGTGCACTTTTTTCTCTGAATTGCCAACTGAGTGGTGTTTCCTAAATATAAGCCACTAAATCTTCTGGCAGAGATAGATATAGGTACAGAGATGGATTGAATATTTTTCTCCCCTCCAGTCTGCCCTTTGCTAGCCCTCTGTTAAATAACCCTCAAGAGTATGAAGTACAGGGAAAACTAATCTCAAGGTCTGGCCATTACAGCACTGGGATAAACTGTCTGCCTTTCTTCATGGTATTTTAGGGAACATAATCATGTACATTCATGGTCAGAGAGAAACTGGGAATGAGAGAGGCCCTTATAGCAGAAACAAATGGATTTTTCCATTGCTGCTTAAGAAAAGTGTGAGAAGTTAATCTCACATCTTGTCAGACATGTGCATGTTCACTTTTAAGCCCATCAAAATGTGAGTCTAGATCAAGGTGGGACTGAACAATAAGTCAGATCTATATGCAGAAGAGTGGAGAATGCCTCAATCTCTGTAACACTTGAGCAGAAAGGTGCTGTTTGAGCTCAGTGACAATCTAACGAGTTAGTCTGTAATAGATTTGTGGTAAGAGGTTTTTTTTCACAGCTGTGGTGTCTGCAAACACATAAAAGTCACAGTTACTGGAAGGAAAATTTTAATTGAATACAATTACTATGAGGAGAATTTAAGGGTTGTGGTGGATAAATACCTGAATGTGAGCTCTGAAGGGATGTGCTGGTTAGAAAGATTAATGTGCTAGTAGATGGTGGTAGTAGTAGTAGCAAGTTGATCTCTTTATGCCAGATACATCATAAAGAGCCATGAGGAGTTTACAACCAATGCTGAAACTGAGCAGCAAGTAGGGCATAGAAGCACAGTGTGTTCTGTGAGATGGAGTGGTTGGACACTGAAATCTGACAGTTTAAGATTAAAAATCAGGTGCTTCTGTTTGACAGTGAAATTATTCACTGCTTAAACAGAGTGTTCAGAGTACAGTGAATGCTTTACCACTTGGCATTTCTACATTGAGTGTGGAAGAATTTCCAAAGAGCAGGTTTTTTTACCTTTAGTGATGCAGCCTTCATGTAGTAATTGCTAAATGAAAATTTATTCCAATACTGTGGAGGTCAGTTAAAAGATCATAACAAGCCTTTCCATTCTTAAGATCTTTGAAAAGTTAATTGATGAAAGGCAAAGGTCTCCTTTGCATCTCTTGTTTTTCTAGTACCAAATCAACAGACCATCTTCCTCCCCTAGACACACTTGTTAAAACATATTGTTCTTTTACTGCTGGTAACAGTCCAGTCTATGATTTAAAAATCTCTCAATGCTGAAAGAAAGGACAAAATCCATTGCATAATTAACTGATTTACTATTACAAGTAGAAATGTTTTTGGGATATTGAAAATATTCTTGTATGTGGTGTAGAACGTGGGAAAACTCCAAAGAACATTAGCTCTGGAAATGAAATGGCAGGCTACACAAAGCAAAACTGGTATGTGATGTAGGGACAATGTCACCAACATGTCATATATCTCACAGTGCCACAGTTCCCACTTCAAACTATAGAACAAGTTTCCGTGTGACTGTCTCCTTGTGAACTTTAGCAAAGCTTGTCTTTTTATTTCTTTTTTTCTTTTTTTTTTTTTTTGTGTGTGTGTGTGTGTGTGTGTTAACTTCCATCAAATTATGCTTCAGTTACCTAATGGACAAAATGCATCCTCCCTGATGGTCTGTCAGCTACTTCCTGCTACAAAGCTTCCAGGGGCTGCAGTGCTGGAGGCGAGCCACCCTGGCAGGTGTCCAGCCTGGCCGGCCAGCTGGCTGCTGCTGCTGCTGCTCTGCCTGCCGAGTGCAGCGCTTGCACAAAGGCTCCAAAGAATCTTGGAGTGACCATTTGGGTTGCCAAAACCGTGCAATAAGGCTCTAACTGAGGGAAAAGGCAAGTGCTGGTTCATACCATATGCATTTATGAAGAGCTGTGTGTTGTCTGTCCCCACAACTGGGTGACTCGGGAGCGATTAATGAAGCTGTGTTTTGTTTGTTCAAGGTGCTAAGTGTGCCCGGTGCTGTGCAGATGATCGTGCTGGATGTTGTCCTTTTGTCATGTTGTTTTAGAGCTACTTCCCACTTTTTTTCCCTGTAAAGCCAAAATAAAAGCAAGGATGTGTTTCCTGGTCCCTTCAGACAGGGCAGCCGTGAGTAACTGGCCTGGCACACCCTCTGGTGTGATGGAAGGAGCAAGGACAGACCAGGCCTCCCTTTCTCACCATGCATTCGTGACTGGGCTGAGGGGACTGAGAGGGTCAGCTCCCCCCTGCTCTGCCCAGCCCTGCTGCAGCCTGGCTCCCTGCTGCGGCTGTGGGCACATGCCCAAACGCTGCAGTGCAGGTGTCCAGCCTCGCCAGGCTCCTCTCGTCCTTCTCCACTGGCGTGCAATTTTCCGGCATCAGCCAGGGAAAAAATCCCTGTGAGCGGGTCGGGATCCAGCTACCTGAGGCTTTGCTGTTTGTTCTCTGTGCAGTGGCTGTGTGCCATTCCTGTGCCTCGGGAGACAGAACACCGTTCTGCTGCCCTTGGGGTGAGTTTGATTTTGACTGGAAGTGTTGATGAGGTGTTTCATGTGGCGCTCAGGCCTGCAGCTCTTCAAGGGGACATGGTGTGACCCGCTTACAGCGTACTGGCCTGCATTTATAAAGCATGTGAGAACTTCTACCCAAATCTCTCCAAACAGGTCTTGTTTTGATCTCTTCAAAGGTATAAATGTGCTTTATTAACCACAGTGTTAATAAGCCATGCATCCCCAGAGCAAATACAGTAGGACTAAGAAAAGTGTGTGGGCCTTCCTCCTTTCACAATCTGACCTTCTAAATTAATCCCTGGTATTTATCTGCTCAGACCTCTGTGCAGCAGATTTGGGTAGCACTCAGGCTAATGACATATACCTAAGAATCACTAGACTCAGAGCTAGGTAATGAAATATCTTGAAAATGGGCTGGTGACACAAACTGGCTGTGAGCAAAACCAACGAGTCCTGCCGAGGTCCTTCCAAAGGCTCAGTATTTGCCAATTATTACTACATGTGTAACAGAGCTGTCCCCTTCACTCCCCAAAGTGACATGAATAGGGTGAACTCAGGGGCTGTTGTAGGCTGTCAGACAGTTTGATTCTGCCTGGATGTGTCTGGTATGGGGGAGAAGGGGAAGCCTTTGGGTTCAGGAGCCCATCTCACTTACAGAGCTATCTCACATTAATCCAAACATCTCCCTGTGCTCTCTAGAGAGGACCATATCCCAGGCAGCTCTTGCTGAAATGTCAAAGATGTTCCTGACTGGCTCATGAGGGATCTTCCATGGCTTTGTTCCCCACCCTAGTGCTGTGTCTTGGTGTCCTCTTGCTGGCGTTGGTGCTTCAGATGTGGGCACGAGTGTGAGCGAGTGTGCAAGAGTGTGCACGAGTATGAGTAGTGTGCAAGAGTGAGTGTGACTGAGTGTGAATGAGTGTGACTGAGTGCGAGTGTGACTGAGTATGAGTAGTGTGCAAGAGTGTGAGCAGGTGTGCAAGAGTGTGAGCAAGTGTGAATAGTGTGTGAGTGTGAGCATGAGTGTGGGTAGTGTGCGAGGGTGTGCACAAGTGTGTGAGAGTGTGAGTGAGTGTGCAGGAGTGTGCATGAGTGTGCGAGAGTGTGCCCAGGTGTGCAAGAGTGTGCCAGGGTGTGCGCGAGTGTGCAAGAGTGTGCCCAGGTGTGCAAGAGTGTGAGTAGTGTGGGAGAGTGGGACTGACCGTGCCTGAGTGTGACTGAGTGTGCTCGAGCTATCTGCTATGTACAGCACTACGGAGTCTTATTTTCTATGCTAAACACTGTTTTCTTATAGAGAAAAAAGCAGACAGTGGGACTGTCAAAATATTCAATTACAGAAGACTTCATGATATAATTTTATTTCTTGACATTGCTTTATCTCCATTTCATCATGTTTATGTAAAATACTGAGGTATTATTTATTTTCAAATTAACGTCTTGGTACATCAATAGCATTTTTGTATTTTTTGATCGGTTTACGTTGTGATGAATGCAGAATGGTTGCACAAACTTTAAAATGTGTAATATTTCATTTAAATATTTTACAGGATAAATCTCAGTGTGATGTATGTTATTTTTGAGGTGTGTTGTTGACACCGCAGAAAAAACATGTAGAAATAGAAATAAATAATTCAGTGATTTTAGATTTCTCATACTACAGTACTGGAAATAATTTTGTTTAAAAAGCAATGAAATTTTATTTGAATTGCTAAGGTAAATGGAGGATCTTTGAAATAACATTGCAGACTTTCATTGAAACATTTTTCCATTCAGACTATGTTTTCTTGAAATAAATCCTTTTTTAAAGAGTACTGATTCCAATGAAAATATTTTGGTGAAAACAATCTGTAGTGAGAACAGATAAATGTTGCAAAAATGGTAGGGAAAGTATAATCCCAAAATATCTTACTATTTAGAGGAATTGTTTAATGGTGCATCTGTGGCGATCAGTAGAACAATATTGCACTTTTGCAGGTGAATACACGATCATCTGATGATGAGCCATTTTGGAGCTGTGTTGATGCCTCTGTTAGAAAAAAAAAACCAAATTAAAAAGTCTCTCATTCTGTGCTCTTTAGTTATTCTTACTGTTAAATTAATAATATCAATCAAATGAAAATAACCCACTTCTAGAAATGTCCTGTTCCTGCTGAATTCAGAGGGTGTGGAATAAATGCCTTTTAGGGGGTCTTAAAATATAATGAACTGACAGTGTAAAGGATGGTTTTGTCTCCTGTTGGAGTCAAGGGGAAACAGGGAAACGTGGCCAGAACTGGAGCTCCCTGCAAGTGGAGTCAGTGTGACTCCAGCAGTGTGGCTGTGTGAGCCTCCCCACAGCTCATTAAAGGATCAGGGCCTGGCTTAGGAAACTAAATCCTTATCTTAGCAATGTTATGTGCAGTACTTTAAATCAGGGGAACTTTGTTTCTTGGCTGATAAAACAAAGCTTGGATCCAGCTACCTAGGGTTTGATTCTGCATTTCTTGCACATCAAGGAATTTAGCTTTACAGGGAATTTTAAGCTTTGAAAGAAATCCTGGATTAAGCTCCTGAATGATTAAAATTTAAGTGCTGTCAGATTTCTACATATAAAGTAAAAATAAAATAAAAATTAACATTTAAAAAAATAATACCCACAGTGTCCAGGACCTGAGGCAGGCTTGGAGCATTGTAATGGAAATTTCAGTCCCATGTGCCACAGTAACTGCAGCGCAGCAACTTTTTAAAATAGCCATAATGACGCTGTTGCTGGTGGTGAAGGGAAAATATCACAAACCCATTCTTTCCCTAACATGTCTCATGTAAAACTCAATAATATATATCCAAATCAAATTTTGTTAATTTTATATGTGTTTGAAGATTGCTGATGGCTACTTGAAAAGAGAGAAAAAAAGTGCTTTCCTTGGCATCTGATGCATTCTTATGGCAGACAGAAATTTTGGCCAAACAAAAGAAAAGACAGCACTTGCAGAATGGAATTGACACCCCAGTTTCCATTCAGATTTTATTCATACAGTAAAATGTCTGTTTCTGGATCTTTAATTTTTAATTCTGGGTAGCATGTTAGTGTTTTAAATGCTAAAGAATAATGCTTCCATTACCAAGAACATCTAAGGATTTGGTCTTGTTCTGTACATAGTAAGAACTGGTTTTGTGTAATTATTTTTCTCCCTCTCAAAAAAGCAATATAATTTACTGGACAAACTTTTTTTTAAAATCTAATGCATGAGAAAGTTTGAAGGTCAAGCAGTGGATGCTTTTTTGAGAGGTTGAGATAACTTTGGGCAATGACCTTTAGGGTAGATAAATTTAAGATAAAACACTTTGACATCAATTTTCATTTGTAACATACTTAATACTCTACATTTAAACTATCTAAATCAAAGGAAACATTTTAATTTGATGTTAATTACAAATTTATGTCAAAATCACACACAAAAAAAGTAACAAATTTCAAAAGGGCATAAAACATATAAGGTGGTGATATATGCAGGATACCTTTTTATTTAGTCTTTTTAATTTGGTGGTATAAAAATTATTTACATAGTGCATTAAGTCAATCCAAACTCAAACTCTGAGAAAACAGTAAAATTGTGTCAGGTTCATGATAGAATAATAAAAAACTTGCAGTATTTATGATGTTGAGAAGTCCTTATTGTAGGTTATGGAACAAATGAAGTCTTAAGTTACCTCTTCTGATTTTGATGGCAACAAAAGCAACCATTTCAGAAATATAGTGGTGTTAGAGCAATCAAAGAGAATGCTTTCTTACCATAATGTTAGTATCATCTCAGCATGTGGCACCAGAAAGGTTCTCTTTCTGCAGCATACCACTAATCCTGCATTGTCTTTATTATCTTTATTTTCTGATGCTTGCCCATTGCTGATCATTCACAAACTGAAGACATAGAACACTGAGGTCTTCAAATATTGATAAATTTTATTAATATTAGGATACCCTATAAAGTCTTTAGTATCCTTTGAATTCCAGGTTGTAGTCAACCTGCAGCATATGTATAGATGTACACTAATATGAACTAAATATTTTGCACTCATATCACATAGGAAGAGACAATGATTTATAGCCCTGCAGTAACAAGAAAATGTCATCACTGGAATACATGTTTATGGATATCTTTTTGTAAAAGCTGATTTTACACGTGCCCATCCCCCTTTTCAGATGTAAGAAAAATATGTGCCTGAAATATGTGTCTGTATTTCTTGGAGCCTGTAAAAATGAATTGCAGATATAAACTGGAATGGTTGATTGGCACAAGCCCTTACTTGGATGCAGACTTGGGATTTGTGTTGTAGATTAATTTTGGACGAGTGAGGACATAAACTCTGACCACAGCATATCTTTATTACTGAAAATACTCCTGACCATTGAGTATTTTTGTTGTTTGCAATAGCTCACCCTATAGACTTAGCTGTGAAAAATGTCTGTTATGAAATGCAGGATATAACCTGTAAATAATAGCAACTAAGTCATTGGTAGTGACTGGCTTCACAGAAACTGAACGTAAAAAACGCTGAGTCCAATTACATCATCTTTACATGGAGTGCTTTCTCATATGAGTATTTCTGTTGAAGTCATTTCACATACCTCCCAAAAAGACTCTTTCAAAATAATTACAAAATCATTTTCAACAGTGAATAAATGTGTAAAGGTTCACCAGTGATTTTAAGGTTGAAAAAAAGGGCCCTTTGTGTTAAATAATTTCATTGCTCTATGTTCACAAGTGATTAACTCCCCAATGAGATCTGATTGCTTTTTGTATTCAGACCAAAAAAAGACATGTAAAATGAGCAAAATGTTGTATTTGGAGCGCTGACTATGGGGCAAGTTTAACATATGCTTTTTGGGACATCACAATGATTTGTTACTAGCTGTATTTGCTGCACATGTGCAACATGGTAGCCTGCCAAAATGCACACAATAGTTACATGATGGGTCACTGAGAAAAGGGATTTCAAACAGTGTCTAAATACTTAATTCATATACAGATATGGGACCTCTTCTAAGACACTGTGGTCAATTAAAGAAATAATAATATACATTTTATTAGAAACACATGCTGCCTAGAAAACCAGTTCCTTCTTCCTTTCATGTAAATGAGAGCAAGCCTTGGACCTTAAGATGCTGGGCTAGAACCCCGTCCAATTACATGGAAGGTCGAGAGACCCTTAAAGGGAGACAATACCTGTCTTCTCAGGTGTAAAGAAGATGTAGACTTATCCTACAGTGAGACGAGCTGACATGAATATAATGTCCAGCCTCTTGCCCTTTCCCAGCATCTCTCATTTGTTCAGGATGCAAACAGAAACGTTTGAAATCACGCTGGGCCTGCCCTCCATGTGTGACCCCATCCACATCCCATTGTGCCGTGGAACATGACTTCTGCTGCTTCAGGACCTTGCATGGAAACAGGGCAGGGTTGCTGTCTATCTCTGGATGTTCTGTAGCTCTGTGGTCACAGCTGAAGGAAATTCCCAGCAAACTGACTGTAATAATAACATGGAAAATTACTCAGAGAGACTCCAAGGTCATTGGTAAATAACTATTTCCCAAGTCAGCCATTCAATTAACATGGCATCCGAGGGTACAGCAAGTACCACATTAGTTTAGCTATCAGGTCACCCCTTCCTGGATGGGTTCCTCAAACTACCAATGACCCCATCCTCCCGTCAGTAGGGCCAAGTGTGGCTCATCTCGAGGGAGATGGTTAGGGCGTAGCACTGCTAATTCCCATGGAAATCACAGTTTTTGTGGAACTCTGGGATTGCTTGTAGACAGTTTTTGGAAATAGGGAGGCACTGTCTTGGAGTAAAATTTAGAAATTTTACTGTCATGGAGGCTTATTGGTCTCCTGCACCAGGTGTGGTGGGGAGTGCAGCTGAAGGATCTAATGCCCGTGTGTGCCTGGACAGCTCAGCATGGTGTCAGTAGTGCTCAGTGGATAGAGGGACTCATGTGTTCCTTTGGCTGTGTCCTAGCTACAAGGTTGCCCTAACTTTTTCTGGGTTGGGCAGTGACCATTACCAGCTGAGCAAATGTTGGCTCTGGGCTACACTGCCTTAGCTCTGCCCTAGTTAATTTTTCAAATCAAGGTGCAGGGGTAGGTGGCTGCTGCCACATGTTCCTGCTGCATGTTTGTTGGCATGCACTGGTGAACTCTAACACCCAGGCATGGTCTAAATGGAGAAGTCTCCAAATGGCGTCACTTGGGTACCACTGCCTTTATGCCAGGGCTGGAGCTGTTACTCCTCTCTGTATTTCTGCTGCAGGTTCTCCCCAACCCTTCTGCTCCATTTTCCCCCTCCTAGAGTGCCAGTTTGACACCTCCAGTGATGACCATGCAGCAGCTCTGGGATCATGGTTCCCTGAACTCCCACACAGTCCATGCTCAAACCTGGGCTGGGAGTTGAAATATTCTGTGTTCTCCCCATGTACAGCCAGTGCTGTTGGACGTGCTGGCTGTGGCAGGAGAGCACCCAGGCATCGTGGATCCCACTGTTATAGCCTGACATGACAGCTGTGTATGTGGTGGGTTTAAAGGCTAGATTTCTTTCTGGATTGAAATTTCTAAGTTTTACATGCTCTAAGACTATTCATAAAGGTAATCTAACAGAGTTGGAGCTTTTTTGTTTGAGTTTTTTAGTTTGTTTGGTTTTTAAAAAAAAAAGAAAAATACTTTATCTGAATTTATGGAACAAAACATAATGTTCCTGACTATTAATTCTTAACTGAATATGTAAAAATGAAAACTATTAGGGTAAGGTTGCATAATTCCTTTGAATGTCACGTATTTATAATTGTTCTAAAGGCTATCAGTAAAAAAAAGCAAAGAATATCTGCATTTAATATAATAAATTATCAAATACAAAGTCCAGTTTGAAGTTAAAAAAAAAAATCTTTAAAATGTGATTAGATGTGGAAAAGAAGGCTATTATGTTTGTCATAATAACAGTGTCTTTGATATATATGTTAATAGCAGGAGTGTTGACACTGGAGAGATTGAAATTAATATTTGTCTATTAGTCCAAGGCCAGAAGTTGTTGCCTCAAACCAGAATAATTGATTCAGCAGTGCATTTGTCTAATGGCCCTGCATTATTCTGCAGTGTGCCAGAATGGATGGAGCACTCACAGCCTACCTGTGTTTGGGTGTACATTGTAATCCTGATTGTATTTACAGCAATGTAAAATAGGAACAACCACAAAGTCACTTGGTGCCATTTGAACAAAATGGGTGAAAATCAGAATCAGCTCTGTGGTGCTCCATGGGATTTAGAAGAGAAGCTTTTCTTCACCCCTGAAATACCTCACAGAATGTTTTTAGTATCTCTTGTTTCAGAAATACTGATATTGGGAGTGAAGGAGAAGAGTTAGCAGAGTGAATCTCCAGGAAATTCCAAGTGATTTGGTAGGGAATGTTTCATTAAGAATCTTAGTCTTTAATGTCTAGGGATATTAAAAATAATCATATTTGACATGGATATTTTTATTTGCTGTGCTAACATATTAAGTTCATTGATGACCAGACACTACTAGTGGGCATAAAAATAAATGTTTTGCCCAGTGAGAAGCATAAATCTATGTTTGAAGGGACTTTATAGATAATTAACTACATTGGAGTTTCAAATATACATGTGGTTCACTTTGGAGAAAAAGAAATGCATTTAGACTAATATGGCTATTCCAATGTTGACAAGGACTTTTACTATCTAGAAGATAAACAGTAAATTTAATTTGCATAATTAAGTTAATCTTTTTAGATTTTAATGTAGTGTATCACGAGTTCCCAGGCTTGTAAATGAGGTTTTACTAGTGAAACTCTTATTACTAGGACATATACCATTTCCCCCTAGCATCAGCACAGAGTGCAAATCTCATAGGTTCCTTTGTCTCAGGTCACCAGAATTTTACCCTTTTTTTTCTCTTG
Source organism: Emberiza elegans (assembly GCA_024865655.1). Classification (NCBI taxonomy): domain Eukaryota; kingdom Metazoa; phylum Chordata; class Aves; order Passeriformes; family Fringillidae; genus Emberiza; species Emberiza elegans. Next base: position 13,478,939 of record JALJVW010000149.1, read on the forward strand.
AGGGTTGCTTTAAAAATTGTAATAAAAAATACAACTTCTGTGTAACGGTTGAAAGTCTATCGCTTTGCAGGGAAAAAATTGTACTTCTAAGGGCCTTCTGCCATAAGGACTCTCTTGTAAAGATGCCTGCCTTTAAAATGCAACTTTTTTGTTGGATGAACAGCCTAATGTTCCATGCATTGTACTAGTAGTAGCATTTTATGCAACATTGAAAGACTCAATTAATTTGCATAATTCCATGAGTATTACCATGACTTTAAGGTAGGTTAGCTTGCTCAGGAGTCTTGCCTACCCAATATATATGTTTGCCATTTGGACAAATTAATCATTTCTGAAAACAATTAATTATACTTATGACAAACTGAACCTTATACCCATGGGTCTTAAATTTTTATAGCAGAAATCTAATATTAATGTGTATAAGATCAGTGATTTAGTGAGTACCTTAACAGTCAACAATGCCTAAGGCTGAACAAAATTAATATTTTGTTTCCCATCTGGAGACTTCAGTAAAATTAATGAGGAAGGGTGTCTTTTGTAATACATAATAGAAATAAATTTACAATATTTAACCCGGGGATTCTACTGACATCAGCAGTTAGATATTTGGTCTGTTTCCCAGTTTGGTGGATGAGCCATGCAAATATCAAAGCAGGTAATCCTGGCTGTATAGGGGACTCATATTTGTGCTTTTACTGGCAAAAGTAGACAACCCAATTAATTTTCTTGTATGATGAGGTTCCTAATGTTAGAACAAAACATTTGTTTCTGCTAAGGTACTATTTGGATACAAAACATATTTAACCTTTCTAAAAATAAGAAAAGAAGGCAAATGCAACTTAAGTGCTAGATACAAAATAAAACCTGGTGGAGAAAAATGAGCAATGAATTATCAACATGCAGAATTTTACATATATATATATAAAAGTGGCTGTGATCACTAAACTACAAGATAAAATTCTTGTCTATAAAATGCTTTGGAAATTGACTCATGTCTCTGCAAAAGAAACAATCAAATTTGGAGCCTAAAACATGACTATTTAGAAGCATCTAAATGCAGCA